>CM062196.1:22684166-24062500 GCA_031216445.1 Lateolabrax maculatus | reverse complement strand
TATCCTGGATGTGTTGAACGATGAGATTTATAGCAACTGTGTAAGGAGACAAAGAGAGAGAGAGAGAGAGAGCGGTCGGGGTTAGCCCCCCGTTTGTTTCTTTCATGTGTTACTGTTACATCTAAGACTTAACTGTTACTGTTACATCTAAGACTCAACTTGCAAAACCAATGAGGTTATTTAACAAAACTGGCACTGTTCTGAAGGTATTTTCACTATCCTTAAAAACTTCTAACAATCTGGATGTAAACACATTGCATCTGCTGCATGATAAAAGATATATAACCCCAGCTGCACTTCTCTTCTTATCCAAACAAAGATGGCAGTAGGAAGTAATAAATACATTTTCTTGCTCAATTTGTATGATATGAATCAAGAGGAAAAACATTCAAATAAAATTGGCCACATACAAGGAGCAACAACATCTGTCATTTCTGAACCTGAATTAGGAAATACAATCGCAACTTAACAGGTTTTTGCACGACAGATGTAAGATTGTTTTCATGGAGAATCCTCCAAAACAGGGGGAACTGTTATTAAATAACCTTCTGGGTTTTAAGCCATGCTGGCAGTCAGTCCATCAGTCACTACTGTATGGATTGCATTTATATTTTGTACAGACATTCGTGGTCCCCGAAGGGTGATTTCTGCTGACTTTTGGTGAACCTTGGACCCTTCCTCTAGCACCACCGGCAGCTCAAAGTTTTTAAGGCATCTTGTTAAATATCTCTATATCTACTTGATGGATTGGCGTAGAATATAGCACAGACATTCATGGTCCCCAGAGGATGAGTTTTCATCTGTCCAAATGCTTTGGTTTATGAAAAGAAATCCTGCAAGTTTGTGCGAAACTAATGACATTCCCATCAGTCTCAGCGGTGCTTTGTGTTTTGTGCTAATTTGAGAGGCACAATCCGGGGCCAGGTCAGGGAAGGTATTTAGAGTATCTACAGTCTGGTTTTCTTTTGCAGGTTGTTTTGGATGTCTTTGGAAAGACAAAGCGGTTATGTTATCGCAGCAGCAGAGGCCTTTGCTTCCTTGGTTTCGAGGGCACATTTCCCACCCCCGAGGTCAACAACAAACACAGCTGTGTCCTTTATGATAATACTGTTTAGACTACTGCCCCGAACATTTAGTTCCAATGTCTTTAATATCATCAATCATGTTGTTGAAGAATCTCGGAGCGGCAAAAGCACAAATACTCACCAAGGTTGTCCGCTCCTCTTGGTATGATCACGTCTGCATACTTCTTCGTCTAAATAAAAAGGAAAAAAAAGGTTGGACAGTGTGTCAGTGCTCAGGGACACAATCACGCAAACTGAGTTGATGTAGAATGGCACTTACTGGCAGACAGAACTCCTCGAATGCAGGCTTGACAAAAGTAATGTACTGTGCCAGAACGCTTTCCAAGTCCCGTCCACGTTCACTGATGTCACGCAGCACTGGGGGGGAGGGAATGAGACCACGGACAGGTTATCTTTAAAAAAAGGAACACCAGTAGTTGCACATTTTGGCAAAAATGCATTGTTTTGCTTGTTCGCCTTTAGACAGAGCCAGTGTAGCCGTGTCCCCTCCCCACCCCCGCTGCATCCAATCTTTGTGCTAAGCTAAGCTAAACACCTGCTGTGTCTTTTTTTTAGTGTCTTGCCTCCAAGTGGATTTTGTGCGGTTGTGCTCGTGTGCCGCACCTCTTCGTGATAAGCGTGTGTCCGCGTCAGTGTCCACAAACAGTTTCATTTGGAAAAGGTCTCGGATCTGCTGGGAATAGAACATCAGGATGCCCTCAAACAGCACCACGTCAGCAGGGTACACCGTCACTGCATCCTCCTTCCTGCCACACAGGAGACATCACGTGTAAAACACACTTACATCAGATGCAGTGGTCACAAGTGACAAAAATAGTCAAAGTAAATAGGTGGTGTAACAGAGGCCTGACTCAGTAAAGTCAGTTTTACAGAAATATCGGCCTAGATTTTGCTAACAATAGCCACCTTGACGCTGGTCATACCAGACTATGTAAGGATGTAGCAGCAAAACCCAGTCTCAGTGTATTAAACTTTCAAAAGTTACAGTCCCGATTTAATGCTACAATGAAAAGCTTTATGTGTTTCATTATGCATTGTTCCAGTGCAATACATAACGAGAAAAAACAGAAAAGCTCAGGTTAAACAGGGACAATACCAATACTTTCACATGTACCAGTCTATTTACTTTAATTTCCATACACTTTACATTACTGATGACCATTTTCCAAAGCTTTACTGTAGTGTTCCAAGTTTCAAATATATTTTCCTGCCTTCCAGGCAGCTATTGGTTTCCATTAATTTAACTATGCTATGAAATTTGCATTAAAAAGGCAGAGTAATTCATCAACTGCAGTGGACATTGTGTCTTCTATTAAACTTTATGTTTCTGCCACATTGTGATGCACTGGAGATGTCCTTTACAGTGTGTGGACTGAAACATGCAAATACACCCCCTTAACGTTGTCTCTGTGCGGGCCGGATAAGAACCATTCACCTGGAATGGGACACAAAGTCATAAACAGGGATGTGTACTGTCTTTCCCTCCTTGATGTCCCACAGAGTCGCGATTATGAGGTCGTTGTCAAATGCATCTATAGAGAAGGGGAAAGAGTGCAAAGCAGTTATAATCATTTCTCAATATCGCCAAGCATACCTACCACCAAGGTGCTGAGTCACACACACAGATTAGCTGCTGACGAGGTAAAAGTTTCCCCAGCAGGAGACATACAGTTGCTCCAGGCCTTGATTTCATGAAATACCTGGGTGGTCGAAGTTGAACTGGCCTTTGAGAGCCTTGGCCTTCTGCTCTGGGGTGAGGACCCTGTAGAAGCTGTCCTGGCTCAGGATGGCCACTTGCCGCTGGTGGTGGTCGATCTCATTCTGCCCCAGCAGCTCCATAATCTTGCTGCACACCGACGACTAGCCACAACAGGGAGAACAAGACAAGCAGCGTGATGAAATACAGGCCCCTTCCTTCGAATTTGGGAACACAAGGGGCTGCCTGTCCAAATTAAACGAAAGAAATCGGCACATTTAAGGACTTCAAACTTGGATTGTTGATATCATATCTGAGCCCGGCGGACGGATACACTCGCAGTCACACACACGCAAAACAAAAGATTGCAGTTTACTCCCCATTCAGATAACACGTGTGGGAGAACAGGTGCTCCTGTAAGCAGTTATTCCTGTGGGGGGAAAAAAAATAGGGGCATAATACCAGGAAGTCAAACCCACAAACAACTGTCTGCTGAACCACAAACTTTTGTTGATTTGATCACCTGTAAAATCAATCTACTGTCACCTCCATAGCTAAGGTCAGGAAATAGGGCTACCTAAATACAAATCCGTGGAAATACATTTAACTACTCTCAAGGTTTACGCTGTTGCGGTGTTCAAAATGTCACACACTGCCGCCTGGAGGCAGGATCACTTGGCTGGCATCACTACCTTCTCTGACATTTCAATAACCCAATTTGTCACACATTAAGATAAATAAATAAATAAAAAGAAAACTCTGATGTTGCCTTTGGACTGTGTGTGTCCTGATGATCTAATCTGCAGAGTAACTGTGCAACAACATATAAAACTAAGGCACAAGCTTCTGATGCAGAACAGAGAATGATAATGCAGATTGTCTGAGTCTCCCGTGGCACTGGAGGCATCATTGTCAGTCATGTTAAATGAGGTGAAGTGAAAATCAAGAGCTGGAGCCGCGCAGGGCAGAGACAGCGGTAAGAAAAAGACCCCAGTGTGATGTCTGCATATCCTCCAGAAACAACACAGATCCTGGTAACCATAAAACTAAAAATACTCAGGCTACCGCTCTGTGTATTTATATATTTACACTGCCTGTCACACCTTGACAGAAAAGCCAGATTCTGCTTGCTTGTGCAAATTTGGGGAGTTTATTCAGCTTTAAAAAAGGTCTAGAAATGTGTTTTCATGTTGGTCTCTATTTTCCCTTGAGCCGACCCTGCGCAGCTGATGTTCATTAAACTGAAATATCACCTATGTTTTGACTCTGATCCGTGCCACCCTTCATATCCCCTGAAGTAGAAAAAAATGGGAAAGCATAATAGCGTGATATGTGAGTCTTTGAGCCTGATTCCCATACATCACGCTACTTTATTGACCATGTTAGAAAAGGAATATTCAGACAATGCACATGTCATCCTGATTTAACATGCTGTGGGGCGGCCTACAACACGCTCATTAGGCTATTGATCAGCGACACCATCAGTCTGATGGATCCGACGGAAACATGGTGAATAAACTACGATTGTTTTCCACGGGGGAAAGAAAAATAAATGACATCAATGTATCTACAGATAGTCTAACATAACAAACACATGATAAATACCAAGAAATAAAATAATAATAATAATAATAAATCCTATAATGCAATAAATACCAACCTTGCCGCTGGCTGTCCCTCCGGCCACACCGATGAGGAAGGGCTGCCGATCATTGCCCTCATGTTCGGCTTGGTCACCTGGCTTTGTCTCGCTGTCGCCTGCCATGCTTCATCTGCAGCGCGATGCGGCCCTCTGACACACACACACACACACACACACACACACACACACACACACGGGGGGGGGGGGGGGGGGGCTGCGCTCCTCCCATTTGATGACGGTGTCGTCGACGATGAAGATGAAGTCGGAGCTGGGTGAGTTAGAAATGTGGGTCAGTTACGGTGAAGTCATCAAGGTTGTAGAACTTTTATTTTGAAAAGCAGTATATAAATGGACTTTCTTAAAGCATACTGAAACAGAGGATTAGCTCTCTATTCGCCTACTCTCATTACTGTTTTTATTAGCATATTTGAGATAAAGGGAAAATAAATTTATTTTACATAAATCAGGAGGACAAACAATAGAAACACCTTTCAATATAATACAACACAATAGCATACACCTCACAATTCAGTGTCAAAGGTCACTGTGGATAAATCAAAACACCCAGTGTTCACATAAAAAATAAATAAAAAAAGTTATTACAGATAAAGAAAAATATATTTGAATATATGTAAATAAATAAATGCATGTAATATTATTATAATATATATTATAGAACAGTTGTATTGTTTTGTATTCGTGTGTAAATGGTTTCTGGTGTGAACCGGAAGTGCTTTGCACACGCACGCGCCTCTCTGCTGCTGACGGCGCGCGGTGCGGCTCACTGTGATCCGAGCCCCGCGCAACACAGAGCAGGCTGCACCAGGCCCGGCGGGAGTGGACCACCATGAGCACGATGTTTGCAGACACGATTCTGATCGTCTTTATCTCGGTGTGTACCGCGCTGTTAGCCGAAGGTGAGTGAGACCCTCCCGACACACACACACACACACACACACACACACACACACACACACACACACACACACACAGACAGGCAGACAGACAGGCTGAGCCAGCGGAAAGGCGCTTTACTATCGTCCAAGAAAGACCGCGACACGTTAAAGTTGTACACCATTCGGGATCACGTAGCGGGGAAACATTTTCAACGTTATTATTATTGATTATTTGCTCATTTTGGGTGCTTTGGCGGACCAGCGGCCCGCAGGCGAAGGCAGCTAACAGGGCTAATGCTTCAGGCTGTAAGACAGACAGAGCGACGGACACCACTTCCGGTAACCTTCCACAATAACAGTCTTACTGACGCGTGGGGGTTGAATGAAACGCTTTTTGTAATGTAGGCTTTGTATAAATGATTTATTCATTCCCTTTTGGGAACTCGTCCTCTGCATGTAACCCATCCCAATGAAGGAGAACAGAAATACAAATAAAAAATGAAACATTTTATTGTTCAACAAGTTAATATGACTTTGGTAGTGGAAATGTACACTCTTATGCTCATAGATTAATATTTCCAAACTGGGGTTTGCCACCTTTTTTATTCTTCGTTCACTAAAAGTTGAGTTAAAGTTGTTTTGCAGCTCAATCAAAAGTGCATTCTTCAACCTCAGCCTTCTTGGCATTCAGCTGCAGTGGAAAACTACAAGACTCAAGCAAACTATTTTAATGCAGGAAAATCCACAACTAACAATGTCCCTTTCATTTGAATTTGCTAATTGTGTGGCGCATTTGAATTTCCAAAAGCATAGATTGTGAAGTCAGTGCAGCGTAGTTCTACAAACCAAGAAGGCCACAGAATGTTCACAGTTTCAGAATTAGTTACAAGCAAATATTTCCAAGTTGATCTGCACGTCTTCTAACTGATACCAGCTTGTTTCTGTATGGAAACGGCTTAAATAAACAATATTAACAAATACACACCTCCACATAACTCTAAGGTGTTAATGTTGCACTAGGAGTGTGCAATTCCCTATGGGATGTAATTGTATACATTGTGATATCAGCATATATAACAAGACAGACAGTTTTCTGGGGAATCAGAAAAAGTGCTCATTGATTAAATCAGAACACAGAAATGTCTGCTAAAAATATATATATATATATATTGTGTGTATATATGTATATTGCCTCCCAGTATATGTTGCACCACAGAGGCGGTGGTCCAAAACACTTGTATTATATTTGCAAACAAACTTCTTCTGATCTTCTCAGGGATAACCTGGGTTTTAGTGTATCGGACTGCAAAGTACAAGAGTCTAAAGGCTGAAGTGGAAAAACAAAGCAAAAAACGTAAGTGACTCGTGTGTGAGCCTCTCACGCCGTCATGTTTTGCATTGTTTTGTTTATTTTTCTTTGGACTGTTGAATGCATCCTCTCCCTCTTGTTTGTTTGGTATTAGTCGAGAAGAAGAAGGAAACCATCACAGAATCTGCAGGACGTCAACAGAAGAAGAAAATTGGTAAGAACCCAGTAAACAGATTAGCGGAGTAATAAGTTGTGTTCATGCACACACTGTGCTCTTGTGAGTGGCCCTTTCCTCGAACTGATGAGTGATCTGTGCTTCTGAATGTATCACAGAAAGACAAGAGGAGAAACTGAAGAACAACAACAGAGACTTGTCTATGGTGAGAGACCATTTGTTTACAACAAATATGTAACTCTTAAGCATAGAGACAAATACACCAATATATTGTCATAATGAAATTAGTTCATGTCAGGCTTTACCTACTCTTTTACATTGTCATTAGTATAAAATACTGTGATATTTGAATGTGTCATTATTGCCAAACTCTGGTCAAATGTAAAATGTGTGTGTGTTTGTAGGTGCGCATGAAGTCCATGTTCGCCATAGGCTTCTGCTTTACAGCTTTGATGGGCATGTTCAACTCCATGTAAGTGTTACACATGGTAACATCAGGTCAAAGTAACATTTTTTTTTAATCTTTTGATTTAAAAAATCAAAGAAGTATTATATATGTGTTGCAAGACCTGTCTCCTGTAACTTTTTCATTCCATTACTTCAAACATGCCGTTGAGCTCTGGAGTCTCTTTTTTTGTTGGTCAGCTTTGATGGAAGAGTGGTGGCCAAATTGCCGTTCGTGCCGCTGTCCTACATCCAGGGACTGTCACATCGCAACCTGCTCGGCGAGGATTACACTGACTGCTCCTTCATCTTCCTCTACATCCTCTGCACCATGTCCATCAGACAGGTAAGTTGTACACAACTTGATCTGTTTTAGGCAGCAACATACCGTATCCTCGGATGCCGCTCTCTGGTCAAGCATTTTGGCCCCACAAAGGAGTAAGAAAAAAAAAAAAGGCTAAGTTCCCTGAGAGAGTGTTTTGTGCTGTATCTTTTCTCCAGAATATCCAGAAGATGCTCGGCCTCGCACCCTCCAGAGCTGCAACAAAACAGGCAGGGGGCTTCCTTGGACCTCCTCCCCAAGCGGCTAAGTTTTCATAATAATGGGGCGGGCTTCAGTGGTGCTGCTGCTGCACTTAGACTTTGCGTGCAACCGCGGCTCCTTCATCAGAGCACGGACAGGACTGCCTCTGCAGGGCTGGAGCAAACGTATTCTCGGTTGCAGCTACACTACCCTTGGTCGTATTTCTCATTCGTGTTGTGTTTATTTAACTTTGAGTGGCTCATTTAGAAATTAGAGGAAGAAAAGTTGTTCTTAATTACGTTGATTACCAAAGGATACAAATGTCTACCTTGTATCCAGCACATGCCATACATTGTGGGATTTTAATGATTAACTGGCACATTAACATCTGATTCATTTCTCTGTATTAATGTATTTCATTGACCGTATCCTCATTTCTTACATATTAATAAAGTTTTATGATTACACTTTTAATGAATTGGATTTTTAATTTCAGTCTTTACCTCCCATTTTGGAAAGCTGAACTCCCTCTGCCATTGATAACTGTACTGTTAACAGACTTATGACATTCAGGTATCCTGCATGTCTACCCTCCACTGAACAGGCATCCAGACTGACCAGTTTGAGTCAGCAGTGCAGCAGTGACACGGACAAAAAGCCACCCACCGGGAATCAAACCCCCTGACCTGTACAAGAATTTTAACTGTGGCCTCTTTATTTCAGAAAGTAGCTTTTTTTTTTTTTTTTTTTTTACTTACACATGAAGTCAAGTCAAGTCAATTTTATTTGTATAGCACCAAATCATAACAAAAGTTATCTCAGGACGCTTTCACATAGAGTAGGTCTAGACCATACTCTTTAAAATATTATTTACAGAGACCCAACAGTTCCCACCATGAGCAAGCACTTGGTGACAGTGTCGAGGAAAAACTCCCTTTTAACAGGTAGAAACCTCGAGCAGAACCAGGCTCTGGGTGGGCGGCCATCTGCATCGACCGAGTTGGGTTGAAAGGGGAGGAGAGAGGGAGAGAGGGGAGACAGAACAGGAGGAGAGACAACAAATCAGACTAATAATAACAACTGCAGCAGTGAGTGTGGAGCAGGAACATGGGGGCAGTAGACGGCCGTCAATCACAGATCCAGAATCTACAGCTCCAGAGGCGGAAATACCTGCAGAAAGTGAGAAGGCGAAAAAACACAGAAAGCACAAGGACTACCAGGAAGAAATGGAGTTGGTAACCTGTATTAGTGGGATAGGAATGCGTACAGATAGAGAGGGAGAGCAGGAGAGAGAAGCTCAGTGCGTCCTAGGAAGTCCCCCAGCAGTCTTAAGCCTATAACAGCATAACTAAGGGATGGTTCAGGACTCACCTGAGCCAGCCCTAACTATAGGCTTTATCAAAAAGGAACGTTTTTAGCATACTCTTAAACGAAGAGAGGGTGTCTGCCTCCCGAACCCAAACTGGGAGCTGGTTCCACAGAAGAGGAGCTTGATAACTAAAGGCTCTGGCTCCCATTCTACTTTTAGAGACTTTAGGTACCACAAATAACCCTGCATTCTGTGAGCGTAGTGCTCTAGTGGGGTAATACGGTACTATCAGCTCTTTAAGATATGATGGTGCCTGACCAATAAGAGCTTTGTAAGTGAGGAGGACGACCTTAAATTCTATTCTAGATTTCACAGGGAGCCAGTGCAGAGAAGCTAATATCGTTCCCTTTTGCTAGTTCCTGTCAGTACACGTGCAGCCGCATTCTGGATCAGCTAGAGAGTCTTTAGAGACTTATCGGGGCAACCCGATAATAAGGAATTACAGTAATCTAACCTAGAAGTAACAAATGCATGAACTAGTTTTTCTGCATCTTTTTGAGACAGAATATGCCTGATTTTTATAATGTTACGTAAGTGGAAGAAGGCAGTCCTTGAGGTCTGTTTTATATGGGTATTAAAGGACATGTCCTGATCAAAAATTACTCCTAGACTCCTTACAGCGGTGCTAGAGGCCAGGGCAATGCCATCTAGAGTAACTATATCTATACATAGTGCGTCTCGCAGGTGTTTAGGACCCAGAACAATAACTTCAGTTTTGTCTGAGTTTAACAGCAAGAAATTGCAGGTCATCCAGTCTTTTATGTCCTTAATACATGCCTGAAGCTTGGCTAACTTACCGGTTTCATCTGGCTTTATCGATAAGTATAACTGAGTATCATCTGCATAGCAGTGAAAGTTTATGGAGTGTTTCCTGATAATATTGCCTAAAGGAAGCATATACAAGGTAAATAAAAGTGGTCCGAGTACTGAACCTTGTGGAACTCAGTGATTAACTTCCGTGTGCACGGAGGATTCATCATTTAAATGGACAAACTGAAATCTATCTGATAAATACGACTGAAACCAGCTTAGTGCGGGTCCTTTGACGCCAATCAAATGCTCCAGTCTCTGTAATAGGATACAATGGTCAATGGTATCGAAAGCGGCACTGAGATCTAACAGAACAAGTACAGAGACAAATCCTTTATCTGACGCAATCAAAAGGTCGTTTGTCACTCTCACCAGTGCTGTCTCTGTGCTGTGAAATTCCCTAAATCCTGACTGAAAATCCTCAAATAAACTATTGCTGTTTAGAAAGTCACATAACTGATTAACGACCACTTTCTCAAGGATTTTGGAGAGAAAGGGAAGGTTAGATATAGGTCTATAATTGGCTAAAACCCCTGGATCAAGCGTAGGCTTTTTAAAAAGAGGTTTAATTACAGCTACTTTGAAGGAAAAACAAAGTAGTAGAAAAACAGTCTAAATATAAATCTGGTTCTACAGCTGCTTCTGAGGTTCCTGAAATTCCTGTACTCGAAGATGTATCTGAACTAGCTGAGAGCACAAGATGATGAATTTTTTCTCTAATAGTTAGAATTTTATCATCAAAGAAGCTCATGAAGTTATTACTGCTGAGAGCTCTGGGAATACATGGCTTAACAGAGCTCTGACTCTGTGTCAGCCTGGCTACAGTGCTGAAAAGAAACCTAGGGTTGTTCTTATGTTCCTCTATTAGTGAGGAGTAATAGGCTCCTCTGGCATTACGGAGGGCCTTCCTGTATGTTCTAAGACTATCTTGCCAAACTAAATGAGATTCCTCCAGTTTGGTGGAACGCCATTTCCTTTCTAATTTTCGCGATGTTTCTTTTAACTTGAGGGTTAAGGAGTTATACCATGGAGCTAACCTCTTTTGTTTTATTATTTTCTTTTTCATAGGGGCAATAGAATCGAGAGTCGTTCACAGCGAGCCTGCAGCACTATCAACCAGATGATCAATTTGGGAGGGACTGAAGTTAGCATAGGAGTCCTCCATTATATTGAGACATGGCATTGAATTAAATGCCGATGGAATCACTTCTTTAAATTTAGCTACAGCACTATCAGACAGGCAACTACTTAAGGAATGTTTGCCTAATGGCCTATAGTCCAGTAATATAAATTCAAAAGTTATTAAATAATGGTCTGATAAGACAGAATTTTGTGGGAAGACTTTTAAATCTTCAATTTCGATTCCATATGACAGAACAAGATCGAGGGTATGGTTAAAACAATGAGTGGGTTTCTTTACACTCTGACAGAAACCAATCGAATCTAATAGTGAGATAAACGCAGAACTAAGGCTATCATTATCTACGTCCACGTGAATATTGAAATCACCTACAATAATGACTTTATCTGTTTTGAGGACTAAACTTGTTAAAAACTCTGAGAATTCTGCTAAAAATTCAGAATACGGACCAGGAGCGTGGTACACTATGACAAATAGAATTGGCTGTACAGTTTTCCACATTGGGCGTGAAAGACTAAGAACAAGACTTTCGAATGAGTTAAAACTAAGTTTAGGTTTATGGTTGATTAATAAGCTAGAGTCGAAGATGGCTGCAACTCCACCTATTAGTATTAATATGACTAGGAGGAGTGGATTCATTCAGGCTAACACATCCTTCCTGACACAGCCAAGTTTCAGTTAGGCAAAATATATCCATATGATAGTCAGATATTAAATCATTGACTAACACAGCTTTAGACGACAGAGATCTAATGTTTAAGAGTCCACATTTAATCCTCTTATTTGGTTGTACCACTACACTGGTAGTTTTAATTTTTAAGTTTTTACGAGTAACTCCTCTTCTGTTTGAATTTGAATTAATTAAATGAAGTGGTCGGGGGACAGAACTTGTTAATAAATCTGGCCTGCGTATTTGACCTAACAATACTCAAGAAGCCTAAGTAAAAGTACTCGTTATACAGACTGGTCCATTTCAGAATAATATATATTACTACTACTACTTTATTTTCTGCTGGGTGGCTTGATCCATATAGAACATCATAATTCATTGATGATATTTTGTATTACTAGATAGATAATGCCGAGACTTCCACAGTGATGCCACTCTGTAAATCTTTTTCAAAATTTTTTTCGACTACATAAAATAGAAAAAATGTAGATTTGGAGTTAAAAATATAAATACAAGTAATGGAGAGCTATACAAACAGTACAACTTTTATTTTTTGAATGTATTTAATATTAGTTCTGTATGTATATAGTTCTGTAGCGGGTGTGTCTATGAACAGATATCAGAACAGTGCAGGAATACAGGTGGTAGACAGTCTTCATGGTGATTGTTTGCCATTTGACACCCGTTTTTGGCCACAGCAGCTGACAAATCTTGCTGCTGTGTTTGCACATTGTTTTACATTGTCACCCCCCCCGCTCTCTGTCTCTCTCTCTCCCTCTCTCTCTCTCTCTCTCTGAATTCAATTTCAATTCAGTTCAAAAGGAGCTTTATTTGCATGGGAAAAAATAACTTCAAATAAAATAGAAAAGTGTAGATTTGCAGTTAAAAGTATAAATACAAGTGAGAGCTGTGTGTCCCCTCTCCCCCGGGTGAGGACAGCAGGATTGAGACCTGCTCAAAACAGGTCTGGAGGAGGCGGGGCCTGTCTGCCTCTCGGGGCTTGAAATGTTGTTCATGCGTGGCCTGGTCTCTGCGCACTGCACGTCCAGCCCGTCTGCAGGAGCTCTCACGGTAATGCTGCAGGAGTTTCTCTCTTCTTCTCGCAGATCACGACCCGTTGTCCTAAATAAATGTCGTCCACGGTGCCGTGTGTCCGTGCAGGTGCTCTCCCTCTGACGATGGCCCAGTCAACCCTCGACAGCATGCCCGGAGCCGCCACAGGGACCGCGGTGGTCACGGATCCTCTGAATTTCTGGGGAGGGAGGCGAGTGGAGCCCAGGCAGGAGAAAGACGCGGAGCCGGTGTTCGAACCTGCGACTGGTAAACACAGCGCACTAAAGTCTGCCGCATTCAATGCTTGTTATATCTATGTTGCTCTAAATAATTACTTCTGTTAGAGGCCCGTTCACATCTGGGTTCACCATGAGGACGTGCTGTTATGTAACTGAAACTCCCTCCTCTCTTCTTCTTTGGAGGATTGAGAAACTTAATGTATGTAATGAAAATTGGGAAATCTGGAAAGAAAAAAAATGTTTTCCTGTTGCATCTGTTGTGACACAGATGTGAGTAATATAGTGATGACCATAATTCTTCACATCTTGTGTTTTCTGTCTTGGAGCTCGGCCAGCCTGTGACCCACTGACCCCTGTTGTTTCCGCAGGCCGCGTCCTGTGTCAGATGGTGCCCTGCGGGGCTGAGGAGGTGGACGAGGCCATCAAGAGCGCCCGAGCTGCCTACCTGAAATGGAGGAAGATGGCAGGCATGGAGAGGGCCCGGGTGATGCTGGAGGCCGCCCGCATTATCAGGGTGAGACCTTCTCTGCATTCCAGGAAAGGATCCAGCCAGAGTTCAGTGTTGTGCAACATGAATTGGAGCTGACTGTTGCGAGTTTGCAATAAGATACTAGTTATTCATTAAAAGCACAAACTTGTCCTCCCTCCCTCGCCTGCTGGCCTACATTTCCACAAAATAAACCGTTTGCGTGTCGGCTCTTTGATGTCGTGAGGGTGGTGATTTCAACCTGAATTTGCAAAATCTTAAAGCTGCAAACATGAAAGGACACTACATTACCGCAGAGCATCAGTTGAAATAGTTCTGTAAAAGTTTTTTTTTCTGTTATTCCAATAAAAATAGGAAAGAAGGGAGAAGATTGCAAAGCTGGAAGTGATCAACAACGGCAAGTCCATCACTGAAGCCCTGGTGGATATTGATATCGCCTGGCAGTGCATTGAGTACTATGCTGGCCTGGCTGGTACGCTCGCAGGTGGGTGCAATAACACTTGTTTTGGCCAGTCAACATGATTTTTCCAAAAGCGTGGTCTCAATGCGGCGCTGCGTTTCGTTCATCAAAGGTCAGCACATCCAGCTTCCTGGCGGAGCGTTCGCCTATACCCGGAGGGAGCCCCTGGGCGTGTGTGTGGGAATCGGCGCGTGGAATTACCCCTTCCAGATCGCGTCGTGGAAGTCTGCTCCCGCTCTTGCGTGTGGTGAGTTATTGTGTAAGATTTGAGATCATTATTTCTGCCAGCTACGTAGACCACAACTTTCAGTGTTCAAATCCGGCTGTGTTTAGGTAACGCCATGGTGTTCAAGCCCTCTCCAATGACTCCTGTGACTGCCGTCATTCTGGCTGAGATTTACAAAGAGGCGGGGGTACCGGATGGGCTCTTCTGTGTGGTGCAAGGTGGAGCAGAGACGGGCTCCTTGCTCTGCCATCACCCGATGGTCGCCAAAGTCTCCTTCACTGGCAGTGTGCCAACAGGCAAAAAGGTGCAGTGCAATTATTTTTTTAAATTATTAAACTTAACTGAAGAGAACAAGGGTGTCATATAAGCCCAGGCGACCACCCTTGCCACCACAGTATCCAGCACCCTATTTAAAGGACCTTACCACTCTTTTAAAACATGCAAAACACTTTCTTTAACTGCTCCACAAGGCTTCTGTTGTTAACGCCCCACGTGTTCTCCTCGCCCTCAGGTCATGGAAATGTCTGCAAAGACTGTAAAGCAGGTGACCCTGGAGCTTGGGGGGAAATCCCCCCTCCTCATATTCAAAGACTGCGAGCTGGAGAACGCAGTGAAGGGAGCGCTTATGGCAAACTTCCTGACACAGGGAGAGGTGAGACAGCAGCGCCATTTATGAATTTGTGCCTCACAGTCACCAAGTGCGACCCCGATTCAGTGTATTCTTTGTGTCTCTCTGCACCGTGTAGGTTTGCTGCAATGGGACCAGAGTGTTTGTGCAGAGAGAGATCATGCCCCAGTTCCTGGAGGAAGTGGTGAAGAGGACTAAGGTCATCCCTGTGGGGGACCCCCTGCTTGACAGCACCCGAATGGGAGCGCTGATCAGCAAGCCGCACCTGGAGAAAGTGCTGGGATTTGTCAATCAGGCCAAGAAAGAGGTGTGTTTATAGTCATTCGATCACCTCCGGCACTTTCACTAGACATCGAAGCAGTTATATGAAGTTCCATTATACTTATCTTAGTCCTCCTAGTTATTTGACAAATATGTTTTTCCAGGGAGCCAGAGTGCTTTGTGGAGGAGAGCCTTTGGTCCCCAGTGACCCCAAATTGAAAGGAGGCTACTTCATGTCACCCTGTGTACTTGGTAAGTCTCTTTGTATGTTCTCCAGTATGTCATTGTTTCTTCATTTGTACCCACTCCAACCACTTGTGCCGCACCATCACATGATCTGAGTCAGTTTTTACACCACCTGCTTGCTTTGTGCCCTGTGCGCACCGTGTGTTACATCCAGTCCTTTTCTCACGGCACAGATAACTGCAGAGACGACATGACCTGCGTGAAGGAGGAGATTTTCGGACCAGTCATGTCCGTGCTGCCTTTTGACACAGAGGAAGAAGTGATCCGGAGGGCCAACAACACCACCTTTGGATTGGCCTCCGGAGTCTTCACCAGGTCAGCAGAGGACTCACGGAGCACAGTTTAGTTTATCATTACTCCGCATTCTGTTGCAACCACTAATTCACTGTGCTGATTGTTTGCTGAGGTTATTGCATTCAACTTGGTAGCAGGTCAGAGTTTCCACAAAGCAGCCAATAAAAATTTGTCAATTGCCGAGTGGAATTTATTGCGCAACAGTAGTCTCTGTGGCTGGAGGGCAGATGAAACAGCATTTTAACAGCAGCAGTGATCAAGTTGCATACAGACTATTCACTCTTTTTCTTTTTTTTTTTTTTTTTTGTGCCTAAAATCTTTGCTCTGTCTGCAGGGACATTTCTCGAGCCCACCGTGTGGCTGAGAACCTGGAAGCAGGGACCTGCTTCATTAACAACTACAACATCAGCCCTGTGGAAGTGCCATTTGGAGGATACAAAAATTCAGGTAGGGTGTTTTTAAAGCTAAAATGGTCAGAATGACAAAGGACTTACATTTATAGTATCATGAATTATTTTTACTGAATGATGGTGGGTTGACGGTGTTTACATGATCTCTACCTTACTTTACCAGGCTTTGGCAGAGAGAATGGCCAGGTGACAATTGAGTACTACTCCCAGCTGAAGACTGTGGTTGTGGAAATGGGCGACGTGGACAGCCTCTTCTAAACCTCTCTCACCAAGTTTTACGTTCCAGAACTGTGAATGAATCGCTGCACTTCTCCCCTCAGCCATGTGCTATGCACCACACGTGTAGCGCTCTATTCTTTTTACTTTATTTACATCACACCTACACACAGGGTGAGGCATGTCTGCTTCTTATCTGTTCAAAATTGTCTACTTTCTTTACCTAACAGACAAACCTACTTTAGTGTGTTTGCATGTGTGTGTGGTGAATTGTGCATCAGAAGAAAATACCTGCCTAACACACTTGGGGATTTTATACTGTAGCTTAACTAAAACACTACTGGACAAACTGGTTTCCTTTTATTGAAATAAAACGTTTTGGATACAAAGTCTCTGTTCCTGGTTGCTTGTTGCTTCTGAATAGAAATGATTGATGAACACTAGATCATTTATTACTCATTCTTTAGTAACAAATGACACATTAGAATGTATAGTCACATTTTTACTAATATCCAATAGCTGCTGATCTCATTTGCACTTTTTCTTATACGTTAATATGTGACATTTCAGTACAACACCACCGTGTCCAACTTCCAGTAGTATATTTGAACTAGTTAAATTGTAACCAATGCTTGGTGAAGTTGCAAATGTAACCTGATCAGCTTATCAGTATTGCTTCACAACAATTATGACCTGACTTACCTTTTTAACATTGTACTGTTAGTACTTGTCCTGATTTATTACAATTTATTGTCATTCATGTACTAACAATACACTGTTTCCATCTAACTGCAATCACCAAATATAAGCACAAATTATGTTCCCTCAAATGAAATGTTGAAACAGTGGTCAACCTTTATTTTGGCATGACATTTTTAAAAATCTGTGTTCTTGAAATGAAAACATGCACTAGTAATAATCCCGATATCACTTGGTATTGGGCATGATTTTGACATTGGTTCCATATTATTATGCACCTATTGCCCATTACTAACTAATAAGCTGGCCAAGATAAGTATAATTTGTAATATATATTTTAAATGTTGAAAAACTGTGCAGGCAGTATCCTTCCCTGCTGTGTTACTGACATCCCTTTTTTCTTCCAAGCCTTGTATTTTCAGTGCAGTCGGCAAAGGATTGATGCACCTACGGTAATGATATATGGCCTACTCAGGTTGTTGTTTTGGATGCAACCATACGTCTGGAAGTATTTATGTATTTTCATAGCCTTGAACCAGAGGAATCTGCGAGCTCATGTTTCATTTGCTCTGGCAGATACGTCTGGCCCCTCTCCCATTCAGACTGATTCCTCTGCCGATTTATCGGGCTAACCAATCACAAGCGTTTATCTAGTAAACGCCCCGTCGATAACGCCCCTTGGAAATCAAGGTAAGCTGAGAGGTTCCAGACTAATACGCGTTTGTGAATTAGTCTGACGATGCCAGCATAGTATTTTTGTGTGGTGAAAAGAAATACAACCATGCTTTTATTTTGACACGGTGAACCGGAAGTTTTTGCGTCTTGGCTGATTTTGAGCGTTTCACTGTTAGCTCGCAGCTCAACAATGCAGGTAATGTTATTTTAACGCTCACACGTTTACATTATTGCCATTTACAGCATGATACTTTGTTATATTATTCGCTGGTATTTCCATTCAAGGTTTACTTCCACACGGTACTTCCGGCCCTACCTTAAAGACAGAGGTAGCAAGCTTGCTAAAGTAGTCACAGCTAACCCGGGTTAGTTCGCGTTAGTTTAACAACAGTGTAAAGTTGAGCTGATATTAATCTGACCAACCCGTGATCCCCGCAGGCTGTCGTTGGGATCGTCAGCTGTGTGTCACTTATCTTCATTGTTTATCGGGCGGCTTCTTTTTTTTTCTTTCCTCTCCGCAGCAGCGAGAGGAGAAGCAGCTGGAGGCGTCGGTGGAGTCTCTCATCTCGCGGGTCGCTCACGTCAAAAACGCTCTGCACAGTTTCATCTACAAGCTGGAAAATGAATACGAGCGATTAACATGGTGAGCGAGGCGTTTCACCGCAGAGCTTTGGAATATCCTCTGGAAATACAAGTCAAGGCAACAATCTTCTCGAGGTTAAATAAGTAACTAACAGTTATGCCTGCTGCTTTATTTTTATCAGATGATTGACATGTAAGTCTTGCAGGCTTTTTGGCAATTTTATTGGATATAAATCCTTAAAAATGAGTTGCTTTTGAATGTAGGGCTTCTGAATTGTCCCCATACTTCGGCCACAAAGACCTTTAGTCCGTCTGTCTGATCTAAATCTCAAGTTATGAGAGTTATGTGATTTATTGAAGAAACAATACCTGAGTCGTAGTTTAGCTTGGATTTTCCCTATGAAATGTATTACTGCATAAAAGCAATAAGGTGAAACAGCCTCACACACGACACCAGATGCTCTGATGTTTTGAAGATGTTCTTTGCGGATGCTGTGATGTGCGTCTTGTTTCCCAAGGCCCTCTGTTTTGGACAACTTCGCTCTTCTATCCGGCCAGCTGAACACCATCAATAAACTGCTCAAGAACGAGAAGACGCCGTCCTTTCGCAATCAGGTCATAATACCGCTGCTTCTGTCTCCGGACCGAGACGAGGATCTAGCAGTGAGTGCCGGAGCCACTGACTGACGTGTGTGATTCTCTGGAGCAGTGTCTCCGACCTGTCCATTTACCTCCTCCGCTTGTTCCCCCTACAGAAACTCACAGAGCAGCGTGTCCCAGTGTTCAGCCATGAGATTGTGCCGGACTACTTGCGGACCAAGCCTGATCCGGAGGTGGAGGAGCAGGAGAAACAGCTGAGCACAGAGGCAGCACGGATTGGCCCAGAGGTGGCGCAGGTCGGTGGGCCGACGCCGTCTTATTTGTGTGCAAAAGTGTGAACCATTTCCCTTACATTGCGTGCGGCTGTACAGGAGTTTGTGTCGTTCAAACCCTCTCCCGGTTATATATTTATAAACAGAAACAGATCCAGACGTTGAATAAGCTGTGTTCCAATCTGCTGGAGAAGCTCAACAATCCTCGTGACGACAGAGATGCAGAAAGCGCCGGTATGTTGCCCTTCTTCGTCTGGGTCATTTATCTCAAAGGGATTTCTGAATGTAAATATGTTGACTTTTAGGATTTTGTCTCCCAGCAATACGACAGAACAAACCATCTTTCAACCCCGCCGACACTAACGCCTTGGTTGGTGCCGTTGCGTTCGGAAAGGGGCTTTCCAAATGCCGGCCTCCAGGGCCAGTGGCGCCGGGACACCCGGGACAGGGGCCCATGATGAGCGGGGGTCCGACCTTACAGCAGGTCACCATTGGCGGCGGTTCAGGCCAGCAAGCAGGTATGGGAGGACCCGTAGCTCCGCAGCAGCAAGGGCAGCCAGGTAGGAGACCTGGAGAGCTGGGTTAGTATTTCACCTGACTGCTTTGAGTGTTTGTTCTGCACTGCATTACATCGCAGCATGTGTTTACTTTCTCAAAGGGAAGGATTCAGTACAAATAAATCTGTGCTGATGTTAAGCCCTTTCTGCTCTCCGTCTCCCTGTGCATGTGTGTCACAGAGTATTTAGACAATTAATCCATGACCTCTACTTTAAGATGTGAATGAGTCTGAGGCAGACATGGTCTTTACATGAAATAACTATGTAAAATAATTGAAAAAAATCCAGTAGAAGGTTAAATAATGCATTCTATAGTGATTACACCATATTTTTGAACCATTTCACACACAACATTTAAACTATTGGCATAAAAGCTGAATATATTGATCTAACAAATACTGTTTTATTAAATCAGGGTAAATGTTTATGTGACTTTCTGTACAAGGTGATGATGCTGCTGGAAACTGTCTGACTTGACCCCAGCTTCTCTGTCACCCTCGTCCAGCGTATATTCCTGAGTAAATGTAAAAAACATTGTAACCAAGCAAGCATGTCAAATACAGCCTCCCGCGTTTTCATGACATTCGGTTACATCAACACCACTCTACAGCCCTTTTCTTTACACTTCAGTCCCGTATTGTACCTTGAGCTTTTTGCTGCTAATACACAGTTTTCAGTAGTTGGTTTCTTTCTGTTTACCTAAACAGTTTGTGAGCAATGTTCTGTATTTATGTGTATTAAGTGCATTTTTTGTTCTCCCCCACCCCCCCTTTCTTTCAGGAAAAATGCCAAGCAGCATCAAGACAAACATCAAATCTGCCTCCGGTTCAATGCATCCTTACAACCGATGAGCTCCTTCTGTCTTGTTCTCTCAGCCGGTATTTGTTACATTTCAGAGACAACACCAACTGCAGCGACTACATCTACAATACAACCTTGTCACCTCTGTGACCTTTTTATAAACCCATTATTTTCACGGAACGGACCAACTTCTACGAAGTCATTACTCTGTTCTCTGTAAAGCTGTCTCGCCGACATCCTCGGTGTTCTGCAAAATGATCTCAAACATGAAATATTAATATTTGCCACCATCAGGGCACATATTTTTTCCTTTTTGATACCACATCTGAGCCTTTGTGTTGGAGCCACTAGATGGCAGTATGTCATCATTTATGGGATTATGACAGTTTGTATTTGGAACTGTACTGTAGACTCTTTTTCAATAAAGGATGTGTTAAAAAGACTACTTGGTTAATTAGTAAATACATTTAAATAATGTACTCTTAAATAGTAATACAATGAAGAAGAAAGTAATAATTCTGCACATTTTAAAATGTAGTTTGGACTTTATTAACCCTAAACAAGTATTGAGTTTGCCAGCAGTGCCAGTTGTTTTTCTTTTTACAGTCAGGTGGTGTTCACACAGCTCTGTAATGTGTAAACTGTAACCTTGATGTAATTGAACGTCACTCGTGTTAGTGTCATGGACGGGACAGTGCCCGTCAAATGACCATCCCCACATTGCCGACGTGCACCATGATCTGATTTCTGTTCGGTGTTTCGGCCGGTTTCTTCCCCTCTCGTCTCTCTTTGCCCATTTTGCTGCAGTACCAAAAAGGTGAGAATAATGAGGGCGGACGTCGCTCCGCGTGGCCTGATAATGTCAAAGTGTTTAAGGGGGCAAATGAGGAAGTATCGGTGCTGACGTGCGAGGGGCGCCTCTCTCCACGCCGGCTCGCTCTGTCCACTCCAATCCCAGTCGCGCTGCACGGCGCACGGTGACCGCGCGGCTGTCACAGCGTGCAGGCCCATGGCTGACCTACATACACCCTCTGTCCCCGAACAGGCAGGCGTCTCGCTGCGTCAGCCGCCGCGCTCGGACGCTCTGCTGAGACAGCTCAAAGCTGCACAAGGTCACGCCGGCGTCCACAGATGAGGTCTAAATTATAAACAAAGACAGGCATCATCCTGCGACCAACAGGAAAAAAAAAAAAAAAAAAAAAAAAAAGCAAGGCTGAACTGACTTTGCTGCCAAACTGTCGGCCAAAGTTTAAGGATTATGCAGGTTTAGCTTTTTCAGAGTACACTAGAGGTAGACGCTTTGATTTCTGGGTTTCCTGCTTTACATTTCCCTTCATTACAGTACACTAAAAACAAGATGTAAGATTATTTTTAGCCTTTCAAAATCAACATATAGGACAAACCACTGTATACTTTGTTCAATGATGAGCAGGGACAAATAAAAGCATGTTATTTAGTGACTTACCCCAATGAAGCAATGACCGACTGACAATGTTCCCCTGATTTTATTGCACCTCTTTTACTAGATGGGTCAGCTGACATTTATTTAGCAAATTACAACAAACCGCAAGGGATGGATGATATTTAAGGGAAATCTAGTCTCTCAAAAACAATTAAGATACAAATTTGTCCTTTTGAAGCAGAGCAGAACTGAAGCTTACATGTAGCTGTGGCTGTAACCTGTATGGCTCCTCTGTATGGCCTGCGGCGCCTTACAGCATCCTTTGCTGAAAAATCTGGAGCCTCAATAGTGCATTCTGGGATTACAGGGCCAAAAGGGAACAATACACTCTTGATAAATAAAACAAAGTCTGATCTGATTGTCCGGTTTAGGTTAAAAGCCACACTGACACGATGTTTGATCTGTGCACAGTTCATATAACAGGACTTTTTCACAGAGGGGACTCTAACGTGTCACAGTGAGAAAAGCACAGGTGTAAATAATCAAATGAATGATGGCTGAATTCCATTTAGCTGCTGCAGTTTCAGGGTCCTGGCATTGTTCATGCTGTCACACAGTCGTGGCTTACTGAGACGCCTGAATAGAGCGGAGCTGTGGTTAATGTTATTAGCAGCACCTGTGCTTTTCTTGCTATGACAAGTCAGAACGTCTGCTGCGAGAAAATTCATCCTATCAGGGCTTCATTTCTCTTTTCAGTGAGCGAAAAATGTCAAAACAGGATGGAATCATACTAATTGTATTGTGCGAGGAGTGCATGTATATCGCTTACTTTGGGGGCATGCCGTTTGAAAGTAGCTGTAACTGAAATGATTAATTCATGAATTCTTCGTGAAAAAAAATGTAAATAAAAAAAACTTAACTCAAGGTCTGCTTACTATCGTTTTCTGCAGTTTTCAGCTGTGTCCACAGTCACTGTTGAAGAATGTTTTGTTAATCTACTAATTCCAAGGGCTAGAATTAACTTTTACTACAAATATTTTACACATGAATGTTGTGTAAGAATTATGTTACCAGAGCTGATACTGAATAGATAAAATGTCCAAATTTAAGCCAGTAGTTTTCCCCTGCCTAAGATTGGACAAGTGTGAAAGTTTATTATCACTGGAAATATGTGTTGGAGCAAAATGTGCTAAATAAATCATTGTCTTACACTTCTTAACAGTTCTTACTTTACTGACGATTTTTGACCAAGAATGAAGAAGTTAAGGTGGAAAAGATAAAGAGTTTTTATACATTCTTCTCACGTTCTGCTGAGGTTCCCGTGTGTCTTATAATAGATGTTAATGTGCTGTAAACACCGATTCAATGTCACACTTGACCCACATGACCAGGGGGACTGAGCATACAGGGCCCTCATTTGAAGAGAGCCCACAGAGACACAGCCGTGGATGCAGGGAGGGGCCCACAGAGAATGCCTATGTACGGGGTCCAGAACTCTGTGCTACGCCCCTGCTCGTGACGGCCATGTCTCTTCTGTGTTATGCAATTAAATTATTCGTCTACTTCTCGTCACAACAGCATGTTGCACCTGGATCTGAAGCCACCGCGCACAAACTACACATTCTGGCACTGGAGTCAAACACACCATGAGGGGTCAGCAGTGTCTCACTGTTGGGAGGCACAACACCTGGCTGCCACAGGCCCATTCTGTAAAAACAGATCTCCTCAACTGCCTTCTGTTTTGACTATTAATTTGAATATTAATTTAAATTCATAAATCAAAGCTGTGTGTGTGTGTGTGTGTGTGTGAGAGAGTTAGAGAGAAATGGGACAGCCACATCCAGTCCATTCAGTGTGACTCTCAGCCACGTTGTACATACCGGATAATGGAAAAACTCAATATGACAGCTGCCTCCTAAATTACAATATACAGTATATAGCAGGGTACACAGAGTAGGGGGGCAGGGGGTGCACTGGGCTTGTTTTTTTTTTTTTTTTACCTGACATAAATCCATCTTGACAACATAATCATTTGCTATCTTGTGAAAGGACAGGACTTCCCTCCAAAGCGACACACTGCAGTGACCGAATGCGTCCAATGGCTTTGGTGTTCAGAGACGCAGGGGAAACATTTAAGAGGATGAAAACACAGACGCCAGCTCCAAACAGATCAGCCCACAGCCTCATGGGAACCGACACCGACGGTCCAACTTTTAATTATTGCAACAGCAGTGTATCTGCATGTCCTTGATCATCAGCGTAAACATATTTATTTGTCTCATTTTTTATTTAATGTTTGGAAGAGATAACTTTCTTGTGTCTAATAAGAGCATCTCCTGGCACAGTTTTAAAGCCCCCCCACACCCATAATTGAAGAACATGATAAGGTCCATATCTTGCTCATTATGGAAGCTTTAGGCAAATATAAAGAAACAGTTTACAGCCTTAAACTCCCACACCCCAAATGCTGAAATATACTGCAGATTCTAATTCAAATGTTCCACGGTTGAAATAACTTGAAAGGCTCCGATGACGCACACACTGATCTGTGAAATCTCCTCCAAATGTCTTCTTTATGGAAGTTGGGATCAGAGGAATTCATTAGAGATCTGTGGGTGGCATAGGCAATAGGAGACTGAAGCTTTCCAGAGGCAAAGGCTGTGCCAAACTGAACCGTTTCCAAATCTGAAGTCTGCGACTGACTGGAACACACCCACAATCACTAATTACGTGACCCTATTCCTGCGGAACCTTTTTATTTTGGGGGAGTTATTTTTTTGTGATTCACATGAGATCCATCAGTGGAGAAGACTTGTTTCATCACATTAATGCAGAGCGCCTCCTTGAGACAAAGCCCTCTCGGTTACGTCCTGCCCTCAGACCTCGCAGTAGTCCTTCCCTCAGGCGCATGTGTGCAGCCTTGGTGTATGTGTGTGTGTGTGTGTGTCATGCTGGAGGGCGTTGACATAACTGATGCACATTATGCATCGTGCGTGCGGCCAGCCTTTTTTTTTTTTAATGAGCCTTGTTATTGTCATCGATATAATGTGAGTCCTGAGCACCAATGCATGTGCCACATGCACCGCGGCCTGGTTGAGGATGATTGATATGAAGCTTCCGGTGACGAGGGGGCTCTGACCTAGGAAACCAATGAGGGGCAGGTCAAAGGAGACAGAATTGGCCTTTTACCTACACAAACAGTATGGCTGTCCACTGGCTTTGATGTCCACCCTCCCACCAGAGTGCGAGGTGCCATGTTTGCTTTTACACGTTTGCCAAAGCTTCATTTTTGGTGTATCTCTTTGCAAAATAGCAATAAAAGCATTTCAAAGATCGAAATCAGAGATGAGATGAAAACATAACACTGGCATATTATCATCTTAGCGTAACACGTTCAGCAAATGAGTAGCAACATTATCATTAATTTGGAGTCACTCTCCTTGTAGCTCTGTCTTGGTCTCCACCAACTCCTGAGGGAAATCTGCCTCTTTAGCTGCTGAATGCTGCACTATGTAATGTAAGTTTGCTAATAACAGCAGCTCTGTCCTGCTGTTATCACAGACACGTCTGAGCTAGCTGTGACCGCTTCTCTCCAGCTATGACATTTTACTTCTATGGTTTATGGGTACATAGTGTTAGATAAAGGCAGCTAAAAACGGTAATATTAAAATAAACAATGATATTACATTGTTTTCCAAAATCTGCCATCCTTATGAAGCGAGCCACACAACATACTGGTGAGAAAGGCTCTGCTCAAAGGCTGGACTTTCAGTTATTAGTGTAGTTACTAAGTGTCAGTGAGATTTTGAATGAGGTTTTCGAACTTATGGGCCAGAACCTGGAAGTTCTGGTTTCACTGCTTCTCTCTACAAGGCAGGGCCTCTAACGGCAGAAGCCACCTTAAGGCCCTTTCTATAAAACAAAATTGCAGTTAATCAAATTAGTGAGGGTCTGAAGCCCCAAAGGTGTCATAGCTGTGACTACAGACAGCAGGCAAATGGACAGAGACGATTGTGGACATGAAGAGAATGATGTCCTGACCTGGGAGGGAAGGCATCCAATGGGAGAGACTACTTTTGAACTTCTCATAATCGACACCGGGCTGTAGTGAGGATATACTGAAGTCAGGAGTCCGGATTCCCCTGAACCCCCATCAATCAAAGACATTTTTGACTGGCAGCCAACAAGCCACTAGCTCTTTTTTCTGAGTATTTGACGGTGATGATGATATTATTATTGTTATTATTATTAATATAAATTTAATTATTCCAGTATTTTTATTGTAAAATGTAGTCCCCTATATTATGGTTTCTACAAATGTTGTTTCTGTCAGGTATGTTATTCTGGTAAAGAATGCAAAATCCAAATTAATAAAATAATGTATTAGCTTACTTTAATTTATTTTGACTTATTGTAGGATACTTAAGCTGTATAAAATATCAGAATCCGCCTTATAAGCAGCATGTGAACCAAGTGTTGAACTGTAGAATGTAAACTCATTAAACATCCCACATTCCCAGAAATATTACAGATTTTCAGTGTCCTCAGTGGTAGCTACGGCCCTGATTGATCAGCAGTG
The DNA here is from genome assembly GCA_031216445.1 of Lateolabrax maculatus. Taxonomy (NCBI): domain Eukaryota; kingdom Metazoa; phylum Chordata; class Actinopteri; order Acropomatiformes; family Lateolabracidae; genus Lateolabrax; species Lateolabrax maculatus. Next base: position 24,036,053 of record CM062196.1, on the reverse strand, counting down.
AGCCAGCATCAACAATACCAGGACCCTGAAACAACAAAATGGAATCCAGCCATCATTCATGTTATGATCTGCACAGGTGCTGCTGTGACACATCAAAAATCTCTCATTACGTTGGTTAAATGAATGAAGCTACTTTATATTTTTAAGCGCAATGGGACAAGTACAAATATATTTATTGCAGATTTTCCAAAACTGTTTCCAAAGTGTTCTTGAATATTATTTTAACTGTTATCTTAACCCAATTAAGCATGGATTTGGGTGAAAAGTAAATGTTTGTTAGACATGTAGGTTACTGCTGTTTGGGCCACATTAAAATAGCAATATTATGATGTGAACCAGTTTTTTAACACATATTGAAACAGTCACAAAATGCTGTTGAAATACAGGTTAAGATGTTAAGAAAAAGCGTCAGTTTTCAACCAAATTTAGTCCAACCAATAACCAAGACGTCAAGGCCTCTTTTCACTTGCAAATCATCACATCAGTGATTGCAGGGAATGGCTTGCTTCCAGTAGTAGATCAAAATATAAACACCTCCCAACTGATTCCCATTCCTACTAAAATGGATATAAGCCAGTTGAATTTTAGACTGAATGTCAGAAAAAGATGATATTATACTTCTCTTACGTGGTATATTTTTCATTCATTACTCTTCACCTATATTTCAGGTGTTTGTTAATGGATAAAAGACTGCAGAAAGTCCTGACCCTGTTCCTGATTGGATTTGCATCTTTTCACTGTGTAAAATGGATAATGATCAGCGTAGTCTCCTTAAAAACCTACAGGGCATTCGTCACGGCGTAGCTTGTTATCCAGGCTGTTTGTTAATGGAAAGAGAAATTCAAAAGAACGTACACTGATTTTGCTCAGAATGGGATTTACACCTTTTCAGCATGTAATGAGTGAATCAGCCTCACAATGCCTTTTGGTTTGCAGGAGCACATGAATAAATTATACACGTCCAGCACTTCTCGCCTTTCAGTCCTCAAACAGTGGCTAAAAGAAGCCCTTTGATAGAAACAAGGAGGCTTCTCCATGTAATTACACTTGATCATGTTTGCATATGTCACTCCCACAGTCTCTGTCACGCTCTCTGATTTTGGATGCTCCTGGGAACCTCTTCCTAATCCACAAGTTAATGTTTCAAACCCCTTCCTCCTTTTTTTTCTCGTTCTTTTTTTTTTCTCAGGAACGAATGAATTGGGGGAGCAGAATCAGACATCCTGTCTGGTTTATCTGGAGGAGAGAGATAAGTGTGGATACCGCCTCTTTCAGGGAACGCACATTAACTATGCCTCGGAGGGAGTGCTGGGTGTGGGGAGGAGAGGGGGGCGTCTGTCTGCCAGGAGCGCACAGCTTTCACTCACTTGGAAAACTGTGAAAATGTCCCCTTCACACCCTCGGCAGCTCGGCCGAGCTCCGGCGCTGTGTTAGTGGTGATAAAAACGCCTGCGTGCCGTGGCATAGTTGGAAGTGAGACGTGCAATGTTATCCAGAGGTGTTGGACTGACAAGTCTGCAACGTGTAAACTTGTGTCCTACAGTGACTCCTGACCCTGACCCTGTTAACAAAAGTCTGCAGGAGGAACCACATGCAAGTTCGAGGCGCCATGCAGCCATACATTTGTGGAAAGAAACTTGACGAGAGTGCACAAAACTTGATAAGAAAAATGACAAAAACTGCAATTTATGCAACAAAAGAAACTATTTATTTGGGATACGCATTGCCAGTACAAATTAAGAGACCATAAAACCTACACCTTTCAGCTATTTTTTCTCCACAGAAAACAGGTTTAGAATTGGATTTAAAAAGACAATAGTTTTCCATTTGATACCTTTTCACATAGGCAGAGATCTTAAAAGTTAAAATCTGTCAAGAAAAAGGCTCCACGATTTCACTCTGAAATCCTTATAAAAAAGAAGTTAACATTCAAAACACTGCAGTACGTTATTTTATTGAAGAACAAAAAGACATGCAACAAATAAAACATTTCATGTTTTACAAATTGTTCATTTTTCTTTTCATGTCTCTTCTCCTTTTATATTCAAAAACTAAAAAGCATCATTACATGAAGCTTCGATAATATTTGACAGGCAATGTGAAAAGTAGAGTTAAGCCTTTTTTTGAGGGGTGCAAAAACAATCCTCGTGTTTGCCTTGCATGGCCGGTGCTGTCAGTTCACTCCAATGACTTCAGGAGACACGACTGAGGCAGGTTCTGTGTATCACTCCAATGGCGCTCGGCCCCTCGCCTGTAATACTGAGCAGCCGAGTCGAGGAGGAAGCCGCTCCGAATGATCCGAATGAGTTTGTTTGGCGTAGTCATGCCGTGGGTCGTCCTCCAGGAAGTAGCTCTGAAACATCCATGATTTCATTCATGTGTAATAAATACAAACACACTGACAACTGTTCAAAAAGACCTGGGGTTTCCAGGCTGTATGTATTGTGACTGGCGGGGATCGCGGGATTGAATTGTGTTTTCTGTAAGGGGGGTGTTCAGTTAAGCTAAAAACAATGCCAGGGGGCAACGTTAACACTAACTTTTCACATCACCTTCATTTGGACAGTAGCCATCTTGGAGACAGGCTTGTTTCGGTCGTTTGAGTTCAAAATGATAATACGGATTCACCTTTAAACCAACAGGAACTCCATCAGCCCGTGTTAAAATTGCTACTGTCCAAATTCAAAGATGCAAAAAAATAAAAAATAAAAAAATGAGTAAAGGTGCATATCTACATACTGTATATAGAGCATTATTGGGCTAACTCACATATAATGGTAGCATAAAAAAAGAAACATAGTCCTGTAGCGAAGCAAATTAATATCAAATGAAAACAAAAAAAATTGGTTATTCACAAAATGGAGACATAAAAATATATCCAAACATTATCTGGATTTGTGTGCCATCAGGGTATTTGTTTCCATTTTAATTTATATAAACACCACTGTATTCCAACTGCATTTTTTTGGCTTTGAATACAGAGCACTAGCGCATTATGAGATGCTCACCAGTACCATAGATGGTAAAATCCTACCGAAGAAAAGGAAAACGTCAATAAAGCTGATCCCAGTGTGGAGGATAAAGATTCTGCCATTTTTTTGGTATCAAAGTATGTAAATGCTGATAACTCATGAGGACTACTGTAATTGTGTATACATGTTAGACCACATACTATACTGTACATACAACAAATTTAAATTTCACATTTTGGATTAGTTTGTGTTGATGGATGTGGTGTTTTTAGTGTCATTTTAAAATAAAACAAAAAGTGAAAGGGACAACACTGTAGTTCTCTTTCAAATGTCCTCGCTAATGTTATCAGAGAACAGGGATTACGGGATAGGTGACCTTGAGTGTTTTTCAGCTCTGAATGCGCATGGAGTTATATTTGAGCCACAATCCTGAGTGGGCAAAGGGATACTTTGAGCATTTTTTAGCTTGCACATGAAGTATAACGTCCTTTTACATGAAATTCTCATCACGTAAAGAATGATTTCATTTGAACAAACAAAAAATCTGTTTTGTACTCAAAGTGTCCCATTGCGTTCTCGGGATTATGACCCAAATATAATTCCATAAATGAAAAGTGAAAATCTCAACAACACGGTACCTTAAAATCAGAATTACAATTTCTCTTTTGGATTTGGTTACCAGCAGTATTTGGCTATATTGATCTCACTGATACACACTGGTTGTATGTAAACTCTCTTTCTTCCATATACGACTACTATAGTTAAATCTTAAAACTTCCTCCGTATTGTTTACTCTCCGACATTTACAAATGTTACCCTTTGAGTTCCATCATTAGGCGTTATTGTGCTTTAATACATATTGACGCGCCGTAATTGCTGCTGACGTTGTCATCGATTCGGTGTTTCGGGTCAGTTTTTCCTTCAACATTGTGGATGCAGCCAACCTGCATAACAGAACTTCAACTCTCTTCATAAGTCGCGCTCTTTTTGTTAATTGCTTGCGTACAGATTGTGAATTCTTTGCATTGTTGCACTGCACATGAGCAGAAAAACCTGGCAATGAAATATAAAACGCCTTACACATCACTATCTTCTGTAGAAGTTCTGAATACAAACGATATAAATCGAGGCTGAATACCTGACTAACATGACTGGACTAACGTAATAATACTTCACAAAGTATGGCATGACAAATGTAAGGACATGACATAAAAACGCATAATGTAACATTATCAAAATTCACCTCCAGGGTTGAACTTTGGCACTATAGATAAACAAAATGTGTGACACAGTAATAAAGACAGAGGTGTAATGACAGGGCATGGTGTGGTGTACAGAATTCCCATAATTATAAAAATTTGTAGAACCGAAGCATTTGAAACGTTGTTTTCTCCGTTGCTATTTCGAATAGAGGTAGTGTGAAAGCATTTCAATTTACAAGACGTGGGGCCTTATGCTGCTATCCGTGTGCCTACTGTGTGAATATATCATGTAAGAGAAATACAAAGAGGCAACATGGACATCAAGTGGAAACTGTACAAACTGTGAAGTGTGGATATGAGTCCCCTACGCAGGCTGCTAACGGTGCCGCCGTGGTCCAGATAGGAAAAGTGAAATATTTGTCTGTGACGGTTGAAAATGGCGTCCCAGAACCCCAGCTGTGTCCCGCCGTGTGACTACACACAGCACTTCACGTCCAATCCCTGTGGGGTTTGAGCTCAAGTTTTGGGAGATGTGGCTGGGGGTCGCAGCGGGCGGAGGAAGTTGGCAGGCAGAGGGCGGAAGGTGGGGGGGGGGGTGGGGGTGGAGGATCAGTTAGAGGTGTCGGAGTGAACGCTTCCTGGTCCTTCTGTGGGCGAAGTCACCGATGAGGGGGTCGGAGCATCCTGCCAGCCACCGTTTGCCTGAGAGGAAAAGAGAGAGAGGGGTGGGGTTGAGTCTATCACTTTCATATTCATTACTCAATGCAGCTGGGCCAAACACACTGAGGTACAACGGATGGAAGTCCCGAGGGCAAGGTAGTGTACGACCGCCACGTGTGATGCTGGGACACTTTGAGCTATTGGCCACAGAGTCGCGCACAGCCTTGAGCCAAATTGCCTCCTGGATCGGAGGAAAAACTAACTTAGCTCAAATTATAATTTCAGAGTAAGACTGACGTACAAAAAAATAAAATCACACTCCAGCCATGCAGAAATGGAGTGAATTACAGTCTCCACCCCATCATTCTGTGCACACTCAAATTCATATAATGAAGAAAATACACAGAAGAAAAAAGTCAAGATGTGCAAGATTTTATCTTGAAATAAAGGCCTGTCACTGTCATTTTTTAATAATATGAATTATATATGTAAACTGTATGAAAGACTCTGAAACAAAACAAGTACAATCAACGTCATAGGCACTAATCATGACCCTGACAGCAGGAATTAACATACAATGAGAGCTATGTAGGGCCTTTCCACTGCCAGAGACAGGCCTGCTAAAGAGCATTTGGGATATTAATAGTACATTTAAAGCCATCAGAAAAACTGGAAATGGTCCTCGACAGCCTTTCATTTCAAAGCCTGTTATTTAAGGCGGCAGACAGTAGTGCGTAATCAAAAGTGGAGGGGTCAGATTGTAGAATGTCTGACTTTGGTGACGCTCTGCCTGTTTCAAAATTGTAATTATGGCTGTAATCATCCACAGCATGCATTATGTATCTGCTCAGTCATTATCCAGTCTTTCTATTTCAGATGTTTCCGTCCCTCATCATTTGTTCCACTCTTCATTCATAAAAAAACGGTCTTCAAGTGTTTGTAAAACGTTTTTTCATGGACACTGGGTGTACATGCATTTAATGAACAATAAATATGCAGCAGAATTTCTCTGCCTTGGTGTTGAGACGCCACATGGGGGTTGCAGGAGATTTCTATAGGGGATGTGTTGGCATTTTGTAGATCATTTTAAAAACAAAAAAAGGCCTGATGACATACAGTGTACACCACGCAAGATTAACAACTTTGAAAGAAAAAACCACTATTTGGAAATATATTAAACAAAACTCAGCAGCACATATTGCAGTTCAAAAAGTGGAGAGCCAGAATTCCTAACTTACTAGCCTTAGCTCCATAAATCACAGACAAACAGCCTGGCAGACAGATATCCCACTCTTACATTATGCATTGCAGGGCTTCTTTACAGGGTATAAAAGTGAAAAACACAGCATATTGTGGCAGTGTAAGATGTGGTAGAGCAAGCAGGCGTCCAAGGAGAACCGTATCTGTGAGGTCAAAGGACTGAGGAAGAACAGGGCCTGAATACGTTAGCGGCCTCTCAGGGTTAGCACAGCTGGCTGTGGGATGCGCTCGGAGCAGCCGGGAAGCCGATTTGAATACACATACATGTTTTTTATACGAGAGACATTTCATCTGATTATCATATGGCCACTGAGGCACGACGACGACAGTGGAGGAGCCCAGCCGCGGCTGTGACCGTCCTCGTCCTCTCAGCGCGGCTCGCTGTCAGGGCCATTAGTGTGGCAGGAACATGATCTGAGCAATGCGCTTGGATTGCTGTCCCAAGTCCACACTCTGCTCTCCTTGTGTCTGTCTTATCGATTTTCCCCTTTACGACACGGCTTGTCGCTGTGAATTTCCCTACTGTTTGCAGCCGCCAGCAAGCAAACCCCCGCCCCCCCTCCCCCACCCCTCCCCTTCCCTCCACAACCCCCACTTCTAAACCCGAAACGGCTGCAAAATAAGACAAACATGAGGGGAGCACACCCCCGTGGCACATGAGGAGTTGTTTCCTGTGGCGTGAGGTTTTATTTTTAGCGGGACAGTGGCGTTGTCTCCTGGGAGGCTTTAATGGGAGCTCTGGCCCCTGGGCTGCTAATCACGGGTCAGGTGGTCCGAGGGACCTGAAGTCCAGTGCAGGAGGTGTCACCTGTTTCTGCAGCTCGCTCACGGCTGACTGTACGCGGCTGCAGGTGCTACGCCAGACCTGATCGGACATGACAGGCTCAGACGGCGGCCCTGCATGCGCGCGGCCGGCCCCACGCCTGCGTACGCCGGTCAGCGTGCTGCCCGTGGCGCGAGCGATACAGAAGCAATCAACTAGGTGACCATGGAGCAGAGAGAAGTCCTACTAAGTGGCATTCAGAGCCCTATGGCTTTGAAATAATTGGTAGGGAAAAAAAGAAAGAATCCTTACATTGATGCCCTGCGGACTGTACATCTGGTTGGCTGTGAGCCCTTCACTGTATCCGCCTGTCTGACTGATAACATGGCGAAGGGTATCCACCTGAAACATTCAGAAACAACAAACAAAGCAAGGTCAGAGTCAACACAAGAGAAGCACAAGAGAAAAGGGAGAGGGATGACAAGACGACAAGAGACAACAGGGGTGCACTGCTGCAAGTATATCCTTGGAGACAACAAGGTCCAATCAGAGAAAAAGGGAAATTTAGAATAAAAAACTTTTCACTAGCTGAAATAAAAACTATTCACATGGTTATCACATTAGGACAAATAGTCTGCCCTTGAGACTGTGAAGATAATGGAGTCAGTACACGCCTGTAGAGTCCTTTTTCCCGACAGACATTTTGACTTGTCATAGCAGGAAAAACACATATATACAGGATATATACATATCTAATAACATTAATAATGGCTCTGTTCCATTTAGGTCCAAGTAAGCTAGTGGTTCTTCAAACTGCTGGGTAGATGCAGAAGAACTGCATTGGGGGTGCGCATGACCGGGGTAAAAAATATAGTGGAGATGAAGTTGAATCAATCGGTTTCATGTGGGAACAATAAACAAACATCATGGTGGCAAGGCTTGCGATATTTCGGTTAGCAAAGTATTGTCAGACAGCAAAATGAAACGTTAAGTAAAATTCACTCATCAAGCAAGTATATCAGTCAAAACACAGGAAACCCTCCCTTACTCCGACACTGGCAGCGTTCACGCACTGTTCCAAGATGGCTACCACCTTTGCTAGCCCTGCAGTCACACCATATTCTGTAATTATTCTGCCTAAATCAGCTTCATTACTGTGTCACATTTGTAAACCCAAATGCGTCATAACTACCTGATCCGACTAAATTAGTTAAGAGTTATGACATAACTTGACTACGCCATTAGTGTAATTAACAAGAAACTTGTGTATGACAAGTCAACACGTCTGCTCTGAGAAAGGTCTATCGGGAGGGCGGGGGACGGGGGGGCGGGGGTCTGCCCCTGGATTATCTGCCCTACCTGTGACTGCACGTTGGCTCCCACCTGAGCCCCCTGGTACGAGTCCCCATTGAGAGACTGCACGCTCATGAACAAGTCCCCGGAGTTTGACATGCTAAAAGAGCCACCAGAACCTGAAAGGAGAGAGGGAGCAGTCGGATCACAGAGAGACAGAGGGCAAGCAGGCTGAGAGCAAGTCGGCCGGCCCAGGCTGCAGCTGGGGGGGGGGGGGGGGGGGGGGCACCATGCAGAGGTTAGCTAGCAAGCAAGGGCAAGGTGAGAGGAAACAAATGGACGCATGAGGACGGAGGAGGCACAGCCGTGACCCGACACAACAGGGGCTTGTGTCAAGTGTAAGCCTTTACCTCCAAACATAGACACAAGCAAGTCATTTCCTATATTAGTGCTCTTAAGGTGTTATTCAAGGCTAAGCTACGACCAGGAGAAAAACAGGATAGAAAAAAAGCAGTCCTTTGTGGCTGTCTTACTCAAGGTCAAAGTATCAGTATGATTTCATTTCAGAGTTAAGTGCAGGTAAGGGTTAGGTGAGGACGTGCTCAGCCCAGCCGGGTACAAACACTGGACACAGGGGGAAACTGCTAGCCTAGCGCGCTCAAATGTGAAAAAACGCGCCCTCCGACAGAATTTAGGGGAATTTATTTGGTGACTGCTCGGTATAACAGGATACAGCACATAAATAAATCAGCTTCGGGGTGGTTTAAGTGTATTTATTTTTATTTCTTTTCACTTTTTAGCCGGCTCTCGGCTAGTTGTTTGCTCCTGCTTCCCGTGCTTGAATGCACACATTCCTCACAACGATGGACTGTAGCTTTAAAAGATAAGGCTAGCATTATTCTATTTTTATTTATTGTCAACGAGACCAAAATGAACAAATACGTTATTCTATCGTTCAGTACTTTCCGACTTCCATGCCCCATGTGCTCATATGTGAGACTGACTGAATTAAAACTACTGTGTGTGTTCATTGTAATGAGGGAACATGTCGCCCAGCGCAACATGTGACTCATTGAGTTTGTGGGCAACAATGGAGGTTTAAAGCACAGTGGAAGAAGACACATCAGGCAGTATTTGTTAGTGGAGTCAATTCAGTGTTGGTTTGTCTTTTTTATGTGATTTGTTGACAATAAGAAAGAAGTATAGAATAGCACCAGACCTATCCTTTGAATGTCAGTAGCAGCAGAACATGATGAATACAGAGTTAAATACATGAAGAATATGATTAATTGAGATGAAGACAAAAGGATAGTAAGCATAGGGAGACTTGGCACGGGGCTCAGGTTGGCTAATCTCTGACACAGCTTTGCTCTAGAGGGGTAGTTGTGCTTGTTAAGTGGAAAAGTTGGACCTGTTCAATATAGAAATGGTGCATTACCAGGTGGTAGGCATGTTCCTTGTGCAAGAACTGCCTTTTTGTTAGTCATAACTCTTTCATTCCTTACAAACCACCAGCACCAGCATTGAAATAGCCTCAGACTGATATACTGCAATAGTTTTGTGGTTCTATTAATGCACAGAGAGGAGGTACATGTCTAATAGCTGAGCAGAGCCAGGGACTTCCTGTCTCACCTGCAGAGTTTGGAGTTGAGGGTGAATTTGCTTGGCTTCCATGTGAGGATGCATTAGCCGCATTCACGGCAGTTCTCGCAGCGTACATGTTGGCTTCTTCTTGGAACTTACCAATGTTTTTCTTGTATCTGATTCTTTTATTCCCAAACCAGTTGGAAACCTGAGCAGACAAACAAGAGAACATAGTTTAATTCTCATGAAATTTTCACATACAGAGCCTCTCCACATTTGAGGGCAAGCGTTCAGAGAAATCGGGGTAGTCTTTAGCTTGCATGGCCTTAATGGCATGTGTAACACTGCAGAGAGCCTCTGTCAGAGGTAGGGGCTACATAGACTGGTGCTGTGAATCCGCATTAGTGCCAGAATGGAATGATTGCCAATAACAGTCTCATTATGTCACCATGACTGCAGCTATCATCAGAACTCACGCAAGCACCAATCAGTCAACATCCGCTAACACCCATTACTGCTAATGGACTCCCAGATGAAGCCAGGGGGGTAATCCCAGCGCTAATGATAAACAACATTAAAATGAAAACCAAATCAATCCTGCAAAGTTTCCAATACACAGAGTAGGTAAACATTCCCCTTTATTATGGCCAAGAAACGGAAACTCTACAAATCATTCAGCCGCTGAGCAGCTTCCACAATCAGGCCCAGATGCATCCTCAAATCACTTGGTATAAATTAATGAAACCAACTGAGAAAACAATCCATTCCCAAATGATGGATTCAAAACACAAACTGCTGTTTACCTTGGCGTTGTCATTGCTTTCCTTATTATCAATTCTCACAGGATTGAAACAACGTGAGCGCTAGAATGCAAAGATGAAAAAACAAGGTGCCTAAATACTTGACTCTTTTTGCTTGTCAGCAGCATTGGCACAAACATCTAAAGTGTCTTTAGATGTTTGGTAAATTACTGATTTATTTATATTAAATCATCATTGCACTGGACATGCCTCAAATGACTGCAGTGCTAATATTCAGAGGCTAATGGTCTCTGCTAATTACTTCCATAAACTGCAGGGCTAAAACTTACAAATTGTTTAAACAATTATTCACCTATTGATCTTTTTTATTAATAAATGTATAGTTTTGCCTCTTTTTTTTTTTGTTTTCCTTGGTCTGATCTGAAACAAAGAAAAGGAAATAATCTTTTTTTTTTAAATCAATTATCAAAAGAGGTGATTCAATTTATATCCACTGTATCCATCAGAGTTCTTTTACTGACTATATTTTGTGTATTATAAGAAAACTTGTTCCATTACATGATGAGATAAGGACTATGACAGCAGTGTTGTCTTCAGCTTGCATTTCTTCAATAGAAACAAACAATCATTGGTCAAAAATAGCTTTGTCTGGTTTGAATCACAAGACAACAAAGTTATGACATGGCATATTTATACTTTGAGTTCTTTGTTGTCTCAATGAAATGCTAAAAGATCAGAGGAGCTGTCTGTACTCATGACAGTCAGAAAACTTATTATTAAGTTACTTGCCAAGATGCTGCCAGCTGCTTCAGATGAGACATCGTGTCGGTGTCACTGTTCTATGTACAGTAGTTTTCCTACAGGTGGTGTAGTGTGGTGTGGTGTGGGGTGTACCTGGGCAACTGTGATGGCACACTTCTTTGCCAGCTCTTCTTTAGCCTCCTCGCTTGGGTAGGGGTTACTGAGGTGTGAGTAGAAATACTCATTCAGGATCTCTGTTGCCTGCTTGTTGAAGTTTCGTCTTTTCCGTCTGCAAAAAGAGCATCAGAAGTTAAAACAGGAACAGAGCACAGTTTGCCTTAATCATAAAAACATAGAGTGGATAGTGATTGCTGTCCAACACTGTGTCCTTTATGATACTTAAAACCCCACAGGGGCTTTAAAACTGAAAAACCTTAAACCAGAAGTGATTAAAAAGCCTTTGCAGGTTAGAGTGAGTCTTCTTTTTACTAAATCTATAACTCCAGAATAAGTTTTATTTACTTTTGCACTAACACAGGCATGAACTCCTATGCATGTGCTCAGACTACAACCACAGAATTTGACTGATCCGCAAAGTTGGATTCATCAACATCTACATGGCTTTCTTCCAAGCTCCAAAAATGACATTTTGGTAGTTTGACCCTAGTAAGCGTTTGTTTTTTTGTTGTGGTCTGAAAAATGCTAACCCTCCAATTAAAGCCAATCATGTAAACTCTATGCCTAGCGTTCCAGATGTTAGATTGACAGTATACTGGTCTTCAAATAATGTGGTCCCTTCACATCTCCCTGTGTCTTGCCTTGGATGAACATTACTTGTTTTGTGAAAAGCACTGCCACACTAGGAACTTTCAATTTAGCTGCGGTTTGGCTTTGAGACACTTTGTCAGGACTCAAGAGAACAATTTGCCCAGAACTGCTTCAGCTGTTTATAAGCGACTGAAAAAAAGAATTAGCAGCAGCAATAATAGCACATAGAGGGCCATTATAATCGAATCAAAATTAGTTGTTGTACAACCAAAACAATTCATGGTCTGTGAGTTAAGATTTGAAAACAGAAGTAAGTAGCTATTAAGTAGCAATGTGTGCCAATGAGATAAGTTCAACAAAATTATAATTAAAAAGCATTCATTTGAAATTGTATTTCTAGCCACCTGATGAAAGAACAGCATTCATTCCACCAACTCCTGTGGGAATTATCTGTCTCTTTAGCTGCTAAATGCTCCACTACGTTCACCAGATAGTTGCTAACTTAGTGTACAGTGGGTTTATAATTTTTTTTTTTTTTTTGCTTAAAGAACAGCTGCCTGCCGTGTCTGGAAAACAGAAGTTGATGGGAGCTGTGAGACTAAACCAAAACAGAATGCGCTGAAAGACGCTAAAAAGGGTCCAATCAGCTGAGGGAACTAAAGAGTCAGGTGGTAATTCTCTGCAGATTCGTCACTTTACACTACGAGATTCGTCACATTACACTTTGTCATTATATCCATTGTTAACATAAACATATTAATAAGAGCAGCCTTAAAGCAAGTATCAAAAATATATTGTTTTGATATCTGTACCAAAACTCAGGTATCATATTGACAATAGTATGAATAGTAAACACAGATTCAAAGCTTCCATATTAAAATGAACCCTGTGAAAGCTCCACCCACCCACCCAACCCCCACAACACCTTGAAGCAGACAGATATCATATGCTGATGCCCATGAGTTGACTGACCCTCTATCTCCTGCACCTATCAGGTCATGTCTGCATGTGCCACATCTAAAGAGGGCTTTACATAAGCTGCAGGGGAACCCTGTAAAATCTCTATGCATGTATCCACCGGTGAGGAGATTTGTGCTAAAATCTCTGTCCCGCACTCCAAAAGCCTGCTTGAGAATATGTAAATGTGCACAGCATGGGCTCCGGCAGCCAGTAGATTAATCAGCGGAGCCGAGCATGGCAGTGCCTCTCAACCAGTGAAAGCTTTCCTCTTGCTCTCCCTTCCCCTTCCCCTCCACTGCTGCACCGCCACAATAATTTGCAAGAGAATAGATAGGGAGCTTTGTAAGGGAGTGCATGCCTCATTTAAATGTTATGCCTCCAACTCAGACTTTGAGCGACATTTATCCTTGGAGAAATGTATGCAAATCCGAAGCACGCATCAAAAGGAACAAGCGATTACATTAAAAAAGGGAAACAGTTAGTGTTATGGAGCACGTAGGGAGCTCTTATTGGCCAGTGTTGCTGGGTATGCTGGTCCAAATGGCATCCATAGATGCAAACAAGCCCAGTGTGTGTGGTAAGTAGCAAAACAGCATGTGCTACAGCATGTTTATAGCATGATAGGCCTCCTACATCAGCCATTCATATGGATATCAGGCTGAGAGGAGAAGCACATGATGATTTGCAGTGTTGTTGAATTGGGAGGTAATTTGCAATGTGGAGCGCGGTGTGCATGGTTTGCAGGACGGAAACGTGCACACAAGGACACACACCTGGCATCAAGGAAGCGGGAGCGCAGGATCATGACAGCCTCGCAGGTGCTTTGCTTGAGCTGCATCTGGATGGAGCTGAACTTGCGGTGGATGATGTTCACCATGCGCTCGATCTCCTTGGGCGAAATTGGCCGCGTGCGCGACTGCTCCCGCAACAGGTTCATCACGTGGGTGGTGAACTCGTTACATGCCTGCGAGGAGGACACACACACGGGAATTAATCAAAAAAACATATCCAAAAACACTTCCCCTAAGGTCAATGACACTGTGAATATGACACATCTGCACACACTACAATGACACACAGTATTTAAAATTCACAAATGAGAGAAACCAAAAAAAAAAAAAAAAAAAAGAAAATTCAGCTTAATGTAGTTCTGGGGCAAGCTTTCTCACAGAGCCATGGGGGAATATAAGCGCTGATATATTTCATATTTAACAGAAGTGGTGATGGCAGTGTGTTGAGAGGAACCAATGACAGCTGTTCCCTTCTCAGACGCACACTTTCACAGCGTAGCCACCCTGAGAGACGAACATGCCACAACGTTTCATTCATCCCCCTCGTGTGACACCAGGCGTGAATCTGCCACGATATTACACTCCGACTCTGCGTCTCCTACTGTCTCCTCTTCTTTATTTCTTCTCCTCCCGTCGATCTCTCTCTGGATTTAGCCGTGTCAGGCTTTGTCTGTGTCTGTCTATCTGCGTGTTCATCTGTCTCACTCACATTCATCTGAAAGTGATACTATTGTCATGGATGCATCGGTTATCAAGGCAATGAGAGGAAATCATCCCCCTGACTTTCAAGACTATACTTGGAAAACACTCAGAGACACACAACATACTGCATATGCTGGACTATTCTGGGCTGAAAACACAGTCTAAAGTGAAGTCTTACTGACAGTGATGTATATTGAGGAAACATTTGAGTCTACAAGGGTTGCCACCTGATTTAAGGCAGATCCTGGCTCAGTGAAAAAGAAAAGTCTGTGTCAAAAAGAAGAAGAGTGGAAATATGGCCCAGCTCAGCAATGATATAAACAGTCTGTAAAATCTATGTTAACACAGCTAATAATTGACTTTGTATTTTTTGTGTTATGACTGCATCTTTTGGTTGTGTACCAGAGGGCGTAGAGAGCAGAAATGTCAGTGAAGAAAAATGTGAAAAATTAACATCAAAAACCCAACCCAAAGTGATATCATCAAACGTACTGTTTTGTCCTATCAATAGACCAAAACGTCAAAATATTCAGTTTACTACCAAATAAGACAAAAAATAGCCGCAGATCCTCAACAAAACAGTGGCTGGTATGAGTGAAAAAAGGCAAAATAGCAAAATAGCTGCTGCTTATTTTTCTGATCAACTAAGTCAATTAATCAGTTAGTCCGAAAATTTTACAACTGAAGAAAAAATGTCAAACAACTTGCTGTTGCCAGCCCCACAACTTTGAGGATTTGCTGCTCTTCTCTCTCACATCACTGTACGCTGAATATCTTCTGGACTGTTGTTGATGTCACCTTCCCGGGGAACTGTGATGAGCATTTTTCGCTATTTTTCATTATCTTATATAGATTAAATCCACAATGGAAATAATCGTCAGTAATGTCCCTAAACTCTAGTGATGTCACAAGGGTTATCTCGGCTGGAGCTCGGAGAACAGTCACTTTTAACAGGAAGCCTGCATTAAAAACTCAGGTGTGGGGTTTGAAAGACATTTGCTAAGAAAGGAGGGTCTAACAAAAAGATGCAGTTGAGCAAACTTCATCAAGTCCAATATTGTTGGAGGTTTTTTTTTTTGTTCTTTTGTTGTTGTTACCATAGAGAGGGCAATTTTTCTTGTCTGAATGCTTTAACTGCAGAAAAAAGCTTGAAAATACTGAATAGATAAAACAGGACAAACGAGTGTTACAGCTTCCTCTAGTATTTTCTCACCTGTTCATACTTCTCCAGCTCCGTGTGGTAGATCTGTCTGATCTGGGTCAGCTTGGCCCTGTAGTCAGAGTGCTCTGCTGAGTTGTCCGCCCCTGCTCCCCCCGAGGCCGCCGCTGCAGCCGCCGCCGCTGCCGAACCTCCGCCTTTCTCCGGACCGGACACGCCCTCCGCCAGCAGCATGTTGTCCAGGCGCATGAGCTGGGGATCAGGGGGCTCCTCCTCCTGGGCGCCGCGGATACTCAGCACTACAATGACAGGGAGAGGTCAGAGGTCAGTCACAGAGGTCACACCTACAGTGGCATGATGCACCGTAACAAGCTGTCGGCTGCGCCCACACGTCCACAGGCTCAGTGTGAGTGATGCAGTATGTTGGAGCACAGAGAGACGCAAGCGGAGGCTGTTGGTGTAAATGTGTGGACAAATTATCTCAATAAAGGAGATGGTTAAATAGCTACGCACCAGCACAGCACCACAGACTGAAACTGATTTATCTCTTGTATAATGACAATGTTAAAAAGGACATTAAAAGGGAATTTGGGAAAAAAAAAAAAATCAGTTTTCACAACTTCCTCTGGAAATGCAGCACGACACTAATTTAGAAATGAATGTTAACAACAAAGGAGCTGTGTCTGTGTTGCTGTTCCTCTCCAGCTCTCACTGCTAGACAGGACTGGGAGGGCTGACCACAGGTTTGATGACAGTGAAAACTCAACGCATATGTTTTATTTTTTACCCTACTTTGTTTTCATTCTGGAAATCCACCTTCAATTCCCTATGTATGGCACTGGGATTGCTAATTAAGCCTCGCCCACTTTCGCCTTTGGAAATCCAGTCACCCACCCGCCAATATTAACGAGATGGCTGATTTAATTAGAGCTGCAACAATTAGTCGATCCATCGTTTGTATGACTTATTATTTAACTATTTTGACAATTGGTTCATGGTTTCAGACATTTGTCAAGCGGAGACGCCCTACATTTCCCAGCTCCACCTTCTCAGTTGTTAGGGATTTGCTGCTTTTCTCTGGTTTATACAACAGTAAATTGAAAATCTATGGGTTCTGAATCAAACAAAAACAAGACAAAGACATTTTACTTTGTGTATTTCCAACATACTGTATATGTAGATAATATTGGCTGGGATTATTGAAAAGAGAGAACATGGATGGAGAAAGAGGGTTCTTTATCATTCCTTTATATAAAATTCCAAATGACATCTTTGCATTTCTGAGTATTTCCCAATACAATAAATGGTAACCTTGAGTCTCTTCAACAATAGCCTGAATGGATACCTCTGCCTCCCACTAGAGGTCTCCCTTGCCATTCTTTAAAACATTCAAGTCCCACCTTCCATTTTCTGAGGCGAAAACACTCCCAGGCTCTGACTCTTCCTCCTCCATCTGAGAACCATCCATTTCAATATAAAGCACCGTCTCCTGTGTGAGCGTGGTGCTGCTTGGATCCAAATTGATCCCAGAGTGGACATCGAAAGTGCATCGACGGCAGCCGACATTACGGCCTCGGGCCGCGGTGCTAAGACAAGCTGTGACTCTGTGACTTTTACGCCCCCCGTGTGTCGATAGCCATTTAAAGCGTTACCATTTGTCATTTGTCTTGTTGTCATTGAATGAGAAGGGACAGGCAGGGAGCTCTTCATTAATTCAGAGACAATGGGAGCGCTTGGTGCATTAACCCCAGACTGCTGTCCGGGTTGGTAGGACTGGACAGGGGGTCACTGGGATGAGAATGAGGCCTGCTGTACCGGCAGAGGAAGAGGAGGGGGCTCCCTCAATCACCCCCCCGTCCTGACTTTAAGTGGACTGGAAATGCAAATATGGCAACTGTTGGTGAGTGGAAGAGGTCAGGGGTTCAGGCCACAGGCTCAGCGGGGGGTAGATTGAGTGTTGGAGGAGGAGGAGGGGGGTGGAGGGGGGGGGTGTCTCTTGGGACGGCAGGACTGTACAAACATCCCGTCTCATTACCCAGACTCCTTCATCACTCCTGTAATGTATGGATGGGCTCGGAGGAGAAAATCTCGGATGGCTTCACACCCGCCTTACCTCCTCACCGCCGCGACTGCAGCCGCGCTATGACCCGATCAAACCTGCTCCGTCAGAAACTCTAAACCCGCCTGTCCGCTTTAGTTAACGTACATCAGCAGACGCCCCCGCCGCTCCCCGGCTCCTGAACGCTCACCAGTATGGAGAGGCAGTTTTTCTCCATAGTTACCACCTCATAAATACCAGACTAAAGTGGGTGTTAAAATGAGAGCGCACCACAATATCCCATGGAGGAAAATGAGCTGCACTTTCTGGAAGTCATTTTCAGTAAGAAGAAAACAACTCGGAGCAGGAGACACGCAAAGAAGTAGAGAGATAACTGACAATTTTGACGAAAGCGCACAATAAGAAGCTACATTTAGTATTCAAGGGTGGAGGGAAAATGAGTTTCAAGGTTCAGAAGATTCACAGAATGTCTCTCTTCAAACTTTGACTTCTAAATTCTGACCCTGTGACTTGAAAAATCCCCAAAATACACGAGTAAAAGCACAATTCAAAGAGTACCAGCACAAAAATGTAAGGGAGGAAGCTCTTCTCAGATGTTTCTACCGAAAAATCGAGGCCAGGTTTCTCCCTGAACTCATAAAATGCTTAGACAGTCAGATGAAAATGGAACATAAAAATTCCCTGTGTCCACAGAAACGGCTCGATTCATGTCTGCCAAGTTCCAGCTTAACATTCATGAAGTGTTTATTTTACTTGGCTTGAAGCACCTCCGACATCAGTCTTATAAGAGCGGCTGTTGCAGCGAAGGTCATTTCTTAGGAGATCTCTTGGAAGGCAAAGAGAAAAAACACTAGTAGGCTGACTTTTTTTTTATTTTTAGAAAGACGGAATAAGAAAGGTCATGGAGAAATGGAAAGCAAACGACTACGTTACCCATTATCCTAACAGGGCTAGGTGCCGAGTGCTATGCTCAAAACAAATAGGTACACGTGTCTTAAACTGACAATTAACACGAACCCCGACATGATCCCCAGGCCTTGCTTGTTGACACGTGTATACCCTCGCTAATCAGCCACGTATCACGTCCTGGGCTCGTTCGCAGCCCAGATCCCAGCGCCATTCTTGCTGCTGATCCAGCTGTCTTGGAGAGCATCTGTCAGGAGGGACCCAGGAAGGAACAATGCATTACGCCATGTTGGCTGTGTACTGTCATCCCTCATTGACAGCACATTGTCACACTTACACAGTGTCCTCTGAGCTGGGAACAAGCTAAGTAGCTGCTGCCTATAATATCAGCTCTTCCTGCCGCCTCTTATCATACAATCTGATGGGAAGCTGCTCCGAGTGGGGTTAATGTGGATTCTGCGGAAAGGATGCAACGGTGCTCATTTTTAATTAAATCAGTGTGATCCTTATAATGATGACAGACATAATGGTAACAATCTTGTGTCCTGAGATGGGTAGTTTCCCTACATGGAGGAAAGCGCAGACCTGTTCGGAAGAGATTGAAGCAAATTATGATTTATTTATTCCACCCTAAACCTAAAGCACATAATTAAAACCATGGAGGGATTACCTCAAACAAATAAAATTAATAAAGAAAAGAAAGGGATAATGTGCTTCCATAAAATTGGCTTTGCTGTGGGTCATAATTACACGACTCAGTGAGGGCCACTTTATTGGCTAATGGCAGCCTAATTGATTCATCCTAATGTTTTTCGAGCCTTGGGTCTGCTGGGCACTCCCTGTCCAATAGTGCTGGTGAACTTACTTACCCACCCGCAGACAAACATTGAAGGTTCTCCCAGGGATAAACAATTATATTTGTGTGTCTGTGTGATTCGGACCCCCTCCCCCTCAGTGAACACACATTTTCTGTATGTCTCTAATGGATGCCATTTCCCTCTTGGAGGCATTTCAAAGATGGCTCGCTGTCAGACGATGCCTTATTCCTCCCTGCTGTTGTTGACAAGCAATTCTCCCAAGGAGGCATGCACCGGGCTTTATTGCTTCGCTTTATTTTGTGCGTTAATACGAATAAAAACATGGGATTCTTACATTGGCTCAGGCTGCTGATGAATGAATGAACATGCAGAATGTGTGGTCATGCCACATGTGTTTACGGTGTGAATGCATGTAAGCAAGGATGGACCGGGTCAGGACGGGTGTGCACTGGTCGGTGTTTTTTTTACTGCTCTGTGTACACACAGCGAGACAAAATGTCACCGACTGAGAAGACAAGAAAAGTAAACTGAAATGGAGGAACATGACATTTATTTAACCCCGCAGTATCTGGCCTTTTACAAATCAAATCGATATTTAATAAAAGCTCTGGGCAATTGGGTTTTGGAGAGGTGGATGCTAAACTGTCTGGTTGTTTATCTGGAAATATTTATTTAATTTCCACACAGCTGAAGGAAAAAGCTTTTGGTCTTTTAGTACAAGCTCGGAATATCATGCTTGGAGATGATTTACGTCCCTATTTCGGGGAGAGCAGCTTGCCGAACCCCCCCACCCCCCCACCCCACGCCCCTCCCCATTGCTTGTTTTCAGCAAGCACATGTGTAACATTCCCTGTTCCCCATATATTAGTCATTCGAGAAGATTGGCTCATGGCCTCATATAAAGATGGGTGTGGGTATTAAAATATTAATTGAACTACTAGCAACAGAGATACATCATTTCAGAGCAGCTCTGAGTTTGGGGTGCATCTTAATTGAAAAAAAAAAGACCAGAGAATAAACTCTGTCTCTCTGAAGGGGAATGAACCGTGGCAAAACAAAAGTGGGTTGGCAGCCTCGGGCTAGCATCATAACTAGCGTCTTTGGAGAATTCCTATCACAAGGGAAGGACATGGGTCTGTTATAGATTGTCACATCCTCTCGCCATACATGACAGGAGTTCATAAATGTGAGAAATATTAAAATTGACAGCAAATACAAGCAATATCCAAGTCTAAAAATACACTTGTGAGTCAGACCCAATATTTTGGATCCCATCAAAAGCTTGTCAGGGGATTAAGATTTCTTCCAGGACACTGCTTGCATCTTCAGAATGATTCCGTTTTTTCATGGCATAACAATACCAGACTCAAAGAGTTACAACACACCACGCGCTGCAGTCCAGATATCTTATCCTATCAGATTAACTGAGGCAAATGGCAGGCTGTCAAAAACCATTACCATATGTAATCCCCTTCTAGATTTCGAAGGCATGTCGACAGGGACTGTTGGCATGGCAGCCTGTCACGGCGATCGGGTGATTGTGGGAAAGCCTGATGTTTAATTAATGATGTTGGCCTGTTCTGTCACAGTTAGCGAGATGGACGGTCAAACATAAAGGCCTTTGACAGAGATGGGGTGCCTTGGTTCAAACTGGCGGACACCTTTGGAGACCCTTCCCTTCCTGAACCCAGATGCTGAAATGTGATCCGCAGTGTTACATCACGGCTGGCAGCACAAGGAGAGCCGGCCAAAAGTGACACGCGATGCCGGTCAGGTGACAGCACGTCCAGGCAGATCAACAACCGGCTGGCTTGACATTTCTAAGAACACTTTGATTGGAAAGGGCACGAGACTTTAAAGTCACCACCTGTGATGTTTTCATATCAGCTTCCCTGTTCTGTTGCTGAGCAGTATCAGAATTCAGCTCATACACAGCTTATTCAAACTTTTGCTGTGTCAGGTTTGTCTTTCCTGAGAGAAGAAATCCTCTGGCAAACAGGAAGTGATGTTTCCTCCTGCGTTTGTAGCAGCAGCAAAAGTGGTTTGTTTAGGGGGAAAGGAGAGTTAGCATTGGCAGCAATCCCAGTCCTGGCTAAAACAAAGAAATTGCTTGTACCCAATAGTGCAGGCCCCCTTTTTTTGTTTAGAAATTTAAAATACTGTTCAAATATGGATAGAAATTATATTGAATCTATCTATTTGACTTGAAATGTCGCAGTGTAGGCTAGGCTATTGTTGTGTTTGCTGACGCACAATGGTGAACACTAGGGAGTCGTGCTGAACAGATAATCATGACACCAAAAAATGTGAGAAGTCATGTGAGGAAACATTATGGATTCCACAACACAGATGGAAAACAGGTGTTTGCTGACTCTGTAAATTGCAACTGCTAACAGTAACGTTAGATGGTCACAAATGAGCGGAACCATGGCAAGACTACAACACTACTGTGGGTTCACTGGGTGGTTTTTGTTCATGCCCTTTTTATATACGAGACTCAATCTTCATCAAAAGAAAATAAAAGAAATAAGTGGCACAAACTGTCTGGAAATTGCAGTGCAAAAGGCACAAGCAGTAATTTGGCATTAGGCATGTGCCCTCTAATATTTTATATTCATCATATCAAAGATATTTACAAAACTGAAAGAGTATCTGGTATATTACCATTTTTTTAAATTGTTATCAAATACCATTTGACGATAATACCACAACTGAAGCTATTCTTTACTCTTTTGGTCCCTTTAAATGAAACTCATTATTTCATATGGGGAGAAAAATATTCCACCAGCAAAAGCTTAATCGCCATCAGCTCTGGTACTGATCAGTTTTCAGTGGATGTGCCAGGGACGAGGATAATGCAAATAATGACGCATTCTAGATGCAGTTTTGGTATATACAAAAGTAAAATTGTAAATTGACACATTGAAGTGACACATTGCAGTGACATTGCATAATAACATAATAATAAACATAACTATAATAATCAAAATAAAATCTTGTATTACCAGATTTGAATAATTATTGCTTTAATGAGATATCTGGATCATTGCTGAATTTGGGAGTTATCAAATGAAAGCAGCATATTATTAAAATGATTTTAATAATATATAATAATAATATATAAAAGGATTTTTACAAGGATATTCAGCATGTCACACAAAATAGTTGTGATGTAATCTTGCCTCGAATAATCAGTCCATTTTTAAAAACTTGACTTGAAAGCCAAACGCTTTTGCATAATTAACCCTTTCTGGTCAGGCTGCGGTCGGCCTGTCGAATTGAATTTACAGTGACAGCCCTGGCCCTATTTGTTTGCATTGGTGCTTCAGTGGGCAGACTTCATTGTGGCTTCAGCAGTTAATAAATCACAGTAGAAGCCCCCTCTCTCGACGCCAGCCTGTGCTACGGTGGTCCTGTCACAAGGCAGGCACCAGCGCTGAAGCGACAGCTACATGCTAATTCAACATCGGCATAATTCATTATACAGTCGCAAGTGTACTGGAATGGAAAGAGAACCAACATACACCAGGAGGAAGACGACAGGCATCAAACTGTTAAATCCTGCTCCCCTTAACTCCCCTCTGTTTGCCTTTGTAAAGACTCAAGTCTTTAAACTCCTGCCAGCAATATAAAATTATACCTCACACATTAGATATGCACAAAAAGAGCTCTGGGATGTGTAAAGAATAAAATAATTTTACTGCATTTACTTCCAAAGCGTAGACGCAAAGTCATCATTCATTTTAAGGGAAAAAGGTTAACAGACAATATCAAAGAGGTTAATGGACAATGAAGACAATTAAGGAGCAGCTGAGCTCCTTAACGGTGTTGTTAAAAAGAAATCTGCCTTTTTATGAAATATGGTAATCTATAAAGCCACTTCCTGTAAGTCATACAAAAGCCAATGTAAAATGACATATCAAAAGGTAGAATGGGAGCTATTCCACTAAAGGGGAAATTAACAAAAAGATAAAGAGTCAATTAAACCGATAAGGCCTTGAGCTCTTCGGAGGGTGAAAACCAAGGGGAGTGTAGCTGACACCCTTCACATTAAAGCACTTTGCTGGCTTCTCGTCCTCTATGTGGTCCCTCCGCTTTGTAATCAGTTCAGAGGAGAAAGAAGCAGCACAGTCTTTGTTAAGAAATACTGATCACACACACTCCTGTCATCCGCAGATACCACTAATTAAGGTAATTAGAATTAGATCCACCAAGGCCTTAGGGCCACTAGTAACGACATAGTCTTTGGTACAGTGTACATACACTTGCTTTATGAGTTATCTTTCACACTTTAAAGGAAACTTTTCTCTTTAGAAGAATGGTATATGATTGACCTAATCTCTCTGCGCTCAGGATGGAGTCAGCGCACCAACAGCCTCAGGCTTTCATCTTTGCCTTGTTTGTTCATGTCTACAGAGAATATTTGATTGCAAATCGACCTTTTTGGTAAGAGACCATTTAAAATCGCTAAGTCACTTTTTAGTGACCCCTCGCCACAGGTTGCATATGTCAATGAGCTGTTTGACCAAAGAGTGATTTTCTTTGCTCAGATTTCATTTCTCAATTTCTGGACAACAAATTATCCAGTATCTCACAAGAAAAACAAAGATGGTAAAAAAAAGTACTTCAAAATATGTAAGTTTGTGTAGCAGAAATGTTTTCTCATGGTCTTTCCCAGCGTCCATCCACTCTTGGAGAATGTAATAAATTATTTTATATTATTTTAATAAATATTTTCCTGTTAATCATTTTAGGACCCTGAAGTGAGGTTGAAACTTACTTCCCTGAAGCACAAGCCTATCATCAACATGTATAAAGTAGTAGCCCCCTCAAGGTAGTTGGTATCAACACATACATTTTTTGCTCCGTGGACTGATTAAGGACACAAAACAGTGTAACCCTTATAACAATAAAGCTCAAAATTGAACAAATGCCATGCAGTCAGACTGAGATTTGGAATCCTGCTAAATTATGGATGTATCTGGGAAGTTGTGGACATGTCTGTTGTTGGACCCTGTATCATCTGTCAATGTCAAATTGTCATTCTGATTTTATTGGCTATGGCAATCTGTTGCTTGGTGATGATGATGCAATGCCAGGAGCAAAAAGTTTGACTTGTCTTAACTTCTCCTGGTACACTGCTCTGTTATTGTGACAGAGCCTCTGCTCTGGCTACGAACGAGGCTCATTGGAATACAAAGGAGAAGGTCTGTTGTTTTCAGCATAGCTAGTGTCAATGTTCCTGCCCTCCTACAGTCTGCCAGGAACATATTTCTGACATAATCTATCACACATACTGTATATTCTACTGTACCACTAGGGGCTATGGGGATTTGCAATTTTGACAATGGCCAACATCAAAACGAAAGGCATCATTCACCCAAAATCAGGTGAGAAGTTTATCTTCATTCCGTTCATTCCACGGTGCAACTTCTCAGCCCACATACAGGATGGGTAGCAGTTAAAGAGCATCCAGACAAGTGTCCTGCATGTCCCACATGAGATAGCGAGCGTCCGGCAGCATGCACCAGACTGGGGCCATCCGTGGCCTCGGGCAGTGTGTTGACTGGGCCTGCCATGTCATTAACAGTCGCCTTGATCCGCTCTACCTTATTAAAGCCATTCCTTCAGGAGAGCAGACAAGCATGTCAGTGTGAAACCAGGCCAAGGAGGGAAGGTGACCACACTGCCACCCTCAGCTTGCGCAGGGGGGCAGGAGGGGGAGGGGGGTTGGGGGTGGGGGGGTGCGAGCACAGTGCAGCGGCTTTGTTGTCAGCCTCATCCCGGACCCCCTGATGTCCCTGTGATTCCCTTGTCAGTCTGTGTTAATGGAACTCACTGCGGTTATGCTTCTTCACATTCTTATCTCCTGTAGCAGGACAGTCGCACAGCCCAGCGGTGTCTGTTTAGCCTCGGCTGACCAGGAGACAACTGCTGTGTTGAATATTGACAATGCCTCTCCTGTCAGCAAAAAAATATGTTCGAGTTGACTTCTATTTAGGGCAGCTCAAACTCCAACCAATCTACACATACCTTCAGTACAAACTAGCCTTGCACTATTTGACCAGTATTAACTGATGCAGAGAATTATTAGAGGTTAACTTCCTTTGACTGGTGTGCTCATGAGTAAAAAAGCTACAGTGTAAACCCACAGGAACGCCCGACTGGGAAGGCTGGCGGCTTCCAGCTCTGTCCCATTCCACCTAACTGACTACACACACTTGTGTGGCATTTTTCACAGAGCACAGCTCTCCTACTGCCAACCAGTTTATGTAAAAGTGATTAACAGTAATTAATCCTTAATCACCATGATTAGCCAAGTCGCAGTAAATTAAGCCACATCTGGAGCAGCTGAGGGCTCGTGAGTGGCAGCAGGCGTGCTGAGTGTGAATGCCACTGTTTACCGAGGTCTACCTGAAACATCTGAAAGCAAATGGGCCCAAAGCTCATCTCAACTGCTCTGTTTGGGCTTTGTGCTGTTAAGTGGCACGTCAAGTCACATAGTGCCCCTCTGAAGAGCGAAGAAATCGATTTATAGTTGTGTATGATATCACATTTATACAGTCCTAAAAGTAAATTCTTGATAAAAATAATATAAATATTAGACCTACTGGCCAACACAGACTGTCCCTGGTAACAAAGAAAACTCTAAACACAATGTTGCAACAAACTGGTTCAGTCAAGTCAGACAATACTGGATTTTAGAGGCTGAGACCAAAATTTGGTGTATATTAACTGAACATTTTAACACAATTTAAATATAAATTTAACATAACATATTAATTTGAATGTTTTGTGTTTAACATAAACACAAAACATTTAAGCTGGGGAAGGTAACTTTGGAGAAACCAGCAAGAGTATGCTGGATTTCGAAAGTATCCAACCAAAAAGAATCCCTAACCGTATCCAACTACCACATGTCTCGTTCACGTAAGAAAACACTGAACATTATGATGATGAACTTTTTTGTGTCAGAGCATTTCATTTATTGATTGCTGTCAGGATGTAAAGAGATTTTCAACAAATATAACAAAAAATGTTTCAAAGATAAAATGCCTACTTTACCTTTAACAAACATTTTTGATAATTAGGTGTGACTGAGATATGTCCTGGGCAGGACGTTTTACAGTGCTCTCTGGTACACAAACTATGCAATGAAGACACCATTGCTGAATGACCTCAAACATATCTTCAGCATCTCTGAACATCAGTTTCTAGCATTTTTTGTCACTTATTGGACTAAGATACCAATATATCTCTAATAAGCTAACATGGACAGTATATCGTCTGATTTATCAGTCAGCTCTGAATGACCTGGTGTGTTAATTTAAACAAATCATAACCTCTTAAAGCCTGCTGTGTGTTTTGGATCACTTAGTATAAAAATAATATCAACAATATGTGCTTCTTAGACATTCAGTATTCCCTTGCTGTTCTGTAAATGTGCTAATTTTGAACTGACCATGTGAATGACACAACAAATAAATATATGACTCGGACAGTTTGATTTTTTTGTGACAGCATCATAGTGGCAACTGATAGTGAGAGTTAATTTCTTTTTATTCTTATTATTTAATGTGCCTGGCAAATATTGAGTGCTGACTTTCTCTATTCCCTATATGTGTTTAAGTGTCATGGTAAATTGTTGATGTGTAACAATTTGACAATAGAAAATAACTATAAAAAATGCAGCACCTTGACTATGGCTGAATAATACTGTATAATACAGTAATGAAAAGATGAGGTTTATGAATAAATGAGTGATTCCTGAACACTTCCATTTTCATGTTAACATTTTAAGGGAATCTGTGGTGACCAAAACAGCCTTCCAAGAAACCCAGAAACTGACCTTCAACATCCACAGTCAACAGACAGCAGAGCTGATCCCCCGCATTCACAAGGACACACACAACACACACACGCACACACACAGTTCCAGCCCACTGTGTCTACACGTGCTGCATTGTTGATTGGCTGAGTTGCCAGAAGACGTGAAGCGCCAGAAGCGGCGGCGGTGGTAGGGCCTCTCTGTAGCTTTTTTTCCTGCCAGATAAATGATGCAGGGAGACTGGTTGTGTGCCGGCGAACTGGTTCCATCACAGCGGGTGTGCTGTTTCTCTTAGCCCAATGTTTCTCTTGTGCCCCCCTGGAGAGTTTTCTCCCTGCGCCCCAGTCCCTCCCTGTTACACAGCTCCAGATTAATTACACACTTTAATGAGCTGAATTATTAATGGGGCTCTTACTTGGCAGTTTAAGGAAATGCAGAGAAGACGGCGTTGAGCATCGGGAATCGGGGCTCTCATTAAAACATCACACAACGCCTTTGGGAGCGGTGTTATTTAGCCGGAGAAATAATAGGATTTGGTATTTTACATATCAGGAACAGTGTAGCTGCTTGAGTGTGAATCCACAATGAGAGATAGAGAGAAGAGCCCTGCAGAGGTTCGTGCATGACATTATGTCATTATGATGGCGGGCCCAAAGAAAATGAAAGGCCGTCTAATGCAGCCACTAGAAAAGGTTTTCCTTTCTGATTGTTCAGCACAGATGGGAGCAATATCATCTGAAATGAGGTAGACTAAAGTGAAATGAATGAAAAGAAAGGCAATTTCTGGCTGAATATGTCTCATTCCCTTCTCACTCAAAAGGGACACTTTTTATCTGTTACACTTACCGGCGGCGAGGACTTTTATAAAAATCAGGAATGTGGGAAATGTGCCATTATGAAAGCTGCAAAAAGCTGTGGGAAAACGAGATTTTTTGTGCAACGTCACACCGGCTGATAAGAGAAAAATCCCACAGCGAAGGGAAAGGAAATGAAACCAGAAAACAAGTTCCAGAGTTGTTCCTGTGAGGCTAAATTTACATTTTTGCTGGAGCAAAATTCAATCTCCTCACTAGATCTATGTCTGATGAGTGTATATGCATGAGTGTGAAGTATTCAACAAGAATGTTATGTGTCCACTGCTGTGAAGCATTGTCAAAGCTCACATATGAGATCTGACAGTGTTGTAAAAGAACAGAAAAAGGGGGCAATTTGTTCTCTAAATACACTTGAATGTGTCGGAGAACAGCACTATCTCTTCTCCGTTTTTTGACAAAGCATCTTTATCAATAAGCCGCTCATATTTGCCGGTGTGATGATTGTGTTTATCAGACAGGTTTCGCTGTGATGGCTGCCGCGCTGACACGAGCTACATGTCTTGAGAGCACCAAACGGCTTTCACGCTTGCTCGTGGAATCCACAGTGAGATCCCAGGGGGATCTCTCTCTCTCTACTTGTGTACAAGCTGCTGCCAGTGCTGACTGTTCCTGGTGTTTGGGAGGAAACAATAACGGCCTCATTGCACAGTCAGATTATATTACAACCTCTGTACGCTCTGTGAGGCTAGGACTCTGAGTGGATTTTGGCTTTATTGCCATATTTGGGAGGACACTTCAGGATAACTGATGACATGGCGCCTGACAAATGAGATTGAAATCTGTCTGATGATTCTCGCCCCTGTGCCTCGGTGATACGGCATATTAACACATGTCGCTGATTAGTAATTGCCGTGAAGAGCAATCAGATGACCTAGAATGGCCCTGGGTGTGGTTGGGACGGTGTCTTTGTGCAGCCCCGCAGCTCCAGACACAAAGCCCCGGGGACACAGCTAAACACCCCCCTGTAGTCAGGATGAAAACCTGCTCAAGTTCCTGCTCAAGATTCAAAATGTTTTTGTTTTTTTTGTTTTTTTTATGGCCGAGCAGCTCATTACGTGTGTCTTATTTGGGTCAGGGAACAGATGCAAATGTAGGTCAGAAGGAACCCCTGTTGTCAATCAAGAAAGACGAGAGAATAGGGCGGAGTAGTGGAGGAGGACAGAGAGAGCGGCTCCCCCCGGTGAAAGATCCTGAGCCTGCTGCTCTCCACCGCCCATCCCCTAGGACAGAGGGCATCAAATCATACGCAGAGGAGGGGAGTTGTGCCAAGCTTCAATGAGGAAACTTAATTAGACTCATGCTTGTGAGGTTAATTTGAGCTAACTGACGCGAGTGAAGAAGCATTCCAGTTTGTCTGCAGCAGGACGGATCCGACACCCAGCTCTGTTTCCAGTCTCGTGTCACCGGACCATATATCACCGCCGCACCAATAAAGCTGTTTCCCATCTAGCCTATTCTGCATGTTTTGCAGTTGGGCGATGAGGCCGGCCTGACCTACATGCCGCAGACCTCTGGAGAGTCCAGGACCTAACTCCTCCACCAGCCTGAAAGGGAGTAAACTGCACACCTTCACTCACCTTGAGGCAAGATGTACCTATAAGATGACTTGTGTGTATTTTGTGTGTGTGTGTTTTTTTAGTGCAGAAATGTTGAAGTACATCATCTTGTCTTACTCTTGCACTTTTGGCCAATTCCAGCTCCTCTCTGAAAATCTCAGCAGCAGCGGCGGGCTCCTCCAACTCTGTAGCACTTCATTTCACCTCACACTGAGCTTAGATGCAGCGCTAACTGCCTAGAGGTTGACACTTGTCTGAATAATGTTATGCTAATGCTCTAGTCTACCTGTATTTACCCCTAAGTGCAGCAAGCAATCTGTTGATTGCGAGAAAGCAATTTTCCTGAAAGAGGGGGGAGAGCGGGGCCGAGCGAAAGACTGAATGAGAGGCTAACAAGAGATCTTCTTTAAGCTGCGGCAAAAGCAATTTACAGAGGACGACAATTTTCTCTGGCTGTGAAAGGAGCGCTCTCTCTAATTGTGCCTACGCAGAGCCATCAAGATGGGGATACAGAAAATAGCAGAGCAGGCTCCCATGTATTCCAGAGCAACTTGGAGGTATAAGCAGCAAAACAGCTATAAAGCCCTCCTTTTATTTAGTCAGGAGTATGTTTTTGAAAATAAATTGAGATGCTCATTCGTCCCGTAGATTATAAAAAACAAGAATAGCTCAGTAGCAGCTTGGGCGCATTGTGTTTTCCAGCTCAGACTAATTACCTTTAGGTTCTACATTATATATATAACAAACTACAAACAAACATAATGACATGTATAAGAGAGAATGGCCTCAGTCTCCCTTCTCTTGTTTCTTTTCTCATGCACAGACATAATGCAACTCCAAATGCTATAATGATGAATGAGGACATTGTCCCTTTAATTTGTTTGTCGGTCCTTGAGTTGCCCGAGAAGGCAGATGTAGAAATTAATTGCTCTTTCTGACAAGGAGTGAGGCTGGTGTTTGTGTAAATGTGTGTATGTGTATATGTGTGTGTGGTGTGTGTGTGTGTGTTTGGGGGTGTGACAAGGCTTCTAAAAATAAAGCAGCAGAACCGTGTGTGTGGTGCCAGATTGGGCTCAGTGCTGTGCTCATCTCGCTCTGGCTCGACTTCTATCTGCCCGTGTGATAAAGCTGCTAACAGGCCTTTATCGGGGAGCAAGGGGAAATATGCTCCTGCCAGATTAGGCCCCAGACTCTGCCAAGGTTATAAACAGCCTGTTATCTGTGTCCCAAACAGAGTAATCCACGCTCTATCAGCACCCAAACATATGGGCCACACAGAGCAGAGATAGCCTCTGATGGACACTTGGTTTTAATTGCGATGAGAGTCAGCGGAGCATCGCTGGGAGAGAAAAAAGGACATAAAAAAGGTCTGTTATTGTGGACGTGTCCCAGCCCCGGTGCGGCTGGCCAACATTCACAAAGACCAACCTCGACCTTTCTGCGGTGCTGCACCTCCTCCTTTCTGTGCGCTCAGGCGATAGCATGAACCAGCAGGGCAGCGTCAATGTTACATTTCCAGGAAATCTATTAAAGCCCTGCTGGATATTTGTTTCCCACTCAAATTAATATTTTCCCTTTTCATCCGATGTCATTTGGTGTCTTTGTGCATTTCGCCGGCATGCTTAATTAGATCTTGGCAGCAGTTAGTATGCATTAATTTGATTAGGCACTGATGGGCTATTTTCAGTTTTCAACACAACACAGCCTATTATTCAGCTGATGCTTCGCAAAACACCAGTTCTCAGACGCACTCTGTCTCCCTAATCAATAACAAACTTAAACTTCCCCGGACGCGGCCTTGGTAAACAAAAGCCACTCAGACGCTCTGTCTTTCAGCACAAAACACACACTCAAACACACTCGTTGAAAGTCTGAGTGAAGTGAGGACAGCAGGCAGAGATGACGGAGGGTGAACTTAGTCTGTCAGCCCTGCAGGAAACTGTGCAGCGCCTGTGTTGAAAAGACTGCCGTAAACATGAACATTTGCATTTATATTTCAGCGTTACAGCTGAGGGCAAGGAATACCTCATCTTTTTGTTCGAGCTAGGACTTCAACATCTTTAAGTCTGCAATAGTTTAATTTTTTGGCCACTTGGGGGCAGTGAAACAAGTTCAGAACACAACATGGGCATATTATCATCTAATAAAGTTCGTATGGCAATTGTATTAGCAAATAGTTGCCTATTTATACACCTATCAAATAAGTGCAACATTAGCATTCACTTAGAGTCATGTTCGTGTCCACCTGGTGAATGTAAGTCCACTATTCGCACTCCTTTTAGCCCTGTTTTTGGTCTCCACCAACTCCTGAGAAAAATGCATGTCTCTTTAGCTGCTAAATGCTCTTCTATGTTCACTTGGAAACGAGGTCGATGAGAGCCGTGAGAGTGAACCAAGACGAGTCATTTGATCCAATGTTAATATAAAAACATTGATTAGCGCAGCTTTAAGCATAACGTCTTTGACAAAACAGCAAGTAATGCTGTCTTTTGTCAAACATATGGGTGAGGATGTTAGGTGCTCTCTTTAGGAGTTAATCTAATTATATTCTTAAATTATATTTCTGTTTTTCTTTTTCTTTTTTACAGCCAATAGAAAATCCAATAGAAATGAAAGTAAAACCAAGTTGTAATAAACTCGTATTATCCTGTAAATCATGCTTGTTCGTGACATCTTACTAACTAACTAAAATACAATGGACAAATACACTCAATGGTTATGATTATGACACTGTTTCTGCATTCCAGTGAGAGTCCACAGTATGAGAAAAACTATACTGTACATTCACAACATTCACTTCCTCCTCTGTGAGGCACGAGCCGTAACAAGCAGCAGCTCCTGCGTTAATGAGGATTGAGGTAAATCAGGGGGAGATTTAGACCCTCTACTACTCTCTGTCTCCTCATATAAGCAGCAGGCTGCTCTTTCTGTCGGCAGAGCTGTGATCTGAATACCTCCACCTTCATAAAAGATTCAGGCCTTATTGACTTCCTACTTTGGTTTCCCCGCAGACCCTACCTCGCCGGCTCCTTTTAAATTCTGCTCTCGTGGCTGAGGATGCGCACCTGCCTCGGGAAAAAAGATTCTCCGGCTTAACACAGGGCTTTTATAGCCTTCCATGAACCGCGTCCACAACATATCATTCTCTGTGCAGGAAATGTACACCTCATCTCGGTGCATTATCAGAAGATGACCCTGAAAATAAATCTAATAAACTGAAATAATAACAAGCAAACAGCCAGTCTTGAACCATCGTATTGTTAAATCTACTAATCACTCAGCTCTTACTATCTTACAGGGTCAGTAGGAGATTATTTGGATTATAAAATGTCACAGCACATCTGTTATGCCAAATATTGATATATCATGTTCCTTTTATTTCAGCATCTGTTACCTGCTCTTTACTGCACATCATTACCAACCGACTGCAGCATTAAAACCACACAGACGGCGCTCATCTGTCTCTCTATACAATATTTCAAACACAACCGAGACAAAAGGGCACAAAGTCTAATAAATTCCTCATTTTATATACTGCCCCCAGATTTCTAAGTCCTGTCCAATAAAGTTTTAAATGTCATGAAGGACCTATAATATAGATAGTATAAACCAGAGCCAAGAAAACCATACAGTGCTCTGTCCCTTATCTTTTTATCCAATAAAGTTTCATATCTTTGAATCAACTATAAAATGGTTTACGAACTGTCAACAAGGGGATAATTGGCTGACTTTATTGTTATGGTGATACATCCCAACAGACTAATTTCTCTTTTCTGACAGTAAATGAGAAAACTGTATACTATACAATGTAGTCTTTCAATAAGGCTGTGCAGTCTGATTTAATCAAATTAATATATATTTAGTTTGGATGTATCTAAAGAGAGAAAAAGAGAGAGATCAATGATGATATACAGTACAGTATAATAAGGATATACTCTCAGGTTGTCACTTGTGTAAGAAAAGTAAAAAATACCAAAAAGAAATGTCGAATTCAAACAATGCAGCGTGTTGTTGACCTCTAAAAGCAGCACTAACCTTCTGCCCAGGATTTCCGAGTTGAGACAAACTGGTCGAACAAACAAAAGCAGACCAGCATCTCCGAGGCGCAGCATTTCACACTTGGGTAGAGGCAGAGGACGGGCCTTTAATGACACACAGTCCCCCCAGTCACCTAGAATGAACACGCAGCGCTGGAAATAGACCGGAAACTCAGCCTCCACGCGGGCCAGAAACCTGGTGATGCCTGCCTGCCCGCCTGCCAAACAAATCCTACCACTGCAGAGAGAGACAAGCCCCCATCTACGTCTCAATCATACAAACCTAACATGATCGAAGCATGTTATTCACTGAGATATAATGCTGACACCGTCACAGAGTGAAGTGTGCACACACTGCAGCACAATTCAGTCAGCTGACGTGCTGTCCAGTGATGTGTGATAACACTGTAGATGGCACAAAGCCCATCCTTTGGATTGTCTGTCCGTGTTGTGTGCGGCTACCAACAAAACTCGCTGTAAAAAAAAATCCTCATCAAAACGTTTTTTTCTGTTGTGGGTGAATTTGCTACCCTACATAATGGTCATAAACTATGATATCTTTGGTCTGACAAAACAAGCAATTTAAAGCTATCACCTTGGACTATTGATGGACTGCATTTTTTCACCATTTTTGTGACATTTCAAAAACCAAATATAATGAAAACTGTTAGTTGCAAACCAAAAACAAAGTACAGCACAGAATCATAGTGAGAAGTGGCAAGTTATAATGGCTGCACTGCACACCTGCATGAATATGATTGGACATTACCAATCAGCTGGGAATGAGCCAGACGATGAATGAGCCAAATTAAGCATCTGATGCCACAGATAGTTTTAAACCAGGAACTATTTGACCAAAGACAGAGTAAAGATGAGGATGAGTTTAGCCAGAATTTAGAGGCCAGCTGTCGGTACTTGGTGCTATGGACAGATTTTGGTTGGTACCAAAAAGGTATTAAGGTTCAATGCCAAGCTCTCATAAGCACGTGTTTTTAGGATTTAGATTTGAATCACTACTGCCTTTGACATTTCTACACATTTAACATGAAATATAGGTCAGTTATATAGTATTAATACTAAGTGCTTTCCTATTGATTGTGCTTCCTTGCCAGTGGAGGAAGCAACATGGCTGGTTTGCTGCTTGGAGACAGGCCATTTCATACATAAAGTAACTCACCTGAGCCTCTGTGGAAAGACTCCCAGTATTGAATTCCACCTCCCAAAATGGATTCTCCCCCCCCTCCAGCACTAAATTCCCTGGCTTCCACCAGTCTGCTATGACAAAGGGAGTAAAGGCAAGCAGCACTGGGGTTAAGGCTCCAGTCTCCTAATGAGCTTCTCTGTTCCAGTATGTTGCATAAACCCATTACCTCCCAGCACATTACCTCATTCATTTCTTATATGTGGATAGCTTCCCTCTCCCAGGAGCATGGCATTTCAGACACGGCTCATGGTATACTGTAGGCACATATGCACTTGTACAGTCTCACAGTAAGAGTCTATAATGTTTCTATTTCACATAGCCATTCAGTTGACCCTGAGATATTCAGGCACAGAGGAAAAAAAAAAAAAAAAAAAGAAACTCTACTGGCAGGAGATCTATTATTCAGAGAAAAGAGAGAAAAACAGAAAGAGAAAAGGAAGGAAAATGTCTCTCCTCGCAGTAGTATTATCTCAGTATGTGGCAACTATTGCAGTGTAGGATGAAAGACGCAGGTGGTAGTGAGCTCCACTGTGCCTCAAGCTAATCTGCAGATGGAATCCAGGATGATCGTGTCCCCAGATTCTCTCTCAATTTGCCTGTTGGTCAAGTACTATACATTTTCAAATAAATGTATGGATTCAAATTTGACCAAGTCTTAAATTATACCAACAAACAAATAAAGCCCAGTTGCTAATACAGGCTGGGTGAAAAACACTGGGGCTTGGGGGGAGGGGGGGGGGGGGGGGGGTGGAATCACCACCCCCCGTATTGGTTCACCCCATAATGGCTCATATAATAAATTATGAATAATGTACTTCCCACAGCACTCATTTCATCAGTACTCTTCATTCACAATTTTTTTTAATTGTTTCTACTCTGTGATTTTTTTTCAGTCACTGTTAAACTACTGTCAATGAAACTCAACACTTCATGCATATGTTTCACATTGAATGCTACCTTGAAAGGGAAGGATTATGCTCCTGGACCTGCTGAAAGTCTTTTAATGTGAAAGTTGATTTCATTGACTTTATCTGTTATTGAAAAAACAACAAAGTAGAAACCACTAGAATTTCTATTTACAACATATATACTCTCTTCATTCACTATTTCCAATTACCTCTTCTTTGCAGTTTTACTGATCACTATTATACTACTGTCAAGAATGTCTTGAGCCGCTGAAAGGCTTTCAATGTGAAGCATATGTGCAGGATATGTTGAGTGTCTGGAGTGACTGGAATTTCTCTTTCAACAGAAATACTGTTTCCGTTCAGTAATTATTTTCAATTGCTTCTACCTTGATAATAATTGTAATTTAATTCACTTCAATTAATTTATGGCATTTGCATTAAGGCATTAAACGGCCAACAGAACAGAGCCAGTGATAAGTACAGGGGATCTACAATAACTACACATTCTTCAAATCTCTATTCACAAGCATGTGGAGCACACTTTGGCCCGCACTTGTGTAAATCAAATAATCAAAGACACGACTGGCTTTCATGTAACAAACCACTTTATAGAGTTGAGTTGATTGATTGTGGAAGCTGAATAAATCTTGTCAATTATCAATTAGTGCGTACTAATCCTCTGCCTTTTCTCAACCAGAGAATATTTATGCCTGTGGAAGACAATATTAAATTACTGCCAAAGCCGTTGCCGTTTACAGCGGCTTCATGTGTGTCGCAAACCGAGGACATACGTGTTAGCTCGCGCTCGCAGAGGGATTTATTCAAATTCACCGGCACCTTAGTTGGAAATCGGTCGGGCCTTAATTTCAGCTCGGTGTCAGAACACTTTATTTTGTCACCATAAATCAACAGCGAGCCCAGGAACAATGGGCCTATTTCTCAAGCGAGCAGCAGCTCATTCCATGCTGCGAAGGGAGACTGTGACTCTGAGTAAAGTACTCAATATGGCATGAGTGTTTACATGGATATCAATATTTAATCAGAGTTAAAGGCAGCTGCAATTCCCAGAGACAATGGATGGAGTTTATATGGAACGCTGTTGCCATCAGCCAAACAATTTGTGGAGTTTGCATGACTTCCCTGGCACTTAAATGGAAAAATAAACAATGACATCAAATCAAGGCCAAGTGGGATTCTGTACCCCGAGCCTGTATGCAATAACTAAATCTTCTTACATTACAAGTGATGATGAGAATAACGTGAGAGATCCTGTCACGTGTTTAGTTGATTCATCACTCATTTCTCCCAATTCTATGGCAACCAGCGCCAAGGACACTGATGTCTGCTGTTGATGTTATTGTTTGTCAGGCGGAGTCAATAAGTAACGTTTCAATCCAAGCCATTTGGACTTCGTTAGAGCTCCGACCACAGCCCTCACACATCAATCAAAGGAAACATTGTGAGCAAATGTGTCCCCTGTTATAATTGGATGCAGACCTTTTTTTTCTGACACACAGTGACAGTGTATGCAGCGCTGGAAAAATGTAATGCAACCCGCAGTGAATCATTCCGTTTGAAGAGGGAATGTCTGCAATATGAAATCAATATGAATGTTTCAAAACCTCCTCCAAGTTTCCATAAAAAAAAGAGAAGGATCTTCTAATAAATTGCCATAGAAAATTGTCACCATCTTTCTCTCCCTTCAGGGGAGGGATGTGAGGCTTGGCTAGGCTACTGTCCTCTGCATGTGGCTCCCTTCTCTCCTCTTCTCTTCCAAGGCTAAGTTGAAACAGAGCATCAAAATCCCAGCTTTAATAATTGAGGGAGCGACTGCAGGGTACTCTGCCCGGGCCTTCTTGATGTGAAGAGTCCTTAAAAGATGCATGGATGCCTCCCCAGAGGGAGATGGAAGGGCTTCATGGAGCCGAGGCTCTGTACACTTAAAGATTATGTTTGCATCCGCTAAAGCAAGATGACCAGAAAAATGCTCAGAGGGCCATTATTCTCCACAGAGCGGTTTGAGGGATGGGCACCAAGCTGATAAGATACTATCAATATGCATGCCTCTAAATCAATTATATCCCCATGTACTTCAAATGCAAATCATTTGGCAAGCGAAACATTTTCAGAGTGACTCTGCAGACTGCAATAATTGAATGTGGGATATACAAAGCTAGGTAAACAAGCACTTAGACACAGACTTAGCTTTAGAGGAAGAGCGATAAGGATTCCAGTAAACATAAATGTGTCAGTTGTTTACAGCAAACACATTCAGGGGCGTCTAGTTAACTCCGGCAGCTCGGCTGGAGCTCGGGCTGTGCCTTTAAAATGTAATCTCTGACTCAGATGTATCGCTTTCTCCTCACCCCGCCATTAAGGCTAGAGCCTAAATTATTGATCCCCTGCCTTCATCAGCATAGCAGTCACGTCCAAGCACAGGGGGATCTAACTCTGGCTGTGTCCCCACGCTCCAGCCACTGAAATAATTAGGAGGAGTTCTCATTAAGGGAGAATGAAAGGTTGAGAAAGAGAGAGGAGGGGAGAGCAGCCTGAGGGCCATACTGGGTGTTTAATGTCTTCCCCTGGGCCCCCAGATCATTCTGATCAAATCCTGAGGCTATGTCTAAAGACGACAGGCCGTGCTGCAGGAAAATAACCCACACTGTGTGGACACACAAATAATACATCAAGACATCAAGAGAGAGGAGAGATGCATAAATAAAGATGCTGCACTGTGCGGCCAAATTAATAATAAATTGTTAGGATTGGGATCAATAGCATGAGCGCATAACTTCGGCTGCGTAAACAAGGCAAACAAGGCTACCACGGATGCAGAATGTTCAGCAAATGTAGCAGTGTGAATGAAGTGGAGCAATCCCTGCTCAGCTTGTTTTATTTTAGCTGCTGAGGGGATCCACAGGGCTTTGGTGCCCCAAGGTAGTTTCCTTCTTAATGCTTAGTGAATCATACAGCCAAAAACTCTACACTGTGTGTGTGTTGTGTGTGTGTGTGTGTGTGTGTGTGCAGTTCATGGAATGCAAAATGTTGACTCTGAACAGAAAGGTTGAAAGTTAAAAATGAATAAACTGACAATGGCAGCCTAATGAATATTTGATTTGTAACTATTTATGGAAGCCGAAGACATTTTAGAATGTAGTTGCCAGATATAACAATATGCTATATGTGCCAACACAGATGCAAACAAAACACCTTTGATTTTAGTCAGTCCAAGATACATGACTAAATTAGACCAAAGAGCCGGTAATATGGAGATTTCCTCATTCATTTTTCAAGATAAGAGTGCAGTACAAAGAAATTGCATTGTCTCTCTGCAGAAGGAAAACACTGAGCAGAGCCTGTAAACTGAGTTTGCACAGGGACCAACTGAGGAATTTGCATGCTACAGTTACATTCGTGCCAAAATGGCTTTCGCAACGACTAGTGAAGTCCATGAATCTTTCTGTCACATTGTGCTTTCACTGTCGGCTCGCCTCACGCTGCGACTCCTGAGCTTTCTAAGTAGCTCAGTGTCGAGGCCACACCCCTCGTTAGTGGGGAGGGTTCATTATGCAAATGATCCTGCTGGAGCGGTATCAACGAGGCGCACGCTCCGTTATCATTTTCTGCCGCCGGGGCTCTTCTTCTCCCCGATCGCTCATACGGAATCATGGCCTAATAGCATCCCATTAACATAATTGCCAGCACAACTAGTGTTCCGTGTCTCAGAGCCACTCTGCTGCTCTGCCAGCCGAAAAAGAGAGAAGAGGATGGGTGAGGATGGGGGGGTGGAAAAAAAATTTAATTAAGCCAACGCGTTGGCCACTCCCTCCCACAGTAAATGTCTGTTCTCTTTCTTTCTTTTTCTTTCAAAGAGGGCAGAGCTTTTGTTTTCAGGAGACCTTGAGAGCCTCCCTGCTCTCCTGAGAAGCAGTGCTCAATATTCCACTGATGAGCTCACAGCAGACGCCAGAATCATGTCCAAACCCAGTCTGCCAGGCAAAATAAAATCCCCATTATTTTTTAATTAATCCTTAATTAAAATATATTACAGCACCGATTCGGCAAATCTCTCTTAATGTGGAGATGCAGCCCATTCAAGCATATTTACACATCTTTAATTAACGCAGCGCATTCTTTTAGTCTAACAAGCCGTGGACTTTGAGTGCCAAGGTGGTCCAAAGCACGGCGGGCCCTTCAGACGCTCACACAAAGCCACAGATTGCCATTGTGGTCCACTAAGGACGCTCCGCAGGAATCTTTTGCAGCCGCGGACCGACGTTTGTACAGTCCACCAAGGCACTGCAGCATCAGCTACAGCGGTGAAAGGAAACAGTTGCAGCAGGGAGCCATAATCATGTGCTGCGCTCCTCCTGCACGCTGCCATTACCACGCCCCCAGCTCCCCTTCTCTGCACAGCCACCCGTGCTGCTCTGATGAATTGATTGACACCATTTTCCATCTTCCGGTGCTGTCAGAAAAAGAGAGAGAGAGCCACACAGGGAGGCCTGCTCCTCTGACACTCAGGCAGCAGCACTGTGGTCACTTCAAAAGGCTGTCTGTCCACTGGGGAATGGACACACACTGAATAACACAGCACTGGCCTCATTTAACCTCAATATGCACCCTGTATAATCATAAAGTAAGACAAAAACAATGGTGCAACCCAACGGCTGCTATTCTGCTGTGTTTTTATGTAAAAATGATCAGATTCAGATAATCTCCAGGAAACATAAATGCTCATCATGAAGGCTCCATCAACGCGGGGCGAATGCAAGAAATCTGCTTTCCCCACTGCAGGGCTCACAGCTCAATAACACGTCTGGCCTCGTTACGCTTATCACAATGACAACTAAATAAGCACAATTAGCAGTCACCCAGGCATCCTCGCTGCTGTTAATTTCATTCCCCAAATTATCCCGGAGATCCCAAATGTTAAACGCAACAATTCTTCATCAAGTAATGCGCGGTAATCGCACCAATCGCAAACCAAAAAGAAGGTTAAAGCAGCATATCGACATCAGAGGCAGCACTTGTGTTACAGGATCAAACCCGTTCCTACAGCAGAGAGGTGTTTTTTTGCCTCTTGCTGTTGACTCATTTTCTAATTGAAGGATTCAAAGTTCATTTTGCTCAGTTGTTCTCAATGGTCAGGGGCAAACGCAACGCTCTCTCAATCCTCACCACTTCAAACAAATCGCTGCCCTAAACAAATTCAGTGACGCAACAGAGGGACGCACATACAGGGAAGCAAACACGTAAACACACACACACACACACAAACAAGAGCGGTCTCCTCGCTCTTTTCCCAGGCTGTTTTAATTTGACACCTTGAGCTGGGGTAACTAGGTGGGGAGCGAGAAGCCGCAGAGGAATTCATTAGGCGCGCCACTGCAGGGTCCTGGCTCGGAGCGTTAATGACATTGGAGGATAGGGAAACGAGACAGCCCAGACGCAAAATGAAATAAACATGAGGACTGTCAGTTCTGACAGCACCAGCAAAGGGGACAGAGTCATGTGGGCCGGAGACCTTCAGCCCGTAAGATCAGACCAGACGGGTTATGGACCAAAACAATATTAGTGTGGGAGCACAATCATCCTCACTAGGCCCTTAGATTCACGTTGACAGACACTGTGTGTGTGTGTAAGTGTGTGTGTGTGTGTGTGTGTGTGTGAGGCTGTGTGTATGTGTGCTGGCATTGATCTTTCTGGGCTTCACTCTTCATATCATTAAAAATATCCATCACTTGGCGCTCCTGCAGCATTCAGATACATGACTGCAATTAAATTATTAATGTCACAGCACCCCCCCACCCACACACACACACACATACACACACACACACACACACACACATCCACCCCCATACAACTGCACTCTTAATGTGGCTGCTGAAAGACATTAAATATACAGCAATCTTTGTCTGGCTTCACCATGGATCAATTTAGATGACTACAAAAATAACACACACCGAGAAAAACAGGGACTAGAGAGAGAGAATAGGATGCATTAGTCATTTGGCTCTCGCTATTTTTCGTGTAATTCCTTTGAATGGAAACGCCATGCACTGGCAGGTAGAACAGCAGCGAAATATGGACACATTTGCTTCTCAAATGATGAAACTTTAGCATCTGTGTCTGTGTCCATATATAAGCCAGTTGTAAGTGAAGTTCTCTATTTGAAAGATTCAAAAGCCAGTTTTACACGTGGTCTTCATTTGACAGTGAGACTGTGTAACCACTTTAAGGAAGACATGACACATTCTTCCTTTTACAAATGAAAATGTAATTAATCAGCAGTAAAACAAATCTGTGCTTAACTTGATACACTCTCTACACTTTTGCTGCTACAGTCTACTTGGTTTGGTATGCCAACTTTAAATAGATATTGCTTTAGAACTGGCACTACTACATCAGGTCACTCACTTAATGGCTCTTCTCTAGTTGTGTCAATGTTAAACTACTCTTTAGCAACCACCCTGTAGTTGTCACTTGCCACAGTGGCCGCTGTTTGGCAAAGCTCAAAGGCATTCTTTAAAACCACTGGGAGACTTTGATTGTGAAGCAGCTTTAGGAAATACCACATGTTTGTAACGGAGACTAGCGTTGCTTTGTTGGCCGTGCAACTGCTCAAATAAAACGGGTCGACAGAACAATACATGGACATCTTTGGCGCAAGTTGATCCGTTTTGCCCAAAGTTGCTCAAACCGTGGCTTGGCTCTGCTCGTGTCCCCACCCATACTGAGGGTAAAAGGCAACTGTGGTATCATTACGCTGCTTTGATCTTGAATAACAGCTAAACAATTTTCAGGGGAAATTCTCAGGAAAGGAAGCTAACAAGCTAATAAGAATTCCTCATGAAATTCCTGAGTCCATAGTCCTGGGGGCTGAAGCTTTGTAGTCAGAATATAACGTGTCAGATTCATCCATGGCTGCCTTTGTACAATTAGAGAAAGAGTGTTGTCAGCTAAAAGACGTGGACTCTATACAAAGAAACAACAATGCATACAAAGGAACAAGTAATTCTTGCCGAGCACGACTGAGTATGGTCTGTGTTTGTAAGGCCTCTTCATGAGAGCCTTTCATCCTCGTTCCTCAAAGGACACAATAAAGCTGTCAGTCAGCGTGTCAGTCAGTCAGGACGCAGCCCCAGTCTGTAATGCTCTTGGACTGGGACAGTCTCCTCTGGTGGATGCTCCATATCTGACATGAGCGCTCTCACACGCTGATGGTGCTCTTGCGATATGGCGGCTGTGAATGGGTGGCAGAGGTGACCCTTCTTTCCAAGTTGCTCAGCTTCAAATATGTGGCTCCGTCGCAGCAGGCATCTGCCTGGACGAGCGCGAGGAGGGGGGCGGGGGGTTGCTGACACCTGTCTCTCCTAGGACGAGCCCGCCTTTGTGACGTGGGAGTCCGGGTTGGCTGTCGGGACAGGCCCGAGACAGATATGACAGGGCCGCTGACAAGGGCCAGGCTGCACGCTGGGAGCGACGCTGCAGTCCAACACAAACAAGACTTCTGCTCTCTTCTCGGGGCCCGCAGTGAGACCCGCAGCTGGCAGCTGAGAAGCCTCAGCCAGTCTGCGCTGAGGGCAACGCAACTGAGCCGCTGGCTCCTCGACAATGCTAATCACTGTTGCATGGCTGGACCCCCAGAACACGGAAAATCAAATGCAGCTTTAACTGTATGTTTGCGGCGAAAGGGTCCGTGCTTCTCTGAGACTTCAAACTCGCCGGACTCCGGAGTCGCCTGTGCTGGATCTGTTCATTATGTCAGCCGTGCTTGGCACGCTCACATTTCTGAGCCCCATCCCAAAGCCGACGCCTCCTAATTGTTATCAGGTCTGTGTTAAGACAGTCTGAGCAGGAGAGATGCTGAAAAAAAACTCCCCGGAGCTGATGAGACTTCTTGCAAACAGCTGCAGGACCCAGGCATTGGGGATGTCTAGGTACAGTGGAGGGTGTGGAGGCATCAGCAGTGCAACTCGCCTTGCTCTCTGACCACAGTTAGAACAATATGACAAATTGGCCTAGTTTTCCTTTTAATTAATCATGCCTGGCTGACAGCTACCTGTGCCACACATCATCATTAGTCAAGAGGAGAGCAAGCCCCAGCTACATATGATAAGAGAGGAGGATACACCTCATCAACTCATTTCCCTCCATTTAGTTTTTACAGCAACAAAGCAATCATGGAGAGGATATTTTACACCTGTGATCTGATTGGCCTTGTTTTACAGAAGTGTCTGAGGATAGGGTTGGATGATATGACAATATAGACTGTTGTACATGTACCTTATCTCTGGGCGTATTTGACCACTGCTTGTCAAACGTTTTTGGCATGTGGCCCTTTACAGCCTGGCCATGTCTACATGTGACCCCTCTAGGGTTGGGTACTGAACTTTTAAGGGTACGTCGGCACTACTGAGTAGAGATTCACGTAAATCAATTGGTGCCAAATTCCAGTACCTGAAAACGCATCTGGGTGAAAGTGGAGGCTAAGCTAGAGTATAAGTGGGCTTTTCTTTTTGGTTGACATTAGCTTAGCATTTTACTGGCATTAGCCAACACTCCACACTAAAACAGTACGTGAGATGTCCAAAACTATAGTATCAAACCAACAGAG
Organism: Lateolabrax maculatus; assembly: GCA_031216445.1. NCBI lineage: Eukaryota > Metazoa > Chordata > Actinopteri > Acropomatiformes > Lateolabracidae > Lateolabrax > Lateolabrax maculatus. The sequence goes on along the minus strand of CM062196.1, from coordinate 23,991,623 downwards.
AGGGAAAGTACCAAAAAAAGGTACCACTTGGTACCAGTACATGTACTGGTATCGGTTCAAATGTGAATGGTACCCAACCTCAGACCTTTCATCAAAGGATGTCAAAAACTGATCAATCCCTTCTCAGATTCCTTCATTTTAATGAAGAACCTTCCAGAAGTAAAACTGTTAGAAATAAGGATCATTTTCTTTCTCATCTTGCGAACCTGACCCCCAAGGTTGTATTAGAACCACTGGGGGTGATGCTGCAAATCAGTCAAAATAAGCAGGCTGCTTTACGGCACTAATGAAGCCTTATGTGATATTTACATTAGTGTTAGGACGTACTGTAATGTGTCAGGTCATCCACTGGTTTAGCCAAAAACAGACATTTCTGTCGGGTTCTTTTTATCCAGTTTCTCAATTGATTTTCTATTGCTACATCAAAAAACAGTATGTACTGAGGTTTAAAGAACTGTACAGTAACGGTTTGATAATAAAAATGTTACCACCATGAAATAAGACTTGATTGTAATAAACTGAAGTGATCCTTAAAAAAAACATTCAACCCAAATCACAGGATCTAAACGACCTCTCTGTGCATCACTATATTCAATTATTTGGACAACCATCTGTGTGCCTCCCTTTAGTTTCTTTAAGAACGAAACGATAAATTTAATTAAAGGGTAATGCACTGTCCATAGAATGCTCAACAGAAATGCATGTGTGACAACAAAAGTCATTGTTCCAGTCCCTCACTGAGAGCTGATGCTGCCTCTCAGGACTCGGGTAGCCTGCAGATGATTGACAGCTCCATCTTTATAGGGGCCATCCAACAAAAAGGCAGAAAGACAGAGGCCATCCCCGCCCACGGAGATGAACGTGTTTGGAGACCAGCGGTGAAGCGGTGAGAGAAAAAAAAAAAGCAAAATAAACCATCTTAAAGACAAACGAGAAGAAACGATGCCTCTCCGACACACAGATACTCATTCATGTTCAGGGATACCGATGCTAGGCGTCTTCTAATTGGACTCATGGTTTATCACTGTCAGTTCAGGTTTTACCTTCCATGCAGGCATTTTAATAGCTACCCATATGTTGTTTAATGCAGAGTATTTGGTCTTCTCTTGCTCATAAAGGATAATTACAGCTTCATAAGGCAATAAACACCTCATTACATCCAGGATCATGTACCCAGGATGAGGTAGGTACAAATAAACAAACTTGTCTTGCTTCCATTTGCAAAGGAAGGATGTTAGAGGTGAGCTAGGCTGCATGCATGTGCAAAGAGGGTTGATGGATATCATCTAAAACATGAAAAAAAAAGGCTGGTAGGGTAATAGCCTCCCTGAACTCACACAAATAAATGTTCCACAGCCTGTGCTGACATAGTTAAAAATGAAGAGAAATCGAGCAATGTAAAATTCTCTACAAGCTGTTAATATTTCATGAGTAGGCATTCTGACAGTGTCAGTATATACCTAATTTGTATGGCATGCAAGGAGAGGAGAAGATGGGGAAGGGAAGAAAAAAGGGGGAAGGAATGGAAGAGGATATAGGATAAATTTGGAAGAGTGTCTCCAAAAAGACTTCAGCATGCACCGTGCTGGCTGACAGGGAATTTTTTGGAAGTCAGCATAGTACAAAGAACATTTGAAATGGCCCATTTAACAGCAGTGTACTCCACTCCCAGCCGATGCCACCATTTGCATACTTCATATCAGATGAAGATGGATGGTGAAAATCAATGTCACTGAGATGAGCGTTTTATCAAGGTTACGCTATCCTCCAAACTCCTAAAACCTCTTTATCTCGTCTCTGTTGTCGGAATATTAACTTATCAACACAATCTCTTTACAGCTCAGGCAGGAGCAAAGTGAATTTATCAGCAGGAATAGTAATGACAGGGGGGCCAGCTGGCTTATAGAACTGCAACTAATGATTATTTGATTATCAATTTATCTCCAGATTATTGTTTTCTTTTATTAATTAATTAAGCATTTTGTCTGTAAAATAGTCAGAAAATAGTATAAAAAGTGCCCATATCCATTTCATAGAGCCCAGTAACACTTTTAAATTGCTTACCTTGTATGATCAATAGTAACATACATCATAACACAAACATGTTCAATTTACAATTATAGAAAGCAGAGAAAAGCAGCAAATCCTCACATTTCAGAAGCTGGAACCAGTCAGTGTTTGGTATTTTCGCCGGATTAATGACTAAACAATGAATTAATTGATTGCCTACTCGTTCCAGCACTACTGGTAATTAAGGCTTTGATCCGGAGCAAGACACAGCGACAATGATCCCCTTCAAACATAAAATGTTTCTTATAAAATCAATGGCAGGATCAGTGTTGTTAGTAGGCCCCTCATTTTTAGATAATATGAGCTGTACCCCCCCGTTAACCCTGTAGCCACATCAGCTAAACTGCCAACACTAGCTTCATCAGAATTGGGTTTATTTCCAAGTAGGTTTTCACATACAAGGAATTTGCTGTGGTGTATTAATGCGTAACAAGTACAGACAAGTACAGACAAGACAAGACAATTTGTTGTTCATTTGTTGTGTGTTACGTTTTTGTGGCAGCGGTGCATAACTCCAAGAAAACAAGATGAATCAATTGTATCAGTACTATTGGATTTGATTTTGATGCAACTGGCAGCAGTGGTGCATTTGCAGCCATTCTGCCAACAGCGTCTGTAGCTCTCCTCACCAAGTGGGAGATATGGTCGTGTCGGAAATTCACAGATAACCGACTCGGAATTGCAAGTCGGAGGTTGACGGGAGCGGTTTTTCCCACTCTGTTGCTTGGAGTTACGGTTTAAGCGACATGACTTTTACTGTATCGCCAGCTGACGCTAGCAGATATAAAGTAATTATAGTCAGAATCCCTCAGTTCTACCTTTAAGCACATCATCAGTATTGTAATCACCTCTGGACAGTCAGGACTGAACGGAAGCTCGGAAAAGCGTCTATTTTCCCGCTTGGATGGAGCAGTGACCCCTAGACAAGTCGTATAGTGCCCACTTCACCCCCTCCTAGACAATCCCGACTCAAACACCATTCAGATCACAACCTATCCAGCTCTGTGGTCCATGTTTAGTCGAACATTATTATACCTCTCTCGCTGTCAGGGCTCCAGAATCCTTCCCTTTGTCTGCATGATTAGCTTCTGGTTCCTCATTACTGAAGGTGAGGACTGAACTTCCATTTCAAGCCTCTGTGACTCCCACCTTTACTTCAGTCCACTAGTCATAAAAATGTCATGGCAGCTATAGAGCGCACAGGCCACCCCGATCTAACAGGAATCACACGCTCAGCGCCAAATCCAACAGGGCAGACACGGCCAGTGGTTGCAGTTTGGAGGTCGGTGAGGAATCTCTATGTGCGGCTTTCCACATGCTCGCCCTTTCCCACTTCCTGATATCAGCCTGAAAGTGACTTCAACCAAGTGCACATCCTCCGTTTACTCTCCCGGTGTAATGTTGCACCGCAGAGAGAAAATGACAGACCATTTATAAAACAGGAAGAGGAGCTAACTACAGTAAGCATAAGCTATTTCTGGAGGAGGATGTCTGTGAATAACAAAGAGCTGTCAAAATCTAACAGGTCCACGGTGAAATAAAATCCCGTAAAAAATAAATAAAAGGCCACGTCAATGCAGAGAAACTCCCACCTGCTGTGACCCCTGCTGATGCTGCAGACGATCACACTCCACGCTTTAAGTTCCCCACCATGTCGCTGGTGTTGGCACTGGGAAGGCATCCAAAACCACAATGCATTTCTGCTATGGAACATTTGTTTCCTTTCAGGGGGGAGGCACCGGGCCCCAACATGCTCCTACATTTTTCTGTCCTGCCACATTGCATGACAGTTTATTTTGGGAAGCGCAGGTTGGCACCTGAGACACAAAGCTGACAAAGCACTCGGTGTCACTTCAATGAGGCCAGTTGGTGCCATGACAATGCCTCTGGCCATGCGACGCTACAAGATGGACAACACTGCGCCGGGCATCTTGGCAAAGTAGGGAAAGAGGCATCAGCTGTTTGCACAGTTTCATCTCCAATAAAGCAACACGCAATCTCTATATCTGAGACTGCTGCACGAGGGATCCCGCCTCAGATTACTGGATGTGCATAAAATCTGAACTGCTGCGATGGACCAGTTCAGGGTGTTTCCCTGGCTTCTGCCCAACGCAAGCTGGGAATAGATCCAGCACATCTAGCTCCCTTCATGGGAACAAGTGGGTAAGACAATAGCTGGATGAATGAAAATCTGCATGCCTGTGAAACAAAATCGCAGAAATCATGATACATTTTCGGAAAAGAAAGGATGAATATCAGAAATCAAATTCCAAAAAATGCTAACTTCACATTAGTCACTCAAATAAATTTGAATAATGTAGAACTGACATTGTTTATTCACGGTGCCTCCACTTCAGCCGAAAGTTACGGTGAGGCAGTCTCATTTTACAAAGTCAGCAAGCAGCCTGCGTTTATCCACAATTCCTACTCTGTGGTGTTGAATCCAAAATACACTTTTTTGAACAATTTTTGAACAAATTACTACAGATTGAATCTGAACAGTTGACGAAATCTTCAAATACAAGTGACGGCCCTATAAGATCAAAATCATGACGATGGATGGGCATGAAATATGCACAACATAATTGTGTAACAGTATTTCGCTATGTGAGTGATTTAAAGGAGGAATGACACTCATTTGAGAAATTTGCTGTGGCAGAGATAAAATAAGCTGCAGTGCTCAACGGTGGAGCACCACACCAGAAAATGTGCCATTTTATTTCGACAAATTTGTCCTGCTTGCATCATAGTTACCCTCTCCGTTTGATTTAATGCCTTTTTTGGAAATCACCACAAATCTGTAAATTACGAGCTGGATAATAATAGTAATGGAGTCCTTCTTTTCTATAAGAATACTGTAATCTACATTTACTGTACAGTTACTGTTAGGATACAGACGCTGTTTAATTTTAGGCATATTTCTTTATAATCGCTCCCTTGATTGTGTTTTTATCGCAGCCCGTGGAGTGACACAGAGATGAGTTGCAGTGGTGGAATTGCCGCCTGCATTAGCTTGGCCAATTATGAGCCTTTTCGCGGGGGACGCTTAATGTTGCTCAGTGAGGAGGGCTGCTGGGGAGAGAGGAGTCAGCAGATCTGTGGGTGCCACTACTGCCAGTCACAGAAATCAAAGGAGTGTTTATGACACACAGCACTGATAGGGGTTGAACATTGTATACTTTTAAGGTGAAACCATCTAGAAAACCCTAATGTGATGACTTTGTCTTACAGCAGGGCCTTAGAGTTCAGCTTCCCAGTAGTGGGTATTTTTTTAAATGCTTCTTTCCATAAAATGTGTTGTACAAATATACTACCTGACACACACACACACTCAGAAGTGAACGCTGAATGCATATCCTGTTTCCCATAATGCAGTGGCAACTGAGTGCAGATAAGATTACCAGCTGAAATGACTGCTTCAAAAACACACACCAACAAAAGCCTCACACCCCCCCCCCCCCCCCCCCCCCCCACCAACACACACACACACACACACACACTTGTACTGTAAAGTGACAGAGCAACTGCTTTGCCGTGTTAAATATCAGATGCAAATGAAAAGAGAAAATCTATCATGACTCTAATGTGGCCTGATGGGAGGGGGCGCACTCTCCTCTGAGGAGCCGAGCAGTGTGAGGAGGGTGATGTATGGAGGAGCTGGATGAGAGGTGAAAAGCGTAGCGAGACGGACGAAGGGAGGGGTGGATTGCTGGGAGGGAAGGGGGGTGGGGGTGGGGGGGGGGCACACAGTCCTGCCAGACTCCTGAGAGCCCAGGGCAAAAGTGGAATAAATGTTGATTAGTGTTGATTTTGTCCAACGAGCACCCGGCAACTGACAGTGGGACTAAGCTGCAGCGAAAGGGAACCATTAATCTTGGTCTGGTTTAAGTAGTGTATATTAATTTGTGTCATTTCCACTACGTGGAGAGAGGCCTCTCTCTCCCTCTCTCCTTTCTTTCTCCCTCCCTCCAGTGTTTGAAAGCTGTGGCAGCCGAGCCTCTTTCATAGCGAACATACAGTCGGAGCCTGGAGGTGGCGTCTTCAAGTAGCAGCAGGGGAAAGTGGAGGAAATGAGATTCCAAACACTACATTATGGAAAATGAACTCCTGGGGGGTTGGTATGGCAACCACATTCAAATGTGCCATTGCATGTTCAATTTAACGTGCATAACAAATTTGCAGACTTGATTAAATTCGTAACATATTAAAGAGGCCGGTGTTAAGAAAAAAAAGGGAAAAAAGGCAGAGAAAACCTGCGGGGACTGAGATTGCAAAGAGAGCCTTGAACGAGGTAAATGGCAGAACAGTGGTATTTAAGCAGCGTGCCGAGCACCGGAGTCGACATTCAGGTAAGAAGACTGAGGCCCGCGCTCTTTTACAAGTCTACTTGGATCTAGCCTTCATTCTGTAATCTCCACACTGGCAGGGCTGCTCCGAGCAAAATGTAATTCTTCTACAAACTGCATGCCAGTGGCCTTCAGAAAAGAGGGAGAAAATCATTCATCAGTTCAGGGAATTCTGAAAATATATCAGTTAAAAACATAAAAACAATATAGTGCAGGTGCCTTTTTTTCACAGGGATTGAGAGGAGAGCATCATGGGAGAGAAACTTCTCCTGGAGAAAAAATAGATCACTTTCCTTGTACATGTGATGTCAGTGTTAATTAACACAATAAGATTCCTATAATTAAGCTCCTTAATATGATTAACATGTACCAATTAGGCGACTGACAATTTGCATAATGTATAATGTAACCACATTGTTCTATACTGTAATGGTATTAACACGCCATTTACAATGCTGTCACTCACTGATGATTCTGTGATTATGATTCTGCAGCAAATACAGTAAAACAAGTCACACGTGCCTTATGCTGGTTAATCAAAACACATTTTGCCACAGTCGTTTACGTCCTCAGAGCAGTATTAGACTCCAGATCTTCCTCTCTCTCGGTGGATGATTAAGCAGAGAGATTGGGGAAACAGCTGTGGCGGCGAGCTTGGCATTTCTCTCTCCACCACCCCCCCCACCCCACCCCAAATGCTGCTGTATCAGCACCAAGGAGGAAGCATGAGAGGGAGAGACAAAAGCTGCGCGTATCACGAGTCACCCCTCCGTCCGCCGGGAGACGGGCGCGAGAGGGGAGGCGTGGCCCTGAGACGCCTCGCTCGCTGTCAGAGCTGACATCCACGTCGCCTCCTTATACAGAGGAGTTAATGTACACCTACAATAAGTCCTCTGTACAGATACTCCTGTAGATGGATTTTTGATAGTGACTGTCTGGTCCAGATGCCCCCATAACTAATAACTTCCTTTTGTTCCATATCACCACATTAGGGCTGTGACAAACTATTAGACCTGATTAAACCAATTAATCAAGACAATAATAATAAGTAAATGAAAATAATGATTAGTTGCAGCCTTTTTTATGTTTATTTTCTATATGCATTAAGTTGATAATTTGTTGATTTAGCTGATCAATCACTGGGTCTATGAAATGTGAAGGTTCCAGAGCCTAATGTGACGTCTTCAAATGTCTTAGTTTTGTCTGGAGCTACAGCTGAATTGAACTGATTGGTCAACAGACCATAAATTAAGTATCAGCATCTATTTTTGGAAATTGTCATTTACAGTAAGTCATTTTTTAAATATGATGGTTCCAAGTTCTGTTGCTTTTGTTGGTCATAAATGATAGTAAGTTGAATATTTTGGGTTTGGGACTTTTGATGAAGTTACCTCGGGTTCTAGGAGAAATGTGCTGGCTGCTTTTCACTGTTTCTAATGTTGTTTTCTAATGTTTGTTTAGACCAAACAATTAATTGATTAATCAAGAAAATAATTAATTAATTCATAAGGAAAATGAGTTATAGTTACAGCCCTACTTTTGTCCAGCTAACAGTCCAAAAAAATTCCATTTATAATGATATAAAACAGAGAAAAGCAGCAAAGCCCTCACATCAGAGCAGCCAGAAGCAGAGAATGTCTGGCTTTTCTGCCAATTAATCACTCATCAAAATTGTCGGCGATTCACTTTCTGTCAACAGACTAATCAATGAATCATCTGACTGTTTCACCACTGCAGCAGATTGTGTAACATTTGATCAGATCGGATTTCCTCAGAAATCTGATCCCCATGAAGGCTGCTTCACAGTGTTTACATGGTGACGTGAAGGGCTGAGCTGAGATCAGCCTCTGTAATACAAATAGGCAGATGCCAAGTATCTGAATGGTCTGACAAGTCAATGTAGTGTAGGATTCCATGCACCCTCCATAATCAGACCTCTGGCTCATTTCATCCTGTCAAACACTACCCGGCTACCCACAGTAAAACACCCTATTTTCACCCTTCAAAAAATAACATTACATCACTCGGCTAGTCATTTTTATAAATGGAGGATCCCCTAGGCTTGAAACCGAACACTACACAAACACGGGCCACAAGAAAGCCGGCCTTTTGTTGAGGTTGAGAGGAAAAAAATTAAACAGCGAGTCAAAGCGGCACATTTACTGAGCAGCTCAGTCAAGGAGTGGTTTTGTTTGACACCGCCAGAGATTTATGATGTTGGCGAAGTGTTTACAGAGGTCAAGGCAGCTCGTTTTCCAAATCAGTTTGTCAAGCATTTGCTTATCTAAAGAGGCCTTTTCATCAATCATAAAAAAAATAAAAAAAAGTGATTGGTGAAGACCAAGAGAAAGGAGTCCACCTTAAAAACAGCAGTATTTCCACATGGATTACATAGAGAAAGTGTAAACTTGGATTAAGCTGTGTCATATCACTCGATATCTCTATCTTTACTGGCCTGTTCACTTAAATTCAGCTAGTGGAAGAGTAAGGTTTCATGGGCCAACAGCAGTGGAGTCAAACTGTTTGGATATATTTTTGGAAAGTCTCAGTGAGCCTCCCCTAACAGAGCACACCGCCGTTGCTAGGACGAACGCTAACACAGACAAAATCTGTTTTTACCTTTGCTCCACATTTTGGACACATCGAGGAATAGTAATATAATTATTATGCTTTATATATTTTATGCTCCGTCTCTTCATAGGAATGTACAATGCCACACACACACACACACACACACACACACACACACACACACACACAAACAGAATCACGCACAGCGTCTGAAAGACAGCATTCCTTTGAAGTAAAAATGACGCTTCAAATATGCCTGGAATGAAACTGGGTATGGACAAAGCCGATTTCTGTCAAAAAAAAAAAAAAAGGAAGAAGAAGGAAAAAAAGAGGCATTGGTTTAAATAAAGTGTTCCTTCCTTGTCCTTTCCTCCCGAGTGTTGCTGAACCATTGTGCTTGTTTATACTGCACAATATTTCTGTTGGCCATCCCTCACTTCATCCCAGTAAAAATACACAGAGCGGGTCACAAGTTCAGGCCCTAGATCAACACTGGCATTGTGTCCTGCAGGTGCTGTCAGCTGCTCCGGGGACAGCCAGCCATGGAAAATATACACAAGCAAACAGCAGCTCTGTGGATACACACTGTCTCTGCGCTCGGGTGGGACAAAGTTACAGAGGCTCAGCTGCAGCTTCGAGGAGTAGCTAAAGCCACTGGACTCGGCCGGTCTGCACACACTCTGAAATATTTAAAGGTGGAACTGGGAGTGTTGGGTTACTGGTACAGAAGGAGGAGACAGAAAGTTGTTTCATGTTTGTTTCCTCTGTGTTTTAGTTTCATCACTAAAACACTGAAATTATGAGAATAGTACAAAAGGAAAAACAGCAAAGTAAATCACAGCTTATGTTGTCTATAATCTGTAAAAATTCATAATTAAGGGTAAGCCATTCAAACAAAGTTGCGTCATTTATTCTTTCATTTTCAGCCCTCCGTCAAAGCATTAATGTAATGTAAGCATAGAGAAACTAATACAGTACCAACTACAAAACTATGAGCATCATCATACTACCAACTTCCCAACATTAGAGAAGTAAAATAGCCACTGACCATCACAACTTTAATTTAAATTCTATTAATTAAGAAAACTGAACAAAAACTGAAAATTACAAAACGTACAAAAAGTTTTCGACCCTCGTCAGCAACTTTTAACAAACGCTTTAATTCAGTTTCAAGAGGAGACCAGGCCACTAGAGGGAGCAACAAGCTGCGACTTTTTCTAAAAGTTTTAGTCAAAATCTGGACTGTTTCGTCGGTGCAGATGGACTTCACAACAATCTTGAGCTCACCAGGAGAGGAAAATATCATTCAAATGTTCTATGTTTGATAAGTGGACCTACTGAACTCTCCAAACTTCCGCACTGTGATATAAAATAAAAACAATCAATCTTAAAATTGTAGCAGAATTAGAGAAACATTTTTTTGAGTTTGTCAGTTAAAACTACAACAAAGCCAGGACAAGCAGCAGATCTCCTGTGTGAAGCGCCATGAGCTGCACCTTGTATTTATAGGTTGCCAGCTGAAAGAAGAACGAATGGGTGTGCAGGCAGGAAGAGGTCCAAGTTACTTTGTAGTCTCAGCAGAGCCGAACTTTGGATGAACTCCGAGAAGCGCCAGGGAGTAAAACACTACGCATAACTATGTCACTCCCCCTCCGAAAAAAAAAAAAAACCTACCAAGACAACAACAAAAAAAGAAGAGTGAGCCAGCAGGCTTCAAAAGGCCCCCTGCTCTCTCCTAAGGCGGTGGCCGATTCAAGATAAACTGCCGGGCTCGGGGGGTCGGCACCGAGGTGAGCTTCGATGAAAACCTCAATGAGAGCACAAGGCGAGGGTGGGCTCGCACGCGAGAAAAACAATACAAGCAGCGGCAGTCGACGCCGCCTCAAAGGTCAAAGCGCCAGCGAGTGCAACTTTGGGGAACGTCGACAGCAATATCTTCCTCGCCCTCCATCCATTCCGTTTGATTTCATGCACTAATGAGTGTGAAACACACACAGGACGCGCCGCCTCTCGCGGTACACCGGCGTGCTTTGGCAACTCAATGTCTCAACAGTGAGAGTTCTGAAGAGTCCTACAGTACATCAGTCTAAAGACAGGGAAGGAACGAGACGAGATGCACGCCATCAGTCTGAAGTGCACTGAATTCTATCTGTGCCAATTTCAAAAATGTCAAGGGGGAAAATGATTTGGAAACATGACTTACGCCTCCTATGTTACGTTATTTCTCTCCTAGCAATTATTCTGCTGACATGCTCCCTCACAACTGCTTTAATAGAGAGACACAATACAGAGCAGAAAGAGACGCATTCACCAGACTTGACAGTTAACTCACAAGGGGAGACATCAGCGTGCTCGTGACAATTTTGTTCAATACTCTCCATTATTCCACAATAGCATCAGAAAACCTCATTCATATTTTGACACGATAATTGATGGGGACTGCTTGAGGTAATTGTCCACAGTTCCCATTGTGAAATAGTTAAAACGCGCAGACTTCGTAGCTACAGGAGGAAACACACGTCTTCCTATGTCAGTGAAATTTATATGGTGAATTGTGTTGTGACTGAAAATCCAACATCAGGTTCTCCAACGTGACTTTGAGTGTGAATAGCAAATTACCCTTTGATGATAAATAAATAGCCCACACAGAGCTGGTACTGTGCCTCTTTGGATCTTTTTTTTTTTTTTTTTTTCCATTAGTTTAAAAAAAAGAAATACAGTGTGCAGCATTGTGTTCATTTAACCTGGTTAAGGAGACTTGGGAGCACGACAACAGTGCAGTGTGTTGAGTGTTTAGCTTCTCTCATCAAGAGTGCAGAATTAACATGAACGTACCTGTTTTTTCTTTGATTTCACACAAGACATTGAAAAGAGCTGGCTTCATTCTGTGACAGTTCAGAGCGTGTTTCCTGAAACAGAGAAGTGGCTTCGTAAACAAACCACAGAAACATATATTATATCTAAATCTTATTCAGCAGGGATGCCTGTTATAATTTCTATTTTTATTTTTTTTAGACAAATGCTAATATTGCAGGCACTAACTATTCTCAAATGAATAACACCTGTACATGCACACATGCATGCTCCAGCTTTATTGTTGCAACCTATAAACCCATTTACCTGTATACATTTCACATTACATTTAGCTGTAGCTATTGTCATGTGCTTATACTGTGATTATAAAAATTATACAATACATATATAAATTGCTTTCTCTGACCAACTATGTCAATACAAGAAAACATTGTAAATGTACAGAACTTTTGCCAGCCACTTGCAGCTTCACCGACTACACTGTGGATCCCACAAGATGGATGAAATGTGGAACAGTGAGAAAGTTGTGCTGTAAACAAGCCGAGAGCCACTTAAAAGACAGCTCGGAGTCTCGCTCAGTAATTACATTTCAGATCTGGGAAATAAAACATCCGCTGTATGTGTTTGGTGCCGTGAATGCACCTCGGCAGTAATAAGGTGCAAAGTGCTGTAAAAGCACACTCTCAGTGGGCGACACGCTGGCATGTCACAGTAATAAGCACCACATTCGTGCACTTTTCTTTTCTCTCTAAGGAGCGCGGGTTGTCGACTTGTTTCACTGGGATTTGGAGGCATGCCATCGTTCTTTTCCACTGTTTCTGTCGGCTTTTGCACAAGGCTGCGCAATGCCCTCACATTTATACTTCCACCAACACCGCACTGTATTGTACATTTAGAAATGTCAATCTATAATTCTTATTTTTTTTGTTTTATTTTTATTTTTATTTCATTTTTCTTTCCGCTTCTTTCTAATGTCTGGCTCTAGTTTGCCGCCGCCTCCGCCTGACAGGGGAAGAACAGCCTGCCTATTCTTTACCTGGCTTGGGCTTCGTCCAGACTTTGATCCGTGATGGTCATAATTTGCTGTAAAATGTCTCCAATGTCCTGTTTTCGTCCGTCGCCGTCCGTTGCTCCGGTGCCTTCCTGCATATGCTGCGGCAGGCCGGGGTGCCCTGCCATGCCTACCCCCGTGTGAGAGTGCATCAACCTCGGCTGCTCGTCCATCTCTTCTTCCCTCTTATCTAATTCTCTGTGGCGCTCTCGCTGCTGAAATCCTGCAAAAATACATAAAAAGAAAGAAGGAAAAAAAGGAGGGAGAAAAAAAAGATTCCCGGTGGTGCTTTAATATTTGCGCTGCGCACCCGTCTTTTGGGTTTTCTTTTTTCCTCTGGCGCTCGCCGAACAGACACGGGTATCTGAGGGGGGGGGAGCGCAGATCCGAGCCCTCCTGCTCTGTGGCTGTCTCTCTCTCAGCTGGTCGGAGCTGAATGTGAAATCTGATCTGAACTGCTGCTGCCTTCGCTGGAGCAGGGTGTGCGTAAAAACAGATCGGCTGCTGGTCCCTACTACTGACATGAACTAGGACACGCTTTCTTGTACTGTGGCGCAGTGATCCAAGACCCCCTCTTCCTGCCAAATTACCACACACACACACACACACACACACACAAGGTGGCTGTGAGAAGGGGGGGGGGAAAAAAGTGTGGATTTATTTCACTCTCCCCATCCTCTTGCTTTTGTCATGTACAGTTCAGGCTGGGCAGGCGGCGGCGGAGAGCATGAGAGTCAGACTCCGCCTCCGCCACATGATTGGGACTATAAGACCATTTAGCCCCACCTTGAGGTGCCTCTCATGAAACGTCGATCATTGGACTGTAGAGGTGGGGATGCGGAGGAGAAGCCGGGAGATGTGGCTGTGAATTACGAAGCGCGCGGTGATGAATAGAGGCCGAACTCCAAATAAATAACGGAGGCTGACACGGGAGGTCTGCTTTAGTCTGCCCCTCTGACCTCAGCAAGAGCCCCCCTCCGCTGGCTCCCCGGGACACCTTTTCATTTCCATGCTGAGCCAAGATATAAGGTGCACTAATCAAAACTATTGGCCAGCCCCTTCATTTGTTATAATTATTAGACACATAATGTGATTGAAGATGTATGGCTGCAAAATCCATCCACTGATGAGACACCTTATGAAAAACATTTTTTTTGATATCACATGATATTATAAAAAGGACCTTACAGTAAAACATGCTTTTTTTTACTTCTTTTTTTTTTTTTTTTTGTGCAGTTGGCAGTGGAACGTGGACTTTGTTCATTCATTTTCAGGTATGTTGCAGGGCTCCGCTTGGCTGACTTTGGCAGGGTCCTCCTAATGTAAGGCGGTGACCCATGTTGCGCAGCCAAGCAGCAAGGCCCGAGTGTGTCTGGCCAGGCTGAAAAGTGCCCTTCAGGCCCAGTGCTGCCTCACTGCCGCTGCTCCCCTCCACCACCACTGAGAGGCATTCAGAAGGAAGAGAGGAGGAGGAGGAAGAGGGGCAAAAAAAAGCCTCTGTGTGAAACTAAAGTATGTAACAGTGCTGTGCAAATCATCAGCCTGAATGTATACTTGTGTGACACACATAATAAGGAACGTATGTAAATGATTGGGAGTGCCGCTGTGTTTTATTGCAAGCAGCTTTAAGTCAAACCAGAGTTAAACGAGATGTTGATGACTGCTACCTGCAACTTCTTCCCTGCTCTGAATTCAATTTGACATAAAAAATTCCACTTTGTAAATGATGCCAATCTGAACAAATGCATTGGTCAGAAATCCAGTGATATGACAAACACATTCGATATTGAAAAGATTGAAATCCCCTGAAAACTTGGCTCCAAATTTTAATTATTCCGTTAAAACATTAAAGGTGCCCTACTGAGTTTTTCTTGTAAACGAACCAAGTTTCTGTTTACATTCAGTGATACTCACCAAAACACTTGTGTGTGTCCTTGAGGTCTAACAAACGGGTTGAATGCATTTCCCTCCTCAAAAAGCCTTTGTAAAGCATATTCTTGATCATTCTGAAAACTGCATGGTTTACATCCATGTGTGCTTGTGAGCAAAGCTTTTTCTTCCCTGTATTTGTTGGTGTTTTGCTACATTTCTTGGTCAGTTACTCCCACCTGTAGATCAGTGAAAGAATGTAAAATCATCGGCACGAATGTGTATTACATCACATGTGTGGTTGTGGATCCAATATACAATACTCCATAGTGCTACTAGCTATCAAAAACACCACGGGGTATCTTTGAATATTCATGATTATACAAACAACAATCAAAGATTATTATTGTTATTAAGAGTTTAACACCCAGAAACTAATTATAAAGTAGTTTGTTTCCAATATTGCTAAATCTTGATTGGTGCACTGACATACATGACTGAAGCCCAACTGCTTTGAGAAAACAATTACAGAAAACCCTTATTTAAAATAGCCCAAACTGTGGTTTCTCTGTGTGCTTGTGTGTCATAGTAAGAAGCTGTTTGAGAAAATAGTTTTTTAGGGTCAAAATGAGGGGTTGAATGGCTCATATATTTTGCAGTTGTATTTTTGAAATGCCAGCACATGTATATGCATCAATTCTGAAACTTAAGGTCCTGATATGTGACAGGCTGTATGCAACCACTCCAGAATACAATAAAAGCCATTAATTTACCATCTTATTAAGGCTGTTTCATAGTAAAACATGTCCTGATTGATATTAAACTATTTAAAAATCAACAAGCTGCACATTTTTTTGTCCTCACAATTCAAAATATACAACTGGGATGCACCCATTGGAATTCCTCTGTACAACTATTAGCATATTTGAGTTTGAGGCGTAGTGGCAGTGACATCTCAGACTGTCTTCCTAAGCCTCAGGTGGAGCTGCAGTGCAATCCTGGAGCTAGGTACTCTCCCTGTAGGAGCTCCTGAGAAGCACCGGCTATGTAAATTGGGAGCAGAATATGTATGATGGATAATGGTAAGTGTGGTAAGTTTCCCTGCCATCTGCTCAGTAGTAGAATAATGAGAATACCTGAGGGGGTCTCTGTTACACCAACATCCATATGACTCCCCAACATCTGCTAAGTTACGTTAGCAGGGCATTTAGGAATCTAAATATATGCTGATACTTTCAGGCTGCATTGCAAGGCAAACAAATCACAAATCTGGCAGTGATCTTCATCCATTCATTGCCAGGCTGATGCATGATCAGCCGCTTACTAGCGATAACAGAGGAAATGCTTAAAGACGTCCTGTAAAATGCTTAATTTGCAGCAGACGTAAGCAATATAATATGGAGCATGGAGCTGAATACATGAGTTTCCCATGGCAGAGTACCATCCACACTAGTGGGATAATGTGATACTGTCACAGTTATTAAAAGTAACAAAGGCAGACTCTAACAGCAGTGGCAAATATAACGCTCAGGTGTGGGACAGAACAGCAGCTTTGGCCCTCACACCTCTGCAATGTAGATACTCCAGGAGAATGGTATTGTATAGTGGAAAAACCCGACTAGAAATAAAACATATGCTTAAAAGATTTATTTTTACTTTGAGGTCTGGCCTAGTCTGGCTTACCTTAAATATGCAGTCAAACCTTTCTATGGGTTGTCCCAAATGTATTATTGGTTGATCTGTGTTACAGCATAGTGACTTCATCATCCCAGCATGCACGGGGCAAGAGGTCAGGTACACTGTGGACAGGTTGGCACTTAGGCCCCATTTACACATGTCATTTTAAGTGTCTTACATCTGGCTAAAATCCAGATTTTGTTTACATTTAGCCAAACAAATGTGTTTCGGTTAGCCACATCAAAAATCTGATGATGCAGTCAGACAGAAACACATTTATTTGGCTAAGTGTGAACAAAAGTTTGTCTTGATTTTTCAGGACAACATAAGTAATACTTAAGTAGCTGAATGTGGGACTATACACAGACAAACATTTTCACACCTACAGGCAATTTCCGAGTTGCCGGTTCACCAACCTGTCTTCTGTTACGAATTTTTCAATTTATTTGAACTTTATTTATTGACTAATTTTACCTAATAAGTCATATTTGGTCCTCCATACATGGATTGTGGTTTAACCCTTTTAGAAACAGAAGCTATGCATCATTAAACAGAGGAACCAAAAATTCTGAGGATTCTCTGCCATCACAAGGTCTAAAAATGTGTTGGTCATGTAACTTCGTATTTTCTTAAACAACACTATACTTTAGATATGAGAGTTCTCACAGGTTTGGAAAAACCTGTCTGAAAACTATCCCAGACATTCAACAAGCCTGATATCTACACCGGAAAAGCACAGAGGGCGACTGGAGGACGACAGGACAAGCAGCCAGAGGTGGGCTGGTTTCCATGGCACCTGAAAGAGAGACCTCTCTGCTCCAGGCCCCGGGTCACACCATGTGATGAGGTTGTGCAGATAAATCCTCCCTTTCATCCTGCACGGCTTTTGGCCTGTGTGGAGGCAGCACTAATGGAACGGATTCACACACATAACCCTCTCTTTGATTCTAATACGTTTGGACTGAGAAACTAATGCATGGGAGCTCTATGTCCACTCTGTTTTCATATATGTACAGCAGTGAATAATGAAAAGAGAGATGGAGGAAGTAGGAGGTGACTCTTCAGCTACAGTATTACCTGTGTTTTTTAAATGTATGTGTGTGTATATATATATATATATGTGTGTGTGTGTGTGTGTGTTAAAAAAAAAGTTATTGCCTCTGTGTAACCCTACCAATGAGTCAACATGGCTGCAAGTGATATCATACATTGAGTGACCTGGCAATAAGCAACAGTAGCTGCTTTTTCTAGATGCTTCCTTTTTATGCCAGAATATAGAGTGTGACTTTGAGATGCAAAAATTTGCCCCACCTAACAGTCCCTGAAGGTTTTTTATAGTAGACTATGATACATTCCTGTTGAGACATTGAAGAGACAATCAATTGATCTGCCTGTGCAGTCATTCATTCTTTACAAACCATCAAGTCTTTTAAGGATACAGATGAGAGCAAAAGGTTTGAGGGCTTCATATTGGATGGCTTAAAAAATAAATTGTGCAGATTTTTAATTACTCACTGAGTTATTACAAGTCTGGGTTGTCGCGGAAGCTCTCGTTTCTAGCTGCCGCGTGTGAGCATTACAAGAAGATCCATGGCACAAGCTGGTTTGAGCAGAGCAAGCACCAGTGAAGTACATTCGGGAGGAGGTCTGAATGGATCAATACATCACAGAACAAAGGGGAAATGTGCTTCAGCAGGGGCCCCAGAACAAGACAGGCCCATTGCTCAACCACTGTCACAGCAGTGTATCACAGGCATCTCACATGCATCTCGCAGAACAAGGATAAAGACAGATGTGAGGATGGGTGAATAAACTGAGGAAACTTGGGACGCAACCAGCAGATAAACTGCTCCTGTGACAAGCAGAGCTACTTTGGCTAACACAGTTACTTTGTTATATAACAGTGTTGTGTAACGGCTTATTATATTAAAATTACATTTGCTTTGTATTAGAATTAAAGTGTGTTTTAGTCAAGGTTGGGCAGTAACAAATCCCCACAAACTGTAGGCTGTAGGCTAGAGGTCTTCACAGATCCAAAAATGTCTGCCTAAACCCAATTTATTACCCAGATGTACTACCCGGAACCAAACCAGACCCCACCATAATTTAAAAGCTAGGACCCGGACCCATGCAGAACCAAGAAATGCCGGTACCCGAATTCAACCCATCTATAATTAGAAAGCTGGTCTTGGACCCATGCAGAACCATAGACTGTATAAATGAAGTGGACGTAGCTTCTGTGACTTCACCCGTTGCTTTGTGAACGGCCGTTTTTGAAGCCACAAGTTCGGCAATTTTGCAGTCATCATCTTGTTTTTTTTAGAGCCAAAAGTGACGTTATTTGGAAAAGAGGGTAGCGCTCCCTCTGTCCTGATTGGCAGTCGCCGTGGTAATGACCAAGACCATAAACTCTTTTGAAGAATGTTTACTGAGGTAATAAATCAAGTGGGAAGTAGGGTCATTTTCTCATTGACTCCTATACAATCTGACTTATCTTTGCTGCCAGTGGAGTCACCCCCGGCTGGCCATCGAAGAGAATGCAGGTGTAAGGCACTTCCCCATTGGCTTCACTTTTCAGACCCGGAGGTTGATGCTTGTATCCTGGGAACCAGACGAATCTGCGAGCTCATGTTTCATTTGCTCTGGCAGATACGTCTGGCCCCTCTCCCATTCAGACTGATTTCTCTGCTGATTTATCGGGCTAGCCAATAACAAGCGTTTATCTAGTACAAGGCGGGTTAAATACGATGGCTGACAAAGACGAGCACTGTTCAGGCATCTTTGTAAATATCCAAGATGGCGCTGCCAATACGGAGCTTTCCCCGGCCAGCTACAGTGGCAGTATTAAACAGACTGGACAGTAAATTTTTTATCTAAAAGAAAAACAAACAACTGCACTTAAACTTTGTGTTGATAAGAAATATGTGTTTGCCGAACTTGTGACAAGACGTACCGTCCAACATAACGGCATTTCATCGCTCTGATTGCTTGTCTCTGCCTGTCTATAACGGCCCTTGGAAATGAGAGGTTCCAGACTAATACGCATTTGCGAATTAGTCTGACAATGCCAGGCTATGCCGCTTGTGCAGAGCCAAGAAATGCTGGGACCTAAACCCTGCCAAGAGACACAGACCGGATTGTAACCGATTTAACAGCTGATTGCTATTAACAAGTTAATGTTAATTTAAGTTGTCAAAACAAAACTATGTGTCTTACCTAATGTAACGTTAGTAGCATTGTCCCCTGTGCCTGGCGGTGATGCATATTATCCATACTCCATGCCAAGACAGCTGGTAAAATACATCCAGGTCACATTCTGTTATTCCTCTCATACTGATTGAAACAGCGTGGCTAATCTACTCGTTATCTCATTTTAAAAGTCCACTGTCACAGAGGACAAATGCGACTTGTTTAGAATCAGCTTTGCAGTTTTGTTGCATCAAGCATAATAAAGATAACTTTGGGTTCTGAACTACAATAACAATTGCTTGTTCATTGCCACGGGAGAATCAAGTCTAGTGTGTTTAAATTAGCTTTACTTCATAGTAGAGCTAATAGTTCTGAACCAGTTTTGTGCATCTACACGACGATTGTTGGATTGTTTCAGAAAGTTATGGAAGTTAAGGAAGGGGGGTTTCAGACAAGCACTTCCTTTGAAGCTTACTAAGGCCTTAAATTAAATTACTCACTCATTTAGAATGTGCTATGTCAGATCAAAGGGAATACCTAAATACAATTCCTCTTTTTAGAGGAAGACATTAAGCCTGATCAGTGCTTTTCCACCTGACCAATCCGTAATGTGAAAGATACAATGTCAACCCATCACGTAAAGGTTACTGACAGTCTAGTTACCCTTCACACACCAGTAGCTGCGTGCCCTTTCTCTCATTCATTTTAAAACATCTCTCTCTTTTTTTTTAAGCTACCTGTCATATTTCTTACAGTATTGTTTACCGCTTATGTCAATCCAGGTCTGGCATGTTTTCACAATACCTTATACAGTAACCAGTGAGGTATTATTAAAGGGAAAAGATCTCTTAACTGAAGTTTGAAGAGAGCCCTCCTTTCTTCTAAATCCAACCTGTTTAATGTTTGTGCTGGTAGGCTGCTGGAGACTTAAATGAAGCTATAATCAAACCCCAAGATAAATTAAGAGGCAAGCGTTGACTCAGCGTTTTGTTGCCCTAGCGATCCATTGACCCTGAGGGCCGACTGCGAGAAAATTGAGAAATGCTCGTTTTAATGCCTATCCAATATATACGGCATCTACCTCGAGATGGGGCTGTGCAATCAACCACTAATCCATTAGACAGAGATGTTTTTCAAAGATTGACGCGTTATTGTGCTGCTGTCTGCACTGGCTCACGTTCAAGGTTAACCTTTTAGAGACGCCTGATTGTTGCTAGAAGGTTAAACAACACATTAACATGCATTAAAATATTAAATTATGGCTCCATTTACTATATGAGAGAAAAACAACAACATAAAAAAGGCTTTTAAAATTATGAAGGCAATTGATGAAGTGGGTGGCTTGCACAGGCGTTTACTCTTGGGGGGGAAAAACGGGCTTGTGGAAGTGAGATGGTTTTCAAATGGGCAGAGCGGGTGCAGTTCTGGCAGAATGAGGGCTTCTTTTATTGCCGGGTTAATGAACTGATGGTGAGGTCAAGTATTGAAGCCTTTGCAATTAAGGTGGCTTTTCCCATAAGAGCTGGTCAATACACCAGATAAAAACAAATTGAAACGGCCACCTCTCTCTCGCTTACATTTTCATTCCAATTTTTGCAGCAGCGTGCGCCTCGATGGGGCCTCTCAGAAATAGCTACAGTCCGTGGTGGTTACTCGTGGGCTACATCCATCTTCCAGCGAGAGTAAACCCACACTGCGGGAGGCCGGAGAGAAGCCCTTCTCTGTTACAGTATATTGACAGTGGGAGGACTCTAAATAAGTGATGCCTCCTGTCTGCTTGAGTGAAATACAACCTCTTCCTTGTTCAAGAGGATAAGCAATTAACTAATCTGAGCGCTACAGTAGAGCTACAGTGGTAGCCCCTTCCCTATCTCATCAATTTAAGTAATTTAAGGATTGGAGAGGCTGTCCCACTTTAAACATTATAAGGGAGCAATCCCATCATGCATGTCTTCACCCTCACTGTCCCACCTCGTGCTGTATCCCGTCAAATGCCTCCGACTGACAGCGTTTCCTTTCTAACGGTCCCACAGCACACCAAGTTCAATTCACTTTTGTGCAGCACCAACAGCGGCCACGGGTCAGGACACGGTGCACATCCGAAAGCTGCAGCGAGGTTTGGAGGAGAAAGAAAGACAAGCTCGGAAGGAACGAGAGAAGGAGAGATGGAAGGGGGGGAGAGAGAGAAAGAACAGACAGAAAGACAGAGGAAGAAGAGAGAGAGAGGAGACTCTGTCACTTCGAATCACCATCACAGAGCAGGTGAAGAGAGATAAATGTCAAAGGACTCTCGGCGAAAAAAAACAACAACTCGCCTGCACTCACCCAGGCAAGCACAAGTCAGCCACAGTTCGTGAGTCTCCTGGCCTCTGGTCTAAATAGACACACGGAGACGTAGCAGGAAAGAAATCTGAATAAATCTGAGTGCAAAGGATAACCGAATATAGAGATCATAGGGTCTGACTACTATGGACTCTTTTAACAAGCAGTTCCATAGCTGAACCCTAATTAATGCTTGGATCTTTCAAAAAGTAGAGTTTGAATGTAACAAATAGTCATTGTTGCGACATGAGGTATTATACCTGGAGAGGACACCTAAGAGCGCAGGAAAGGCTCCAAAATTTGGTCTCGGTCCCCTGTGTGTGGAGAGTGTCACAGCTGCGGTGTGACAGGTCCTCCTGCAGGCCCTATTCTCACAAACACTCCGAGGCTGCTTTTATTAACACCACCCCCACCCCCACCAAAAAAAAAAAAATAACATAGAATGGAGCCAGGGCTCTGGAGCCAAGTAGCTGTAGCTGGAATTTTTCTGGCCTAATTTGCATTAATAAAGAGGCTGTTCCTTGTCGGAATGTGTTTTATCCAGCTCAAAAAATCCCTGGGCGATCCCTCTCCGTAGAGCACTGGGAGAATCCGACTGTCAGAGCCGACAAGACAAATGAATCCTGGTGTCAGCGCCGAGTGGCTCCGCGTTGACAGATTGAGAAGAACTGTCCCTCTGTCGACAGGCATGCTTCATTTTCAAATTAATAAATCTGAATAAAATATTTTACCCTTCATTATGAGTGCTGCCGCTGTGACAGCTTTGCTGAACAGGGCTGGGATGGGGGGGGGGGGGGGGGGGGGGGACTGGGGAGGGGGAGGTTGCTGCCAGTGAAAACAGCTTGCACCAAATCCACCTGGGCTTACGCTGTGTATTTATAATGTTTGCCTGTGTGTGTGTGTGTGTCTTTACGACGTGTAGTTGTGTGTGCTTCTGTTTGCGGTTTGTCGTCTTTCATGCACATGCACATTTTATGCGTTCTTCCATTGATCCTCCGCTCACACATTTTCCGCTCAGCGCTCCCTGAGCCCCCCGTGTTCTACCAAAGAGGACGGGGCAAACAAAAATAACTAGCGCCGCTGCGGTACAGTAGTGATAGATTCCTCACATATTCTCCCCTCACACCTGTACAGCCATATGGAGACACGTCAACATGGCAAAAAATAACTTTTCAATGAGACCGTGGAGCATGATGCAAACGCTGAACGTAGCGTTTGGCTAATAGCGACAAAGGAAATGCGTTTCTTCACTTTTTTTCAGCAAAGTCAGTTCAAATGTGAGCTACATGTGATTAGATTTTAATGAGTTATGTACAACAATTCCCTCTTCTGGAAAGTAGAGGAGGATTGATCAAAAAGTCAAGCGTTTAGCAGCGAATGAACGGACGAGTCTCCCGGCAAAGACACTGCGGTGGGTATAAGTAGATGTTGAGTGACAGATTGATGGGGTGAAAGACATAATTGCTTGAGATGAAAAGGAGTAGAAAGAGGGGGATGTATAAATATAACACACAGGGCTCATAATCTTGCAATATTACCCCTCCAGGGCGAGAGAAGAAGGCATAAAGGAGCATGGTGGGTTGTATCCAGTCAGTCATTCTGGATGCTAAATTAATATGCAACAGCAAACACTAATATGCCCTTTGAGGAGGCCTGCATATTGTGCGAGACTTTAAGCTCGTGAAGTTGCCTGAAGGCAAATTCCCATGAATAACATAAAATACAATATCGTGCTCTGTAAATTGTGGAATTTTTATGGTGCTGTGTATCCTGTCAGATGCCTTTTTCTCTCTTCTGTTTCCTATTTTTGTAACATTTACTACAGTTTAATAAAATGGTCATGTAATGTAAAACCAGTAGTCAATATTTGCTAGTATGAAATGTTAAATGCTCATAAAAACAAGCAACAAGACAACAAAGAAGTAAAATAATCAGTATTTCTTAAACTGATGCAAATTTGGAAGATTCATCAGCTTAACAGTAATGAAAATTATGTAATTAAGCAGTGCACATAGGCACAGTGGTGATCTGTTGTGTTTCTGGTCTTACACATGCGATTTCTGGGAAACCGCGCACACAAACGCCACACACAGGATCCATTTCTGAAAGGTATCCCATTTCCTTTAATCAGCATACAAAAAAAGGGTACTATCCAGCCAATTAATTTACAGCAGCCGACTTGTATGATGATGACAGGCAGCACAAAGGACTCCATGTTCCTCCTTGTGTAGGCCTTCAATATTTAAAGGAGCGTACATGTTTTTGGCAAGGCTACGGCGACGCATGTCAGTTAAACTTCTTAGACGTCAGCCTTCCCTGTGAACATCACATCATCAAAGGTGACATTTCATCAACTAACTCAATAAATAATAGAACACAGTGCCTGCCATTTGAACCTTGGGTGACAGCATCTGAGGAAATTGTCACCCTCTAATTTGTTTTCTTATGTCTTCTGTCATCTTTTATTAGTTATCGCCTGTATTTGCAATGTCCCAAGTACAGTAAGTCTGCAAGTTACTGTAAAACTCAGCATGTATATACATTTAATCCAGTTACTTGTGATGTTTAAATGTAAAGACAGGAAAGGAAGCATCCCTCCTTAAAAAAAGTAAATAAAATAAAAAACGATAGTAATATTTAAAAGACCTCCATAGAGCCTGACTTGATTTGACGACCTTGTTTTGACCACAGATAGATAGAAATCAAGTAAACAGAGCGGACAGGGAGTGACAGCACTGTATTTGTGATCTCTTTCCAGTGGACGGGGATTGTTGGGGAGGGGAGCGGGAGAAATGTGCCAGCCCTAATGCCTTATGGCAACTCATGCTCAGCTGATAAGACAATATTTCGTGTAGGGTCAGTGCCAATAAGGAGCCTTTTCAACAGCACAGAGATGAATAGAGCCTGACTGCCATGATCAAAATGTCAGCTACACACGCACACTCAGGCACACACACACACACACTGCTAAGTCCAGAGTGTGAGACACGTGGGAAGGAGAAGGAACAGCGCTTCCTGATGATAATACTAACTGTATCACAAATATCACAAATATCACAAACTGACAGAGAAGGTGCACTCAGGTCAGGGTGTGTATGAAAAGGTTGAAAGTTGACTGACAAGACTAGCTGACATAACAATGGCTTGCTTTGTTGTAATGTACAGGAATTAAGGTGGAATTATACACAAGCTCCCCAAAATAATTCTTTAATTTAGACTGACCCCCCTCTCTGTTGGCACTCTGATTATATGGCATTTTGATTAATGTAACTTTCTATTCTTTATTTATAAGCCTACTATTGATTTAAATTTAAGTTAAAATATAGGTCAGGGCTGAGGTATAAAGTCTGTTTATATTAGTGTATATATATATATCTCTTTGGAAATGGCATGGGGCATCTCGTAGTGCGTGGAGCTGCGCAAAGCTCACAAAGAGCAGTTGCAACAGGGATTAAAACAAACCAAAACATTACAAATCATTGGACAACAGTAGCTGCACAGTCCAATAAGAGTTTGTCATTTCTGGAGTTGCTTGATATGCCGACAAGTTATGGAATCCTATGATTGATCCTGATATTTGTTTGGCCCATTTCAACATATATATATATAGTATATTAAATACAGTAAAACACATTCTTTCTATTTTAAAGGACTAGTGTGTAGGGTTTAGTGGCCTCAAGCAGTGAGGTTGCATATTACAACAAACTGAAAAACCTTTTCTCACTCCACCCAACCTATCGAGCAGGAGAAACTACGGCGGCTGAGGCGAAAAGGCCCTATTTAGAGCCAGTGTCTAGTTTGTCCGTTCTGGGCCACAGTAGAAACATGGCGGTGCTCCGTAGAGGAGGACCTGCTCCGTATGTAAATATGAAGGGCTCATTCTAAGCTTACGAAAACACGATTCTTAGTTTCAGGTGATTATACGCTAATGAAAACATACTTCAATGAATGAATATTATGTTCCATTTCTGGAAATAGATCCCCCTTAAATCCTACCCACTGGTCCTTTAAACTCCCTCCATGCTCCTATAAATAGATCTCAAATTTACATGACAACCATTATTACTGGTGTCATGAGAATTTCTAGGAACTAAAAATCCACTCACAAAAAGATTGAGAAACCCTTATTAAAATATTAGATTACTGTTAGATTCGATTAGATTTGCAATGTGACCCAGAGCCTGCTTTAGTATTACAGTACATGAATGGCTGTTATATTCATTCAGGGTATATGCAGGAATCCTTAAGTTTAATTTAATACCATTTTTAGACCTTTTTAAGACCCTTTCCATATATTTTGAGATTTCATCACTTCGAGTTCTAACCGGTTACATCAGCGACACACTTTGACTTACATTTCCTTTACACAGATTGAAAGATAGCACAACTAAACAGTCTTAGTTTGTGATAACTCCTTGGACCACTAGATCAATACAACATAATTCAGATAGGCAGGGTGGGAACAAAGAGTCACAAGAGAATTAACTGAGAAACCCAATGCAAGGTTTATTAGAAAGAGTAATACCTGTAATACACCAGAGCTAGAAACACGATCTTGTTCCCTGTAACACACACGCAAACACACACACACAAACACTCTTTGTTATAAGGGTACTATATATATCGATTCCTTATGTTACTGTCTTTTACATGTATCTTATGGCACAATTAAAGTAATAGGAGGTTAAGAATTTCACTCAGTGTACTTGTATAACCAGTATTTGACCAATAAACTTTTACCTTTGATAAAAGGTAATATATAAAAACTTTAGTGAGCTTCTGTGGGGTGATGTTATGTTGGAGCTATGGTCTTTTTCACAGGCAAACGTCTTGGCTATTTATGAATCTGGGAGAATCTGAATCCCGTTATTAGAGTTGAGGGATTGGTGTTCTGCTGCTGTGTTAAGACCCCACAGCACCTCAGCAGTAGATGATGAAGCGGCGGCTGTTGTAGTAGCTTCAGCGGGGGTGGGTAAAATGCCCGACAGAGACCCGCCGTCTGTGTCCCGTGGCTTCACTTAGCATGTGGAACCGGACATCTTTGATCCCCATCGAGGCTACACACGGAGCAGTCCGCCATGGTTCAAACTCCTTCTCCTCCAACCGTTCGTCTGAAAACTTGCATTTCCCCATTAGCTAAGTAGTTTAACACATAACGTTATCAAGCAGCAGTCAGTGTTGTCCTTTCCAGATGATGTCAAATCTACCAGGATACCATAAATAAACTACACAGAATCCCACTGCTTTCCTTCGCAATGATTAAATGAATCATCATACAACCTTTTTGGACAAATATACATATTGAAAACAAGTTACAAAATGTAGTACCTCGGAAAATGCTGATTATGATTTTTCAATACTATTTAACAGCCTTAATTTTTGCTAAATTGATTTATCAACCTTTAATACTTTTTTAAAGACATACTGTCATTACATAAAATGCAGATATCAAAATAATAATTATGTTCGACATTCTTGGCCCTATGCTGTTTCTGTGTACTGATAATTGGATCACAGGCCAAGGAAGGGTTAAACCTATAAAGAGATATACACGTACCTCAGCTGTGACCCCTTGCTCTCCAAGGTATCTCCCTTGTGCAGGATTCTTATTCAACTTCAAACTGACAGTGTTTTTAATCTTTTCTTTGCTTCTCTCCTGGAGATTGGGGAAACAAAAATCAATACACTGTGGCAGGCGATCTAGAAGCCTGTGAATTACAAGGCCTAGATCCAGCCATGGCGTCTGCTCAGCAGCCTTGAGCGTGGGGACCATGGGAGTATCATCAGACCAAGGACAGGTCACAGGTTCAGGTCAGGAGCACGGGTGGAAAAGCAAGGTATTTACCGTCTGTGCACGGAAATGAGAAATAAGTTCCACACAGCACCAGGGGAGCCTCAATATCTTCACTCGTCATTTTTTCCCCCTTCCTGAGCTTAGTTGTGGCCTCCGTACTGCTCTCCCACAACACTTCTCTCCTGACTCCCTTTGGATGATATACTGGGCCTGAGCCTGTGATAATGCCCACACTACAAATCTGAGCGCAGAACATATCGACACCCGGGTCTGTCATTATCCGTTAATCACGCTGCTGACGTACATTTCAATCCAGGCTTCTTGGCAGCCCACCAAGCTACATAAATGACCTCAGATAAATCCACGGGGCTACAGGGCACATACTTCCATCTTAACTCCAGACACTAACCAAACTTGCACACTACAACTCATCATCCTTCTTATCAGTACAGATGCACATAGCCTGACACCAACCGTAAACTAAACATGTGCAATGCGAGATAGTGGGCAGTAAATTAAGATTTTGGACTTATAAATCATCATCATTCTGCATCATCACTGACAGGTGTAGTGTTACATGACTGTAATTTTTGCGTCCACAAAATGTGACACATTGCATTGTGAGAATGTTGTGTACATGTGTAGTGTACATGCCATGAACGTTAGTTTTATTGTCCCATTGTTGGAATGGTTGAGGTACTGTAGTATAGTGCATACTTTTCACACTCAGATAAAATCATAGGCTGTATAAAAGAAGTGGACGTAGCCTCCATGACGTCACCTATTGGTTTGTGAACAGCCGTTCTGAAGCCGGGAGTTCGGCGTTTTCGCCTTTGCCATCTTGGTTTTTTGGAACCAGAAGTGACGTTAGTCTGATGAGAGGGTAGGACTGCCTCTATCCTGATTGACAGTCACCATGGTAATGACTTGTCAATCACTCAGTAGCCCCGCCCTCAGGCATACGCTGCTTTATCGTCTATTTTACTCTAAACAGGATCATAATTTTACAAAATGAACATCCTGCTGTACTGAAAAAGACTTGAAACTAGTGATTGAGACCATAAACTCATTAGGAAAATGTTTATTGAGGTAATAAATCAGGTGAGAAGTAGGGTCATTTTCTCATTGACTTCTTTTTGCAGCCCTGCAGGCCGCGTAACAGAATGCAGGTTTAAGGCACTTCTGCATTGGCTTCACTTTTCAGACCCAGAGGTTGCCACTTGGATAAAATAGAGGACATTAAACATAGTCCACTGTATAGTAAATAGGTGATTTTGGACACAGCCCTGCTTATAACTATGCGCTTGCATTTGCACTGTGGTTGTTTGTGTGAGTCCTCAGAAATGAAAGATCAAATTTTCAGCATCATGTCATAATAAAAGGTTTGAGTTGTCCCAATATGACCCCTGTGGCAACTGGGAGGCCTCTTTTTTTGTCTGGCAGGGTAAAGGAAGTACCTCAAAAAATGTTAGTTATTTGCGTAAAAATCACAATATATATTTGATTGTGTGGGTGTCCAACAAACTAAAAAAACGCACTGGCGCCATGGTAATATCAATGGCATTAGTTAGTGGTGTTTTCAGTTTCACTGAGCGATGTTTCTGTGACAGTGATTTGATATTTTGGACCCAGTTTTTAGATTTCCAGAAATCTGTAACTTTTGGACTTCCTGGCTGAACTGTGTATAAAGTGGCTCCTTTACCCCGCATGTCTCCACGTCACTGCACAATGATTCATATTCCCTGATGTAATTTTACGTTTGGGCATTAATCCTGTAAAAAAAAAATTAAAAAAAATATTACTTTGCAATCACTACAGCATCCACATCACATCAAACATGGAAAGCTCTGAGATTTTGATATTTTCCCTCAGCAAAAATAATGCCTGATTAATTTCTGCTTGAGAGTCCAGCCTTAAGCACTTTGATCAATATGTGTGCAACTACCTGCCAATGCTGGACTGACGGAGTAATTAGCCAATGTGCTTGGCGGGCCTGACGGGGATAATGAAGTCACACAGGCTAAGAGCTGCCAGGAAGAAAATAAGGCCGTTATTCCAATCCAAATAAAGACGGTTTCCCTTCAAAGCTTTGTATGTATAGATCGATAAATTGAGAGAACACCAGAAGATGCTCAGATACGTTTCAACATCCCAACCTCACAAATCATCTCCGTCCCTATGTAGGCTGACAGAAGTAGAGAGCCCATTCATTTGCAGGAATATTAATTCCATCCAAGATTGAGGAAGAGTGCTATAAATATCTGTGACCGCCTGATTGCTCTGGGAAGATCAAATGGAGACAAACAATGTACTTTCTAAACAGTTTGTTCTGAGAGAATTATGACAGAAATAACTGACAGCTCTTGATGAACAGGAACATCCAGAGATCAGACAAGTTTTTATTGCATCAGAAATTAATTCTAAAAATGATACATCACTCAATAGCGTATTAAAAGCATTCAGCTCCCGCTTGAAGAATTTTTGATTTCCCTGACAACAGAGTCTAATTAGACCAAACATGTCTCTGTTTGTCTGACTGAAATAACTCAATTATAGAAACTCCAAACATCTGGCTGCACACTTGCAGAGTTGATTAGAACAAATTTTTCCTGAAATGATTAAATAAGACAGTAATCACTTTAGAGCCAGTTCCATCTCCATTAGAAGTATGTAGAAGTCAAAAGATGTGGAACCTCAGCTAATCCAATCAGCGCTGAACCCACACTCCTTATTATGTGCCGTTACATGTGGGGATGACAAATCATCGAATGCAACTGTGCACAAATAGGTTTAGAATCGCAGCCACATCATATGTTAACTGGTTATTTTTTACTTGGACTGTTCTTTCATAAGCAGTGGCATGAGTTCTTATTGCTTTTATTTTTAGGTTGTTTTGTTTGTGACAGATTACACAGAGCTGCTTTCTAATTATGATTATGTGCAAATGACTGTTGGCTACATGCTTCACCGATGAATGCCACGATTGCTGTGAACATTTCTGAACATCAGAGCAATCCAGACATGCTTTTCAAAAGGCTCTGGCCTGGGGACTTGTTACCTCTTCTTCCTGTGTAGCCTTTGCCATCAGCCCATTACCCATGACAGGACGGAGCAGTGGAGGACAGAGCAGAATCCGCTGTAGCCTTTAATTTCAGGAGAGGAAAGAGAAAAAAAAAACTAATTGAAACTTTCTCTCAATGATTTGCTACTTGATTTGACGCTGGACTTTCCCATTGTCACAAAATCGATAGAGGCAAGACAGGCAGGGCCTAACTGGAAAAGGCTTTTGGCTTTTCATGCCGAGCGAAGGCGAGCGAGAGTGTTAGGGTTAAGTGATGTGTTTCTGACGCTGAGTGGGTCTGGGACACCCCATTCGCTCAGCAGCCCTCTGGAACTCGCGGGCCTAATGGCAGGGCAAATCACTGGGGGGAAGGGGACCAGCTCACAGTGATGTGTGCGTGTAAGTGTGCATGAATGTGTGTGTTCTTATTGCCCATATGGGGCTGTTTGTTTGTGTGTGTGTGTGTGTGTGTGTGTGTGTAGAGGAGAAAGTCTCTAGGGCATTGGATTGTTCACAAAACCAAGCGAGGACTGCAACATAATGACTTCACTCACCTCCCGAAATCAAAATTAAAAAGTGGGACATCACAATGGACACAGCTATTATCATTGTAATGGGGTAGCCACAATCTGCCAGCTGCTGTGTGTGTGAGTGCATGCTCTGTGTGCGTGTGTGTGTGTGTGTGTGTGTGTGTGTGTGTTGGGGCCATCTTTGTCTCTACCCTCGTGTCACCTTTTATCTAATGAATAAATACAAATTCAAGACAAATATCACTGCTGTCATGCCAAAATCTCCAAAATGCCAACTTGACAGGAAGTGTCAGTTAATTTAAAGTTATAATCCTTAAGATTTTCATTACTTCCAATCCAATTTTCAATACCATCTATGGCTAGCTTTTCAATAGCCACTCAGTGTATCTGCATTCTGTAGTTACCTCTGCGACTCTACTCCCAAGAAAAATGACAGCAGGGCAACAGGCCATGTGAATTACTGACTGTTGTCTGTCATGGGCAAAGACGGAAGACGCAAAGGTATCAGTATGCTCAAAACGAACTAGACCTGGCCAACACTGCGCGTGTGTGGACGTTTAGTCGGTTTTGTAAAGTTACAGAAATTATCGGACCCAGTTCTAGTTCAGACGCTGTCCAACCATCTGACAAGCACTTTGGTTGAAGCATACTGACATATTAAAAGTTTGCCTAAAGAGTCATCAACTGACGGCTTCGTCATGAGAGTGCTGTTCTTTCCCGTTTCCTTCCGCAGTCCTTCCCTAACCCTAACCAAGTAGTTATTATTTTAACCATGACAACACTCCAGGTAGTAATTTTAAGCCAAACCATGAACCCTAACTGAGTCACTTTTGTGCCTACACCTTACCAAACCTTAACTGTAGCAGTGTCAGATCAAGAAACATTCATATGAATCATTTTGTAACAGTGCTTTGAACAGTTTTGAAGGCACTGACAAACGTTTAGTTTGAAAGACTAGTTTTTTGACCCATGAGGGATTAAAATTGGATACCAACACACAGGGGATCCACAGGCAGCGATACTTGCTGAAGATGTTGTCTTCTTCAGTCTTCTTGATTAAAACAAGAGGTGATGAAGCCTTTCATCCCATGGTTTGATTGGGTGGGCTGGAAAATACAGAAGTTGCTCTTTTTTTCCTGTTCCATTTCTAACAGAATAGCCACTCAAGGAGTTTTTGCTTCCCCCAGTGGTTCTGGGACTGTTTTTTGTTGTAGCTCTTACCATCGATTCTATCTGTTATGATAACATTGCACTCCCAAAGTAACTGCTGAAATCTTGGAATGTGGAGACATCGCTCCAAATAGGTCTAACAGGGCAAAAAACAGGCTAGGTCAGATGAACATGCAGGTCGAAAACAAATCACCAGGTTTGATGGATGTATGAGAAGAATAAACACTGGAAAAATGGTAAAATTACAACCCATACTATCCATTGTAAACATCAACCACAGCTTACAGCTCGACTCTGGTTCAGCTTTGAATAACGTACATGCTGTAGCTGTGTATGACTACTAGCTATGAAAGTAATACCAAAAGTTGTAGTAAACCATAGATTTTCATTTTGATGGGTGTTGAAAGATTTCATAAACATAGTAGTGTAGAAATATCTTAACCCATAGAGGAGCATGTAATCAAGGTAAAACATGAGTATATAAAGGATAAAGAACATAAAGGAATAGTCAAAGAGGTTTGGACTAGGTGCATGAATTCCTGAGAAGCCAGAGTAAATGCTCTTAGGCAAATAGAGAAGGCCATAGCCATTTGGGTAAGTAGGGAGCAATTACACATGAGGATGATTTAGGGGGATGCTGTCACTGTGGTAAGGAGCCAGGACCTCTGCAGATGAAATGAAAATGGCCCCTATAATGGCAGAAGTGACAACGCAGCCACTTTGGATGGACTGACTATTACGGCACGTCAACAGAGGCAAGAGAAAGAGCAAAACTATGAGGACGGCAATTAGAGAACATGAAAGGAAATGGATCGTGGTGGCATCATCGCTGAGGAGAGTGCTACAGCAAAGGACTTCTGAGCAGGTGGTAATGCAGTGATTTATAGAATTTGTCATCACAGACATGTATGTTATAAATTTCCCGACTGCGGTAATAGCGATAATGAGGTCACCAACTGTACAGTGTCATCTCAGCACTTTGGGGTTCAGACACAGTATTGAGAGAGGTTGCCCGCCCCAGCATTCTGAATCATTAGAAGACGGCATCAGTCACCAAACATTACCTTAATGCAAATGTCAGTCTGACTTTGGGGCATGTCTCTCTCTCGTGATAGCTCATTGCTCGGAGATGCTCAGATTAGAGCAAGAACAGCTACAGTGGTGTTAAGTTAGGGAAGGTCATGATTCAAAATCTACAGTAAATACAGCCCGTATATGAACACTCATCTGCATCATCATCATCATCATCATTATCCATACGACCATCATCATCATGATCATTATGTAAATATGCTCTCGACATTTTGCAGTTTGGATCCTGGACGGCACAGCAGGCCCTGTGTTGCATTTGCATGTGCATATTTCAGTGTTTTCCGAGAACGTGCCACAGCAATTAACACAGGATTAATTGGCATCTTTATCTCATTAGGGCCAATCTGATCAGAGTATGATGAGGTTTTCGGCGCGCTCCCATTTGTTTAAGCGGATTGTGGTAATTGCTGTCATTATTATGGGCTCTTTAGCGTCATCCGTGGGCCTCCTCTCCCTGCCTGGACCCCATAAAGCCCAGCCATGTGTCACGGCTCAGTTTAGTTAACCCCTGGAATGAGCCCAGTGGTGCCGGCGTGTGGTTAACGGCCGAGCGGTGATTAGCTCTCCACACATCAACCCATTAACACGTCACACCCCTCCCCACCCCCACCCCCTCTCAAACTGCCTTTGTGTTTACTCCTAATTACAGTCCTACCTTCCCAGATAAAAACTTTACTAGCCCCACATGGGTACACAAAGTGTGGAATCAGGCAAACCCAGGTTGAGTACGTGGTCGTGTGTTTTACAAAGCCCCAGGGCCTCATTTGTCAGTCCTGCCATGATGTACTTCACGCCCGTGGCACGTACATGCCATAAAAAACGATAGATATCACTTTATAGACAATGAGAGGGAATTATGGTTATTTCACACACTGATGTTAAGGGTTTGAGTAGGGCTGATATTAGAGGCAAGGAAGAGGTCCTACTCCCAGAATATATGTTTTACAGCATCCTCACCATAATAAATATACTGTGGGTCTAAAGCATGCAGCATCAAAAGACAGTATTTCTGAGAGAGGGAGCTATTACTTCCACATGAACACAGATCTACAACCCACCAGAGAGACGTAACAGACGGATATTGAGATATAGTGTACAATAGAAAAAGGGAGCCATTGATCCCACAGAGTGCAAACTTTACACTTGCTGCTAAGTTCTCTAAAGGGGGCAATCAAATTTTATATGCTCATAACTATTTCACCCCCTCTAAATGTTAACAACTGTGCACTCATGCTATACGGCCCGTCCCCTTTGTTGATCCACCACAGTGATGAGCCTTCTTCGTGGGTTTGCGATATAATAACAATTCAGGCCTGTACGATGTAATGCAGTGCAAGTGTTTCACCTTGACAACCAGTTTCTTAAAGTAAATTCATAGGCCCAATATACTGCACTCACGAGTCAATCAAGTCCTTTGGGTGCTCTAAAAACTTATGGCAGAAGATCGATCTGTCATGTCGATTGTCTTTGGACAAGGCCAGTATCGAGACACCCGAGAGGCGCTGTGATATATCGTCTTTGCTGCTCTTCAGCAACTTTGCATCTTGGGAAGGCCGACAATTTGTTGAAAGAAGAAGTAGTAGGAAGTGTGTTACACCAAAATCTGACTTTTGACGCAACCGTAAAAAATCCAAAAGAACATTGTTAAGTCAATGCTCAAGCCGTGAAATTATTCGAAAATACCTGATAATTCCATAAAATCAAACGATGCTTTTCTTTAGAACCCTCCCCCCCCAAAAAAAACACCAAGTGTGCCAAATAACACACTCTGAACGCCCATGCATATGAATTCAACATTTTTGAAAGTTAATTGGCTACGAC
This sequence comes from Lateolabrax maculatus, assembly GCA_031216445.1. Lineage (NCBI taxonomy): Eukaryota > Metazoa > Chordata > Actinopteri > Acropomatiformes > Lateolabracidae > Lateolabrax > Lateolabrax maculatus. Next base: position 23,956,246 of record CM062196.1, on the reverse strand, counting down.
ACCCCTTCAAGTCCCACTTACATTGTGACTTTTCTGGTTTGCAGACCCTTTTTGACTCTCAAGTAAGGAGACATAAAAAATGACACCAAGCTTTGAGACAAGGAGACACAAATACTTCTTGAGTGTGTTGCGAAGGGGGAACCACTCAGAATTAGACAACCATGAGCTCCATCAGAGCCCTGACAGCCTATCGTTATATGACAGCAGCAGACACCACTTGTACCCACTCACCTATGCCTCTAAGCACAAACAAAGCTTTGATTTCCTCAAATTCCCCAAAAAGTAACCCCCCTCCCCCCCTTCTATGCGTACCACAACAACGACAACACCCTCCACCCCGCCGCCCCTCATCTCCCCTAACACAATCTGAGAAGGCGCGTAGCCATCTGTACCTCCGGGGAAGCTCCTTCTTCTTCTTCAAAGAGCAATATGATCAGCATTATGGCATCTGAAAGACTCTCTCCATGACTGGGGAGAGTAAATCAGTCACATAGTTGAAGACTGACACACTCGGAAAAAAAGGAACTTCAACACTCACAGCAAGGGCTATAAGCCCTTAAAAACTTTAAACGCATTCTGTCCTGTTATTTAGGCCAGGATGTCACCTGTACTCGCCTTTTTCAGGAAGTATCCTTGTACTGTATGAGCATAGAAATGCAAAATAATTATTTGTTTGGTTAAAATTTTAAACAATAGAAAATTGTATAAATTAATAAATAAAATATGTAAGAATTATATGTAATGTTTGAGCCAGGATTGTCTGGGAGGGGGTCAAATGGGTATTTTTTCTAGGGGGTCACTGCTCTAACCAACGGGGATTATAAATAGTAGTGTAAAAACTGTACACCTCGATGATATATCATTAATATAATACAAGAATTGATATTAGACCTATCAGACATTTAACTAATAATGTTTTCAGTTATACTACAAATAAAACATTTTGAGAAATCATATGGATGGAGGATGAAAAAGTACTTTCATTATTACTTATTTATGCCATTGACAAATATTTTATCAGTATTTTACTTAAAGTCAAATTCAGTTTATAGTAATTCACATTTTGTAATAATAAGTACAACACTGGGATACAATAAATTACCTTTTCATTATTCCAATCATTACATTCAAAAGTGACATTATATTTAGTGATGGTCGCTATGTAGTTTTCTACATATGATAATAATGACAGATGAGTCACATAGTTGAGGATATTGAATATCATCTAAATTGATCCTGATGAGAGCTCTCCACTTTAGCTGCTGAGCTAACGTCACATTAACTAACGGTTAAGTTTCATATACTGACAGAACAAGCTGCAGCTCGGCTCTCAGTGTACAGAGATCCAATGATGGGACATTTACAGTAGGGCCACATTTCCTACAAAAATGACATTGTGCCAATGTGTGCTGCGATTTCCATTGACTTTGCGGCAGCAATCTGTGAGTATTCAGCGCAGGATTCCCAAAGGCAGCAGCTCATGCACGCTGAGTGAACGAGAGAAAACATCTACTGGGACCAACTCCACCTGACTGTTACTGTTACTCAAAATATGAGTCATTTGATCAAATTATGATACTAGAATTTTCAACAAGTAATAAATCAGGAGGACATAAACACATTTAAGTATAAAACAAATCCAAGATGCACAAAATATTCACAAGGTACACACGGTACTACAACCAGTGAGGAGAGAGAGAGAGAGAGAGAGAGAGACAGATGGTGCAGGTGGAGGGGGAGATGGTGTTGATATGGATGTTAATGCTGAGGTAATCTCTATAAACAGATATCTGCATATGAATGCAGAATCTGTAGACAAGGGACCAGGATTTTGGTATCGGAAGCGTTCTGGTTTACGTTTGTAGTCCGAGTAGTATTGACCAATCATGTTTGATTGGTTTGACTGAAATGCATCAGGTATCGCCTGACGACGATTTAGCTTTTTATTAGCTTTTTAATAATGCATTCATATGCAGATATCTGTAGAGATTAGCCAAAATGTCATCTGGACCTAAAACACAGACAGGGAGTAAATTGCTAATCGGAGTGTAAACTATGACCAGCTCACAGAAGAGGAAGTCTTGGCCCGGATATCTACTATCCACTGGCTACACCGGAAGCCCTGAAATGTTGGCCCTTGCCCCCAGAGGCTGAATCATCATCAGACGATAGCTGACGGGTTCCGAGATCGATGCTGAGGTAAATGCAGCCAATGTCCCCCTAAACGTCTTAACAAAACAGAGTTATTTCCTCCCTTAAATGCGTATGCAATGAGAAGAGACATGCAAACTGCGACACCAGCCTCGTGTGCCTGCTTGGAAGAAGCACGAGATTGGGCCAGAATGCGTCACATCTGAGCCTGGAAAACCGCCGCTGTAAATCTGGCTCTGAATGTTTTAAAGGGGCCTTTGTCGCAACGGCGGTCTCTGGCTCAAGCCCTATGTTTGCCAAATTCCAAGGCTCATTGACAAGATGTCCTTGATGTTTTTCACAAATGACTGTGATTGGGTAAAAGCTTTACAATTTTAAAAATACAATGTTTCCAACGAAAAAAAAGGAAACATTTTTAACACAGAGGCTCCACTTTTACTAGCTACAGCAGACAGCAGCATTGCAGTCTATAATGCAGCCAATACTGCAGTCAATAAACTTTGTGGGAAGCTTCAGGGATCATGCGCTCAATTACGGCTGAAGCACTGTGAGGCGACGACAGCAAATGTCTCTGATGCAGCAGAAATATTCATGTCAGTAGTGCCCTACAGAATCCAATAGGCCTGGCTGCCTTTGAGGAGAGACAGATGAATAATCAGAAAAGAGAGGAGGGGGATCCAACGCGAGAGGAGCTTTGGTGAAGAGAAAAAAAAGAGAGAAAAAAAGTAAAAAAGCGAAGCAGCCTTTGCTCTGCTGGGTCTTTGAAGTCCTTCCTCCAGCAGACACTGGTATACAGACACACACAAAGGCACACAGGCTCTCTCTCCCTCTCTTCCCCAGCTTTCTCGCTGCCTCTCTCTCTCCTCTCCCCCCTTTCATCTCCTCCACATCCCTTCATCTTTACACTCGGTTTGCTCCAGGGATCCCCCCTGTCCCCCAGTACTTACCACTCGTTTACTGTCCAGGCTTTGATATCTGCACTCAGAAAGATCAACAGCATACTTTGGATCCATTTCTCCAGCTACCACGGCTTTAATAACGGCAACAAAGCCAGGGCTTTTCAACCGCACTGACTCGCATCTATTTGTTATTCATAGCCACTATCATTTCCCAAAAGCACTGGAACATATGCATGCGGAGCTGACTTCATGATTTCTCTAAAACATGAAAAGGGAGCATACGCTGTGTGAGTTTCTCAAAAGTGGTGAGTACCACTCTGAACACAAGTTCTGTAAAGCAAAAGAAAAAAGTTCACTATGAACTGTATGTGCTGAACTCCAACTAGAACAGTGACAGCGTGCCAGAATAAAGCTATAAATTAAAGTAAATAATATGGTTTACAACAATGGATCAAAACAGAGCGTACAAAATTGTGTTTTAAACAGACGCAAGACGCAGTCATACGTATGTGCATGCACACAGAATATACTACGGTTTGATGATGCACTCTGGCCATGCAGACAAATGCAGCCTGGTTCTGTCTCAGTAAAGGTTCTGTGAGCCTCCAGGCCAGCCATCACACCAGGCATGAATCATGGAAATGTCAAGTAGCCTACAAAGTCTGCCACAGAACATACTGAAGAGCCTCAGCCTCTGTACTGGAAGGCACCGACCACAATATGCTGAAGTACAATACTTCAACAGGACCAGCATCAGCAGAGTTACAACGATAGTTATCTCAATGTTTATTTCTTGATGACAAATATAATCAGTTTGAGTTTAATTTTTGTGAAGCTGAATTGTAGTGCTGTCAATAGGAACCCCAAACAGAAAATGAATGGAGTAAATGTGTCATTGTATGGAGTCTACCTCTTTCAATGTATACAAATAAATATTAAGGAGCAGACGAATGCAGGAAAACTGCAAAACAAGTGTGTGATAATGGACAATTTCAGGTTAAACACGCAACAATGGTTGCTGGCTGGAATCAAACCAGGGACATTGTGGGTGTGTGGTATGCACCTTTAAAGTATGTGGTTAGGCTCAGGCAACAAAAGCACTTTGGTTGAGGTTAGTGAAAGATCAGTTAAACATTAGGACAGAAAACACGTCCTGCCTCGTGCTTCAAGTTGCTATTCGCCAATATCCAATGAGCACACAGAACACTTTGCAGGTGAGTTCAGTATAAACATTTCTTGACTTTTTACTATTTCTACCAATTGAAAAAACTTCCTCATTATGTTGATAGAAAAAATGATTTGCATTATGCTACTTTCAAAATGTATTTGCTGTTGTGTAGTCGTGTATACATACAGGGTTGGAATAAGAGGATCCTTCAATAAGTCTATTGAGAAAATAATATCAACTCAAGGTCCACTTACTAGCTTTTTCGGCACTTTCACATGTATCTGCTGAAATAGTTAGTAAGTAGCAATCCAAAAGAAAACTGCCGTTGAAAGGTACAGGAAATCTTCCCAGGTAGTTATTATTTTATACTTGTTGTTTTATACTGTAAATCCTGCTCTTCTCTTATAACCTTTCTACCATACAGACATTCCTCCAGTCCATTTTTTGGCAGTTCTATCACAAATTAGTGGTGCCCTCAACCCTTGTCAGGAAAACATGACATTTTGCTGATAACCTCCTCAGACAGCAAGTTCTTCTACTCAGTTTAATTTAAAGCAGTTATACGAGACCAAGGATTGCTTGTTTGTGTTACTGAGGTAGTTGTTATTATTTCTGTTCATTATTTCATTTTGAAATGTTATGATACATGCAATATGACCTGTCTATTATTATCTGAAAAATATATATTTTTTAATTGAAATAGCGTACAGCACTATATGAAATTTTTTTCAGCCATATCCACTCGCACTAACAGGCAGGCAGTCTGCACTATAATGCCTTTTCCATCTAAAAAGACAACAATGATGCGTACAGTAGCTACAGGTCAGAATATGACCACTAAGACAACTGAGATGTACCCCGCAGCTCTTGTACTACAAAGGCTGTTCACTTAATAAAAATCTGTTGATTAAAGCCGCAATGATTAAACCAGAGGTGATACAATGTCTCCCTGCTCTCAGTGAGGACATGCAGCACTAACCTTTATATCATATCACCTTGAGGAAATAGGCCAGATGATTAGGAAAGTGTTAGTGGGCTGCTATTTTTACACTTCTGCCTCTCTCTCTCTCTCTCTCTCTCTGTCTTATTATTTCTCCATGTTTCAGGAAACAAATTCTTAGGTTTATTAAGTGCTTGCCAAGGTGGCATAATGGTCTTTGAGTTTGCGTACATAAAATATTCAGAGCTAAAGAGGATTTTACCCGCAATGCCATGATAGGACACTGGAAATGGGAGCATACAGTAGCTGGCTGGGTAACATGGAGTAGAACACCATGAGAGCCAAACTTCTATGTACTTCTTGTTGTCCTATGGTGACAACAAATGTATGAACCATCAAATTTTGATCCGCGACAGATTGCCAGCAACTGCAGCAGGTACACTTTGCCATATATGAATGCTCCTCCAACAGATGGATCAAAGATGTGCAGTGCACAGCAAATCTGGAACTCTTAATAATTCAGCAACTTCTTGTGTGACATTGACTGCAGTTTAGCTCACTCTCAAACTGGGCACAGATGGAAAGGCAGACGCGTCTCTTACAGCAAACACTACACTAACAGGAGAAGTCCCCAAAGAGAGCGGGGAAGAAGTGAAATAGGTAAGGACAGACAGACTGCTGCAGCAGCCCCCTGAGACCCAGGGAGACTGCTCCTCAGCTGCGCCTGTTCAGCTGCTAACAGCTTGAGCTGGTGCGCCACATGCTGCCGGAGACACTCCCTCCTGTTCACCAGTTTAATTTGTGCTAAAAATTAGAGCACAGCCAAAATCCACCAGGTTCAAAATGAGTGACCGGGCCGCGGAGCAACAGACGCTAACCCAACCAGGTTCAACAAACTGCCGTTAGCGTACGTCTCATGCAAAGCATACTACAGTCTGATACTTACTTTAGAGTAGAAGTTAGCTGGAAGACATTTTAGTCAAACTTCAGTGTATCATTCCATATAATAAATACAGTACCGCTACAAATATGTCAACGAAACAGCTTTTAATCTGTATGAAATAAGCAGTTATATGGCAGGAGTCGGTGCTGTCTCCTCAAGTTATTTCCATTGGGGATGGGAAACAGACTCTGACTGGACGGCTTTAATAATGTCAAGCATGACTTGTGCCAGTAAAACCCACCTTAAACTGATAGGTGCATCAAACTTTGGCAAGCTCCTGAGTCCCACAGTATGTAAGAGCTGAGGTGCTTATGGCAGGAAGAACACTTTGTTTGGAGGCAATGATGAAACGGCCACTATTCAAACTGAACAATGGACCTAGAATAAACTTCTGAAGAATGCAGGTTATTGTTCCACGGGCCAAGACGTGTTCATCAGAAGCCACATTCAGGCCCGTCCAACAACATCGCCTCACTCCACACACTCCCCATGGCTTCTCTTAGTATGATTCCCACTATGAATTCACTCGGGAATATTTATCATTAATAATACAATGACTGGTTCTGAACACAGAAACACAGTAGTCTAGTGCATCACCAGGTAAGGCGCAAGTGGTTCTGATAACATGAATGATGGCTCTGTTTAGTTGCCCCAATAAGCAACACGGTAAACCATTCAAAATACCACAGAGCTGAGATTAGTCAATCTGAATGGATTATAGATGTTATTAGTACATCTGTGGGTTTTCTGCTATGAATTGTCAAATGTCTGAGTAAAACACCACAACATTGTGGAACAAATCCAAAACTTATCCACATCACTTTAAGGATGGGTAAGATAGTATGTTTCTCCCTATGATGATCTGATCGTATTATTGTGTCATTTCACGATCGTCATAACATAACATGGTGTCTCACCCACCCATCTAACTGTAAGGAATACACTAGAATGGTGATGTAGGAATGCAATTGCATTAGACTGTTTGTATGTCTAATGACTTGTCAGATGAGCAGAGGCGTAGCCTAGAAAACACATGACATACCATGTGTGGGAAGATGTTTCAAAAGATGGCATTCAGTGCCATCTCTGCCTCTCAGACAGTTGCCCACTAATTACGACATAAACAAAAGCACCAGTTGTACAGTGAGCCAAGACTTACTCACCAAGGGCAAGATTGGCTTTTTGTGTCTGAAAAGAGTTAACAGTAGGCAAGAAGAAGAAAAAAGGACTCAAACTAAATCAAACAAACAGAAGTCAATGATTGGTGCGGTTGCGAACAACAGTTTTCATAAAAACAATTAGATTTTTTAGGTTGAAAGTAGCTCTGTTTGACGCGGAGGTTCAGGCATTATCCAGAGTAACTGGGGCACTGTTTCTGGAAAAAAGACACATTGCATTTAAATTTTTCAGTGCTCCGAGCACCAGAAACACAATACCAGTCTCCTCAATAGTACTGGGGTTTTAGGCAGGAATTTCAGAGACGGATATCTCAAAACTTGAACAAAAATACCCAAACTATCTGCATGGTGCAGTGAGAAAATGTGTTTTTTTTTTTTTTTTGTAACTTGGGTGAACCAACCTTTTAATTATGTGAATGCCAGCGCTGCATTCACTTCTCGTGCGATGGCAGTTAGCAGTAGAAAAGATTCCCACAGTTATGACTCATGTTACCGGGCTACTAAATATAGTGACTGCCAGTGTTATTTGCACACTGAATGAATATTTACCTAAATATGAGCGGTGGTTATATGGGTCCTCAAGTGCCCCATAATTGCTTATCCGGGATTTTGCAGAACCGTCCAATATTGACATTCTTGTCTTGGCGATCTCAAAAAAGAGCGTGCATGATTTAAATAGCATTACGGATGTACGAACACTACCTTAACAAATGACCCTGGCTAAGCTAGGCTAAGCCACAGATGAAGATAGTTTGTAACTAGAGTAAGACAGTATGTGTGTGTGTGTTCTCTTTCTGGTCTTAGTTGAGAAACAGGCAGCTGCTTTTTGGCTGATCTGTAGGTTGTCTGAGGCTTTCTTGGGTTCACCAGAGAGAAGGGCCTTGAGGTAATCAAGCCTGCTACTGGCACAAACATGCGTTATCTGTTTGGGGCTTGATGCTTTTTTTGGGAGATTTGCGAGCTGGGTTTGCGCGTCAGTAAGTGAAAACTCTTTTCTCTTTTTTTCTTTATCCAACTGCGGACATTTTGTGGTGTTCCGTGAGCGGACATGACAGAGCTGATGAGAGAGATGACATTGAAGATGTCTGTGCAATATTTGCCATGGTTCAAAACAAAAAATACGGTACAGTCAATGATTAGATGTGCACATGAATGAATAATTAACAAAGATTCCTAAATGCTCTCTGTGTGACTGTAGGGAGGAGGCTTGACTGCTCAGCGCCTGTTGGCAACAAGAGAAACTTCCACACAACTTGGCACAGCTCCTTCAAGACCTCTGAAAACCCCTGGCAGTGCATGAGTCACACACACACACACACATACACACATGCACACACACGTGCACACACACTTCATAAGGATAACTTCCACTTCAGCTGGTTAGGTGGACTGCCTGGTCTCTCTCTTTCTCTCTCACACTCTTTTTTCCCCCCCATTTCACTCTTTCTTTCTCTCACTGCCTATCTCACGGACATCCCCGGGGCACCAGCAGTTGTTAGTGTCTCGTAGTGGAGGTGGCGGTGGCGGGGGGGCCAGGGTTGAGGAGCGCCATGGTCTCATTACCTCCACACACTCGCCCTGCAGCCCGCAGTGGGGGCCTGAGATGAGGGGTGGCGGACGGAGCCTGATTCGTTTTGATGTTGCGCACATAACGAGGCTCCCTAGTGTTACTCCCCGTCCCCAAGCAGAGCCCCGAGGAGCCTGACACGCGTACGACGCCGTGGCTGTGCATGAACGCCTTGCCACGGCGTCCCCAGCAAACCTCGCAAAGGTCAGGGAGTAATGTCTGCTGAATTTTCTGTGTCCTCTGGGCTTTTTTCATTAGCAACCCGGAGTGGGTGGATCTCCTGCGTCAATCAAGAAGCACTCTAAGGATCTCCCAGTAGGATAAAGAGAACAAAACCATGCTGTACTGCCTCCATAACAAAGCAGACATAATACAGTTGGGACTCCTCTGCAACCAAACCTCAGAAAGTTGCAACTAACCCCTCGATCCCCTCACTCACATTCACCCACACTTCCTCCCGCCCCAATTCCCGACCACATGCATCGCACCGTCACACATATCCCGCACTTAATCTCCACGGCTCGGCCTCAAGCCTGACAGTTGAGCTTGATAAGGTATCTGGTTTTCCATTATTGTGTCTGGGATGATGGCTGGGAGTATGTACACATGTACGGCTAACACCGAGCTGTGTCTGCCTCACTGATGCTTCCAACTGGTAGAGCCTAATACCACCTGATTGCCAGTGCTCAGAGAGGCTTTGCTCCCAGTCTGCCACCCTCTCCGCTGCCTCGTCTCCCATCTCGGTTGTTTGGTCTCTGGAATAATCTAATAGGCACATCACGCCTGATATGTTTCGGCCTAATATTTCCTCTCAGAGGCAGCACGGACGCGGCTGGGAGTGAAGGCCAGCCGACTGTCTGTTGAAGTAGTTGGTCACATGGCAGAGTGCTGTAAATTCAGATTTATTTTTTTATCTAATCATTTTTAATTTTTTTTCAAATTGTAAAAAAAATGCCACAGTAGCATAAAAAAAAGAAGAAAAAAGACAGTACCACCATTTCTACAGTGCATATACTACTCCACTATTATCATTATTACTACTAATGCTACTGTAACTACTACTGCTAATAGAAAATAAATAAATAATAGTATATGATGATTGAAGGGTCAGTTAACCCAAATTATGAAAAAACATTTTCTCACTTATCTCTTAGTGGTAGGATATCTAGCCATGGAAATAGTTATGGTTTTACCCAGGTTTTGATATATCTATTATGACATTTTTGCCTCCATTTCAATACAATGCATCTGAATGGAATTTCGTTGAGAGTACCAGAGAGTACCAAAAATAAACATTTAAAAAATTTAAAAAAGAAAAACAGTAGCATGTCTTCCAGAAACAATGTCACCCTAACTATGAATAATCCACAGAAAAAACACCAACCATTTAAAAAACTGTTAAAAACACTGTTGCACTGGGTGACGTGTTCCTCTATTACGACAAATGTGGGCACCGTAGATTTTTATGAATCAATCCCAGGTACCCCCTTCTGCCTTCACAAATACACACTAAAGCATCAAATGTGTATTCATCCGCTGCTGAAAATAGTCCTCAAAAAAGCACAAACACAATTCAGTCCTCCTTTTAAGATTTAAAAAGATATATAGATATAATGAACTGAACGACATTGTATTTCGCTCAAGTAAGGTATTTTTGTGTTATGAAGGAAAAGGAAGATTTAAATAAATACTGTCTAATGTAACAGTTGATCACCTGTTTACCTGACACAGTATTTCTCATGAGCCACCAGAGGCAACTGTCAGTGACATGGAACAGACAAGGTCGGACATTAGCTAACAATACTGCAAAAAGAAACTGAGACCATGAATGAAGATGTCAGTACTTTTTTTTAAGGCAAACAGACTCCAAGTTGTTTGTCGCTGTCACTTCCTCATCAGGAGCTGAAGCTGAGAGGAAGAAAATAATCACAATTTAACCGGTCTATCGGTTTGAGTTTACAGGAACTGCAGAAGCAAAATCACCAGAAGGGGTTACAGAGTAGCCTGTCTAATTTCTCTGTTTCTCACCTTTACTTTCTTTGGCCTCCTAACCCTGTAATGTATGTGTCTCCAATATACCGACTTCAGCAGAACCGTGATTGGCTTCTTTGTGCCTGTCCTATCAGATAGCAGTTTAAAAAGAGAGGTCTCCCTCAGCCTTCAAGACATCCATTCAGTCCCGCTCCTCTCCTCTCTGCTCTGCCAGGCCAACAGAATGAGAAGCTGCAGACGGACGGACGGACGGACAGCAGCGGGCAGGTGGAGACGGGATGGAGCGCGCTAAAGGGTTTCTTGCTGACCACTATCTGACACACAGGCAGGGGAAAGCAATCAGCGCAGCAACCAATTCTTACTTTTCTCCTGCACCAGCGTTTTATCACAGCAAAATTTATCTACAACTGAAGGAGCTGAGGACATGGAGAGAGGTTACCAAAAATACACTGCCGGGATCAAATCAGATTCTACCAACACATTATGCACCAGATGTTTTCTACACACTGTTGGCTATTTATTCCTGAGAGTCCAATGTCAACACTGCAGCTCTTTTAAAGTAGTATAGTTTGATTTTAGCAGTAGTATTGGTATTATTTTTCTGCTCTGCAGCGCCCCCTACATTAGTGTTCCAATAGGCGGGAATTCCTGTCTCCAGCTGACAATGTGAGTACCAATTGGAGTGGTGCAATATCTGTGTGGGCTGTTGCATCTGTGATTTCAGCAATTCCTATGTTACTCTGTGTCCGGGGCCAAATCACAAGGTAACATATGGAGAGATTACAGGACTACCTTTTGCTGTGAATTTTGTCAGTCTGGTCAGCTGCCATCCCCACAGCTGGACCAGTAAAAGAGAGCTAATGCAAGCTAAACCCCCTCCTTCATATAATGTGGGACAAATATTGATGATAACTTGACCGAAAAGAGCCAACTAGTGGGAATCAGTGTTAGCTTGTGTCAGCAAGATAGGCTCCCACTTTCCAAGTGGAAAACAGTGCTGTAAAGGGACAGTTGGCCTAAAAGGTCTTGTATTAATGTTTGTGGGCTGTTCTCCACTCAGTGACACACCATGGTAGTTGACAGGTTTAATGCTTAACCTTCTCACATGTCAGTCAGTCAGTGCTGTGTGGAAACGCCCACCCAGACACTTGAATTTTAGATACAGTTCCCACAAATATGTCAAAAAACGGGTCTGCTTTATTTCTAAAGATATAAAAATAAGCAAATATGCAAAATTACATCTTTCACAAAAAGTGAGGAGAATATAGCTTCTTTAAAACAGTAACAGATTCACCAATAAGCCTACTTAGCTTGTATCTGCTTGTGAATGAGAATATTTCTGTGTTTGCCTGTACAATATGTGTTTATCCAAGTGGGCTTGCGTTTCAAGACATTTCTCCGGCATTCTTAAACTGCCTTGCAATGTGCTCTGGGAGTGCTGGTCTGTTTTCTCTTACTCCAAAGCAGGAGATGGGGATCAGAGGGTGAAAAGTCAGAGGGAGGACAGCTTGACAGATAGAGCCGGGGTGGTGGAAGGGTCAGCGCTGGGAGGGCCATTTCCTCACTGATTTTTATCCATCTATTAACACAATACACCACCTGGCAACTGTAAACACACATGAATGAGAACATGGCGCATGCACGCCTTTTGTGCAAAACACACTTTTGGAAAAGACTTGCAAAAAAAACAACAAAAAAAAAAACAAGAATGGTGGAATTTAGAAAAAGTCACAAACAGCCATGCCTACAAAAATAATATGTTCCTTTCATAGCTCCACTGGAGTAGCGGAGTCCCACATTAATCAAAATAACTTTGATGACAAACTTCGAAGGTAATTCTTTGTCCCAAGCAACCGTCGCTTTGATTGCGTTTTCCTTTTATTCTTCAGTTTAATCAGAGGAGCCTTTTCAATAGAGAATTCAATTACTCCACACACCTGAACACACAATGCTTTGGACCTCATTCAGCGTGGGTCATTGTTGGTTTAAGCGCCAGCGACGCTAATAGGAAATATTGATTCAAACTTCCTCTCCTTCGTTCTGTCCAGGCGCTGGCATGTATTCTGCTCCGAGGCTGAACGGATTCAGATCAAAAGTGAACGGGTGTTTATTTCATTTGGGCGTATTTCCCCGTAGACAGGCAACGCCTCTTTGCAGTTTATTGCGTGGATTATCATCCTGAAAAAAGCAATTAGTATGAAATGATCCCTTCAATTCATTACTGTTGGGAGAGAGATGAGGAATCAGGGCTGAACACACTACCCCTTCTCTGTGGTTTGAATACCATCTGTAATAACAACCAAAGCACCGCAAGCTGCTCAATGTTAAACAGTTAATATTTTTGACAAAGGTAACCATGTTGAAGCAGCAGAGACTGTAAAAGAACCATAATGGCAAAATATACTTAAAGGAATGAATGCCCTTTGCGAGAATGGTGGCATATTTTGTTAAAGGTCAGCACGGTAGAGTAGAGTCAGAGAATAAACAGGAGTGCTCCATCCAGCTCTGGAAACAAGCAGCATTCTCTGGACAGCAGCAATTTCAGATTCAGCAGTCCGGCCGGAGCCAAGCGGAGTATATTCATCATGTCCAGGTCTAAAGCGAACAGCGCCTACAAACGACTTCTGCACAGATCACTTCATAAATCTACTAAAGCGCACTTAATGAAGGTCTACGATCCCGGCCACAGAGATTTACATACAAGTTATGACACTGCAGAAGGCTCAGAGTCGATGCTGTTATCTACTTTCATTTGGTTTTAGTTGGTGCAGAGGGCACTTTTTATCCAAGTCTCTACATGCCAAGTATATCAATTTCATATTACAGGCAAGAGACACTCGCTGCAGGGCCACACCATAAAAACATTTCATAGGTACTTACCATCGTTGGATGTACTTCTATTTTACTAGTACTTAAACATTGTACTTTTTGTTTTAACATATTCTGTGCCCCCATTTATGTGCTGTGGGCTCAATTCTCATTGGTGTAATATACATACACAAGAATAATATGTGACATTTATGTATTATTGTCTTGTACTATTTATCAAGTTCTTTGCTTTAGGGTTTCATCTGTTCCTATTTGTGTAAGAGCTGTGAGACTTTCTTAAAAATATAACTAGTGATAATTACTGGGGCTATTAACTGTCTAATTTATGATGTAGTTATTTAGGACGACATCAAAAAGTGTTACAGATCTATTATTATAACTAGACTTGCAAGAAGGTGTACGGGGGTCAAAACACTTACACAATTCAGAACCCAAGGCTCACGGACACAGAGCAATCAGGAAGCCAAGAGCATCTCTGGGTAAGGCTTAAAAAGGTGGTTTAACATACATTTGTTTGCATTCTTGGGAAAGGATCTGACCCAGCCTTAACAAATTGCAACAAATTGTACATCAGTAAAGCATATTTCATCTCATTCTCAAGCCATGAACTGTCTCCTGGTTTAAGTACTGTTCTCTCAGAACATCAGACAAAAGTATAATCAATATACAATGTCATTAGGGATTGTAGGAATTATTTTCAATTCTTGGCTGAATTTAACTAAATCACCATTAAGCTGGTTAGTTAAATTATCAAATTGTTGATCAAACAATCTCACAACGGGGTTCTGGAGCTTGAACGTTGAGTTGATATAATGTTTCGAAGGTTGTGAATGAATTTTGAAGCTCAGTGGTATTCTCCTTTTTACATTTTTTTAATTGGACAGTCCAGTGGAATGTGCTGGTGAGTTCATTACAGAGTGTTGCATTTTACAAATCATCTTATATGACGCACGCTTGTGTTGCACAGCCTAATACCACAGGCGTTTAGGACGAAAACCTTTCAGCAAAGACCTAATAAGATTCCCACAGTTATTACTGATTTCCACAGGTCTAGGGGGATTGAGATCAGTTGAAGATGCTCGCTTCAACAAGCAACCAAAAATTCTAGGAGCCTGGAAAGGCAGCTGAAGGGAAACCATGCAGATCGACAGCAGCCAAAGAAATGAAAGTCATATATTTAGTATAAAGTCTCCGATATTGGTTACAGCACAGAAAACTAAACATATTCTGAATGCTTTTTGAATATATAATAAAAGCAGATATTGAAAGCAAAGTCCTCCTGGTGTGTCAAAACAAAAATATAAATACTGCTTTTTTTTTTTTTACTGTTTGTTATCAGCAAGGTTATTCCTCTTCATAGCAGAGAGAGAATTATAGTGTCATGTCTACAATAGAGCCTCCCTCAGTGTTTTCCATCCCAGAGTGGAGGTGTTCTGTAGAGCAAGTAGACTTCGTTGTGTGTTTGTGTGTGTGTGTGTGTGTGTGTGTGTGTGAGTGTGTGTGCGTGCGTGCGTGCGTGCATGCGTGCGTGCTGTCTACCTGCCTCCACCACTGAACCCATTGCAATGGGAGGGATCCGTGATCTCCCATCAAGCGCTCAGGAGAGCGCAGCCACGCAAGATTGATGACACCCTCCGGAAGAAACAAAAGATCTGCCGCCTGCGAGAACTGGCTTATGAGACCTGATAGACTCGTCTCTTAATAAACATCACTGATATGTCAGCCACGGCGTGTTTCACCCACAGCTGTGTCGTGGAGGGTGCAGTGAGCAACTGCACCCCTACTGTCACTGCACTCTCACAGTGGAGCGCCACAGTGCTTAAAGCCAGACCAGACAGGGGAAAACACTAAAGCGCTAATATCAGGGTGGAGCTTTCTCCTGGGAATTTCATGGGGATTTTTGCCATGGCCTGCTACATTATCATTATAATTCACAATATCTTTGTGGTCAGGGTAGATGGGCTGCACTTTGGCATTAAAAAGACTGCATGTCATAGAATATTTGCTGGTGAAATTGCCTATTTGCATTTATTTGCTTGTGTGACATAGTTTATGTTTTTCCAATAACACCATGTAACTAAATGACACATAATCAATACTCAGTAATCAGTGATCCCTGAATTATAATGTTTGCATTTTAATGAACAAAGCCTGAACAACTGCTGCTGCTATTGGTTATAAACTGTAAATGAATGGACTATTGACAGTGGACATCATTTTCACAGGGAAGACGGGACTGAATGACATCTATACATACATGAGCAGCTTTCCTCTCTGAACTCTGCCACATTTATACACTCCGCTGTTTACAATATTCTGTCTTTGCACCATAAAAAATGTTGTATCTGTCACAATTCTATCTCCCAGACCTTCCCTCAGTGCTGTATAATGCCTTGTTAAAGTCAGCCGTGTGTGAAATGGCGTTTTAAAATAAATGAAACCGAGCAGGAAAGTGAGGAGAGGGGGAATATTGCGATGTCAAGCTGACAGACAGGCAGTGAAAATGTAACAAGAGCTATCATCTTAAAGAAAACCGGATTAAATAAGAACCCAGGACCGTCGGTGCATCTCCAGCCCTGATATTGACATGTCGCCGGCTAGGGCCATTTTTCATTGTCTCATCAAGACAAAGCATTATGGGAGATCAATCTCCCCCCACCACCACCACCCTTGCATCAGATAGGCACATCCAGTTTAAAGTGCCGGGTGTTGGTTTTATTATTCCTGGTAATCCACTGAATGTTTTAGACACTGTAGCGAGAGCATCACTGTCACACTCTGGCACGCCAAGTGGAGGAAGCTTAATTTGAACCTGGAAGGATGTATAGCATCTGTTGTCACCGTGCAGCAGCGAGGCCCAGTGTGATCTTAATCAATAAAACACAGCTGAAATCACTTTGCATTTATTTTAGACACCACACTGGACCCTTATTTCTAATGGATCAAGTCAATTTAGATAACAATTGTTGGAATCAAAGGTGAAAAGGGAGCTGATACATATTCATCTTCACTTTTAAGCACAAACTGTGCACAATAAGTGTAGTCCCTGTGTTTCACTATAACACAAACCCATGCTTTGAAATTAGATTGAACATTGTGGCTAATAGCAATGATGACAAGAAATAATACATCACGCCTTTCACCTCGGGGCCTTGTATATCTTTAGGGGTCGTTAATTTTAAAAGTCAACCATTAACCTGCGTTGTAATGTGGACTGAGAGAGGTAGGGCAGGTCTCTATAAAAACAAACACCCATGCACGATGTGCCACCAGGAAACAGAGACGCTCTACACGCTACACAGCAGTGGTGGTCAGATCTTTCACTCAAGACAAAGTAAAATATCACAATGAAAAATATACTAAATTAAGTGAAAAGATGAATCATCATACAATCCAGATATTTATTATGCAGAGTGTTCAATAATCATGTTATAATCTTTTAAGTGTAAGGAGCATTTAAACGTTGGAGCTCTACTGCTGGGTAGTTTAATGTCTAACAATGCAGCTCTCAGATTTTGCATGTAAGTATTGAATTAATTGAATCTGCAGAGTAACTAGTAACTATAGGCAGTGGTGGAATGTAACTAATTACATTTACACAAGTAGTGTACTTAAGTACATATCTGAGGTACATGTACTTCACTGAAGTATTTCCATTTTCTGATGCTTTATACTTCTACTTCACTACATTTATTTGGTATCGTTATGAACTAGTTTCTTTACATATTAAAAGTTCAAAATATAAAATATGATGCACTGTTATAGATTAACTAACTACAGTAAAATGCTACTTACACATTCATGCATTAGTAATATTAATCCAATGATATAATATGTAATGGTATAACGTTCACAGGGGCCACAGTGTGTGCATTATGAATACTTTTACTTTCGACTACAGTTTGCTAATAAAACATACTTCAACATAAATGACAATAAAAGCAGGACTTTAACATGTAATGGAGCTTTTCTATATTATAGTATTGTTACCTTTACTGAATTAAAGAATCTGAATACTTCCTCTGCCTATCTGACTATAGCTGTCAAACAAATGTAATTAAGTGAAAAATAAAAAATAATAAAGTATATAATAATGTGAAATTATATTATAAAATCAAGTAAAGTACAAGTACCTCATAGTAATGTACAATATTGAGTAAATGTGCTTAGTTACCTTCCACCACTGACACACAGAGACAGAAGTAGCCCCTCATGCACTCATTCACTATATATCTGTCTTAGCACAAAGACCAACAAGCTGTGCAGTGAGAGTTCATAATAAAGTCTGTTTTCTCATTATCTCAGATAACAATCATCTTGCATTATGAGCCGAATGCAATCAACTGAATAATTACAACTGTAAAGTACCAGCTCTTGCAAACACAATAATAATTGTTAAGTAAAATTGTTCCCTCCATCTGAACATGACTGGACTCAAGCAAAAACAAACCGCCGAGCTCGTCTTTTACCCCTAAAGCCCCGCAGGGACTGAGGTATGAAGCTCTGGCTTCGCCTGTTGATTGCACTTTGACCGATCATTTCCTTTAAGTGCTCCAGAATGTCACATACAAAAAGCATTCTTCATCCAGTGCCGAGAACCCAACGTCCGCTGCGATCAAAGAGACATGAGTGTACTTGGCACTCTCCCACTCTCCCACAGAAACATAAGTCCTGAGTGTTTAGACTCCACTGTCTACTACTATATTTGGCTGTGTCGGAGCAAAACACACAAGCTCCCTCAAAACAGACTGTTTCTCATGTGAAGAGAATATTAAATAAGGATATTTTCCTTTTCCATAATATAAAAAAACAAGAATATGGTGCTAATGTTCTAAGCCTTGTTATCTTTCTTATAGATACTTCTCATTTCACATGATGGTGAAAAAACAGATGCTACAATAAGCAGAGATGTAGCTCAGTGTGCTACAGTCAATAGCAAAAAGAGAACTTGATGTGTCCTTTTTGAGGAGAAAAAATCAGACCCAGAGCTGTGTTTGTGAGGATTAAGATGTTTGACGACCGGGGCCCCCTGACCGAGGCGGTTTCTGACCACAAATAAACATCAGCCTCAGCGGGTCCCTGTGCTCTGGCCTCTGCACGGTCAGCAACAGGAGCGCATCAATCACAGCTGGAGTGGGGGCTCCCCAAGGCGGGTGTACTGAAAAAAGCCTCGGCCAGCTGCCGCCCCAACCCTTCACTCACACACGCGTGTGCGCACACACACACACACACACACACACACACACATACATAGAAGCTTATTCTCCCTCCACAACTGAACTCTGATAGACACCCCGTGGCCTGGCTGAGACATGGATGCTTCAGAGGCTGAACAAAGAAGAACAGACAATAAAATACACACGTAGAGTAAAAATGTGAATCTGATGACAGATATTACAGTTTCCTCATTTCAATAACCATTTTTAAGCATGTTATCCAATTAGTATTTTTTATGTTATTTATATTTGTAATATGTTTGTGAAAGAAGTACACAGATCCTTTACATAAGTGAAAGTAGCAATATAACAATTCAAAAAATACAGCGTTACAAGTTAAAGTCCCGTGTTTGAAAGTTTTAAGTAAATATATGTATTATCAGAAAAATATACTTAAGGTATCAAAAGTACAGGTCCTCTTTATGCAGAATGGATGGATATGTTATAATGCATATTATAGTTTGTTATGATTATTAATGTTAATGTGTAAGTACCACTTTAATTTTGTGGCTGATCAAGCTGCAGCTAGGAATTATCCTCCATAAAAACACATCATATTTTATGCATGATGATGTGTTTTTGTGTGATAATTTTAATCAAATTAAAATAACTGGTAACTGTAGCTCTCAAATAAATTTAAAAGGATAAAAAATGCAATATTTCCCTCTGAAATGTAGCAGAGTAGAAGTGTACAGTAGCATAGTAATTGCACTTAAGTACAGTACTTGATTAAATGTAATTAGTTACCTTTTAAAACTGACTGACTGCATTTACAGTATATCTGAAGCAAAAGATCATCACAATAATAAATATGTTTATGTGAAATACAGTTACTTGTATGTCATCAGCCTGTTTAAGCTCCATCACAGGTAATGTTTTGGATTGCTGCTCTGTGTTTTTTTTTTTTTTTTTTGTAATAATTCTGAATAATTTCATGACACTTTTGCTTCACCTAGAAAGGTGAAAATACATTATGCAGTGATAATAATCCATGGCTCATGTGGTAGTCTCACTCCTCTTTGCCTCAGGAAGCTCTATGAAATTATGCAGCTTGTTGTGTTACACTGTGTGTGTGTGTGTGTGTGTGTGTGTGTGTGTGTCTGTGTGTCTGTGTGTGTGTTGATGGAAGTCTTTCAAGCAACACAAATGTTCACATTGGGGATTTGAGACTAAACGTGTAATAAAGTTGGTTTGTGTGCAGCATCAATCAGTTTATCTGGTATCAAAGTGTCTCTTGCCTGTGAAGCAGGTGTTTGTTTACTTGGTGCATTTCACAAAGGAGATCTGATCATTGAAGGCACTTTTCACTCTGCAGCAGCACTTGTACATTTGAGGTG
Organism: Lateolabrax maculatus; assembly: GCA_031216445.1. NCBI lineage: Eukaryota > Metazoa > Chordata > Actinopteri > Acropomatiformes > Lateolabracidae > Lateolabrax > Lateolabrax maculatus. The sequence goes on along the minus strand of CM062196.1, from coordinate 23,936,026 downwards.
GATCCTCAACATTAAGGGGCAGTTTATTGTATTCTGTATATCATTTTTGCATGTTGTGATCAGGGATAGTCACGCTTGTTGTTTAACTGATATCATTCAACATATAATTTCATCCCACTGTTTTGGTGTCTAGTAAAAAAAAATCTTCCCCTTTATTTGATCCTCCTTCCTCCCTGGTTAATATTGCCCCCTGCTGGAAGACAACTGATGTTGCTGTCTTTTGCATCTGAGTTTACAATACTGTAGTTTCATCTATAAATAGGGTGAAGGGTGAGCTGCAACTAGAAATTATTTTCATCATCAATTAACCTGACGATTAACTGAGTAATTAATTGCTAGGCCCAAAGAATGTCAGAAAATAGTAAAATAATTGCCCATCACCATTTCCCAGAGTTCAGGTTATGTCTTTAATTTGCTTGTTTTATTTAAGCCAACAATTTATACTACTATTAGAACTGAGAAAAGCGGTAAATCTTCACTTTCAATTTTTGACATTTCTTAAACAAAACCTGATTGTCCATATTGTCAAAAAATTGTCTGGCGATCGACTTATTGATTAATCTTCTGAGGATTTCAGCTCTAAGTGAAAGCCAATAATGTTATAATAGAGTGCATTATTGTTTATTAACTTGTCACCTTCATATGACTGACTTTGGGTGAAGATTGAGTTCAGGAGACACAAAGGAAAATGAGAGGCGAGCTTCTGATCAAATGCTTGGATTTTAAAATCTGACTATTTTTCTCTGGCATCCTTGTAATTCCTTATTCTACGACAGCAGTGTTGCAGATGATATGCTGTTGCCTCGAAGCAAAACCTGTTAATCGCCCTTATGTCTCATTTACCAACTCAGTCACAAAGGATGTCTTTAACAATCCCTGTTTTCTCATGGTGAAAATGGTTTTGTGTCATGACACACCAGTGGTGGAAGATCATTTACTCACTTAAGTCAAAGTAGTGATACCATACTGTAAAAACACTCCATAACAAGTCCTTAATTTAAAATGTACGTGATATTAAAGTATGATAAGTAAAATGCATCAAAAGTACTCGTCCAGAACAATGGAAACCTTGAGAACATTGAGGTCATGATGTCATTTGACACGAGATATCTTCCAGGCTGATTCCAGTATTTTAAGACTCAGTATATTTGACTACTTTTAGATAAATAAATAAATAAATAAAATATTTATTACTTGTCCACCAGAATGATATCTTTTCCCATAATTTACCTAAAACTGCATTTAGACATTCACTTAATAGGAAAAATAATAATTCATAAAATCATTTCCAGACTTGGGGGAGGGGGGTGTTTTGAGGAGACTTGGATCCAGTGTTTCTAAAATCCTGGCTATAACCCTGACTATTATATAAATCATGTTTTGAATTTTTATCACAGATGCATTATTGGTTAAGGTATGAGCTCATTTGAACTGGCTTTTATGAATTTATGGTGTCTTGAGATGCGTAGCTGTATGCATGACACAAAATTGAAAATTAAATTCATCTATTTTGAAAAGTAATTATAGCTGTTAAATTAATGTAATTGATTAAAAAATACAATATTTCTGACTGAAATGTAAAATATAGTGGGGTCGAAGTATAAAGTAGTATACTGACTAAGTAAATGTACTTAGTTACATTCCACCACATTGACACACTATTAGATGCACATGCACACATTTCTGGCAGTTTGTTGGTCTTTAAAACTGCATGTAGATGTTTTCAGTAGCATAAGTGTGTCTTTGTATTAGTGATTTTGACAAAAGACAATGAGAAAGTCAAAGCATTAGGGATTCTTTCTCCACTTCATGCACCAGACTAAGTTCAGAGCAGAGCATTTCTGAAAAAGAGCAGACCATCCTGGGCGAAAATGGCTTTTAAGGCACCACTAAAATAATATTTTCTGCTTTGAAACTTTGTTTGTTCTGGACTGTGCAGTATGTTGTTGTAAATGTGCTGAGGAAAAAAAAGTAATGGTGCCAGCAAATTAATGTCTTCAGTGTGCATAAACAGCAAAGCTTTATCATCAAAGTGCTGAATATTCATTCCCCAGGACGCAGCGTGAGCAAATTAAAACAGCTGACCTCATCTGCTGGATCCGATTGATTGATATCTGTCAAAAGTGTTAGAAGCAGCCAGACGGAGCAAAGATTCACCCGACAATGTTTAAAGCACCACTCCATCCTCTGAAAACGAACTCAGCATAACACGAGAACACATGCATATTGTAACTTTGAACAATGCGTTTTCTTATAATGGTGCTATTTCTACGTAAATGTCAGCTTCAGTTTGAAAAAGACGAGTTTTCTGTATTAAAACTCCACATTGAACAAAGGCTGAGAATCCTGACCTAGATGTGTGTTAGTGCATGATTTGTGTTATAATTGAAAGCTGGTTAGGGATGCATTAATTAGTCAAGGGTTCTTTCCTCCTCTGCCATTTGCAGCCATTATGAACATTGCCTACACAAAGCTCTCCATGTAATTGATATTGTGAACAAAGATCATAAAATCTACCTAAATCAAATAAAAAATAGTTAATTGGCCGACTTATTACATTCCAGAGTCCATTATGAAGAATTATATTATATTCCTTTTCTCTGGGAGGTAATTGAATTTCTAATAGAACATTTAGTTTTTGAAATGACCTTTTTCAATTAAAGCTCTTTAATTGAAACTATATCATTTTCAATCACTGGATGTCATTTAATTAAACTATATGAGATATATATAGGACACTCTGCTTTTCAAATTGTATTCATTTTTTTGACACTTAACACTTTCGAAATATTTGTGCCTTTGGCAAACTGACATCTAACAAAATAATATTCACATCAAACTTGTCATAAATTATTAATTGTAGTAAAATAGGGATGTTACAGTAACTCTCCGGTTACATTATAATATATTTAAAAACTAATACTATTGTAGGTTCCATACGTTCTGACTTTATCAAAATTATAGGTGGAAAGAATCAATCGAGCTTTGAGCCATGAAGAGCCCATACTAACACAGAGACAGAGCTCTCTTAGAAATGAAGGAAAATCCCAAATGAATCTGGAGCTATGTGTAGCAATGACAATAACAATAATATTTATCATTATTATTATTATTATTATTATAGCAAGAACTGACAGATTAAAGTAGAACACAAGAAAAAAGGCACACAAAAAATAGGAAACACAAAACAAGCAAAAAAAACATAGATAAAATACAAGAAGGCTTTCAATTTAAAAAATTGAAATCAGTTCTAAAAGCTCTCAGGGAACCAGCACAAAGACACAAGAATGGGAGTGATGTGTTAAAATTTCCAAGAATTTGTTATAAACTACTGACAGCATTTTGAATGAGCCAGAGGCAGGTTACAGAAGTCCAAGTGAGAGGAAATACAGGCATGGACAGCTTTCTCAATTTCTGCAACTGTTAAACACGGTTACATTTTAGCTATCATCCTCGGCTGAAAGAAGGATGATTGTACTCGGTGGATAGCTGTCAAATGAGAGGTCAGAGTCAAATATGACAGATTGTGAGCAAACTCCCTTTATATTGGGTGATGGACGACCATGTTGAGATTGTGGTGGAAACTGCTGATTAACTCATACAGTTGTGTATCATCACCATACACATGAAATGTAATGTTGCGATTGTGAAATGTGTGGCCCAGTGGCAGTAAATGAAAAATAACAAAGGACCTAAGATTTAACCGTGAGGGACACCACAGGTGAGGGGCCAGACGTGGAAAAGGCCCACTAACCAGAGTTGGCAGAACGCAATAAATCAGCTTTGATTAGTGCTGTTTCAGGGCTATGAAAGGAAAAACAATTAATTAATTGAAAAAAAAATGTAATCAAATATTTTATCTGTTTAATCCCCTAATACTTCAAATTTAGTTTTCAATATCAAACAATAAGTAGGATGAACTTTGTTTCTAAGAGAGAAAAACAATAAGGCACAGCGAGTAATCCATCAACCATCACCACATCTGACAACAAATCAAACAAAGCCCGCGCTTTGGCGAATGCTGCTGTTGCCCTGAAATGTTTTTGTGTTTCTGCCTCACCTTTCGGCATTGCACTACGCTCCATCCCTGTCTGCTCTCTCTTTCTTGCAGCAGCTGCCGTTGAGCTCCCCCACCCCTCCCAGTCCCTCCTCCCTTTTTTCCCAACCCCCTCAAAAATCACCTTTTCTTTTCAAATCAAGTTCAACATCTGGAGGAGGAAGAAGTCCCCGAAACTGCTTTTGTTCTCTGCGTCAGAACAGATTTCAGACGGGCGGAGGCACGACTCAGGGCAGCTGCGATGATTCGTCCTAACTAGGGTGCATTTTAGCAGCAGAGCAACTAAGGAGGACTGCTACAGCTTCTGTCTGCATTTACAGAATTAGGATTTCTACACCTGTGTTCCCTAAACTGGAAAACATCCAAATCTTATTCCAGGCCTTTGGTGTATTAAGTCTTGGAATAAGTCACACTCCACCTACACAAAGCATCTTTGTCATCTCATTAAAACATTTTCGTCCACACTCCCCTGACAAATACGGCAGTATAAAAAACTGAGAAGAGAAGATGTGACAGCATAAAATCTTTAATGATATCACCATAGGTACTGTAATCCAGCAACATATTCAGACTCTATTCAATAAAAGGACTTAACAGTAGGGCCCACATTGGATTATGTCAACTTGAGGCCTAAGCTCAACTGTAAGCAGCACAGATCTGTGACAGTATCTGACCAAAAGGGACTAATAACTAGGGGAAAAAACAAACATCAGGGCCGAGCGGAGGTTGTTTGTTTCCAGTGCGTATAAACCCCTCAGAACATAGGATGCCTTTACATGCAATGTGACAAGACTTCCTCTATTCTTAACTTCTGCGTTTGTAGCTGCAGGGGTGGAGGAGAACAGGGTTGGGGGAGTCGACGGGCTCCTGGCAGTGGCCTGATGGAGGAACGTCTGACACAGCCTCAGCCTCGCTGCTCCACGGCTGTGTGCCTGCAAGACAGCATGCAGCCATCTGCTGGACCCCCCACTACCATCCTCCACCATCCACACCACACCCCAGACCCTCCACCCTCCAACCCATCCGGATGCTGCTATAACCACTGACAATGCAACAAGCTAATTAGAAGATTTACTGTCCTAATTACACATGCGAAGAAGTGTTGCTGGAGATTTCTATTTGGGGCTCGGCTCTGCACACGATTTCCCCTCGATTAAAGGCAAATGTAGCATGTAAAAGTGTGTGATTGTCTTTTATACCCCATCGTGATGCTGATTCACAATGACACCCGACAGACAGCTGGAATGGCTGAGGGCCACCTGACTTCTGAGGGCTGTAAGAAAGAGACGCGCTCCAAGCCCCTGCAACCAAAGTGAGAAATGACTTGTGCAGTTCGCTGAGGGGATGCTAGACTGGAGATAACACCCACAATCCATAACGTTCGGGTCTACTTTCTCTGTCAATTAAGAGACACGCAACAACATGACTACAAAGGCAGCAACAAGCCTACAGTATGGAACGCCCGTCCAACACAACAAGCAGTTCTCTTCCGTTTTTTTTTGGCGGGGGGGGGGAGAAAGCAGTTTTCTTTGATATCAACGTCAGGTTTATTGCAGAGCTTTTCAGAAGTTGCATTGAGCCCCAAAGGAGGAAGAAAACGAGTAGGAAATGTATCCTCAAGCAGCTAAAATGGCAGAGTTATTTTGAGAAACCGTCCCCTGAATCTTACACTATTAGGTACTTAAAATACTTAAAGTAAACACAAAAATAAGTGTTTTATATTCTTAAATCCCATGAACCGGTTGAACTGAACCCAAAATAGCTTCCAAATGCAATAAATGCTACGTATACTGTACACGCAATCACGTCTCCAAACTGCACATTTTATGCCTTAAACTAGGCAAACTGTAAACACAACTTTTATCATCTGTCTTGGCAAATAGCCTGTTTACATTTCCAGTAGACACACAGAAACATTAGTATTCATTTGGAGTTTTGAATTTAAGCCCCAATATTCACTCTCCTTTTAGCTTAATTTTGGTCTCCACCGACTCCTGAGAAATATATCTTTAGTTTGTAACTGTTCTGCTATGTTTGTAGTTATGATAGTTATTTTATAGTTTTATAATTATAGATATTTTATAAATTTTAAACATATTCATTAGGGCAGCTTTAAATGTATGTTCACTTGTAACTTGACTTTAGGCACACAGTATACTGCTTTGAATCTGTGCTCACTTTTTTCTTTTTTGTGTAACTTCTCTGTTGCCATAATTTGGGCACAAATTTTATTTAGACACACACACACACACACACACACACAAAAAAAAAACTTTTTCACAGCTTTACAACGGTGATTTACAACCACAGGCTGTGATATTATCTCTGAACATCATTTCAAAACCTTAATGACCCTTATTTGAGCCCATACAGATTACGGGTTTAGAACAAAGCTAGAAAGCAAGTAAGAATTTTATTGTTAAACTTTTTCCATCTTAGTAGCTGAGAGATGGATGAGAAGATCAAAAAATGAATCCCACTCTGATATCTGTCTGTTAAATGTGAAGCTGGAGCCAGGAGGCAGTTGGCTTAGCTTAGCAAAAACACTGGAAGCAGGATGAACAGCTAGTCCGGCTCGACATAAATGAGCTCGAACTTAAGTTTTAACAGATAGTAGACATTTTTGTTTCTAGTAACTCACTGTCAGGTTTGTCAAAAGGTTGCAAAAAATCTGGCGTCCAGCACAAAGCTCACTTGGTAACACATTACATCTCTTTTGTTTAATGTAGAAAAGGAGCAGTGACTTACTGGAGTCGGGTTGTCAATCAATTTCCCTGTCTAACACTGGGTAAAAAAGCAAATAAGCGCATTTTCTCAAATGTCAGGCTGTTCCTTTCACACAAATCTGCAAAACACAACAGAGACGGGATCAGGATGATCCAGAGTATCTTTATCACATGTACAGCAAGTCTACCTCTAACCAGAGCTAAGTGCACAGCCATTTCGGCCCTGCAGTACCAGCATGCTGCCTGCACCTTGCCCCCTTATTACTGGCGAAGGCCGAGCAGAGCGGCAGCAAATGTCTGGGAGCCCACAGGGTCTCTAAATATTAATGAACTCCTCTTCACATGGGAATAGTGGGAGCCTCTCCTTTTCTCTTTCTCTCCTTTATTATGCTCGTTTGTTTAATTAAAAGAGTGTGTTTTAGGGAAATGAGCTGCTGTCGACTGCCTCTGGGGTGGTTCTCACTAGGAAGTGGGCTGCTGGCATTTAGATGGAGAAGCCGGGTGACATTGATCAGACCTGAGACCTGGTGAAAACTGCAATGTTTGCAGCCATGCACACCTCATTAGTTGGCTTATGATTTAATAATCCGATCAATTAGATAAGCAGGAGACAATGTATTGTAACTTAATGACATTAATAAAAAAAACAACAGATGAAACCACCAAATTTGTACTCTTTTACAGTAAAAGAAAACAGTCATGAAGCAACTGGAGGATGTGTGGAGGAGAAATATAGTCCAGCTGCATAAAAACACAGCCTAAGGCATCTTAAATTCAAGCCGCACAGTCCCTCATCATTAATAAGAGCGAGGTATCAGATAAGCTCATCTCTTCCGTAACAATAACATGAGTAAACAGCACTTCCTTTTGGCAAGAATCGCCCCTCGCTCTCTGTTGTAGCTTCCAATTTCTCCACACTTTATCCTTTCAGAATCCAATTCACTAAGAGGCTCGACATAAATGAGCCCGAGCTTCAGTTTGAACAGATAGTAGACATTTAGTAGACTTTTTTTTTTATTTCCAGTATATAACACTGACAGGTTTTTGGAGAATACGACCACACTTGAATCCCTGTTTTAATTGCTTTTCAACAGCGGTAACAAAGGAGTAATTTAGACCACATACAATAGCACTCTCAGCTGGCCTGCCCTAGTTATTCCAGAAAGAAACTTTTAATTCAAAGTGCTGTGTAGATTAATTTTCTGATATGTTAAACATTGTTCTGCATACTAATTGACACCATTTTTTATTGTGCAAAGCAAGTCTTTTCATGGAGGCGTAATTAAAAGGGCTGGCGAGGCTTTTATGGCACACGTTAGAACAGAAATTAGCCAATTACCATTTCTGTTTGAGGGGTGAAATGACCATCGCTGCGCCTCGCTCTCTTTTATGTGGCCCACTCAATGGTTTTTAAATTCCCCTAAATATTTAGTATTCCAAGCCAAGAGAGAGAGAGACTGAGAGCAAATTACCAGGCCGATATATCTGTCCTCAAACATGAATTACTGTAAAACACTGCAAATGCAAGAGAACTTTCTCTCATGCAGCATGTGTTTCTCTTTGCTAATGTGTTATGAAATATATTAAAGATATGAAATTAAATTCATGATCTTTTTTAATTTTCTGCAAATTACAAACTTATTCATTTTACTTCATCAATGCTCATGTCAAATGATGCACAAAAAGCTTTCTGCAGCAACAACTGCAATGAAAACACAACTTTTACATCAACCGTGGATAAATACCCATAATATTTTTTATGCTATGGCTGTCATCAGTATGGCCACACTTATACTTACTCCTCAGAGTGGGAGGAAGAATACTGTATGGCCTATAGGTGGAGTGATTGTGCCACCCTGTGGTTGAAGTGAATACACCATGTAAAGAGGAAAACCGTATTCTGAATTTGGCTCAAGAAACAGCTGCAATTATTAATAAATAGATACCCTAAAAGCCCTGCTCAACTCAAGAATGTGTTTTGCTTATTGTGCGCGTGATGTTTGGCTGTGCAGAGTGGTGGATGTGCAAAGTTAGACACTAGAAGGCTGTTTTCACATCCATCTGCTGAAGGGGGACAGCGTCGCCGTTGTTACCTTAAATCTCAGTTTGACATGTGAGCACATGAGCAGGATATTATGACATCACAAGTAGTCTGGAGCCAGTCATGACCCAGTATGCGACTTACACAAGTGTGGTGTGGGAACTTGAAACCTCTAGTGCAAATACAATGAGAATGGACTTCCCAGTGAAGCAGGAGATATCTTGTGTCCAGCAATGCAGTGTATTAGCATATTCAGAAATTCTTCAGTGAGGGAGAAAGAAATGTCATTTCAATATTTTTCAACCAAGCAGCTAACGTTTTTTTTTTGTTTTGTTTTGTTTTTTGAAGATCCATACTGTCAGAATTTAACAGAATTTTATTTCATTTTTTTTTATCTTTAAGCATCTTCTTAAAAGTCAGACGTCGTGTCAGTTTCTCTGAAGTGCTTCACTGTTTGACACTGTGTGGCCCAATGCAAACCATCTGCTGAAGTCAGATAGAAGAAGAAATGAATTCAGACAAATTTGGAGAATCTATGAATCTATGACACTGAGCTCGGAAGCTGTTCCAGGTGCTTGCAGTGGAAAAACACATTACTAACACGCTTGCCACCCAGACCCTTTCTAAAAGTGGTGTCTCAAAAATGTGTGTGCAGCCCAAGAAGCAGAAACAGTTCAGGTTGGTTAACATTGAAATCCAGGAATATATTAATTATATGATTGACCACATGAGAACAAGCAAGGAATTGGAACTGAGGCCAAATTCAATGCAGTTGAACTTTGCCACACTCAATACAATGTGCAACAAACTACAAAATTACAAAGGTGCAGATGCCAGTTGAATTCCTTGATTCTACATCTTCATCTGTGTCATCGAGGTATCCATCTCAGGGGACTTAATGTACTGTAGGTCACATGGCATGGTGGCCCAGTCACATGATCCGTACATCTCTTCAGAGCACATATGTATGTAGTACGCACATGACAGCATATATAAAGATCAATTATATATATAAGCAGAATCTTTAAATGTACATGAGTTACACTGATCGTCAAAATGAAAATTAAGAACTTAGCAATGTTCTAACTTCAGAACGCTTATTTTCCACACGTCCCTCTCTGCCCTGGGTTTTTATGCTTTGGAGACCTCAGCACTCTGTGAGGCTTTTGAAGACTGAGCTGTGTGAAGATTGTTTGCTTTCATGTAGTCCCTACAATACAACAAGCTCATACACTTTTTGCAAACAACTCAACAACACATAAGGCAAAGGAGCAATGTTCTGCTCTTCTACATTTCAGCCACTAGATGTCACTGTCTGACTTCAGATCTTTTCTTGATATAATAACAAAGAGAGAGTTGAGAGAACAGTGTCCAGTGATTTTCTGCAAGGAGATTGAAATGTTTAATAGTTTTAAATAATTAAGTAACTGGGCATGTGCATTTGATGTGATGAAGCATGTGGCAATGTGCAAAGTCGTAGACCATCAAAAAACAATGGCCAGAGCTGAGTGATGGTCTCAGCCTGCAGGAAGACTTGCCTTTCCGTGACTTAAGGAGAACACTGTAGGTCTGCACACGTGATAGATTCAATGTACAGACATGGAGCCCTTTGAGGCAGCCTGTGAAATGCTCCGAGTGCCCCTGCCAAGGGTCAGCAGCTGCGGCGAGGCCTCCAATAAACAGAAAGCAAAGGACACACAGGACAAGCTGCCAGTCTGCATGTCAACCATAGGTGTTCTTGCTGGGTAAAATGGTGGGCTGACAGATAGGAACAGACAGGTCTGAAATCTCAGACACACAGCTTGTTCAGCAGGTTTAATTTCACTTAATTTCAGTCTAGCTGAGTTTGAGTCTCTGGACATCTGGGGGCTCCGAGCCATGGCATTATACTGTCTCAGAGTCTGGCTGCACTCCCCAAAGCAAAAAATAAAGAAGCCTTACACAGATTTAGTGCACATGTTTTTAATTGAAAATTATCTATGTGCAAACAGTTCTGTTCTATGTTATGTTGACCACACATTTACATTAAATCTGATACTTATTCTATTAATAGTCTAGCTATTCTTATTAACAACCTTACAGGTATAAACCACTGCAGAAACACGTTTTAGTGCAGTTTCTTTGACAACTCTGTCTGCCAACATAAAGCCACTGGCAAGAAAAATAAAAAAAAGTCATTTTTTTTCTGCTAATTTGAGCTTTGGCAACCCCTTTGAGAAAGTAATATATAACATTGCTTCCTTTAAGGAGAGTTTTCTGTAGCTATGTATACAACTTTAGAAGTAAAGGTCACTTTTTTGTCTCACAGCAGCAGTCTAGAATCCTTTTAGTTTGAAAGTACAGATTTGTTGGGCATCTCTGCATGTCTCAATGCGTGTTTGTTTTTATGCATGTTTTCTTCCACTGTAAAACATTTCCTAAATGGGTTGGTTGGTAATTTGGGAGCTATCGAATGTTAAAATATTGGGAGAAGTGAAGACATTTCTCAGTCTGCTGTAATAATTTGAATTTTAGAAGAGTGACTGAATACCCAATTTTGAAATACATATTTTGCTGAATTTGTAGCACCACTGAAAACCATGCATCTAAATGTATGCACCACTGAAAACCATGCATCTAAATGTATATGGTTTATGATCCCCTCTTATAAAGTTTTGCAATTTCCGAAACCTTTGTTGTTGTTGTTGTTTGTTTGTTTTTTTAAGTGTTTCCAGTCACCCAGCTTAATTTTTTTCTTGGATCACCTGACTGACAGAATGTGACTGGGCAGAATTGATTTTATACAGGCTCAACATCACGGATGTTAACTTTTAGTTTCAGAATTTGGTGTCTGAATTTCACCAGTCCAATTTTAGCAATGTGATTTTTTCATTTTTCAGATCCAACAGTCTGATTTTTTGTGAAACCTAAATAATTGTAAAAGAATAAGGTTAAAAAATGTTGAAAATATCTTCTGGAATTCAAATCACATAAATTCAGATTTTCAAAGTAAAATATCTCAATGCTATGAATTCAGCTGTGTTGACATGTCAACATTTTCAGCAGTGGTTTCATTTCACAATCAGGATTTGGGGTTTCAGGATTCATCTTTGCTTCCATAGTCTTGTGCCCACACCTTGTTTCACACCAACCCTGGGATTTCAACACAAGACTCTGAACTCCTGAGTTCAAACCTGCACTGCTTAATCATCCTTGAGCAAACAATTATTCCTGTGTTCCTGTGCAGGGAGACGGGTAAAAACATATCTTAAACATCATGTGACAACAGGATCTCTCACCTTTGCCACTCAAGACTTGTAATTTGAGGCATAGCGTTCATTGACAATGAATGTTCCTATCAGCTTACAGAGTTACTGTTGTTCAACCAGCTCTAAGTGGACAAACCTGTTTTACAGGAGCCCTTTGTCTGTTTACTGGTAGAAATCTTTAATAGAGATCATAGCCAAGTTCTCCTCACTAATCCTATTTGTAGATGTTTTTGTACTACTGCCAAATATCATGACAAGTTCAATAAAGGACTACCTGTTCAAGGCTGGCACATATATGTGGTTGATGTCATCAACACAGCATTTGTGCTGTGTTGATGACATAGAAAGTGACATGAAAGTAGAATAACTTAACACCACTATAGCGTTTCCTGGATATGATGACAAAGTAAAACCCGGCATGACGTTTCCTAGTTAGATGTTGGACCAGCCTGGTGGAAAGTTTCAGTACATTTCCTCTACTTCAGTATTTTCATGCTTCTTTATACTTCTACTCCACTACAATTCATAGTGAAATTATATACTTTTTTCTTCACTGTATTTGACAGTTATAGTCACTTATTACTTTGACTATAAGTTTACATACATACAGTATATGATACAAAATATATGATCATCTCATAAACAGGGGCCATTCTACTGCATAATGAGTCTTTTTTTACTGACAATACTTACATAATTTTACCCAGTGGTGGAAATTTACTCAAGCACTCTACTAAAGTATAATTTTGAGGTACTTTTACTTCACTTGAGTATTTCCATTTTCTGCTACTTTATACTTCAATTCCACTACTTTTTACTTTTTACTCCTCTACATGAGTTTTGGAAAAAGAGCCCTGTTTTCAGCTCTGTGACGAGGCATTTTCCAGCTGATCCAGGAGGGTTTTGAATATTTTTTTTCAGTTAAGAAGCAGGGGAATCTTCTCAACCCATAAACAAACACTTCCCATCAATTTGTCACAAACATTCCCATTCAAAATCACCACATTTGGAGATACAGGGTTTTCAGGACAGGACAGGGCATGAAAGATTGTAATCTTAAAAAGTAACTATAGCTGTCAGACAAATGTAGTGGAGTAAAAAGTACAACATTTGCCTCTGTACAAGGTACAAAGTACAAGTACCCCGAATTTGTACTGAAGTACAGTAGTTGAGTAATTGTAGGCTACTTAGTTACGTTCCACCACTGAGTACAGTACAGAATAGCACAATGTAGTATAGTAATAAAGTAGGCTGTAGTACAGCAGCACATGGTGTAGCAGCAGGCATTACTATCTGCTCAAACCACATGTGGGTAAAGTGTGATTAACTGATGTCTGAATATAGGATACTGCTCATAACTGTGTACTTGACCCGCTGAGAACAAATTGTTCTGTTTACAGGAGCCGGCCTGCCGCCAGTAGGGGGCGCGCCACGTGTTTACCGAAGTCTCATCGCCACCGGTCCACATGCGTCTCTTCTCTCTCCGCGGGTCACATTTGAAAGCCTGTTTTGGTTTGCTCTGTTTTGTGCTTTACGCATGCTGATGAGAGGTCAGCGGGGTGAAGACGCCTCGTCTCTCCCTTTGTTCCCCGGCTGAGTGCCCCCCCCCCCCCCCTCGTCACGGGCTGGTCACGTTTCTCTCTGGCCAATCAGAGGCGGCGGAGGCGCTCGGCAGCTCTATAAAATCAACCTGGAGGAGCTGAGAGGGAGCAGGAATGAAAAACAATAGAAACCTTCACAGCGACCACACGGCTAGAGACTCTGTCAATCTCTTGATATTCTTCTACACTTAACATAAGGTAAGGGTCCGTCTCTGTAGACAGGTTGCAGGCCCGGTGATGGACACCGATGTGGCTGTTGTATAATCGATCATGATGTCTATTGCCTTGGAGAGTTTCCTCGTCGAAAACATCTAGTGGAAGCATTGTGGTGTCAGCCTTATGTGCTTTTTTTCACAACGTCCAATCTGCTCGCGCCTGCCCTCATACATCCAGATGTGGCGCCACCGTGTGAAGCTTAACATCTGTCCTCCTCACTCTGCAGGTCCTGGGGGTCAAGAAAAATGGCCACTTCAGCCAGTTCAAAGCTGAACAAAGCTGTTAAACAGCAGTACATGGACCTCCCTCAGGGGGACAAGGTCCAAGCCATGTACATCTGGATAGATGGGTCTGGGGAGGGAGTGCGCTGCAAGACCAGAACTTTGGATTCTGAGCCCAAGACGATCGAGGGTAAGATCTCGCCCACACCCCACCACAGCAGACAGTACGGCACAGTTGGAGATTGTTTTTAAACCTCTGAAGAAGATCTTTGATTTTTCTCTCTTTTCTGTTTCAGATCTCCCCGAGTGGAACTTTGATGGCTCCAGCACCTACCAGTCAGAGGGCTCCAACAGCGACATGTTCCTTATCCCCGCCGCCATGTTCAGGGACCCGTTCAGAAAGGACCCCAACAAGCTGGTGCTCTGCGAGGTGCTCAAGTACAACCGCAAGCCGGCCGGTAAGCGGATGAGAACAAACCCGAGAGCCGTGGCAGTTGCTGCTGCCCCGCGTTTAAAGCTAATCCCTGCTATTGTTCCTGACAGAGACCAATCTGCGCCGCACCTGTAAACAGGTCATGAGCATGGTGGAAAATAACCACCCGTGGTTCGGTATGGAGCAGGAGTACACTCTCCTGGGCACGGATGGACATCCTTTCGGCTGGCCCTCCAACGGCTTCCCAGGTCCACAAGGTGAGTATCGGGTCTTGAGCCTGTCTCTTTGGTTATTGAAATATAACACATCAGCAATCCAGGCCAGCTGAGTGGTAATATTACGTTTTTTCCACCTGATCAGGGCCTTATTACTGTGGAGTGGGAGCAGATAAGGCGTATGGACGGGACATAGTGGAGGCGCACTACAGGGCCTGTCTGTATGCTGGAGTTCAGATCTGTGGAACCAACGCCGAAGTCATGCCAGCTCAGGTATTGTCCTGATGTCTTTTTATTTTTCTATTGTCCCACTTTCATGGCAAAGTGCATTTTTGGTCTGTCCGATATTGTAATAATCAGTCTATAATGTTAATAATGCGGCCTCTTGTGTTTCAGTGGGAGTTCCAGGTTGGGCCCTGTGAAGGTATCAACATGGGGGATCATCTGTGGGTCGCTCGCTTCATCCTTCACAGAGTGTGTGAGGACTTCGGTGTGGTGGTGTCCTTTGACCCCAAACCAATCTCAGGGAACTGGAACGGCGCCGGCTGCCACACCAACTTCAGCACAAAGGAGATGCGAGAGGATGGTGGACTCAAGTAAGAATGAGTTTCCAATGTTCGGGGTGTTAAATAATAACTAACCGCGCTATGATTTTGTTCCTAATCTCCCTTTCTTTTCTTCGCAGAGTCATCGAGGAGTCGATTGAAAGGCTGGGGAAGAGACACAGGTATCACATCCGGGCCTACGACCCTAAAGGCGGGCTGGACAACGCCAGGCGCCTCACCGGCCGCCACGAGACCTCCAACATCGACGAGTTCTCGGCCGGTGTGGCCAATCGCGGCGCCAGCATCCGCATTCCACGCTCGGTGGGGCAGGACAAGAAGGGCTACTTCGAGGACCGCCGTCCATCTGCTAACTGCGATCCTTACATCGTCACCGAGGCTCTGATACGCACGTGTTTACTGAAAGAAGAGGGCGAGGAGCCCACAGATTACAGCAAATGAACAGTCTAAGACAAAGTGTCATTACCAGTACTGTATTTACCCATGTTTATTTCAATACTTTATGGATGATCTTTACCTTTTTGATTTGTTTTACTTGACAAATGAAATAATAAGTGAGGTATTCCTTCTTTGTGCATTTAGTTGTATGCAGCAAGTCTGTACCTGTGGCACAAACGCTGCCTTTTTGCCAGCACATTTCGCCAGGGTGTCATGGCAGTGGACCATTTGTATAGAATTACATTATTGTGATGTGTCTAACTTGTACTAATGAAAAACTATCTAAGTGCAGGATTTAGTTGTATAACTTGTAACTCTGACCCAAAGGATCCCAAAGGCATTTGAATGTTTTTAGCAGTCTTGGCCTAAATCACAATGGTGGTTTTATCATGTTGTGGATAGACAAGGTCATTGTGTAAGCCAATCTACTTTTGTATGTTTGTTTTTTTTTAAAGTAATGCATGTCTGTTTTTTCACTTGTAATTGTGACTTGCAAAAATAACTTTAATAAAAAGCTAACATTTTTACATCAGACTTTTGACTCCAGTTTAATCCCATGTTTTGCCTCAAGTTATGCACTGACAGAAACCTGTTTGTCACATCCAGTCAGCTGATGTGAATCTGTGAAACGTGACCAGCGTTAAGGGGAAATGCACTCTAATGGTCGACAAGTGGCATTTAATTAAGGCAAGGGGACGGCAACCGTCCTCCGATGAGCAGAACTAGTGGCTGCCATGACAAGAGATCAACATGATGTTAAAAGTTTAAAAGAGTTTGTACAGATTTATTATTCACTGTGAAGGTGGAGAGCGGTGACTTTGTTTATTACTCGTCAATTCAGACATTGTGTGTGAAACTGTCTTTCTGGTATTTTGTTTTTCACACAAGCCCCGATACCCTATGGACTAGTTCTTAAAGTAGGCCAGGAAAATAAAGAATGCATAGTTCCTTCCAAAATGTGAAGAACCCGTGGACAGGGATGGCTCTTCATTTTGAGCAGTTAGTTGTGCAACGATGGTATAACTCACCATATTGCATTAGCTACTTAAACAAGTTTAGGTAACTAATATAATTTAGTAATTAAAGTTACATAAGAGCAACTTTAATTAGTTCTGATTATTAACATTGAACATCACAGTAAAAGGCACATGCCAACCATGTTGTTTTTGGATTGTAACTTCCACTGTCTGATTTGTACCATGTACACATGTCATGTGTCTGTGGCTCTCATGTTATAACTATTGCTACGATTTCTATTGCTCAACCTGATTTTAAAGCAGGTTGACCAGAGAAAATATACAGTATGTACTGTGCTGTAGAGAGTGAGTCATACATCACATTCGGGCCCAACATGTTTTCTTGCCAAAATAAGTGAATCAGATTTTTTGTGTGTTTTGGTTGATAAGTTTTATTTAGATTGAATTTAAAAAAGGTTTCTCTACTTTAAATGACCCCACAACTATGTTGGATTTCTGCTAATCATTCCTCAAATCCCACTGTAGTGTTTAAAATATTCAAATGTATTTTTCCTACCTTCCAGGCAGCCACTAGTGCATATTTAGTTCACTCTACCATGAAAATCAATTTGAAATTTGCTCAAGTTTGGTAATTCATCGCAGAGAACATCTCGTCTGCTTTAATCTTATAGGGCTGCATTCTTGTTGTTAGAGCGTATTCAAATAAACAAATATATGTAATCACAGAAATGAAAGCAGAGGAGTTGTTCAAATTACTTTTTTGAGGGATTTATCCTTATCATTTAAAATATTCAGCATAAATTTAACATGAATAGTCGTGTGTTTGAGAGTTTATTTTAGTCTAAGGGCCGTGAACTGGACTAAATGGTGTAAGTAAGGTGACAGTGTTGCCCAGGGAGGCTCTCCGGCATAAGATGTGTCTCACGGTCTATCGCTATCTGTCTGTCTGAGTGAAATATTGAACCTCCACTCACAAAAACTAGATAGAATTATTATGCAAGAAGCCAGTAAAGGTAAGAGTTGTGGCCTCATGTTCGTCAGGAAATATGTATCTATATATATATGCACACACATATATATAGAGAGAGCTATATGTATATGAGGGGACAAACAAAAGCTAATAAGTGAATAAACACATAGGCAACAAAAGAAAGGGCGGTCCTTATATTCAAAAGGTATTTTGTGCTCTAAGGGAAAACAGTGTTACTTTCATGCAATGCTTTTACCTAATCATTTCATTCAGTGAGGGTGTAAGTGTGTTTGTTGTCTAAGGGCAGATGAAAGGCCTGCACACCAGAGGGTCGGGGACAGTTTGCCTTATAGGGACAAAAGTTTTGTCCCCAGTTTGGTTTCCCCGCAGCCCATTCAGCTCGGTTCGAGTCGTAGGTAGAGTAGCAATACATGTAAACAGAGTGCTTTATAAATCACAATAGGATATTGCATTTTATGTTTTTGAGGACCAAATTTAGTAGCATGCATTTTTTTGTGTGTGCTCATTTGCTTCGTCATATGAATTCTAATATCTGGTCAGTGTAGTCAAAAATACTTTGGTCATTTGATCTGTGTGATTATGGTCAACAGTTTGTTCCACTTTAAATACAATTCAGGGTGTTGGTTTGCACTAAATGAAGTTCGGTAATTTGTAATTAGTATAGCTCTTCTTGGTTTGTGTCTCCTTACATAAACTGGAGTCACAGTGCGTGCAGTAGTATTTGCTTGCAGCAATGTGTTTGACATCAGTCGGAGAACACACCAAATTCGATTTAGCTCGGAGTTTACTGCCAGATGAGGATGTCAAAATCACATTGCATTTGGCTTCCATCAATAACTTCCACTAGCTAAGCTCAGGAAATGTTACTGCACGCAGATGCCACTCGCACAAGTCACAAATATTGAGTCAGTGGAATATTTTGTCACTTTTTTAGTACAATGGAGAGACAAAATGAGAAGACATCAGAAGAGTCCCTGTTACTAAAGACTTTATTGATTGAGGCTATCAGCACATACATTACTGTAGGGATGCCTGAGGAGGTGGATATCCAATTGAAATACCTTTTCTTACATGTCCATGTGTTGCACTGCATATCTACAGTTGCACAACCTATTGAAATGTTCCTATTGTATTACAAGTGGAACCCCTCCTCAGTTTCTGCTATGTTATCTGACCCCAGCACCACTTTGGCAACAATATGAGGATAAACAGATATTTCACATGAGATAACCTGGGCAGATAGACTAGACAAAGAGGAGGTCTCATGAAGCAAAAAAAAAAAAGACGCCTAGAGCTGCGTTTCCATGGCAGCCACAGTCTAAACTCAGGCAATCTGGTGTGTGGAAGAAAGGCGGGGGTGGGGCTCCATACCAGGCTCTTACATAACAACAGGCAGGTCAGGAATATGTATAGTGCACAGAACAAAGAATGTAGTTTACAAACAGTTTTTTTTTTTTTAAATGTCAAGAACATCCAGTGTGGTATCAGATATTAAAGACCTGCTACATAATCTTGTCTTGCACTTTTCATCACACTACACAGACATTGTAAATAAAGGGGCATCTGAACTGCAATTCAATCACAGGCCTTCGACTTAATCAGAAATGTTGAGTCCAGATGGCAAATGAAGCACCGTGCTTGACTGGGTTAACTCTAATCTCATCACATGAATGCAGTTTCTTCTGCTTTGGAGGCCCGATAGCCCTAGTTATCACAGACCGGCTATGTTTTCTCTCCCACCCCTCCCCCTCCTCCGCCTCAACCAACAACCTCACCCCCATCCCCCAGAGCCTCCTCCCCTGCTGCGGTGGGTTTGGGGACATGTAGTGAAGACTGTCACAGCATGGCTGGGCTGATGGTTGGAAACTTGAGCAGCTGTGAAAGCAGAACTGCACAGTTAGACAGAGACGTTCGATGGCCTTGGATGGAGGAGCAAGGACGAGGATCAGACCACCACAAATTGTGACTAACGTCATCAGCACTTCAAACAATCACACGGCAGTGGGATGATTAGAGCTCACCTGACTGTCATTATTAAATCCAACCTTAAATTCAGCACCAAAAAAAAAATAAGACTGACATCAGAGGTTCCTTGTGTCCTATCAAGTTTGGCAGTTCCGCTGCACGTGCACCACAGCTGACCTGGTGATAAGAAACACGAGAGGGCAGAAAAGCAAGTGACAGGCCTAAGAATAAGCTCAATGTGTCTTAACACACAAAATATGATAGTAATATATGGAGTTAAATTACACCTTATTGCTATTTTTACACTGACAAATGAGATTTAACACGTAAAGTAGTTCAGAGGTGCTGGGGGGGGGGGGGGGGGGGGTGGTGGTTGTTATTTCTGGACAGAGAGTCCTTTATGCTAAGCTATGCTAACCTGTAGCTGGCTGTAGCGTCACAGTAAGCGCAGAGACATGCGAGTGGCCTTAATCTTACTCATCTAACTCTTGGGTAACCCAAAAAGTCAGTAGCAAGGGGATTTCATTTTAACTGGGTCCCATACATTAAATCATCACAATCACTACACTGTGGTTCATTTTGTACAGAGTGCATGAAAATCGGACAGTTTCTTCAAAAATGTGTTTCTACACATTTTTCTATGTCATCATCTCTCTGTGAAAATACGGCACTCGCGCTGGTGCAAATGGCTCTGTTCCATTTCTATCAACCCAGAGAGGAGCCCCTCAGGGGACGGCTGATAGGTTAACAGGAAGGCATTTAAAGTGAACGAGAAAGGGTCGAGTGCTTCACGGCCAAATCAGGCTGACCCACCGTATTTCTGACACACAAACCGATCTTGAATTTTAGATGTGTCGCCCACATGCAACAGAGTTTTGTGTTGTATCCATATCAATGTGATTATACAGTATGTGTTTGCTTCATGCTTGAATAGTACAGTAAGTTGACCTGCACTTAAAGTACTTGCAAACATGAGAAGTTGTAAATATGGGTCAAAGCTTCACCTGTTTTTCTCCTCTGTGTTGACCGACAAGACCAGGCTAGACATTTCTTCCCTGAAAGTTCTTCCTGTCTTATTCTGTTTTGCTGAACTTTGTGGTGTCAGGTTGCCCATACACAGCTGGGACAAAAAGTTCTCTCTTTTTTTTTCTATGTTTGTCCATGCAGCAGCTACTTCAGTGTGCGTTTTGTTCTTTAGGAAAATTTCCAAATTGCAGTGTAGTGCTCTGCCTGGTTTAAAGGAGGTCTTTGCCCTCCCCCACTGTCAAATCCCATCCTGCAGTTTTACAATCCCCCATTTCAAGACTTTCAGGAACTGCGAAGGCAACACCACCCCCATCCTCCAGCCACAAAAGATAATGGAATTTCACAAAGGTCACACAAGTAAGCACAGGGTGAGCAAAAAACAAACAGAGCCAAGTCTGTGTGTCTGACGTAAGAAGAATAACATAAAAACACCTCAATCAGCAGTGCTGGGAAAAGGTACTGTCACAGCTGATTTTCAGAAACAACAGATTTTATAATATAGGATGGATTTTATTAAAATGCCGTCTGTTTTTAGTGTGGCAATCAAAGTCTTAACCATGTTAATGTTTGTGTCATGCTCTACACACTGAGTTTCACTGGACTGCATGCTGTCCTAAAAGACAACTAACTGCGACAAACTGGGACAAATGTAGAATTTTCCTGTTTGCCTTAAAGCACGAGGTTAGTTGGACAGGATGATTTAACACTTCCTTTGGTTTTGAAAACCTTCGCAAGTTTTGATGTAGTCCTAGTAATAGCGTTGTGTTGCCTATTTCTAAACATACATTTTAGAAGATGTGGAAGAAGTATTAAAATAAAAGACAACTGGTCAAAATTACAAAAATCAAAAAAAGAAAAGAAAAAGAAAGAAGAACTGTGATTTAAAAGTCACAGATTCAGTTATTCAGAAATAGTAAAGTGTTCTATTGTTTAGGGACCACAGGTGCAAATGGTCTCATTTTGTTCAAAGCGAGAAAGAGAATTATTAGAGCATATTTCCCCAAAACTTCTAAGCATATCTTTAAATATGTCACTACAGCGAGGCCACTTTTAGCTTAGCTTCGCACAGACTCAGTTACCCTGGCTCTGTCCAAATGTAATAAAATCCACCTTCCAGAACCTCTAGCTCACTAGTTCCTTTAAAGATAGACTCCCTTACTTCAGCTGTTGGGTGTCATGGGACCCAGTAGCACCATCAAATCCCTAAATTTCTTCCCGGCTCACAATTTTGAAAACTCATAAAAGAAATGTATTGAGTTCAAAACATTCACAGTCAGCTGGGTGGACATTTTTTAATATGGGGGCGCTATTGGGCACTATATGAGGGAGTATCCCTTTAAAGGGAGAGGTTGTAATGCAAACAAAATGGTCAGAAAAATTTTTTTTTTAATGTAATTCATGGACTAACACACCACACAACAGCTAAATCTAAGTTTCAGTATAGGCAGTTAACAAACAAGAATCTAAATTAAATATACCTTTAATTAATATGGTTTAAAAAATATGGAGATTGTCCCTCTAAGTGGATTAGTGAGAAGTTCTGTTGAAATTTACTGGAAGCTTTTAATGATACTAAATCTGATGCTTGTTAACTATAATCCCATCACCATCAAGTACTTGTCATATTCAATTGCCAATGGCAAATTAAACTGCAAGTTCAGTCTTGCTAAGGGCAAGACTCCACTTAACATATGGTAGAGAAAAAAAAGAGTTGGCACAGTCATGAAGACAGCAAAGAATGAAAATCCATGTAAACTGAGAAACTACAAGTGTGATAGTAGCTCTAAGCACAACTAGTCCAACTGCCCCTTTAAAAAGACTCAGGACAAAGAGGGCATGCATTATACTGGCAGCTTTAATATAGGGTGAAGGGAAATAGCAGTTTTTATGTCTCAGAATGGACTAAGAATGACATCACTATTCTGATATATTTCTTTACTGGCATGTTCGCCTGCAGCGCTTTGGTTCAACAGTTCCTTATACTATGTATAGACGGCACTTGTCAGTTCTTGTTGTCAGTTCTGCGTGCCACAGACAGTAACAAGCTTGTTCGCTTTCTTTCTAGATCGCCTGTACTGTACACTTTCATTGTGTGTCATAAAGATGTTAATTCCACCCTATGATCACTTGCGAGGTTATTCATTAGTTTGTAGTGCTGTCGTGTTTCTATTATTTTGTGCAGCTTTTGTACTTCTACTGGCCACAAAGGAAATCATCCCATGTGCAACTGAACTTGTGCAATGATACAATATAAATGAAATATATGTTTTTTAATTAAATTTAGACTACAATACCACAAAATACAGTTTGCCAAGAAGCCAACTCTACAATATGCTGTTTAGTCTAACTACATCAAGTCGGCATCAAGAGGTACGATACGAGTTGATGTCCTGCAGGGTACAACTTATGCAACTGGATGCATAGCGAAGCAAATCCAACAATTTCCACAGCCGGAGAACGGACAGTTCTGTGGAACATTCCAAGCTTGGGTATGTTCTCAATTAAGGCGGTCTACTCCACCGTGAAACTCAAGAACCACCTCCGGGATGACTCTGCACTTTTTCTGTGCAGTGTGCCAGTGAGTTACATATATATCATTGAAGTATTCGTTCGTGTCCAACTTTCTAGCAAAGCACTCTGTGTTAGAAGATGCTCTTTACAGATTACATGCATCCTGCTAAAAGACATTCACCCTGAGTTCAGTCAGGGTGAATGTTATGATGTGAAGCAATATCTGAAATGAATGGACAGCATTTGATTGAAGCTCAGGCTTCTAAAATTCAGTGTAAGCAAGCATGTATTTGTGTTGTCCTTTATTTTTCTTTGAAGCGGTCACCAGGGAAAAGCATTTTCCTGACTGGGGGTCTGGAAGAAACACAAACACCCAGTAAACTAACAAACCCCAATCTTTTTAATCCCAACAGGGACTTCCTGGGTGATGCTCCTTACACTGGTTGTTAGTACAGCTTCGACATCCGGGTCCATGTATTGCGTCACTGCAAAAGACATTTACGTAACACCCACGACAGCTTTGTTGAGACAGCTTCCAGTTGACAAATACAAAGACGCAGAGTCATGAACATTTCAACTCCATCTGACCAGCTTTAGTTTGGTATCAATTTCAAATGATTTGTGTACAAAAGGGTTCACTTTTGACAGCTTAAAGGTACAAACATGAAACCACTTAAATGTTTGATTCTTGACTTCAGATGCAAAGTTGGCAAACTGTGTTGTATAACTCATACATATGCACAGTGACATAGTTATATAACTATAACTGATACAATCAGGAAGTATAGAGTTGCTTATAATGTTGGCCAACAACTATTTCGCTTGTTACCAAGAGGTTCCAGAGGCCAACCACAACTGTGCTTTTTTTGATGTTTTCTTAAAGATCTTACTTTTGCTTTCTTTGTGTGTGTTTGTTAATAATATGTATTTTTCATTAGCATGACATAAAAAAAAAAGGGTATGCCTTTTTTCCAAAAACAGCTATTAACTAATTTACATTAGGAAATTTAGCAGTGGGTATGTGGCGTTGCTATGTGGGAAACTGTATGCAGGAGACTAAATCTTGATATGATTAGACGTACAAAGTGCATCCGAGTTTAAAACACAGCTTTGTAAAGGCAATTTGTCCAGTGCCCCATTTCAATCTGCTCTCCTGGGAAAATGCAGACCAGCACTGTCCATTTAATTACAGCATTAGTCTCGCGAGGACCCCTCAGTTACTCAACACATGCAGGCGGCTCAAATCCTGCCTGTCTCTACAGGATGAAAGAGAGGGCCGTTCTCTGGTCTGAAGAAAAAAAAACTGGGTCTGAATGCCAGCGGTCAACTTGCCAGCAACAGGAGGATTTTGGAACCTTATCAGGAAACCAAGATATGCCAAAAACTGATGAAGAAATGTCCTGCCCTTGAGAATAAAAGTAGTTCTAAAGATTAAATATACCGCCAGTGTGTGCCCAGGAACTCCATCCTTCTCACCAAATGCCTCCAACATGATTTTGAATGGCTCCCAAATCATCAATGGCAAAGGGGTACCAGGTCATCTACTGACAAAAACCTGAACTGCAACTTATTTATTCTCTGAGAACAAGAGCTGGACATAGTGTTCTCAAAACCAGTCACACAAAATTGAAGCCATCCCAGGTTTTGATTTTTTAAGCATATACTGTACACATACAGCCAGCCCTCTTTATAAATAGGGTAACTGAAAACAAAAACCCTCTTTTTCCACGTAGAGAGAAAAAAAATGAGCTGATACACTCCTTCTTCCTCTCTATTCCAAAGTTAAAATTGAGAACATTGTGTTATTGTGAAGCAACACACATGTCAACAGTGAGATGGATCCTAAGATAAGCTCTCCACTGAGTTGTTTTGTAAGGAGCCAGTCTGTGGTTCATGTGCTCATCAAATAACCAGTAAACAGCGACACGCTGAGGCCATCACAAGAACATGCACATGAGCTTCAAATAGAGCTGAACGCTCCTCCTTGTAAATACTCTGTGTTCACAAAGATATGTATTTCTAACATTGTAAAGCAGACAGTTCAATGGCGCGTTAAAACTCAATACGTCAGCTTTTATAGTAATGCGCATCAAGCCAGTGTGACCTCATAACCTAATAGTCAATTAAAATATCAATGCACGGCCAACCTATTACACCAACATGGCGGAGGAAGAAAAGTTTAAATATCACCTAAAAACATGAATATGACCATATATATATACTTTAATGTAGCCTTTTTTAACGTTTTTAATAAGCCTGCCTTGAAAAAGTAAAAAAGTTGTCAGAAATACGAGAAACTCATTTAACTACTACTGTACGTAACCTAAAAGTTATCATTTTTAATACAACAGTATCTAAGCTAAGCCACACGCAGTCCTGCGCCTCTCTGACTGACTGCGGCTCAGTCGGCGGGCCGTGCAGGCTACACACAGTCAGTAGTGTTCGGCCAGTGGAAGGAAAGCTGAGCCAGGCTGTCAGGATATCAGTGCCGTGCTGACGAGCAGGATAGATGCTGACCCAGAGACGGCCCCAGCCAAACCCCGCCCGCTACCACCGCTGGACAGCTCCCATGGAGTTAAACTAGACCCGGGGCCGAGGCTCGCATATCTCTGAGGGACACCGCGGGGTAAGGACCTCACTTCAATGTTTTCAGTCTGTGGAGTTAAAATTCATGAGGTCGACTGAGTAGCCTTTTTTTTTTATTCATTTATTTTGAATGGGGAGATTTGGGAAAAATCTCTGCAGGAGCGTGTGTGCAAGCTTTGGGAGCTCCGGTGTCATGTGACAATGTGCAAGGTGCAAGGTTGTGTGAAGGATACACCCAAGATACTGGTGAATGCAGCAGTAAAGAAGTTGCAAGCAGGCATGTGTGGTGATAGTTATGCCAGGAAGACGTAACAATTATGAAATGATAACTTGAATTCTGAAATAAATTGACGTTATGAAAAGACACATTGGGCATGTATGAGGATGGTAATAACATGCTCAGTGTATTTTATTTTTCAGGATTTTTTTTTTAGGGTGCACAGCATCAGGAATTCCCCAAACAGCTTAGAACTCATGCCCCGCTGCACAAGTGACCATGGCTGACGAAATCTCCACAGGGATGTCTGACAGGGCAGCTGTTGGGACTAGAAGCAGAAGGAATCATCAAGAAAGGCACCGCGTTGCTCCTTCTCTCCCCGATGGACAGATCTCAGTCAACATTCCCAGCACGAAGACTGACTCGTCATCTGGCGGGATTTGTGAAGGTGTGAACTCGCTTCCAGAGAGCGGTGACACTGGAATCCTCTTTCTGAACCCTCAAACGCCGAACTGGTCCCTCGTGGAGAGGTTTGCCGAGCTTTCACCGGGAGAAGAAACAGGACTTACTGGTGACCGAGACCGCAGAGAGTTGCTACAATACACTAAATATACTCAAAACAATAAAATAAATGGATTTAACGAAGCGCTTTCGGATGCTGCACAAAAGAATGGAGGCTCTAAATACCTCAAGAGCCGTGAGATACAAAGTGATGCCTCAGTCAGACAGAGGGCATCAAAGCTCAAAGAGCTAAATGTTGAGGAATATTCTCCAGGTGGGGGTGGGAATAAGACCAGAGAGAGGAATGAAACTAGTCCCCCCGTTAAGGAATCACTCAAAAAGGGTGAAGACGACAAGATCCCTCGACTTTTGATGGCGATGAAAAAACGCAGTGGAGTTGACACCGGGCAGCGTCCCTTCAAGTGCACACACTGCCACTGGGCTTTTAAGAAGCTCTGCAACCTCCAGAGTCACTTACAGACACACACTGGCCTCAAGCCACATGTGTGCGACATATGTGGCAAGGCTTATTCTCACCAGGGCACGCTGCAGCAGCACAAGCGCCTGCACACAGGGGAAAGACCGTATCACTGCCCCTTCTGTGTCAAGACCTATATCTGGTCCTCAGATTACCGCAAGCATATCCGCACGCACACTGGTGAAAAGCCCTACGTGTGTGACACCTGCGGCAAGGATTTCATTCGCTCGTCTGACCTGCGGAAGCACGAGCGGAACATGCACACCAATGACAAGCCCTTCCCGTGCGCGCACTGTGGCAAGACCTTCAACAAGCCGCTCTCCCTGAAGCGACACGAGCGCAAGCACCTGGGGGAAAGGCCTTTCTCCTGCCCCGACTGTGGGAAGACCTTTGCTCTGACCAGCCGTATGGCGGAGCACCAGAAGATCCACACGGGGGTGCGCCCGTACGTGTGCTCGGTGTGCTCCAAGTGTTTCACAAAGTCCTCCAACTTGGCCGAGCACGAGGCCATTCACAGCGGGGCGCGGCCCCACAAGTGCAGCGAGTGCGGCGTGGCGTTCGCCATGGCGTCCCGCCTCGTCCGTCACCAGTACATCCACAACAAAGAGAAACCCCACAGCTGCACGGGCTGCAGCAAGAACTTTAGCCACCTAGCCACACTGAAGCTTCACCAAGAGCAAACCTGTGCTGGGAGGATCTTTGTCTGTGTGGAGTGTGACAAGTCTTTCCAGTGTGCAGCAAAGCTTGCACAGCATATGCTGAACCACAGGGACAAGAATGTCTGAATCTATTTAAAGACAGGTACTGTAAACACTTTTCACTGCGCAAGCACTATTCACTCAATTTGCATCTGTATATCTAAATGCAGTGGTATCATTTTTGAAACAATACTCTAGACACATTGGATCCATTCACGGTCATAGGGCACCAGTTAGTTTATGTTAAGGTATGTATTTATGTTAATTGTGCCTTATGGGTTTTAAAACACGTTACTCACACACACACCCTCTCCCCCACGTGGTGCTGGGTTCCCATTGAGAATGTTGTGGGATAAAAACTGCCACCAGCACAGCATTGACACTGGAGCTGACAGCTTAATGGTGTAATATTTAAGAGCATACAAAGGCTTTAAGAATGTGAATGCAGTTAATAATACACACAACTTTTCCATTTTACATTCAGGAAATGCAGGCAGTTTATCGCGATGAAATGATAATGATATAGTAGCAAGCCTGGGTCCTTGTGAATCTGATGGTAGAACACGCTGAGGCCTGTCACTTCCTCACCCTGAGTTTATAGATACACAGAGGTTTATATACCCAACTTTAACACCAGTGACATCAGCCTAATGTTCTCAACCCATCAATGCCTGCCATACACATACAAAATAACATTGACATCAGTACTTAACTTATTCTCAGGTGCAGGTTGTTTTTATTGTCCATTGAGTTGCGGGCACTTTTAGCGCACTTTTCCTTTGACGCACAAGCAGCAGTAGCTGCAAATAGGTGCTCTAGCATGGTCCTAAACCAGCCATAACCTAAAAGGCTCATTACTTCGGACCACCATAATAGACCAGAAGAGTAGAGGGAGCTAGGTAATCAGTCACTGCTTTGTTGCCAGTGGACACTTCTATTTCCTGGGCAGGCGTTTTGTTTGATATGTGGTTTTACAGTTTACGTTCTGTAGTTTAGTTGGATTTTTTTCACAAGCATATCAGTTTGACAAGATTTAACTGTACCATATGTAATCAGAAATTTGCGGTGAAGAAAACACAACTAAGGTGTTTTTCAAGAACATTGATAGTAGTGCAGAAGCAAGGCTAGAAGCTTTGACTGCGTTGATGAGTGTTACTACTGTGATCAAAATATAGTACGTACACAGTATTTACCCTGATATAAAGTGGGAAATTACCCCACAATCTTTGAATCTACATATAGATGTAGAACTGCAGGCAATGTATTCAAATTTTAAAATATCTGACTTTTTCTGAATATGTATGAATGAATTAGTATGCATGTAATGTCAGTCAGTTGTTAATCTATGGTTCTTTTTAATCATATTGCCACGCACAACAAGCATGTTTGGCTGCAAGAATTTTTCAAGCACATAGGAGGTCAACCTCTAGTGGAGAAAACAAACATGAATGGAACAACATTGCAAACCTGCAGTGTTAAAAAAAATGTTTGAAGATGTAGCTCAATAAAAGTGTTTTTTTAAACTAAATGGTAATTTCAAAATAATGTCATCAGCCATTGTTGTTTTATTTATTTTTTTTTACTAATAATGTTGGCTCTCCGATAAATCAAAGGACATTGCACAAATTTACCAAAAGAGGAGCAGGCCTGTATTTCTAGTCAAAATTTCATTTTTTGGAGAGATTTATTTGGATCCAATTTGAAACTGCCTCTTATAAAGCTATCTGTTCTTAATGTTTTTATGCTCTGACATGATATTGGCAGGCGTTGAGCGCTGTTTGTCTGTGTGTCCTCAGTTCCCGGCCAATGTGTCCCACTCACACTTGGCAACTGCAGAGTAATGGTAAAAGGACACGGCACCTGCTGTGTTGTCACTTGCTCAACATTAAGTGAGAGGCCCCGTTTGCAATCCCAGCTATTTCTTGGCCAAATGCATTTATTCAATATGTTTATTTTGCAATTATCAGAGGGAAATGTCTTAAAAATAAAACAAACATATATAGACTATAGATACAGTTTTATGCCTTTTGTAATACTAAGAAATTACACAGAGGCAAAATTGCCCTGTTAAACTGGTAATTAATACATTTCATGTGCTGGTACAGAGGTATAAAAAAGAACTGATACATACTTTAATACATAAAGCACAAAGCTATAAGGCAGAAGTAGAAAAATTCTCAATAACATCAAAATTGACACAGTAATAAAAAGATTGTTCAATGTATTCCAAGGGTATATATTACTGTGTGTTTTAAATACATTTTAGGGTCCTACGTTTCGTTTTTTCTTCACACAAACATTTCTATAATAGGAATAGAACCCCGTTCTCAAATGAAGACATTGCAAATATAATCAGCACATAAACAGTTTGATCCCATAAGAATCTGCTGGCTAGGGGCGTACTGTGGCGTGTCGGCTGTTTGCCAGGCAGAGGTCTTTCCCAGCCCCCCCTCCCCTTCCCACCATGTGGTGATATCCATCTTGGCAGCATGACACACTCATCCATTTTTTTTTTTTTAAATGTCTAATATATAATTACAACTCAAACTATTCCACTTTGTAGATGGTGAAAAGAATCACATATCGGTTCATAATTCACTAACCTTGCAAAGTCAGGCTACAAATTCTGCTTTCTTAAGATTAAGGATGGCTTCTGCAAGGTAAAAAAAATGACCACAGCACTGGATAACAGTTGAGTTGAGATCTTATTTATGTTTTAAGGTATTTTTTATTATTGTTCAATTGTGTTTAAGTGCATTAAGTGGATTTATACTTTTAGATATAACTTACATTTAGCTGATTCTCCTGAAGCATATGAGTAGTTTCCACAGGTGGTCACAATTGCTTTTCTGTAACTTTTTTCCACTATACTAGAGCTCAAGGTCAAATCCCTCGCACATAAATGCTTGCTGCGGTCAATTAAGATAGCCCCCCCCCCCCCCAGTGCCACCCCAGTGCCCCCCCAATATGTCCTACATCCACTGGTAATTTCCCTGCTGTCAGCTTCTAAGAAGCAAACCTCATCTGTCGCTGCAATATGAGTTACTATCAGACTGTACCCAGGGTATTTCTGTATCTAATATGCAACATGATGGTGGAAAAGCTGGGGGTTTAAAGGGCATCCTTAAAAAAGAAATGCAGGCACGGGGAGCGGGATGGATCTTATTGGTGTTAATCCAAGCTCAGGTGAAGCTCTCATTAGATGTAAAGGCACTGTTAATGGTCAGTGGTGTGGTGTCCCCACTTTGGTTTTAGTGGTGTCAGTGATCCTACAAACACAAATAATTTAAAAGAAAAACATGTGAATCCTTTAAATAAATATTGCACATATTGCAGTAAATATTGCAGAGATATACAGTATTTATCTTTAAGTAACTTAATTTACCTGCAATACAGGCAAATGGTCAGGGTTTCTACCCCAGCTGCTGGCCTATGAAGAAAACATGGATATTTATAGAAAACTGTCACATTTGCATAGTTTAATGTAGGCAAAATATCATCAGTGGCAGCCAAACCATTACCAATGTTTTAAATTACAGTACTGAAAGTATGCAAGCTGACTGTGCTTTGGCCAGAATATGAAATTGGACACGCTGGTCAGCCACTGTTTTTATGGCAGCGACACAGAAGGCACAGTGACCTCGGACATCCCACACAACATAAGAAGAAGGTGGAACGTATTTATAACTTGGATAGTTGAACCTACAAAAAAAAAGAATGTGATAATTTATCAACACTGGCAAGTAAAGAAAGAAAAGTTATTTTCATAATTTCATAATTCACCTGCTTTCCTTGAAAAGGGGTTGATCCCTGCAGAGGAAGGCTGGGATGGAAACATGCCAGGAGGGACAGTGGCAGGCGGGGGTGGAGGACAGAAGTCGGCAGTAGGTGGCAGCTGCAACATGCAAAATATATATGTTACATCACCAAATTTAAACTTGATTGCAACTGAAAAGTATGATGTATGTTTTTACTCTTACTGTCTGAGCTGAGCTTCCCTCCTCTGAACTCTCCTTTTGGACATCTCTGGGTTTTGAGTTAAACCAACCACTGAACCATCCCACTTTAGTGCGCTGCATAACACACAGAGAAAACTGAACATGCGTCGAACCACTCTGATGTGGTTTAACAGGTGTCAATATGGCGGGGGCACCACCCACCTGTTTCGGAGGCTCGTTGTTCTGCTCGGAGGCCTCTGAACCCTGCGGAATGCTCTGCCAGCTCGGCATCTGCTGACTGATATCGACTTCCAGCATCTGAACCCCCATCTTCAAAGGCAAATACAGACAACGACACACATCCAGTTACCATTATAGAAAAATGTACCAATGCTCCATACACTTAAAAGGGTAAAATCTTGAATTGTTTAGCAAAAAATAAAATGAAAGCAATATTAATCGAGAAAGAAATGAGATCAGGTTGGTTGGCAACTTTGTGTTCCTTGCTTTTTATCAGTACAGAAAATTAAAAACTTTACTCACTGTGCCTGCTCCAGATGACGACCAAGCCCCTGTAGGAGCAATGAAATCGAAATATTACACCCCAGCTGACTCCCCCACAGTCCATAGTAAATATCTCAATGGAGAAAGGAATGAAGGTCTAACATTAGGGATTCTCACCCTCTGCTGCTGATGGCAGATCACTCAGAGGACAATGTGGCGAGGCGGGTCTGACTCCAGCGCTATCTGTGTTATGATAACTGGAGTCTTGGCTCGCAGACACTGTGGGCGCTGGGGGAGCATAAACCGCCGTTACTGGCATCGGATAATTGGCTTGTGGCCTAGACGGAGCAACAGGGGAGAGGGACTGTGACATAACAGGGTCTATTAGGGCTGGGTATCAAATGTGCAGTAAGTTTTCTTTCTACATGGTGGACTGAAGATAATAAGGCATGTCTCTGCATGTTTTGTACCAGTCCTGAGCTCCCCTAACATCCCATGGCAACGCTGTCTTTTCCTCTGGGTTTCCTTCAACTTGATGCTCACGGTCTTCTTGATCCTCGGCGCCT
Organism: Lateolabrax maculatus; assembly: GCA_031216445.1. Taxonomy (NCBI): domain Eukaryota; kingdom Metazoa; phylum Chordata; class Actinopteri; order Acropomatiformes; family Lateolabracidae; genus Lateolabrax; species Lateolabrax maculatus. Next base: position 23,903,309 of record CM062196.1, on the reverse strand, counting down.
CCGTAATATAGGAGCTCAGGCTCTGGACTCTGGACGTCGCGGCTTAGGTCACCCAAGTCTGACTCTGCAGAAAAATAAAAATGAAAGTAGCATTCTTAAGTATTCTTAAGAGTATTCATTAGCCGATGTACAAGAGAGTAAAGGGCAGAAGACACGCTCTCTCATGGGAAACAGTGACACACAGTGCATCGTTTGAAGTAATGAGAAGATTAAAAATGACCTGAGCACACTTTGCTATCCTCATGGGCCAAAGCACTTCCTTCAGGAGGCGGCTGGTATGTTTCAGTGAAAATGTAACTCCCCGTCTGAGTAAAATAACACATTTAAACTTCAGTTATATAGATGTAATGTCTAAACAAGAGTCTACAGCGGCTCTGTGAGGCCAGATTTAGGCACAGCGAACGTCACCATGCCAACATGCCCACAATGACAATGCCGACATGTTTATCAGGTATCATTTGTTTACCATGTTCACCATCTTTAGCCCGTTAGCATGCAAACATTTGCTAATTAAAACTACACGCAAAGCCCAGCTGATGGGGATGTCATCAGTTTTGCAGGTAGCACTCGCCTGTAAACTGTGGTGTCTTTCGCGGAGGTGTTTCAGCCAATCGGGCTCCTGTCCGGCTCCGCTGACCCCTGCTTCACTGAACTGGCCCTCAGAGTGTCTCAGCCTGTCTGACAGCTGCAGGGGAAAGGACACATACATCTGTGTAGAACTGACCCGATACACACCGAAACCACTTGGACTGCAGTACTCAAATGTATAAGACATAGTAGGTATGTATAATAGGCATGTGTGTATAGGAGGGTGAGTGATTACCTTAATAACCTCTCCAGTCAGCACAAAGAAAGGCTCCTTCTGTCTGAGGATCGCCTGCCCTACCACCTCACAGTAATGAAAGGCCTGAGATGCGAGCCCACAGTCCAGCAATCGACTGGCGTACAGGAACTTATACACCTGACCACAACGCAGCAGCATTCAGCATCACATGCCTCAGATTTATTTAAACATGGCTGCAAATGAGAATTGTCTTCTTTATAAAACTGTGTGTCGAAAGCAGTGAGATCTGGTGTAAATGGGAGCTACCTGAAAATATGGTATTGAAACGCGTTTGCCCCCGAGTGTCTGGCAGTACTCATACAACTCAGTGCACTGGATGGCAGGGTTTGTGGCAAAGCATTCAAAGGACTGCCTGAAGGAGAGGAGAGGGGGGGATACAGCAAACAAATCTCAGCAAACACTACACAACAGCCAAAACAAAAGATTATAGATTACAGATTAAAATAAGGAGCATTGAACGATATTTACGTCTCGCTTCGCCCAGTGGTTGTTTCTTCTAATTCTATAAGACTACACGGAGGGCAATTCAACTGACAAATGGCATCAAGGAGCAGAGCACAGCTCACCTGTGGCTGCTGCCTAGAAGCACCAGCCTGTCTGCCTTCTGTGTGAACGCCCCGAAGGGAACGCTGGCTGTCAGGTAGCACACGTGGGCGGCGTACGTGAGGCCTCTGGAGGCTGCACGGAGGGAGAGAGCGACACAAAACTATCAGCTCGTACATGCGCGCAGAATCAACATTGCAGCCCCGTCAGTCAGTCAGTCAGCACGGCCATACCCAGAGTGTCTCCCATGGTGACGATGGCCTTCTGCTGGACAGCCGGGTCTCCCGTCTCATTGGAGAGCATGACAGCCAGGTGGGGCCTCCAGTCTCCCCACTTTTCGCTTGCACAGCTCTGGGCACAGAACGTCACCATCAAAACTTTTATTGGCTATTAAGACCCAAACATTTTCGGAATACAATAATAGAAAGTGTGGTGACTGGAATGTGTGAGGAGTTTTTCTGGATGTTGTACCATGGCTACGGCAGGGATTCTCCCAGACAGCAGCTGGAAGAGTGTCTGGAGGGGATCACTGGCCGTCAGTTGGCCAGTAAACCTGCCAAAAGAGCGGATTTTGTCACTGCACTCACATGTTAACCAAGGCTGAATCACATGCTACCAGCAGAGCCATCACAGTCAAAGAGCATCCCTGCTGCTGCTCTGCACAGAAGTGACACACCACACTCCTAGTTTAAATTCGGCCTGTCTTGTCAATCACAAATCGAAATCGGCCCTGGCCATCTGTCAACCTCTTCTCTAACATTCCTCTAGTGACACCCTGACATGTGCTGCTGTCGGACATACTGCCCATTCCAAAACAGTCTCTTAAGATAATCCCCCTGTTAATGACAGAGCCCCTCGCTCAGCACAGTTCTTCTGTTTAAAATGAGCCACTCCTCTGTGACTGGAGATTAAAAAGGCTTTAATTGAGCTCATTGCATGTCAAGACAGACTATTTACACTGTGTTAACAGTCTGTTATGTGCTGTGATAAACCCACCCTCAGCAAATTATAAATAACTCAATACGCCAATATAAACTCTGAAAAACAAGGTAGGAAGTAATTATATTTTGTGAGCCCACAGGAATAATGAATCATTATTGCTTTACAAATACCTGTTAGAAATAGCACAGATAAACATCGTATCTACTGCCTCATGCAAAGATATAACACTTTTCTCTTTGTTTTATTTTGAAAGTGTTTACGAAACAGGAAGCCGTGTAAGTGTTCCAGAGGTTTAATCTCTTTTTGTTTACACAACTGTGATTACCTTCCACAAATTCTAAATAATATTTTTGGACACCGGGCCGTGGGAAAGCCACGGGACTAGATGTCCTGTCGTGTTCTTTGCCACGTGCTAGACAAGTCACAAGTATGAGTGACTCCTCCTCCCCCAGTTCTGAGGGCAGCAGTAGAGGAAAAGTCAGGGGGTGACCAGAGTCAGTAGGATTCATCCTCTGGGGACATTGAATTTCTGTTCAAAATTTCAAAGCAATCCGTCCAATAGTTTAGTTCAGTCTGGATGGATTGACTGACCGACCAACAGACCAACGGACAGACTGACATTGCCATCCCTACAGCCATGCCAGCAGCGTGGCTCAAACTATGGATGTGTGGAGGAGAACTGGATACTGGCTTCCAAGATTAATTTCTATAAAAGTAGCTCAAATAAAAGTGACAGAAATACCTCATCCCCTTTTATCTGTTACACAAGTTTAAAGTCATACCATAAGTACCTCAGTATCTAAGTTTAGTCAAATGGAGCATTTCCTCACAAATTACCCTTTCTTGCAGCTGTCATGTCTCGGATGACTTTGATTTTCTCACCTGTTCAGCACAGTGGTGTAAGACCTGTTGTCCATCTTGCTGGCCAGAAAGAGTGCATGCCCCCACAGGCCGCTACTCATAGCCGACTCCAAGGCCTCCTGGAAACCACATGGGAGAGTGTGAGAGGACAAACATGCACATCCCAGCACAGTACAACATCCATGGCAACTTGGTTTGCTCCACTCAGTTAAAGAATGATGCCTGATAAAAACTATTTCATCATATGAGGATTTCTATCTGAGTGTGCTGTATTTACATCCTGCCCTCGAGAGTAAGTGATTCATATTCTGGCATTTGGAGTAATGCTGAGGATACCAGGGGTGGGAAGTAGCTAAGTACACTTACTTAAGTAGTGTACTGTAAGTGGAACTTTGCGGTTCTCATACTTATCTTGAGTATTTCCATTTTATGCTATTTTATACTTCACTGCATTTCAGAGGGGAAACATACATTTGTTTGATTCCACCACATTAATTGTCAGCTGCAACCACTGGTGACCTTTCAGATTTTACATGAAAAAAAAACAAACATATAAACTCAAAAAATATAATGCACTGTTAAAGATGGAACCAGTGGTTCCTAGTCTTTTTGGCTTGTGATGCCCTAAAGAGTGACTTCCCCTCCAAACGTCTCAGATGGTTTTGTTTAAATCTGAGGCCCAAAGAGATAAAACTATCCAATATTTCTCCAAAAAGCAACGATAAGAGAATAGTCCAAAAAATGAATGTGGCAGAAGTTTCTTTCCTCTCCTAATAATCACCTCATGACCCCCTTAGATTTATCATCTGACCCTTTTTGGGGGGGCAGGTTGGGATCCTTGGCGAGCTACAACAGTAAAATACACACTGATGCAACAGTATTAACATCTTAATTTTATTTAAAGACTTATGGTGGTGGAGTATTTTTACATTCTGGTATTGGTACTTTCACTTAAGTAAAATAACTAAATAATCATTAATTCTTTGTGTGTTAAAAAGTAGAAACCTTCTTTCTTCCAGCCAGCAGCAGTTGAGTGTAGCTCTGCAGGGCCTTCTCAGAGCTCTCAGAGCTCAAGCTGCTCCAGCTTCCTGTGAGCAGGTCATCTGCTTTGCCAGGTGGTGCTTCAGCAGTTGTGCCTTCGCTGAAGTCAATGAGTGTGGGAGCCTCTGACTCCCAGCTTCCATCTGAATGTGAGCCCTGCATCAGCAGCTCTGCGATATCTGAGCCAACTATTTGCTGAAACAAGGGACATTTTGGGACAATCGTATCAGATTAAACACCACAATGACCTCCATGTTAAGCCAAATGTGTGCTATCTCCACATGTGATAACAAGACATTATGCCACTTACTCCATTCTGTCTGCAGAGCAGTATCAGTAGATTCCACAGGAGGGCAGCAGAGCTCTTATCGTGCAGCTTGTCGGCCCTCATGCAGGCGCCTGCCCTCTGGTGGGCAAACTCCATAGCATCTACTTTGTGCAAATCTTCCCTTAAAAAAGCCCAATCAAATACATACAACTTTCAAACATTGAGTTTTAAATACAATCTTTACAAGCCTCAAAAGACTAATAATAACTTCATATTTGACATTCAGCAGAATGTATTCTGATGGTGGGGGAAATGGCATCAGTCCTTTTGTGAAGATGTTGGTGGTTCAGAATTGTACAGCAGATGACAAAGCCATACCTGGTTAAAGGTCCTGGGAAGCTTCTCATCTCCTGCTGTTCCTTTGTCTCACTCAGGATGACCTGTGGAGACATAAAGACCAGAAATCATCTCTTGCAGTCTTGAGAAGAAAATCTAATAAGGCTGGTGTTTGAACCTACCTCCAGACTGTGGATTTCCAGCTGGCTGACGCTCTCCTGAGTGGACAAGCCAGGAGCGACCCGTATCAGCTGGCCCGCGGGCCCGAAGCTGACTACTGCGTGAGGGATCGAGAACTTCAGGGGAGCCGACGTCCGGTGCACGGGTCCACGCTCTGAGGAGATACCAAGCTCACCTGCATCTGATGCGTGACCCGGCTCACTGTGTTCATTTCCATTCATGTACTGACTCAGTTCATAGCTGCTGGAGGATAACCCTGAGTTTTTGGAACTCTCTAAGGTCCCCAGGTAATAAGAGGAAACCTCCTCGCTGTCTCTGGAGGGATTGTCCTCGTAGTCGTTGAGGTACTGCTGGGAGCTGTCTCTCCCTTGGTCATACCTGGAAGAAATAAAGCAACAATGTGCTGCATTTCCATAGACGCACATGTCCAGTCTGCAGCCTTCTGTTGCTGCTCAACTCATAAAGGCGTCTGCTTTTGCTACACTTGGAGTTATCGACACTGAGGGGCAGCTTTGTCTTTACAGGATAAAACTCTTGATTTTGAAATTCTAAGCATGGATTTTAAGGCATTAATTGGGCCGTCTCCAAACTACATTGCTGATTTGTTGACTTCTTGTGTGCATGTGTCTGCAGGTTATCCCTATGTCCTATGCTCCTAGTGATCAATGGAGACCATACCACTGCCGTTAAAGCCCTCAGGCGTTGGAACACTCTACCTATTAAGATCAGACAGGCTACATGTTACCCTTTTTTTAACTCTTGGTTATTTTATAGAAAGCTTCTGTGAATACTGTCTTTTTCTTCTGGTCTTACGCAATACTCTTCTGCAAATGCATTACACAAATAACAAAGTATTATTATTATTATTGTACATAATATTGAAGTACAGGAATGGACCAGTTTCAAAGTCTTCTTTGGCCAGTGTGGTGCAAAAACACATTGGCAATGGCTGCGCATCACCGACAATGTTTCCAGAATGAAAGTAAAAAATCAGCCTTCTACTCTCAGTTACAAATCATTTAACATTCCTAGAACTGTAATCTAGCGGCTCACCTGTACTCCTCAGTGTAGAAGCTCCCTGAATACTCCTGCTTGTGTGTTCTGTCCTGGTAATGGTCCGTCCTCCAGTAATCTTGGGGACCTGGACCCCACTGGGCAGCATCTTTATGATCAGAGTACCATCTTATTTGTGTGTTTTTGTTTTTCGTACCAAGACTAAGAGGGTAGTATGCTCCTTTGTTGTCTCACAGAGTTGTTTTAGTGTCACTGTACCTTGTCGTCCATGCTGTCCTCTATAGTAGTCATGGTCACGATAACCGTAGGTGTCTCTGTAGTCCCAGTGGCCGTGGGGTGGATAGTCATACCCGTGCCTGGAAATAAAGGGCCTCCGGTTCCATCAGTGCATTCTTATATTTTTCTTCACCTGTTTATCCTTCCATTCATGTGCTGACACTGATCTACAGAATTGAAAATCTAAAGAGTGCTCAGCTGTCCTTGTTCTTCCTTTAACCCTTTACATGGTGACAGGTGTCTGGTGAATATCACAGCATGCATTGAACAGCAAGAAGGCAAACATGCACTCAACCCAGTGGGCTTTTGTGCCACCGTGATGACCCCAAATCAGTGCACCCTACTATGAAGTGTTATAACTTCAGTACTTGTCTTGCACTACATGATTACACACACAAAAGTGATTATTAACTCTTCTTAATATTTAGTTGCAGTCACTTCGGCACATCCATACATATAGTAAGGAAAATCATGCATCACTGTACACACCTGGACTGCGGTCTTTGGTGATCCAGGAGGCCATAGCCATAAGGATACTGCTGTGTGTTGTAAGGATACTGCTCCGGCCTGGGGGGTCCAGGGGGGCTGGTGAAATGAGCTCTGTAGCGGGCATCAGAATCAGCCCAAGGCCTGTCCCTCTCTCTGGGGCCCGGCTGCGGGTAGCTCCGGTCCCTGTCCGAATGAGAGTGCCTGTAGTAGTCCTCTCTGTCTTTCGCTCTGTGGGAGTGACGGCCGGAGTCGGGCCGGGGCTGACCTCTGTGATCCATGGTGACCCCTTCGCACGAGAACTACCTTTAACACCTGAGGGAGCACAGTGGGAAGTAGGAGTTTGCGAACTCTGTCTCTAGGAAATCCTCGCTCCAAAATAAAAAATCCACACAATGAAGTGCTCTTGTTTTGTTTACGGCTCACACATGCCAGGCCCAGTCAAAGTTCACCCAGGACTGCCACATCACATCACGGCTGATAACAAGGGGATAAAGTTCACAAAATACCTGACACATATAACAAAGTGTTGTTACTGCAGCCAGGGCTAAACAGAGAGTGTAAATTATCCCAATGAGAGAGAAACCACACCAGAGGACACTTGGGAAAACTCTAAATCATACCATTCAGGGTATGAACGTGCACAATCCATTCATCATCATCATCATCATCTCCGCTTTGTTTGCTTTCTGCATCCCGGCCTGTGTGTTCTCAGTGGGCTGACAGTAAACAGAGGAGCACGCCCTGAGGAGTTTGACAGCTGCAGGCTGGAAAAGAGGAAATCACGTCCATCTCCAGGCTGGTCCGAACACAGAATAACACGGCCGGGCTTTTCTGCGTCATTCCAGCGCGGCCGCTCCAGTCCTTGGATTGAAGATTTTCACGTAGCCTGCAACTTTGAAGCTTTCAGTCTTGCCACGTTGCCGGTAGCGAAGACGCAGCGCCGGTCGCTTATTTTAGGGGTTGGTTGAGCTGGTCTCCGGTCGGTCTTTGTGATGCGAGGTGGAAACGGTGACGCACGGAAACTGATTCCCAGTCAGCGGTGAAAACTTCTTGTAGTAGAACAACGTGTGTGTTAGGTTCCCACCAGAGGCGCTCTAACTCACTGCACAATACTCTGGGAGATGAGAACTCAGTCTAGATGCCTCTCAAGCCAAGTCAGTTTTATTTGTACAGCGCCAAATCATAACAAAAGTTACCTCAAGACACTTTTCACATAGAGTAGGTCTAGACCATACTCTTTAAAATATTAAGTGCTTCACTGCCTACAGAGGGATGGCCCATCAGATGCACAGTGCAACAGTCTTACTCTCTGTACACCATTCTTAGACTGTCTCACACTGCATTACACTTTCTTCTGTAGTCTTTGCATCCTTAACAATGTGGATGTTCCCTTTTTTTCTGGATTCTCATGTGGGCCTTTTTCACAGCAGACATTTTGACTTGCAGGGAAACTACATGTGTCATTGTCATTAACAATAGCTCTGTTCTCTTCATGTATCTTCTAATCTATATATAAATTACCTATATGCCATTATAACATTGTTCTGGCATTAGTCATAGTCTAAAGGAGGTGGATGAAGGGGATCAGGGATTTACTGATACCTATCTTTTTGAACCTTCATACTGGCTTAAAACTGTCCTGCTCGTGCTTTTTAAACGTTTTATTAAGTTAGTAGGCCACTTCTGGGGGCTTAATGTAACCTGGGGCATAACTATGTAATTATTTACCTATGAATACACATGAGAAAAGGGGCACAAAGTGAGAAAAGATATGCAATATGTAGGCTAATACATGCTGCTGTCTACGCACATGTAAAACGCATCAGACTCCTGATGCCTCACTGCTGATGACTTCGTGAGCCATGCTGCCTCCCGCAGCGGACACCGTGCACAGCTCCCAGCAGCGCTCGCCACGGGGTGTCGCCGCGTTCACACGCACGACGCGGAGCGCAGAGCCGCGCGTCCACGTGACCGGTGGGACCGGTCTATGTAAATCAGCTGTGCTGTCGGGGGCTTTTTACTACACTAGAAACCGTTGGAGCGACTGCGCGCACAGTTGAGGATCCTCGGCGCACGGCAGCAGTCGCGTTTCGCTCGGGACATTTCACAGCACCACACCGCTCGGATGTGCAATATGACTTTTGAAGAAACCGGTGGAGATAATTCTTCAGAGAGGTTGGTGCCGTTTGACCTTTTGCACTTTTTGCACGTTTTTCTGCGTTATTGTTATTATTATTATTATTTGCTTTGGCAGCCGCTTGTCTTTCGGCACCTGGTTTCAGACCCTTGGGTGGAGGAATTAACGCGCAAGTGCTTCAAAGCGTTATTCCAGTGTCAAATCTGTGCTTCTGATGAGCAGAAATGTTTGCGTGTTTACCCTTGGTACACGGTGCAGTGTGCGTCAGACGTGCAACCTTACATCGGTCTATCATCATCCGCCTCACGTGAAGAGCGCGGATGAAGAGCTCGACTGCGTTCTTGTGTGCTTTTTTTTTTTTTTTTTTTTTTTTTTTTGCCGGCTGATGTCTGAATGAATGTGTGCAAAATGTGTCTCTCCTCAGGATGGAATCGGTGGCTAAAGCACTGGAGGAGGTCCTGAGCTCGGCGTTGCCTCAGGGTTGCATCACTGTCGGAGTCTACGAGGCAGCCAAGTCACTGAACGCGTGAGTTGGTCATGAGAGAACTGCTGCAGCGCTGGGTCTGCTTTTCCCGCTTTTCCTCACAACATGTTCTCGTCCTTGTCGCTCCCAGGGACCCGGACAACGTGGTGCTGTGCCTGCTGGCCACGGATGACGAGGAGGATGTGGCTCTCCAGATCCATTTCACCCTGATCCAGGCGTTCTGCTGCGAGAACGACATCAACATCCTGCGGGTGAGCAACATGAGGCGTCTGGCGGAAATTCTCGGAGGGGTGAAACCTGGGGGGGAGCCGATGGACCTGCACTGCATTCTAGTTACTGTAAGTGTCCTTACTCATGCGTGTTTGCCCTAGTGCTGCTGTGCATTGCTCACTTCCTTTCAGACTGCAAAGGGAGTCACTTTATTACACTGGGGCCAATTTGCCAGTACTTGCAAGGAACAGTCTCTAGCAGTGGTTGCGCAATGTGAAAGATGTCAGTCTGTTTGCACAGTTCATAAATCAGCAGATGGTAACAGCTCTGTCCCGTCTCCTGCAGAACCCTCAGTCGTCACTGTGGAAGGACCCCGCGCTGAGCAAAGTCAACAGGTTCTGCAGAGACAGCCGCTGCCTGGATCAGTGGGTGCCCGTCATCAACCTGCCCGACCGATGAAACCGCCTGCAGTGTGAATGTATCGTGTGCATTGGGGGAAAAGTAACTGCACAAGGCCTGTGTTAACGTCTGCGTTGGACTCCTTTTGGAAAGTTCCCCAGAGAGAGAGAGAGAGAGAGAGAGACGGGAGGGGCAGGAGAGGAAAAAAACAAAAAACAAAGAAGGAACACAAGGAAGCGAAACGCTCCAGCAAATCTACCAGGTCAGGGTGAACCCGTGGGCCAGGCAGAGGAGTGACTCAGCAGATTGGGTTCCAGGATTTCCAACGTATGACTGCGTCTCTCTCTGCCGAGAAGGAACTCCTACAGGAAGCTGAGTCATGTGAGCGGGCCAGCACGCGCGGAGGTGAGCGCACAAGCGCGCGGACTGGAGGGTGGGGGGGGGGGCAGACAAGAGAGGCTCCCGGGGACTGGACCACGGGGCCACGTCGGGGGTCTCAGACTGAGGAATTCCTCCTGAAAATTCGACCAAATCCAAGCATTTCTTTAACAGCACATGTATTGAATACTATTTAAGACCTGTCACTTTGATATCTCAAAAGGGAAAGATTCCACGGTTTATTATTATTATTATTATTATTATTATTATTATTATTATTAGGGCATTGCAATGTTTAGACTTGTCCACCAACTGATATTTTTATGTGTTCCATTAATTTAATGAATGATATTTATTGTGCATAGTTCATGGACTTCTGTGACTTCTTGTTGAGTTGAATGAAATAAACAAGCGTGCGACAGTTTGTCAGGGTGGCTCTGCCTCGATGGTGTCCAGGTACTGCGGGCTCTCACCGCTCCCAGGAGGTCACACGGCGTCCCGAGGAGCTGTTGTCGGCCTGTTGTCCCGCAGGGTTTGGATTTAGTCCCGGCGTGTCACTGGGCAGGTTGAAGTAGCTGGCACCTCTCCGAGCAAATGCAAGATGATGTTTTGTTTTGGTCTGTTGAAATGATAACCACCTTTTTTTTTTTTTTTTTTTTTTTTCATGAGCACGGAGTCAAAAATTGTGTTATTTACAATTTAAAATAGTAACCTGCCCTGGGCTTAATCTGCTGCTGGCCTGCAATCCCTTGAAAATCGGCTTTACTCCTGCGTGGGAACTCTAGTAAAAATTGCCCTTTTGCACATTTTGAGGATCTAGTTACATCGAGGGGAGGAGAATTCCCATTGTAGTGTGACTCTGAGCGGGACGGGGCTCATCCTGACAGCTCATTCTTCACGGCCCTCTGCATCCACGCAATCAGAGCTAAATTTACAGCAGAGCGGGTTAAAAATAGCAGAGACAAGGGAGGGAAGGAAAAAAACACACTTGCTGAAGACCCATTCCAGACTGCGGAAAGAGAAAACCAGAAATGATTGGTGCTTTGCGCAGAGCGGGGAGGGACAAAGCCTTCTGCACAGAGGGTCACAAGACAATGGAGGCATGAGTCAGGGCTATTCAGGTCTCCACTGCTGTACAGCTGTACAGTACTTTAGCTTCATGGCGTAAAAATTGCCTCGTGAATAGAGGCCCCGACCACTGACAATGGTAGCACTTGTGATTAACAGGCAGCATGCACAGAGAGGCTGGCCCGCTGCGGAGCCGGGGACATTAAAAGGACAACAGTCCTATCAGGTGGTGGACAGCAGATGGGGAGGAAAAACTGGGTCAAACTGCAGGACTGGCTGGCGGTGCTGGAGGAAGTACTCAGATCCTTCACTTAAGTAAAAGTACTAACACCACACTGTGAAAATACTCTGTTACAAGTAAAAGTCTTGCGATGAAAATGTTACTTAAGTAAAAGTATATCAGGAAAGTACTCAATGCAGAAAAATGTCCCCTGTGACTGTTCTACTATTAAATATTCTATCATTAGATTATTCTTACTCTACTGTTGGAGATGGTTGAGGTGGAGCTCAGTTTGAACTACTCTGACTGCAGCTAATGAGTATTTTCATTCTGGATTCACCTGCTGATTATTTTTCCTCCATTAATCAATTGATTGTTTGATTTATGACCAGTAACTAAAGCTGTTAATGCACGGGTGTGAAAAGATGTAATGAAATAGAAGTAATACTCAAGTACAACTACCTCAAATTTGTAGTACTTGAGTGAGTGTGCTCTGGTTTGGAGGAGTGTGGGGAGAGAGTGCCCGGGGGGTTTGTGGTCGTGTTTAATTGACTGGAGTTAAAGGCTGCAGTATGCAAATATCATCAACTGTGCACAGAGGCCAAAACAAGCAGGTCTGCACTCCACTGCACCATTATGAGTTGCATGTCTCTTCAGCTCCACAGTCTATGGCTCGAGTTAAACTTTTCCAATGACACTGAGGTTTTGCTGCTGTCTTTTTAGGGAAGCTGGTGATCAGCAGAACTGAAAGAGGCACATGGAAAGTTGAACAATAATACCGGAAATACCATAGCAGGATGAATGTAAACCTGAAAAACCAATTTGATTATTAAAAGACAGAAGCACTGTTTTCTCTCAACCAGAGCCTATCTGTCACACAGGGAGGGGCCACTTAAAGTAGGTGAGATACTGGAGATACTGGCTTATCCCGGAGCTTCTCCCCTGCACTGACAGGTAATACAATCACTGCAAACAACGCTGCTACAAAGCCTGTGCTATCCATCATCTGGTTACATCAATGTGGGCCAACAAATATGGCCTGACCTGATTGTGGGTGTAACATCACACCTGAGGAGGCCGGGAAGAGAAAGGGTAGCTCAGTAGAGCAGAGATTATTGCATAACAGGCTAGCAACGGCTCGGGGGGCACAGAGGAACATTCCCTGAGAAATTAGAGCAAACACGAATGTTTACGTGCTCTTGATCCACTCCGATCCACCGATTTGTACATGGCAACCTGTGATTGCAACAGAGGAATGACAATTGGTTAACGACAGGCCTAGTTGACAGCTAACTGCAATAATGAGTGTAGTTTGGGCTGAATAGGGCAATGAAGTTTTCAAAATAGACAAAATACAGACTGTAAGTCATGAATGCCAGCAGACAGTGCACACACTACAATCAAAAGTTCAGACAATGTATTTTAAAGACAAAGCTGTATGAATGAATGGAATGCAAGTAGCCGGCGGTATATCTAGTTTTTCCTGTGTGAACAGTCCCGAGGAGTCAAGCCACAGGGACTCTTTACACATCAGTTAAGTTTAATGTGGCCGGGAACAACAAGATGAAACATGCGGGATCCTCCGTCATCATTCCATTTCACATCCATCGAAAGCACAAAGTTTGTGCCTGTAAGTTTCCTTTAAGAGCAGGCATTATTTGATTTAGTCAGTCCCTTGGCAGCGGAACGAGCTGTAAACACAACATTAATATTGTATCGCCTCAACGTTGGTATGGCTAACATGTTGGCAAAGAAAGGCCGAACCACCCAGCAGATACTGAGCAACGTGAGCGTACATTTCGGTTCACCCCTGATGAATGACAGTCCAGTTGTCACTCTCCTTTTAGCTCTGGTTCTGGTGGAACCAAGACAACGAGCTGAAAGATGCTAAAACTGCAGAGCTGAGGGGAACTGCACAGAAGTGATAATACTACATCAGTCTGTCACTAAGAATGACCCCCTTTCAAGTGACACACAGTCATTGACCTATTGTAAATATAACAATTTTGATTAGTGCAGCTTTCATATAAAACACAAATGGCCAACACATACTTTTGGAATTCACAGAACATAAACTTCAAGTCAAGACTGTCAACATACCTGCTTTTCCTATAAGGTTTAGATTCTTTCTTTTAGTCAAAATAAAATATCAAAAAATATAAATGACTTGTTTTCCATAGGTTTATTAACCTAATAATAGTAATTATTAACAGGCAAAGGCAGAATATGACATACAGTAAGTATGTCTCACCAGGTGTGAGAAAACACAAACATTGTAATTGCTTTTCTAAAAAAACAATTCATTTCACTAGTAAAAATCAAGCAATTACATCATTAACAAACAACACATTCAGTTCTAATACAGGAAAATTAATGTCGAAAAAACAAAAAGTGGACGTTTGACTGAATCAATACAATCCTATAAAGTACATTAAAGGGTCCAAAGCAAGCATGTACTGTGGTCATACTTAACGCGCTACAATATTTGTGGACATGAGATACTATATCGTAATGCGATTCATTATTGATCATGAGTCATTTTGAAATATGTTGTCATACACAGAGTTAATAGTCTGTAGTAAGAGCCACTCCCTTCATCTAAGGGCCTTTCTTATTCACAGTATTAGACAACAGCACTTATGTGACTAAAAGGTAGTCGAGAGGTTGAAGCCGGATCACTTCGTTGTTAAGGCCCTGCCTGGTACAGTTGCAAAATGAGTTGCTTATGTTTTGCACAAGCATCAACACACACAATGCTAAGTCCCAGCTGCATGCTGCTAATCATACGCTCTCGTGATAAAATCAAAGTAAGTTTTAGAGCAGTTCTAAACACGGAATGTTTCATACTCAAGAGTATTACAGTCGTCTGGTGTTTACAGCTTTCAAAGTGCCTGGATAGTACAGTAATAAGAGAAAGGAAAAGGAAAAGAGAAACATTAAAACTGCTAGCAATATATATATATATATATTCTGAGACCTGTGAAAGTCTAATAGTGACATTAAATAGGTTGATCTGACAAGATGGCACAGATTGGTCTTGAATCCTATTTACAGCAATTATGGCCTCTACATGTAAAGGAATATATCATGTAAAATGGTCATGCCTGAAGTCCAGTGGTCTCACAAGTTCACACTGGTACGTTTGTCTTGTTTACCATGTTTCAGTTGTACACATAGTTGGACTGAAAGTTTTACATTCATTTTTAAGGCAAATGCAAACAAAATGAGTATAAAAAGAAAAAAAAAAGGAGAGAGAGAAACATAGTCAGTTGTTGTCAAAAGAATTCACCCCTCACAATACAGACATCACATTCATCATATTTAATAGCTTTGCAATGGACTGCAGGTCTGTCGCATAGCAGAAAAGCAACTAGGTGTAAGGAAAAATTCGGTGTCAATTTCTCCCTAATGCCTGGGTTTAGACTGTGAGTGAGGTACACTATATCCTAATACAAATGGCAAAAGAAACTCTCAATATCTTCAAAATAAAAACCCAGTCAACATTTTAACTGAATTGTTTGTCTATTGAAAGGTTACATTATACGTGTCAGGACAATTTGAACCAATTTGATTGCTCGGCCTGCTCTCAGAGAGTTGGGAACAATTGAATGGCCAGTTTTAAAAGACTACTATTTCTGACTGTGACTACATGAAAAAATGTAAAGCAGGAGCTGTGCTTCAGTGGCATGGGATGGACAGCACAGTTTACTCATCCAGCAGGATATCATTATCTCGGGTGCTCATTATCAGCAGCACACAAACTACAACAACCGTTTCCTGAGGCGAGCCTGATGAAAGTAAGAGGTGAAAGCTGAAAGCCTGAATCTGATTGGGCCGATGATTAGGGGGCTTGTTTATGGACACTGTGATAATTAGAGAGTCAGGAATGCTCTCGTTAATGGTACAGCGAGGTCTGTGGCCTTGTGCGTCTTGTTAGAAAACGGCGCTGAGAAAACAAAAGTTACACACTTTTATTAATCTCAGTTTTAGCTAGAACTTTGATCCGAGACCACAGCTTCAGACCTCTGCCTGTTCTTTGGTGTGACTGCTATCTGACTGCAAGGCAGAGAGGAATACATTCCTCGAACTACAGCAGGAGTGTGAAAAGGTTGGGGGGGTGGGGGTGCACGCTGGCCATAAGAGTGTGAGCGGTATTACTATCAGCTTTTTTCCGCACCTAAGAATCAAAAGGAAAGCAGCAAGAGTTCAGGTGTTCCTCTACAAAACGGTGCAGGGCTTCTTGTCCTTGAAAGGGTTTTCGGACGTGGGGATGCCCATGAGCAGCGGGTCATTCTTGGCATGTTCTCCACAGTAGCGCATCAGGTCAGATGAAGCCTTGGACACCTGCAAAGGAAGAATAGTCCAGTTAAAGCAGTAGCACAGTCAGAGCGATGTGACTGACTATGAATATAAAGGCACCTTTATCCTCTCGATGCTGGCCTCTATCCTCAGCTGCCGCACCGTCCGCCTGGCCTGAGATATGCTACTGGAGCTCTGCATTTTTGATGACATCGCAATCTTTGGACAGCTGTGCTCAAACCTTGGGATAGGGAAGGAAAAAATAAATAATTACACTTACTGTACGTACATTAATTAGCGTACAGGTGCTGCTGGTATTTGCAGAGAGGGAACCAACAAAGCCACAGTCTGATTAATCTATTCAAGTGATTCACGGCAACAAGGTGTTCCTGTGGGATTAAAGGAGCACAAAGGTCAGGCTGCTGCTAAAAAATACAAACACTGCCTTTATATAAAGTCAAGAAAATCATCTATTTATCAACTTGATCCTATCAGCAACTAAGTTAGTTTACTTAGATTTGCCGTCGTTATTGGTATCATAACTAGTAACTTTCTTTAGATGTCAAGAGCTCTGGTTTTATCCATCTTGAAAGCTGCTGCAATGCATCCCACTTTAAATGAGCATAGTGCCAGTTCTTCCAAAGTTAGTGGTACATATAGGATATCTAGGATATCTATAATGACAACGCTAACACGCTAACATACATACATATATATATATATATATATATATATATATATATATATATATATATATATATATATATATATATGTATATATATATATATAAAGATCAAAGCTGCAGCTTAGGTTGCACAATATTTAAGAAATTAAGTGACGTTACTAAGATGTTACTGCACAAATGTCTAATGTCTATAGCTGTGCAATTTACCAGAAGTGACAGCTGACTTAATCTGGAATCGACCCAGTGTGCGTAAAAGCTGTGGCCCAACCTAACGGACTCCTGTTTCACAATTCCCACTTCCAGGATACAATAGTTTGCTTTTACCGGCTCATTACATCACTCCCTGAACTACTTGGCTGCACAGTTGCAACTTGTTATCTGTGCAAACATCATTTCTGAGAAGAATGAGGAAAGAGGAACAGCTTCTAAAGCCATGTGTTCAAGTCATAGTGGAACATATTCTGTTGGGCCATAAAAGAGAATTTCTCTGTGTGACCAACAATTGTTCCGTTCTGCACTGATAACTTGCAGCTCTTGCTCCTAGAACAAATAAAAAAACACACCAGAATGTGGCTCTGTGGGACTGACAAATGTAATCTTTGACATGTGGTGTGGTTAATGTTTGCTCAGTACTTTGGTGCAGTGTATGACAGAAGAGGGGGACATGCTGAAACGGAAGGAGATGAAATATTCGCTACAAACCGACAGAAGGGAGACAAGACCATGCATCCCTTTAATCCCACCCTCCCACCCACTCCCTTCCACTTCCTCCACAGGAAACTGTATCGCCAGTTATCCTCTGAAGTATAAATGATAAAATATGCCAACCAAAAGAAAGCCTGACATTAAAACCACAATTGCACAATTTTTACTGTCAGACTGGTCTATGCGTGCAGCTTTCGTAGTTTTTGCTCTCTTGGAACACACACTGTTCCAGGGAACTTAACACTCATGGCCCTCTTGTCAACACAACTGTAGTTCTTAAGTCCTCAGCTGCAGGCATGAGTGGACAGGGAGACCTGCGTCACCGGGGGTGGGTGGGTGGGTGGGGCTGGCCCTCACCGCCCCAGCGTCTGCGTGACGCCAGCAGCTACTATAGAGCTCTGTATGTTTGGAAGGAGCGCCTAGAGTGCATAAGAGCTGTATAAGACGTTAACAGGGCTGAGGGATTCCTGTTTTACTGCTCCATTGTTGCGTCTGTGGCTGCGCTATTGTCTTGAAAGCGGCACTAATGCAGACTGGTAGCTTGACAACACTTTTGCTGCACTGCATTAGGCCCAGGAAAAAATGGAACCATAATGCTTTGTGAGTTAAGTCTCTCAGCTATACCTGCACTGCTGTAACTGGATAATGAACTTTGCAGTAAAACAACCAGTTTGGCTTTTTACAGTTATAGTTTATTAATATTGATTTAAAGTTGTTGTAAAATATATACATGTACTGTATATATGTTCATGCTGCAACTTTTATTAGAACCGATTTAAGAGTGAGACAAATAAGTGAAAAGGTTGATCCATAGGAATAAAGCTTCCAGCATATTCCCCCAGGGGTCATATAGAATTGGGGACTGTGGAGACTCTTCCCCTCAGGCCAGAGGGGCCAGGGGTGCCAGATGTGGCACGTCGTCTGCAGTAGTCAGTCCAGCAGAGGTGAACGAGTTTTGCACATCCACACACACTTGCATCAAGGTGGGTTCACCCCCCTGGTGTGGGCACACACAGACTCTGCTGTGCAGCTCTTGTCAAGGAGCTGTCTGATCCAGTGAGGTCCTAAACCTCGAATGTGCAGAATTTCAAGTAATCCTCTGTTTCTGGGAAGTGTGGTGGCCAGTTTTACAGCAAGCCTGCTGGTTCTGAGGGATTATAACATTCTTACAGACTATATCTACTTTTAATGGCCTCATCAATGGGAATTTTCTATTAGACTGTTTGAAAGATTTCCACACAGAGTGGATTCTAGCTTTTCCTATGGAAAAATAGCTATCTGTACTGTGTAATAAAATATTACAAATTAATAACAAATTAATCTTTATTCTTTATTTGGATCCCTATTAGTTTCCACAAAGTGGCTGCTAGTCTTCCTGGGGTCCACATCAAACAACAATAATACAAACAAACAACACTTTAAATTCACACAGTATCAATAAAACAGCAATAGGCCATCAAGCCAAATATATAATGAATGAAGTTCAGAAATCTGCATGTTAACACCTGGATGAGGGTCTACAATGGTCACAAAAACAGTGCTGTCACAAATACACAAATACAGCAAAAAGAAAATAAAAAGAAGCAAAAAGGTTCCAAAACAGTAAGAACCAAAGTAACATCTACAGTATTGAGATTGACCAATTTTATTTTTGTGACTTTTTGAAAGAAAATCTACAGTAGCCGGTTAGCTGAGCTTAGCATAAAGACTGGAAGCAGGGGGAACATGTAGCCTGGCTCTATCCAAAGGTTAAAAAACCTGCCCTCCAGCAGCTCTGCAGGAACACATTATATCTCATTTGTTAAATCCCAACAACTGTAAAAACAAAAAAGCTGTGGTTTTATGTTGAGGCCAGGCTAGCTGTTTCCACTCTGCAGAGCTAAGTTAACCATTTCCTGGATGTAGCAAACAGATGTGTGCAAGAAAGCACATCTGCCTATTTTTGATACGATTTTGATTCATTGCTCTAATGTTTAAGTGAAAACCACTACACTATATTTGCAAGCAGCTCTTTAGCTTCAAGTAGAACATTACTTGTATGCAAAAGCTGAAGCTGCATAAGCAAAACATCCAAACATATATTTAAGCTATTGCCTAACTGCCACATAATGTTATTTTGGAACCAAGACCCTCAGTCACACAAATGCATGAGTGAAAAGCGTCCTCATTCCAGTCAAACAAACGCAAACAAGGGGAGAAATGTGCCACTGCAGGGTGTGTGATTCTTTGTATGCGGACTGAGCCTTTAAAGTCCCTCTAGCCAAAAGAATGTCTGCGTTGCCTTCAGCTGTGGCGTGCCTGTCTGCATCCAGCATGTGTACTTATGTGTGGTAACTGTAAACATGTGGCACACTGGAAGCATTGATAAAAATATACTTGAAGTCTTACAGCAGAGTGAGTTCTTTGATGTGGCTGTGGGGCTTTACACAGGTGGGCTCCCACAGTGCCGACAGAGAGGTTCTGCAGAGTTTATCACAGCAGACCTGGCCCTGTAGTGCGCAACTCTACACAGTGCACGGATCTGCTGCCCGAACAAATGCACTAATAACACACTCACGCCGAATTTGAAACAACAGCATAACAGGACTACATTTTCATTTGTGTGCAGAACAGTTGGACGAAGGCTCATCCAGCTTGCACATTCATCTCTTTGGCTTCTCTAGGTGATATTGCCAAGATTTTTTTTAATATCAGTATACTCTATAACAAATAGTAAATGTATGAAAAGTCACATATAAAATATTGCTACTGATGCGATGATCTGTGTTCCATTGTCATGCATTCCTATCTGGCTAAACTTTCGCATACATGAAAACAAAACGTTTAATGACTCTAATTAAAAGTAGGTCTGCGTCTTTGAAACTATTAAAGTATTTTAAACTGGCAGAAAATAGTGACAAAAGCTCATCACAGATACCTTGACTTATTTTTAATTGCTTGTTCATGTGGCATTTTCGATTCTCTTAAAAAATATTGAGCTTTTTCAGGAACTTACAACAGCATCTCATGGCCTTCATCAACAGATGGTTCGGTCAGTTTTCATCACCTGACTGAAGTATGTTGTCAATTATTTTCTGACGAATGACTAATCAATTAATCAACATGATTTCAAAGCTGAAGGGCTTAGTCAATTACCTGATTAAATTGATTGAAAGAAAATTGATCAACAACAATTGGGAGTTATTTATTAAGCAACAATGCCAAACGTTGTCTGCTTCTGGGTTTTAAAATGTCAGGATTTTATACTATTTTAAATGTCACATTTTTCAGCTTTAGACTCTTTCATGGATAAAACAATTTGAAGACGTCACCTTCAGCTCTTGGAACTAATTTCTGATATTTTATAGACTAAATGATGAATTGATTAATCAAAGGTTCCCTTTCATTTCAGGTCTATATTAAAAACAATACTTGCAAACCTGCATGTATGTTGAACAGTCCTCGTTCTGCGCAAAAATGCAGTCGAAACTTTAGCAAAAGCTTGTTGATTTGGTTAACTCGGACAACAGAAACAAACCTGGGTGCTCACAGACTACAGATGCGTCATTCAGTGTTTGATAAACAGAAGGCAGGCAGAGCGCTGCTGCCTAAATGATTAGTTATCAGCTGTCCAGCTCCCAAAATGTTGGTGCATTACGCCGCTGAACTGCCTGGCAACAACGCCGGCAGGTTCCACAGTCCGTTCCTGGACCGGGATCTGCTGCTGCCTCCACAATAAGCTCTGAGGCTTAGGCCCATTTGAGAGGCACGGTGACAATGCAGACGGGCTATCAGCATTGTGCCGCGCTCACAATTGCTATTTGGCATTGTATTAGAACAGAGGCACCGGCACAGGAGTCCAGAGCTTTTACAAGTTTAACTGCGCCCCCATGAGCGCTAATCTCAGACAGCCTGATGCTATCTGGGAGCCAGACTGTCCCAGTCAGGCGTGCAGAGGGAATAGACAGAGGCCTCCCAAAGAGAAACAAACACACAGAGTCGCTTCAGAGTGTTGGCGGAGACAAACTGTATGACTAACGCTATAACATTCAACATCATCGATTACAAGTTTTGATGGTGACAGGCTTAAAAGGCGTCAGCTTTGAAGACCTGCTGTGTGAAGTCAGCCGACGAGCAAAGATCGCAACAAAGTGCTGGTGTTTGCGCTGTAGACTAAACCAGGAGGGTTCCAGGCCGCTGACTCACACGCCACTGTACACCCATCACCTGAGCTCTGCAGCGGCATGCAGCACCTTTGCCTGGGGTGAGGTCAGCTGTGGGACAACAGATCCTCACTCCGGTTTCTGTCATCCTGTGCTTTTCTTCCCACCTGGGCCCCATGTGCAGAAAAACAGGTTCCTCTGAGTGTGTGTTAGTGTGTGTGTGTGTCCGGTCACACAGCCTGCAGACTGACACGGGCACTTTAGAAAGTTCAAAGTTTTGAGTAATCTGCTTCTGATTCTCGGAGAAATAAGTTCATCTACGGCCCTTCGAACACGCCCTGCAGAGAGGTGTAGTGAATAACATCCATGGATTAGGCGCTCTCTTTGAAGTTCTTGCAACTTTTCTTTCACGCGCTTGGAAGTCAATGGAAGACAGGCGGCTCAAAAGCCCCGAACCAGGTGCTGCCTCTCCTGCTACACATCATCATGCATGCGAGTTTCTTCCCTGCGCTGCTTTGATTGGTATCCAAAGAAAATCTGTAGATTATTTGGCTTTGGGAGATATTGCTTTGATTTGACACACAGAGGAGAGGACAAATGAGAGGCTGACACAAAGAAAATGTTCCACCATGTCTGGAGCTAAATCTGGAGGGCCAGATGCAACGCATTGTGGCACCAGCTGCTTCTATTAATAAAGAAATGCTGTCATACAGATGAATGTGGGTGGGGGGTTATCAAGCAAACCTGTGGCATGCGAGATTGCTCACTTTGAACAAGTGTAATAAAAAAGAGCTTTGGAAGCTGTTCACTTGCCAGAGCCTTTTTCTTTTTAACATCTACTAAATGGTTCCCTAACAAAACTGTATGTGCTAATTTTGTGGATTTGAGGACTAATTACTGTCAATTTCCTGGCCTGTAAACCGCCAAACTTTGAGACTAATAATTGGCCCAGACACACATTGTGTTCCCTATATGAGTCCAACTTTGTTCTTTATAGGCCCCTATTCAAAAACTAGCATGCAGAACTTTGGAACAGGGGGTTCTGTCTTTTTCCAGACTGTATTATCTCCACTTAGATATTGGAAACACCTAAAAACTCTGCTGTCATCACTACAAATCCTCTGAAGACAAGAAACTGTCTCGGCTCCAGTGGAACGCTGCACACAGGCTCCAAGGAGGAGCCCTTAGGGCGCAGCTGAGTGTAACAGTTAATGAGCTCTTAGTCAGCCCTGTCTGCTCCCTGATCCGACGCTGTGGGAGCCGTCACGCCGCCTGTCTTTGCCTTATCTCGCTGTACACAGTCAGTCAAAGACAATAGAGCCATACAGAGCAGCTCCACCGACAGAGACGTGGGGAACTGTTTTTGTGGTCTGGTGTCAGTTAAAAAGCCGCACATTTAATGGATACTACATTGTGTCCAATGTGACTGAGTTGCAGGGTGTGCATCCGTGACTGTGAATGGTCTGTGTGCAAGGTGGGCCAGGCAGCTATTTCCTGTGGAGTGGGAGACATGAAAGCGGTGAGATTTTTATGCTGTTGATATCTCTGCACAAATGCACCAAGCTGTCTCCACCCTATCATGGGAGAAAAACTCCCACCACCAAAAAAAAAAAAAAAACCCCGCTCTCGGCAGTTGACTGCATTCGGTGAAATCCCCCAAGGAGGGAACAGTGAGCAGGGAGAAAAAAAACAAAAAAACACTCGCTCCCACCAATACTTCCTGGAGCCTGGAGCAGTCCTGGATCTGCATGGGTCTCCCCGACAACTGAGCTTTGTCTAGACAGAAACCAATGCTACACTCACCGGATAGGAATTCAGTAAACCCACAGCCCCTCATTCTCACACCACCTTTAGCCTGCCGCTCTCACACGGCACCAAACAACCAAGTCCAAGCTCTCATTGTAACAATAATCCAGCGTTGAGTGTAACTCCAACTAAATGCACCACCCTGTCATTCATGAAAGTAACAGACATTGGTGGGTTTTGCTAAACAAGGTGCTCTCTGTGCATGAAAATCTAACTACATGAGACTGTAAAGCAGGCTGCAGAAAATTCCTCTCATTCCACCTTAACGGCAACACACGCTGATCACGTTCTGCTTGCTTCACATCAAGCTTCAAAGCCAGTAATATGGGTTGCAAACAGTGGTGTGTGAAAGGCATGGGGAACTGAATGACATGTCAATCCAAGGGGCCAGCACGCTTTTTTTGGACACGGTCCGTTGCTTGAGGATAAACATCAGCTCTTCCTGCCCACCCCCACCCTTACACATGAAGCTGACGTTTTCATGCCATTCCTCCAAGGTTACCAACAGCGAGTCTTCTCACCTTTTCCCCACTTCCTCACGCTCACATGCAACACAAACACTTCCAGCCCCACACACACACACACACACAAAATAAAAAAAAATAAAATAAAAATGTTATAGTTTTAAAAGATCTCTTTCCACAATCTCCATTTAGTAGCTGTTTCGCAGCTTTCGATCGTACCATACGATCTTCATCAGCAGGAGTTCAAGAATGAACTTTCAGTCTCAATGTTTTACTGCAATTTGGGTGAACCAGCACTTAAGTTTAATTTCTTTTGGCATTAAAGATATCATAAACTGTATCTTTCAATCAGTGTTGAAAAAACCTTTGAAGAAGAACTTGACACTGAGTTTATTTGAATTTCAATTTAGGACACTCTGTCATACAATTTAAGATGAATAGACCACATGGTTGTAAGTCAAAACGGACCAAATTCCATTAGATATTGATAATAGATGTGGTCGAATTTTTTATTGGAGATTTTTGAAACACGGATTGAATGCTGCAAGCTTATAGCAAAGTAATGTATTTAGATAAGATGATACATGCATGACTCTAATACAGCAAAAAAATAAATAAAAACTAAATGGATCAAGAAGTATCTAGACAGTTGTAAAAGGTTGCATGAATCACCATTTGAAGCATGCAAATACTGCAAGAACAGAAGAAGGGACTGCAGAGACAGAAACTGTAAGTGGTCTTGTGGTTTGTGTAGTTAAGAGGCTGATGTAATCAGCACACACCCAGCACTGAGGGAAGGTGGTGGTAGGTGATAGGGAAGCTTCTTCACTGCTGCCACCTGACTGCTTATCACGACAAACAAAAGACAGACAGAGAGGCAGAATGAGGGGAGGGCTGGGAAAAAAAAGAAGCAGCCTTCTGACCTCAGCAACAGGAATGACTCTCCCTCCCCACCCTCTCTCTTCTCCTTCCTGTGAACTTTGGAGCACCCCGGAGCTGAGTGAGCACTAAACTGCACATAATGAGCAGCCGTGAGAGGGGGCTGTGGACGTAAGACCCGCTGGGGTGGACGCCACGTCCAAAGTGTCCTTTTAGGGAGGCTCCGCAAGTGGCTGCGGCTTTTGTCTCATGACATCTCCCTGCCTGGAAGCCACCTGATTGTAAGGCTGCAGTCTTGACGCATTACTAATCTGAACTTTGGCCCTACACGTTATTACCAAAGAATTTGCATACACAGTTTTTTTTTGCACTGCATACACAGTGAGAAGAGATTCAGAGCAATGAAACAGGTACTGTATTACTAACCGAGAAAGAATCCCAAACATCCACCTCACCCAGCTCTGCACAAGGGTCACTGCAGACAAAGCGCACAGTGCACGGAAAAGTTTCTTGTTTTCTCCCGTTGAATGCAATCATTTGTTTCAGGATATGTTTGGAAAATGCACGGATTTCACAATTGCTGGTATGAACTTTCTGGGTTGCATTACCATGGACTTGGTTGTCCTGCATTTAGCTGGAAATGAAAGTTTCGAAAAAAGGCGAAACTGGAAATAAACTTAAAAATTAGTCAATGGAGGGGTTACATTTCTAAATAACATACCTGAGTATCTAGTGCTTTGTCTGAACAACTTTTCCAGTATCCCTGTAAGGCTACAATGACAAAGATACAATATGGAAAATCCCATTTCAATCAAAATTCCCAATCATTGTTCTTTCAGTTAAACCGAAAATACTTCCTTCCTACTTAAGGTTGTGGCATTTGTGTGCAGAGACTGATTTCGCTATTAACAAGGTGTGAGACTGTGGTACAAAAAGCTGAGTGTACAAGTCCCCTCTTATGCAGTCACTTGTGCACATAGGCACGTGTTTAGCTCATGTATGCAGGATGCTCAGTAGCAGATGACTGCCAGCACATGTTACCGACAGATGTTTTGACGTGAAAATAAGGAAACAAATATGCATTTGCAAAGGAAAGCTGCAAGTTGTATCTGTATTTATGGCCTGCGTGCACACTAACTACCACATTCCGTGAAATCCGGTGACAGAATTTCAGGCAGGACTTCACAACGTGAATGTCAACTGGTCTCTCTCTGTTTCTCAAGTGCCTTGTGTTATGACCTGCTGTGTCTTTGTCTAGAGGCAGAAACTCAACAGCCTTTCTCATGGCGAAGCTACCCTGAACACGGGTTTGACAACGAAATGAAAACACAACACTTCTGAAGACACATTATCACGTTGCGGTAAATCATTTACATGAGTGAGAACATTTATGACATCATGGGGTCACAAAGACCTAGACGAGTCTGTTCCTTAAAAGGGCAGACGTGTGGCATTCAGTGCAACGTTAACCTGCTTATTATCCACAATGAGAAACTCATTTTCCCAAACCAAGGCTCTGCTTTACCTCAGTCGACAATGACCTACATGATATGATATTGAAACTTAGCCCGGTGCAGAGAGTTCACATGATGACTGAGCCTTTTTCAGTCATGCATTTTGGATTTTATAATGCTGTATTTATTCAAAGCACTGACCAGGATCTCACAGGGAAAGTATGTGCGGGCCGGTTGCAGCGGTTTGTTTTCAGAACAGTGCAACTCCAATGGAACGCGGCTGCAATGCCGAGCAGCACACCACCCTGTTTCGCCCCTAATGAACATCAATCAAAGGCGCATTCTTGCAGCGGCACAGACCACCAAGTGTATACTCGCAAGGCAATGCAATTAAAAGCAACTTATTTCTGGACTGGAAAATATTTCCTTTGCCACTGTCTGGTGGTGGGGGGTGGGGAGTGGGGGGGGGATCAGAGCAGGAAAGAGCAGCTCGTAGAAAAGAATCCCAGGCATGCGACCAGCGGCTGGGCAGATTTCCTGGGCAGGGTGACATCCCGACTACTGCTTGGTCTTCCTCTCTTAACTGCCAGACCCTCATGTTTGTTAACTGGAGGCCCTCGTTGACCGGACGGCTCCTGCAGCAAAGGCCAGGATGGAATTCTTGTCTGGGAGACACGTGGCACAGGAGCGTCTCAAAGTGGACACAGCCGTGCAAAGACAGATAAAGCAAGCTGTGTGTGTAAGACTGTTTATTGTCAAGACCCCTGCGGTCATGATTACAGGGTTTTTAACAGCAGACATACTGTTGCTATGCAGAAGGACTTTCCTCCCAAAGACCTTCTACGCATCAGCATGTAGAATGACTGAAACAAGATTTAAAGTTGGTACTAGATGTACAAGTACAATGCTATTATGCCGATGTTTACCGTGTTCACCATTTAGCACTAAACACAACGCACAACTAAGGCTGAAGGGAATGTCTTTAGTTTTGCAGGTAATTGGTCATAAGTATTAGACAAATGGAAATTTTGACCTGATGAGGGTGCTGGATGAAAAGTCACCAGAGCTTTTGCATAAGAGTCTGAACCAATTTTAATGTCAGTCTAGGCAATAACTGTGGAGAGATTTCACTCAAAGCTATAAATTGAAACTAAAGGTGGTGCTAAGAAAAGTCAGGTTATCAACAAAGTCATTAGGATACATCATCTGGGCACCATGAATCTCTGCACAAAGATTTGTGCCAATCCATTTGATAGATGTTGAGATATATCATTTGATAAGTGAACACTTTGACCTGGTGGTGGCCATAGTCAGAGGATCACCCCGTAAGTACAGTAAGTAATTAGGATTCATCCTCTTCATCCACCGTGGATATCTGTCCCAAACTTAACAGCTGTCCGTGCACTACTTGTTGAGACGTTTCACTCAAAACCACAAATGTCAACCTCATGGTGGTGCTACAGACAAGGTCAAAGTCAGCGGGATCCATCGTCTGGGACCGCCCCCACATCTGTACACATCTGTGCTGTTTCATCTTAATCCATCCTATACTTGCTGAGACCAAAGTTGTGGACTGACCAGTGGACACCTCCATCACTACAGACATGATGCTAGCATGTCTAAAAAAACAGTACATATATGTAACCCTCCTTGCAGTTCCCTCCACAGACAGAGGCGCAGTCAGCACCTGGCAGGCAGTTGTGTGAAGATCCTGTTGATGGAAACGGGATCTGCAGTGACCTAGTTGTTGAGTGGGCTGATAATATGTCACAAGGAAGCGGGGGGGGGGGGGGGGGCATGGTAATTACACATCTGAAACTGCAGTGATAATCCATTCACGCTAATGGTTTGATGTAGACACAATGTTGGCTGGGGTGGACATTGTGTTTATCTTCCCACAGAGCGTCACGTGGGAAATGTTCTTGTGCTAATAAGCCACATAATACTACATTTTCCGTATTAATCTAAAGCATATGGTTTACATTGTAAATATTTCTCCAGGTGAAGAAGAAAAAAAAGGAGAATTCAGTGGCCGAAGGAGCCCCAGCTGCACACTAGTGATACTTTCTGTGCCCTGTGGCAAAGACTTGATGAGGCTGTTTGTCCTACTTCAAAGCCAACATGTGTCTACATCCTAGCTGCGCAGATAGGACAGCTAATCTCAAGTGGTATCTGCATGCAATCCAGGGCATTTGGAGGCCACCCAGTGCACACCGATCCTGGTTTGAATAAGAGGTGCACATACATAAATAACATTAAGAACGTAAATCTCTGGAAGTCTAAGATTTATTTTTACAAGCAGCACAGACTACATTGTAGTTCCTGAGAAGAGCTGAAAGCTGCCACATGAGAACAAAAGCTGTATGTATTAAGTTCTGTCTCTTACAGATCAAACAGGGGTTTTTTTTTCTTCCACTTCCATGATAAAATTGAAGCCTGAAATGTGTGGCATGAGGGAAAAATACAGCTCCACGTGCACACACACGCTATTTCCATCAGTCTTAACATATGGTTACAGATGGAACCTGCACCCACCAGAAACAAAAAGGCAAAGTACACGACCAGTGCTGGCTTGCTGGTCATGGATGCAAGCCATCGGAACCGGTGATCAAATGAGTATTAACCACATTACTTCCTGCACAGGGAAGAGACACTCCCGCCTCTGCTCAAAACTAACCAACATCAGTAGGAGTGTGTACTGTATGCGTGTGATAGGGGGAGTGGGAGGGTGATTTGGAGGGTGGGGGTGGGGGGGTGTTCAGGAAGCGGACGTAGTGCAACCAAGCAGAAGGAAGGAGGATGCCCATATATGAGCAGATGCTTATGAAACAGGATTGAGAACATGCCTAAAGAGCCCTGGCAGCTCCCTTGGGTGCGACAATAATGCAGTAAATGTGTAAACCTACTCCTACACGCATAAACACACGCCCTGGCACTCAGAAGCTCAAGCTGCACCAACCCCAAACTTTCATTCAGCCTGACACTTCAGTGGGCTTACTACCTGAAGCTCTGCTGTTACGCAATGGTATCAGTGTCGGGTCCATTAACAAGGAGCAGGCTCTCCATTTCTGCCAACTGTGCAGAATAGGCCAATGTGCTGCAGCAAATTAGCAACACACCTGCACACGGGTAAAAAAAGAGCCTTTGTTTAACACCTGCATATCGACTGGGTCACTTTTTCACCCTCATGTTTCATTATAATGGTGTTTGTCCAATCAACCATGCCTTGTTCTGTCCTAAAGGGGTTTCATGGAAGCTACATTTTAAAAAAATTGTCCCTTCCTCGGGCCTAAAACTGATATGATTCATTATTTTTCCTGTTCCTACCATGCAGTTAAGTGACTGACCTACTATACACTGTATTTTATCCTGTTCAAACTATCACATATTGATATGAGATTTGATTCTTCTTGCCCCTATTAATTTACTACCCTGCCCAATCTCCCCCACAGTTTTACTGTGTTGTACTTATACATGTGCAGAATATCACCTGCATGAGGAACTGTATGCTATTAATTAACACGTGCAGTTGTTTAAGACACTACAATGCAGTGATAAGCCATCACAGTTCCTCACAAATGAAATCCAGAAAAAACTGCAAAAAGAAGTAGACATACATACTGAAGAAATATTGCTGGGTTCACTCTCTCATTCACAGCTCTGCAATACCATGAGCAAATAGGTACAGAGGTTTCTGGATAATGAGTGACATGAATAACCATTGAGTATAGCCAGCTCTACAATAATGAAAGAGTTATCCCAAACCTGAGGAATAAAGATAATAGGCTGCCCAGTACCGCCATCATGTGGAGGAAATTCATCAGACTCAACACAGGAGAGTGAGGTGGATGAACACACTGATATGATGTGGAATTTACATCTCGCATTGTAGCTCCTTGAACACTGGTAACATCCTTTACTGACAACCATTTAAAGAATAGATTCATATGTTTTCAAGGCTATCTTAAAACAATACTTGCCCGCCAAAGACTTATTGGTAATATATCATTCTTCCTCCTGTCCACCCTGGTCCCGAAGAGATCGTTTACAAAAGCGATTTCAAAGTAAATGATAGGGGACTAAATCCACAGTCCATCTTCTGTATCAAAATGTATTATTAAGTTTCCACTTTGTGTTCCATTGACAGTGTTTCCCTGCAGAGCTGCAGAGGAGGCAGAGTGACACAAAGACCACTTACATTGAAATCACAGACTTTTTTTTATGGCAAGTATGGACAGTGGGGACAGTTACCGTGACCAATCTTTCAAAATTCTTTCAATGTACATATGGGCAATTCACAATGTAAATATGGGCGAGTCACAACCAGAGATGTTTGGTCAGCAGGTTTTTGCAGTGTAACATTGTTGACATCTCTTTCATGCCTAATTCATACAGGGTTGTAGGCTTCCAGTTGGTCTGATGATCAACAGTAAGTGTATTTAAAAGATAATTCAAAAACAATTAATGAAACATTGAGACTAAAACTTTGGCCATGATCACCTTCCGGAGCAAGAAAATAAATAAAACTAATTAATATCTAATAAGTACCTAATAAATACTATTAATTCTAAAAAATGTCAGTTATGAAGCATCCTTGTAATCTAAAGCATCTTCTACGCTACAACTCCGGCATTGAACCCAGTAAAAACACAGACTCTATAGTACAGAATATACAAATAGAATAAATTAGCAATACAAAAACATACTGACCAACAGTCCTAATAATGAATTCATATTAAATCGGTTCTCCAACAATTCAGTATTGCACTTCCATATAGTTGGGGAACTAACAGGAAACAACCTAAAAAAAGAATGACCAAAACCAATGCAGCAGAGGCCGAGAGATTCACGATTCTAGTCCCTAATGTGGGTCAAGCTCAAGAACTTAGGAGCAAACATTTGCCATAATGTAACCAATAGCGTTTCTGTCAGACCCTTGTTGCCTGATAAATGCCCAAATCTTTCAAACTCCACACCTTGTGGTAGCAGTGCTCATGACTAGTAAACCAGGACAAATGTAATGAAAACAGTAATTTTCCACCTATATAACAGCTTTCTCTTTCAGAATAAGAGAAGAAACAAAACATTTGTTGGTGGGTTATTCACCTGAATAACTTCAGAAATGTGCCAGAAAATGGCATAAAAATGTAACAGCCTGCTTGCTGCCGTTTCCTAACAGCACTGTCAGCTCTGTTTTTATCACCAGAGGGCAGCACCTTACAGACAGCTGATAAAGTCTGCCTGGAGATACGAAAGACTTACGGGGACTGGGTCTGATTAATAATGGATAGTCAGGTGAAGCAACATTTGTTACCTGATCCTTCTCTCAATTACAGTAAAGGCTGGGGACGCTGGTGGCAACAGTCTACTGACAGTGACACTGTGTGGGAAAAGATCCCAAAGAGCATGTACTGGGTGTTCTGGTCTGTGTGATCAGCATAAATCTGGAAAGAAGAGCAAAGCAAATGTGTTACTGACTAGCCATGACAGCAAACCGAAACATCTGAATGGGTTTCAAACACCAGGCAGACAGATTTTGCAGTGAGCATGGAAGTGGGAAGGTGGTGAATGCGTGGGGAAAACAGAGGCGACCCATCAATATCCAAGACTGCCAACACATCTTGACTCAGATTTATATGACTACAAAAAATAGTTAATTTATTAGTCCTCTCAGCAGAGGGCAAACAAAACCGTGAGAGCATGAGCCCCCACATGTGATGAATGCCAGTCCTCTGACACAAGTTTCCTCATCATTTAGGGAAAATGTTGAGCACTTACATGCCAGACTACTGTGGGTGACGATAGTCCAGCTTCTGCTCCATTTGCATTCATTACCACATTCCAGTGAAACCAGATAGATGGCCAGTTCTTTGGTCTGAGAACTCGCCGTGTCTCTGTAAACTTTCTGTAACAACAAGTGGAGGCGGGGTTTGGTGGTGTGAACTAAAGAGCAGACAGTCCAAAACAGTTTCTTTCCACTGTTTGCTTTCAGCATTCTCCCTCATTTAAAGGCCTAATTCACGATACTGTCTTATATTCAGTATATTAATGAGAATTTGTACAGGGCACTTGCCCTGCAATCATGAGTTATTAAAAGAAGAATCTTTATAAAGCGGACTTTCTGGACTTTAGAGTCGGGTAGCCATGAGCAGTTTCTCGATATGCTAACTGGTGATCTATTAAAGCAGCGATAATTCATTTTTGGCCACTTGGGCGAGCAGAACAAGCTGTAAACCTAACATTGACATATTATCACCTAATAAAGTTTTAACAGTGAACGTGTTAGCAAACAGTTGCCTATTTGCACATCCAGCAGACACAGAGTAACATTAGCATTAATTTACTCGCAAACGAATGCTCAGCCTCCTGTTAGCTCTGTTTTGGTCTCCACCAACCACTGAGGAAAATACATATCCCCATAGCTGCTAAATGCTCCACTATCTTCACCAGCTAGTTGCGAATTGTCTGTCTGCCATTTGGGAGTGTACAGTGGGTTTACCAGTGCTTATTCACTGAAAAACAGTTCATGAACCAAAACTGAAAAGTTGCGGGCTGTGAAAGACAAAAACAACGAGCTGAAAGACATTTAAATGCTTCACAAAGCTGAGGGGGGCTGCAGGGCCCATTGATAATTCTCTGTGGGTTCGTCACTGTGAGCGACCCCTTTCGTATTATAGGTAGTCACCTGATCCTTTTGTTATTATGAAAATACTGATTAGTGCAGCTTTAAGTAACATTTGCCCTTTTTCCAACAATTCATTATTACGATTATACGATTATAAATCAATTTGTATTTGAAAATGTAAAGAAAACCTTTACCCACCACCAAAATTCAAAACATAGGAACCTAATATCACTGTCTACATGCTATTATTCAGATTAACACTTAATTAGTTTATTTATTAATTACTAATTTTATGATACAAAATTGCAAACAACTGCTTTGTTTACATGAATAACATTTGTGATCAGAGGAGTAAAACAGGCACATGTATCTGAGTTGTGAGAAAACCCATCAAAAAGTCAGTGAAAATTACCTGAAAATTAAATGGTTTAAAAAAAATATTGATTGGGTCTTTAAAATCAAGAACTCCTACTGTCAAAGCCATGCTGGTCAGCAACTTTCTGGCTGAATGAATAAGCTGTGTAAGTAATTTACATTTTAAAGAAAAGGTAGCGTGCTGAACAAAGACAGAGGAGAGCTCTAATTCTAGTTTTAGTGGAAAAAACAGCTTGGATTATATTTGTGTTAGTATGTTTGAGAATATGGGAAAAAACTATGCTATATCTGAATTATTTCAACAGAACAGAGCTGGAAGGGAGGAGAAACAAGTTATTGTGGTTCATCCTCAAATGTTTGCAGTACATTAGTTACATTAAACAGAAAAACATTACTAGAACAAAGTGAGAGTAACTGTCGATCTGTTAAACCAACTCTCAGAGGTCTGTTATTGTACACTGTTGAAACCAAAGATGTTTTATTACCTGCTGTGTTCCAGTTGCTAAGCAACCTCTTACTTCCTTGTGTAGTTTATAATTGACCATACTGTCCAGTATCAGTGCAGGGTGGTGGAGGGTTGTTGTGTGTTGCAGTATAAACAATAATTCAGTCTAACGGGAACCAAACCCCATGTAATAAAGATCATGACACCATTATAAAACTCACTGCCTAGCATCAATGCAATAACATTAGTGGCAAGATGGGTGTCATCAACAATTTCTGTCCTGCTTCTTAACTAGTAAATGAGTTACATCCTTATAGTTATTATCCATTCATTCATTTGTGCATATATTTATTTAAATCTAATTTTATAAAAACAATATCAGGGGGAATCTTTTTTTCTTTCTTTCTTCCAAACAAAACCTAGTCCTACACTGAACCAGTTGAATCCAGGACACAAATGTAGGGCACAGAATTTTTTACAGTTTACAGTTTGGGATGCACATGGCTTGTGTTTGCATCTCACTGGAAATATATATTGAACATATAAATTGGACCATTTGCCACTGTAACTTATATATGCTGGAAAAGGAAAAGTCTACACACACGTAGAATCAATTTAAATTTGTGATTTTGATTTACTTTTTTATCTATAATAGTCACATGTGTTCAATGGGTCTTGCTTAATTAAAACACACAGAGATATCCATGGTGCAACCCAGCCAACCAATTACACATCATACCTCACCCACAGGAACCAGTTGACTGGAGGAGGGCATAAAGAGAAGATAATTAGATTTAATGACAATGGCTTTATTAGGAGACTTGCTCCCCTGACGCTACACAGGCGCACCGCAGAGACCTGGGGTTGATTTGTTTAACTGTGTCAGTTGCGCTGCATATCACGAGGGACTGCACAAAGCACATGTCTATAAATATCCCACTGCAGCCACATGACATGTCACAGTGTCATGTTGCAATCATACACAGGATGACACTAGCCGGTGACCTGGCTACTGTCACACAGGCCTGGAACCCGGGAGCTGCAAGGACATCCTGTCACGGGGACAGGAAGAGCAGCAGTGAGGCAGCACTTTATACTCGCACTATTTAATCATAGGGTACAGTTTAGAAAGAGATTATATTTCTGTTCTAAACTGTTTCCAGCAAGTACCAGAGGTCCTATGAAAGCTATTCATAAAATGAAAAAGCTTTTTACTTGTATAAGAATGTGTAAGAATATAAGAAACCATAGTGCACATTTCATTGCTCTCTTAATTCAGCAATGATTCTGAGATCAATCCATTCTCTGCCAAACCCATGCTGGAATATATATTGCAAAATACCATAAACAGCTTACGCATTTTACAGACAGCTGTGAATCAGAGATACATGACCCAAAGGGACTGGCAGTAAGAATAAAGCATCATGTGAATGTAAGCGTGGCAGTCTGCTAACCCAGTGACATAGATGAGGAGAGCCTTGGAGGCCAAATTCAATCTATGCTACCGCCATGTCGCCAAGGCAAGACTCTGCTATTTGACATCAAGTCAAGTCAAGTCAAGTCAATTTTATTTGTACAGCGCCAAATCATAACAAAAGTTATCTCAAGACGCTTTCACATAGAGTAGGTCTAGACCATACTCTTTAAAATATTATTTACAGAGACCCAACAGTTCCCACCATGAGCAGCACTTGGCGACAGTGGCGAGGAAAAACTCCCTTTTAACAGGTAGAAACCTCGAGCAGAACCAGGCTCTGGGTGGGCGGACATCTGCATCGACCCAGTTGGGTTGAAAGGGGAGGAGATCCCCCCTGGCCAGACATCTTTGCATTTATTCCCAAACAATGTGGGGATGCCCTCCCCTCCATATTCTCCCCATAAACTAAATCCACTTATATATACTGTGCCAGTATAAAGCCAGTCTATATAACCAATTTATATATTAAGGATGAATTAGGACTTTCTCCTCAATTTAAGTAAAGTACTGCACTTCGACCTAAAAGACAGCTAAATATAAGCTTAGATGGAGGAATCACCTAAATGCTGTTTCAGACTGTACTACAGATTACAGGACACTAGTTTAGAGCTGAAACTAGTAAATATTTAATTATTGATCATTCTGTTTATTTCTTTTCAAGTCATGGATTAGTTTAGTGGAGATTTTTTTTGCTTGATAAATGACTTAAACCATCAACATTGTTGTTCATTCATTTTGTATATTCTGTATATTGACTGATTACTTATTCATCTTTTGAGGACTATGCTGATTTTCCACTGGTTTCAATGGCTGTAAGGAGTTGCTCTGATCCAGCAACTTTTGAATAAAAAAGACACAACGACATGCTTGGTCACGACACCAGATGTAGCTTGTTGCTCCATCCTGAACACGATGAGAGACAAAACCGGGATTCTAGTGTGCACATAAACATACTAACCATTCAAAGATGGAAAGTGGTATCTGTGGGGAAAAGGCCGGTGAAACTCACAGGATCCATTGTGAAAGCCTTCATCACTTGTTGATGAGCAGTCAACGCTTTGTGCACTAAACAGCCTCCTGCGTGTGACACATCCACTCATACTCGGTGGCTGTACAATGCTTTCATCACCGCGATACGCTCCAGCGAGGAGGCTGAGAGACCTCTGACGTGTGTCAAAGCAGCACAACATACTTCACATATTGCTGCGGACTCACAGGGCTGGAGGCTGGAGGCTGGAGGCTGGCGGCGGCTCCGCTGTATTGACGAGAAGCATTCTCTGAAGGTCTTTGTGACCAGAGCAGTGACGCACAGGCAGGCTCCCCGGGGGCCGAGCGTGGAATTTGAGTCGAGGGATAGAAGAGGGGAAGGGGAACGGGGGGGGAGATGCTCTCACGAGATTAAAACTGTGCCAAGGCCCGCACCAGCGGCTGTGGTGTAACCAGGCAACATGGCCAAAACCCACGTCAGCGCCAGAGACCCGTTCAGTTAGAGTCACACTCGACTGCCAGAAGCAAATCTCCCACCAACTGAAACAATGAGTCAGAGAAATACTCTGGTATGCCATTAAAAGAACTGTGATTGGTTTCTTTTGTTATTATGTGCTTTAACTGTCAGATAAGATTTTTGAGATGGTACCATGGTCCTGCATTATACTCGAGATTTACAGGAGCAAATGTTCAAACAGCTAAACAAATAATATAAAATATAAATATATGCATTTGATACATATTACACAATAGTTTACTGTTAGAAAAAACTTTGGGTATTTACCACGTAATGCAAAAAAAGCACAGTGCAGTACTCTCATTGCAGTAATAAATATAAGGGTGTCTGGTTGAAGCTCATTAGCACCCCCTGTGTTTGGTTAGGCTTTTAGAGCAGGGGCAAAATAACTAAAAAAACTAAAAGATTCAAGATATTAACCCCAGGATCAGTTGTGTGTATGCAAAATGCATGTGTATATGTGTGTATACATTGGCATACAGGTGCAATATTGAAAGTAAGAGCGTACAATCACATAGTAGACTGCTTTATTAAAAGGGATGGCTTTAATACTTAAATATTTAAAAATATATAAGATTGCGTATTCCAGAAAAGTCCACTAAAGTGATAGATACAAGCCCTTGCACAAAAAAATTGGACTAAAGCAACAACTGATCTGATTTCTGGACACCTGATTGGACGGCTAAATACTTCCTGTTGATTATAAAACAACCACTGATCCTTTAGAAAATCGATTAGTCATTTGGTGTCAAAACATTACTGATAACAATAAAAGCCTCTAACAATTTCAGCCAGAGGTGAGGTCTTTGAGATGCTTGTTAGGTCCAGCCAAATACTGCACTACCTTCACATGAGAAGAAGAATCCCAGTCAATCCTTGCACTGGAGAAACAGGAAAGGCCGATGAAAAACGACTTCAATCGATCTCAAAATAGTTGCAATCAATTTACAGTCAATCGATCAATCGATTTCCAAACACTTCCCATTTCACTTAATGCAAACTTATAACCTGAGGGGAGGTCCTGGTTAGATCAATCAGACAGATCAAATAAACAATTTAAATGAAAAAAAAAACAAAAAAAAAAAAACAGATTTTTGAGATTCCCACTGTGGCCCTGATACTGAATTCCCATTTTTCTGTGACCTTCCATAACTAAGTCAAAGTGTTTCCATGTATGTTGATTCCTTCCTGATACATTAGTGGGACTTGACAGTTCATAGAAAGCCTCCCAACAACAGGTGGGCTCCCCATGGAGGGCCTCAGTGATCCAGGAAGCTGTCTGTAAACCTCCCTGACAGTCACCGAGAGTTCAACAACACGACTCCACGACATTGCTGAGTTTCCTCATCTTTTAGTGCTCTTCTGTCTGACCACCTGTTTACCGACCGTGACCCACAGCGCACACGCAGGGACCTGCGACCTGCCACCGTCCACAGCCGACATCCAGCCAAACCTACAGACCAGAGACCGCTGCTGCTGTCGGGACCGTGGGGATCGACTGGAGGTCATGGTTTATTACTCGCCCGCAGCCGTGCTGTCCCCGCACCGCTGCGTGTCCAGCGTGATCTCTGCGCTGATACTCACCCGGCCTCGAGGATCCGACCGACTTTGTTGTTTTTTCTTCTTCTTCTTTCTTCTTTCAAAGTCGAGCCATGAAACGCTGCGAGTGGAGCTGCTTCAGGTGGAAACGCGCACTCTGGCCGCGTCCACTGAGAAGTTTGAGGACGCGGGGGAGAGGCACCGAGCCCTGCGGGTGACAGCAGGCACGGACCTGCTGCTCCCTGCAACAGACAACAGCGCCCCCTGTCGGCCACCAGTCCACTCTGCACGCACAGGCAGAGGCCGCTTCCTGACAGATGTTCATGTGATAATGTCTGGAGCACACATACTTTCAGCTAATAATCCTACATGAAAAGCAAGCAGTTGAATAGCCCGTCCACTGCGGAACAGATACAAAGAATCCATCTTTTATCTAGTTAAGGAGCATGAAATGCGTGTCATGTAAATGTGTCCTGTGGCAGGGTGAATAGAAAACACACACACACACACACACTCTGCATGTTCAGATACAAAGCGTATTACTGTGAGCTCACATCTTACAACATATAAGATTTATGAGATTTTGGCCTGCAATTTACAATTATTGTAATTATCAATTAATCTTAGCTGATTAGTTTTGCAATTGATTGCAGTGGTGGGGGGAGAATTCAGGTCACCAATAAAAAAGCACCAATACAATAACGTAAAAAAAACTGCATTACAAGTAAAAGTCCTGCATTTAAAATCCTACCTGAGTGAAGGTACAGAAGTGTTATCAGCAAAATGTAGTTAAAGAAACAGCAGTAGATGTAGTGGCTGTGCAGTATGTCCCTGGGGACTATTGTATGATTATATGGGACATGAACACATTCTTAATACTGATGCATCAGTGTGTAAGCAGCATTTTACTGTTGTAGCTACTGGAACTGGAGCTAGTTTTAACTACTTTATATACAGTTAGTTAGTTTAGTTTTTTGTTTTAGTGGTTCCCAGCCCCTCCAAAAGGTCTCAAGATAAATCAGAGGGGTTGTGAGATGATTCATGTCAGAGATAATAACAAGATTCTGATACACAGATTTAAATTCATCTTTCGGATTATTTTAGATTTTTGGTATAATTTTGGATAATTTCACCGCATTGAGAAGTTTAAAGGGGAAATGTCTCTTTGGTGGAACTGCTAACAGCTCATAGTAATCTGAAACATGACAAGGAGCACCAACTCAGCATCATGCTTTATACATTCATCATGTGTTTTTTTTTTTTTAAATTTAAAATCCTAATCTGAAAATGTACAAGTAAATGTACTAGTAACAGTCTGCACACTCCCACACATTCTAATCAGGCTAAATAATTAAAGAACGTCTCTGGACGCACCATGCGTAAGATTAATGAATAAGGATCCAACATGTTTGAATTGCTTTTTATTATTTTGCTCATAATTTAGAGTGAATATGCCAAAGAGAGAGGGGTTTATAACCAGCTAGTCACCATCATAAATGGCTCTTTTATGTAACATAAATAATCATTTAGCAGTCCTATAAGTTTCACTTTCAGTGTCATCTGCATTTTAAGTCATGTAAATTTCACTTCTATTTAAAAGTTACATTATTCTGCATCGTTTATACTGTGGTAAAAAAAAAAAAAATAGAATGAACACAACAGAATAGGCTTTTTAAACGGCACTGAGCCTGGCAGTTACTCCTCAGAAACTTTCCCAGAGATCCTGTAGGTCTCTGTCGGCCCTTGCTCTCCACACGTCAGCTGGGTCTCCTGGCTTTCTGGCTTCTCCAGCACATCTGTCAACAGTGAACATAATCTTAGACAAACAGCTGCTGCTATCGTCTGATATGTTTAACAAGTTAATGTCTCTTTTCATTTGTTGGTTTTTATTCATTTGAAAACTGGGATTCCAACTAAGACATCGATATGTTACACACCTGTTTGTTGACCGTCTCCTGACTTGTTTCTGCCATGCTTGTGGGAGGGGGCATAGAGGAAGATAATGGTGAAAACATACAGGTTCCACATGCCGTAGATCCCTGTGAGAAAAGCGCTGTGGACTTGGAGAGTGTAGTCTCCCCAGTGCCAGTAACCTTCACTGACCTGGTGAGAAAATATGAGAGGAACATGTCACAATAGTAAATTAAAACATAATTACCATAAAACCAGCAGTTAAGACTTCCATGTTGATCATTAGACGGGTAATAGTTACTTGATTTAAGATGAAGAAGATGACCGTCATGGCTGCACATGCTAGAGTTGCCAGCATCAAAAACTTGAACCTGAAGATTATACCCTGCCGAAAACAGCCAGAATGTGCCAATCTGCCAAGATTTTAGTTTTTATTAGTGATTAGATATCAAACCGAACAAATTGAACTAATTAAACCTCGTAACGCAGTCTCCTAGCCTCTGGCATTGCAGGAAGTTGCTTCATTTTCCCACCAATGTTCCTGAACACACAACGCACCATGCCACACAGGGAGAAGAAATACAGACAAACAGAACTCCCTGCCACAATGATGAAGGTAATCTATGATGACAGTCAAGGAAAAGACCCAGATGACAGAGAGCCACATTTAAAGTATGTTCTTATAAGACAAAATCAGACTTTTTACGATACCGTACAAATATCTGAAGGATACGGCCACCTTCGTCCCAATTTCTGATGCCCAAACACTGTAGAAAGGGTTGGTCAAATGAACGCCCCTTTATAAGAAAGACAGCACATTCATATTTAAAGAAAGATACAACCACAAAACAATAGACCTCATCAAAAGCAGTCATGTCGTTACCTTTCACTCAGGTCAAATATGAGGAGGATAGATGAGCCGAACACCACCAGCCCAACCTGCCACCAGTATGCCGAGAGCCGATTCCTCTGACTTTGATCCTAAAAGATTCGTTGTTGAAAGAAATTGCGTAACTGGCATGAAGATATGGAGAAAAGCACAGTAGAGAACAAGTGAAAGGTGCTAACTGTGATGGAAATCCTAGAGCTGGTTCATTCTAACAAGAGGTTTCAGGAGACCTGGATGTCTTGCACAGGAATATTTATTGAAGCTCGATCGAGGAGAAAAGGGAAACATCACGTGTGAATCACAGCGAACCGCTACCCAAATCTGAAGATGGTGTCCTGAAGCTCAGTATTTAACCTTCCCCAGAACTGATAAGTTCAGTTATATCCAAGTAGGGTTATTAATAACTCAGCCTGTCATGTGTGATGACTCTATTGGATATCGGATCCAAACAAGGAAAGACGTCAACCATTGCTGTATAAGCAACAGCATAGCCTCTCTACAGTCTCTCTTATTCAGCGTCAACAGCCAGGCTCCAGCCTGTTGTGTCTGAACCTGAATACAGAAGATATCTAGCAGACCTTGGTCTACCAGAGGCCAGAGCCAACTCGGCCTTGTCTGGCACACAGAATGAGACAGAGGCGAACAGAGACAAGCAGCTGACCTGACCTGTGAAGCACTGTCTTAAGTTACCTTTAACCTACAAGAGGGAAGTTTAACATACAAGACGGAAAATTCTTTCACACTAACCATGAGGTGTTCACCACAAAACATGATCCAGAAACAGAAGAGCGTGGAGTAG
Source organism: Lateolabrax maculatus (assembly GCA_031216445.1). Lineage (NCBI taxonomy): Eukaryota > Metazoa > Chordata > Actinopteri > Acropomatiformes > Lateolabracidae > Lateolabrax > Lateolabrax maculatus. The sequence continues at coordinate 23,861,620 of CM062196.1, read as the reverse complement.
AAGACGCCCTGTTGAACATCTTCAAACAGCAGCATCCACGTCCACTCAAAGCCCATGGAGAGCCACTCCACCGGTAAGTTCAGGAACGTCATGGAGATACCGAGAGCAAAAATCACCCTACACATGTAAAGTGAATACTATGAGGACCAGTACCTTTCTGCTGCAGGCAGAGTGTTGACCTGGTTCTACCAGGCCAATCATGCACTTAAGATCAAGCATGTTTCCATTTCCCCTGCTCTCCAAATGTCACCCAAAGCACTTTATACCTCTAAAAAGTACGACAAAAGGTTTATCTGTGGCTTTAAGTTCACTGAGTGACTAAAAAGCCTGGGTTGCACTCAGTGTTTCAACTTAAGAGCAATGGAGGTATTGTATAACTTCACTCTACCTTCTAAAAAAAGACAATGGTGTTTTCAGCCTCCAATAAAGTATCTAAAGCCTGTTCAGATGTAGGGATTGTAGTGACCCAAAGTGACAATGCATTACTAGTGTTACTAAGGCAAAGCATTTGGTTCCATAAATACATTTGGCCATTCTTCCTTATAGGCTCATACTTTTCCAAAAGGACTGGAGGTCTTGCCATGAGGCAGATCCGGTGCCAGAACCAAACTGTTGCCGCCAATATCCAGGGACTGAACACAGTCTTCATGCTGATCCACACTTTAGTGAAGCCTCCATTCTGGTGGATGCCCTTAGAGAAGAGGTAGATTAAATCTTTCAATGTAACACATGCCGGCTTTGGAATTTAATTCACTCAAAACATTTAATTGAAGTCAAATTACAAGAATTAAACTCACCACTATATGGATGTCCTTTATTTCTCCAATGCCAACGTTCACTGTGTCATTCACTGGCAAGCTCAGGTTAATCAAAAAATATTTGTGGGCCACGCTTCCCAGTTCCATGAATAGTATGGGGTCACAATGATAAAAGCGGCCTTCATTTTCATATGTCTGCAAAAGCATGGACTGTTAAAGGTTACTAAGCAGAGACACATTTGACTAGAATTGATTTTCATGTATTAAATGCAGCCATGCAGGTTTACCTTAGGAACTGCAAATTTGCACCTCAGTGGCCTTTGCTCCACTGAGTGAAACTTTGTGGTCCACTCAGATATCAAGTCATCCCTGTATGCCAGGCCAGCATCAAACGTGATGATAACATCATCTTCTACACAGACAGGGACGTGATTCAGTTTATTAGATTTCCCACGACGGGGACTAGAGCAGCTTGGACCTGTTATTAACAGACACACCTCTTACCAATCTGATTGATCATTTTGAATGCAATGTCAAACTGTAGAACAGCCAGCATATACTGAAACCAGGGGCTCATCTCCTTGTTCGGAAGAGGTACGTGCACAGCAAAAACGATGTCGTTGGCATCCAGTGTTTTTGCGAGAGGCTCATCGAAACTGTGGACCTGCTGGCACCGATTTGATCCCCACGGCACGAGCCAGCCACGTGCCCTGTGGCGATTGATGCATTTGGCAGCCAAGTAGCGAATGGCACTGGTGGGACTGGGAGCTGTGGGGAAGAAGAATAATCCTTCAGACATGGCATTCGAGTTCTAGTAAGAACAGACAGAACAAAGCGTCAATAAGCAATCTTACTTATTTAACCACACTGGAATAAGCCAAATCAAAAAACAAACCATATGTAGGTTACACTTTCTAGAAATGCCATTTCTAATTACAACAAATAAAATAAACAAGTAATAAAATCTGACTACTTACCGATTAATGCTCCAACCATGATGGAAAGAATTTGGAAAACAAGAATAAAGAAACCCAAGAAAATCAATTTCTTAGTGCTCATGTTCTCTATGATTGCTCCTGCCATTTTTTAAAAGATAATTTGGGAAAGTGAGAAAGTTCTTCAAGACTAGAAGCCTGTGATCCCATTAGGTTAAGTGCTCTGCTGCTTGCTCACTGCTGCTCGTCTACCTGCTCACACACATCTGACTCTCCCGGGACTCCGAAATCGTCACACAATGTGAGTGCAGAGGGGGCTGGGGGTGTAACCATCATGTGTTTCAATTCAGAACAATAAAACAGTAATGTGGCATTGTATGAAAAAAAATTAAAAATCCCAAAACAATTGTCTATAAAACATGTTTCCTTTATTGCTTAAAGAATACAACCTTGTAGCATAGGCGAGTGAATGTGTGTCACAACTAGGTTACTTGTCTTTACACTGAGGATTGACCACAGTCACAATGCAAATGTTTGATACTGCACCCGAGGAGAGGGGAAATAACAAATTCAGCCTGGATATCAAAGCATCTTACAAAGTCATAGGTTAATAATCCTTAACATTGTTTACACTGACCTGGAGTCAGCAAGGAGAATCACAGTAGCACCTACACCTTTAAAAAAACACCAACTCTGGGCTGTTAGTCTGTCCTCTATCTTTGGTTCTATGAGACAAAAATATTCGGTGTCTGAAAGGTGTGGCTAATTAGCAATACTGTGGGTGGTTCAAGGTAAAAAGAAAATTAAGTAACTGAATGAGTGAAAATTAAACAAAATATCAATTTCTCTACTTAACAAAAAAAAAAAAAATCCAATATTCACAACCCCTAAAATGATCCTCTGTTGAACAAATATACCAAGGGGGGTGTGAAGAAAAATTCTCTGTAAAAATGACCATCAAACCACAAGAAAGAAGAAACCGACTGCTCTGAAATTATTCTAGAGCAGTTCTCCTAAACCACCAAAAGTGATCTAGTACAACGGATAACACAAGTAAGCTATCTGGTGCAGTACCTGAAGGAGCAAACACTTGCTGGATTATCACCAAAATTCACTGACATATGCCAGGCAACGTCTGCCTTCAGTGTGTCCACAACACATCCAGAAATCTACAAGTTACTCACAACATAATGTCAAGACGTAATTAAAGAGAAGCAAATGGGGAAGGGGGAAGGGGGGGTGGGGGGGGGGGGGGGGGGAGAGAAATTAATCAAAAACTTCATTAACAGCCTTTCCAATCCAAATCATTTTCAGGTACTGGTATCTGAACGCGTGGCTATCTTAAAATCCCCCTTTGTCTTTCTCTTCACAGTCCATTCCAATGTGCATTATCCATGTTACACTGACGTGTACAGCGGTCAAACACGTCTCATGTCTCTGCCAATGACAGTACTGGGAGATTTGTGTGCCAACACGGTCCCGGGAAGGGTTTCGGACAAGTCGAACGCCGTCCTGGGATCACATGTCATCTTCCTCGTCTTCATCCTGAGAGGAGCCGGCCTGCTGGGCGGCGCTGGCAGATGCCGCTGCCATTTGTGCCTGTTGGGCGGCCTGCTGCATCTGTAACCACTCCTGCTGGGCGAGCTCTGCCTGCTGCTGCCGCGCCTGCAGGGACACGGTCAAACCAAAACAGAGAGGTGAGACATGGTAAGGCGAATGAGGAGCTTATTAGGTGATTACAAAAGGATCATGATGGTGATATCTAATGTCAAACTAGAACAGAGCAACTCAAATATCACAGTAGTTTTAGGTCATAAATATATTGTACACATTTTTTGCAAAACATTACTGAATTATATATTATATATAGATTGATTGATAAGCAGAGTACTGCTGCAAGTGTAATAGATGGATGTGTAATGCATTATTAGACATTGCTGTGCATTAATAATACGCACAAAGTAGACATGTTCATATTCTTCCATTCAGTTAGAGGTCAACAACTGAGAAAGGAGACGGTTTGCATCAGAAGTGCCACGTTTAGAATGTTTTGCAGTAGCAAACTCAAAACAAGCAAGACTAATTAGTCTAATTTTTGTGGTTTCCATGTAGCCCTGGCGTGTGGTTACATTTCTGAAGAGGTGCACCTCACCTAAGCCTGGACCCCTACATACCTAACTACAAAGCCACTGCACATAGGTGCCACAATACTTCAACTTGTTCAATTATGACACTGAAGCATGGAATATCCTTATTAACAGCAGATGTTTTAAAAGCATTGATTTCCACAACCAGTTTAAGGATGATTTACATTAGAGAAAGATTCAAGGTTCAAGGACTTATTTGTCACATTCATATTTCTCTATATATGTACAGCGAGGGTAGAGGCTAGAGGGTTTGCTAAAAGGTTAGTGTGCAATAATAACTGTAATCCTAATAAATATAATAGTTGGTTTAGTAACTTTGACCAAGTTTTCATGCTGCTCCATGAAGTTCATCATACACAATTTAACTAATTTTATGGGGTTCCATCAGTGCCAAAATTATGTCGCTTGCACACGGTCTGTGGACTGAACATGTGACAAAACATTTGTCTATGTCTATTCAACGTAGAACTTTACTTCAGTTGTGACAAAAATATTTTGACAATCAGATTATCTATGTCGATTGCTCACCTGACAAAACATTTGCCTGTGTCAATTCAACTTGAAACTGTACTTCTGTTGTCTTGTTGCGCTCCCTGTCATTTGACTGTGTTGTTATGAGTGTTGTCCTGTTGGAAGCACAGGAAGTACGTCCAGCAGCTGATGGCCAGGTAACGTCCCGGACATCAGCACAGCTTTCATTTTGGAAATACTTTTAAACCATAACGGGACGTCTTGGTTGCACGTTCAAACAACGGCCACTCTACGCTGCAATGTTTGCTGAGAAACGACAGAGAGGATGACATATCTGGTCGACATTCATAACAACACAGGCGACACAACAGAACGACACAGTCAAATGACAGGGAGCGCAACAATCTGACAGAAGTACAATTTCAATTTGAATTGACACACGCAAATATTTTGTCAGGTCAGCAATTGACACGAACATAATTTGGGCACAAATAGAACCCCGTTAGTTTTCTAAAAAAATTTTGAAAGTGAAAGCATGTCTCAATTCAATAAATAGATACAGTATATGACAATTCTACCTCTTTGACAAATGATCTTCACATTTTACACTTCAGGTAGAATATGTATACTTGCTTAGACTATTCCTTTACCTGCCAATTTGAATGATTGCAGTCCTTTTACTTGTAGTTTTCACTATTTATTACACTATTGCTCATAGTTAATTGAAATTTTTATCCTATTTGATTTACATTTTACTTATTAATCATAGCGCTGCAACTTAAATGTTCAGCTCATACCTTGGCAAACAATTCCTGCTGTTGTCTGAGGAGCTCTTCCTCCGGGATACCCAGGTTCTCCAGTCGAGAGCTCGCCTTCCTCCTCTTCAGAGCTACAGTTTTACACTCCTGCAGGACGTCTTTCACCTCCGTAATGTATGATGCGAAACCAAGGCTCTCCAGGGCTGTGGCGTAAAAACAAGAGGTGAAAGCGAAATAATTACTCTCTGTGGATTAAGATTCATAGCGGGGGGTGGGGGGGTGGACACACCTCCTCCCACACTGCTCAACACACCAGTTGTTGTGCAAAGACCCAGCAAACAGGGACCAGGACTCACCATTGATGACATGCTCAGGAGATATGGTCTTCTTGTCGGACTTGTTGCATATTTCATTGGCTTCTGAGGATATGAGGTGTATGAACTCTGTGCAGCAGTTAACCACCAGCTCCCTGGCGTCGTTCGCCACCCGGACGTTAGGGAGAGTTTCTTTAATCATCTTGTTGATAGCTGCTCTGGGGATGGTGAGGTCGTCGTCGTTTCCAGAGGAAGAAGCCATCGTGGCAGGCGAACGACCACAAACCAGAAATGAAACTAAAGCTCCGGTTCTTGGCCGAGCGGTGAAAGACGACGGGCCTTCTTCGGTTAGCGAAGTTAACTGCTCGGGTCAAGACAACGTCAAGGCAAACTTAAATGTCACCCAGATAAAAAAAAAAAAAAAAACGTTTCCTCAAAGTCAGCCGGCTGGCTCGCTTGCTAACTGAGCTAACAACGAAAGTTACGTGTTAAAACAAACGAGGTGTCGTCTCTGCAGACCGCCGCTGTACGGAATGTGACAGGAAATAACAGGTCCAACTAACGCTGAAGCACGAGCAACAGAGACTCGTGAATACTGGAAAAGACAGATATGCTCAGCTACTAGCCACCCAGCTAGCTAGTAGCTGTGCTCCTTGTCGCCAACAAGCTGCGACCCAGAAGAGCGAGACAGCGCCCGGCTGCAGCCGGCCTAACAATGGACGGGCCCCGCCATATGGCGCCGAACAGTCGGCTGCTGGAGGCGGCGGGTACACTGGAGTGGCCACAACGCGGCAGGCTACTCCTCCGTGCATCGACCAAATGAGCCCGACATGTTAAACAATGTTAAAGCCACCAGCGGTTCATTTATAATGTTGTATTCCGGGAAACATTAGCTTCAATTGGTCCGGATACGACGTCAAACACACAGCCGGATACGACGTCAGCAAGAGGTGTTTGAAGTCGCCCAGCTGGCGTTTACCGCCACCTACTGTCCACTTAGAGAACTACACTTTTCTATTATATTTTATCTTATTCTATTCCGTTGTTGTTTTCTGTTCTTTGATTACACTCATAGATCATTTATATATATATATATATATATATATATATATATATATATATATATATATATATATATATATACACACACACACACACACATACATACATACATACATATGAAGAGGTTTCTCAGTAAAGGTCCATGTGGGGTGTGGCTCAAAGCAAACAGATGAATCCCTGATTAGATGATGTGTACATGGCTTCTAAATGTTTAGAATGTCACATCACCCCTCAATAAGTCTGCACAACTATCTGAAAATATAAATGCTTCATCTGATGCATTGACTTTGTCGCTGCCCCTCATAGTTTTGCTTACTACTTACATATTGTGTAATATAGGGCTTGGGGGCTTAAGGAGTTAAGAGAGTTATGGTAGTCGGCTGAATGTACCAGGGTGTGGTTTAAAACCTGCAGGAGGAGCTCACAGACACTTGTAAAAAAAAGAGACTGCATTGTCACAATTATTTATGGTTTCATATTTTCATTTGTTCACAGTAATCATTGTTTCAGCCTTTAATCACAAGGAAGTCGTACAGCTAAAAATTAAATAAAAGAATTTCAAATTACAGGAAACCTATACATAGATGAATGTATTTCGCCAAAAGTAACAAAGAAGAGACATGGACTGTTAGGTGCTCTTGTCCTTTTCCAAAGTAAAGCTCTTTTTACTCCTCCAGCGCAGAAGTTTGAGGAAGTTCAGGCTGGCGTTGAATACCTTGTCATGTTCAAACACCATTTTGTAAAACGTGTCAATTGGGAGGTCACCGTTGGGGTCAGCATATTTGAGTGTGGTCATAGGGGTGTAAAGCGTGTTTGTCTGATGGCGGAAAGGGGGGTCGTCCATGGTGATGACTTTGAGAGTATGCTGGAAGGAAAAACAGAACAAAATAAACCCTTGATACAGACCACGGGTACGTTCATTTATCTCAGCTGCGGCGCTTTAATGCCAAAGCAATACATGATGAGGCAAAGAATGTTTACGGATGAACAGCATATACCTCGGCTATATCGTCAGGAGTCTGCCCTAAGGTTTCAAAGATTTGTTTGTAGTTCTTCAAGTAGATGTTCGTGAACATGTCAGCCGTCACTTTGTCAGCCTTGGTGAGATCAGTCTTCATGCCCTCATCGTAGACTTTACGTTCAAACTCTGTTATCACTGGACCTGGCTCTATCAGGCTGATACTGAGGAAAGAAAATATGAGAAGTGCAGTGCAAACATAATCAAATCCCCCCAGATAGCAAACTGAAGAGCAGCATACAGAGTTAAAAGGTAACAGAATGCTATAGATCTAATGTTGCTTTTAATATATTATCATGCAACATTTTCTGTCAAGTACATGCCTGCATAACCCCTTTAATATTTGGTTACTGAATTATGCTGTGCTATGACTTGCCACAGGCCAGGGTGTGCTGCGGTTGTTTTTGGCATGACATACTTTTGTTGGCATATTTAACTCTTAGTGGTATTACAATGATTGGTCTGAGTGTGCAATAGGAGTGTACAGATGCCTTAGACATAGACAAGTCCTGGTTTGTTAGCTCTGAAGGGGAATGTTGTCCTACTTAGTAATCCCAGCTTTGTGAGCATGATTTGAATCTCGCTAAGAAACCAGTGCAAAATTAAATGACCGAAATGTGCTGTTAGTTCTGCAGAAACAGCATAAAAGAATCAGTGTCTTACTTGAGATTAAACCTCAGGGCTTGCACTGCTAAGCTTTCACAAAAACCTTCCACTGCAAACTTGGATGCTGCGTAGACATCGTTGAATAAAATTCCTGAAAAATGGAACAGAGTGAAACACTGTTAAGACATCGTTTTGTCACCATACAAGCAAAGGCTGTCATGACGAACAGATGTGACCGTCCTCACCCTGAATGCCCATGACGCTGCTAATTACCACAATATGGCCTTTTTTCCTCCTCTTCATGTCAGGTAGGATTTCCTTCAGCAACCGCACAAGCCCAAAGAAGTTGGTGTCCATTACAGTCCTCATCTCATCGATAGACTGACACTCAATGGGTCCAATCAGACCCATCCCAGCGTTACTTACTGTGAGAGGAAGTGAAGCAGGGTGAGAAATGTACAGTACAATTGTTGTAAAAATGTATAGTTACATAACAAATACTCATGGACAACTCCAGAATTTGTAGTTTTTTTCTGACTCCACTGAACCAAGTGGTGTGGGCTTACTAAGAATGTCCACCCTGCGCTCAGGCAGGCTGTCCACGCAGGATTTGATGGAGTCCTCGTCACATACGTCCAACTGTTTGATCTCCATGGTCCTGCCCAGAGTCCGACCTGCTGCCTCCACCAGCGCCTCACCCTTACTTAGGTTCCTCATGGTGGCATAGACTACAACAAACAAAATGTATCTGAAGCGGCCATTGTATTTATTTTCTCTTAATTTGGATGTAGGATATTTGATCATTCTTAAAGGGCCAGTGCACCTACCAACACAGGTTAATCTCATATATTCTATCTTGCTGCCACACCAACACAACTGAGGTAATAGAATTTTGTTTGTGATGTTCAAAGCAAAGAAATTAAAAGACAACTGTTTAACTCAACTGCAACATCCGCAGGCACTGCGACTACTTCTTCCGTAGAAAGTATTTCCGATGAAAAATGCTCACAGTGAGCTGTGTGGATTATCCAGAGTAACCAGGAAACCAGAAAAAACCTCAAAATTACAAGGACTGCTAAGAAAATATGGATCCTTTTTGTGATTTGGGTAAAGGGACCCTTGAACACACCTGTTTGTATTAGAGATGTTTTACTTATTTGTGATGGAAAAATATGTTTCTGTAACTGTACTGTATAACTGTAAGCACATAACTTCAAGTGATTGGTCTCCAAAAGTTTCCAATAGCATAAAGACACAAGAACTCCTAAAGAGCTACTAAAGCTTTTTCGCAGCCATATAACCACTAGCCAATAGTATTATTAGAAGACAATTGTATCCCCAATATCTTGAATATTCACCATTATTGTTAATTATTACCAAAGTTTAGTTTACATAAGGGACTGTAAGAAAATTATTGGAGCAGGGAGGGCAGCGGAACCCTATGGTTCACTTAAAAAAAAAAAAAAAAAGCAAGGCCCTCTCCAGCTTCACAAAAATTGTCAATGGAACCCTCCCTTTGACTGACTAAGAAAACTTCTATAACATAGTCCCTTCACTGTTAAATTACCATTCCCAGACAGCTTAAAAAAGTGAACTTTCCTTTATTTATCTTGATTCTATTAGGCCTCAGGCTATTTGCATGTCAGTGACATAAACAGTTCCAAAAGTTGTCCGTTGTGGCAAATTCAGGCAAAAAAAAAAAAATTAAAAAATTAAAATTTGACAGATTTACCCATGAACCTTTTCTTCTCATCTTTTGCGATGCGGGTAGCCAAGGAGAGGCCAATCCCAGAGGAGCAGCCCGTGATGAGTACCACCTTCTGGTTCATTGTACCTGGTTAGTGTTTGTCTTGCAGCTCCGGCAGCAGAGAATAAAGGGGAAAGAAAGAGGGGAGGTAACAGGCGACGTGGAGGCCCTTTTAAAGCTCGCTCCTTAATCCACAGGTCTGCAACTCAGCAGAAGCCTTGTGCACATGGGCAGAAGATTACAATCAAGCATGTCCTACACATGCTGCTGATGCTTAGCGAGGATTTAGGCTCATCATAACAAGTTTATTGTTGCAGTGAATCGTAGGTGTGGAAAATATGGACTTAACAGAAAAAGCAATGTTGTTTGATAAAGAAATGCAATCACAAAAAAGGTTTTTCAAAAAAGGTCATATTTTTATTATAATTCTGAATTTCACAATCTAAATTTGTCTTTGCAAACTAGGCCATAAAAAGGGGCAGTTTACGTAAAAAATACTTTCTTTTTGTCGCAAATAGATATAAAAGTGACATTTAAAATGCTTATCTATGACAGAAAGAAATAGTGCATCATGGTTGTTCACTGAGTCGCACTTGTCACTTGTCAGCTTATCATTTTAATGCACGATAAGACAGAATGAAAACAAGTTGCAAAGAAAGTTCAAGAAACTCTCCCAGAAAAGGTTTGATTAAACATATTTTTGATACTGTGAGTGTGAAATTATAATATTCTGCCTGTATTTTTCTTATGTCATAATTTGAATCACACTTCAGACTTTGTTGTGTTATTTAAAAAAAAAGAAAGAGCCCTTTTGAGACAGTAATTCTTTATGGGGTTCCATCTGTGCCAAAACCATGTCCATTGCACACTGTTTATGTGACAAAACCTTTGTCTATGTCTATTCAACTTTTAACTCTATTTCAGGTGTGACAAAACTCTTTTGAAAATCAGATTGTCTGTGTCGATGCTCACCTGACAAAACATTTGCGTGTGTCAATTCGTCTTTAAACTGTACTTCTGTCATCTTGTTGTGCTCCCTGTTGTTTGGATGTGTTGTGTACACAGTGTGCATTCAGCAACTTTATACAAAGCAACACCGTCAAACAACAGGGAGGACGACATTCATAACAACACAATAAGACGACAGATCAGGATGACACAGTCAGACAACGCAATTAAACGACAGGGAGCGCAATAAGACAACAGAAGTACAGTTTCAAGTTGAATTTACAGCCGAATGTTTTGTCAGGTGAGCAATCAACATAGACAATCGTACTGTCAAAATAGTTTTGTCACAACTGAAGTAGAGTTCTACATTGAATAGTGCATGTTCAGTCGACATAGACAGTGTGCAAGCGACATCATTTTGGCACTTATGGAGCCCCATAATTGTTTGAAGACTGAATGAATACATGAGGAGTAATGGATCATTGCAGGTCTCTTGCAGATGCTAATGCTTTAAGATTTTCCACTAACTACTGCTTTTTGATACGGAGTTGCATGGTCTCCAGAAGATCTTTGGACCACATATTGGGGTCCCAGGCGTGGAACCAGCCGCTGAAGGAGAGTGGCTCCTCTCCCTGCTTAATGGTGCTGATGGGGATATCGCGGCGGCCAGAGGGGTCCGAATTCACATAGTCTTGGGCTGAAAGGGAAGCAAGGATACGGTTGCGAATAAAGCCTCTCATGTAATTTCACCTCATCTCTAATAGCTCCATTTGCCTTACCAATCTTGGGCGATCCTGTTTTCTCTGTTTCGTTCGCATCATTTCCAACCCAAACGAAGATCTGGTGGGAGAAATGAAGCACAAGGATTTAGGGATTAGGCAGCAATAAAAACGATATGTACGAGAACTGCCACTGAATCATTTCATTAAAAGTGAAGGCAGCATACCTGATCCCAGGTGTCCAGAATCATGACATCATCGGTAGCCAGATCCATCTGTGTGAAGTCACCGGGCACCTCCTCTGCCTAAATATTAAGCAGTACACATTTATAAAGTGGCTATATAAAACAACAGTCAAATAAATATGTTTTAAAAAACATATATGATCATGTGTATCAAAATAAAGTAAATAACCCCTTAATGAATGAAAACAGATGAAAACATAAATACTTACTATCAGCCTGCCGGTCTTGTTTGAACAGGCGAACAGCCGCGGAGGTTTGACTATCTTCTGCAGGGTCTTGGAGGTCTGGTAGTCCTTCTTCCCACCCAGCGCTGCCCAGAAACCAGCTTGCGACAAGGAGAAAAAACACAGGTTTTTCCACAGGACATATTTTACATGGTTATTCTGCATAGATCAAAGCCCTTTTTCTTAGACCTCACCTGGCTCTTTGGTCTCCTCCACCTCGGTAGCAGTTCCTCCGAGCAGACCGGCAACATACTTAGCTGCAGCCATCTCCTCCGGAGTTGCTCCCTTTCCCTTCCACAGGAACAGGGACTCGGGTGTCTTCAGCACAAACACGTCATTCGTGTTCAGAGAGGAGGCGGTGGGCTCCACCTGCATCAGCGAGACACAACGCGAGGGGGCAATTGTGTGAGTCATTCATTATGAAGCACAATTTATAAATGCACTTTCAGCGTAACAGACGAGGCCGACCTCAACACCCCGCGTGGCTTTGGTGGAGCTCTGGCGGATGTGGAAGAGTCGTGTGCTGCCAGGCTTGCTCTCGCCACTCTTGCGGGAAGTCCCACCCAGGTGGATGACCAAAGGCTTGTCCTTAAACACGCTCACAAGATGAGGGGGTTCTTGGCCCTGAGTGACACGAACCTGCCGAGACACAGCAGCAGATGAACCCACATGTATTGTGAAGACAGGGGTGAAAGGAGTTGTTTACCCTTTCCTTGAATGGCAGGTTCCTTGAAACGTCATTAAAGGAATAGTTTAAGGAATAGTTTGACATTTTGGGAAACACACTTGTTTGCTTTCTCTTTGAGTGTCAACCCCGTGTTGCAGATGGTTTTCAGGGTAAATATCTTACCTGGGTAGCTGCTCCATCCATGGAATCGTCCAGGGTGACGGTGAGAAATGCTGAAGCAGTCAGTTCATCCTTAGTGCACTTCCGCCCTTGCCTGAAGACAGCAAAGCCGTAACGTATCATGACTCATTCAAGCCTCAAGCTAAATCAATGGTGATATATGATCTATATTTTCTTTATGATTTTTTATATTTTCTTCTTATATTGTATTTATATGCAAGTCAATTGTATATATTTATATGCTTCTGCTGTCCTATGTAAATGGTGTAAAAAAACAATAATAATATTTAATAATATTTGTGCTAAAAGAGTAAAACATCTACTAAAATGGTTCCTGCATTATTATTTAATCATGTGGCACTGTCTTAATCTACTTTTAAGACCTTTATGATTGTTGTTCATATTGTGCTCACATGGTGCATATTTCTAAACAAAGGGGGGTCCGTAGAGGCACAACAAAATTCTTTTGCCCCCTGTCCCTCTAACAGGTAAATCCAGCCATGCTGAAAAGGTTGCACTCACCAGGTGTAGATAATATGCTTCTCTCTGCCTCCCGCCTTGTATGAATACAGCACCAGGTAGCAGTCACCTCCAAAGAACTGTCCATAGGTGGACGGGTCCACAGGCACTTTTTCACCTCCTTCCACACGCCAAATCTACAGAAACCCACCACTGTCACACCTACACGTTGATATTTGAAAAAGTGAATATACAGCATGAGCGTAGTTAGGCTAGTGACCATACCTGGACTTTCCCAGAGCCATCATCCACCATGCCGTGCTGGGCAGCCATGGCGTTGTTGCTGTGGAGTTTGGAGGAGTCGAAGGGAATCTGCTTCACCTTGGCGATGCGACCGACGGTGTAGGCCTGACTCGGGCCTGTGGTCTCATCCTTGTCCAGCCAGTTGAAGAAGAACTGCTTAAACAGGGTGGTCTCACCCCCCGCTGGCATTACCTGGACCTGTTCATGTCCAAAATAGACAGAAGAGCGAGCATATTCGTAAACAGGAAGACAAGATGGGAAGTTCTTGTAGCAGACTTTCACTACATGGCCATATTACCTTGGTATTTGTGGGATAATTCTTGTCTGTGATGAACTTGTTTGCAGCAGCAAATGCTGCTTTGCGCTCAGCTTGATTTGCATCCCGCCCTGCAGTTTGGGGTGTTGTACAGTGGTTAGAGACTTCAAACCAAAATCTATGAATGAGTCATATTTTCCCAGTTGGAGAGGGACCACAGAGTGCTGACTAACAACTTGTTACTATGAGCATACTGAGCATTCATAAAAACAGAGTGTATCCAAGGAACAAGAGGTTGCAGAAATGGATAGATATCATGGTCTAATACCTTTCCAGACACATATCATGTCTCCTCCATTGTCCAAGATGTAGCACTCCTTCTGGGAGAGCATGTCTTGCTTGAATGGGTTTTTTTCAGCCACCACTGTAATTGCCATTGAGCCAGTAGCATCAGAAATCTAGCGAGATGATCAAAAACATTTCCATTTATCACCTGAATCTTTTAGATACTGTAACATTTATTCACAGGAATTCATTTAAAAGCTGAATATGTGTGCAAATTTACCAAATAGAGAGATGCCTGGTTCTTGTTCTTCTTATCAGAGGTTACATCATCAGAGCTTCCTGGTGGGAGGTTGGGCATGGGTCCAAGCACCTAGAAATAAACACACGCACAGAGATCGCAACATTGCACTTCCTTCCTCTCAAGCCAAATGAGTCAGATGAAGTCTTTATCACAGCCGCAGTCATAGATTCCAGAGGTTTCCTTGATAAAACTGTTTAGATTTACAAAAAAAATAGAAGGGAAAAAAACGCTCACTTCAATGACAGCTTCTGGTTCAGAGCCTTCGTTAATCATTTCTACATCAGCACGGCCCTTTCGCTCGTTGTCACGGATATCCACGGCCAGCTCAGTGGTTTTCAGGCGTTCATATAAGTTGCTTTCACTGCCAGACCAGTGGTAGATGATCTAGCATTTCGCAGAAAAGAACAGGGGAAAAATAAAGTTATGGTGAAACACTTCAACACCTGAAGCATGTATTACTTCCGTCCAACATATTCTGGGTCCCTCTTCGAGATCACCTTTCCCAAGTCGATGATGAAGCAGTCTCCTTTGTTGAAGCTTTCCCAGGACATGGGCACCTCTGTGGCTCTGATCACACGACGACCTTTGACATGCAACAGGCGTTTTGCATTGGCCTCGTTGGTCACCACATGCTGGAATCCTGAGGCTATGCCACCTTTCTTTAACGAGAGTAAAGTCAAGAAGAAAAAGCATTAGAACTAATACATGAGACTACAACTGGATACAAAGGATGGCTTACTTATCCCGGACGCAGAGATCAATATTAATGGAATAGTTTGACATTTTGGGAAATTTGCTCTCATGTCTGTACACTACCTTCGAAGCTACAACCATTAGCTAAGACGGTTAGGTAAGCTGAGACTGGAAATGGGGGAAAACTAATTAAAATGATGTGTTATGTGCTGGAACTGTTTCTTGGTTAGGCCAGAAGAGTGTTGTTGTCACCAAGAGGTTGACTATTCTAGGAAGTCAAATCGCCTGGTCAAAAAATAGAATAGCACATAACCCTTGTAAAGCCTGTTTCCTGTCAGTCCTATCTAATATAATATTTAATATTTCAACTTTGCCACATCTATAAAGAAAAACTTAAAATACAAAACTGGCTATAGTTTTTTCCAGTGTCATACTTGATCTCATGAAATCTGCAGCCCTTCTGGTGTTTTGGCATTAGAGAGCATGTTTCTGCTTGACTTGTTTGCCGGTTCAGGCTCTCCATGGAAACCTTCAGCGGAAAAACCTGAGGGAGCAACAAACCAGCTCCCAAAATAGCACCGTGATGAGTTCTACTTCCTGTATAAACATACGATAACTGAACAACCCCCATTAGCTTAGGTCATTGCTTTGGTTTTGTTTGGTAGCTCAAGGCTTGCTTTTGTTGTCTGGCACAAGGAAACAGATTAATCTCTCTTGGTTCCTAAAGGCAGCGCTCACAACTTTTTTATTTCTGTGAAAAGATGCTTTAAGGTGCTTTACCGTGAAAACAACATGCATGCATATATCATTCACCTTGTATCTGATGCCAGACTTGAAGTAGCCCAAAAAGGTGAGTGACTCTTGGTTTTGGAATTCCGTGAACTGTCTTGGGGCTCCAGCCAGGAAGTCATCCAGCTGGGTCATCAAGATGGCAGCAGCCCCCCTCTCATCCATGGAAGCCTCTTCGCCTGTAGGATAACACATAATGGAGAAAAACCAAAACCAAAACAATGAATGACTGTAAAATAAAACAATAGCAAATTAATTTTGTTCTTTAATAAGCAAGAGTTTGCTTTGAGGTGTCAGCAGAGAATCTTAGTCACATACCAATCCATGAGTGAACGTTGTAAGAAGGAGCAGAGGTGGTGAAGAGCAGTATGTAAGAGTCCCCGGTGAAGAACTCTCCATGGAGTTGGGTAGGGACAGGTTTCAAATCCATTTTCTCCACCCGCCACACCTGCAGGCCTGGCTTCTTCCCTGCGGTCTCAAACTCCTTGTGGTGTGCCATAGTGCTCAGGGCCTAGGAGGAGACACGTCTTCATTAACAAGCAACCCATCAGGTCACAGCAGGGACAATAACTAACCTTAAAACACAGGAGTCCATGGGTTGTTGTTTGATCAGTTTCTCGATCGATAGAAAATTTACTTATCTGGTTGGACGTAACAACAATTTGACAAAGTAGTCAAAGTAATGCACTGTTGCAGCCCTAAATTCATACAGATTTGAATTCTACCACTGAGACTTTTGAGGTCAGGTAACTGTTCTCGTCATGATTGAATGAAATTGAAGAAAAACTGCCAAAATCATGAAAAAAACCTCTTCACGGTTATGCAAACATAGCGATCCTCACTTTTTATTGTCACTTGAGATAGCCTTGGTGTATCTAATGAATTAATGGAGCATTCAGACTAAAGCAGTTATACCCTTTCATCAGTAGTGCATTATGTTGCTTTATCCCATTTGCATTAAAATCCATCCTTTATTTACTTTGCAGCATTTGTTGCTGAACCTGTACCATGCGATCAATAGAAGTGTGTTGAGTGGTTAAAAAAATCACCTGATGTTCCAAGGAGTGCCCTCTCCACTTACACTACTGCCAAACTGCATTGCAAAGTGTTGGCGTGCTGTTTTGGGCAGGAAAAGCCACTCCTCACAGCCCAAGGCAAAAACCGTGTTTCTTATACCTTACAGTAAGTAATTAATGCCCTGCAAAGTTTCCACACAGTGTTGGGTGGAACTTGGGGCGAAATACAACTGACATTGATTGAGAATATGAATGTATACCAGAGGAAACTGTTTTCTCCTGCTGTCATGTTGATTTATTGACAACAATTTCTGGCTAATAAACCATTCCCAGAGGAAAATAAACATGTTTATTCATGCATTCTGCCTGTCTGCCTGTTAAAATATACATTTAAAATATATTTTACAATATAATACATAATTTCATAAATGCCATATGAATAGCTGCAGAGAGTTTTTATAGCTGCCTGTAGCGTTTTACAAAAACATGCAGTAGGGAGATTATTAACAATTTTCTACTACCTGGTGAGGTGAGGAACGACGGCAGAAGCTGGGTGTGAAGGAGCTGACTGTTGAACTGCGGCTCTTCCAGGTTTCCGCCCAGGTCGTCTGCGCCCCGGTCCGCTATATAGTCTGCAGAAACATCCGTGTCCTGACGGAGAGGCGTGCTCAACCGCATTCCGACCCAGCCCACCGTGCAGACCGGCTGCATCAGCAACACCCTTCATGCAGCGAAATAACATGTAAGCTAATGTTAAAAATACAATCTCAGCATATGATAGAATAGACAGAATAGATATGCTCCTTGTCCGCAAAAAAATGACAAAAAAAAAAGAGAGAGAGAGAAAGAGAAAGACAGGCTAAAGCCTAAAATCACAATATAGCTCTTAAGTGGCACCTGGACCAGACTGGTGGCAGCACACCAGCAACAAAAACTAAGAAGCTTTCATTGAAATATTTCTAATAAAATTCTTCATGCTCCATCCATTAAAACTGTGCATGCAGCTTTCCTAAATACAAATTGGTTTATGCAGCTTGCAACACTGAGGGGAACTGGCAGAGTTACAGAAGAGCCAAATACTTTAGTTGCTGTTGTAATTACAGGCAGAAAACTGCAGAATTATTTAGAGTGACAAGGAAAAGCCATCTTTAGTATCATAAGAACATATTTCAAATCCAGATAAAATGAAGACTGCTTGTATTGAAAAATAACACGCATAACCTTGTGTAAGGAGATAAAACTGAGCTGTTGAGTCATGTGTTTCCTAAGTTCCGCACTAGATTTGTAATGCCAAGAACAGCTCGCTGTCTCTTGGAAGTCATTAGATTGTGCATTGTCTTCGTGTCTGGTTGCACAGTTGTTTTGGATATTTGGTTGTTGTTGTTTTAGCAAGCGTTTGAGTCCGGGGTGTGACTGTCTGGCCTGTCAGCAGCTGGAGTTTGTGACCACTCCAACTCCCATGTGGCAGCTTGACAGAAAATGTAGGCACAAATCTCTCCTCTGAGCTGCGGCAGTCGCCTCAGGTTAGGGCTGGGTCCATCAGTCCCACAGTCAGAGCTGCATCAGCACATTCTGCCTGGTTGTGCAGCGCACACACAACTCACACTTATTGTGTCTCCACAACACTGAACGCACGCACAGACATGCACATAAAGACTACCCACTTTACACAAAGGCTGCCAACTACAGGACTTGTTCTAACTTGAGTGCACTTCATATTGCATAACTGTGAAGGACATGGGCTGCTATCATAACCAACAGGGCTGCAGAATTTCACATGAAGAAAAAGCAGCCCAAAACAGTATTTTACGGGGAAGTCTGATAACAGGCCTCTTCCTGGTTGAACAAGTTTAATCAAGAGTTGGATAGGCTTGAATCTTCAAGATATAATAAAAGGAAGAGTTCAACGTTTTCCTTTCTTGCTTACATTTTTGGGTTATTTTAATTACTAAAGTTTACTGTTCTCATTTATGTTGCTTATTTATGTTGCTGTATACAGTGGTAAGTTATATATATATATTTCAGTAGGAATAATTTCACAGCAAGAATACGTTTACTATTATATAATTATTTTAGTATCATTCGTAGCACTTTAACTATTATTTTATTTATAAATATATTTATATGTGTAACGTTTAACTTGCTATTCATGTCTCCTTGTCTAAGAGTAAGTTTAGTTCCTACCTGCTATTGTTACGAGGGACACAGTGCACAGTGCCATGTGCAACGGTAGAGTGAGGAGTCCGCTGTGAACCCTGAGAGACTGCAATTGGGTGTATACTGTCTTGCCTTGTCAAAGACGAATAAAAAAGAGAAACTGAACCCCGCTCATTACCCACAGGCCAGAGGGACTGGAAAACACTGCCAACCAAGACAATATTAAGCCCCAGCAAGCAGTCTGTTAGCTTATTTTAGCTTCTAGTCTACACCGTAACTTAAACTAAATCTTGGCTTTAGTTTAATTTTTATTAATCTTCTCATTTAATTCTAGGCTAGAATTTTTTTTCCCAAAAAATGGAACTATTGCTTTGAAGCAAGACACGTCTCTAACATTCATTTGTAGGTGAAAAAAAAATGTAAAATTTAAAGTCATAAAAACTGCTAGTGCATTCAAAAAATAAAATAATAAAAGGCAGCAGTCTGTTGGATTAGATCAATATTGCTAAACAATATTCCTGGATTATGTGCAATCCCCCATAGAGCCCCAACACCCTGCCCCTTAATTTAACAAGGTTTACTTTTAATGTATATGGGATTTATACAGTATACAAGGAAGGAGAACAATAACCTTACTGGAATGCTGTAATGCTGCGGGGGCAAAAGTATTTGAGTTTCAGTGTATTGAGTGAGTTCACCTGAAGAGTGGAGTGTAACCGCAGGTCAGGAGTGGCACTCCTCTGTGTATCGCTGCATTTCACCATCTCTGAGCCCACCCTGAAGGAGGTCAGAGAAGCAGTCAGCTAACTAAGTCGAAGAATGCGTACATAAACACCTCAGTACAGAAGCCAGGAGTCCCAGGAGAACGTAGATGCCTACAGCACACTGGAGTGGTGACCCAGCTGATCCGGGGGTCAAGGGAAAGCAGAAGAGACCTTGCAGCACTCTGGCTAGACCAAACCGATGTCTATAGATCCATCCTACACAAGCTTGTTGAAACAGCACTGACAAGATACCATGTTCCAGAGATGATCCGTAGCATCATTCTGGATTATTACAGAAAACAGGTTACAGGTTGAGAGTCTCCTCAGGGTCACTTACATCAGCCTGGCATCAGCTGGAGAAGGGCATAATCACTGGCTGCACAATCTTCGTGTCACTGTTCTCATTGGCCAAGAACATGATTGTCAAGTCAGCAGAGGCAGAATGAAAAAGAAGTCCCATGTCTAGATCTAGTATTCAGCAGCCACCCCATAAGAGCGTTCATGGACGACCTAACGGTGATGGCAAAGTCCGTCATCTCATGGGCAAGGATGAGTTTTAAACCAGCCAAGTCCAGGTCTCTGTTCCTGAAGAAGGTAAGAGTGGCTGACCAGTTCTGATTTACCCTGGGAGGGACCAAGATCCCAACCCTGACAGAAAAACTGACAAGATCGTTGAAAGTTCTCTGAAGGACACAGCCACACTTCAACAAACCAAGAGCACCTCAATAACCTGGCTCACGGCGACTGACAAACCAGGGCTTCCAGGAAAATTCAAAGCCTATATGTACCAAGATGGAGTCCTGCCAAGGCTACTCTGGCCCTTTCTAGTCTACGAGGTGCCAATGACAACAGTGGAGGTACTAGAGACGTCCTCAGTCAGTTTTTCAGATTGGACACAATCAGTACAGCGATTCAAAACAGCAAGAATCAGTGTGCCCCCAAACAGTCCATCACCTTCATCAGAGCGGGAGAAGTCACAACATCAGCCTAGCTCCTTGGGAGGGCTTCTTGCCTTGGCATTGGATGTAATTGTGAGGTCCAGAATTGTCCAATATGGAAGCACTTCCTATACAACAACACCAACATCTGTTTCCAAAACAAGTCCCTGCAACTCTGGACAGACCTCACTGTGAACAATTTTCAGAACATCTACTTTCTACTGAATAAATTGTGCTTATAGAAAACGCTGACACTGTTCTGTGGCGTAGTCAGGAAGATGTAGCTGTTGAAATACTGCTGTGAAATTCCATTCACCTTCATATTGAGGAAGCAATATGAAGGTGAATGTCTCAGAGACTGAACAAAACAAGTCGCAGTACGCTTCTTTCTTTCCATCAAGTGTTGGAAACTTTAAAACTGTAGGACCTTTAAGTATTTCAAAAATCCAGTCCCAACAAGGCTGTGATCACAAAATTTATTGTTATGATGATCTTTTTGGTTTAAGTGAATGTCATAACAAGGACATATATCATAGCTCTGGTAGACAATATGTTTTTCTTTCTGCACATACAGTACCAGCTCACAAACAATTCCAAACCATTTATTGAATCTACTGGATTTGTGTCTCGAGTGCTTGCACAATCTTACAGTTGGTTCATTATGCAACACACAGAATAATATGGCAGCTGAAAAGTGGTATGAGAGGGCTGTCCCTGTGTACATAATGTTTGTGGCCAACGTGTAAGTGGTGCCACAATACCGAAAGGCAACGCTCCAAAAGGCCTGTAGACATAATTAGACGTGAACAGAGAATATTGCTGGCAAGCAGACCAACCTGTTTTCGCTCCATCCTCCTTTTTGTGGAAATATAGGATGGCAGCCGATGTGCTAGACTCACAGGTAATGTAATATTTAAATATTAACCCCAGAAACAACAGCTACACAAAGCTGAACGTGAAAGGTGGAGAATATAACATAGCCCAGAAAGTAGGAAATCAGGGTGATAAATCCCAGTTCAGTAAAATATACCAACTATTTAGATATGACAGAAATAAAAGGAACAGTTATACATGTTGAGAAGCGCTCTCTGTGATACCTCTCTCATGACTCCACAGTAAATATGGTGCAACAGCTAGCAGTCTGGTAGCGTAGCTTTACACAAAGACTGGGAACAGGGGTAAAAAGCTAGCCTGGCTCTTTCCAAAGGCTAAACAAATAAATAAATGGTGAAGACAACGCACCAGGAAGTCACTTTGCCTGGCCAAGAAATATTCAGGTGCATAACCTCCCAACGTTTTGCTATCTTAGTTTGGACAGGGTCGTGCTAGCTGTTTCCCCCCGTTTCCAGTCTCTATGCTAAGCTAAGCTAAGATCTCCTGGATGCAGCCTTATTTACCATACAGACATAAGAATGACATCATCCATCCAACTCTCTGCAAGAAAATAAATGAGAATGTTTCCCAAATTGCCAAACTATTCCTTTAAGTGTGCTCTAGAGCAATCTCTCTACAACTGCATGTAGAAACCTGATGACTGAGAGCAAACAACAACGAGGATCCCTCTAATGGCTTTTCAAATTATTTGAGTAGCTCAACAGAAAGCCAAACGCAAGCTGGTTTAGCCTATATGCGTATGTATGTATTTATTCATGTAGGCAAAAAAAAGCTCACCTAAACAGTTCCATGTAACACATACCTGCTTATAAATTGTGTGTGTGTGTGGGGGGGGGGGGCTGCTTGATGCCGCCTTCTATGTGAACAAGACGGCTTAAGAACATTTAGACTGACAAGTCTCAAAAACCGCCTCTAAACCAAATCCTTCTTTTAAGCTTAAACAAACAATAAGGATATTTCTGAGTCTGTTGGGAATATAATGTGTCATTCAAAATCAGAGACAGGAAAAGTAAATCCAAGAAAGCAGCTCTACATAATGAACAGTGTATATGACTTTGCCCTGTAATGGTGTTATAATTACAGTTAAATGTGTAGGTCAATGGCAGAGCATGTGACACTGTGGGTAACAAGCTGTGCT
Organism: Lateolabrax maculatus; assembly: GCA_031216445.1. NCBI lineage: Eukaryota > Metazoa > Chordata > Actinopteri > Acropomatiformes > Lateolabracidae > Lateolabrax > Lateolabrax maculatus. The sequence continues at coordinate 23,838,828 of CM062196.1, read as the reverse complement.
AAATTAAGTGTGATCACATCGTGGCCAAAGGCAAACACAAATACAGCTTTCAGATGACTCACAGCAGGAAGCAGACAACAGGCTATTGATCCCGGAGGGAGTGGAAACACTGAAAGATACTTTTCTGGGTCATCTGGGAGAAAATATAGTTTAAAAAAAGACATACAACAGTTTTTTTTTCTCTGTATGAAACTCTTCATGCTGTCTGTAAAACACCATTTAATGTTTCCATCTCAGAATGATGTATTTGTGCGATTCTGACAATAAATTATTCAACAGTAAATTTATAAAACAAATGTTTTTTTTCTAAATCCCAGTCCTACAAAGATATGAAAGCAGAAGGACCTCTGTGCTGTTTATTACACATATTTTCTGTTGCTACATTTAACATGTACATACAGATACAGCTATTATTGTCCAAGAAACAAATCATACAACATGAGACTAATCAGTTTGTAAGAATCTAATAACATCACAATCACTAATTGGTTGAGGAACTTACAGATTCACATTACAAAAGACAACTTGCATGTTATCATTGGCAGGGTTGAATTCATTAAAATTGGGCTCGTGAAAAAGATGAGGGAGAATGTCATCAATGTCATCCATCATAGGGATCTTATCATAATGGATGGGCATACCCAGAAAAAAACATTTCTAATGGGCTGCTCAGAATATATTTTTAGAATCTGAATAACACTCGTTATTGCCTCTGAGATAAGCAATCTCATATGAGTGTAAAACTCCATATTTCAGATATGATCAAGTAAAATATCACAGAAATATGGAATACTGTAGGTGTAATATAATATAGTTTCAAAAAGGCTCTGTGACTTTCCCAGTGGAATAAGCAGCAGTGATTTATAATCATGTTCAGGTTGTTTCCAGAAGACAAAAAAAGCAGGTGCTGAGCAAAAAACTGAAACATTCAAAGCATATTGACGTTAAGCTGAGATTAATAATTCCATTTTCTATACTGCTTATCCTTAGAGGGTTGCGGGTCGCGGGTCGCTTAGAGGGTCGCAGAGATTAATAAGACCAGGACAAACATAAGGAATAAAACAAAGAATTATTTTAATCATTAGTCAGAGGCAGGTTGTGAAATACCATTGATAAAGTCTTTTAAATTTGGTCTTTGGATGCCAAACAATGGCCTCACTGCAGAGACGGAGGAGAACAGAGTGAGGAGTAGCCCAAGTCTTCTAACTTTTAACCAGTGCATGGGTGTGGTCCTGCTTGATTGTAAACTCTGTGCAGCTTCGCAGGCAGGATGTGGAACGTCACGTTGAACATTCAATTGGTGTATTGGAGCCTGAAAAGGTCAAAACCTTGTTTTCCGCAGGGCAGGTTGTTCACCTGAGCCCTGCCGCCAGCTTCTCCATTGCAGCCTTGCGCTCTTCCGCTTTTTGCTGTGAGCGGCGCAAGACGTTCCTCAGCTCCTGGAGATGGTCCAGCGTTCCCACCAGCTCGCCTTTCACCGTTTTCATCTGGCTCTCCAGCATCTGCGTGTGATGGAGGGAGTTTCTTCTGTATCGTCTGCTGGAGCGCACTTTTTCCTCCAGGTCCTCCACTGCAACAAGCAACCAGAAAGCACAAGTCACACACCATGCCAACAAGAGATTTTTAAGACACAGGAGTAATTCAAAGATGAAGTTAGCATGTTCTGTTTGTGATACAGACCCATGTTCTCCTGGTAGCCCATGCTGTCTGAACCACACTCTGCCTTCTTGTCCAACAGGTTCTTGGTCTGCTGCAGCATCTTCTCCATCTTGACAAGCTCGGCGGCCTTCGTGTCGCTGTCCCTGCGAAACTTCAGTAACTCCTGCTCCTTCTGAGTCAGCTCACCGTGAAACTTACTCATGTTGAGCGTTGAAAACCTAAACAACAACTCAACGCTGGAACACTGAGCGACCTGCTACGCAAGAGCCAACGACCTCACTGAGCACAAGACACAAGGATGAGGCCTATAAAAAAGGGTTTCAATCTCCGAAAGGTTCCACTCTGGAGCGTAGGCTTCTACTTCTGCCGCTGTAGCACATGAAACGCTGGTTTGTTTGCAAATGAACTGCACTGCTGGTGGTATTTGGCTTTTTATAGGCTTTAACCTCAGCACATGTCTGGAAGTCATCTGAAGACAGCCAACTCTCAGTGCACACCATTACAATTGGCAAGTCATAAGACTGGCTTTGCATAGCCCGCGAGCAATGGGGATACTTTTTACGCTTACTCATGGGTGACAACGTTCTAAGCAAGAGCAGAGGTTCAGCTTGTCCCTGTGGAGAATTTGAAACAAATGAAACAACAACTCTTAAATGATACCTGAAGAAGAACTTGAAAACAACTTGAAAACATGAGCTGAACAATATGAAACCATAGAAGTGATGACTGCGGGCTATTCCTGACATCATACTGGCATGAGCATGACACTTTGAGCATCTAAAACTAAGCAAACACACTGTATAGCTATCTTTTCTCTATTGTTGATCATGTACCAAGAAACAATAACAATGGCAGCTACAGTGCAATATATGTAATTGTGTTACAAACCACATTATTTACGGTAGTTATTAGTCAGTGTGTATGTCAGTGACCTACTTAAACAAATGGACCATTCAGCTCCATGTGAGCGATCTCCACGATAGTCATGTTGTTTCCGCATGCCAAGGCAAACGTTCATTATGGCTGTGAGAAAGTGAGAAAGCCCATTACTGGCTGTCCCCGGATCAGCACCAGGACAGCGGTCGTGACACACAAAGGTGATCCACAAGCGTGTTATGGACTGCAGGCTACTCTGACCCATGGACAGTCGTCAACAGTTCATCACAGTCATCAGGTTCTTACTTGAGCACAGCCTGACTGTGGTCCAGAGTCTCCAGAGTCAACCTGAGATCACTAATCGCTAATCATTATTTTATTTATACAGTATAGTGGTCTGTTCAATTAATTTTATTCAGGTCCATGTTTGCAAAATGTTAGATTCTATTTTTTTTCCCTGTCTCTGGTAAAATTTACACGGCTGCCAGTTTTGTCATATTAAATTCAGCTTAGTGTGGTTTGATCTCATCCCACTGACATGTAGTGCATGATTAGAGTAGCAAAGAACAATTTGTGACATATTAAAGCAAATAGGCAGGATGTTGTCACAAGATCCAATAACTCCAGCCAGTACTCCTTTACATTCCTTATTCAGACCTTGAAACTACTGTATATGTGAATTGTATCTGCTGCACATGTAATGACATTCGACAATAACCAAGCATGTACAGAATTACTGTAGTGGGATCCCCCTCTATTAATGACTTACTATAATTTACAACAGCACACCGGGTGCTTTACAAAGTGACCTGAGTCTGGCTTATGTTATTAGTGAGCTTATAAGGTGCTGGTGGGCAGATTCTTGTTACCATTAGACAGAGCCACGCTAGCTGTTTTCAGGCTTTGTGCTATTCTAAGCTAACTGTCTCCTGGCTGTAGCTTCATATGTAATGGACAGACATGAGTGTCTCATCTAAATTTCAGTTTTGCAAAGAGTCTTAAGACTTAAGAGTGTTAAGAGTCTCTTAAAATTTCAAACTATTCCTTTAAAGACATTGGTAAATGTTCTGCTGGTATAATCCAGAAGTAAGTGGTTTAAGTGTCCATGGGGGGGGGTCCTTTGAATAAATGTATGTGTTTTGAATGTTGGCAGTGGTTTGACCCTTTTATTCCAATTATATCACAGATTGTTATTGTAATCTGCTGTCCTTGTCTTTACTCAGAGTAACTTGTAAGGCTGTATTCTCATGTGGGCCCATTGCAAAGTGTCATTTTCCTAAGGCACAGTGACATCATTTTTTTCTGGCCTGAGCCTGTTTGGTGTTTTGGTGACTTGCTGTGTACTGCAATTATGGTGTCCAGATTTATTGCAGGAACACCAACAGAGAGCCATCACTTCCTTATGCAGGCTGCACACTTGACTGTGTTGCACCTTGACTGAGTTCCTGGTGACCATCTGCTGTTTTCCCTTTCTTGAGCTCCCCCTCTGCCTTCACCATCTATATGCATCTCTCTGGTGTCAAGCAGAGCTCATCAGTAGCTGCTGATTGCAGTGATTAGACATGATTATTGGCTGATCCATGACAAATTATATTCTAGTTTAATGAGAGGTTCTGTTCTAAGTTTTCAGCGCCCTGTGCTATTATTACTTTGCCACATGTCCCTGCATGAAGGTCACTCACCTCCTGGGCTTTCTGTGGCTTCTTGACTTGTTCCTGCAGTGTGACTAGCACTTTTTTTGTCTCCACCACCTTCCTCCGGGCTGTCCACATGCGGAAACACAAACAAACGTCCATTTTTTTAAAAACATAAACCTAAACCATACGAAACTGTGGCTGATATAATGTACAGCCATCATCTGAGGAGATTCTGGCTCAATCATGCTTACCATCAACAGTGTGTTTACTGAGTAAAGCCACTAAGATGTAAACAGATATGGATGCAGCACAGGAAACACTTTTGATTACTCATCTGATACCTGAAACTAAATGTTAAGTTGTTTGTCATAATTTTCTTCACACGCACCAACTGACCCTCTGTACCTATGTCATCAGCAAAATCGACAACATTTTGCCTAACCCCAGTCACATTTTTAGTTATTTGATCAAGGAAGCAAGAAAAGAAGAACAAACTAATGTTTGGTAAATTATATCACATCTATTTCAGGAAAAAAACACCTCTTGCTTCGGGGTAATAAAATTTGACGAGCAACCCATAAAAGGCTGCTGTGTTAGAATGTGAGTGAATACATTTGATACACTTATCTACAATGAAGCGTTTGTGTTCCAGAAACCCCCGAACATGCACATGACAAAAACGATGCATATAGCATTGTTGATCATGTTTGACCCTGGCCGTGCAGCTCAGTGTCCACAGGCCTGACTGCGTGGGGGCCGCAGTGTGTCCTGCTGTGCTGTGGTGTGTCTCAAGTCTTCAGGCTGTCTGGAGCTTCAGCTGTGAGTGTCTGGTCCTGGCTGGAGGTGTTTCTCACCTCTGCCTGCAGTTCAGCCACATACCCACCAGGTGAAGACAAAGATATTTATTCGCCCAACAGAAGATTTATCTCAGATTTGTTGAAATTAGAGAACTGTACATTAAGAATTTAGGTGAGGAGTTGTCAGAATTAATTATTTGTGTTTACCTAATCATGCCATACTGCCTGAAACTGGAGGTTGGCTGGTTCAAATCCAGCACTGCCGTGGTACTCTTAAGCAAGGCAGCAATCCTGTAACTGCAGTAGCAGCCCCATCACTCTAACATCTCTCCCCACAACTGCATGTCTATAGGTCCTGTGTGTGTGTGTGTGTGTGTGTGTGTATGTATCAGTGTGTGTTTAAAACTGCACAATGGAGTGAAAAAAACTGCATTTCCCTCAAAAGGGATTAATAAAGTGGTTCTTGTTCTTCTAACAATTCAACAGCCATCACAGTAAAGGAAAGAGAGTGGGACACAAGATCATTCATCCCATTTACATAAAACACACTCAAAGCCAAGCACACCATCTGTCATATGTAAATTTATGTGAGAACAGCATATTTCCAGAAATGCTGTTCAATAAATAAAATTGTCTTTCCATATGTGATATTTTTGAGGGAGCTTTCCACTCTTAAACTGTCAAATTTCCATCAGACTGGAGAACACTGAATGACTTAGAGCATCTGTGAGGAGTGACACTAGCGTTAGCAACATGTCAGTCTCTGAAAGGAAGGGCATGCTGGGTAAACCTATATTACTTATGTTAGACTGACAGATGTTACAGAGTAGTGGCTGGTGGATTAATTGGAACAATTCAGGTTTATACGCAACTGTATCATTTTAAGTGGTGACCACTGTGTCAGTGCAACTGAAGAGGGTGCTTTCCCCATAGACAGAATGTGAGAGCAGGATGTCATGGGCCTAACTAAATTCAAGCAAGGCAGCACTCTTACACAATGTGACTGCTAGATAGTATCAGGAGAAAATCGGTCCACAAGATTGTTTTTAGCTTTTGGACAATAATGGAGCTCTATGGCACAGAAGAAGAAGATATATCAGGCTCTGGATACACAGAGAGTACTTGTTAGAATCAATTCATTGTTGGTTTTGGTCTTTTAATGGGATTTCTTCACAAAGTATAGAATATCAACAGACTGCTCTATTCTTTATGGTCATCTTAATCTTCTCTCCTCTCTTAAGAATAGAAGTCTCTCTGAATCTAAAAAACTTGCATTCAGCTAAATAGACAGAAATTCCTGAAAAAGACTGACAAGACTGAAAACCCCGAGTGACTTAAAAAACCTGGATACAGCTGTGAAGTTGTAATACAGGAGTGCCACCATGAGGGGGAAGGCTAACAACAGTTTTTTCTTATAAGTCTTTTTGCTTTCTCTCTCTCTCTCTCTCAAGAAAGGTTTGTTACAGCAATATTCCTCTTCTGAGAACTGTTTTCAGCTTTAGTATCCACTTAAACGTTAGCAGTCAGCCTCAAACATCAACTGTCACAAACACTTGCCTCGGGACTTCCCTCACCATCTCTGTAAATGATAATTGCAGCGCAGGTACAAGTTCCTCCAAATCAGGAATGTTGAAATGATTTCCAGTGGGCTGTATGACAGACACGTCCTGTCATCTGTTGCCTAGGTTACTTATTGGGTTTTGATGGATGTTGATAGAACGACAAGGTAATGAGTAGGTGTGGGCTGCAGGACTAAATGGGGATTATTGATGTGAATGAATGGCAAACTGAATTTAAGCATGGGAAATTTGAAATCTCTGCAGATGTTATCCAGTGTTAATTAATCTGAAAGCTCATGTTTGTGTAGAACACCTTTATTATATACAGTTTTGTGTATAGTTATCTATACTAGTCATAATTAGGCACCCACAAAGGAATGTATCTGAATGGAAAAAGCCCATCTATCTCAGTATTTCTCTGCCATCTATGCCGTGGTGCCACTGTCTTTGTCTCTGCATCAGCAAGGTCGCTGTTTGTTTGTTCTTATATGGAAATAGAATGTTTTACTTATTTGCCCACTCAAAGTGCCTCAAGGTAATCAGCATTACATAATCGCAGGAAATACCTTATCTGAATCCTGATTCTGTCCTCTGATAATGCCAAACTCTAAGCTCCTCTCCCAGAAAATCCAATATTCCAGGCACTGATGCCAGCTATCGTTCTGTCTTTTCTTATGTTCTCTCTAAAAAGAATTTAGCAGCGCAGCTATCACAGCTGTGTTGTGCTGCATACATTTTTTATTGTTGTGAAATTAAATTTGCCATTTGTAACTGTAAAGACAAATTGCGTTGGTGTTTTCACGCTTGTCAATACTTTTTCATGTCTGTTTTGATGGATGATAATGCACATGCTGCACATGCTAATGTGTTGTGTAACTGAAAGCCCATAACCCTTCGATGGTGCTTTTCCTTGAGGCGTAGTTTTACAGTCTTGCACGTCCTCATTTATAAGATGCCAGCAAGAAGCCTCACACCCCACAGCAGGTAAGGATTTATGGTAAGAATTTTAAAGATCTTACAAACTTCAGGTAGCTTTAGTCCAGAATTAGAGACAAAGTAATAATTTAATGTTTTGGCATTTCATATGTCATAGCAATATGCAAATCTATAACCCTTTAAAAATATATTATATAATAAAATATAAATTCAAAAAAAGTGTGAACTGCTTCAAGCCTCAAGAGATCTGTCTCAGCGCCCCAATGAGACTGTGATAGTCTGGCTGAAATTACTTTTTTGTTTTTGTGTGTTACTGCCTGTGTGTGGAATTATCTTTGCACACAAAGGCCCCCTGACAACTTTGCATCATGCTAAATTCCCTTTTCATCTTTATCTTAGACAACTGTGGTCAAGCTTAATAAGATGTTATAATCTGCTTTCAGCCATTTCACAATGATAACTTTATGTAGGACATACTGTATTATCATACAGTATGGTACATATGAAAATTTCTATAAAGCATCATCCATAGAAACATTAGCATTCATTTGTGTGAATCTTAGTCCAATATTCACACTATTTTAGCTGTGTTTAGGTTTCCACCAACTCCTGAGGGAAATATCCGGCTCTTTAGCTGCTAAATGCTCCACTATGTTCACCAGCTGGTCGCTAACTTTGTCTGTCTGCTGGTTGGTGCTGGAGATGAAGTGTGCAGTGGGATTAAAAGCAGCTCACCAGAGCTTTGAGACTGAACTGAAACAGTAAAGCTGCGGACCATAAAACCAAAACAATGAGCTGAAAGACGCTATAGCTGATAGGAACAACAGAGTCAGGTGATAACTCTCTGTAGCTTTGTCACTGTGATCGACCCTTTCTCATTACATGCAGTCACTTTGTGAATTGTGAATTGTGAATGTGCTTTACAATGTTGTAAAGCACGTTTGAATTTGTCACATGTGAAACATGATCACCATGCGATAAAATCATTTCTTATGCAATACATTCACATGCAACTGGGTGATGACATTTTTTATGATTTGCATTCACTGAATCTGAACTGAATTACTGAATTACTTAGCTCACAACTTGATACAATTATATGAACATTAATCCCTTTACTACAAAATACAGAAGAAAAAATATTGTAATCGCAAAATGGGACGGTTTTTCTTTTGATATTTAAAAAAAACAGAATTTAAGTAATTTAAACATTTTGATGTCTTTAAATAACCGTATAATGGAAATATAACAACACAATTGAGATAGTTGTGGGGTTTTTTGTGTTTTTTTCTTTTCTTTTCTTTTTTTTAATTTAAACAGTTTTCAAAACAACTTGATAAAAACCGCATGCTCATAAAAACATTTCAAAGGCCTACTGTTACATTTAACACTGAAGTAGCCTAAGGCATAGGATATTCTGGGCCTGAAGAGTTCAGAGGGAGGGTAACGGGAGGCCCATAAGATGGCTCCCAACTCATGAAGTAAAAAGACGCTGTGCCAATCCTGCAACCTCAGTCATGCAAAAGTCCTCCCCACATGACCTGTGGACCATAGTTGAAGCGAATGTGGCCTTGGGTCTTTATTTTCTTGGTTTTTCACAAACTGGACTCCCCCAGTGCAGCATCAGTTCGCTGTTGATCCAGCCCTGCTGTGTGAAACCCTCACAGGAGTGTTTGGCGGTGCCTGCTCGAGCCACTCGGCTGTCAAGCGCTTGGCTTTTGAAAAACACAAGCATGTCGTCTCCCACTGCATGGAAGCCGGCGAGCGCTGCTCCTTTTTCACCTTCACTTATTTTTTTAATGAGCCACATAAGCTTCCACGCTGCTACCCATCCTCTTCCTGTAATTGGTCAAAACGCCCCAGAAGCGGTCACGGCCAACACGAGCCTCGCTCCGCTGCAGTCCGCGGCGCGCAGCTCAGTCTGCCCGCCTCGCTGCGTCCGGACGCGCGTTCGCGGCGCTTCCGACGGAATCAGAAGTGTCTCATGTTGGGGAAACGTCCAGGGTTGGCCCGATAGGCGTAGCCTGATACCGTGGGCTATGAAGTGGATGCCGATTTTCTCCCTCCGGCAGCTTTAGTGAGATGTTCTGCATTTGCCATGGCAAGAGCTCTGTTTCCATGGGGGTTCTTCAGAAAGCCTCTGCACATCCAGGTAAGCTTCTGGGAAATCCCTCTTCACTCCGCCGTGAAGTCCAGTAGGGAATCTACCCCCGGCTCTGTGTATTTCTATCTCCCTACACTCGGATGTCACCGGTAGATATAAGCGACCGTTGCGGCTCAGTGCTATTATATCCTGTAATACTTGATCCCCTGACCTTCATATGGCGGGTGGATCGGTGGTAATTTGCAGCTATTGCTGTATAGCTTTTTCCAGGCTGAATCTAAAAGTCACTTGATGCTCGACGGCTCGACGGGAATCAACCATCCTCCTGAACCCCGTTGCTGTAGCAACCACGTCCATGATGCATCCAGCTGGTACAGTCATGCAGCGAGAAGAGGCTGTTTCTGAGGCAGCAAAAGTTTCTTATCACCTTCCATTACATAAGGCGTTTACTGTTTCCTTTTTGCTTCTGGCACGTTTTAGTCTTATCTAAGTGCAAGACATGGCTGTGAGCTGTGGGGCTGCTTCACCATCATTCACTTGGATGAAACATTGCCAAAATGTTCCACCTCCTGCAAGTTAATTTTTAATCATAGATCATTATTTGGTATGCTGCCCCTAGTCATCCCTCATCATCTGGGAGGATGTTGAAGCACATCACAGTTCACATCACAACAGTTTGATGTGAGTGAAATTAGGTGAGGTCCACAGTGGCATCCCTCATAAGTAAAATTAAACTCTAGGAAGGAAGCCCCTTAAGGACATGTGGAGGTCTCAGGAAACTGAATGTTATGATCCACAGAGTTGGACCAGTAATAGAGACTCAACTTGCACACATCCACTGGCTGATTGAAGTGAAAAAAAAAAAAAAAAAACTTACATCATCAGACTATTCTGACTGAATATTCTGCTAATTGTAGCCATCTCTGAGACATTCAGCCACATCCATTTGCTTCACAAATTTCAGTGGGACTCGGCATCTTATCAGCTGCTGCCACGTGCTTCCGGCCCGTGGCCTTGCATGTTAGAGACAAAAACTGTCAAGTGCAGTGAATGGAGGGAGAAACAGCCAGTCTCCAGGGACAGCCACCAGCATCGCTCAGTTTTCTAGGCCACCTCAGCCTTCCAGTGACAACTTAAGAAGTGTCATTCAGTGATCCTTGGAGAGAAGCTATTTCCACTGAAATACAAAAAAAAACATGTCCTGTAAGCCGGATATGTTGGACTTTTCTTTACAAATCTTTAGATTTTACAGTGAAGCACAGATGTTACAATCAAATACAAACGTGTTTGATTGAGCACATTTTTTCCGTGCATGCTTTTTGCCCCTTAACAAGCCATAAAACGATCATTTTGTCTCTAATGTGTTTCTATCATTCTGGGGAGATGCTTCAAACACACAGTTTAAAGGTTAAGTGTGTAAAAGCAGCAGTAGTGCTAATTGAAAACTTTAGTGTTCACAGGCAAGCTGATGCTGTGTAGTGACATCTACTGATCTTCATTACATGAAAACCTTTGCTCGTTCGGAAAATGTCACTTTTTGACTGCAATTTAATATTTCAGCAATTACCAAGCCACATTAACATTATTACAGTTTTTTCTCATTTCCATTTGTGTTTCATTGTTGTAGTTTTCCACAAATGTACTGTATTCATGGCTTCTGTATTTTACATTTCAATTAACACAAGTTGTACAAACTGTCAACTGCTGACATTTTGTTTGCCCCTGTTACAAGTGATGCTGCATATTATGGCAATGATGATGCTCCATATTAAACACTGGCATGGATTCCACATCATAGACAGCAATACGAGAGAGAGAGAGAGAGAGAGTTAGCACCGTGGCTGCAGCTGTGTGCAAAGTAATAAATAACTTGGGTATGAAAATTTTAATTTGATCTGCATCCAATTTGACTGATTTCAGTAATGATTTAATAGACTTTCAATACAGCCCACTACCTCTAAACTGTCTTGATGTTGAATCATACCAAATTTATATTGGGATTTAAATCATAAGCCCTACTATTTTGCACATTACAGCTCTAACTGATAGGTTCAGATATGGGAGTGGGTTTCCCCTGGCAGGAAGCTGCAGTCCTCGGAGGAATAACTCACGACTGCATTTCTTGTGTGTGTTGTTTGTGTGCGAACACCGTGCTCTTGATGTTAGCGTGTTGGATCATGACAGCCAGTGCAGCCGCTGATAAAGTAATGTTCACATGTGTTACTGTCGCAGTATTGAGTCAGCATGAAAACCCATGCTTTGTATGTGTGTGTGTGTGTGTGTGTGTGGTGGTGGTGATGGTGGTGGTGTGGGGGGGTCGTCTGCTGTCTGGACTGTGATGAGTCAGATCTTCGTAGTGTCTGTGCCGACAGTGTGGCATCCTTTTTCTAGAGAGTCTGTGACAAGTGGGGAGGCATGCCGGACTGCTAGCTGGGACAGAACTCTCTAAGGTTACATTTCAACTGGATTTGGTATCTGGATCACTCTTCATGCGCATACAGGAGGGCTGTTTTTGTATTTGTCGGCGAAATCAGGCAAACTCTCTCATAAATATCTCCTGTCATTCACTCCTCCAGCCCTCTCCATCTTTTGTTTCTCTGTTTTCACATCTCTCTCGGCTCTGCACAGCAGCCCATTAACCGGCAACCTCTGAGGGATAGCTTTATGACCATACATAATGGATGAATGGTGCGCAGGCTGCAAAAACCAAGTGTCAGAACAGCGCTGTGCTCCTCTTGATCAGCTTTAATCTCCTCTCTGCCTCAGAAGTTCAGCATCAGGTAGCGCTTTGTAACTGTACAGTATGCAATTCTTTGTGTGCAATTCCACAGAACTTTCAGGGTTGAAATGGTTTGAATGCACAGGCTCCCTAACGGATCTGTGGGTGGGTGCAGAGGAGGGAGTTCAATCAGATCAAGACAGACCGTTTCTTTCCGCCCACCTCAGCATACGGCCACAGTTCCCAGTCAGTCTCTAATTAATAGCTGTCACAGCAGCCACAATCAATATCGCCTCATTAGCCATGTTTGTGTAACTCTCTCCCTTCACAAAGGGTCAATACATAATCCCGGAGATAGAAATCCATCGGCCAGAGTTAAGATGAAAGCCACAAAGTATCGATTAGAAAAAGGCCAACCATACATTTGTTTCCCCATAGAGTGTTATTTCCATAATGGTTTTGCAGTTGATGCATTTCACCTAAAGAAAAATCTATGAGAGGTACACACAGCACTTACTTGTTTGGTCACTGCTGTTAAATTTGCTGTGGGCCTGCATGGTCATATTTGTAAGTAAACCAATCAATAAACAAAGCAGCAGAAATCATATTTGAATAGCATGGGTTTAATTGCTTGTCACTGATAATTGGATCATTTTCTATTTCTGTGTGGTGTTTGTAAGGCTGCTCTGTACATAATATCTATAATATATAGAATTTTTTAGACTTGGAAACACAAAGTAGGTGTGAGTAGATTGGAATCAAAGATGTGAGTTGATGACTGTACTCAGGATTTTAGAAATATGGATATCATCAGTAAAAATGAACCCCACTGCAACCCAAAAAAGGTTGACATTTTATTATTTTTTAATTTATTTTATTATTTATCCTATTTTTATTCCTTAATTTAACTCTTAAATCATATTTTTTGTAAATTCTGTTGTCTTTATTTGCTGTTTTAACGCATTCTCCAGACTGCCAGAATAAAAATCCAGTGGAGAAATACAAAATCCCTTTATGTTTTAATTAATTAAATCTTTTGTCCAAAACAGTACAATTTAAAGCTGCACTAATCAATAATTTTATATTAACAATTGATCAAATCACAAAAAAGCTCTGACAAACCCACAGCACATTACCTACTCACCAAACGGCAGATAGAGTAAAGCGCTTAGCAGCTAAAGAGCCAGATACTTAGCTCAGAAGTCAGGAGACACTAAAACAGAACTAAAAGGAGAGCGAATATTTGACTTATATTCATCAGGTGACAAGAAATATGACAAATCTTGCTCCATATCTGCTGGATGTGTAAATTCCTGACAGTTCCCTAACACGTTCACTGTAACAAATTTACATGGTGATAATGCTGCTAACTGATTCCCGAGGGCGAGGGGGATTAGATTTTCCCAACCAATCACGAGAGACCAACGTATCAGCTTGGGTCCGCACCATTACCACGCTGGTGTATGCCTGTGGTGCGCAGAGCAGGCGTTTATGGAACCACGACCACATGACCCATACAAGCACAAACAATTCAAGGGAGGCTGATAAAACTCCGGTTTATCAATGCGGCTGGCTGACAGATTTTATATCTATTATTTCCTGTCCCTTGGTGTTACGTGTTAAGCGAAGCACCGGCGCACTGAAATGGAGTGGACCCCTTGACAATTCTGGGCAACAGTTTTACAACGGCGTTAGTCCCACCCGTGGCACTGATTGGCTACTCGTTATTCCCCACGAGGTGCTTATTGGACAGGTAATTTTTCAGCCGGAGAAACCGCTGTTCCATGTCAGAAGCAGTCAACCTCGGTGGAGTGGGCTGATTCAAAGGTGTGGACCCATGCAAATCCTGTGTAACTACAGAACGTAAACTCCTCAGGCTGGTAAATTCTCAGAAATAGTAAAGAAAATATGAGTCCTCACTGGCAGCTACTGCCCTTGTGGCAATGGCAGAGAAATATATTCACATGCTTTTTCCTCAAAACAAGAGAATAATATAGACTAACATGAGATTAAAAGCAGAGAAATTAGATTACAGAATGACATATAGAAGCTGCCTGAAAGCTTGATTCCTGCATTATCTGTGGTGTCAAAAACAGAAAATGGATGGAAGATCCATTTAGAGACAGATACACATGATAAATACAAATGTAATCTCTGATAATAATTTTTCTTTTTCTATTAGGTTGAGTGTACTGAATGGGAAAAGAGCAGAGTGACTGCCCAGCTATAAGTTGGGTCAAAAAGATCACAGAGGAAGATGGCGCGAGTGTTACAGTGAGAATAAAGAAAGGGGAGGGAGATAGAGAGACTTGTGCAAATGAAGAAAATTGGAACTGAAAGGGGCAGAGGGTGGAAGCAGGGGGAGTCCATCAATGTCAAGCACTGAGTGCAAAAATCATTAATAGCTGGGAAAGTAGGAATAGTAAAAAGTCTGTTATTTTTCACTAATGTTCTCCAATTGGAGGAAAGCCATTATGGATCCAAGCAGACTGTATCTATCAGCTGGGGGATTAGAAAGAAAATCAAAAAGAAAAAGTAATGAGTCTGGAGTCGCTCTAAATGTTCCACTGTTGCTGTACCAGCCCACAAACAGCGTTTACTGTTAATTACTAGCACTTATGTAGAATACATTGTATTTATGATGTACTCAGTTGTCTCACTCATAGTGACAATCCCACATACATTTCATAACCCTAAATATTAATATAGCATACATTTAAACTTTTTAAAAATTTTTTTGGGTGGGCCTTTTTGTAGAAAAAAATCGATCAAATGTTGATGGTAACAGCATGACTCATCCTCTCATTAATCTCCATTAAGGGGTGTGTCATCTGAAAAATCCATCTTACTGGGCTGGCCTCAGATCACCCTGGCCATTTTAATGCACTGAAACATCCACAGATAACATTGCCAATAATTTATTGAGTAAGAATCTGATGTAGTTTTCCATTTAGAAAAATTATACCACTGAACCAGAATATACGAGCATATTGAATATTTAACACAGTTTTCATGTTATTTTCTAGCTTTAATTCTTCCTTTATATAAAGCAATAACAATCTTTGAAATGTTTCCAACAGACCAGATTTTCTTACCTACACATGAAGTACCTGTTCTTCTCCTGGCTGGTGGTGTTCGTGGGGAGCTGGATAGTGTATGTCGAGTACTCGTCCTACACAGAGCTGTGTCGTGGGCATGACTGCAAAAATTCAATAGTGAGTGTTTTTATTTCTCATATAAAATGCGTCGACACATTGTCCTATATGTCCTTTATTCTCTGCTCCTGATAGTATCACGTTCTTGTTCCGGTTCCCTTTGTGCAGTTCACCAATATTCCCACTGTATTTTTCAGTGTGACAAATACAGAAAAGGGGTCATTGATGGCTCGGCCTGCAGCAGCCTGTGTGAGAAAGACACGCTTTACCTGGGGAAGTGTTTCACTGTCAAGCCCAACAGCCAGGTCAGTCTTTTTTTAAATCAGACGCCAGACTCCAGCGTGCTTGTTATTAATCCAGCTGCACCTCGGGCCTACCTTGTTTATTTTAGGTGTACTCTGGGAGCTGGGGAGACCTGGAGGGAGTCATTAAGTGCCAGATGGAGGATGCTCCTCATTATGATTTGGGAAGCGAGATGGAACCCAGGAAGGAGGCTGCGGCCTTCAACAAGCCCACCAAGGGGACCTCTGTGGAAAAGTTCAGGGAGATGATCCTCAACCACCTAAAGGTCAGGAACACCTCAGTAAACACTAGATAAAACTCAAAACCAACATTCTTGAGTCCGACTTCAAGCCTTGGTTTGTCCTGAAACTTTCTTTCATTCTTTATAGGCTAAAGTGGGGGATCAGGCCAACCTTGCAGACCTGGCGACACAAGTGCTGTCTATAACAGACGCCAATAAGGACGGTCACATCTCGCTTCCCGAGGCCCGCTCCACATGGGCTCTACTGCAGCTCAACGAGTTCCTGTTGGCATTAGTCCTGCAAGACCGAGAGCACACACCCAAGTTGCTGGGCTTCTGCGGGGACCTGTATGTGATGGATAAGGTGCCGCATTCTCCCCTTTACGGGATCAGTCTACCCTGGATCTTCGAGGTGTGGATCCCCGCCGGCCTGCGCCGCAGCATGGACCAGTGGTTCACCCCCTCCTGGCCACACAAGGCCAAGATCTCCATCGGACTGCTGGAGCTAGTGGAGGACGTTTTCCATGGCACTTTCGGCAGCTTCCTCATGTGCGATGTGAGCGCCGCCAGTTTTGGCTACAATGACCGCCATGACCTTAAGGTGATGGACGCGCGGTACATTGTACCCGAAGCCATCTTCCAAGAAGGCATTAGGCAGCAGCGCTGCGACGTGGACGAGGACTGCCTCTACGGGGCAGACTGCCTCACTTCCTGTGACCTCACCAAGCACCGATGCACGCCTGAGGTCACCAGGCCAAACTTGGCCAAGGCCTGCGAAGCACTCAAGGACTACATTCTGAGAGGCGCCCCGTCTGATGTGAGGGAGGAGCTGGAGAAACAGCTGTACGCTTGCATCGCACTCAAAGGTTCAGCAGAACAGATGGAAATTGAGCACTCTCTAATTCTGAACAATCTCAAGACTTTGCTCTGGAAGAAAATCTCTCATACAAAAGACTCCTAATACGCAACCACTGCACAGAGGCACAAAGACCAAGTCCTGTCCCTTAGTTTTTAAATAGCCTTTTGAAAAGTCTTTTCACTGTGGAAACTGAAGTATATGACTCCCCTTGTATTCATCTTCACATGTATAACTTAAGTATTTTAGAAGCAGTTGTCAAGGAATGTCACTTTCATATTAAAATCATGTCAGTAACTTGTTAAATATACTGGAGCAAAAGGAGCAGGTGCAATTTTTTGAACACAATTAATAAATTTGACTTGAGCATACAAGTCTGAAAAAGGGCTTAACCTTTTGCAACACTCCTTTTCACCTTTAATTGTAACAAAGAACAAATACCATTAACACAAGATGTCAGTAAGCAGAAATGATTTGTCTCATTGCACTCCCAAATAACAGGGATAAAGAGACCTGCCGACACTGCTAATAAAGGATAAGTTAGGTGCAATATGAAAAAGCACACGAGAGGATTTGAGTCTTTTTCAATAGATTTATTAGAACAAATTTTTCGTTCAGAGCCAACCGACGCCTCAATCTGAAGCCTCCTGTTCCTGAGCCCTGAGGAAGCTTGCCTTCTTCTGGGCGACACGGTCTTTCCTCTGGGCCAGAGAGAGCTTGGCACGGTTCCACCTAGGTGGCAAAACAAGTACAATTAGCATTTGCAGTTTTTTCCCCAAATATAGTCAGACTAGTTCACAAAGACAAGTGGTCAAGTCTTTTTGTACCTCCAGGTGTCCCAATAGGTGTAACTTGCATTCTAAATTGTACTATACTATAGTGTGAATATAACCCCCACCCTCAGGCAATATTCTACTTCGATGTTCGAATAAACCTAAAGAAAAAAATAAAGTATAAAAACAAAATACGACATCAGCACTTCTTACCTCTTCTTCTTGACTTCTTTGGGAGGCTTCTTTTCATGGACTGGGTTCTCACGAATGGAAGCGTGAGCCTTTTTGTACATTTCCTCAATCTGAAAGATATATAACAGTCAAAATTTACTTCCCATTTGATTTATGGGTACAATTTCACACTAGCCATACTAAATACCATTTAAAAAAAAACATTAAATATTTATTTTTTGTAGATCAATTCAGAATATCCCAATACTTTTTCATATTATACTGAAAATCTTAACTGGACATTTGTCATGTGGTTTCTAGATTGTGTTGGCTGTTACGGTCTTATTACCCTTTTGTCAGTTTCATGCCCACACAGTTTTACCAAGTCCATATATCATGATGCGTGATTCAACAAGCATTCTAAGATATTTCCCATGTTGGAAAATCCTGAACCAAGCATTTGTATTTTCTACCTAGATTGCCAAATCCTGCTCTTTTCCTGTGCCAACAGCTGTGCAGCTTGTGACCCACATTCCAAGAGTCACCAACGCTTAAAATCCTATCTGACGGGAAAATTAAATAGGCAAAACTTCTGCCTTTCACACAGTGATTAATAAGGCATGGATTACTATGATTGATCAGTGGATTCAAAAACCATCTAGTCCACAACACACAAGTCTAAAGACAAAGGAAGTTCTAATCTGGTTGAATAAATGCTCAGAACTGCACCTCCCCACTGAAGCTACCATGGCCTGAATGAATGAATGAATGAATGAATAAATAAAATTCCATACACTGGGATTATGTTCTCCAGCTTTAAATTCATAAATATGAATTACTTAGACAAAAAAGAGCAATTGCCTCATTATTCAGCCATAGCTACTGCGTAAGGTAAAAGATAAAAAAAAAAAAAAAAAACTGTACAACACGCATCATTACTACAAGCACTGACTGGACCAAATTCAGATTTATTATTTGGTACTTTATTTTCAGTGAAAGGATGTGATAACTTCACTATGACCCTGAGATCTCTATTTAGGAATTACTAATGGCCATGTGTGAAATTTGCCACTAATGAGATAGCTGAAGCTCTTAGCTCGTGAGCTATTACAGAGCAAGTCTCAAAACAAAGTCTACTATCCCCGACTACATCAACAGGAACTATAAATCTACCTCCTGACTGATTTTATTGTAAAAGCACTTCAACAATGCATGAAGAGGACTTGCCGAATCAGGGGCGACTCCATTCTTGATGAAGCGGGAGAACTGCTTCTTGTAGGCGTCCTCATCCTCCTCCATCAGGTAGCTCATGTACTCCGACACATTGATGCCCATGATGTGTTTGCGGTGGACCTCGGCGTTGAACTCCTTGCTTTCTGGATCATAACCAGGGAAACGCTTGGTGCTGGGGGACACAAATAAACAGTACAAAGTCACTCTCTCTAGCAGGTTCTGTGAAACATTAGTATGACAACATTTAAAATCACCAAGCAGAACCTCCAGACACTGTGTCAAGGCACATGAACACAGTGCTGCATATGGAGTGTAAAATTCATCTTTTCTTAGGCTACTTGTTATCAAAACGGTTTTACATTAAATTCCACAATGACCCCAGTTGTGCCTGTATAATCAACACCCCATGCTCTTCACACTGGGTATTAATAGTTCTTGTTATCTGTTTTCAGCCCACACTGACTGGATCTCAGTATATGAAAATGGCAAGCGGGCTCATCATCAGCTATTAAACTGTCAGCTGCTGTTTTCCAACTTGTGTTCTCGTGAACGCAAGCAAACTGTACAGACCGCATTTCAACCTGGCTGAGACTAGAAACAGAATATCCAGGCGATCCGGACTACTTGCACATGTGGCCAGACAGAGTCGTTGCACTGCAACTGAAATGCATGCTGTATCCAGGAACAGACTGCATTTCAATGCTGGGTGGAAACAGTGTTTGAACTACTGGGGACTGGTATCAGTTTACCTAGAGCTATGCGGAAACAACTAAGTCAGCATGTTTTACTATTGTTTCCTTGCCATTTTATATCATGCATCCTCAAAAGATTTACTCTTTGAATGTCTTCTTAGTACTGCAAGTCAGATCTGTGTATGCCAACAATTTTGAGTGCATAACCTGATATTTTATTCATTGTAAACTGTCTTTTAATTGCCACTGCTAGAGACACACCTGACAGGCTTGCAGGGGCTGATGAATCCAGAATTTACAGTTCTCTATGTGCCCATCTGATAAGAAATTCAACAGGACAACTGATTTTAAGCGCTGACTGATTTCTTTTAGGGTCATATTTAGATGTTTCATGCAAAACAATCCGTGTTTAAGCAGCTGGCAGACAAGATGAAATATAACTCAATCTGAAAGCAGTATCAGCACACGCCTTCACATCATCTTGACAGCCGATAAGTGAACAGAAGTTGCATTTACGACACTACAATTCCAGTAATGAACTTCAAGTGTTTCAGTGCTGTTTCCGTGGGCAAAACAAGCTTCTCAAAATATAGTCCACACGAAAAGGCCTTTTTCAAAACAGATAGACTTTCCATAGCAGAAAAGCACAGGCATTACTAACAATCAATACTTATGACATTAACATGGTACTGTTCTATTTAAGTGTCTTCAATGGAAGCCAGCAATCATTAATGTTGTCATATTACACCTGTGATTTTCCTAAGGTGGTATGCCAAAATATTTTCCATGAAAAAAAAAAAAGAAATCTCAGGAAGAAAGCACCTGAACATATTAAGACGTAAACGCTGTATATTTAATCATTTACAGACTTGAATTCTTGTGTTCTAGAAACTTTAGGACTTAAGCTAGCTTTGCTGACACATTTCATTCGAGACATCACTTTAGAAAGACCTGCATCATTTCTCTGAACGAAACATTGTTTTTTTTCCCCCCCTCACGTTGCCAAGCACAACATTTAGTCTAACGTGTGTGACAGCAAGTGCGGTGGGCTACCTGTGTGGGATGGACAGGCCTCCATCCACAGCCCCCTTCAGGACGCCGAACACCTTGTTGCCTGTGGTGGTTCTGGCGAGCCCAGCATCCAGGTAGCAGGTGAAAGCGCCAGGCTGACCATCAACGCTCTCCACGTTGAACTCGTCGCCCGTCACCTCCACCTGGCCTTCGTACACCTTGTCCAGGCCAAACTTGTTCAGCAGCTGAGGACAGAAAATTGCAACATGTGGTTGAGCGGCCAACGACTTTTGTTCCGTTTACAAAAGTTTTCCTACGTTCTTTTATTCTGTGGCCAATTATTTGATTTCACAATTACAGCTGAGATCTCATCCTGAAAAAGGTTAACCTGCGTTAAACAAGTGGCGTTCACCATCAACTCTGAATTTCTTCATGCGCAGGCCACTAATATGTGGGGTCAATGCAAGACAGGGGAGGTGTGTGCAACCGCGTTCATACGTACTCTGCGGGCCGCTAGCAGACCAGTGCAGTAGGCTGCTGCGTAGTTCGTCAAGCCCACGGAGACCCCGTATTTTGGCAGCTCGTGCGAGTAGGCCGCACACACAATCATGTCACCCTCAATCTTGGCATAGGCGATCTGCAACACAATCACAAGTAATCGGGAAATTACAGCACTTTCACATCACTGGCAGTTGGCAAGCTGCAATAATCTAGACTGATGACATTATTCTACACGAGACAGTGTTTCTATTACTGGCATAAGGCAGTTCAGATTGACGTGTTTTAGCATTTCATGGTAACAAAAACATTGAATACTTTAAATACTCCACATCTTGGTTTTGACTTAGTCAGCAAAGGCGATTAACAATGTATTTTACATAGACCTCTCTTAATGAGGATGATATTGGGAGTACTGCAGTCCACTTAAACACTTCCCTGTCTGTTCAAAGGATAAAACAGGGTTCTCTCGGTGTCCACTCACCTGGCAGACAATGTCCCTGTTGGAGAAACGGACAATCATCCGGTACTTGGGTGTGTTGTACTTGTTCTTATCTTGCACGACCAGGCGCTTGCGAGCAAAGAAGTCGGTCTTTCCCTCTGGAGGGAACACACACACACACACAAATTGGTTACAACCGGACACTTTAAAACAGCCCAAACATTGAGAGGAAGAAGCTGCCACGGGGTGTCTCACCTCTCCTCCTCCTGAATTTGACCTGGTACCTCTTGAAGTAGGCCTTGTTCTTCACCACTTTAACAAAACCCTGCAAGAGGACACGAACCAAGCTTAGCAGCAGGGACTAAACATACAGTACAACAAAAGCAGAGTCCACGTTGCCTCACTGCGCCCACAGCAGTCGGGCTGTCACTGCCTGGCTGACATGAGAGAGCCGGGCCAAGTGGACGAGCGGAGTTAGCTCCTCTGCTAACAGGCTAAAGTTCAGCTGTTTAAAAAGGAAACTGTGGGCATGTGGAGTCCCGGACTCTCTGGCTACACACTAACACAAACATGACGGCAGAGCAGGCAGCAGGAGGAAGGCAGCAGTGAGTTTGTGAAGGCAGCCATTAGGCCACGTTTAAGCAGACCCGGGCAAGCGTCAGCGGGACTTAATCTATCTTCATCTGAACACCAGCGGCATGTTTTTAAACGTCTGACACCACGCGGCACAAAATGTACGTCTTAGGTGTGCATGGAGGCACATATTGGGACGGATTACAAACCATTTTGCAGTCTTTTTGTCTCCTTATGAAGGAGCCCGGAGCCAAAGACTGGGGCTTGACTCCGCTGCACTGGAAAAAGGAAGGACGTCGTGCGCATGCTCAGTAAATAGCGTGTGACAGGATGAGCGGCGGAGGCGCCATGCAGGATGCACCACTCTGCCCCCTACCGCTCCGGGGCGGACACTCACCCCAGCGCCGCACCTCTCTGGCTTCCTAACCAGGACAAAGTCTCATTGAGAGTCAAATCTGGCCAGTGTATCTCATTCTACTCATATTACCATTTTCAAGTGTTTTGTTCCCAATTACATCAAATGTATTTCATTCAGCGTTTTAATTCCCTTCATGTTGTTGAAGAAAAATTAAATGTCTTATTAACTTTTTAATATAGAAATAATGTGTGTAGGGGGGCCCTCTTCAACCACATACTCATTCATGACTTGATTCAAACTGGTCTCTCTGTATCATTCTGTACTTTCAGCTCCATTGCTACCTGACAACAAGTTCCTTTGGCAAAATACCAAAAATTAAGATACTTTTTAACTTCCTTCTAACCCACTGTGTGCACATATTACATGTAAACACCCTCAGAAAAGCCTAGCATTGAATGGAATTCAGTGATAGAAGTTATACTTTTTGACTTGCATAGAGCAGAGTCATTGTTAATGTTATAACACCTATCTGTTAGTAACACCTTTTCTATGTCTGCAGTGAAAAAGGCTTATTGTTTGAAGGTTAAATGTCCCATTTCTTCTTCCAGGGGAACTGTTCTATTAATTCAGTCATTTATCACACCTAACCTGCCCTTTTTCAGACATTTTCACTTGTCAGATCAGTGATATTGATATAGTGTATTATGATATCGTATATTTTCTGAAGAAAATTATTGAGAAACTGTTTTCAGATTAAAAAACGAGACAAAGTGTTTGTTATCTGGCTAATCCAGCAGTCTGACTACCTGACATTGTTACAGATATCTTATAAAAATGAAATAATGCCAAAAAACAATCCCACTTATTGATTTGCAATTCCCCTTATAAATACCTTCATATACACAGAGATGTTAAAGGGATAGTTACCATGGTATAAACAGTACGGTAAAATCTCTGACATTTGAAAAATAAAAGTAGTCTCGGTATGCATCTTCATATTACCCATTTAGTGTTTTCTTCACTTGCTTCCTCCTTCCTTCTTTTGCTTTCTTTCAAACAGCTTGTCACTGTTCATCTTCCTTGTGCTGTCCTTCCCTCTTCTGCAGCTTCACACACTGACTTTCCTGCTCCTAGTAATCACACCAGACTCTCTGCAGAAAACGCTCACTCTGGTATTGATTTAAATACATAAAGTTTGGTAGCCAAATATGTCTTAGATCCCTTAATTTGAAAAGACAAATACAAAGTTCCTAAGCAGGATTTCATGCACTAAGCCTAAAGAGCACAAATACTTGAGTTGCAGATGAATTTGTTTCAGGAAGTTGTTTTTACACTCTGAAAATGAAAGTTGTCTTGAGTTAGGCATACTGTACAGTAGGCGACTTCAATATCAATCTTGTATTTTGGTTTTCAGGTCCTCAGAGCCGAAATATTATGTTGAAGAGTTGATCTTGGTGATTTTTATTCCTCAGTTCACAGAAAACAGATTTCTCAAACTACTAATATTGGTATATTGCAGTGTTTTAAGTATCTTAAGTCTTCTGACATTGCTACAATACAAAAGAAGGAGAATGGAATTTCATTATGTGCAGTTCACTAGGAAAAGAACAATTTGAAAATCTGTCCTGGTCACTCCACACAGTAATCCACAGACATGACTGTCAACAGCATTCACTGGGAAGGATTTTCCTCTGAGGATAAAATAATGTCAATTGTCAACAGCAAGGTCTGTGGATTGTTTTGAGCAAAGTCTCAAGACTGACAGGGACACTGGACATCAGTCAAAGTTGGGGGTGCTGGGGGAAACCAAATGCTGTGGGACATTCGTGCTATCTAATTGTTAGCAACAACAATTTACAACAATGTTAGAGCATTTCACAAACAGAGAGAGAACATGTACATACTGTATGAAAATAAGAATAGACTTATACATATTAGGAATTAGTGGATCAAGTCAAATATCTTTCCTACCACAAATACTATTGCTCTATGCATATGAATCCCAGTAAAAAAGGAGAAAGTCATTATAAGTTTGAACTTTGTTTATGTACTGATGGTTTTTATTTTGCCTGATTTCAGGCGGTGCTGCAGCCCCCTTGGCACCCCTACTTCACTTGTCCACATGGACTAAAATCAGATTTTCAAATGTAATTTTTCAAAGCTGTGAGCACCACAAAGAAATTCTATTCACCTCCATTGGAACAGGGTGGTGACGGCCAGTCTCAGTGTGCAATCTCAAAACCTTTGCCAGCTGCGTGGTTAGATATTAGTATTGATAAGTGGGAAAAGATGCTTTGTCATTTAGGTGAACCCAACCTTTAAAACCAGGTTAAGAAATGTATAGAAAACAAACTCTGCCACCTCTGGGGTTTTGAAACCCTTTCAAACCCCATGGGATGAACTTATGGGTAAGGGTGTGACTGCAAACAATGCCAGCATAGTCTCAGTTAACTGAGTACTATGAAGTCAACTTCATACCTGATATACCTACCACGTAATGATGTTGGCCTTGACTAGGTCACCCAACGCACAGCTACTGTAACAAACATCAATAAGTTGGAATTATTCCTAAAAATAAATTAAGCAGCCTACAGTCTCCATGGTGTTGCCAAGTCTAGAATACAACGTCAGATACTTCCATGAGCAGAGGAGTGTCTAACTAACAACAAAAGCCATGCGTCACAGCTCTCATGTAAAACCTGAAAAGTAGGTTTTGTGACTGTTTGGTATGTGAATCAAGGCAGTCTGCTTACACACAGTCACATTTTCATCAGAGCACTTTTGCACTGATGTGGTTACTTCATTGTTGGTTTCTGTTGACTCTTTCGCACAGTGAAAGCCAGGTGTGTGAACCTATCAATCGTAGCGATGCTGCTTCTAGTCAGTTTCTAGTTAATTACAAACAATTTAACCATATATTTATTTAGGTTTATGGTTTTATTTTGTGGGGACGAACCACAGAGTAAGAACAGAGTTTTCGTAAATGGATTAATGCTATTTTCTGATTCTACCGTGAAGACAAATGTGCCTTGAAGAGCACTGAGACAACAGTGTTTGAAACTGGAGTCTGCTCATACAGAAGTCTTTTTTTCTCCCGGCAATGAACTTTGGGTAAGTTACTGAGGATCAGATACAGATTAGATAAGCACTAAACACGTACTGTACAGTAGAGCACAATGTGCTGAGCTGAAAGATGGTACATTGTAGATGGTACATTTTAAGAACCTCACCTTTACTTGATTTGTTAATGTCTCTGACAAAGTTGAATAAAATCACAAAGTGAGCTGATGATAGGTCATCATATACATGGTGAAAGAATGAGTAACATTACCCTATCCTGAGAGTGTTGACTGAACGGATTGAGGTGCTTAAGATTTGAATTGAACTTAAAATATGTCTAAATAGTCTTTTACGGGTCTATAATCTTTGACAGTATAAATGTTTTCCAAGGTATTGTGTTCCTGAAAGTGTTACATCCTCATAGTGACATTGGTGACATTGGTTTTAACTTCTCTATTATTATAGAGGCTATTATAATACTACAGAATAAATACACTCATTTGTTTAATTCATGTCATCAATTACCATCCATTCCTCTGGCCATCTTTTGAACAGTCTACTCCACAAAATGGAAACTGTACCAAGGTGAAAAGCTTCAAGCTTTCAAGCCAGTAATGTAAGCTGGGCAGTGTAGGTGAATATTGTTCTGATCAGTTGTTCTATCACTTGTTAGTTCTGATTGATCAGGGCTAACAAGTGGTGGGAGCTCGAGCCTTCAGGAGGTGCTGTGACCTTAACTGAAATAAATGTCAGCAATGGAGCATGCTGACAAGGTCCCTTAATAACCCTGATGACATATGTCAAGCAGCTCCCTCCAAGGATGGAAAGTGCGGAGAATAAGATATGTTGCTAAAGTAGATTTTTGATACAGTATGCCACTCAACCAGGATGAATCTGGTCAAATTTGTGCAGCTGTTTTCATTTCATATTTTCCATATTACTCCCATTTTTCTATTTATTTGTTCGTATTGTATTGTCAATTTTCTATTTTACACTTACTTATTGACCTGCAGTACTTGCTTATCTTTCTTATCTTTCTTATATTTCTTTTTCTATATTTTATACTTTCTATTCCTATTGTTGCACCAATATTCCAAGTCCAATTCCTTGTACGTGAAAACCTACTTGGCAATAAATCTAATTCTGATCCCGAGAACTTGCTTGACTCACATCAGATTGCACATACAGAACATATATACTATAATTCAGATAGTTTGACATAACTAGGATATTCTTCCTGACCCTATCACAAGCTTTTCTTCTGTTCATTTGGATATACAGTCGGCTATTTCCTCTCCCTGACCCCACTGACTGTACAAAAGGAGCTGTGAATGAATGAAGAGAAGCAGAGCCAGGTCTCCGAGGCGCAGTTCCCCATCACGGACACGTGGTGGCAGTGTTGTCTCGGGTTTGAGCCGAGGGCGCATGCTCTGTGCGATGTAAACACTTGGTAGGCCGCCGCCGCCTGTCTGAGCGCCGCAGACATCTGTGTACACGTATGAGGCGGCTGCATGGGCTGGACCGGAGAGTCAGCGGGACCTGGCTAACTCAGCGGTGGCTAGCGTTCATGGGGAAAAACCTAGCGATGCTAACTTGGGGAATTTAGCGAATGTATCGGGGCGAAGTGGTCGAAAACCGGCGTTTTTCTCCTCGGAGCAGGACTTTACTTTCGTGCATGGGAAGGAGGCGACGTTCACTGCGGCTGGTTAAAAACGCTTCAAGGTAAAACACGTCCTTGTGTGTTTTTTCGGGCTCTGTCTAACCACTGGAGTGGACACTTCACTCGTAAAACGACTGCTAATTATCACTGTGTCTGTCCAAGTGAACGGTGTGACATTACATTTAACATACAGACGGTGTCAGCGCTGGACTTTTGCATTTGTCCGGTGGAAATTTTAGCTTTTGTCGCTGCTGTCACTGAATGTTTACCGTTAGTGTTGAGAAACTAGTTAATTGGCTCGCCAGGGGCTCCAGCTATCGCCTGGACACAAAGTATTATTGTGTTATTGTGGTTTTTCTGCGTGGTAATGCCGAGTTAAGCGATCGCTGTAACTATTGTAACCCCACTCCAGCCTCGTCGAGCTCGTCAACCTTGGGGCTCTCAGGAGGAGAGACGCTCAGATACTCTTACTCTCTCATACTGTTGCATTTGATGCTACATCTCCATTTCAGCTCCCAACACCAGCGAGCCATAAAAGGAATAGAGACTTCTCCGGTGTCTAATGCATGGGTCCTCTGTACACCGAAATGTTTTCGATGGGCGAGAGCACGACGTGCAGCCTGAGCACAGGATTTAAACTGCTCGGCAGCGGCTGTGTTCAAGCCAAGGATATCTTTAACTCACACTGCGGAGAAGTGACTTGCAAGTTGCAGCAACAACAAAAACAACACGGCTCCGGGAGCAGAGATGAGGTGGACGAGGAACCCACCAAAGTTTAACACCCTTGACTCTCCGGACAGTACTGCTCACTGTTTAGTTTTTGTAGGTTTCAAGAGAAAAGGGGAAACGCACAATGTAGGCAGATGCTGTGGACGTCGGTAGGTTTTAGGTTAACTTGATACTGTATCTGGCAGCATGTTGATGCAACCCAACCCTAAACTGGGGAAATTGGATGTGGGCTATTAATAGTCAGATGTAGCCCCACACCAACAACTATAAGTAGAGTAATACTTTATTAAATGTATTCCGTTAATGATTGTGAGGAATGGGACCTTTCATAGGGTTACATTATTGGTGCACCTGGAGAATTAATGTAGTGTTGTAGCTGATCTTAATGCTCTTTATATTGCCAGATTACTCGCCTAGCTCATTGTTTGACTAAATGTTTTAAGTTTTCAATGCACCTCTGCCAAGGTAATGGCAGTAATGGCTCAGAAATTCCTAGTTTGTGAAAAGTTAGTTGGCAGTAAACCCGATTCTGATTCTGAGAATTCAGTCATAGTGTTTAAATTAACAGGTTTAGTGGCATTTCTATAAGTGTGACTTACTTCTCAAAGTGTAAAATGGGTTTGATGGGCGGTTATGGCAAGACGCTTCTATAATTACCACTAAACGGCTCTTCACTTTTTTTTTGCTCGTCACTAAAGGTTGCTTCTGCGAGTCGTCCAGAGGTGGCCATGTCAGCGGATACACTTGTCAGTTCTTGTTGCAGTTACAAGAGAAAGCTTCACAAGCTTTACTCTGAAGCCCGGCCTCAGTATAGACACCGAGGAACATACAGTACATTAGGGAGCTACAATACATCTTTTGGGCATTTATTTGTCGTATGCTTCGTATGTGCTTCCCAGTTGTATTGTTTGGGAATTTTCATAAAAAGTTTCATTAAGAATTGATCAACCGTAACTAGAGAGGAAGCTGTAGTGACTTCTGTCAAACTACGTAAGTGCTAGGGAAAGAAGTGAGCTTTATGAGTAACGCCACATACGGGCATATGGCAGGGAGGTTGTCTGTGGAAGACCAGATGCCAGTCACCGACGTAGACAATGGAGATTATACACACTTTCACAGAATGCTTAGCCTAGTAGTTTTAAGTTTTAGACTGACTGTAGCTATCAGTCCCACAGAATGAACTAGTCAAGGCTGAGATTTATTTGTGGGTGTTATTGATTGGAACATAAATCTCCTACACCACTATAAGGCTACTTTATGCAGTGCAGTTTTTCCAGGCCAAGTGTGAAATATTAGCCATTATGTGGCTGCGTTATGAAGAATAGCCTTCCGCAAGACCATTGAAATGCTGATTGTACACTGGGAAAATCTGAGCTTCCCTCTGTGTGTAAAGTGAAAGGCCTTTCCACTGCAGTGTGAGTGAGTTATTGTAGGTCAGGCTTTTGTTTTAGAATATGCTCTCTCTTGCTGGGCCAGACAATTTTTTTTCTTATTCACTTCTTAGTTAGTAAAATAGAGAAAGGTGAGATAGTGTAGTCTATTTTTTCACCTCAGATCACGTCTGTTAAAATCTTAGAGACTGAATCTTGAAAATGTTAATTTGTCCTGGCTTAAGAGTTTGTGACAGTCTTTCTGCATGGTCTGCTTTACAGCACTGTGAGGTATCAGCTGGGTGCTTTGCATTTTGAATTTCGAGAAAGGAAATGCTTCTCAGTTCTGCCTTTGGTCTTTCTCAGTTCCCCAATCGTCTTGAAGTTGTTTCGCTGAGGCTTTCTTCTGTGGGTTTCATTAGCTATGCGCATTGCATCTCAGGGCCCCTTTGAGTTCTTTGGCAAACAAAAGCAGAAACAATCTCTGTATCCAGGATTTATAGGGAAGCCTTGCTTGAGTTGGCTGGGCTTGCTAGAAGGAATGTCTTCTAAGGCCACCTGGACATTGGCATCTCTCACAGCATGGCCTTCTCCTGTCCTGACTGAGCTGATTACGTTTTAGGTCTGCTCATATTTTACTCCCTGAATGGTATTCAGGTCGTTTTTAGTCTGCTTAAAAAAAAAAAACTGCACAAAGGCACACTGGAAATCATTTTGTTGTTATTGTTTGATAAATCAAGAAATGAACTAATAAGGTTTGACATTACTGAGGTTCATCCTTAATCAGAGCTAACGAGCACCCATAAAAAAGGCAAGGTCCAGACCTAACTTCACGTAGGTCCACATGGTCTTTAGTCTACATTGTCATCTTTTCTCTCCCCAGTTAGTTCTGCATGAAATCCCACATTGGGAGTCAGTCTGTGAAGAAACCTCATGCCCTTGCATTCTCTTTTTGTTTTCAAAGAGAAAAGTACAGACACAATGCTAGCCTGGTTCAGTGGTGCAAACCAGCAATTTTTCAGAATTCTTTCCACACAGCATATATAATTATTTTTTGTATCCTTTTAAAATATAATAATTGAGTTACTTGTCCTTATATGCCATTGGCTTGATGCGGCTGAAAGGAAGATAATTAAATGTATTAATGAATTGGACTATATGCTTTTACTTTTCTACTGTTAAAGTGGAAAAAATGTGCTGATCAACCTCTGAGTCAGCTTACACTCCACACAACCATTGGGTATTCTTGTTCTGCTCAGGATAAGGATATGTCTGTTACTAGTGTGGATCCTGTTATTTTTGTAATGATAGTCTGAGTGAGTAAATGCAAACTGCAATTTCAGACTCATTATTGTTGACTTGTGATTTGTGTGAGCAGTGTACTGAGTTGTATTATATGTATCATGAAAGTATTTTCCTATATTGATAATAAAGTATTTGTCATATGGATAAATCACTCTTTTAATTGTCTAATTAGTTGACGTGTAAGATAGTTGACCACATGGTATTGGGAAGTCAAACTGGAACTAAAGTTTTTCAGAAACTATATAGGGATACATTTAGTGTATTGTATATTCTTGCACAACAAGAATGAAGTAAAGTCCCACAATACAAGTAGCCTTCACATATTTTTTGTATTTTGAACAAGAAAATAACATATTAAAGTGAATCATTGAAAATTGCAAAAGGGTTTTCTTTTTTTTAATTAAATAAATGTACACTAGTAGTACCCTTGTTCTGCAGACCTTTGTTGCTCGTATCATGATTTTATCATGAAGTGTTGCCTTCTACAGGTTAGGTATCATGGTATCATCCATCCATGGTGATTTAATGTAGGATCTGCAGGATGAGGATCTGTTAGTTTAGCTGTAATGTCATATTGTTGATGATGGTCAATAAATATGCCCAGCACAGTGACAGCTCAGGAACTGGGTGGTGTTATGAAAACAGTCAAAGTTTGGTGTACCAGCTTCCTGTTTCTCTCCATTTCAGCAAGACTTGGCACAGGCAATATCCAGAGTCCCCTGAAGTAGAATGTGTAATGTAATATCAATATATATAAATATATGTATGTATGTGTGTGTATGTGTGTGGTTAATTTTGAAAAGAACTTATCATTATTTTGTCTTGTTGCCATTAACACAACTTTCTGATAAAATTTAGAGGAAATTGTAACATATCGATCAAAAAATCATCCTCATCCAAAACATTTCTCTCAAATTAATGTAAAATTTGAATGCTTTGAAGTTTAAGCCAAGACTGTAATTTTACAGGATTATATATCTACCATATGGGAGAAATCCCATGTCAAAGCATCATCCGTTGAACTTAATAGTAATATAAACTACAATAAAACTGTTCTTTCGGATCTACCTGTTGAAATTTTAGCCAGCATTTGCTTTCAGTATCAATGTTCTAAACACAATAACCTCATATTATTCCATAATGGTATTGTATTTATAGATAATCAACTATAATGTTGAATTAAAGTCCATCTCTGTTTTGTGTGGTAACAGTAAAGTCACTAAGTGTTTCTGTCTGTGTACAGGAGGGTAAAAAAGCTTAGCTAACATATTTTCACTCTGCACTGTGGTACATTCCTATCACCACACTTCCCACAATCTTTTTCTCTACCTCCTTTGTTCTTCTCTCCTTTGTGTCTTTGGCCCTCTGTAGACCTGAGAAATGACTCATCATTTTATACAGAGTAAGATGCATGAAATGATTAGTTTCCTGCCTGTTGGCAGTATCAAGACTTCCTACCAGGGTGAAGCTGAAGGCAAAACTAATCCTTTTGTTTCTCAGGTGAGAAATGAATTTCAGAATGGAGTTTTTGCTGAGTGTCCACTTCCTGTTGTGCACTTATTTTGGCAGGAGACTTAAAGAAGTCATATCTTTTGTGAAGCACTTTGACCCTTCCTGACAGTATGATCAGCATATGACTACAGGGCAGTGTGTCATTAAATCGGTCGAAGGTTCAGAAGAGTGGATTACCTTAAGGATAGAACGTGTTACTGACATTTAAGTTTAATACATTTTTCTTTTCGTGGTGTTCTCTTAATAAATACACACTGGTTTTCTTCAGGGAGTATGTTAGCAGCTGAAAGCCAATGATTTTCAATTATTTGGAATAGCAGGTAGGAAAGTATATCATCTTGGGTTGTATCCACTGATCAAAGTACTTGTTAGTAATAAATGCTGTTGTCAGTAGCATACCATGAAATGTAGAACCTACATGACCGTGTGTGTCAAACAGGAGGGTATTGTAACATTATAACAGAATGCGCTGTAATTCATGGTGTGCATGGTGGTGTTGTGACCTGAGAAGCTCTTCCTCAATACAACTGAAATAATGCATGTGACAAAAAAAAGTGGACTGTACTTCTGCAGCGCATTGGTAAAAGTTGCACCTAAAGAAATGTGTCGATCAAGTAGGATAAAAATCTGCGTAGAGCATCTTACTTTTTTAATTAAATGAGTTGACAGAATAATAGTTTGTGATTACTGATTGGCATTCAATCCTTACTCAAAACACTAACTGGAAAACAAGCAAGTCATTTAAAGTATTGATTGTAGGATGAGAAATGCTGAGTTTGAAGACTAAGCAGCTGTATCGATCCAGCCGATACAGACTGCTGGGTCTGTGCCACTGGTGCAGCTCTAACAAAAATGTAATGTAGTGCTGAAGGGTGTTAGGATGTAATGATGTTCAGTAGCTTCAAGATAAATTAGATGCTAAAAAAACAATTGAAGTGATTGTAAGCAATGTAAGCTTCATATCATTGACAAGGAGAGAAGTTAAGATGTCTAATTCATGTTGGACTGTGCTGTGAGAGGGTGCAACATGTTTGCTTAAGCTCAACGTAAAGACCAAGTTTTATAACTGAGCTGTTATAACTGAATTAAGAGGTATTCTTCATCCTCTGCAGGTGGCGACGGACAAGGTTGCTGGTAAGCTGAGTTCTACTCTCTCATGGGTGAAGAACTCGGTGTCCCACACGGTCAGTCAGATGGCTAGCCAGGTGGCCACGCCCACGTCCCTGCAGACCACTGCCACCTCCTCCTCTACATCTCTGTCCTCGCCTGCCCTCTCCCCGTCCTCGCCGGCCCAGCTCAGTCCTGACGATGTGGAGCTGCTTGCTAAGCTCGAGGAGCAGAACAGGTATGCAGCCTGTCTCCAAGGCTTCTCCTGCCCATCTACTTAACAGTTGTTGATTTGATATTGTGTGGTAGAAGGTGAACTTTCTTCAAAGGCTGGTCCGTTACCATGTGTACAGTAGTTACACAGGGATAGAAAACACAGTCTGACTGGGTGATATATCATAATGATATATCCAACTGCTCAAGCCTATAATCAACAGTTAACACATCAATACAACTCAGCATGACCATTTGCTTTAGTTAAACTTAGTTAAACCTTGATTTGTGTGGAGCAGTCATCAACTAGTGAGTGAGAATTATAAGACCCTGTCTGACCTGGCCCATGATAGCTTAGATACAAGTCCTGAGGGAAGAGGTTCATACTGTTCATGAGGAGGACAGAGTGGCGACTCACCCCAGGTCCTGCTTAAAAATGTTTACTGTTACAAACTGGACTCGTTCTTGTAGACACCAGTAGACAGATTACTGGTGTCTTTAGCTTCATCCAATTGCTGCTATTGTTTTATTACATTTTTATTCAAATTTTCAAGTCAGCATTCAAGCGTTTGTTCTTTATTATTATTTTGTCCTTGCCTTGCTTTCTTCTCACACTACTCTGATTGCCATAGTTATTCTGCACCCCCCCCTCATTCCACACACACACACACACACACACACACACACACACACACACACACACACACAGACATGAGAGTGACGCCCCACAGGTTGTGACATGCCTGCTAGCTAACCTGAGAATACATAAAGTAAAATATTGGTGGAACATAATGTGAGTTTTTTTTGCTTGAGAATTTTTCCGCTTTTTCTCATTGTGTGCTCCTCACATAAAGGCAGAGTCATGAGTCATTTTGTGATCTCTGGTTACTTTTTATATACTGGAGTAGAGTGGTGGATGGATATTTAGGGGGATATCCTATATAATTTTTAAATTGGAAAAGAAGTTTGGCTGCTTATTTTCTTCTTCCTCAAGCCAGGTGTACTTGTACATGTTGGTTGTATTCACACAATATGTATCTTGGCCAGCCATGACAGAGTTTACAACTAATTTAGTTTTACTCCAGGCCCCTATTCCAAGAAGATGGTTTACTGAGTTATCTGAATTGTGCTAAGTAAAACCAAGAATATGTCCAGATTTGAGGTGTTAACTGGTGTTTCTCATGCAAGTTGACCAGTTCAGTCAGTAAACCTGCCTCTCAGATCAAGACCTAGAACTTGTTGGAGTTCATTTGTATCCAAGTCTTGTTTGGATTGTCCATATCTCAAAATTCACGCTATTCTGTGCTATGTATAACTTACTATATATAGTATAAACAGATGATTGTTTGGTCATCTGTTTGTGGTAACAGTAGCCCCACACTGAACAGTGAAAGTCTTTTGTAAAGTAAGATGTATTCTTTGTGCTGTCCCTGAGGTGCTCATTGTTCACATCAGATTAAAGTACTGTTAGAGGATGACGCAACACCCCTCTATTGCCAACTTTGTGAATTCTTCCTCCGTTGTGACTCTCACCCATGGCTAGTGCACTCTGTGTCAGCATGGAAACCAAGCATGCCGTTCAGAGTTTGGGATTGTGTCACTGTTAACTCCAGCGACGAGAGAGCAAAGCTCTGTTGAACGCCGAGGTCGATGACTCATCGGTACGCCCACAACAGCTACTGCCTCAGAATGTCAAGTGACACTTGTTGTTACGCTTTCTCTCATTAGGGGACATCAAAACTAACCAGGGAAATGTTTGATTTTCTCCATAATATCCTTTATGAAGCTCTGAGTAGACTCCCATCTGGTGAACAGAAGTCATAGTGTCGAGGGGCTCATAGTTCATCTGCCCTTTGACCCCTGCCTCCACCCCAGTACACAGCTGGGCCCTTTGACAAGACACATTTCTCATCTGCCATGCTTTGCTTCTGACTGACAATGCAGTCTCTTCTTTCCAAACCACCCTGTAGCACCATACCGATACCTACCAAACACACAAATCTTATTTTGTAATCAAGGTCCTTATAAGACTGGCGCTACAACAAGAAGGAGGACTTTGATATTCATGTATATGTTACAGATACTGTGCTGCATCCTGTGCTTGCTTACCAAGTGTTTGTGTGTTTGGTGAGGCCTTTGTACCCTACAGAGCAGATAAAAAACAAGAGCGTTCGTTCAGTAGTGTCACACGGATGAGGAAGTCCCATACTGACTTCTACAATCTATAAATCAGACATGCCATCGCTCCAGAATTCCTAGAAGACAGAGACATGAGGAATACATCATGAGTTTATCTTGGTAAGGTGTTAGTAGTATGTGTAGTATTTTATGCTTGTTGTCCTGCTGTAATGAGCTGCGAATTGAAGTCATGACGTTGTAACAGTTGCACACTTGAATGAAATGTACCTCTAATTGTCTGGCTTTTTTTCCTAGCTCAAAACTTTATAAAAACATTTTTTAAACATTCTTATCACTGCAAAAATTGCCGACCAAAACAAATTTTTTGTTGTTTTTTCATATTTTGTATTTGGAAAGCAGATTTGTGTTTGACTAGTGGTGAATTATTAGCAGAGGTGTAAGTATGTTCAGGTTTGTGTAACACAGCCTGGTACTGCAGTGTATATGACAGTTTGTGACAGGATAACTGAAATGCTTGAAAAACTG
Source organism: Lateolabrax maculatus (assembly GCA_031216445.1). Lineage (NCBI taxonomy): Eukaryota > Metazoa > Chordata > Actinopteri > Acropomatiformes > Lateolabracidae > Lateolabrax > Lateolabrax maculatus. Next base: position 23,802,636 of record CM062196.1, on the reverse strand, counting down.
GCAATTCCTGCCAAACTCTAGTTACAAGATGTTCCCCTTAATCACTTTGTTAGCTCCACGTCAGAGCTGAGTACAAGTGAAGAAGCTCTGTTGCAGGCTGGTCTTTCTGGTCGTCCATTTCACTCCCTCCCACACAACCCAAATTTGGCTGTAACCCTAGCCATTCTGGGAGCACCCTCAGCGACGTCAAGGGCTCCAGTAGAAAGGCTCCGGCCTTTTTCCGAGATCAGGTGTCCGAGCCTTTGTGTGCCTGTCGTGAGCTCCTCTGTGCCGCACAGGTTGGGAGTCGCAGATTCTTTTCTCTGCATGCTGATCCTTGATCAGGTCACTCTGTCAATAACTCCAGTGACAAACTGATAAGAGTGATACAGTGCAAGATTAACCCGCTGACAAACACTTTGAGCTTTTCATCCACAGCAGTGCCCTTCAAATGCTGGCCGTGGATGAAATACACATAATGATTCAGGAGTATTTTACTAAGCACCAGTGATTGTTGCTTTTATAACAGACCTGTGAGTGTTTTACATCCCTTTTGTACAGTCATTCAATGCAAATATAAGAGTGTTGTTTTTTAATATCAGTATTAACCTTAGTTAGTTAAACCTATTAGTTATTCTGAGAATTTAAATAAGAGGATTTTTGGAGCTTACATTAATTGAAAATGTACCTAAATTCCTCCTGTTTATTATCACATTGCACACTGATGTCAGCTTATGAACAAACACTAGATAACTGGACCAGCTGTTTCATAGTTTTACCAGTAATGGTGTTGTTTATTCTGTGTCTTGGTAATCCTTGAATCAGATGTGAATTTTTGGACTTGACATCTGGAGAGGGGAATTAATTGCTAATTGACAGCTAATGATCAGGCTGTGACAGTCAGGCACAGTGATGCAGTGGGTTTATTTTTCAGTATTAAGGCCTTAATACATCAGTGCAAAGTGGCTTTTTAAATAAGCTCTCCATTTTTAGCACTGCCCTAGAAATGTGGGCGGCTTTGATTTTAACACTGGATGTGTTTTGTCTGTTTGCCTCAATCTCAGCTTGCAAATTGTGTGACACTGCGTCTACATTTAGCTGGACTCATATTTGCACTCCTGTACTCTTCCAGAACATCCATATATGTCTGGTGATGTACAGTATTAACTCTTTTCAAGTTTTGATCATCAGTGGGGCTGAGGTCTGGAGATTGGTGGGTGAGAGGTGGTGCACCTGAATATCTCCACGAGTTTTACATGTCACTTTATTGTAACAGTTACATTTTTAACACTTTTGTTGTTAAAAAAGTGTCTTGGAAAAAGCCACTCTGCCGTTAATGCTGCTGTTTGCCAATGGACTTTTTAATTATATTTTCACTAACTGAAATAGAATACTTTGTTTTTGGCTTTGTTGGACAACTTGCAGTATAGAGACAGGCAGGAAACATGGGGAGAGAGGGGTACAGACAAGCAACAATGGTCCCCAGCCAAAATTTAACCCAGGGCAGTTATATGGTCTGCATATTTATCAGTAAGTAACCACAACGCCCCAACCAGGACTCTTTTTGTTGTTGTTAACTGTTTTCTTGAATAGCATCAGTTGAGAAGAGACATTTGAATTAGGTTTTGATAAATTATGGAAAGAAACATGTTTTGATAGTGTTAATGGTACATCCTACCTGTTGCCCTCACTACAGGCTGCTGGAGACAGACAGCAAGTCGCTGCGCTCCATGAATGGCTCCAGGCGAAACAGTGGCTCCTCCCTGGTGTCCAGCTCCTCCGCCTCCTCCAACCTCTCCCACCTGGAGGAGGACTCGTGGATCCTGTGGGGACGAATCGTCAATGAGTGGGAGGAGGTGCGCAAGAAGAAGGAGAAGCAGCTTAAGGTGAGACCAGCGCACATGACTACCTGTGAAGTGACAGTCAAGTCTCGTGCAGACCTGCTTAAGTGCTTACTGAAACACTGCTGCATTAAGAGCTTACCGAGCCACATTTTACCCATCTGCAGAAACTAGTTTAAGGCAATCATGGAGCTGTAATTTTATAAATGAACTTTACTGGACATACATTTATCTCAGCATTTTTGATAACTGCCCATTTGACAAGAATAACAGTATTCCAGGTTCAAAATAAATAGACAGGAGCTCCAATGACACTGTTTCTAGGTGGAAATGGCTTCAAACTTAAATAGAAGATTAAAATCTGGGCTATACTGTCTCTCTTGTGATACACATGCTTCACGTGCATTTGTATCAAGCACTGGCCTGAATGCTTCAATGGACCTATCTGTTTGAATGTTTACTTCCAGAAATAATTTCAAAGGCTATCTTTGTCTTAGGTGATCCTGTAGTGTTGTCCTTGAACTTGTTATTTTAGTTCTTGACATTTGAAGCTATTTATAGGTTGCTTGTTTCCACGGTTACTCTTTGAGGTCTTGCAATAAAAATGTACCCAGTCACTGTCAGTGGCAGTTTGATTTAAACTGTACAGGGGAAGTGTATGTAAACACAGTGACCAGAAAAATGAAAAAACCCAGTTCAAGACTTTGTTAGATAACGTTATGATACCAGGCACAAGTCACGGCAGTGACTCTGCAAGCTACCTGTACTCAACAGCTTGGTGCAACTGCAAAAGTTTGAAGGTTGACATCAAGGTCGTGTCGCACTTAAAGCCCATTGTCTGTAATCGGTTCACATGCAAAAACAAATGTGGACATGGAGTTGCTGTTGCATGAACCTGTTGATGAAGCCACACATATATGTAAATAGCACAGGACATTTTCTGCATCTTCTGGGGCAGGGTTTCTGTTTTTCTTGTCACTGTGTGTGTAAATGGGGAAGTTTAGCAAAAGACTGGTGAACATGCATCGGTGTTATTATGTAATTTAACAGAAGTAGTAATGACCAGATGGTTGGCGTATTAATCATAACTGCTGAGGCCTCCACAAAGTTGTTGTTTCTTCCCTCGGTTTACAGAGAAACCCAGTTTCTGTTGCATAAAGGAAGGAACCTTGACTTTTCTGTCCTTGTCAGCAAAACCCCTGATGTGTTCATGTTTTCAGTACTTTATATATTCATCAAGACTTTCTTCTGCTGAAGAGAAATGTAATTAGTTTAGTGGATATCTGGTTAAATGTATATATCTACACCAAATAAGTTCTGAAAACCACGGAACATTGAAATCATGTATTATTCACATGCTATCTGTGTTGAAGCCTGTCACCAAGCCTGAGTGGGAATAGAAAAGGGTGGTTAAAGTTCTGTGCCTCGGAAAGCAGCTTTTGCTCAGACACAGCCAAGATATGAGATGGTGCATTGTTCCAGTACAAAGCTTGTCTTGTCTAACCTCGGAGGGATCCCCTGCTGAAAGCCTGTGTGGGTGGACCTCTGCTCCAGATGCACCCTGGACTGACCAGATGCGCGCACACACACACACACACACACACACACACACACACACACACACACACACACACACACACAGAGCAGGAAAGACCAGTGTTCCCTGTCAGCACAGGAAATTGCTTAATCAAAATGTATCTGCAGTAATATATGGAAACAAATTGGACTAGCAAGTGCTTATAATAATTCTATTTCCACTGCCAAATATAATCTTGGCAGTGGAAATTGTATTATTATGAGATGCACACTGTGCTGAAATGGGAAAAATAAATACTAGAGCACAAGGCATGCCCATGGCTGTATCCTGTTCTTTTTCTCCACAGGAAGCCGTTTTCTGACACTCTTACACAGCACAACAGTGAACAAAGACAGTCCCCAAATGCCCATTTAAATTCCTCATCAATGTTTTTAAAATGCAGCTAGATTATCAACAATTTCACAAAATATCTGTTCTTTTCTTTTTCCACAGGATCTTGTCAGAAAAGGGGTTCCTCACCACTTTCGGGCAATAGTGTGGCAGCTCTTGTGCAACGCCCAGAATATGCCCATCAAGGATCAGTACTCAGAGCTCCTGAAGATGACGTCACCCTGCGAGAAACTGATTCGCAGAGATATTGCCCGCACATATCCTGAACACGAGTTCTTCAAGGAAAAAGACAGCTTGGGCCAGGAAGTGCTCTTCAATGTCATGAAGGCAAGTCTCCTCTCTCTCCATTTGTGTTTGGGGAACCTGATTGTATGCAGACGAACTGATAATCACGTGTATAGATAACAAAAAGAGGTATTTAACAGTAGTTTCAGGGTAGAAACTGTAATTGCAGTGTAAACTGTGTACAGCTCTTGACCATCACTGAAACTCATCCAAAGCTAATCACTGTTACCTCAGGCATATTCTCTGGTTGACCGGGAGGTTGGCTATTGTCAAGGGAGTGCATTCATTGTAGGACTGCTACTCATGCAGGTAATAATCCCATCTTCACCGCGCACACACACACACACACACACACACACACACACACACACACACACACAAACAGATTCACCTGCTTCCAGCAGATAGTTTGACATGTTTTGGTGAAGAAAGACAGATTTGAAGTTTGATTTCATCCTGTTATTTTTCTAGATGCCAGAAGAGGAGGCTTTCTGTGTGTTTGTGAAGTTGATGCAAGACTACAGATTACGAGAGCTCTTCAAACCCAGCATGGCTGAGCTGGGACTCTGCATGTACCAGTTTGAGTGCATGATCCAGGTAGACACCTCATGTGTCGGTGACATTTAGTCAGTCGTGTACAGGGGCAATAGTGTGAATCCATTTGAATTTTTCGCCTCGCAGGAGCAACTCCCGGAGCTGCATATACATTTCCAGGCTCAGAGCTTTCACACTTCCATGTACGCCTCCTCCTGGTTCCTCACCATCTTCCTCACTTCCTTCCCTCTGCCCGTTGCCACAAGGATCTTCGACATCTTCATGTGTGAGGTCAGTTAAAAGGAACCGTGGCTGTTCTCAGGAGCTGTCATCTGCTTTGAATGATATCCTCTATTTACTTATATTTATCAATCTGCAAAGAATTTGAGTTTTTGCACCCCTGCATTAATGCCAAGAAATTTCACAGAAAGGTTAACATTTCTTCTACTGTTTTAAGAATAGAATGACTACACATAACATACAGACTAAATGTCATGGAAAAGTTATCCATTAGTGCCACCTGTTGGGGAAAACAGAAATACTACAGTCCACATTAAATAGTTAGTGAGTTGAAAGAATTCCCCCCCCCCCCCCCCCCGCCCTTGGGGGCTGTTGTTACAAATGTTACAATGTATTTCATTTTATTTTATTTTTTTAAAATACATTTCACAGCACACTGACTTTGTTTTTCTTTTAAAACATGACTTCTCAGTGATTACCGGTGATCTCTTTGTTCAGGGTCTAGAGATTGTCTTCCGTGTTGGACTTGCCATCCTTCAGATGAACCAGACTGAACTCATCCAGCTCGACATGGAGGGAATGTTACAGGTATATCACCACTACCTATATGTTTTCATTGAAGCATCTCGGATTGTTGGTGCAAAATGTGCCGTGCCCTCATGGGAGGAACCTCGACCACACCTGGATAATTGATACATGTGTCCACCCAACTTTTACCTGTGTACATGCTGATGTTTGTTGAGGTCAGAGAAACACCTGACTAAGACATCAGGGTGGCATACTCGCTTGAACGTATCTGGTTTCTGAGTGTGTGTGCACTTACCCTGCTTCTGTTTCCTCACCGTGCTCCAGCACTTTCAGAAGGTCATCCCACACCAGCTTGACAGTGGACCAGATAAAGTCATCCAGGCTGCTTATCAAGTTAAATACAATGCCAAGAAGATGAAAAAGTAAGCACAACTCTCAGTTCATCAGCACCTACCAACGTCTCCTTTTCTTGATGCATTTATTTTTTACATAACCCTCTGCAAATGTACCGATCACGATCTTGTAAGCTGAAGGTGTAGTTTTCAGATACTGTTATTCTTAAATAAGCCTACAAAACCGTTTCTGTATCAATGTGGTATTTGTTATCTTGCTATTATTATTTCTATTTTTTAATTTTATGAATATTTTTTGTTAGGTAACGCTTTATTTTATATTATCTGTAATTTCCTAATAATTTCCTAGGTAGTTTTACGAGAGTGGTGCTAATTATAGTGGAAATAATTCCTGTTTTGAACGTAAGCTTAATTTAAACCCAAATAAATATTACTAGAAACTTCATATATGTTTGCAAGCCTCTCTGCGTTACACTAGCACTTACATGTAATGAATGAAGTTTATCAGTTGAACACTGTCTGTATTTTCCCTATAATTAGTACCAAATGACATCTTGGTCTTTCCAAGTAACATCACTGTTGATGTGTCCAGGTGCATCACAAGATTTCTTCTACAGAGGACTTGTTTTTATTGCTGCTGTTTTTTTTCAGTGCCTCAGCCACCGCTAGACAAATTTTATAACCTCTTCATTTGGTCGGTAACACTAATTACCTGTAAATCTTTCAGGTTAGAGAAAGAATACACTACAATCAAAACTAAAGAGATGGAGGAACAGGTGGAGATAAAGGTGTGTGGAGATTGTAGAGCATTTAAAGAAATCTCCTAAAGGCTCCACTGTGCGTATTTAGTTTCAAGTGATTTTGCAATGTGTTGTTTTGCAGAGGCTGCGCACAGAGAACAGGCTCCTGAAGCAGAGGATAGACACACTCGAGAAAGTGAGTGCATCCGTGTTGTCACAGGTGCTCCATCACCAGACAAACCAAGCGGACATTGCTCCCTGCTCATCAACATCACATTAACCCATCCAGCTGTGTATGCTCATACATTATGCATCTCCTCCTAATGATGGAGTCCTGTCTTTCACTAACTGGGCTGGGTTGTCCATTTACACGGTAAACCCCCACTGGTTGGCTGGTTCAGTATGGGGGGTTTTCTGATCGTAGATAAAATTACCATCAGAAACGGAAGCCAGATTTGGACTTCAGGTTGCCTTGTTGTCATGGTCACTGTCTGTGTGGCTCGAATAACTTCCTGTAGTGAATTTTAAAAGTCCGCCAGACACCACTAACTGAAGCACTGAATGTAATCAGCCTGTTTGGAATGTGAAAGTGGCTGCTTGATGCTGTTCAAGTCGATACAAAGCACCGCATGTTAGGTCGCACTGTTTGTATCGTTCTGCACCTTTTCGTGTCTTTTCGAATGGGCACTACTGTCGCCAGGTAAAGGCACCATGCATGAGGTCTGCCGTGGATAGCAAGGGTGTCCGCTGCGCGTGTTTGCCTACAATGTGGAACATTTTCTAATCAAGTCTGTTATTTAAAACCAGCTGGAGGCTGCTGCTCTCTGACACGTCTCTGTCACATAACTCCCAGGACCTTTTTTAACTCTTACTAACTAAAACTGTTAAAGCTTGGACGAACCACGTCAAAGCCCAGAGCTTCTGTTCAGTTAAACAACACATATCTCTTTAACACTGTTGTTGTGCTGTTGTTGCACCATACTTCACTCTGTGCTATAACTAGAGCTGTCCTGTGCTTCTTCCTGTCTGAAACCTGCCTCTGTGTTATCAGCACCGCCTAATTTTTCACTTTGTCACCAGCTTATTTGCACCTTTTTCACCGCACCTGCATGCAATGTTCCTTTTCAAACCCCTAAATGTAAACACCTTTCTACAGTCTGTGAACAAATATTTCTTGAGGGGAAATGAACATTGCATTTCTTCTCTAAAACAATCAGTTGTTCTTTTGTGTGCTTTAAACTGTCCTCTGGATTGTCTCTCTCTGCTGTCTCTTGTTGATATTTCTGTTTTGTAGGAAAGTGCTTCCTTGGCAGATAGATTGATCCAGGTATATTTCTCATTTTCTCTTTACCTTTATTACTTAAGTTGCACCTTCCTTCTTCCTTTTCTCTCTTTAAGTTGCATGCTTATGATTAGCACAATGAAGGACACTGCAATGATACAGAATCTAATGAACTCTAATGATATGAGTTGAGAACAAAACCATATTGTGTTAACTGATTGCAGTGTTGAATAAGTGCATGAAATACGACATTGTGGCAGACCAAGTGCGAATCACAAATCATGCTGAAGAAAGCTAAGGAATTGAAATAGAAATCACACGTTGCTAGAGTTAAAACAAGCATGTCCTTAGAAAACCCGATCCCTCATCTTCACTTCTGATTTGCCCACCCATTCCGCCCTCTCGTCTCACTTTCTTGTCGTGCTCACTCCACCCCACCTCGGTTGGTTATGTCCCAAGGGACAAGTGACTCGAGCTCAGGAGGCGGAAGAGAACTACCTGGTCAAGCGGGAGCTGGCCACAGTCAAACAGCAGAGCGAGGAGGCCAGTGCTCAGCTGGAGCAGGCCAAGAAAATCATCAGGCAGCTCCAGCAGCAGCAGCAGCCACACGCGGTAAGGAGGGCCACTGAGTCCCCAGCTGGCAGGTCGCACTGGCTCACGCCCCGCCCGGTCTGTGACAGGAGTCGTGACACTGAGGCTGGGATGTTTCCCAGATCAGTTTGTGCCGCGCAATACTGAAACCTCAGGCTGACCATATCAAGATCATGTGGTGTGCTAGAACTGACACTTGGGCCAGTAGAAATATTTTTTACCAGACTTCAGATGTGTCATGGTTATTCCCTCCGCCCAGTTGGCACATAATGCCTAGCAACAAAATCCGAACAGTGGCAGAGCAGGGCTTTTCTCACTTTGCACATCAGCTTTGGGTAATGATCTGTTTTGGCATGCATGAATTCAAATTGGGACACGGAGTACTACGCAGCTCAGCCACCATTTACAGTCTCAGAAATGCACTCATGAATTTATAAGCGGTTGTCTCACAGGCTGGTACATTTCACACATGGCACCCTGTTCACAGAATCGTCTCGCTTCATATCTATTGACCCGACATTCTTAATTATTGATGGTTGGATTCCAGATGATAATGTTGCAGGCATTACAGTGTTTTACATAATCTGCTATCTTGCTTCACAATGAGTAGTCATGAATCATTTATGTGAAACTGAATGGCAAAATGGTTGATGTCAGCTGAAGTTAAGGTTGAATTGTGAATGTGAAGAGGCACTGAGATGCATTTTCTTTCAAAAGAATAAATATATTAGTTTAGCTTATTTAATGGACTGGAATTATTTTGGGACCCTGGTTTACATTACTGACGGTTGACTATTTAGTTGTTCATTAAATGCCAACCTTGAGGACACACAGGCATCAACATTTGTAGCTGTGCTTTGCTATCTGTGCTCACGCACGTGTCCTGTTGTAGAAGGGAGCGCCTCGGTACTCTGAGGAGTCCGTCCTGCAGCTGGAGAGGGAGCTTGTGCAGGCCCGGCTGAAGGAGGCCGAGTCTCAGTGTGCCCTCAAGGAGATGCAAGACAAGATCCTGGATATGGGAAAGGTGTTTTATCTCAGACACGATGTCTAAATCTTAGCCCAGACAACAATATTATTGTATGACCTAGCTATAGCATTGCACCACCTTTTGCTAAATTTTTAAAACATATTATTCTTAAACACCTTCCTCAGAGGAACACGTCACTACCAGATGACACCAATGTGGCGCGACTTCAAGAGGAGCTGATAGGGGTGAAGCTGAGAGAGGCGGAGGCTCTGACTGGCCTCAAAGAGCTGAGACAGCAAGTCAGAGACCTGGAAGAGCACTGGCAGGTGGGCACCAATGGATCAGTACATTATCTATGACATTTTTTTTCAAAGTGCGAAAATGCCAGCCTCTGGAATAGAAAAGGAAAAAGAGAAAAGTTTTAACGTCAGTCTGTTCACTCAACTCCTAAGCGTCACTTGGCACGCACCGCTGGTCGCTGGAAGGACAGCCCCAAGAAGAATACCCTGAGTGAGCTTCAGGATGAGCTGATGAGCGTGAGGCTGCGCGAGGCCGAGGCCCAGGCAGAACTGCGAGAGACGCGGCAGAGGATGCTGGAGCTGGAGACACAGGTCAGAGGTCGCATTAGCTTTCTGACCACTTTAACCCAATCAAGCTGATTTATTCTTTTGATTAATGTTTTAACCTTGAATTCTCAGCTTTTCTATCTTTATAATGCCCATGAATCATAGGAAATGAAAGGTATATTGTTGTATGGACACTTTAGTAAGTAAGGTGAAACTACAATATTTCTGATAAACAGTGAATGAGCTGGAAAATAAGTGAAATCTCTACCTGTATTTTCACAAAGTATCCTTCAGAGGGCAGCATTCATCTGTTCTAAACAACTTAAGTTTGAAAGTTTTGAAAGTTCCTCATTCAGTTTTGTCACTGAAATGTTTTTGGTTTGAATTGATTATTTATCAAAGTATATTTATATATATACATATTTTTTTGTGCCACTTGTTTTCACACAGAATCAGATTCACAGTAACCAGCTGCGACGGGCGGAGCAGGAGAGCCGCTGTCTCCAGGAGTGTGTGCAAACACTGACGGTGCAAAATAAAGACCTGCATGTTCAACTGCAAGAGATCAAGCGGAGACAAGCTGAGATTGAATGCAAGGTGCAACTCTGCTGCAGAACTGCAACACTAAGCACTATATCTACTGGGAACCCCTACAGCTCTGTTGTGGCATAATCTAAAATTACAAACATGAAACATGAAACATTGATGAGGTCACTATCCAAAACCAGAAGGAGGGAACGATTTGTTCTGTTGTCAGTGACCGTATTTCATTCTGATAGGTCTGCTCCTAGATTTCTGTTAAACTGCGCTCTGTAGCAACGTAACTCTAACTCTGACCCATCTATCAGGAATTTCCCCCTGCAAGAATCACACATGCACAAATAGAAAATACACACATGTAGTGCAGTACATGTTTTTATACATGGCACCCCCAGGGCTTTGGTAGAACTGTTGTTGAAATAACGTCTTTTGCCTCTTTTGTTTTTCTGCAGAGTAAGGAGGAGGTGATGGCAGTGAGGCTGCGGGAAGCTGATAACATTGCTGCTATGGCTGAGCTCCAGCAACAGATCTCAGAGCTTGAGATTCAGGTAAAGTCCCAAAGTCCTTGCTACATTTGTTTGTCACACACCTGCCTCTGCAGATTTCCTCAACTCCTTCATAAACCACATTTAACACATTTAAACTTTCCTCAGACATAGAGAAAAATGGCCCATTCATGAATGTGTATAGTGACAAAGCTGAGTTAAAATCTTATTTTCATTGATTCACTGTCAGTCAGTCTTACTATGAGCGAGGGGCTCCCTTGGGGTTGGGAGATAGTTTCTATTTCCATATCGTCCAATTGCCAGGGGATGGCGGGAAAGGAATAAGTGGGGGGAGTGACGTCACAGCACGCTAGTAGAATGCCAGCTGACCTCTTAATCTGAATGTGCAGTTGTCCCTTTTAAATATGTTTTGGATTTCTAAGAGGAAGTAATAAAGGTACTTGTTATCCAAACTGGATTGGATTGAAGTTTTATATGGGTGAACAAACACATTTCTACTGACTTCTAAAAAAATGTACTTTAACAATAACATTCTTAGAAGAAGTAGTAGTATATATTTATTTTCATTAAATAGTGTATTTGTTTGGATTAAATATTTTGAATAATCATCTTAAGCATGGCTCAAGGCTTTCTACAAGCAATACACTTACAGTTAGGTGAATAAACATTTATAAAAAGTTTTATTTAAAATATTTGATAATTAAAAGAATCTAATAGCAATGTCTCATCTATTTAAACAACGGTCTTTGTGTCTGCTTGGTGCGACAATATGACAGCATCATGTTCTGTTAACATAATTATCTTAACTTTACCGTCACAATCCAAATCATATCTATAATGTTAACGACTCTTATGGAGCGGAGCGCAAAGTTTTGGTGAGCATGCATACGGAGAACGAAGATGCGCTGTATCAGTTGAGATCAGGGATCCATGAAAAAGAGACTACAAATTTGTTTGTAATTAAGGGTTTAAAAATCAATAGAAAATCAATACATGATCCCCTCGCAAATCGGCACAAGCCCATTATCTGCCAAAATTAACTATAGTGGTTGTTTTACGTGACAGATTTCTGTACTTGTGGTTTAGTCTGAGCTCTTCTTGAAATAGGCAGGGCTCTGATGGAAAAAATATGTCACAAATTTCCATCCACCAATCAGAACTTAACAATACAAGAATGTGAATCTGATAGCAGTTGATGTGTTGTTTGCTTAAGTTGCCAAGGAGACACCAGTGTCAATCAAATCTGATCAAACCAAACCCACGCAGTCCTGATTATGCAGATGAGCTGAGTTATTTCATTTTTCTGACTTTGACTGTTGCTTTCAAATCTTAACTAATGCTCTGCATATTCACGACTACATAACGCACAGAAGGCGCATCCGACATGTAATGTGAACAGCCGAACGGATGTTGAGTGTAGGGTGGAGAGTATAGTACAGATTTTTGTGATCTTACTTTGCAAATCTAAACGTTAGTAAAAGGACAAATCCACCTCAAATCTGAATTTACACATTTTTTTCACAGATATTTCAATCCTGTAATACCTGTAATATGTGACGACATCAAGTAAGATTGTCTAGAGCTGCTATACCAAAAAATTTGATTACTTACTTTTTGTTTTTCCAGTCCATTGTATTTCATAGCTGGAAATGATTTGTCTCCATTTTAATTGTACGCATATTCAGGATGTAAATGCAGCTAATTTTAGAACTGTGGTTGAAGCCCAAAGATTCCAACACTTTGGTGGAGTTGGGTGGACTTGCATATAAACGTACTCCCTGTATGAACCAGTCTCAACAAGCAAGAGTGAAGAGACCAGTATTTATCCCCAAACAAATGTATCGCTACACAACATGGGTGACCAACGCAAATACAGGCCCTTCCTTGCACTGCCAACACTCAGCAGTTCTGATTGATAACTGATCAATTAATCTAAAAACCAATCAAAAATAGTTTTAGGCTTGTTTGTGGGCTCAACACTTTTCTCACGCGTAAAGCTGTGTTATAAACAGTGAGTGTGACAACAGGCAGATAATGATGATAAATGATAAAAAGTTCTGGTAATATGTTGGTTGTTTGTAAATTGTGGTGAATTCACTAGAGACTGGCCATGAGATGTATCGTAGATTTTTGTTTAGTTCACTTTTTCCAGGTCTATAGTTAAATTTGTCAGAAATATTACTCATTTTACATGTTGCCTTTTTTGGAATTGTTGCCTCAGATTTGAGCAGGTTGGAGGAATACATTTTTTTAGATGAGTCAAGAGACTATTTTTGTGTTACAAAATGAATAAGTGTCAGACATTGTCTTGCTTGGTATTGAACCCACAAAAAGTGCAAAGTGCAATGGACACTCAGTATGTTTTTCAAAGACATTGTGCAACTTGTAGTGTTTTGGCTTCCCAAACTGCCCATTTATTTTGGCAGTCCACTATTTTGCTCATGTGCTGGTCAGTGAAAGCTGCTGGAAATCAACCATGCAGCTAAACGTGTCCAAAAGCTACCAAAACCCCTTTCACACTGATATTGTATAAACATTATTGCTAAAATGGATTAATATAGTGTGAATTGATTTATTGCTCATATTAATTGATTCAGTGGAAACACTTTATAAGGAGTACATAAACATTTAGTAGATGGTTTATAACACACTATAATTTGAACGTAAGCATATAGAAGTGTTTGTTAATGTAGTTGTCAACAATTCTAACTCTATAACTATAACAACAATATAATAAACCGCAGTTGTAATAGTAGAAAATGTCTCCAGGGGAGAAGTTATAAATGTTGACAAATTCTATACAATAATAAGCACTTAAAATGTTATTGCATCATCGTATAACCACATTATAGGATGATCTAAACCATTTATTAAATGTTTATAGAGTGCTTATAATAGCTTGCTGTTGTAGTAAAGTGTCACAGATACTGGATAAGTATCAGTTGCTTAAGTTGAGTGTCAACCAGAATTTTTGGTCATCAGACAGGTCTAACTTTGGGCCAGTGGGTTTTAATTTAATTAAAGTACTGCTGTAAATTCCTTCCTGTGTTTAAGGTGTTTCGGATAGTCTAAGCTAGAGGTCTTGACTATTTATAAGTATGACACCTACTAAAAAAGCCTCCCCACCCCCACCACCTTCCCCTTCGCAGGCACACACAATCACACAGTGTGGTCTGAGGTTTGTAACTAAGTGATGGAGCCAAAAACATGCAACACCAGAAATTTACCACTACCGCCTCCATACATTTCACAATATGCATAATGAGCTTTCCTTTGGGTATTTCAATAACATGCAGAAGTCACTTTATTTACCCCTGATTCTTCTTTTATTTTATGATCAGTCTAGATTGAGTTGTTTTTTTTTTACTGTCAGGAGCAGGTTATTTTATCTAACTGAGCTGAAATCACTGAGCCAGCATTGGCTTCTTGGTCTGTGGTTTGGTTACTTGCTCTATACATTGTGGGTAATAACTGCTCCAATTACAAAAAAATTGAAAAAATCAGTTTCTTGTCTTCCCCGTCAGAGATGGTGTGACGCATGTTGGTGGCAGCGTGCTCTATGATATGAGAGGTCACCGTCTGATCAGATTAGCTTTGACTCAAATCACTGAGTGTGGAAGGCAGAGCACTGACGAACCAGTTACTTTAAACATTAAGGTCATGTGTACCTTATTGCCTAATAATCCTTCACATATTGACTTAACAGATACAAATTAATGATAACAACCACCGCATAATGATGGAAAACATTGGCACTGAAACTAAGATGTCTAGAAAGGTTTCTGTGTAGGCATCTTTCACTATCACAGTCATGGCCTCTGCTTAACGCCACAGCTCCACTGTCTCTGGACTGATAGGAAGTGGTTTCTCATCTTGAAGCAGAGACTCTACCAGAGGTGACATGCATGGTTTATTTTGAGGTTTCTATGACATGCTCAGAGATTTATACTAAATGGTTTAGCCTGTAAAGGATGTTCTCATGTATTTTTCAATTAATGAGGATTTTGTATCTTTATCGTTAATCTCAGGCATGTTAAAGATGCTCAGAAACATGCTTTGATGCGTTTGACACACATCTGTACTACAATTTAAACTGTCATCATGGCACTTGGAGGAGTAATTTTATACTAATCTGTTATTTACTGAGATGGCTAATCGATAAAACTTCTAAGTTTAATCACAGTAAAATGTCTTAAATCAAACTTGAATCAATAAATGAGAGACGTCTTTGCAGATTCCAAATAAGATATTTGCCATTGCCTCAAAAGTGGCTTTGCACAGAAAGTGTAAAAATACCACAAATGTGTTCAACACATGTACCGTCATATGAAACTCCAGAGCATTTCATTGGAATTTATTTTCTGAGCTGTGATTTTGCTCACTAACTGGTGATGTGACGATAAGGATGTTAGTGATAATCAAAGGATGATGTGGCAGAGTATCAGCTGCTCAGTTCTCGGTAAACAAATTTAAGGTGGCAAACTTTTCTGAGTCATTAAAAGTAGCTGCCTTTTCTTTCCATTACTCCTCTGTCAGCACTAAACTTAAGTTAAGCAGGCTTCGGGGGCAGGAACGTGAGGGAGGACTTTCTGAGAGGCGTTTGACGTCCCCGGCCACAGCCTGACACCTGTTGATTCACACAGCTGAACATGAGGAAGTCTGATTAACTGCCTACCTCTTATCGCTGCAGTGTTTTGGAGTGGCGAAACCTCAAAAACAACAGATTTCTTGGAATAATCTGACTTGTTTAGACTCCTCCTTGTGCCTTGGCCTACTGGGACCCGCCATATTCAACCCCACCTTACCACAGGAATCAAAAACCCTATCTGTATTTTGGGGTGTTGGCCAACCAGAGAAGGCTCAGTATTACCTCTCTACCTCCACACCCCACCCCTGCTGTGTGCACGTCTTCCCTTTTTTATCTCGGTGTTCCCGCGCTGCAGCCTGCGGTTTGAACTCCTCTGCGCGACCTTCACTGGTCGCACTGTAGAACTGGTAGAAGTGTGTGTTTGTCTCCAGTGCCTGCAGATGTCTTCACTGGGGAAGGTAAACATCACATGGGCTGTTGAACTGTTAGAGCTAACAACCAGCCTCATCCCCAGGGCCCCAGGAGGAAATCAAACAATCAAACAAATGACACTGTTTTGTGCTTCCCCTGACATCTGTCACTTTTGCGATGCTGCTATTTTAGTAGCAACCGGTGTTTGTCGTGGCTGCACAGCAGTTCACAACAATTAATATCCCTGGGTATTCACATGTTTTTACATTGATTCTGTGTATCACTTATTTCCAAGTTTAACCACTTCATTCTGCACATGCCAACATATTTGTTTTTAGAAAAGCCATCTGTATCACTGAGTCCTGTGGTTTAATTTTACACTTGTGTCTATTTTGCCAACAGAAAGAAGAAGGAAAAGTTCAAGGCCAACTGAACCACACAGACTCGAGCCAGTACATCCGCGACCTCAAAGACCAGATAGCAGAGCTAAAACACGAGGTGAGGCGTGTAAAACAACAGCATTTTTTATGCTACTGTATTATGCAGATTTTTCTCTGATTTTGTTGTTGCCATTTCTTTGATCTAACATTTCAGAAGATTTCACAACATTCTCTGTGATATGGTTTTACTTTGAGGCTAATAGATTAGTATAAGTGTTAACTACACCCAGAGACTTCCTGTGTGGGGTTGACATTGCACACCTCCTCACAGACATAAACTTCAGATGTATCTACAAGAGGGTTTTGCCAGGTTTATTACAGAGTGGAGCCGAGATAGATAACACAGATGGATGTAGGCTAGAGATTAAAATAACACTTAAAACTGAAGATTTGATCATGAGTTACTCAAACGAAGTTACTCAAATTTAGCTGACATCACAGAAGCAAAGGCATCTCCCTGATGTCTGTAGCGTTCACTGGGTCACAACAAGCAAGAACTCTATATCGAAGCAGTGCAACCACGGAGTCATTTCTCCTCTCACTTGGTTTCGGCTGGTGGTCATCTTGGGTTAGGAGTGGCCTGCTATGAATCATGCTAACTCAAGTGTCTGCAGTGAGCAAACCTGAAAGAAAAGAGTGGCCTACCATCATCCTCCCTCAAAGTTTGACTGCAGCCAGTCAGATGTCAATTAGATCATAATTTCCTTTTTTGCATTGCAGCAACAGGAAAGAAAACTGCCAAATTTAGACAGGTGTGGGTAAACGTAGGCTTATTTTGTCATTTTGTGTATTGTGCTCTGAACTGGCCTCTGAACGCATCTCTTCCTACATGTCTGTCTGTCGCATGGCAGGCCGACTCAGGTGAGTTGGTACAGATGTGCCCTGTAACCTCCAGTGGTTTAAACCTGTGAACCCCCCCCCACTCTAGCACCATTTGGATTTGTTTAAATCCCAGCATGGGAGACTGTCCGGGATGCTTCCGTAGAAAAGTTTAGGGAAGTGACTGTGCTACTCTAAACTGGAGGTGAGGAAGTTAACCTGATGTACGCTGGTCAAACCAGCGTATGCCATTAGAAAACCTAAAACTCCGATTGGAGACCAGTAAGCCCATTTCAGCTTGGTGCAGCAGAAAGAGGCCAAGTAGATGATGCAATAATGTGATAATAATAAACTCTATTTATACCATGTTTCTTTACAAGGTTACAACGAGCTCCACAGAAAAAACAGCAGGTAATAACAGAACAGAAAAAAAAACATTGCAGATAAAGAACAACTGATAAAAATGAAACCAATAAAAAAAAAAACACAGATCATAAAACACTGGGGGATTAAATCAAGTTTAAAAAAAATTTAGTTGAAAACGTGGACAAGCCATATAAAGTTGAGATTTATGCTTCCTCAGAAGTGTTTTACCAGAGAAAACACTTGGAGGATGACAAATAACTGGTTGGTTTGGCTAATGCACAGTTGGTTAACTTCCCACCTGTGATAAACAGCAGAGCGCAGCATCTTTTAAAGTTTTCAACAGGACATATTCAGGACGGTCTCCCATGAGGTCCCAAATGGAGCTAGCCCTCACCCACAAAGAAATCATACATTATCTTTGTCCCAGATCCATGTGACATGCTGGTTTGGAGTATGTAGTGCATTCACACTGGAAGAGTGAGAAAATGAAGTCAACTCTCCAAAGATCAGTAAACAGTATCAGTGTGCGGTTGCTGGAAACTATCGTCCCAGCATGTCATTTAGAAAGGAAATGGCAGAGCTACTCATAGCTGGAAATAAATTAAAATTAATTGTGGATGGTGCTGAATGGTGCTACAAAAATATAAAGTATTGAATCTTTGCAAAACTATTTTGTTTTCTCGAAGTTTAATTGTTATTCAAAAGACTTTTCTTGTATCATTTCCTTTTAGTATAGAATGATGAAGGATATTGGTGTCTGGTATACTAACTGCAAGAACAGTTGACTATGTAAATGAGTCTGTATACCTGCAGTGTACAGTAAGCACTACAGTATAGTTATATGGAGCTGGGACACAGCTCATATCTTATTACATTGTTCCCTTTTGGTTTCTGGTTGAATTGCTGCCTGCATGTTAGATTTGTGAGACGTGTCATTTTATTTGTGCCGGTGATACTGTTTGAATATCACAGACTGCCTGAGATGGTACCACATTGTGTTCAACAGTTCCTACATGTCATATCTGTCCGTCTTTGTTTCCCCCTCACAAGCTCCACATGTGTTCTGCATGCAGGATTGAACAGTGTGTGTGTGTTGCTCCTAATACTCATCATGCCTCATCTCACAGATTTGCTGCCTAAAAGGACAGAGGGGCTTGGCCAGTCAGCCCACTTTTGATGGGATCCACATCGTCAATCACTATGTGGGGGGTGATAGGTCTTACCTGTCTTCAGACGAAGAAGAGGAAGTCAAGGACCCCACCCTCCAGGGCACCCAGCAGAGGAGCGGGGGCCGCGTCAGACTGCGGCCCAACCTCGGGGACACCGACAGTGAGGACGAGGAGGACGAGGAGGCCCTGCGACTCTCCGTGCCTCAGAGCGGCAGCCACAAGTCCACCACCGTGTGACCAAGGCTGCCGGCACCCGCTGAGTAAGAGGAGGTGCGTCCGGCAGGTCTGGATCTGGAGTTCTGAATTTCAGAAAGGAAATGCATCATCATTTCATACCATGAGAGTAACACTTACGGATTTAGTTTATTGTGTTCGTTTGTAGTTTTTGTTTTCTTCCTGAGGGCAGCAAACACCTGTCTGTCTGTCTGAGCACCACTAACAGAAGCAGAGGACTAAAGAATGTGGAGCATATCAAACTCTAGTGGGCCACTACGACCAGAGGAGGATGAGAGGCGTGGGGGGGGTGTCTGTCTGTCACTCTTCTGACCTCCTCCTGTAGGTACAACACAGACAAAGAGACTGTGCAATAAAACCTTTTATGCTACATTACACACTTCATCCAATGTGTTTTTATATTTTTAAAGCATTTTATAAATGAACATCAACAATGTATTGATGCCGTTACTACTAAGTGTCCATCATGCAGAGGCAGAACTGCATAAGTGCTGCGTGTGTGTATGTGTTTGTATATATATCTATTGTCTTGATGAGCTTGGTCAGAGGCTGGTATCAAAGCCGCTTGTGTCAGCCAGCGTTGACTTGACTTTTTTGGCCTTAGCACATGCCGCATGCCTTTCACCAGGGCTGGTGTACCACAAGGTCAATGTGACATTGCATACTTGTAGATATGTATATGTGTATTATGTATGTTTGTTTTTTTCAATTCCTTTTGAACTTGAAAATATGTATCTATTGCATATCTGATGTTTAGAATTTATTGTACAATTCAGAAAAAAAGGGACATATGCTGTTTTTGAGAAAGTGAGGGGTTTTTTTTCCTGTTGAAAGAAAAAGAATAACTGATCTTTCCTCAGTACAACACTTCAGCTTAATTAGTGCAGAGAAGAGCGGGACAGATTTATTTTAAATAAGACTTCTCTGAATGGATACCAACTTCACTTTCAAAATGAGCCCCGCAGTAAGTCAATTCAGCACGCAGCACGTTGGAGTCAAACATGAGTAATGCCTCTGGTGTGTTTTGTGTATCACAGATTTGCACAGAAATGGATGACTAGGGAACACTGAAGTGGGAGATTAAGCAACATATAGCACACTTTATAACACAACATGGAGGGGAATCAGGAGTTGTCAAGTGTTACCAAAGTAAGCACTGTATTCTGTATTGTGCTCATCCACAGGCCAGTTCCACTCCATTTCATGCGTAAGGACCTGGATGTGTAAGGCTTTGAATTTCTCTGAATGTCCGTATTGAACACTAACTTCTGTATACGGTGAGAGACGAGGCGGATGTGAATGCAGCCGTCGTGGCTGTCATGTCCAGGAAACGGACTGACTTTGAGTTGGTGTCCCTTTTGATGGCCGAGAGACCCTGTGTTGTGTGACGGGGAGAGGGGACACTTTATGGCACTTTTCGAGTCTGCGGTGCAGTAAGGACACACATGGCAACACTATGGAGCAGTCAGCACACTCTGGAGACTAAATGGGACTGTTGTGTGTGTGTGTGATGAGTTCACAATAAAATGTTTGATAAAGCTCCCTGACTGATCTGGTCTCTTTTTTTTTTTTTTTTTGTGTTGTAGGCAGCAGACCTCTAGCACATGTGTGATGTTTTGTCTCAGCCCTGCCTTCCTCTGTGAAGATGCTTGCTTAGATTGACTGCTTTCAGGAAGTGATTTCTCGCGGTTTCAGAGCTGAGCCTCAACTACTAATCATTTCATGCAGAAAACCACATTTTAAAAGCGTTTCTCTTCGGGCACACTGAAAGATTAACCAGGTTTGTATCATTGCCAAATGCCTATGATTTAAAAATATATATATTATTAGACAATGACTGTGATGGTCAAAGTGCTGTACTACAGTCATTTTATAGTTTATATTACAGTGATGATGCTTGCAGGTATTTTGGACGGATTTCACAGCGCAGTGAAGGTTACAGTCGAATCAGATTTGAACAGACAACACTGTCAGAGAACAGCTTCAGTTCAGCTAATGTTTGTGCATGAAGACAGACGTGTACTGATCATGTGTCTGATGATGTTGCAACAGAAGTCCGAATTACATAATTTCGGCCTTAATCGGCAAGTTTGGATTGATAATTAACATCACCTGAACTTGAGATAAAATTTCCTTTAAGCAGATATGACCCGGGCCTGTTGCTACTACAGTTTTTGAGTGTATATTTTTACTAACCTTATATTTGTCCAGATTGTAGTCACGGTGTATCCTGAGACGCATTATAATGTGAGCAGTGGTGCGGGGTGGGAGGCATGAATCATTTCGTGTTTTCACGTGTAGAGGCGTCTTTAAGGTGGAATTTCAATAGAGAGCAAGAAATGTTTGAATAAATTATGCAGAAACAATAAGGAAATGAACTGTATGTATGCGGCGCTAAAATAACCACACGAACACAAATACACAAACTGGCTTCTGCACAACAACAGGTAATATAAACCTATTATTATTGTTATTATTATTATTATTGTTGTTGTTGTTGTTGTTGTTGTTGTTGTTATTTTTATTATCATCATCATTATTCAGGCATTGGGCCTGTTTTAGGCTTTTTATCTCTGTATTGTCTTGGCAGGATGCCACAGTTTGTAACTGTTGCGCAGTGTTACCAAAGTCCTGTGTGTCGCCTGTCGGTTCGGGCCTGTCTGCTTCTCCTTTTATCGGGTCGGGCTCCGTATCTTCACCGACACTGTGTCCGGATGCGCGGCCGCGATGTGTCTAATCGAGCCGGGGCATGTGGCGCTTTGATTTCCTGTCCTTCGTGTGCTGATACGCTGGTTTGCCTGTGGCCGACAAGTGCCGTTCTGACAGTGAGGATGCGATCTGGAGCTGCTACAGAACAACAACTATATAGATTGTCCATTTCGAAACAGGCAAGAACCAATCAGGGTCTTCAACGTTGGGTTATTGTGGAGAGAATCTGTTCAGCTATATGGAGGATTTGATTTGAGCTGATGTCATGATAACCAGATGTGGGTGTAGAAGATGTTAAATTCATATAGTTTGAGTAAAGTGCGGCTCTGTGATCTAAACGAAGCCATCTCATCTCTTAAATATTAAAAGAAAATTTAAATTAAGCATAAAGTAGGCTGATATTCACAGACAATGTAGTAACATAGAATTCCAATCAAATATAAATACTTGTATTCATCGTGATGGTTATTTGACTTGTGGTAATCAATGTCCATCACTGTAATTCAGTTATTGCACCTGCAGTGGATAAAAGGCACCAGGGCGCACGGCTCTGTCCTATTGTTCCGTGCGTAATGACGCTCAACAGGCGCTACAGTCCGCGTCCTGGCGAACAGAAAACAAATGCTCTCTGTTCTGGGCTTCTTTCTTCTGAGTATAAAGCCCAGGGTAATGTGAAACTGTCACCGCGGGCGTGACGACGGCGAGTGTCTGTCAGATAATAACAGTCCACGGCCCAACAGACCACCACACCGGGACAAAGCTCCCCCAAACCAAAAAATAATTACACTTAAAGGTGCATTTAATGTGAGGATTTATACTGAATTATTTGCCACTTTGTTGTTATTTTATTAATTGTGCTTCAAGGCAAAATCCGACCAAACGCCGTCCTGACAGAGCTGCGGGGATGTGCAGGCTTTAATGGCGGTCTTGCTTGCATTTCTAAGGAAATATGAAGTATATTAAGCATAAGAGGACGCTGTCGGTTCAAAGTTCCCTCTGCCCTGTTATTTGACCACTACCTGCAGCTGCTGACACCCTGGGGTGCACCTCCGCGTTTCCTCTTGATTGAGTAAGGCGCTGATAAGGCCTGTATCACTTCTCCTGATTGCCACGGGCCGCTCTGGAGACACGAGCTGCAGTCTGATCGGGAACTTAGGTTCTGACTTCATGTCTGATTTTTATCTTTAAACAATAATTCTAATAAAAGAAGCGGACTGCTGATGATGTCACGGGTGTTGCTAGAACAAAGGCAAAGGTGACTGGAGGCGGGGGGGCTGACAAGAAGCCGCCCCCGCCGCAGACTGTTTTCCTGCTACCTGTGCCCACACTGCGCACCCGGCTCAAACACTGCGGGCGGATCTCTTTTTTTTCTTTTTTTTTTTTTGCAGTGCTGCGAGCGGAGGAGCCGCTGCAGTGACACCTGTCCGCGCAACACCTGGCAGACGGGACGGGCTGCGTGCGCATGCTCCGTCGGCAGGTCGACCTCTCGTAAAGCGCTTGGACCCGCACCTCCTCCGCCAGCGCGGATCAGACCTTTGCCGGGTTCGGAGCGAGCAGACCAGTCCGTCCGACCCGAGGACTCCTCTCCGCCAGCGGGAACCGTCGCCACGGATCAGAGATGCCTCGCTCCTTCATGGTGAAGAGCAAGAAGGCGCACAGTTACCACCAGCCGCGCGCTCTGGAGGATGACTACAGCAGGCTGGACACTATACTGGCGCACATTTGCTCAGGTCGGTGCGCAACGATTCCCCCTTTTTAAATATTCGTTACTGCGTAAAATCTCTTTGAACGTTACATTTTTACCCCCTGAGGTAATAAAGCTTTTTTATCATTATTTTTTCTGAACTAAAACTCATTTTGATTTTACGGGAGGATTATTTTGGTTGAGGCATATTCAATGATAAAACACAGAGGGACGTGTTACAGGTTAAAGGACTGTAAAGTCTCGGTGCAGTTTGTTGAAATAGGCCTTCAGTATTTTCTATTTTCTGCTGAAACGAAAATTAAAGTGGAATTTTTTTTTTTTTATCACACTGTTCTGTGATTTCACAAGATTAAAAATACACTTCATTTATAGTGACGCTTTTTTTTTATTCACTGTTGTATCACTACTGTTTTCTTTAATTTTATATTATAGGTTATATTGCTAGAAGTGAGATCATGTTTTCTGATATTGCAAACCTAATAACAATAATTATATTTTGACAGTCCCGCTGCACTGACCTTCATTAGAACTGAAATCTCCACTAGCAGCCTAACATTGCAGGAGATTACAGCTGATGCAGCATTCGTTGGAAAACATCACAGCTGGCTTACTTCCTTTCCGTAACGATGCTGACTGTCCTCTGCGTGTCTTCTCAGAAGCAGATAAGCTGCCGGATGACGCCGACGTGTCTGTGGACAGGTACGGCCTCTCCCCGGACTCCCCCCTGGCTGACGCGGCGGATTTCTCCCCGCTGAGCTGCGCCGGCAGCCCGTGCGGCCGCTCCACGGACTGTGAGGACTTCTGGAGGCCTCCGTCCCCCTCTGCATCGCCGGGTAGGCACGCACACACACACACACACACACACACACACACACACACACACACACTCCTCCACCCATCCACACACATAAACACACATCACTTGTGATCCTGTACTGCTATTCATAAACCCTACACACATTAAGGGCCCGGGGGCACATTATGAAACCTTAAGAACCACAGATCCGGTGATACACTCTCTTCACACACACATTTAAGGCTGTGTGGGACTGTCATTATATTTTTTTTTGCATTATGTCTATCTGAAATATATTGTGAGATTTTAATTTTTTTCACATTTTGTAAAGCCTAATACTTTAATATTTGTTTGGTGAATGGAGATGATGACACATGGGGTCTTTGTGGTAGATGCTCTATAAAGAGTTTACATGTTTATATGAATCGATGTAAGATGCTGTCACATTGTTTAGGATCCTTCTATAACTAACAAAAAGTATAGAAAAAGGGTATGTTGGGCCTTGAAATAACTGGAAGCCAAACCTTCCAATACTCACTGATTTATTATACTCCCTCTTTTTCCATCTGATGCTCCTGGTTTCACCAACAGTATCACCACCTGGGGACAGGACACTGCGTGGTCCCTGTTTCCTCAGCCGTGTCACTGGTTTCATTAAAGTGTCACCCGGCCTCTGTTCCCCTCTCCAGTAGATTCGGAGAAGTCCCTGTCTCCTCTGGTGGATGAGACCCAGCCCTTCGCCGTGCCCTTCCGGCCCTACGCCTGGAGCGGCTACCCGGGGCCCGGGCTGAGGCCCCAGGTGCAGCAGAGCCTCCGGCCCAGCGTGGAGGCGGACGGCGGCCCGGTGTCGATGGCCTTCTACGGGGACAGGGGCGCCCGCTCGGCCCTGTACGCGGACCGGACTCTGGGCGAGGAGGCTTACGGGGACTACAGGAGGCGCGCGGCCGCTCTGCTGTTCCCTGAGGCCGGCCTGCACGCAAAGAGCCACGGCGTGAAGGCCCCGTCCGACCTGCTGTGCTCCAGCCTGATCCTCGGTGGCGCCTACAAGTGTGTCAAGTGCAGCAAGGTGAGGATGGAGATGCGCACACGGGGCCCCCGCTATGTGGGGACAAATTAAGCCGCACGGCCCGTGGAGTGCAGGCGGTGGTCATATCAAATAAAAAAAAAAAAAATAACCAAATGATCCCAGTGTGACTTTAATAAAAACACACACTGGAGTCTCCACTGACCTCTGACCTCCTTCTCTTAAAACCTGAACTGGAATTAATGAACTATTCGTTGATTATTTACCATTTATTTCTATATTCAGCGAAACTTTATTTCCTTAAAATTCCTTAACTGATTTCCCCCTTCCCACCAGGTGTTTTCTACTCCGCACGGTTTGGAAGTCCACGTCCGCAGATCCCACAGCGGCACCAGGCCATTTGCGTGTGAAATGTGCGGCAAAACCTTCGGGCACGCAGTCAGCCTGGAACAGCACAAGGCCGTGCACTCTCAGGTAACTTCGCACCCTTCAAACCACTGTTTCCCCTGTCGGGCTGGGCGTGCTCGCTTTAACCGGCGCTCTGCTCACATTTCAGGAAAGAAGCTTCGACTGCAAAATATGCGGTAAAAGTTTTAAAAGGTCGTCAACTCTGTCGACGCACCTGCTCATCCACTCCGACACTCGGCCCTACCCCTGCCAGTACTGCGGGAAGAGGTTCCACCAGAAGTCGGACATGAAGAAACACACGTTCATCCACACAGGCAAGTGCAGGCTAGGCAGAGCGCATCGCAGCACAAGTCTTTGTCGGAGTTTGTTTAAAGGATCTGTGCGTAATGTGTGCGCAAAAGTCCCGGCGCATGCCCACAGTAAAGCACAGAATCTGGACTATATGTCCGATGTAAGATGTAAGATGACCCCAACTAAAGCCTTGTCGTAAATGTGTTGTTTTTTTTTCCAGGTGAGAAGCCCCACAAATGCCAGGTGTGTGGCAAAGCGTTCAGCCAGAGCTCCAACCTCATCACGCACAGCAGGAAACACACCGGATACAAACCTTTCGGCTGCGACCTCTGCGGCAAAGGTTTCCAGAGGAAAGTGGACCTGCGGAGGCACAAAGAGACGCAGCACGGGCTCAAGTGAGGCCCGGTCAACCGGCCCCCGCTGCACCAGTCCTGTCCCCCGGTCCGACTCCAGGAGTCTGTCGGTGCTCGTCCTTGAAACGAGGGAGGACGTCTGAAGACATTGCAGACAGGAGACACTGTCTCCCACCGCCCAGCTCGAGGACATGTGTTGCATCGAGGCTCCCTTTGATCCACTTGTAGCTTTGTCAGAACTTAATGTGGAAGTGCATTGGAAATATATATGAGTATTTATTTATTTTACTAAGGAAAACGTATATACGTCTCACGAATAAGACTTCAGGTTTTAAATAAAGGAAACGACTTCTTGTGACGGACATCGGCAACACTAATGATCCTACCATCCCACTGCAGACTGTTCTAAAGGTCCAGAACACCAGAGATAAGCTGTGAACTGTAAGAAGCAGATAGGATCAAATCAAATTCATCATGTTAATGAATATGAATCAGCTTCAGTGGGCTTTATATTTGGAGGTTCTCCCACTTCAATAACCGTGTCGACAGAGAGGCAAATGATTTCAGAAACAGGAGGGTTACTGCCTTACTCACGAAGCTGGTATCGTCCACTTTTCTTGCACATTTTATTGTCATAATGACCTTTTTAATCATTATTTTTTCTCTGGTTGGTTTTATTAAAATTACAAATGCAATAAAATCTAAAAGTGGAATTATCTGAGATGACTTCTTTTCCAAATGAAGGATGCGGGAAAATCTCCAGAGACTGAAAACAATGCGTGTGTGGCCGCTAGTTCAAAATACAGTTTACTGGTCATTTAACTCAGGTTTCAACACCACGATTGTAGCAAAAATCCCCAGAATTCCCCCGGAAAGTCTTTGTTTGACTCCTGAGGCCACAGTGTGTGTGTGTGTAACTGATTATGCGCAAACCATGTTATTATTCTTTACATTAACTGCTTTAATATGATCAAAACGGCAGCAACTAATAAGATGTTTGGTTTTCAGTCTTTGGGTAAATTAAAGCAAACAAAGCGCCAGGACATCTCCCCGTGCTGCTGCAGTGATTGTGAATGCCCAGAGGCTAAGGAGGCTCCTGTTTGTTTTGACCACTGTAGCCCTGTGTTTCAACCTTAAACAGTCGGAGCAGATTTAACGTTAACCAAAGGTTTTTTTACCCTCATGGCTGTTATTTAAAAAAAAAAAACGAGTTTTGGCAGGAAGCTGGCAGAGACATGCAGCAGCTGTGATCCTCTGAGGGGCCGGCGGGGTTTATATAGAACTCTGTTGTAGGTGATGAGCTCAAAGTGGTTTCATCTGAGGCCTCTGGGTGGATTACAAGACACCAGGCAACAATATTTACTATTAAGACACTGACAAATAATGTTCAACAAATGACAACAAATAAAAGAAAGTGGTAGAGCCATCAGTGACACAAGGTACGGCTGTAAATAAAGCAGGTGGGATTCTATACAGTCATCATCAGAAGGTATGAACTATAAATCTGAATCTAAATAAATAAAAACTGATCAGAAAAGCATTTCACCTCCAGATTCCATCATTTTCACCATCACTTTGATATTGTTTTGCATTGGTTTGCATACTCTGTACATAAAACTACCAGTAAGCTGAGTTTATACTCTACATCCATGATAATTATGGTCATCATTTGATTAATATTTTCCAACTCTAACAAGGCAAAAGAGAAGAAAAAGAGAGGAACAATCAGTTAGTCGTCCGCCCTCAACATTGATTGAAATCACTGACTCACAAGGATTTTCTACGCCTCACTTCCCTCAAAAATCGTACAACATCCAGGCCTGCGAAAATACTGAATATTTTAAACCCCAAGATGAACAGGCTGAAGCAGAACAGCAAGAGGCAAGCTCATTTAAAGCAAGACTTAATGGAGATGTGCACCTTGGCGGCTGTGTTGCGCAGGGGTGAGCCATGTCGTTTATTCTCTTTAAATAAAAATAAACTTCATGTGCAACAACCTCATACTTAGAGTTTAAACGAGAGTGAGTCACTTAGCGCATCTTATGAAGGACATTACTGAGGGTCACAGAGACGCCTCTGTTTAGACTGAGAAGCTGAATCTGGTCACAGGGAAGTTTCCTCCAGTAGGAACAAAACTGAGTTTCCCATCAAGTGCCTTTAGCGCTCCGAGGCAGCCACCAGTCACCAGCCTGTCCACGACCCTGTGAAAGGACGGGCAACTTTTTTTTTTTTAAGCGACTGAACATCAACCAAATCTTTTGTGACTGATGTTTCACCACGTAAGGTGTTGCATGGTTTCCTCCAAGAGACACTCCTCGAGCGCAATCTCATAGAGAAGCTTTTCAGGCAAAAACCTTCAAATCGAGCCATTAGGCCGACCAGATTTGCTCCAAGGGCACGGGTGGATGTTTTTAAAGCATTACCCCACTGCCCCGAGGCATATCAAATATGGATAGAATACGCCTCGATCGATTCGAGTTGGGCCGGTAATCAGAGCACTGCAGTCTGAGGCTCAAATCTAGGCCCTGCGTCTTGGTCCATAAGTGCACACGTTCTGGAGGCTTTCACAAACGCACACATCTGTGCACACAACCGCACACACATACACACCAGAGGTATGAGTGGATGAAATTTTCTTGACAGACATAGTTGTGCAATTAGAAAGTTCAGTGTCTGGGTTTTGTGGTTTTGGATGATTCATTATTAATCTAAAATTAAACATGAATAATAAAAGACTGGATTTTAGAGACACGTTTGATTTTGATTTTTTTGCACATTCTGTTTAAACGAGCTACAGGGCTGTGGAAGAGTTTAGATAAACCTACAAATACCTCTATATGACAGTTTTTTCCACGTGCAGCAAGAAAAAACTCTTGAAAATGGAGAACTGTAGAAGAGACGTTATAACAGGCCAGATAGCCACAGCAGCTTTTGAAACCAGACCCCATCTCCTGATTTACAGCTGTGATACTCAGCCTGACAGATTAAAAGAGAGAATCTGATTAAATCATCATGTGCAATACCTCATAGATAAAAAGTAAGAAAAAAAGATCAAGATCACAGCCACGCAGCTGACAAGCGTCAATATCTAGAGTCAACAACATGTGGTGAATAGTCAGATTAATATGTTGCTCTGTTCATGAGAGAGAAGACAGGAGAGACACCGGGAAGAGAGAGCAAATGTGATTATATCCCTGAGGGTGAGCAGACCTGTTGTGTATATTGTGATAATAATGCGGTATTGGCTCTCACGCTCTGTTCAGCAGATTTCACACAGGTTTGACGAGTTACAAAGAGAGATAACCCTGAGAGAGATGCAAGATTTCTAACGGCCGGCTTCGGAGAAAAAGCACTGATTAATACGCCCGGATACAGGAACTGATCGTGAGGGGTTCTTGGAGGATGAAAAGATATGAAATAAGACCGTTGTCATACATTCTGTACAAACACTGAGGAAACTTTCTGCATCAGAGAGACTTTCCTGCCCACCTGCCCCCCCACCCGGTGGTTGACACGCCAGCCAAGCCGGGACAGATGAAGAGAGGCAGGGCTCATATAGGACATGGCTCTTTTGTTGCAGAGGCTTATTCATTATTCACCTGATCTGAAAAACAGACTGCAAACCAACTGCACAGCTGTCATCAAGCAACAAGGCGTAGACACAAATTATTCATGACTCTGCAAAGAAAAGGCAGCAGAATGAGAGGAAAATAATAACAAGAGACACCAGCGAGGCAGCTGACGGGCTGAACACGTGTGGGGGAGAGCCGGCCCTCTTCGGGGCTGACGAGCCTCCTCCTGGAGCGCCGGCCCCGGCTACACCGAGTTCCCCGGGTCCACTTTCACACATACTGTATATACTTTGACAGCAGGGCATGAAACAGCACGTTTGCTTTGGACTTTTATGTTTGTGGTACAGATGTTTACATTATGAAGCAATTTATAGAAAAGTTTAAGTTTCAAAAATGATCTCCGGTGATTTTAGTAATACTTTGGTATTACAGAGCTGTCTGGTTGACATCCAAAACTGGATGGCACCCTGGCACCCAGGTTTCTTCAATTACATCTGGACAAGACAGCTATTACTGTTATTAAGCCCCAACATATTTCTGACCAGGAACTGCTATATTTAAAACTCTTGTTGAGCAACATTAAACCTGTAGCTAAAAACTGTGATTAGCATTTGATCTCAGCTTAAATTTGAATCACTATGTTACTAAACTTGTTCAGTTTTATTTTTATCAACTAACCAACAAGGTCTCCAGGTTTTGAGCCTTGTTTTATTCCTGTTTTATTTTGAATTTTACTGTCATGGTTGTCTGTTTAATAATTTCATAATAATAATAATAATAATAATAATAATAATAATAATCACACTTTTTATACAATATTTAACAAAAATATTTAGCCCATATTCTATGCCCAACAGATTACAACACATCCACGCAGGCCAATGCAGGTGTGTGTGTGTGTGTGTATGTGTGTGTGTGTGTGTGCGTGGGTGTGTGCGTGTGGAGGGGGGACGGACAGTGTTGTTGTTTTCCGTTTTCAGGCCTATTTATAATGGCATGACCCAAGGTGTTTGTGCGTGTGTCTGATTCACACACACTGGAAAATGGTGGAGGCTAAATGAGAGTCGACATTTTCCTCCGGCCGCCTTGAAAGCTTTCCATTAGCTGGGCTCTGTTATGAGGGTCTGCGGCCCTGAACAGCATGAGTCCGGGGAGTTGGGGGGGGGGGGACCCACAGGTTTGATGAAAGAGTGGGAGGGGGGGCATGTTTATCCGGTTCATTTAGCATTACATATCACTAGACAATTTGGATGTGAGCTGTCACTCTGGAACAAAAAGGCTGCTCTGCTGCCGCTAAGTTAGAACTTGTGTCTGTGTCACAGTCCCCTGCTCTCGGGTGGTTTTACACATATAATTTTATATTCTGTACCTGTACAAAAAGAACCCGTGTTCAATCCTTTTACTGCTTGTGCTCCTAGACCAACCGCTTTTGCCTTGTTGGCCTGGTTTCATCTTTTATCTAAAGTCATGTCTAATAACATATGAATCATGAAGGTGACATTAACAGGATCCACTCTGGCTAAAAGGCTTGATAACAAAAGATTTTCTTCTCTTCTCTTCTCTTCAGGGGAAAGAAAACAGATGAAAGGGAGCTTTGTAGACCTTTTAGTGTGTAGTTGGTGTTCTTGTTCACTTATAAAAGGTTTTACATCACTGACAATTTGATGTGTGCAATGTAAAACTGTGAGATTCATGCACAAATCCTTGCATGCTGTAACGGTGAGACAAAAGACTGTGCTGTTAATTGTGTAGTAAAATACTAGAAGCAACACTGGAGATTGAAGCTCAATACTTTTCTCAATACTCATTGCTATGAGCACTAATAAAAAACATCCCGTATCAAGGTACAAAATAACAAAATTCTAGCACAGATTTTTTCCTTTAGTTTACTTAATCTGTTATCAGAGATGTTTTATTTAAATCATAATTTTAGATTGTGCAGTGTCTTTTATTAAATGAAAAGGGGTTTTGGACATGTTTATACATCTCAAAGTAAGGTACTGAAAAAGTATCATTTTGATATCAGAACTAAACATGAGTTATTGTATCTATACTTTTATTGAAATTTTACAAACGATACAAAAGCCCTAAAAAACAGTGTGTGAAATTCTGCAAAACCTGTTCGAAGCACAAACAACATAGAGCTAAATTGTTGTGCAGATTTCAATGACCTTACCAATCAAAAGTACAAAACATATCTAATTTACAATATACTTGCAGTACCCTATAAAAAGTATTCACCCCCTTGGAAGTTTTCATATTTGATTGTTTTACAATTTTGAATCAAAGTTGTTTGAGCCTGATCAACAGAAAAAACCCTAGTGTCGAAGTGAAAGCAGATCTCTACAGTCACCTGAATTAATTACAAATATAAAACACGTTTGCATACGTTTTCTTTAATAGGACACACCTAAATTATCACTGGCTGATTGTAGTGTACATACAACTGCATCTGGAAGGTCCAGCTTTTGGTGAGGTAGTATCGTGGCCGAACCTCCACCATGAAGCGTCCAAATGAGAGTTATCCACTCCAGTGTTGTAAAATAATAAAACATGAACACTTCCAGAGAGAGAGGAAATACTTTTATCAGGACTCTGTGTATAAAAAAACAAACCATGTATGATACAACCCACTGTGATGTAGCCGAAATGTTAATTATTAGTAAGCTGTGTTATGACAGATGAATGTTTAGTGCCTCTGTCAAATAAACACACAAAACCTCTTTCAGACTGTATTATCAATGCAAACAGTATATGATTTGTGAGTGAGCGCGGCAGCACACGGTGTTACT
The DNA here is from genome assembly GCA_031216445.1 of Lateolabrax maculatus. NCBI lineage: Eukaryota > Metazoa > Chordata > Actinopteri > Acropomatiformes > Lateolabracidae > Lateolabrax > Lateolabrax maculatus. Next base: position 23,770,080 of record CM062196.1, on the reverse strand, counting down.
TTGTGATACAGTTATCCCCTTAACCAGGCCTGATTGCAGCTATGAATCTTTCTAAAAAATTCATAAGATCCGTTTCACAAATGACCGAGCCAAGCGTGCCTGTATCCAAACTGCTAAGAGAGAGCGATGGCGAGGAAGATCTATAAGAGGAGCCCGCAGTCAGAGGAAGGAGTACAAAATGACAAAGATTTAGTCTCAGCCATGATCAAATATTTATGTTGAGGCATTCAAGTAAAGTTACTTTTTGTGTTCTGATTTAATGAATGATTTGAGCGGTGGCAGTGCTGGGAGGCACAGATGTTGGGTTTGCTGAAGCCTGCGCTAATGCCCATTCAGGGGTCTGTGTGGTCATGTGTCAGACTGCAGCAGGATCAAAGCAGAGTAATGCCATTGTGGGGATCACGGCATAGAGGAGTAGGGATGGTAAGTACTTCCACTGCCCCAGAGATCTGCGCCAGGCCGTGGGTGGGGAAGATGAAGCGAAAAGGGAGAGGTTAATAATTACGATATTAATGTGTTGTCTATGTAGAATAATCCTGCAGGAGAAAAGGTGTTTTTTTGTTTGTTTCCATAAATGAAAGGTTAATTTCTCAAAATGACACTGAATCATTAGCCCACCTATCTCTAAGGCATAACATTAACACAATATATCTAGTTCCTCTTATCACATGCCAATGTGCTGCCAATCAATCCATTAGAGACGAGACACTTTACAATAGACCTGCACACAGTGGGATTGATCCAAAATGACAAAGCCACAGTCAAAGGAAATGGATCCCGGCAGTGCAGTGACTCTCCCATTCTCCCTCTGGCATCCTCTGAAACATTAATGACCCCAAGCTGAATCTGATCTGGCCTTCTTCGCTCAGTGCTTTATCTTTACTCAGAACTATCTACCCACTGGTAATATTCACTTCACATCATCTGACATAAAGGAACTATTGATTAGTTGAGTCAAAAGATTGCTCTAATTTTCAGGATAAATTAAGACAATTGAAATGAGAACATGTTAACGTAATCTCAAAATAAACAAATTAGAAAATTAACAAATAATTCAGTCTGTAAAAAAAACTTTACCTTTATAACTAGCAGTGAAAGAAAAGATTCCACATAAAGTTGTAAAGTCTGTAAATTCAAAGAAGGGTCCGGATCAGATGACCTGAAAGGAGGCCGTGAGTGGGCAAGAAGTGCCAGGAGACATCTGTGGCAGGTGAAATAGAAATTCTAACACTTGAGTGAACACTTAAACGGATAAAGGCAGTTTGAGAGAAAAAAAAAAAGGCTAAAAGCCTCCATCACTTCCAACAAGACATTGGTACCCCAAACACAGTGTGTCAGCATCTTTAAACACCGGAGAGGAGGGGAGATGACAAAATCGTTTTGACAGCCAGTTCACATGTAACATCTCCGATTCATCCACCTTGGGGAGTTGCTGGGCAGTTTTACCCCGCTGCCGGGGGAAACAAAGCCCCGTGTGTGATAGCAGAGTGGGCAGGGCCGAGCTTGTGCACCACGCCAAGCGCCAGTTATTGATCAGAGTCAGACAGGGTGTCAGTCTCCGCAGCCCAGAGATACAGCGGCCAAGCAGCAGTTATCTGTGTCTATGAAGGCGTCCGCTCTGTGTGTATTGATTGGGGACAACTCGACACTGGGAATTGTCATCAAAATGCCGATTTACAAAAGGTTGAGCAGGCGGTGGTGAAGTCTGCATGGTCCGGGCATTATGGATTTGTTGATGCGGTCCCCCCCGCCGCCTCCATCGGCACTCGAAACCAGACTGGAAAAAAGGAAAGACTGAGGCGTCCGGCCTGGGGCTTTGTCTCACCTTGGGAGCTTTCACCTCATAGTACACTGGTAGATAAAGCGGCTTTACGGCCTGTTGAAAGATGTGAAAAAAGGACTGGACTACAATTACAACAAGGGCCTTAGCCAGAGTACAAACAAATGTTCACTAAATACGGTCACACACTGCGCCCGCCCAGCCCCTCCCTGCAATTGTTTGCTACAGGGGCAAAGCTTTTACAAAAAGGGGCCAAGGTCAAGATTTTCCCTTGTGAGACCACCGTCTCCATTAGCTCTCAGTTCACTGGGGTATCTCTTTCCCCCTAAAGATATTCTACTTCTGGACTCCACTTCCAGACTAGCACCGTCAGTGAGAGAAGGAGAGAAAGAAGACAACTTCCGAATGTGAACTGACGTGCACATCACTAAGACACTGCCTGTGGTATCTAGCCATGCAGATAGCTTGGGACGTCTGTCCCGAGATTACTGCCACTATCCCAATACTATACTTTAACACGGAAGACATGACGACATGTCACAGTAGGAAAAACAGATATTACTAATAAAATAAATGATGGCTGAATTCTATTTAGCTGCTTCAGTATGCTGACTGTCATGGTTTATTGGGAGGCTTGAATGGAAAAGAGTCGTTGTTAATGTTACTATTAACACCGCTGCTTTTCCTACTATGATGAGTAAAAATGTCTGCTGCTAAAGATGCCAGTTGAGGAAACTAAGGAAAGTTTATTCTAGACACACGTCTGTGGATTATCCTGAGTAACCCAAAACAACAAAGCTGTTGAGCTGAATCATTTTTTTATGACCCTAAACAGTGGTGGAGAGTTAATTTACTCAAGAACTGAGGTACTTATAGTTAACCAAATATTTTCATTTATTGTTAACCTACACTTAAACTCAGACAGAAATATTTGACCTTTTACTCCGCTACATTTATTTGACAATAAAATTTATAGTTACTATGCATATACACATTTTGCACACAAAAGATAAGATCATCTTATAAAATATGATGTAATTACATTAAATTACCCAACACTATATAAAATAGTTAACATTTGTAACAATTATGTAAAAATATAATACATAATAATATAATGAAAATGCTCTGCATGAAGAATATGTTTTACTTTAAGTACATTTTTCTGATCATAATTTTGCTTTTACCTAAATAAGATTTTGAATGCAGGCGTTTTACTTACTGGTATTGCTACTGAATTGGAATACTTCTTCCACTACTGCTTCTGTATATAAACACTTACAGTTTAACCCCCCGATGCCTTGAATGATGAAATTCCAAGCAGTGGTTTTCTTACATTAGATGTTTTAGTGTTTAGTGTTTAATGAACAGCTCTTCGCCAGTGGCTGGATACCAATATTAATAAAACATTTTGTGTGATTTGGGTGAAATAACCCTTCAAATTTTGACTATGAAACATTTTAAATAGTAAAGCAGCAATCACAAAAGCAAATCTGGACTGTATAAAAAATATCTTGAAATCAAATGCATCTGCCTGGCTCAGACAGCAGCAGTGGAGCTGGAGCAGGACCCATGGGAGAGGCCCTAAACATGGCAGTTTTTCTTGACAAGCACAGCGGGGCCTGGGGAGGTTTTGGGCAGACAGGAGAGCTTGCAGCAGTCTGCAGAGGCCTCCAGGGGAAGCCGACTGGATAAATAGTTCACTTAGAACCTCTTGCTCTCTAAGAGGTCACCAAGGAAATACGCAATGGAAAGGGAAAATGGAGAGGCTGTATCTCGCTCTCATAGGATTGCTGCCTGTTTGTATTCAAGACTGCTTCATCTTCTGCAAGACTGAAACGATAGTCAATATCATTCAGTCCGGCTTTTTCTTTCAATCAAAGTAGTAAGTAATGTCACTGTATCTCGGGTTATATCAGGTTATAGCCTAAAAACACATACTCTACCTTCAAATTTCGTTACAGAAAAATAAATGACAAAACGAATTAAACTTAGACTATGACCCTAAAATGATCTACTGGAGTTGGAACCATTCTCGACACACCTTGCTACGCAACTGTGTTGTTGCCCAGCAAATTAAATATAAATGGATATGTGATATCAGTGACCTGAGATAGATGTATGCCTCTGAACACTGCCGACCGCTCCACACATGCCTAGACAGCATACACACTGTCATACAGTATCTTCACCTGACTTGAAGATTGCCCAGGGATATTCGTACATGGAAATGGATACTTAAGTTGGGGCTTCCAAATAAATGTACTTGCTACCCTATGATAAATTGCGGGTTTAAAGCTGCAGCTTGTGTGTCAGATTTCACAGGGGGACATTCTATCTCCTGACACAATGATACAGGTCAAACTAAAGGAAATATTGTACTTTTTAATCCACTACATTTAGTTTAAAGTTACAGTTAATGGTCACAGAGATTAGGATTTTACATACATAAACATGAAGGCATCAGTAAGAGTAATACAACAGTGATCATTCGGCATAACAAGTACTTTTGATAATTTAAAGGACCTGAAAACGTATTTACTCAATCAATGAGTGGTGGGGACCGACATGGACACAAAATCTTCTGCCAAAGTTTGATCAGTTTGGGTTTTCTTTTTTACATCAGAGATTTCTGTATTCTTGTTTTTCTCTGTGCTCTTCTCAATGATGTCAAATAGGTGGGGCTTAATGGGAAAAGGTAAAATCAAATACTTCTGTCCACCAATCAGGATTTAGCAATTAGAATCCAATGATGGTGGGTCGGGTCAATCAAATCTGACCAAACTACACCCACACAGTCCTGATGAAGCAGATGAATTGAGTTTTTGAGCGTCATACCTTTAGATGTTTTTAGTTTTTCTTATTTAGTCACGAATATCAATGTTACAGAGAAATGTGAAATGTGAAATGTGAAGCGAAATTTTCAGGGAAATGCGCTTTAATTAAGTATAATTAATTTCATTAGGTATATATTTTGAACGCAGGACTACTAATAGGCTTTACTTGTAATGGGGTATGTTTATATCTGTAGTATGCATCCATAAGGTGTTGAATTAATAGATTAATTCTGCAGTCATGGATATGGCCCCTCCAGGCAAACAGTGCCCTCCTGAGTTGGAAAGTGATCGCTGCTTTTTCTCACTCATCAGGACATTTGGATTCTTTGTACTGAAAAATAAAAATTAGCACATCAAGCAGTGATTTTTCATGTAAATCCAAACCAATTTTCACTTTTGTTCTGGTGTGTCTTCCTCAGTGGACAGCGAGTTTGCTCAGTGAGTTCAATGAGCAGAATGTAATTAAAAGTAATTTGTATTTTAATTGAATTAAAACAAACACAAAAACACATCTGATATGACGTATTAGATGATCTGCTGTACTATAGCAACCGACAGCATAAGAACATTTAAGCAATATCATGAACACATACTGAGCCTAGATGTTGTTTACTTTTGTGTTTCCTGAACCCTGGAACCGCTGTCAAAATAAAACCTCATCAGCCGGCAATTACGAACGACAAAATCAGTGACAAACACGGACTGAGCGGCAGTCTGCGCTGTGTTTGCTTTGTGGCTTTTGTCTGAGGTTTTCATCACAGAGCAATACAGAGAGCAAACCTGAGCGGCAGATGTCGGCTAAATCCAACCGTTCAAACACGCTTCCCTCCCTATTCATCTAAAATCAGGACTTGAGCTGCTCCTCTGCTGAAGCTGTCTGGCGGGAGCAGGAAGTCAGTGATTGTACTTCCATTGTATTACACGCGCACGCCAGCGCTGGGGGGGAAAAGATGATCCGAGCCTTTGAAGCCTTTGTGTTGACACAGAGGAGCAATATGTTGTCATTAAGCAATCATGGAAAGGCATTCTTAATCCTTGTGCTTCTCTGTGCAACGGGCTCTTCCATTTTATTATATAGAAAAGTCTGCAGCACGCGTCACAGGTGGATTTATTTGTCTAATGTACTGTCAAATCACAATGAGGCTCAGACCAGCGCTGCTCGTGTTATGGATGCTAAACAACTGCTTCACCTGTCATTAAATCAAATCCAGAGGAACAAAGCAGTCCTTTTAGTGCAATCACTACAAATCACATATCACATTGTTGTTGACTTTTTCCCAAACATACCACTGTAATTTACACTAAGATGCCAGTTTATTAGGTACACAACTGAACATTATAGGATTTATTGTAGGACAGCCTTTCAGTTTTAGCCTGCTGTACCTATAGACTGCATATGAATTGCTATTTTAATCACAGACTTTTTGGTGGCATATCCCCACCTACAGTGCAGGAAATTAGGCAAATATTTCAGTGAATAGATGTGTGAGTGGGCAGTAGAGCGTGCTGGATAAGCGCAAACACATTGTGTGGATTGCATAACTTTTTACAGAGTGGCCCCTGGTGCGATATATTTGGGGTCCTTCCAAAACGTGACCTCTGCTATTTATTTTACAGGGCTGAAAGGGTTATTCGAATGGATCCTTCCAGACATTTCCACAATTTCTGTGACCACACAGAAGCGCTCTGGTTTAATCCTATTACATGTCAGGCACAAAGGGAGATAAGAGGTTTATGTCCGAGTTCCTTACAGACTGAATCTCTTTCTCTCTCTCCCTCCCTGGAGACACCACGGAGAGTGACACCTTTGGTAACTTTGATGCCGGTGTTGACACTGCTTCTTATAGCTGCCACAGTGTCTATTGTGGTGCGTTGAAAATAAAGACATATCGATAATAGGATTGCCCGTGATGGCTGAGGAGGCACTGATGATGAATGAAGATCAGGTGAATGATATAATCCAGCGATGGGTAAGTCGACACTGTTCTATCACTGTAGCACGATTTAGCTGAGGCAATCATTCTTATTGGAAACTATCATTATGATGCCGTGGGGTGTGACCTTCAAGCAAAGGGAACTTTTGAAGGCTGCGCTTTTAAGAAATTAATCAAATAACAAACCTACTTTGATGTATTAGCTACTGACATACTGGTGGCTTGGTCTGCAATGTATCTCGTGCCATCTGCCTCATTCAAAAAGTGGCCTATCAAAATAAAAAATAAAACATGTCAGGAAATAAAATCTATTTAATGAAATATTTGTTTCTTATGGTGTATGAGTAAGAATCTGCTGAGATCTGGTGCTAACTAACAGGTGTTCTGCCTCCACCCTGTGTGTAGCGAGATACTCCAGAAGATGAATTGAGGCCAGAGGACTACCAGCAGTTCAAGAGTTTCGGATCTGCCTGCCTCACTGAAGGCAACAGTGCACAGCTACTGAAATTCCTCCAGGATGAGAAAAACCAGGTATTTTCTCCTCTACCACCACCACAACTGACAGAGACGGATCTGCTCTATGGTCTGTCCTGACTAGCAGTATAGTCACACCTCACAGATATGAAAGTGACAGCAGATTGATAGTGTTAATCTGTCATACAGCACTAAAAGCACACACAGTTACACTGCGGCCTCCTGAGCAACAACAGCCGCACGGCTACTGAAGCGAACAGCAGCAGCCACTTCCCTGCCGCCCAGCTACCCTGAACGTTAACATGCAGCCACTACTCTGTGCCTGCTGGCCTCTTGACCTGGAGGTGTGGTGAGGAAAGGAGCAGATATTCAGTCAGATTTCTCGCTCCACTGATAACCCCCCTTCTGTACGGCACTCCTCTAAGTGCCCTTGGTTGTCCCATCTCTCCATGCTTCACGCACGTGTGTGTAGCGTACTTTTAGAAGCATGTGTCATTTCCTACTCCTTCCTCTTTCTGAGCAGTCTCGAGGGGTTCAAATGAGAGATTATCAAATGAGAAATCCAATTCATTAAATTACGTTGAAAAGAGCAGAGCAGCCTTCTCAATTGTCTGAATCCAGAACCGTTTGGCATCAGAGGGGTATCTTATAAAGAACATGTACCAGTAAAAAATGCATACATGAATAATTACGTTTCCAATAATAAATGTGTAATGAATTAATATTTATTTTGGTTTAAAGCTTTTCTTTCAAGGACCTTTGTATTTTCCTTCTAATTAGTACCAAATTACATAATTATTTCTAAGCAACTTTTGGGAAATTATTTGGAAATTAAAGTGTTACCAATTACACCGGCAGGATGTAGTGGTGTCACAGTGTTAAACCTAACCATGCAGACATCAACGTGAGCTGGCAACTTGTTATGGCCCGAGCCATCCAACGTCTCCTATGTTGATATACCAAGGCCTGCTTCTAAGACGTAGCAAACGTTCAGCAGCTTTACCATCTCAGAGATACCCAAATCTGCCCTACTGGCACCCACAATAATGTTTTTTTGTTTTTTTTCATCAGTCCGTTAGATCACACTTTAAGCCGCAGTTGGCATTCTATTCAGATGCAAAGTAAGTGTGAAAATGCAGTTGTTGTTGCATGCACCGGTTTCTGTAGCAACGCATGCAAATAGAAAGTCTCTGTTTTTAAGGTCACTGAAGAAGTGTAATGATTTTTTTTTCCTTGCACTTAGGGGATTGTGACGTCTATGGGTAGTGTTCTCCTGGCACCTCTTGTAGATGAAGTAGCTAAAAAAGAGAAGAGTCTTGATCACTGCCAGGCTGCCATCTCACATCTGACCAAGGTAGGTGTCAACAATTCATCTACATAATGACACATGCTTCCTACGCATTAGGTCTAATGTCTGTTCTGTTGTCTAGACCTGCAGCCCAAATGAGCTCCTGCATAGCTTGCTTGAACTAATTGAAGACATTCATCCAGCTGCCATTTCTGAGACCATCTTAGTCCTTGTTCCACACCTTCAAACAGGTAACACAATTCTCGATGCAATGTACCTACGTACACATCCTCTACAGTAATATATCTATAACATATGCATAGCTATCTATGATATTTATAACTCAAGCGTAATGCATGAAAAGAGTTGATAGGCTTTATAATGCTTTACGGTTTCCTATGACAATATTATACATTTTGCCAATTATCAATGTGAATCAACACCTCTATGAAACAGTTTTAACATAAACTGATTATAACCTTCATGAAGGGAGGATTTATTGCATGACTGTTATATTAGACTGCATTAGCTTTAGCTAGGTGTAACTAATAAACTGAGTCTTACTACTTATAGATTCATGGATGGTTTACTGGTGGTCAAGCAAATGCAGTTGTTTAAAGTAATGGTGTTTGGCTCCCCCTACTGTGCATTCATGTTAACAACAAAAATCTTGTGTTTCGGTAAGTGTTCCTTCGCCTGGAGGAGAGAAAGGCCGCCTCTTTGGGCTTGACTCTGTCCGCCCTGCAGAAGCAGATGTCCCGGCTGCCCGTGCCTTACACCCGGCAGCAGGAGGAGGCCGATGAGTACGGGCTGTGTCGCTGCTGCAGCGCCCTGGCTGCGTTTACGAAGCCATTCGTAGAGGAGGTGAAGAGGACCAATGGAAACTTTGTTACCACCTCTGAGGATGAGGAGCTGAGGACTGAGCTTCTCAAATTGTAGGTTTCTGTCTCTATGTTTGCTTGGGTTCAAGGCAGAGTAATGGGATGTTACTAAATTATTATTTTAAATTTGTAATTTTTCTATGTATTTTTTTTGTATTATTTATCTGTGTCAATCTTTGTTATTTTAGTTTTATAAGACAAGACAACAAGATTTTTGAAGTTTGGGTTCAGTTTCAGATTTTTTTTAGTGTTAATCATTGCAGTTGATGACAAAGTGAATCAAACACTTTAACAGCTCCTTTCATTTTAAAATGAGGTTAAAATAATAATCTTGGAGTTGAAGCACTAATGATGAAACAGTTGTAAAGAGCTTAGTTATGTTTATCTGCAGCTGCATGAGAAGCTTGAGAGAGCCTCTGCTCGAGGCTGAGCTGAACCGAGACAGAAAATCACCACTGTGGCACTTCGCAACAGAGATAATGGTGAGAGCAAGTATTTCTTCCTTCTCCATCAATGGGAAAGCAGCCGAACAATGGATGACCCTTCAATTGATTTTATTGTTTAGGTCACACTACCTGCAATCAAAGAGTCTCTCTCAGAGCTCTTGTTCTTCAGCTCTCTGAAGAAAAGCACCCAGACTGACGACAGTGAGTCCAAGGAGTCAAGAGCTTGTCTGGCCTATCTACTGTTTGTCCAGCTCATCACCATAGACAGCTTTCCGGCAGTATTCAGGTGAAATGGAAAGCCATAAATCTGGTCAGACTGATGATGGTGTTCATTGTTAGTGTCCTGCGATACAAAAATTAACACTGTACTGTTTCCTACAGTCCTGTGTTTGTTCTTCAGTGCAACATGGAATACATTAATCAACTACTCAGTAGGTATGCGTCAATACAATATGAAGGGAATATAATTCTTGTTTTAAAAAGATTGATTTCTTACTGTGATCTGTAATCTTGTTTCTTTGACAGCAAAAATGAATCACACTTGCTCAAAGGACTGGTATGGCCAAATCAATACGCAGAAACATTAGAGATGAGATTAGACAAAGTGTGAAAACTGAAAACAGAGGTAATTTTTCTTAGACATGATTGTGTATTTTCGCTCAGGAACTGTATGCAAAAAGCTTGGAGAGTGTGCAGGACAACAGCCTTTCAGTGAGTCTACTGGGCCTGAAGAGCTTCTATAGTGTACCAGAGGTAAACCTCCGTTTTACAGTCTTCAAAGCCTGCATTAAGAATTTTACTGTCACATATCACAAAAAGAGCACATCTGCAGGGGTCTGGGAGGATGTTTATCAGTACAAATGAATCACATGATATCTGAATAACTGTGAACTGCACGAGCACTTTTGACCAATAAATGACTTGTGCTGCGCTGAAATTCACAGAACCTGCGGCAAGTTCTTACCGACTGCCCAATGCAACATTTGGTGAGTATACAATCATGCTTGATGAGAGGAATGTACAACTGCGATACTGTGAAACTAATATTTGGAAATTTTTTTTTTGTGTGATCGCTGCTTCCCCAGAGAGAGTCGGGCCTACAGGTTTTCCAGCTCTTCATCGATAAATTAGATGCTGAAGCAAAGCACAAGTTCTTTAGGTGAGAGAATCTTCATAGAAGAAAGGAAATACCAAAGTTCATGTGTGTCAATAGCACAAATACACACAGTACTGCAGTATATGCTTTGAGACCTTTTATGCCCTCTGTCGACTAGACTGTGTGACTACAATGACACTTTTTACACGACTGACTTTACATTTGCCTTAAATTCACGTGATTTTTTAAAAATATTCCACTGTCAAATGTATTTAGCTTCCACTATATATTGATTTTCTTAGGTCATGTACTTCATACTAAATACATTTTTGGTGTGTTTTCATATAATTTCTGAATACATTCTTCATAGTTTAAAATGCAGGTGTTTTCCACCCAATTAAGCTCTAATCCATATATTTCCTACTTTTCATCAATGTCCAGTTTTAAACTGTTGCACAACTTCATTTGACAGGGATTTAACTATATCTCAATTTATATTCTTTTTTTATTTGCTGTATTCAATTCTGTATTTTCTGCAGCTACAGTTTCTGCAGCTATCTTATACTGATCTGAAGCATATTAACAAAAGTCATATGTTCTGTTGTAGGTGCATGTTAAAAACCAGCAACCATGCAGGAGTAGAGAGCTACATTGTAAAGAACATCAGGAATCAAGTCAAATTTTCTATGGAGGTGAGATAAAGGCTGGCGTCACATTACATCACATCACATCCCACGTTTTATGAGAAGTTCTGTCTTTGACCTTAGTCTCAATGACTCAGATGGTGTTTGATCTGGTGATTTTATTTGAAGGTGTTTAATCTATGATAACTCTCCTCCAGCCGGGCAATGCCAATGAATGGTTCCTGGGAGAGGAGTTTCTCTTCTTGTTGGGACAGGTGTTATGTTTGCCACAAGGTTCTGAGACAGATTTGCTTAACAGTATGGACAGGTAAGTAACATGAACGGTGTAACGTACACTGTTCATTTTTTACTTCTGAGTCAAAACTAGGCATCCATTAACTATAGATGACATCCTGTATATTTAATATCTTCCATTGCATGCCGCTAATGTTTGCCAGTGATGCAGTCTGAGAGAAGTCACTTAGTGACAGTCAAAGTCAGAAGTTATCTTAAATTCTATACATAAGGGCTTTTATTTAGTCAAATCACAAACTTAATACAAGAGATGCAAGATCTAGATATGCATCTCTGGTATGTTTTGGCCTACGTACGATATATGGAAATCATATCTACAGCTAAAATGAAGGCTGCCTTTCATGAAATACGGAGCTAAATTAATGTAGATTTAGATTTAATCATGCTAGACTTTTAGGGCTACTTTTATTTTCTGTAATCTTAACCTTTTCGCAATTTGACTTTCCTGCAGAGATTCAAAGACAAATTGTCTGTAAATGTGAGAACTGAGACACTTCATCCAGGCTGAACCATTAAGCAATGCCCTGTCTTTGTTTATCCAGGATAATGGAGAGTCTGAATCTTCTACGCTATCTCGTTATCAGAAACAAAGCACTAAAGAGCACTGTGAGTCAGTCTAATTCAACACTTTCACTGCTCTTCTGCCAGCCAGTCTGGTTTATGCAAAAAGCTGATGATATATTCTTCCAACTTTCAGACAGATGTGTGGGCAGGGCTGTGCAAGATCAAAGACGAATACCTAAAAATGCTGCGTGTGTGTCTCAGCATATCAAGAGCATATTATTCCTCTGAACTGAAGGCGCTGAGGGAGAATCAAAAGCTAAAAGCAAAAGGTAGGATTTAGCTGCTAATCCATGTAACAAACTGACATTGAAATAACCTTGCACAAATGGCGGCACAGTAGTCTGTTTTCATTCTGTGAATGATCTCTATTTTCCTCCACCAGAAGCCCGAGATGCTGCTAGATCAACCAGATTAGTCAAAAGTATCACGGTGAAACATGGAAACGTGTCCAATATGTCCCCAGAGGTCCAGCACCAGGTACAGAAACTTTCTTTCCTATTAATTACAATGCCAAATTTGTCCTTTGTACTGTCGGACTAGCATGCTGACTATTCCCTCGTGCCTCAGGTGTTGCAGAGTGCTTTGGTGACATTTGACCTGATGGAGAGTCTTATCGTCCGTATCGAAGAAATCACAGAGGAAAAGCGGAAGAGCACAAACTGAAGCGAGTTTGCTTCTGCTCAAGTGTCACCTCAGACCACTGGGTTCTTCACCAAACGCTGTTTTATTTTATTTGCTCTGTTTGACCAATAATAAAATAAAATAAAAAGATGCATTAAATAAAAGTGTGAATCTTTGTAAGGTAAAACATCTTTTACCTATGCTTTTGTATATTCATCAAGTAAGGCTTGTACTGGTTAGAATCAGATAAAACACCAGATAAATCATCACAAGTGTTTGTGAAAACATGCTGATCACCTGCTGGGCTTTACAGAATGTCTCTTAGCATCTCCCACACAGGACTGCTTTGAATGATGTGAGCCCGAGCCAGAGACATCCGGTCGCGGATACTGTCTACATGGGGCTTACTCGTGGCCTGCAAACAAATGAGCAGTGGCTTACCTCAGAGTTTCACAAGGGAACACAGCATGTCTAATTTTACCAAATAACTTTTGTGCACTGTCTCTATCTTCACCTTGGCAATTGTCAGCATTCCTCTGACAATTTCAGCATTGTTTCGCACAGGCAGCATCCTGAGATTGCTGCCAAAGAATCTGATAGAGAAAAAGACTTCTTCAGTAATCAGAAGTATTACTGGACAAATATAAATCTTAGAATCACAATGCATATCCATTTGTGTCAGTCAAGCAAAACAAGGGTTGTAACACCCCTACAGATTACAATTTGAGAAGGTGACTGAATTCAAAAAAAATAACACAGTCATGTATCTACCTGCGTTGAATCACCGACAAGATTTCCAATTCCTTTTCCCCATTAAAGGGGGCATATAGAAGTAGAAAGCTGTTCCGGTGTACTTGCACAAAAGTGTTTATCCTCTCAATGAGTCCAGACTCCTCCAAACGCCCTGAGAGGTCCTGAGGGTCAACCAACAGAAATGCAGTACCTAGACAAGCCAGTCACAGGTGTCAAACGTATTAATATCAACCTTATATTCAAGTAAACACACAATTCCATTTTGTGTTTACTGTGAGGCTTACTCTAGCCACAACATCCATAACAGAAAGGCTCATGAGAATATTTGAGGTCTATGATTTCAAGTTCATGTAAGGATCCAATGGCAGCTTATCAAAGTAGTAGTGAGTTTGTGAATTATTGTATACTGCGTTTAAAAATGTAAGGTGTAGAGGAGAACTAATTGTCCACGGGGCTCTATGGGTTTTGTGTTAAAGGTTATATTATGGCGTTATCCGACAGCAGAAAAAACCCACAGCAGGTTTACCTGACAGAGGAAAAATGAAGGATCCGGACTCAACACTGTCTGAGAATCTGACTCTGTGCTGCTGCGCGCTCAGCATCCTGCTGGTATCATGGTTCTGGTCAAACAAACAGAGATTATTAAATTAACGTAAACTTTCAACTCAGTTCAAAGCCAGACACGTTTGAATTTGTGTTTTACCGACTGTTATTATCTCAACGCACATTTTGTATCTTGTTTATGGTGGCATTGCGTTAGCTAGATAACTAACTAGCTGTTGAACCCATATTCCTAACTTCATTTATTTAATGAACCGCCACCTGGAACCAAACTCCAGGAGCCGACTCTCCTACCTGGAGAGACGAGCTGACTATAATGGTCGTTGTCCACTGAGGAGTCGTGTCTCTGTAAGTAGCCATCCCCGCTGCTGACATGGATGTCTACCCCCACCCCCCCACACACACACACACACACACACACACACAGGGCTATGTTGAACGTGCTCACAGGAAGCCGCCAGAGGCCGCCGCCGTGTCACCCGACAACACTTCTGTCTTTATCTCACCGGTTTGTTTTGTGGCTAAAAGTAACAAGACCAAAAGGTAAACGCCCGGAATGCACCTTTACATTTACTCACGGGTGATTTTGTCCGACGAATATTATTTTCCACGGACACAGCAGGTTTGTCTTTACCAGCTGGGCTCATTTCCAGCAGCTGTTAGCGGTTTAATGTGTGATGAAACATCCCTCCACTGGTAACAGCGTAACGCTTTTACACGGCAGACATTTTAGCTGGTTACAGCAGGACGAGCACAGGTGAGAACCGTCACGTCAATGACGGCTCCACTGTCTCAGCAAATGTCAATTAATGTCGCTAATTACAGCTGTGTTCTCTTCCTCTGTAGCATGTCGAACAGTCTGCCGAGTGAAAGGTTTATTGTGTGCTGTATAAAAAAGCCAAGAGGGAAAATTGGCATTAAAAAAAAAAGTAATAAACCCGAACCTAAATTAGTGTACAAAATGTCTGTGCCCCCGAACAATAATCGCTTTATGACTTCACAGTGAGGAAAACTTCATTTTCCAGAAACACAAATCTTTATTTTCAATATGACATTAAATGCAAGCCAATAGGCCAATATTATTTTTCTTTAAGAAACTTCAGTCAACCATATTATCAGAAGACTGCCATGAGAAAGTGTTTTTTTCTTACTCCATTCTTTTCTAAAGCTTTGAAGCAACATCGATTCAACAGTCAAACATACAAAAATATCAGCATGCATAACAGCCCATTTGTTTCAAGAAAGGGCATTATGGAGAATGCAAATAAGCTGCTGCAAAGTCCAGAGTTCTGCAGAGTCCAGGAAAAAACAGACATGGCAAAAAGAGAGACAGAATGAGATTATAAATTATAATAAATTAAGACAAACTTGATGTAAAGACGTTCAAAGTTCACAGAGAAGGCGTCGACTGTCCCGCAGGCTCTCCTCTGTGCAGTCAGTGATGTGTTTCCAGTTCCACGATGGTCCACTCCCCCTGCGGCGATGCAGCGTCTTCTGGGGAGAAGCTGGTCACTGTGATGCTGGTGGAGGAGTCCTCCATGGGTGAGATGAGCTCCGCCCAGCGTTTGAAGGTCTCCTTCTCTGGGGACAGGAAGGCCTGCGAGTCCAGGCAGTCACGAGAAAGGGACAGTGTCTGCTTGATAAGGTACTGGGCCAGGTTGAGCTCCTCAGGCACAGGGTTTATGACGCCCAGATTGGACTCGTGGTCTGAGAGGAGCTGCCTGAGCAGGCTCCAGTCCCGCTCCGCAAACTCATTGCCTTTGTCACCGTCCCCTCTTTGCTTTTCTTCCTCTGCCTTCACTTTAATTTTCCTGTCCTTGTCCGAGCAGTGCTCAAAGGCTTCTCCCACATCCATCTCGTAAATGGGAGAGAGGGCTTTGGATGGTCGGCGGTCATGTTTGCAGGTTTGATCCAATCTGTCACAACCATTGTCCCCTAAAAACAATTGACAATACTGCAAAATGACAAACTGGTATACTCTTCCACAGCTCTTTTTTTCATTTCAGCAACTAGTCACTGCCTACTACAATGAAACACTGATTTCTGAAAGTTTACCCTTAATGCAACCGTGTCCTTTAAAAGATTGTCCACAGTGAAGTTGAGTGAGGACAGCACAGTGGGGAAGCAGTGACACTGATGGTCACATTATGGTCCATTAAATGGCAATCCCATCACCACTACCAATTTTAAATCCATTAGTTTGAAACTCACCAATTACTTCAAATATGGATGTCAAGGGGTATACAGTTGCCTTAAAGGTAATGCACAGAGGAATGCTTTTCTGGATGCATCTCTTTATCCACCAAAGTAAGCCATGCATTGCCAGCACCAGTGAACTTTGCATTTGTCAGTAAGTAACGTAAGATTTACGTGCAGGTCTTTGACGGGCAGACCTAATGAACAGACTTAAATACTGTCACAAAAACCTAAAACGCAAGCAACAGTGCTTTACTTAGTAGCACATAAGATGGCACACCACCAAGTTTCTTTTGACATTCTTTGTGTATTCTATTTTTAACAAAGGCAAAAGATGAAGTAACTGATCACTGTTTGATATTGAAAACAAAACAATTTACATGTTTGCATCGGGACAGACCCTCAGTAATGGTGCAGCAGGATTTCTTTTTCTGAATATGATAGTGAAAAAAGAGAGACATGGCAGAACCATGATGGCTGCTCTAGAGACATCACATACTTTACAGAGGAAGCTACTGACACTACACAAACCCACTGAACAAAAGCTTTTAGACAACAAAACACAGTTTTCTTAAAAAGTGGACGTCTATGTATCTAGAAACAAGTCTACTGGGTATGACATAAGGTGATGGATAATGGATAAAAAAAACACAAAAATGATGGAAGGTGTAGGGGAATGACAAATAAATTTTAATAGTAACATGCATGTGTGCAGTGCAAAAATAAGAACAAACAAAAATACTCAGGAACAGGTACATTCTCGAATCAAAATAAAGAAACAGCAAGGAGATGCAAGGGATAACTTTCCCAGCATAACACACTTTTCTGAGAAGCAGTGGCAGTTTAAGGTCATCTACTTTGTACAAACATTTTGTATTTGACCTTGTAGGAAGTCTTGTCTCTATTTCTCTGAGTTATGGATAAAGTGTGAAAAACGCCCGCAGTTGTTACGCCTGGATGCGCCCCAGAGACACAGACAACATCGGCAACAACTGCAGGTGTTTTTCACACTTCATCCCTTACTCGGATAAATAGAGTTAAGTTTGAAAAGGAGAGTCAGTCTACAGGAATTTGAAAGAAATTCTCACTTGCTTGTAATTTACCTGAAATCAACATCAATATTTTTTTTTTTAATTCATTTTGAGATGTTAGTATAATTACTGTAAACGAAAAGCAAACAAACTGCAATTGACATTGTGTACCACAGGGACCAGATTTGTTTGTGCTTTATGGCACAAAAGAAAAAGAGCTTATGGAGCTGGAAGTTTGTGTTTCTCAAAATGGCAAAGGTGTAATGATCGAAAAGCCAAACATATTTACCTTTTTACAATAAAGCTAAAGAAAAAGCAGCACTCATGGAGACGAGAAGCAATGGCATTTATGGAAAATTTCTAAATTTTAAGAAACACAAGTTTTATCAATATCACTATCAGTGGCATGATATAAAATTATCTCTGACTGTAATAGTAATTATACCAACATCCACAAATCAATTTGGAAATGATTTATTGATGTTAAAATTATATATATATATAGAACTTTCAACTATGTCAAATTATCTATGGCTTAAAAAGGCCAATGACTGTTCCACTGCATAAAAGAAATGACAAAAATAATCAAAAAATCTTATTTTTATGTACATAAAAGTGCATTGGTATAACTATGTCACAAGCCTTGTCACAAGGCAGATTCTTTTTGACAAATACAATTCTATTATCAGTCTTAATGAAGAGTACTCTGCTTTCCCCTTTTTTGTGTAAACTGAGTTACCAAGGCCTAAACGCCTCTGACTAAAGGTAGTTCAGTTGTTTCAAATGTACAGTTTAAGTTATTTGTTATAAGACCAATCTCCATCTTTAAAAGGATATTGATGTTGCAAATTCAAATTTACAACAGCTACATAATCAATGGGGTGAAATGAAAGGAAGCTTTTAGCTGTGAAAATATGATGACCACTGATTTCATTTGAATTTGAACTTGTATTTATAACTAGTTCTAAACTAGTATGCTCAGTGATATCCTTTTTCTGAAAGAGGGATAGGTTTATGTTGAATGTAGGTAAGGTCTAGGAATCAGAGCAGAGGAGAATGAATCTTGCAGGGATAAACTGTATCTTCACTGATGGAGTTTAGGGATAAGAGATGGGTTTCGGATTTGGGGTCTAGGAAGGGTCCGTAGATCATACATTACCTGCTGGAGATTGTGCAACATGTACAGGAGAGTCCCCTGTCTGCTGAGGCTCATTTAAGTCTAGATGTAAATCAGCATTCTTGCTTTCTGAAGGATTGGTGTGAGTTTTGCGCAGCCCTCCGTTGTATTGTTCAGTGTGCCGCAGATCCAGATGGCATGGGCGCTCCTGGGGGGGGAGGTCTCCAGTGTCAGCATTCAGGAGAGGGCCACTGGACTTCACTCCATCCACCTGGATGTGATTACTCTCCTCCTGCATGTGCTCCTGGATCTCTGTCAGGAATATGGAGGATTTGTCTTCCTGTTCCTCGTTGTGTTTTTTGGGCTTCACACCTGCATTTTCAAGATGGCAGGACAGGTGGTTCTGCTGGTCGCTGGAGGGGGCACAGTTGGAATGAGGTACTGCAGAGTCAGACTCAAAAACATCACAGGGAGTCGCAGCGTCATCAGCCTGTTGAGGTGGAGTCTGGACGCCGCCCTCTTCTGAGCCCAGCTCCTCACACTCGTCAACAGAGAGCAACACTGACCGACGGAAGTTAGAAGTCGACTGGTAGTCGGGCTGGTCGTTCTCCTGGTCCGCACCGTCGTCATCGAAAGCTAGGTTGACAATCCCCTGATAGTGTGGCGAGGGCTCAGTTGGCGGCAACGGAGCCTGACCTGGAATCACCTCAACCTCAGACCTTTCATCTTCCGTTGCCTCTTCATCTTCGTCTTCATCTTCCTCTTCCTCCTCAGAGGAGAAGAGCTGGTGGTCTGGGATGCTTTTTACAGTCACAGTGGCCTCGACCTCAGAGTGCTCCTCCTCTACAGGAACCTCATCTCTTTGCAACCAGGAACGAGGACGCTGTCTTACTCCCTCTTCCTCGCTGGTGGTCTCTGTTTCTCGCCCACGCAGCCGCACTTCCACTCTCAACCCTGCCCCACCCTCGTACATCTTCAGCTCTTCTGGGGTGCTTGTGTCACTACTACTGCGACCCAAGAAGTCGTGACAGCGCATGGTGCCACACTTGGAAACGCCTCTGTCGTTTGAGCAGTCGTCATCTTGCGAGCCTCCCGCGTCGTAGTCCTCTGAGCGGGGCTTGATGTCATCAGAGGAAGTGGTGTGCGTGCTGCCGGTCTCAGACTCTGGGCTGACTTGATGGTGGATGCCACTCCAGGAGTCCTCTAAGGGAGTGTCAGTGCTTCCCATGCTGCAAGGGGTATCTATTGGCTGTTCAGTGTCTCTTGGAGAATTCGGGGAGCTGACCTCATGAACTTGCCCTCCACTGATGTGAGCGGGGATGACACCGCTTAGAGACTGTTTGCAAGTGCCTGCATTAGCGAATTTGACATGGGGGATATTTTTAGCCGCTGGTGCAACAGTGGTCTCATCTCCTGCACCATTTGTGTTTTCTGACCGTATCTCAGTCTTCTGGAGACGCTGCCTAGGGCCTGATTCCAGTTGAAGGCCAAGGGAATCCTCTCTGCCCTGGCTTGTTGGCTGTGTTCTGTGTGCTGCAGGCTGGTTAGAGAGCGCTGCCTCCATACTATCTTTACGCACTGCCACATCACCAATGTTTTCAGTTGGAGCAAGTTCAGTTTTACAATCTAAATTTTTACCAGTCACTGCCTCTTTTCCTTTAGTTCCTGATTTCTTGGAGGCAGCAGCTGAGGTTTTGAGAGTTCCTCCAGATTTTGGAGATGCTTTTTCCATAGATAATTCAGAGGTACTTTTTGGCTTTGGACCAGACTTGGCTGCTACTACAGAAGACTGCTTGGAAGGGGCCGAAGGAGCTTTTGCTGGTTTAGCACTGGATTTAGTGGAGGATCCAGTCGTTGAAACGGGTTTTGTGATCTTCTTTTTAGGAGCTTCACTGGCTGCTTTGTCTGGTGCTGGGGATTTCAACCCGTCCTTGCTGTCTTCTTTCCTGGGGGAAGCTGGTTTTTTCATGGAGGATCCATGCTTGGAGACTAAACCAAAGACAAAACAGAGCATTAAAACATTGCTCCACTATACTGATTGACATTCCAAACAAGCAGACTATGAACAGCTCACCATGGTGGTCTGGTGTGCACCTTCCCTTGGTGTCTGCTCTTGCTGCTGTCACTCCAGTAGAGGCTTTCTCCGCTGCGCCAGTCTTGACTTTGCCACTTTCTCTCACACTTGACTTATTGGTAGGACTGTGATTGGTGAAACAGAAAACAAAACATTAAACAACAAAGTGACCACAATTGTTTTTACCACAATATCCCAATTAATTAATACCTCTGGCTCACATCATCATTAAAATATATATGAGAAGAGCTGCAGCGAAAGTAAATCATGGATTCACATTTAACACCAGCAGGGGGCAGCAACATTTTTTTCCCTCCCATTTAGTCAAGGTCAAGGCTCTGAGACATGAGCCGATTATCAATGAAAAGAATTTCAAGTTGTTACTTGTGTCCTTTAAAGGATGTTCCTCCCTGGTTCTTAACAAAATCTAACTTTAGGAAGAAGAGAACAAAGAGGACATTTTTACAGTTTGAGATTTGGTATGTGCCCAAGGTTGATGGATTTTTAATTTCTCACATCTTAGAGCAAGTTTACCCAGTACAGTCTTACGGAATCTACTTTTGATTGTCATGACTTTTGATAATATTGCAGGTCAGGTTTAAAAAAACATTTAGGTTAGAGGGAAGTTCAATGTTACTTGCTCACCCACAGTACCTTCATTTTTTAGTGAATTATACAGCTAACTTCAGAGGGCTGGAGCCCACCAAAGGCATAAAAGTAAAATTGGGATACTACAAAGAAGTTGAACCATCTGTTACTTTACAAAAGAAGCCAATCCACAAATGCCACAAAGACATGTTTTATTAGGCTACCAGCTATTTATTGGCTAACTTGTATGGTTGCTTTCCAGGCAGACTATTAAATATTAATGTGCTCCCAGAAAAGATAGAGTTTGGATGATGCTGATTGTAAAATGGGTATTTTTATCATTTTTTAAGGACAGATAAGAGGCTTGTCAGAAAACGCTAGACAGCTGCTTTTATCCTCCTGACAGCCACATGTGGCCTAAAAAAAACCAGGTGATACTGTGCAGCAACACTCATCTTATCTGCCCTACATTTACATAACTGAACATGCAGTCTAAGGTTTGTTTTGTATCTTAGGCCCTGAATGCTTTAAGTTAATGGGGTTGGATATATTGACATTAAGCTCAAATTGCAACTCTGTCTGGTCATTTTAAAACTGCAGTGAAATTCAGACTAAATTGAAGTTCAAACAGCTGCAGTGTAACCTTATATAAACAGAATAGTCAGTTCAGTTCATTTTTCTTTTTGACAATCTGTCCACATTATAGAAATGTATCAGCTATACTTAAGGATTTGGTTTTTCATGATCTCTCTTTGGGTCACTCAATTGTTTTTGTCCTTCTGATATATCTTCAGTATTTTGCAAATCAAATTCCAGGCATCCTTGTCCGAGTTCTTATAATCCACTATTGTTTTTGTCATTTTAACACAACCTCTTCCCCTGCCCTTTGGTAGATGGGGCTATGTAGGAATGACATAATTGATATTAATATACTTGCGTAAAAACAATTAATCTATCTATCACATTTTCTGTATCATTTATTTTCTATTGTTTTGAAATTATTAATGACAAAATGCTTGCTGGATTGTTGACCACACAAGAAGCAATGAGAAAGCACACTCATATACATCATCATACACTCACACCATAATGCTAGGAGCAAAGCTCACCTGCTGGTCTTTGTTGTATCTGATTTCTGAGATTTTGTCAGTGGGGATTTATTCACTGCCTTAGCCTGGTGTTTGGGCTTTGCACCTAAAATACAGAAAAAGAACCACACAAACCACAACTGTTATAAATAGAAGCTTGTCAGTGCAGATAGTTTTGAGAACATTCAACCAAGACTACACATAAGTCCAATACAGATTTACTCAAGATCAAACCAAATAATCTTCAAGGTAGCAGGGAAACATAGTAGGGTGGGGTATGTTCGTGTGTGAGCTCACACCACAGACATTTAACAAGTCACTTTCAGGGTGGGGTACAGGGACACATGCTGCGCTTGCACCAGCAGGACGGACAGCTGAGGCCCACCTCCTTAAAATCATCCTCACAACAAAAGCTCAAGGTGATCAGGCACAACCCTGTGTGACAGCTGTATAGGGCTTTGACCTCTGCTGATTTGCTGTAAGTTTGTACACCGATACCAGCGGGCTGCCAAGGACAGCCTCATGTGCTTTGTTTCCTGATAAATCAACATTCATACATGACACTGCCCTTGTCTTCCAAAAATCCCTCTTGGCCATAGCACAACATTCATCATACTAATTAGTCTGCAAGTCCTTTCATACTTCAGCTACAGTATTATGCCTGGGGCTGACTTGCCGACACTAGAGCGTGGCTACAGTGATGTCCTGCGTTGTAATTGGTGTCAGTCACAATGATGAAATGTAAAGAAGTCAATAAAGAGTGTAAACCTGGGATGGAGTGGGTGTCGTTGCGAGGGCTGCTGGCACCGTTCTCTGGCGAGGCGCTGCCTGATGTGGATGAAGCGCTGGGCTGAGCTTGGGTGGTGCCAGCAGTGCTGTCAGCCTTTCCCGCCGAGCTCTTCTGAGCCTTCATTACCGCTGCCTGGCTTGTAGATGTGCAGCTTGGGGGAGACGTTTTAGGCCGTGCACCTGGGTTTGGCTTCTTTTCTTGTTCTTTAACCCCGTGAGAGCTTCTGGGGCCATTGGCACTGGCTACATCCCGTCTGGCCCCTGCAGCTCCAGTGCCATTGACAACTGGCGTGCCAGCTGATGCTGTCTTTGCTTTTGCTGCTACACTCCGGTCTCCTGGTTTCTTAACATTCTTTGCCTTGGATGTGTGACCATCTCCTGGTTTGTTAGCTGTCCCCAGTCCATCAGACTTCATGGCTGATGCGGCACTACGGGAGGAGGAAGTTATGTTTTCAGAGACCCTCTGGGTCCTGTGCACAGGGGGACTCTCAGGTGCAGATGAAGGGCATTTTACATTCCTTGACTGCAGGAAAAAACAACCGCATTAGTCATGTAACTATAAGAAAATGGATTAATCAGCAGATAACCAGAGCGCAGTGATATGAAACTGAATAATATTAGTTCAGATTACCATAAGCCAATGGAGCACAACACTAGAAAAAGATGCTATCTAACATCACCTCAACATCTACATAGGCTATTGAGATCTCTATAGTCTGTGCTAAACAGCCAACCTGTTGTGTTGATTCTTGACATGTTTAACAAGTGAATTCTTACTTTCAGGTGTTTTGGTCGATGCTAATGTGTCATTTTGTAAAAACATTTGCAAATCAACTTTAATTACATCAATTAATTGCGTACTGCAGGTTCAGAGAATCAGCACAAGCCAGGCAAAGTTCCTGTTTTGACTGCGTCAAGCCACTTCCTGAAAGATCTGTAGGAGCTCCAGTGCTCTTAACCACTCATGCCTAACATCTTGGCAATCCCTCTCTGGATCACCTCAGCCAGGCTTATCTTAGCTATACATCTGTTTAAAGAGGCCCTGCTGCTCATTTCATACTGTATCTCTTTGCTGAGGGTGGGGCATTTATGCCATATGGCCACAGAATCACGGTCAGGGATTAAACAAACTTACATGGATTTCTCTGAGCTAAATGACCTTAGAAATTCACAACACTGACAAATATAAAACATCATTGATTTATTGTCTTTGAAACAATAATAAAACTTTAAAACAACAAATGTTAACACATATTATTATTGTTGGATATTGATATTACCTGTGAGCTAGTGAAAACAGGCTTTTTACCAAGTCTTCGATTGTCCCCTTTATCAATAGCATCTGTCAAAACAAGATAAAAGGACAAAATCATATCATCAATTAGCCAGTTAGGTATTTGGCTTGATTATTCAAATCTAAGCAAAACACAGATGAAAAGGGCTGCACCATTTTTTTTCAACACGTTGCCTAGGTCTTTCATTATGTGAGCTAAAAGAGCCATTCTTTTCATTCACAAATTCTCATTTCCACACCCTGTGTTTACCCTTTGACCATTAACAAACAAACATTAAATCAATGGATTGATCAGTCAGCCATGTCTAGCAATGACTATTCCGAACAAAGAACGGTCATTTCTATACTTCATTTAAAAACAATCTCAGAACCTGATGATTTATTTTTATTCAAAAGCAAATAAGGTGAAATTTACTCTATTTGCTAAAATACATTTGTAATGTTTGCATGTGAGACCTGGAATCCGATTACACTGGCAAGAAATGCACCAGTAATAGGCACACACTGATACCAGCAAAAATAAATTATTCATGCAGTGCATTTCAACACATTACTAGCTCAGCAGTGAGGAAACAGCATATTATTTGTATTTGTGGAAGCTTCTGATCCTGTGCAGACCCACAAAGACCAGGACCAGGGTCCAGCCTTTCACTCCCACCCTTTAAAAACAAGCATGGCGTGTCTGGTGCATTTACCATGTTGTGTCCACTCATCTGCCCAATACAGTTAAAAAGGTAGCTCGCATAAAGCAAAAATGTATAACAGCAGCACTGGCCAAACAATAAATGGGTTTAGCAGTGGCCATGCAGCTGTGCAGAAAGAAGCCATTAAGTGTTCAGCCAGCAGCATATGCTCCAAAGGGCTTCAGTGCATCTGTAATGATGCAGAGGCACTGCTTCAGCAGTAGGCTGGGTTAGGGTGGAAAAAAAAATCCAGAGCCGCAGCATGAATATCCTGTGTGTGACTAGAAACAAGGATATCCTTCCTTACCTGCTAGTACCCTCTCTCTGTGTTTGGAAGAAAGGGTCTCCCATCCCTGCGTGTGGCGGACCGCGTAAAAGGTCTGAAGCAGGAAAGTCCACAGCCGACCGCGTAGTGTACAAATCTCTTGCCTGAACGGCTGGCGGTAACACAGAGGGGAGAGAGAGGGAGAGGAGAAGAATGGAAAGGGGTGCGCTACAGCACAAGCGAATCAGCAGCTGCTTGAAGAACCTTTCGCCATGGCAACAAATACCCCTCCCTCTTCCCTCCCTCCCTTTCTCGGTCCCTCCCTCCCCCTCTGTCTCTGTTGCAGAATCCACTTGAGCTCCCTTGAGCGAAATCAGTGATGTCAGTGGCTGATGCCCATACTCCTGTTTCCACGCCTGATTATAAAAACAGGGCTTGAAGCTAGGGCGGAGCTATCTCTTCCTCCTCGGCCGCACTAACCACACACCCCTCACCGACAGATACACAGCCAGATTAGTGAAGGCCGCTGGCACACGTCACAGTCTCCTCGGCATAATCCATTCTGCCATACTGTACGGTATTTACAGGGGTTATGCGCTTTAACTTGTGCAGCCAGGTCACTTTCCCCTAGAAGTCATCTCACAAGCTTAACCTGCCTGCTCACACAATACACTTTATTTGAAACTTCAACTGTACAATTACAATTTTAAACATAACTATCATATGCCAACATCTAAATACTTGTTCATTCATCTACTCATGGCAACGCACCAACAAAGGCAGAGCTGAAAAAGACTGCTAGCTATTAAACATGGGTGCAAACAATGCAGGATTTAAAATACTTAAAAACATTGGCTTTGCAAATGTTTTATGAGGAAGGAAATGCATTCAGCACATGGAGCTCAAGGATACACACAATGCGTTTTGGTGAGTAACACTGAATGTAAAAATTCAAGAAAAATCCACAGGGCGCCTTCAAAGGTAGACACGAGCAGGAAAGTATTTAACATATACAATTTAGAAAAGTTGAATTTTCTGTGTATATAATGAGATAAACCAATAATTTCTTAAGCAAACACAATTTTTTTTTTTTCTGTGTCCATTGATAATTGTCATTCACAAAATACATTTTTAAAGACTCAGCCAGATTAAATTAGAATAATTAATTTAAAAGACAAATTAAATTTGCAGAGCTCATAGCTCATTTTAATAAAGCGTTAAAGGATTACGTTTTTTTGTGTTCCTCCTAATTTGACAGTTGTACTGAGGGAAATTCCACATGGCAGACAGTGTGGCTAAAGGGGTGTACAACTGTAGGATATCTTTTCCTAATTTGCTCACCATATGAAACTTTAATGCAACAACTCACAGTATACAATGTGTTAAAGAATATATGTGATTGAAATTAAATTAATGTGTGGCTGAAAACCCCAAGAAGTCACCCCCGCTGACTAAATATGTTGTAGTCTCTATAAAAACCCTTGTCCACCCTTTCGTACCAAAGCCGAGCAGCGTCAGACCCATATCACAACCTGGTTAGGAGCAAGAGCAAGGCAACGTTGCACAACTCATGCTGACCCATTCAGACCAACCCTGAACTCATGTTTACCCAAAGGTCCTTGCTCTGGTCTGAAAAGCCAAGTAAACGTGGAGTTTGATCTCCCACAGCTGTACGCTACCCTGCATCCAGAACGAAGTAAAGCACATGATGAAGAACATGAAAGCACATGATGGTTGTTAGAAAAGGTTTTCAAGTGACTCTAGTTCAAGGAGAGAGACAAACTGACAGAGAGCAAACAGGTAAGGTAAAGCGGTGTTCGCACCTGTAGTTTGGTTCATTTAGTCCAACACTGTTGCCTTTTCATACTTGTTTCTTTAGGGTTCCAGCTACAAACATAAATGACATGGCCTGACAGGCAAGTCATTCCTAACTTATCCTAACCTATTAACTTAATTGGCAAATAAATCAAAAAGATGATTCAAGTGGCTGAAAGCAGTTACACTGCACTGAAGGTCAACTCACTATCTTTTTCCAGAAGTTTCAACCACATCTCATAGTTGTCCTCTGCAGATGGAGTCAGATGGTTAGAAGTTCTCTGGTAATCCCACCACTGTTAATCCAACTCTCTAATTAAAGTTAGATAGTTGTAGTTTGGTTGGAGTTCGTCTAAACTTAATCAATTGAGGAAGACCAGGAGAGGCATAGATGAAAGCTCTGGCAAAAACCAGTAAGTGGACCCTGATTTAAGATTTTGTTTTTTTTTACATATTGTATTAGTGGAAATATATGGTATGGCATACAAGATTTAAAAGGTCCAGTATTTCCATACTTAACAAATCATAAAGAAAAAAAGCCAAAACACTTTGTCAAATTTCAGAGTTTGCTTGAAAGCAGACCAAAAAGTCTGCTTTTTGGTCTGCTTTTCAGGCAGTATTAGTGTAGTTGTTTGCTCTGCATTCAGGTTTGATTAGCATCGTTGTCACTGGCCTTAATGTACAGGACTAAAGTGGAAACAGCACTAAACAGATTAGGATGAGAGCAAAGCCTAGATGTCTGGTTTGAAAAGACAAAGAGTTCAGTGCAGAGATTCTGTTTCACCTCACCTCTTCTTGTTTTTGCCCCCCCTGCTCCAAGAGAAAGTCCTCCTCCATGTCATCTCCACACAGATGGTATACGGCAGCGAAGAGATCACAGCAGTTGTCCACTGTCACGTCTTCTCTGATGGCTGAACAAAGCTTCTTCAACAACGTGGGCTCTCGGGTGAACTCTTCCCTCTGCAACGCCGTGTAACAGACACTTAGAAACCAATGCCGACTATTTCATGAGGTCATTACAGTTAAAGGAGAGTGCGTGAGCAAGGCTACACCGCCGCCTTACCCTGCGAAGGTCCTGGAAGGCCTGAGTGTGGATGACTCTTGGGAGATGTTGGACAATGACACGGAGGCTCTCCTCCTGTAACTCTGTGGCCAGACTCCTCACCTGTTGGGCCCACTTGACTTCTGGGAGACTGCCAATCAACTGCTCAGTGCCACAGAGCATGGTTACTGCATTCTGCACAGTCTGAATGGAGACATCTATCAGCTAAAGAAACTCTCTCTAGGTGAGAACACAACATAAAGTGGAAGGAACAGAGTCCTGAAGTATAAGAGTATAAAAGCACTCTTTAATTCTTGCCCGGGACCTGTTGATCAGTGGAGGGAGTCCTCGAATTGTGTAATGGTTCTTGACCAGCTCTAAAAGTCTTGATACTTGCCAAGAGTGAACAATAGTACATTTGTCTTGCTTTAGTCACAGAATGCACACCACCTCCTTTGTAGTGATGAAAGACAGACACAAGATTAAATTATAAATTACAAGGCTGGATCACTCCCCATCGGTCCACATCCACATCATATTCCTAAATGAGTCCGTCTTTAATAACTGAGAATTTAATAACGGCCGTCTTTGATTAGATCATGTTTGAATTTCCTTCCTGTGGAAAAACACTGGAGAATGGGTTGATGATATTTGTGCAATTACATGAATACAGTTCGTACGGCTGATGACTCTGGGAGGGAGGGACTCACCATGGTTTCAGTTACAGCTGTTAGACAGGCTCTGTGGAGCTCAGGGGACAAGAGGGAGAAGTTTCTCTCGCACCAGGTCTTCACAAAATGTTCAGCAACCCACCTGAAAATACACAACGAAGACTAACTGTGGACAACTTGCTTTTGAGGTCATTTTAACAGGACAGTTCAGCGTCACGGCAAAGCAGTGTAACCCTGAGGAGTCTCGGGCTCGGAGGCTCTAAGCAGCGGTTGACAGAGCTTTGCTTTAGGGAACAACAGAATGAGTGAGGATGAGAAGGTCAGTAAAGCAGCGCAGCTCAGTTCACCATCATACCCGTGTGAATCATCAGACTCAGCAGAGACAATATGGCAAGGCCATGTCGCCCCCCCCCAACACACACACACACACCACTTCAAATCAGAACCAGCCTCACTCAGAACATCCTTAACCTCCGACCTACATTCACACACTTCCTTTCCTGTTCACTGCAGTGTGCAAGAGCATAGTTAGCGTGCAGTAGTCATCAGCTACAGGAGAACTCAAAGTGAAATATTCTTAGTATGCTGAGTTTGTTTGCATCCACATGAATAGAAAGGAAAGTCATAAAAGCGGTGCAGCATACTGAAATATAAAGACGTGAACAAGTAAATCTGAGCCAAGTGCACAAGCCAGCTTCCCGATGCCATGCAGAATAATATCTTCCTTTAAATTCAACTTTTTTTAAGTAAAAAAAAAAAAAAACTTAACTCAATCAAGAAATGTGAAAAATAGTGTATTCCCTACTTAGAGATTATTAAATTAAAAGATAGCAAAAATCGATTACATTTAACTCAGCAGAGTGGTGTTTTAAATCACATGAAAGCAAACTGCATTATACAACAAACCTTCACCCTAGGCTGCTTAATAACACAGAAGTATGACCCCCACATGCTGGTTCCCTAGCAACAAGATGCTGATGTAACTTGCAGTGGCAAGAATGGCGACAGGTGTCGCACTGTTTTTCAAGTTACACAAGCAATTTTTAAGGTCAAGTTAGTTTAGGACCATTAGTTAGAATGTATTCACTTTTGTATTAACACTCACCTCTTGCACAGCAGGTGTAGGTTTTGAAGGCCTAAGGCATGTGTGAGGGACAAACATTCGAGAATTGGTCTCTGAACCCCGTCAATCGGCTGCAAACACATGAAGGGGAAAAAAAGGAAAAGGGGGCATTTATATTCATACAGTAATATTGAAAAAGTATTGCTCTGAGGACCTATCATGTATGGCAGATGGAGTGAAAAACTACATACCAAGTAACTAGGACATGATTGCAAAATGGGTATGAAAAAGCGTTTGGAGGAGTGAAACAACATTATTATTGACACTGAGCATGCAGGCACCATACAAAATCAACAAATGTAAAGCCAAAGGAATAAAAATGGGATTTGTTTTTGGTGTTTTCAGCTGTGATACTCAAACTGCTAAATCACTGTGATTTGGACTACAAAGGACCACAACACTGAAGTGATCTGACATACCTTTACTACAAATGCAAATTAGTAAAACATTTAGAATCAATAACATTTGACTGGATGCAATAATGCCACTTAACATTTAGAGTGCATGCTAAGTGGATAAAATCAAGCACTATTGACAGCTGACAAATCAGCCTTTCAAGTAGAGATGCACTGATCCAACTTTCTCTCTCCCGATACGGATACCTAAACTCAGGGCATCAATACAGAGTGGTGAGACAATACCAGTGGTCGCTTTTACCAAATTTAAAATCTGTAGACCTCACCTTGTGGAACTCATTATGATGTAAGGTAAATGTAAATGCAATGTTCAAATGTTGTTCAAATTTTGTTTTCAAAGATGGAAGAATAATCCTGAATATGTTTTAATAATATTGAAACTACCTGCCACGGTACAAATAGAAAAAGTAATAAGCCTATGAAATCCATCCTTTCAGGTAGTCATTAGTTTTCCTTCTGTATGGCTGACCTTGGGGAAGAAGCGGCAGTAGTCTCGGGTCAGAACCATCTCCACCACATCTTTCAGCCCCTCCAAACCCAGCATGTCTGCTGCCAACACCACCTGGCTGTGGAACAGGAGACCAAATACAGGTCAGTTTCTTTTCTGGGCCTGTACTCTAATACATCTAGAGTACTAATCTAATTTTGGACAGTCTGTACACATGCAGTACCTGGCACTGGCTCCAGGCGGCAGATCCACAATGGCCCCATACATGAACTGGAGCAGGATCTCCATCTCATCTGGCCCTAAGCTGAAAGGGTTAAGAAAATGATCTGTTTATAAGCCATCTTTCTCAAGTTAACATACAGAATCGTCCCCAATTCCAGTCAATATACTCTACACTAGTCCAGGAACACAGTGTAGATGTATTCTTTCTGTCTATACGCCATATTTTTTCCGTAAACACAACTGAGAATGCTGTAAACCAAATCCATATATCATGCAGCACTCGGGCTGCAGCCTGTAGGCCACTTCACAGCCCCCCCCCCCCCCCCCCCACATCAATGCATCCGCTTTCCATTCTGACAGCCGTGCCTTCCCCCGTTACCCTCAGATCAGTAATGCTGAGGCGAGAAAGGTTTTCCCTGGGGGGAAAAATGCCACTGTGAAAGGGGACCACGTATGGTAGTGGGGGGGGTGGTGGGGGGGGTGGTGGTGGTGGTGGTGATGGGGGGCTTTTCAGAAGGCAGTGGATGAGAAGACATTTATGTGCCTCAAAGAGGAAACACTGCAACCTTGCTTATTAGAAATCTGAGCGAACCATCTGAGATTCCACTGGAAGTGGGTGGCTCTGTGTGTGTGTGTGTGTGTGTGTGTTTGTGTTTGTGTTTGTTTGGGTATGTGGAGTTAAAACATGGCATTGTGAGTGAAACCCCATACTCTACAGAGCCACCTCTGTTGCAAAGCATGAATAATGAATGCAGCATAGGCGGTAATTCAGCTGTATTGTTCTAGAATCAAATGTAGGATTGTTAGACCAGGAGCGGAGGTGTATTATTGATCCCTGTGCCCTGCCGCTACATGATGCTGATGCACCAGTCTTACCCTTGCAGAGTGATGCACTGTCTGGAGCTCTCCATCCAGCTCCCGCTCAGCATGGCTCGGAAGTACTGGGACCGCGCACACAGGATTGCCCTAGAAACCCAATAAAGCAGGCAGTTGCATGTCAGATCCACCCACCATTTTAATATTTCACATGTCATCGGGTGGGCCTGTGTGTGTTTAAGTGGCTCTGAAGTGACAAGGAGGAGGACAAAAAACTACAGTGTGTGTTCTATAGTTTCTGAAGACATGTTTTTATTTTCCCTTGCCTCTCAAGAGTGTACTGTTAATAATATGGAAATATACTGTTACTGAGGACTGTACAGTCCTTTTATTTTTATTAAGTCTTCAGTAGGAACCAATGGGCTTGAGGCTGAGAGCTACAGACACCGTAGGGAAATCTGAAAGTATTGTGAGATGCAGCATTACTTTGGGGGGTTTTTTCCCATGGGATTTCGTGGAGATTTTTTTTTTTTTTTTTTTAAATAATGCCAGCATTATATTTAAAGCCACAGATATATATTTTAGAGCCTTAGTGTAATGGAAGTCAGTCACAATAATTCTGTAGTAGCAACTTTGTAATGACATTTCCCTCTGCCCTGCCTCACACCATGGGTTGTACCCCTCTCTTTTTCACCCTCGAATTTGTCCAACAACACTATGCGACTTCATAAAGGAAGAGTCCCATTAGGAGTTGATAATATGGATAAAATCCTTTGCATGTTTATATGAAGCATATGTCATTTTAAATCATGATTGTGTTGTATATTGTGATACTGTATGATAGATTTTCCAGACACTGACCTGAGAAACCATTTATAGATGAATAAGCACTTGGTAAATTAGCACTGGGCAATATTGACAAATTCACATAATGGCTTCTTATCTTAACACAATTCAGTCAATCAGTATAAAAGAATATAATTTGGGGATCGTTATCAGTGCTATACAAAACATTATCAAAAGTATTTGTAATGAATAGGTGCCAGGGAAGTCTAGCTCTAGAACACTTTCTGGAAAAACATTCAAAAATGTTATATTAAGTGTTCGATTACAAAACTCATCACTGTCATTTTTACATGTTAAAATAAGATTCATATATACCTTTCCATCTGAGTCTGTTCTGAACTAGGCAAAATGGCTGTTTTAACTGTTATAGTGTGCTATATGCAAAAAGAAAATGTGTGTGTCACTATGTGTTAAGTACTCTTATAAAAGGGATAATGTATCTCAAGAGGCTTAAATAAATTAATAGCAAAGCAGAAGTAAATGCATCTGGCTGGAGAAGCCGTGGTTCAGCCTCTGGGTGAGAACTGCAGCAGCTAGCACAGTGCAGTTTTACAGATCACCGCTGCATAGCAACAAAAAAACAAAAAAAAAAAAAACAGCTTCTTCTCTCTGACGAGCTCTCGCTGGATGGCTGTTCCCCTGAGCAAGCTGGGAGAAACCTGTCTCCATGGTTACCAGCTGCTACTACTACTACTACTCTGCACCACTGAATGACCACCCATCGTTGCTCCGCACTGGCACCGGTCAGACCACAGATGTGCGACCTCTGTAGTGTTTCACATCTGGGAAATGTGGCTGTGATGTATTGGAGTGAGCATGCTCTCACCATGCGTGCCACCTCTGATCACATTCTTAAGAGAACAAAAAGCAGAATGAGCTCTGGATT
Source organism: Lateolabrax maculatus (assembly GCA_031216445.1). Taxonomy (NCBI): domain Eukaryota; kingdom Metazoa; phylum Chordata; class Actinopteri; order Acropomatiformes; family Lateolabracidae; genus Lateolabrax; species Lateolabrax maculatus. The sequence continues at coordinate 23,736,497 of CM062196.1, read as the reverse complement.
CCAGATGTATGAATAAGGGGGCACCGAGGAGAGAGATTCTACCTGTGGCAGGAGAAGACCTGCTCTGCCACTTGGATGGTGATGTCACACTGCTCCCCCCTCTGGTACAGATCCAGCAGGTCAGCTCCCAGGCCCGAGGCTGGCTCAAGAACGGCGTCTGCAGTGCGTTGAGATGGATGATGAGGAAGGAGGGAGAGAGGGATGAAGAGAAAGGCTGTGAGACACATAACATGGGTATTTGTGTATGTGAGGTAGCTATAATTAAACCACTTAACTAAAAATACTGTAAATAGTGAAACAAAAGTTTCTTAAGGCACATTTAAATCCATAGCATGGCCATGCTGAAATTAGCAGTAACGACAACAGGGATCCAAATGCGATTAGCTCTTAAATGGATTATGGCTGAGATAACATGATGTGAAGGGGGGTGGGGGTGGGTGAACGGTCACATAACCTAGAATAAACTCTCCATGGAAAAGCATGTTGATCTGTTTACCTGAGTCAGTGGAACTGTGAAGGTCTGCCGGGTCGGGAACAGACATGGTACTTTCTGGCTCTGAGCCCTCCACGTCTGGGATTATTTTAGCCGAGCGAACACTCCGGTCTGCTGTGTACACTCGCCTGCAGGGGGGAGACTCTAAAGGTTAATTAAAACTAGCCTTTTCACAACTATTTAAATAAAAATCTCACTTGATGCACTGTGGCTTCAGTGGCCCGTTGGCCAGCCACAACCTGAACTGTGCAGGATTTTTTTCATTTTTTCTTCAGTGAAGCGTTTTATGAAGTGAATGGTGACCTTAAACGTGTTGTAGTACTTTGGCCCTGGTCATGGTCACAGCAGCAAAAAGCATGAGCAGATCAACCTAATCATCCTTTTACCCAGTAGATTCCCCTAGATCCTACAGCAGGATCCCCAAATGCTGTCAGGCCAGCTGAGGAACGAAATGCCTACAGTGAGTCCTAGGGACCTTTGATGCATGTCATTCATCCATCACCTTCTCCTCATCCTCCTCCTCCTCCTCCTCATCCTCCTTCGGTTTCCTATCACCTCTCTACTATCAATGTCTAACAAAAAAAAAAAATTTAACCCTAGTACAGTGAGAAGTTTGGCATATTTTGTTATATGCAAAACATTTTTGTAGAAAAGGATGTTTATAGTCCTCAAACTGAAAGAGTATTGCTTTGACTCTTATGGTACTGGCACCTTTATCATATTTCCAATGATACCCAACTCTAGCGTGGAGGCAACCTTACTCTGTACCCAAACTTCCCCAGTGGGTTAAAAGAGTCAGTGGGTCTAAACCAAGGTCTTCTTGAATCACTGAGAACCTCTTTGGGGTTTAGATTAGTGTCATTATCAATTAATCTGCTATCTGTTTTTCACAATTGATTGCACGTTTTGTCAGTAACATGTCAGAACATTTTGAAAAAATGCCCATCTCATTTCCCAGAGCATAAGTGGATTCTTTTTTTTTTCACGTTTTGTCCAACCAACAGTCCACAACAATCATATAAAACAGGAGGAAAGCAGAATTGATCACATTTAAGAAGCTGATACCAGCAAATATTTGGCATTTTTTTCTTGAAAAGTTATACAACCTTAAAATAATTATCAAAATATTTACCAATTCCTTTTCTGCTGATAATCAATTAATTGAAAAATCATTTCACACTGTCTTGTTTGTTCTTTGGTATCATCATGTGTTGCTGTTCAACATCACTGTTGCTATCCTGTTGATTAGAAAACAAAAAACCTCACCAAAGCCTCATCTAAAACACTCATGCTCCGTGGTAACAGATTCAACATGATTTAGTTTTAATGGCAGACCTTTCAGTGCCAAAAGCCTCTATCTCACATGGATACCTGAACTCAGCAATGTTGCAGTTTCCACGTGTAAAAGGAGCTTTAAACAAACGTTTAGACTCCAGGGTAGTTTAACCAAACAAAAAACGCTCTTTCTTCTAGTCCTAATTCTAAATTCTAAATGAGACACAAACACAAAAATCAGCAGATGAAAAACCTATACTGTTAGAGACCACACTGCAGAGCCTTGATGACAACTATACAACTGCTACACTAGAAACTTATTATATATACTTATTATATTATAAACCCTCATACAGTTGGGATTTGCATTTCAACACTAACATGAAAATGTGATGCACATTTATTTTTTAATATCTGCAACATTTGCAATGCTCCTTGAAATAAACATTGACTACAAACAGGCAGATTAAAGATGGTGGAAGTGGCGCCCTCTCTCGGAGAGTCTGTGATACTGCAACACTAAGAGAGAAGGATAAATTATGTCTTTTGACATCCCCTATACTAGGAAGCCGACGTAGAGTCAAACTTTCTACAGGGCAAGTAGAAGTGATATAAATCACCAGAACTTGAAAAAGAACCTGCAGATATATGCTGTAATCATAAAATTAGCAACCACTTGAACCCACTCCCTACCTCAGGAAGTTTTTCAGTCCGGACAGCTCATAGCCAGGCATATGAATGACGCTGGGATCTTTGTGCATCTGTCCCTGGAGAACATGAGGAGCTCTGGCCAACAGTATGGCTCTGTGTGCTTGGATCGAGCCTGAGCCGGCATACAGAGAAACATCAGCCTCCAGCTCCTCCTGCAGCAACCTGGGGAATTACATTACAACACATTATCAGGGGCATTTCCCTCAAAATTCCCCTTTACTAACTGATTAAAGAAAGAAAATTTACAGACACAGCATCAGTGTGGGTGAATTCTGGATGACAAGGAGAAATGATACAAAACAAACTATGGTTGGAGCCAAGTTGGCAAAATGTTCATATTAAATGTGCATTTAAAAGCCGACATAGAAACAGACAATAAACAAAGGACCTCTTAGGCAACCTCTACGTTCTATGATATTCAAAGATTAATCTGACGGCCTACTTCTCCACTTCAGAAGCACAGTCCTGAGGCAGTCCATTTCTTCTTCCCCATCATTATCACTCGCCTCAATGACTGATCTGGGTGACCCAGAAATCAGTCAGCTTGAGGCCAATTGGGCGATATGAGTTCAAATGCTGGTACTGTGTACATTAGAGTGACCCTCTTATGAAAAGTGGCTGAACTGATGAGCCACTTGTGCAACATGGAGGGTCAATACCCTGTCAGCTCAAATCCATGAGCTTGCCTTTTGTGAGCTTCCAGTCATTTGTGGAATTTACTGTAACTTTGCACTATGCCAAGTTGTATATTGCAGATCCATTGATCCTAAAAACTCCAGGCTTGGCTATTCTATTACTACCAATATGTAACAAAAGAGTGAGTTTCTAGGATGCATTGTGTGACTAGGTGCTGTATTTTACCTGTTCACTGCACAAAATTTCATCAGCTCCTTTTTCCTAAGTGAGCGAATTGATTACCAAAAACTAGGCCTGAACCTGCTTTTGGTCAAATGTGGGTGTATGGCATTTCTTATTCTATAGTGGGAAAAATGGAAAAAGGCAAGTGCTGACAATGAAATCATTTACTGCAAAAACCTTTTTCTGCTAGCAGGCCATGCTAGAAGATGAAAGGCTGTTAAGTATGTGTAGGCTGCTGTAAAGGTAAAACGTTTAGTTAATATATTCTATAGGATAAGACAGTGAAGATTGACAGGGCACCAACATTCTTTACATCCTATAAAACAAAATCAGCTTTGACTGTGTTGGAAAGGTTTGGGGTATATATATATATATATTTATTTATTTTACATGATCAATAAAATAGCTGTAAAAACTTGAGCGTGAAAGTCCGTTCCTGACCTTGGAAATAGTAGTTTGACATAAAAATCTTAACTAAAAAGGTCCAATTACTAGTTTACTTCCAAAGCTTTCAAACACATCTTTCAGTCTTTATTGCTGGAGGTTTAAATGATAAAAACAGTATTAAAAGTATAAGTTATTTAAGTTATTTAAAAAGTAAAAGTAATTTCCATGACAACCAAGTAAACTCTTGACTTGATATGTGGTTAAAGGGGTCATTTAGTCCTATACTTCCATAAATTTGGGGGCCTCACAAGAGACCGATGAAAAAAGAATGGTCAGAATTGAAGCAGCAGAGGCCGAGATATCTCAACCTTTTGTCCCTACTGTGGATTAAAAGGCTGTATCCTACAATTCCCGTAATGCAACAAAATCATTACAGCATCCCTGCCTCCTAAATGCAGTTTCCAGTTTTTAAATCAGGTTTTCTTTTAAGAATTAAATGTCTCAAGTAAAAACTGAGATTACCCAGGTGACATAATCTGGGTTATTTTTTCAAATTTTGGAAATGTTGTCGAGGGTCACAGAAGACATTACACAACTGTTTTACAAGCTGAACATAATGACTAAGCACTTTAAGTGAGGCTTGCACACAAATCGATTGGTCTAGCTCGCTGTCAGTCAACATATCAATAGCCCTGGTCCTTATAAGCAAAATGAGCCATCCTGCTTGTTTGAACCCCCTCCTTGTGTCTTATTATGGCAATCCCTACGACATGTGAGCATCAACGTATGGTTGCGTCCCGTTCTACTTAATAGTGGAAGGGGCTAAATGAACAGCTGCCTCTGTAATTTATTGGTTATGGTGCTTCTGTAAATAATTCACATTCTAGGAGTTGTTCCTTGACCCCATAAAGTCAGAAAGATAAATCACATGGTTTAATTTGTGTCAAACCAGATAAAAAGTGAATCTGAGTTAATCTCAGTCAGTTAATCAAAGTCAGCCTCACCGATGTCACAGATTAGGTGGATTATTGTTCTGTAATGAGCTCTCATATTTGACAACTTCAGGATTCTGACAAAATGCATTTTGTAACAGCCCAAATGTGACATAAATGTACATATAATCCATCATAAATCTTGAATACAGTGACTCAAATCAAATAAACCTTGTTTTATATTACAGCAATGAATCCTGATTAAACTGGATGTACCAGCAGATGGCCGACCATTCAAGTGCCTTTAAAATGCAGTTCACCCTATTTTAACAAGATCACAAAATCTGAGTTTTGGTTCCACTTGACAGCTGTATTGCTTTGACTGCAGTGTGAACAGTTCAGGGTCTTTGTTACGGACGCCTCCCCCAGGCCTCCACACCTCAGAGCACACTGTCACCAACTTACCCGTTCAGGTCTGCAGACAAAGCAGCTGATAAACATCTCTTCAGATGCTCTTTGCATTTGCGCTCTTTGGCCTGGAACTCTCTGGCAGCCTCGGTGGTGATCATGGTTCATCTCGTTCTGTAAGACAGAGACAAGACAGAGACCTCAGTCTGTGAGTTTGTTACAACAGCTGGAGAACAAGGGGACTAGATAAAACCCTACAACACTTTGAGAAAGTCAAGCGAGAAGGTCGTCTAGGAAATTGCAATTACGATCAGTTAACCTATTCTAACTTTAGATGCATGGTGCTGAAATACAACAAGGCTTGGTTACATATGATTCAACTGTATGCTTTAACATGTTCAGTCCCACGTCGCCAGCTCCACCTGGCTGCCCTGCCAGCACTGCGACCCCTAGAGGCGCTGTTTTGCCAATTTGAAGAAAATCTCATTAAAATGGGAAGAGATGACCGCGACAACCCGACACAAATCTAGTAACGGTTACGTGACCTAGATTTTTTTTTTTTTTTTTTTTAGTTTTAACCGTAATATATAAAGGACGATAATAGAAAACCTGCTTCGCTCAGCTTCCGGGAGAGAAAACGCCGCTGAAAACATCCCCAAGAATCACCACTTTGTCTCCATTTGAAGAGAAGTTGAATTTCCTCTCAAGCAGCCCTCGTCCAAAATAAGAAGAAAGCCCAGTCGGCCGCACTCACACGCACGTACCTGCGCCAGCACGTGTGCAGGACTCAGCAGGACACAGTCTGAGAGACAAACATCACTCTCATTACCCTCCCGCGGCTAGCATGCTAGCGCTGGCTAACGCGAGCCCCGTTAATAACGTCAGTTAGTTTTCTAATGAACGTTAAAGCCTGACTGCCCGGAGACAGGAGACACACCTGTGGGGATGAACTGCGGCCGGCAATGGTCTGTTAGTATGAGGTTCGGTAACAACCATAGTAGACTGTCTCCATTACCGGGCTGACCCACTGACCGATGTTGTTGACATCACCGCTGCACGCTGTCCGCCACCCCCTAGGACGCGGCTCGCGAAACGGAGAAGGAGTGGACAAGTCGTCACAGCCCGGAAGCTGCGGCGCCTGCGCAGGGCGAGTGAGGATGGTGCCGTGCCGGCCGTGCCCTCGCGTGATGCTTTCAGGAGCGGCGCCTAACCTCGGAATTCCGCGTGGCACATTCAAAACAAAACCTTCTGATAATTGGAAGGTTATTTGAGGTAAGCGCCCTCTGGTGGTGGAGTTCCTGTATCAGAGAGGAACGACTCACATTACCACTCACACATTATCTTTGCATCAGGGTAACAATGCCAGTCAGTTCTGAATCTAACTGTAGGCCTATTTTGGCCTGTTTAAACTTGGTGCATGATATTGGTCAATTATATTGTTGTTTATATTCCCCCTGATCTGATCTTCAAATACATTATCAAATTAATATGTGAATCTGATCTTCAAATAATTATGCTGGAAAAGTTTATGTTTGCTGTTAGTGATAGTGAACAGTCTGTACCACAAAGTTGTTAGTTTACTGACTTGCTTACTTATTCATCTGATCTGTGTTCAGATAAGAGGTGGAGATCTTAATCAGTTTCTTGGCAAAAAAAACCTTGCTGTCACTTACAGGCTGGGCCTGGAAAAAATCATGAAATTAACTATCCTTCCTGTGCTGCAGTGGATAAATGAGGAGAGAAGCGTGGCATATGGCAGGTTATTGAGATTTTAACATATGTAGAAAAAAGAAAATGCATTACAAATAAAGGTTATACTGAAAATATCCAACTAATAAGTGGGTCCTAATATAATCTTTTCGTATATACAGTGTCACACAAATCTATGTTTCACTCTCATTCATTTCTTTTTTAATGAAACAAAACAAACATTGTATTACAACAAGCTAATAATAATATTCATAATAACAATTAATGGTAAATTATCTTTACACCCTAGTCTATGCGATATTCATTTAATATACGTTTAATATTTATTTTAAATACAAAATACTGCCCTGAAAAACGTTTCTACTGGAGTCATTTATCTACGCAACTGCTAATGTGAATATTTCCAACTGTCCTTGAAGGCAGCAAAAGAGCTTGTCCCTAACTGGTTGATGTGATTGCATCATTACTCCTATCCTACAATGTCAGCTGCAAATGCAAATGTAAAGGTTTGAATCAGCATTAGAGGCATTAGAAACACAAAAGAGGGATTTTGGTGCAATATTAGTACAACTTCCTAACAAGGAGTACTTTATAGGGTTATGTTGCAACTAATAGGTTTGTTAATAGTTAATAACTAATTTATTGATGCTTTATACATTAAACAATAAGCCATTAATAAGGACAACATTTGGGTAGCCATGCTGTAAAAAAAAAATTACAGTATCTGACTACAATTAGAACAATCTGGGATATTTTGTCAAAACATAAAAAAAGTATTTGTGTAAAAATAATAATCATTAAAAAAATCCTGTAAATGGTTCCGGCTGGTTTAAACCATCATCATAAACTGCCTGAGTGTTCTTTTCTCTAAATAGCTCAGCAGTGACTGTGTGTGTGTGGTTGTGTGCTGTTTACATAAGACTGATGAACACACACCTCAGCACCATCAACATTTCTGTCGGCATATAACCACGTGAACAAATATGATCAAAAATTTCTAAATGTTTGTAGTCCCGAAATAAGCAGCGTCAAATGCTGTGTCACTCAGCTCTGTGCTATATTTAACAGTACATCCATTACTATTTGTGGTGTTTTTCATCTATTCTGTGTAAAAGCTTGGAGTGACGTCTCAGAAACAGCGCCAAACACATGGGGGCATGAGGCACACTGCATGGCTTCAAACACACCACTGTTATTATTATCTTGAAACAGGCTGGACATTTTAAAGAGCAGTGTAGTCCAACAGATTGACACTTAGTTTATTTATAAAATCAAATGGTGTAGACCTGGCTCAGTGGATTTCAAAATGCAGTGCGTAGGAATAGATACAAAATAGTACAATAGTCAACCATCACTGACATTTCTATACATGAAGATCAAGATAACAACATTCTCTACATTTGAGCAAGTATCTCTGAGGAAAAAATACAAAAAAAGAAAAGTCCTTTGGACAACACTACCTGATAAAGGGGATGGGAGTGTTATGGCTCCCAGAGGACTGTGCCTAAAGAAGAGTGGAGCGACCCGATGAAACACACAAGTATAGCAGACGACGCCACATCCCAGTCTCTCAGGACATCTTTACACAGCAACAACTCGAAAGTCAAAAAGGCACCACACAATACAAGTCACAAGGAGATTTTGCCACACATTTGTAATGCTGTAAATGACAAACTTTAAGGCAGATGTCATGTGCAAAAAACATCTCGAATATGTGTCACACGTACTGCCCAGTGTCCTCTCCAGTGAAGTGTGCTTTGATTCTTTTCCTTTACTGCTGACATCTTTAAAAAATATTTGAAATGTGAAAAATTTAAAGAATGATTGCATTATCACTATGTTGCTTGGTATCACAGGCATATTCCAGGCTTCCAGGTGTGGCAAGTGAGAGGGGGGAAGGGGGTGAGGGTGGCTGGTGGAGGCCTCGCTGTGGATTTAGTTCCTGTAGCTTTTGCGTCCCTCTCCCTCCTTGAGGAAGGTCCATATGAGGGTGTTGACAATATCGGGCTGGTCCTGCTGCAGCCAGTGGCTGGCCCCAGAAATGATGTTGAGACGGAAATGATTCCGGATGTAGAGGCGGCATGCCTCGGCCATTTCCTGCTCCAAGAAGGCGTCCCGCTCGCCCCACAGCAGCAGCACTGGGGACCTGACGTGATTCTGGCTCAGGGGGAGGGAGCTAATGAGAGAGAGGAAAAAAAGACTCACCTTTGCTACATGTCAACATTTCCACCACAGACACTGAGTTATTTTTATGCAGGGAGCTTATCTAAGTTTATTTAGAGACTGGCAGTACTTTAAAAAAAACTGACCTGTATCATCATCATCATTGAAATCACATACATTATGTCAACCATATCTTGCGAATTCCCACTTCAATCTGTACTTTATATAATAAATTTCACTACTGGATATATATAAAATGGATGGATGGATGTTGCTGTGTGTTTATGTATTTGCGTCCCTAGTGCTTAGGTACATGCGCTTGTGGAGAGACTAATTGGGCATGGGTCAGTGATATTTGTTTTACGTAAGCATATAAAAGCTATTCTCAGATAACTCGTTGCTTGAGAAGGGAGCAGATGGCATGCTCAGCCATGCATGTGTAGTTCACATGTCAGAAATGCATGCACTGATACTTTCTTTGATCTGATTTGTGCCGATCACTCTTGGCCGGCTAGTCAGTCTTACACGTCAGAATGAAGGCGTAGGTACATATAAATATTTGAAAGCACTGTGGCCTTGACAGAGGGACCAATTTAGTTTCCTGCCCCTTCGGAGCTCTGACAGTAGATGGCACTACTAAATTTGCATTAAGTAAGAACATCATATATGGTCTCTATATGCACAACACTCAATATTTAACATGAAGTACACATCATATACACTTAAAGTGACTGTGTGATCACACTACGATGCTGACTCAAAAGCGTCTCAAAGTACTGCAGTTACAGTGAAATGGTCTCCTATGGCAACAGCATACCTGATCCAGTAGCTACTGTATAATGCTTCTCTTAAATGATGCACTGTTATAGATTAAACTACACAACAGTATATAAAAAAGTTCAAATTAGCACCAGCTATTTATTCATTAATGTATCAGTAATTATAGTCCAACGATAAAATATGTAATAGCATTACAACAACAGGGGTCATTTTTCTGGATTGTGAGTACTTTTACTTTAAGTACATTTTGCTAATAATAATTTTCAGTCCAGGACTGATATATTGCAGCATTGCTGCTTCTTACTGAAGTACAGGATTGGAATACTTCTTCCACCACTCTATTTATAAATCCCTGTATAGAATTTCTAAAAGATCTCTGGCATAATCCATCTTTTAGTGAGTGAACCAACCCCCACCTGAAGACATTCCTGTAATAGTTGAGGGCTCCAGTCAGAGCTCCCGGCTGTGAGAGTGCATACAGATAGGCCTCCAAGTCCTCTGCAGTGAGCCATCGGCCTTTCCTTCCGATCCCTGTGTTGCGGCTGGTGAACAAGGCCTTCAGAGCCTACAGCAGAGACAGCAGCAAACACTGGGGTGAATTTATGTGACTGGTACAATGTGATCTAGAAAACATCTACAGAAGGACGTCCATGTCACTGTAATATGAGTCAGAAAAGGTACTTCAGTGGTGAAATCATCTCTCATGACCTTCGGCCACAGCTCTGGCTCCCTGACTTACTGCTGGCTCGACAACACTACATGCTGGGCTGAAATGCCTCTGAAAAGTCCAACACAGGCTTAAAGGAACATTACCCAATTATACATTTAGTCAGCAAATGTCTAAAATGTGTGAACATTAGATGTAATTTAAAAAGTGCCTTGCAAAGCTTAAACATTACAAGAAGAAGTAATTTAGATTTAAGAAAGTTAAATAAATTGTTAGGAAATAGGCTTACTCACTCTCTTATGAAACTATAAATATGAAAACACCCAGCAGCTTTGCTTAGCATCAAATAAACAAAGTGTAAAAATGACAAGTAGCGGTTTCACGTGGGAGCAACTTCTTTATGCTAAGCTAAGGTAACCTGCTGTGGGCTGCAGCTTTCTATTTAACGACAGATATGAGAGTGGTTTCAATATTCTCATCTCTTGGGAAGAAAACAAATAAGCGTTTTGCCCAAAAAATCTAACTATTCCTTCAATTTCAAAAAAGAGCTAAAAACCACCACAACATTTCCACCAAATTTTTGACAACATGCCCTTATCCATTTAAGCATACGATTTGGCAATAATCACATTTCCTTTACTTGATTATTGATAATTTTGTTTACCAGAACAAACCTCTTTTCCAGCAGGTTATTTTTAGTTGCACTGACACTGAAAATAGCCTCACACTGTAATAACAAGCAACATACGCCAATGCACATGCACACACATCCACACGTATGCATGCGCACACAGCACACGCGGAGACGCCAACACACGCAACCTTGACCTTGAAACAGCTTAAGCCAACACATAGCAGACCACCTTGAAATCATTGATGGAGAGCATGATCTCCGGGAAGCGGGGCAGCTGGAAGAAAAAGAAATGGCTGGATTTCAGCAGCTGGCTCGGGTGGCGCAGAGCGTAATCTGGAGGAGAGGAGAGGAGAGGAGACAGAAGTTCAGTTGTTCAATAAGTAATTAAAGGCCAAGTTTGGGGGTCATGGACGTGATAACGCTCAATGACTTTGCTTCTCTGTTTGCACCAGTTCAACCAGCTGTTCCAGCTTCACATTAGCCTCTTGTAATTAGCTTCTCATCATCATCATCATCATCATCTTCCCCTTAAGGCAGAAGAGGATTTGCCAGATGGATGCAAATATGGAATTGAAGTAATAACACTTCCTAATTAATGATAATAATTACTGTAATAATCCAAGAGCCAAACCAGTGTCTCTCTAATTAGCATGATGAAAATTGGTTTTCTTTCACAACATAAAGAATATGACCTGAGGATCCATTCGTTTGTACGTGGTGAAATCATACCTGAGAACACGGACGGATGGGGACAGTTTAGAACGATGAGTTTTGTCACCATCTCCGGGTAGTGAATGGCGAACAGCCACGCTATGGTCCCGCCCCAGTCGTGCCCAACAAGGCAACATCTGTTGTATCCTTGGAAGGAGAGCAAACACACATAAGACAGTGCTTTGTTATTGTAGCGGAAGGCAGCATTGTACTGCATGTCACCATGTCAGGGGCTGAAAATCAATACTGTTCTCACTTCTTTATTGCTGGCTTCCTCGCTCAGAGGACATTTACACCCATCAAATGGATGTATTTCATGACATACTGCCAAATGCAGATCAAGGTCAGGACATCCGTCTGAGGGATTCTGATCACATTACTGTTCCAATCCCTACAAACTAATCTCCTTTCCTGTGCTAGCACCATTTACACCCACTGGTATGAATCATACCAGCAAGCCTCATCTCAACACTGATCTCACATATGTTTCAAAAGAGATTGTCATTTAGCTAAGTCTGGGAGCCACTTTTGGATAAATGACAGGGGGCCAGGGCCTTTCAGTGTTTGCTGTGAGCACTGATGATGTAGGGCAATATTACTTGCCGTGCATGGTTAAAGGCCAATCCTCTGGTTGGTGCAGCACCATTAGCTAACTGTGAACGTGGACTGCATTGTGGACAGTGTGGGCTCTAGAGGTTGGTGTAAACAGGGCTCTGTAGTCCCACAGACCAGAGCACAGCAGTTATTATATGATCAGTGCAAGCCTCCCACTTCCAGTGCAATTATAATTGCTGCATTATTGAGTACTTAGCTCTTGAAAGCATGTTAAGAAATGAACAGTGACAGCTAGAACAATGTAAGAAGCTACTTAACATCAACTACAGACCTCTCTCAAAAGCACTGTCTAAAAGTATGTACATTTTGTGTGTTCAGTGTGTTCAAAAGCTGCTTGAGAATATTTACTACCACTATAGTGCCCATGGGCTGGACTTTCATTGGGTTAAAATTGTAGAACATAGACTTGTTTTGACATTATTTAAAGCTGCACCACTCAATATGTTTATAATAGCAATGAACCAAATTATTATGTGTGATGTGCAAGGTGTTGCTCATAGTGACAAAGCTCTAAAAACACAGCCGGCCAGCTGGCAAACATGGTGGAGCATTTAGCTGCTAAACATGAGCTGGAGGCGGCCAAAAACAGAGCTAAAATTAGAGTAAATACTGGACTTACATTCGCCTGGTGGGCAAGAACACAACGCCACATTAATACTAATGAATGTCTTTGATTGTAATTAGTCAACTGTTTGCTAACACATTTGCCACAACAACTGCATAAGATGGTAATATCTAAATTGTTATGTGTGCAGCTTGTTCAACTGCCCCAGAGGGGCCAAAAATCCATTTTAAAGACTGTCTGAAATATTGCTATTAATGGATGATTACAATTAATTATAACTTGGTTCCCTTTTTTGTAGCCTTGGGCTTCATTTCTGTCGGTTATGATAATCACTGTAGTAATTGCTGAGATCTGACAACACAAATACATTTTCACATGGCAAGAAACATGAGCAGTCAAATAATCAGACAGATTATAAACAAGACAACAGTTCAGTCAGATTATCAGAACAACAGAGGCTGTAACACTTGAATATGACTAAGATGGAGCTCCCAGACACTATCTACTGTACTTGGAGTCATTAGAGAAGCTTCACTGACATTTCAAATCTAAGACAGGTTACCATAAACAGTATGTAACCAGTGCTATAATGACAGAAAAAAACTGTGATATTCTGGCCAGTAAAATAGAAAAAACATGTCATTCTGGCCAGATAGTCATTAGTGGATGCTGGTGGGTGCAGACTGCCTCAGGCTAGCTTCCTCCTAGTGTTACCATGCAGTCAGCAGGCTGGGGCCTTTGTATCTGCACAGTGTCCCATGTTCAGTAAGAATGAGTCACAGGAAGTTTGTCATACCATGCTGCAGGCCTGAGGGCCGTCCGCAGCTTAAGACTGACAAACAAGTTTATTTTTGACTCAAGACACTGTCAGAGCAGTGTCCACTCCTTGGAGACATTTTAAGATTACAGACACACGGTTCTCCTGTGTTCCCTCACCTAAGTACTCCACAATATCCTTGACGTCGGTAACCAGGTATTCGAATCGATAACTTTCCGTGGAGAGCGGCAAGTCGGACTCTCCATAGCCCCGCATGTCGACGGCCACCACGCGGAATTCACTCTTAAACTCGCGCAGCTGGTAGCGCCACGAGAACCTGTGGCACACAAGCAGATAGAAAGATGACATATTTCCATTTCTTTTAATTTCTTTCATACTCTCAATTTGTTTCTTCCACGGCAGCTTTACAGTCGACTATCCTTTTAAAGGGGTACTCCAGGGATTATTTTATTTTATTTATTAAGTATTATTTAGTGAGAGTGATTAAAAAAGAACTGTCAAGTCGAGATAGCCTGACTTTTAAAACCCAAATAACCCTGATGACATCATTACGGGTATTTTTTCAGACTTTAGAAATCTCCCTTTAGAGCCACACAACGCATTACACAACTGTAATGACTTGATGTGCAACATTGGTGGAGTGCCCCTTTAAACTCTGATACCGTGCAAATTTGAGATAGTTACAAACAAATGATACAAACTTTTTTTTAAAGCCAGCACTCAGTTTTCTTTCCAGCTGAGTGAAGGTCACCTCAGTATCATAAAAGCTGTTTTAGATTCTAATCTGGCCACTGATCACGTGGACTGGGATGACGTCCTAATGGAAGATCTTGTCTGCTATAGAGGCTCCTCATCAGGACTGAAATCCCCCTCCGCCTCCTCCTCCTCCTCCTCCTCATCCTCCGCTGAGCGAAGGGGAAGCAAGATGCAGAGCCCTGACGGTATGATTCTGATGAGTCAGTGTAAGATCCCGGCACTGAACCCTCAGATCTCAGAATGTAGATGAGGTTTAAAGCAAAGTAAGCCCCTAATACCCCTCCACCCTGCCTCTGACACACACATACACTCTCGTCTTTCTCATTTCTAAGAGGAAATTAGCACATTTTGAGAAAGCGTGAAGAGTTCTTCCCAACTATGTCACTCTCAGCACAGTTCATCATTCACTTGAAGAATGCAGCAAGTGAAGCAGAAAGAGCTCCCCTCTTCCACTAATTAATCCCTATCCTGTCAGCAGCTTAGATAGTATGTTAGAGATATGGACGGGTTTACAGCTCTTGACAACCTCCTTGGCCCCAATCCAGGAGCAAAAATGGTGTTGACACCATTTTTTCATTTCATATCAGGAGGAAGAGATCTGGAATGCTCTAGGCCGTTTTCCCCCGATGGCAAATCATGTCTGTGAATGAGGTGGCGTGCATTTGTTTTTGCAGCCCAGGAGCCAGACTGCAGAGATTTATCGGTAAAAGCTGACAACATTAGAGTCATGGATTTCTCAGACTCAGGGGAAATTTTAGAGAGGTGACCGATGTAACAAACACCAAGCAACTGAACAAGCATAATGTTACAGTCCACTCCACTGCAGAGTGCAGTGGAGCTAATACTGTTACCGCAACTGCCCCCACCACCCCCACCCCACCCCTGATTTCCCTCTGACCTACCAGAACTCAGGGAAGCCGTGTAAAAACAGCATGAGTGGCTTCCCTCTCTCTCCCGCAGCAACATAGTGAAACCTCAGGCCAGACTCCTGGGTGGAAAGAAGACAAACAGGCATTTGGAAATAAGTGAACAGAAACGCAATCATCAGGAAAACAATACAGGAATGGCTTCTTTACTTCTGAATCAACACATAAATGAGAATAAGTGCATTACAAGCTTTCAATATCATGCAGATTGGACTTGAATCTGCTGTTGCTAAAAGCTAAAATGTTATCTAAGTGTTCCTATCTAAGATCCCTTCAAGAAATGCTGGCAGACATACAAAAACACCCTGCTTTGAATAATAATTTGTTTGATATAGGTTTCAGCAAAAACATTCAACAAACCAGTTAAAAATTCTTGAAATTACATCCAATCCTTCTCCCTAATTGAAAAATCCAGAATCTATGAATATGCAAATGTTTCACTTCAAAAGTTGTACTGCTGGACCCAAGAGATCTTCTGTTCTCACTGTCTGTTTCAACATCACTCTTGTGAAAGTTGCATATTGGACCACGACTGGATTTTCAAACTACTTGTGATGCGACTGAATCCTGCTCGAACGTCCGGCTGTTAGTCTGAGATTTAAGGTAACGACAGAGAAACTGTCCCCCTGCAGCAGATGCATGTGAAAACAGCCTACTAGTGTCCATCCATCATTCTGCACAGTCAGACATCCAAGTGAAATTACAATAGGCAAAACACATTTTTTGAGAGGAGGGGGACTTTAAGTTCCAGTTTTGCAGACAAGGCATTTCTGACATGTCTATTGAGATGCTTCTTGTGTTGTCACTGATCCAGTGCCACTTTGACTAAGCCTGTTTAGTTTGATATATTGGTTTGACAGCTACATTTGGGATCAAACTGCAGGTGATGCAAAATAACACTAGCAGTAATGAATACACTACATTGTTAGTATTGAATGTAGAAGTGTGGGACTGCTGCCTGCAGCTCAGGCTAGAACTACAGAGGCTGCCTCATACAGTATGTGATGGCTGTAACAGCCGGGAGAGAGTGTGTTCATTTAGAAGCTCTTTTTTTATACAGGTGCTATACTGTGGACGTCTTGTAGAGGTCTGAGCTTATTTATGGAGGAAGCTGGCAGGTTATTAATAAAAAAAAATGTTTTCACCGATGTAGTTATATTTTAAGTTTCTATTGGTCAGTTTTTTGTTGCATGTTTTATGATTGGCTTTGAACATCTTGGGGCTATGTTGGAAATTAGCATTCTTCTCACTTTAACATGTTTTAAATGTGGTTATTGTAGTGGTGTTTTTGAGAGAATGGAAATCAACCGCCCCTCCTTGTTTTAAGTGGCTCAATGATACGGATTATTCGTCTGACTCATACTGTAGATTTGTGAAGATTTTACTGATAATACTATAAAGCAAATAGACTCGGCTGCAATTTAGGACTGTTTATAAGCTCTGAGAATGGCTGTATCAACACTTTATTTGAAATGCTTAAGTTATTTTTTCTGTGCCAACATCTTTTTCTTCTCTTTCTTTGTCTGACTGTACTTATTCTTATTTTTACTTTCACTACACTATTTCCAAACAAACAAACAGACTCTCTTTCTACAGGTCTTAGTTTCATAGGGTATGATCCCAACATCAAATCAAACATAGGCTACACTGGATTTATTGCTCTTACAAAAACTTTGATTTAGGACCAACATGCAAACCAAAATGAAGAGATGGTTTAATGTTCGTGCATGAAATGAGGTTGCACTTTTGACTGCACCACATTCACCCAACACCAAGAGTAAGATTATACATACAAGACACATGATCGGCTCATTAAACATGTTATAGGTTGAACTGCCCAACAGGAGTAAAAGTAGCTCTCCCTGGAGCAGCTACCACATAAAAATACTTCTTACGGTCAATAATATAATATACAATAATATAACAAGGATATGGACCATACTTTAAGTACATTTTGCTGATAATACTTGGTACTTTTACTTTAGATTTTAGATGCAGGACTTTTCCTTACAGTGTTTATATTGTAGTCAATGAAAAGACTGATTATTCCACCACAGACACTACAGGCTTTGCTTGAGGCGGCAGGCGGCACGCAGTACGGTACAGCGGGCTGTCAGTCGTGAGGCGGAGGAGCTGTTCCTTCAGCACCACCGGAGAACCGCGGCCCCGCCGAGCGAGACCGCACAACCCAGAGAGAGACATCTCTGCGATCCGCTCAGAGATCAGGCCTGTCGGTCCCTTCACGACGCCGCACGGAGAGGTGCTGGAGCCTTTTTTACACCTCAGCAGCCTGTACAGCACGCACGAGAGGCTCACACACACACACACACACACTCACGATGGGCTTTCCCCCCTCACACAGACCAGACACCTTTCATGCCCAAGTGCACGTGTGCGTGTGCGCGGGCGTCTTACCTTGATCCTGACATAACAGTGGGTTCCCAAGGACGTGTCGTTCAGACAAGCCGGGGGAGTTTCGCGGATCGCCCACTGGAAGGTGGCCGTCGGCCTCAACACGATGTTCCACCAAAGTTTCAGCAGGGCTACGGCGGCGCAGAGAGCACAGTAACCGTAAATCAGCGACCAGTACCCCAGAACTCTGACGTTCAGCGCGAGTCGGACCAGAAATGACAGCAAGTTGTGGAGCACTCTCGCCATCTTTACATTGCCGCAGGAGATCGGCGCAGATCAAGTTGCCTATCGACTCCCTGCCTGTTAATGGCTCGCTTCTGTTTAAACGCGGCTCCGACAACGCCGTGCTTCCGTTACCGGCGCGCACACGCACGACTGTGTGAAGGGAGGATCCCGACGGGCTGACCGGGACGGTGGCAGGGGCATCACGTCAGACCTGACGCCTGCGTGTGACAGCGGCGGCTGTGGTGCGGGAGACGGCGTGGTTGACTGTACAAGGCAGCTCCGAAAAAAACCAGGCGACGCGCTGCTGCTGTGCGGGGGGGGGGGGGGGGGCGAAAACAGGGTTGTTATGGCAACAACGCTGCGGGCCGCTTAGGAGGCAGGCACGCACGTGGCCCCCAGCCTCGGTGGATGAGGCGCGTCCAGCCCGGGTCCACTGTCCCTCCGCTGTCAGGGGCCGCGGAGCGTCGTGATCCGCGGGTGCGGCGGCTCCTCCGCAGCCGTGATGCGGCCCCAGGTGCGCTGCTGCCGGGCCCTGGTCCTTTGTTTGTTTGTGGACTTTTTTTTTTTTTTTTTGTCTTGGCACACGTTTATCAGTCCCCCATTCCCCCCGGGCAACATTTGGTGTTAAAGTTAGAGCTTTATATTTCCTATTGCACAAAGTTATTTAACTAACAGGGAGCTACTATTTATGTTTGTATTCAGCAATATTTTGTTGACTTGCCTGATAACCTTTTACTGCATTTTGTCTGTTTTAGTGCTCCACAGAAATGAGTTTCACTGCAACAAAGAATGAAATATCATGCCACTCCAACAGGCTATAGGTGAAAGTCAGAATTAGTAATCCACTTGACATACAACAGGAGAAACACCGATAGGATGCCAATTGTGTACTTGCACACAACCCTGTTACTTACAAAGCAAGGGCGGAACCAACCACTATCTATGTTATATCTGAATGTTTTTTTGTCTTTTTTTTGTTGCTTGTATCAGTTTTTACATGTCATCCACTCACCTTATTCATTTCTTATTATTTTTCTTTCAGATATTTTAATAACCATCTACTTTTTCAATACTATAACTATATAACATTTATTATAACTACTTTTTTTACTATAACTTTTAAATTATTGAACTAATTTAAATAAATGACAGGACAGAGGCATACACGTAGAGATATAAATTGCTGTGTGCCACAGTATGTGTCTTGACACTATCACTTGGGGGTGCAAAAGTCAATAATTTTCAAAACAATACAGATATTGTCTTTAATAGTAATTGTGCCATGGAGCAGTGGCTCTGAGCTCCTTATCCTATCTCTACAGGCGAGACCAGCCCAGCGGGAGGAAACTCATCTCAGCCGCTCGTACCAGCGTTATCGTTCTTTTGGTTACTCACCAAACCTCTTAATGAGGGTTGATGAGGGTTGGGAAATAAGTCGACTGCACCCAGAATGTCAGGCAGAAACAAAAGGCAAAAACAAAATGTGGAGTATTTGAGATGCTGTAATGACCTCAGTGACGAGGGCATTTAACTTTGCAAACATTAAAACACAAGTGGGTCATGTTGGTTTGAATAATGTGAAGAATGCAGTGAGAAGAAAAGTAGGTACACTACAAATCAGGCCCAGCTGGTGACACTTGTTGCTAGAATGCCTTCTCTGTGCACACATATGTAAAGAATAGATGGAACATTAAGCTCCTCTCAAAATTTTTTGTGTGTAATGATCATTACATCCTCACTTTTATGAGTTTTATTTTTATTGTAGGTGTGGAGGAAGCATCATTTTTCTGTCTTACAAACCCAAAGTAATGCTTAATTATTTAATGTAATGTAACATGTTACTGCAATTTACATTTAAAATGGTAGCAGCATAAGCATTTTGAATGTATCATACATCATATATAGGTATATGTGAATTCAATTTCTAAATTTCCTGTTACCCATGATTGATTCCTTCATAGATTTGAGTTGATAGAAAGGGGTTGTGTGTGTTGCAGGCTTAGAACCCATCCCATGTGATCATCTTCTTTCTTCCCTGATCTTTGGTGGTCTCTCACAACTGTTGGATGTGTAGCAATACTTTAATCTGTGTATGAACTGGTCGGTTCTGGCCTCTACAAACTAATCCAGATGACTCCGTATACCAGAAGCTGGTCCGAGTGCAAGTGGTTTTTGGAGCAGTTTAGCCCCTATATTTGATATTATGACACAAAAGCTTCACGTTAAGCCAACGTTACTCAAGTTAAAGATAATCCTATAACATACAGTGTCACTTTAGATGTCTGAGTGTTTTATTGAATGCCAACACCAAACCAGCTGAGTTGAGACAGTATGGTGAAAAGTGTGCTCATTTTCTTCTTTGTTGGCATGGAAACCCAAGATGTGCTGCAGGAACGCTCATACAGTACATCAGAGCTGCAGCTGAACAGCAGCTCAGGTGGTTTAGTAGGATGACAACGGGTAATAAAGAACAGTTTGTGAGACAATCGTCGAATTATTGGTGTGGATAAGAATACTACATGGATAAATAGATTTACAATACACACTGTTGTTTCTCTGTCTTTACATTGCAGCCTATTCTAAATCACTTTACATGTCATCAGGAAGCCTTTCAGCATCAGGGCGTTCATTACTCAGATGCAAAAAAGAGCCACCTGAGGAAGAAAAATAGTGTAAAAAGTCACAATACCCCCCTTGCTATAAAACAGACTGAGGCTTATCATTTCTGTAAGTGCCTGGTATATTCCCATACATCTACACTTACTGTACTGCACCACATGCATTACCATTACTAGTAAAAGCCACCAAATATGTTGTGGCAAATTTGACTTTTTCTGTCACATTGCATAATATTTAAATTATAATAAGAACACTACTGAAATAATGGACCATTGTTTGGAATAGGTGCTTCCGACTATTCAGTAATGCACGGAGAGGATTTTCATGGCTCTGTGAGTGTCTAAGAAGACGTCCCTTACAGTTTGCAATAAACTGTGTAAAACACAGAGACTGAGCCCAAAAAGTTTAATGTCCACAAAACTGCGTGTGCCATTACGCGCGCTAAGCCCTGGGTACCTTGATGAAATTACGCGCAGTTAACCGCAGGGCCTCTCTGGCAAACTGGCTGCTGATATCCGGTTACTCTCCCAATTTAAGAGTTGCTGCATGGAGTCATTGCGTGACAAACCACTCTCCTCTCAAACAAAAATAATGCTGTTTTCAAATCACTACACAACTGTTGACACAACATCCACCTGTACTGCCACAATCCGTACCCTAGTTAGCAAACACATATTTATTCAAGCAGTCTTTATTTAAAGAGAAAGAAATGTACTCCATCTTATTGCAGTGCCTTATCTTAATGCCATGCCCAATTGGCCCCTGGTGGTGCCAGGAAACTTCTGGATCACTGCATCTGTAATAAATCAGAAAGATTGCATATTTAACAATAAAAACAAACAAGATTATGACCCACTCTAGCAGAGCTGACTGAAAATTAACACATATATGTACGTGTGTATATATGTTTAATACATACAGACCGTGCACCAGGGCTCACTGATGGTTTGGTGAGGATGAAAATGAGGAGAATAAAATAGAGATACATAGAGAGAGAGAGACTCCTCCAATGTATGTGTTCCCTAGATATGTACATAAAAAGAAACACATGTATGTTAAACATACTGTATGTGGCACTCATACTGAACCATACTGAAATAAGTACTATTTTCGATTATTCGAAAATAGTACTTATGAATCGATTATTCATTTATCATAGACCTATAAAACTCTGCGGTGCAAGTTCTTTATGTACATATATAATATATACTTATATTGTAGACACATGTTATGCACATATATAATCATCCTAAAGCCCACCAATATATGTTGATATTATATATGTCAATCTAAAAGATGGACATACATGTTTAAAATTAACAAGAAAAACATATTTTTGACATTTTTGATGTACCAGTAGTTGTAATAAACCACAACAGGCCAGAACAATGTCCGCATTACTCTCAAACTACATGTTACCCTCACTGGTGAACAACACCTGAGATACTTGAACTCACTTCCAATCCAGAGGGGGCAATGCGCTAGCCTGGCATCGTCAGACTAATTCACAAATGCGTATTAGTCTGGAACCTCTCAGTTCATTTTCGATTTCCAAGGGGCGTTATCGACGGGGGAGACAAGCAATGAGACGCCGTCCTGTCTGTCGCTACATCCTGTCAGAAGTTCGGCAAACACATATTTCTTATCAACACAAAGTTTAAGTGCAGTTGTTTGTTCTGCTTTCAGAGAAAAAGATACCTGAATGGCACTCCTCTGTCAGTCATCGTATTAAACCCGCCTCCTACTAGATAAACGCTTGTGATTGGTTAGCCCCATAAAACGGCAGAGTAATCAGTTTGTATGGGAGAGGGGCCAGACGTATCTGCCAGAGCAAATGAAACATGAGCTCGCAGATTCCTCTGGTTCAAGGCTAGCAATGGGTCGTTTTGTAGCAGAAAAGCATGGCCTCTGACTGGCAGGTGCTCACTCTCATCCAGACCGCTTCACATTCACATTGTGCTGAAGGTCACGGTCTGATGGAGCCAACACCCACAGATAACGTGTCTGACTTCCTGCTGAGTGTACGGACACAGCTCTCATTCAGATTATATATGACCAGATGGCTCGTAGCAACAGCCCTGGTACCCCATACTCCCACAGGGGGAGTACGGGCCTGGGGGGACACGGTTGACAGAACGCATGTAGACTGAATGGGCAAACTCCCATGACCCTTCTGGTTACCCTGCAAGGATTAAGAGCTGGTCCACTGTTCCACAACCAGGACGGTTCATTGTGCCTCCTTTCCAGCACACTGGCATAAGTATTCCCAGTTAAAGACGTCACCTCCCACCACGTTTAATTTTTTTTAAAACAACAGTTCTTTTACTTGGCCTACCTCCTTACATTTGCATATCACCTGCTGCTCCTGCCGTGCTCTGGTTAGCTGAACTTTTGAAATCACAGATGACCTAGATGAAAATGGAAAAGCAAGGCAAGATTTAAACTTTATTATTATTTTTTTTTACATTCTGTAAAAATACAAAGTGCATATACTTTGTATCAGAAAATACACCTTCTGTATTGTCTTCATGCACATTGTCCAGCAGCATGCCCCCCTCATTTGTGCAGGTCAGAATAATCAAGATCATATTCTGCTGCTAATGATAGATCTGCAGGATTAATACATGGCCAGTGGAGATTTTTTAACCCATTAAAAGAAAATGTTGCTATATTATATCTATGCACAAGAACATAGCTGCAAGATGAAATGCTGTGTTACACATGCACTCATTGAATTACATTTCACTACAGAGTGATTCGCAGGACAATTAGCGTATTGTATTCAGAAAGAAAAGGTCCAAAGTGCTCTGAAGTTCAAACAAGGGTGATGTAGGTGCTCTTTTGAACACAAAAATTCAACAACAAAAGAAAGCAGAAGAGGTCCAAGGCGCTCTTCTGGCAAATAGTGTAAAAGCCCTTATTCAGATGACCATTTCATGGTGAAATTTTAAAAACATAGACAATACTTGTGCATGTTAAAATAGAGCTGGTAACCACCGATATGCAGCAGCCCAAACAGCATTCTGATAAAGCTATTTGTAAAAGCCATCTGAAATAAGGCTTTTACACTTTTTTTTGCCAGAAGAGAACCTCCAACCTTTTCTTCTTTTAACAAATTTGTATGTATGAGAACAAACATACTCACAGTGTCCCTGTTTGCTGGTAATGAGGTCTGGAAGTCCAGAGCCTGTACAATTCTTAGATGGGGCTGTGGGGAAAATCTGTATCAGATGGGCTGCTGTGGTTTGCACTACACTGCCATTATAACTGGATGTAGTGATGAAGTGATGCAGATCGCTTAGTGAAAATAGCTTTATTATCTTGAGTAAAAAAAAAAAAAAAAAAAAAAGAAGACGAAATTATTTATTTTAGCATATACAAACTGTAACATACAGAATATGTTGAAAATCTCCCAAAACAACTTTGGAACAGCCAAAACTGTATGAACAACAAAGTGCAGTGCGTGTACAGTTAACACAATGTATGGCACTTTCAAGTAGCAAATAAGGAACTGAAAATCATTCAATTCAATTCCACATTGGGATCTTTGGCAAGGACTTACCAAGCTTACATTTTGATTTACTTCTGTGCAAAAATGTTTTCTAAAGAAAGAAAGTCATGCGTGCATGTAACATATACATATAAACCAGTATTTTGTCTACATTTAGTATATTTGAGTGAGGATAAACTGAAACATGGTGGTAAGGGTTCATCAAATGGGATAACATAACAGAACAAAACAACACTGCACATTTCAGCAAACAAGACAACAAGGTGGCATTTTAACTTCAGTGTATGGTTGCATTCATTAGCTTGTCATACACAACGGTCAGTTGTGGGAGGACTCATCCAAATGTGAAAAGAACAGAAAAAACATGCACAAAAGATTCTATTCAGATTTCAATTTTGACAGTGCTTCACCCCAATCATCTCAAATTCAAGAGTGCATCAGTGTAGACATTTACTAACCATTTCAAGTACAAATTAAGGGCAAAGCCCATTTAACTTTTTTTTTTTTTTTCAGAATTGCCATTTTATTTTTTTAAGTCTCAAGAACATACGCAAGGTTGATGTGAAGTTGTCTTTTGTGCCCAAGAAAGAATCAACAGCTCAAGTTACTCTGACATGGCACAGAGTGCTATTTTCTCAAATTAAACCCAGTTGCTTTTTAGTCCAGGTTAAGCTCGAATGTAGTCATGATGTCCCGCTGCATGGTCATGTCAATCCCAGACATCTAGAGAGAGACAAATAACAGTTGTTAAAATGCCATTTTACCCATACCACAACAACAATATAACAGTTAAAATGCGTGAAGGTACTCACAGCCTCTCGTCTGCGGCGTTCTTGCTCCTTTTTGCGGGCCATCTCCCTATCCATTAAAGACTGCGGGATTAGAGCTTGTGTTTCTATAGGAGACTTTGGCTTTTGCTGCTCAACGTCTTTGGGAGCGTCTAAGGTAGCCTCTGAGCAAACGCTCTCTGGTGAATCCGGATCCTCTGTAATAGGCTGTGGATTTGTTTCTGCTTTACATGGCCCTGGTAAGCTAAAAGGAGAAAGTCATTTTTACAAAGGGAAGCCATTTTAGCCTGGAAAATTAAAGTAAATTCAAATGTGAAGCAAATCGAATACATTCACCGAATACCTGCTGTTTTCAGGGACCTCCCTCTCCTTGTTTCCTTCCCCCTGTTTCTTCTTCAGTGCCTTTTCACGTTCTTCCTTTTCTATAGCAGCTTTACGGAACTGCTGGAAGCACTCCTTTGAGGACTTGACTGCAGATGGAGTGACTGACTGCCTCACCAGTTTTGCCCAAGACTCAGCATTTTTCAGAACAATGTCCTAAACAAGACAACTAGGATCAACTTTAAAGCTCCATGAACTGATTTTTGGCCTTTAGGAGGGCAGAAAAACATCGAATAGTATTTCAAATACACAAAATATATATGCACTTTTTAGTAGTAAGTATAAATAATTATAGATAATTTTGTCTCAATGTTTAGAGTTTTAAAAGTTCTACATTGTTTCTGTAGTAAGTAGTAAAACAAATAAATAAAAATTTAAGCTTTCCCCTGGAAAATGTATTAATCTTCAATCAATCAGTAGCTCTTATTTAAATAAAGTTTAATATAAAGATGTGTGACAGAGCTGATTTAACCATAACTAACTACACCTTAGTTCTCAGTTTGAAATTAATCCTTGTTGGTGCAACCCACCTGCCCTGAACCTCAGAATCATTCTTCAACAATTCAGGAAAAAGATAATAACACTTTTTCTGTAATAGTGCAGTCAGTGAAACAATGCCAACCTTTTTGGGAATGTGGGGTTTCTCCTCTTCAGTAACTTTACTTGCTGTGTTGCTGTAAGGCACATTGGTCACCTGACTATCAGGAAAATCCTCCAGGTATCTGAAATCTGGCACAATCACTTTAAAATAAGTGTTTTGCTGAAGTATGAGTAGTTAAAAATAAATAAACATTGATGTCAAAGTAAGGGTCTTCTTCTAGTGACTTACTAGACCTCGTCTCATCTTTGGACTGCAGAGGGCTGTCTCTCAGAGGTGACAGCACTGGGCCCTGCTGAAAGGTGCCATTTAGTTTCAACATTTAAAATAGTCCAAACAAATGGAAGCACTGTGATTATCACACACTACACATAAAAATATCCCTGATATAAATGAAATTTAAAACTTTTCTTATGATTATGAGTCTAGGCAGAAATTAAGATAAATACCGTTAAATAAACTGACCCATCTGATCTTACTGATACACAGGCAATTTAAAAAAAAAAAAAAAAAAAAAAAAAAAAAAGGTACAGTTCATAGCTGAAAGTACATGACAAGATGCATCACAAGAAGTCATCTCAAGTGTGTCACAATATTTATAAAGTTGCCTTTTTAACAGTCAAAGGCAATGCTGTTTGTGGAGTGTAGCGGTCTTGTCAGAGGTACCTCGAATCTGGTGGCAGCCCAGTCCAGCAAAACTCCTGGCGATGCCATGGGGGATAAAAGGGCAGACAAATCTGTCAAACAGTAAATGACAAATATTGATCGTCAACACATCATAACTATATGACAAGCAATGGGCTACTGTGCTTTCAGACAAACAATACAGCGAGAGCTAGTGTACAGTAAAATCAACTGAAGGCAGGGAGAAGCAGCATGAGATGGAGGTTAATGGGGAGCAGGCAGCCTGAGGTGAGCAGGCATCGGTAGAGGACGGTTCACTGGATGTTATTGTACTATTCATGATGTGGAGCCACTGGCAGTGAGCGATGAATTATAAATCTCAATGAAAGGTATGTGTTAAAAAAGCTGGCACTAGCTCTCGGAGGTTGCTTAAACAGACTACTACAAAAATCTGGGAAAGAACGAGAGGATAATGCAGAATAAAACATAAAAACATGAGCATGAATGTCCATTTAAACACTCTCAAAAAAGGTTTTCACTTTATACTTATACCAAGTATAAGCACAGGGCGAACCATCTTTTCCATGCCCATGGCTTGTCATTGACTTCCAGTTTCTTAATTAAAATCACAATCTTAACAGAAGATCCTGCGAATTGCTATAAGTGAAATGAATGTGCTTTTTTTAAAAAAAAAAAAAAATTTTAATACTTGATTCCCTCTTAGTTTAGCGACAAAAAAGGACAATTGTAAGCAGTACCTGGAGGTGATAAAGCCAGTTCAACGCAGGTCTGGTCTGCATTACGGTGTGTTGGGTGGCCATGGGTTTCTGCTGCTGAGGTCTGCACAGTAAGAGGAGGCTGGCAAGTCTTGACCGAGGCTTCTGACAAATCTTTTGTCTCCGATATCTGCTTACTACAGGCAGCACGAGTCACCTTTGACTTAAGAAGAAATTACGTTCTTACTTTTCATTGTAAGCAGCAAGGCTATCTGACCATGAATCTCTTTTTACAGTAAGAAAATACTGAATGGATTTACCTTTGTCTTAACCTTTTGGCATGAGTCTTTACTTTTCTGCTTCTTTGTTTTTGGCACTGAAAGACATGCACATTAATAATTCACATTCTTTAAAGTCAGGCATCAGACCTTCTCCTCCCAAAACTGTTCAAATGAAACATTTAAAAACAGTTAAATCTTTCCATTCCATTTTTATACTAAAATGTTGACTTATTACAATTCCCTGAAACATTAATCATTTAGTATTCAGTGCACCCCCACTCACCTGTCTTCCCACACAGCCACACTGGACCAAGATGATGATCTCATTTTCATGTAATTATGTGAATATCATACATTAAAATGCCTCACAAAATGTTTGAAATGCATTTCCTTCCTCTGTGTTGGAACAGGACAACCGTTTCTATGTGCAGAGCAATGACTGTGTATGAAAAATATGCAAAGAAAAATAAAATGATACTGTGGATTTTGTCGATGGGTCACAGCACCATAGTAAAATGTTATTCCACTGTTTTACCTGCTTTATACCACTACACAAAAAGTGTTTTTTTTTTTTTTTTTTTAAACAGGGTATATGGTGGAATGATAGAACAAACTTTTCGAGGCCTCTTTTGAGGACAATACAGTGAGGATGACTGTGGAACATAAAGACTGGCTTTGGTAAAATGCCAGAAATGCCACTCAGAGGTATGGTTTTGTTTATCCAAATGGATTAAATACCAGAGAATTTGCACTGAAGTGCAACTTAAAGGGTACGTTGAATTTTTTTCAAGTCGGTCTTACAACAGTACTCATACCCCTGTAAGTACATTCAAACTGTCGTTTGAATATCCCAATCATATTGGCCCTTAAGAGAGCCCTTATTTATGTTCAACCAGACAGTGTTTAGTAGCAGTGATAGTAACACAAAGGAAATTTCATACTAAAAAGCATGTAACTTGAAGATACCACCTTGATTTGACTAACTGACTGCTGAAGCCTCATATTAACTTCAACTAAACTTTGGAAGGTACAGCACTTTTTTTAAGACTTTATTGGCCACCATTTACACTGGAAGAGCTTCAGGAAGGGATCTGTGCCATTGATGCAGCATATCAAACATAAATTAATGTCCACCACAATAAAACAACTGCTCTATCAAATATTTTACTGCAAAAGTCTCAGATGTCATTGGGTCAGATGTGTGCACTTCTTCCATGGAAGCAGATTATTAAATGGTGTGTGAAAGAAACACAAACAGCAAACACCTGATGAACATGCAAAAATATAAAACAATTTAATAAATCAAACTTTTGGTATGCAACCAAGAGAAATAGGGTTTGAAATGTAGTAGTAAGGCACTCCACCCAGGTGAACTGTGCCCTAAACAGGAGAGAAGGGAAGGGTGGTGGTAGGTAGGTTAGGGCAAAGTGCTGAGGGGAAAGCAGCTAACCTGTTTCAGTGTCACTGCTATCAGAAGAACTAGAATGACTACTGCTGCTGCTGCTGCTACTGCTGCTACTGCTGTCAGAGCTGGATGACGAGCTGCTGCTGCTTTCACTGAGGCGTGAAGGGTAGCTGAGGTCAGGAGACGGCATGACTTTAGCTGTTCACACACACACACACACACACACACACACACACACACACACACACACACACACACACAAAAAGGCCAAGTGTAATTTTTAATTCAATGCCAAGTGGAAGCCTAACTGTGATGATTGCATTGTTCATACATCTCTGTTCTTACCGAGTGGCTTTTTTTTCTTAATCAAGTGCTGCTCTTTGCCGCCAGCCTGAGGTCTCCCAGCCTCCTTTAGTTTCCCAGTCTGCACTCCTCCTGTGGGCTTCACCAACTTTTTTTCTGTAGACAGAAGAGATAATAATGCTCCATTCTTGTTGCAAAGACATAAAAGCTTAAATTTTACAGAATAAATCTAATAAACACAGCTGTGTATGCTCACAGAGGAAAGCTTAAGCAAAGCAGGACTGAGATGTACTTACTGCTAACGTTCTTGTTGCATTTCCTCAGACATGCTGCGACAAACCTCTGCAGGGCTCTCAGTGTGGAAGACTTGAGCACTTCAAAGTCAACCTCAATCTCCTCTAGAGTGGAATCTCGCAGACAGGACTCCCTGGCATGAATGATGTTCACCAACTTGCCCAGTTTGTCCCCAGGCAGCTTGTTGATGTCCAGTTTCAACTGCTTCTTCTCCTGGTATGTCACTGGCATTGATGGGGCTTCATCCTCACATTTTAAAGGTACCCCATGAATATTGTGTCTGTTGCTGTGCCTACACATGCATTCAAAAAAATCTAATATTAGCCGTGGCACATGTTGCGGGATTCTCAGATCAGCATTACTTGTTGTTAAATATAAAATATAAACCATATTAAAAGATCAAGTGGGGCTCACTTACAAAGCAGAACTCTTGCTGTTGGACATTTTTTCTACAACAGATTTGTATTTTGAGGATTTGTACTTTAGCCGAGCGATATCCCTTTCTTTGGATCTTTTTTCCTTTTTCAACTTGTCTTTCTTCTTCGGTTTCATCAGGGGCTCTTGGGTAAGTTTCTTCAGCTGATCACTGACAGCTTTCAACTGAGAAACCAGCCAATAATGAGACAATTAGGTCAAATGCACTGAAGTGAATAACTTCTGAAAAGCCATTTGCACGGTTACTGGCAAGTATATACCAACCCGCTCCTCTAGATTGGCCAGCTGCATGGTCACTTCCTCTGATGAACTCTCTGCCTCTGAGGAGCTTTCACTTTCGGAACTTGCTGAGGTTGACACGCTTTCAACTCGGTCTCCTTTTCCCTTGTCGTCTCGCTGATGAAGTATGGAACGACCCTCTGCTTCTTGGGGAACCTTCAGATATCGGGCTTCAAAAACTTCCTGTTGATACAGACACAAATGTTCTTTATAGTAGAGACAGATATAATATTGATACTGATGCTTCAGCTCAGGGATGGCCTCCGTCAATCTACACAGTCCTCACAGGGGAATGTCAATGCAGTTTTGTAATTTACCAGCACTCGTTATATAAGGGCCAATCCATTCTGATCCTTTGTTTGTTATAACCTTTTGTGTTCAGGTGTGCCAGCTGTAATATGCCCCACCACAGTCGTTTGACTGATATTCCTATCTCAGTGGATATTATACAAAACACAACAACACTATTCAAAACATCATATAAAAACATCCACTAGGAGCGCTATGGAGCAATGTTTTTAAGAGTGGGTCTCCATTTTGTTTGTATTTTGTTTATATGGACAACGTAATAGGCCTTAAGGATATGCACAATGCATTTTGGTGGGAAACAGTAGTTATGAACATAACTTCCACATAGTGCCTGTAAGTAATGCCATACTGATTTGAATGAATAAAAAAAATAAAATAAATCTGTACCTGCAGTTTTCTTGCCATGTAGACCACCTCATGTGAAGGTGGATTGTATTTGTAACAGTTGGAGAACATCAGTCGGACATCAGCAGCAAATTCTTTTGCATTTGCATACTCTCGTTGATCTATTTTTCTCTGAGGACATAACACTTTATGTCAGGAAAACTGATCTGACTTATAATGAAAATAATGCCATATGCTCCAATAACACAGCATCATCATAATCATCTTACCCTCATGGTGCTCAGGTCCATAGGCTGCTTGATGATGTCATGGTAGTCGTGCAAGCCCAAAGCAACCGCATCAACAGGTGTATAAAAAGGCCATGCGTATGCATAGTGTCTCTTTGAGAGCATCTCCTTCAGGATTTCATTGCAGTACCTGAGCTGCTCAGACAGTCTGACCTTCTTGCCCTCAAAGGCAGGCAAGTCTTTCTTAGGAGGTTTGATGGGCCTTCCACTGCCTCTCCTGGAGAATAATGTACAAGGTGCTGAATGATCCTCAGCATGGGATACCTCACTGCTGGTGATCACTGAGGTTGTGGAGGTTATGGGTTCTGCTTTCCTCTTATAACCCTTTTTTATCTGAATATTTAGAAAAAGGTTGCACATAAACAGTAAATCACAACAAAAACAAAACAGTGGGACAAAGCAGTTACGGTCGGTTTTGCATTTTGACATTTAAAAACTTCAATTCAAGGCACAAACACAGGTCAGTCTACTGTGCAAGTTACTTGTAAACCAACAAAATACTTACTGTTGTATCAATGTGTTTAGAGAGCTGGTTGGGTGGGATGAATTGAGGCACATCAGGAGGAATGACTGTCACCGTCTGCTGGAGGACAACTTCTGACATAAGGGATCTCTGCTTTATTGCACCTGCGTGACAGGAGGTAGAGTGAATACATGCACAAGAATCAGATACGAATTTAAAATGGTAAAATTAGACATTTTAAGGGACTGCTGTTTGCAAGATACCTGCATTTGTCTTTCTCCCTTTCACTGGATCCTTTGTAGTGACTGATGTAATGTCACACTCTTCCTTAGGCATTTGGGACACTTTCTGCAGAAAAAGCTTCTCCAGGGTCTGTGCCATAAAAACGATGTCATCTCCAGGCTGTGGAAAGAAATTGTATGTTATGATAAAATAAAAGCACTCAAGTAGCATGTACTCTTATGACAATCCTATTTGAACTGCATGAATATTTTAAGATTATTGGCACGCTAATAGCCTAAAATGAAAATGCCATTCTGGGTGGGTGAATCTGAACTACCTAATTTGCATTACAGTATGATAGAGTAATAGGGACTAGTGAACATTATGTCAGTTTACAGACATACAACACTTCCTCACAGCTAATTTCTATATGTCTATTATTTCTGCGTGGGCAGTTTGAAATGCCCTTTGCAGTTGTGCGCACATGTTGGTATGTTATACAGCACCTCAAATAGTATTCTCTTACCCGATTGTACACGTAGCAGTTGGTGAACATGGTGTTGAAGTCTTGTATGCACTCAAGTGCTTGCCAATAATATTTGTTCTGAAGACGCTTCGTAATAGTGTTCAGATCCATAGGATTTGTAATTATTGTATAATAATCCTGAAAGACAACAAAGACAAATAATACTATGGTTTAACTGAAAACAAAAAGTCACGACGGCATCTCAACAACACATTTTAGGGCTGGGCTGTGATGCTTACTGGAAGACGCAGTGCCACTGCATCAACTGGCTGGCGAAATGGCCATGAAAACTGATGCCTCAATAAAGCTTTGATCACCACCTTCTCCAGATACTGCAGCTGATTGGTTACACGTCCAGGCTTCTTGGCATTTATGACCTCCGGTGGAGGGGGATTTCCACTCACAGTGGGGCAGACTTTCACATCAGACATTGTGCCGTCCAAAGGCCATGAGGGGGGAAACTGTCCGTAGTATGATTTGCTGCAATTTAGTGCTCATCACACTTTTTCCTAAACAAGGAGTGAAGAGTAGTTTCCAGTGCTTTGGTTAAACAGTAAATTGGGGATGATATTTTGAAAAACAAAAAACAAAAAAACAATTCAGTCTATCCTTAATATTACGTCAATGCTGAAACCTAATCTACCTTTAATCCTTACATCTGACATCCTTTAACATGGTGCCTACATCACCCACAGTAAAAGCACAGACAATTCACTTGAACATTTGGATGGGTTGTGCTAATAATGCTAACAGATTTTTTCCTCTTTAAGAATATTTTTTTGTAGTTAATTTGACTGCTGCTTTGGTAAGAACATTCATATTCCTGGCACAAAATGTAACCTTAAAACAAGACTTGTACTGAGAGTGTGAAGGTTTAATGGAAAAGTCTGGAAATATTCTATATTTTCTTGTCAACCAATCCCATGAAAAAAAAAAAATAAATAAATAAACTAAACTGTGACTAACAAGTATTGTCTGCTAGCATCAAATGTGTATCAATCCACAGCAGAAAATAGTTTCCAACACATGCACTGTTTACTGCTGTTTGAGTGATGTTTGCTTAAAACCACAGTACCCAGCTGTTTCAGGAAATTACTCAAGAGTTTCAAAATAAAATAGTTAAGTTGTGACCCCTTTCTTTTACAGCTTTTCAGTAGGAGCCACCTGGATTGGGGAGGAGTACCACAGAGAAGGGAAGTCAGGTTTTGGTCTTTTCATTGGATTTGTTGACAATAAGAAAAACAGTTATTCGGAGATTTATAGTTGTTGATACAATGTTGTCCTAAAATAGTCCATCTGTTTCATTAAACATAAAACTATGTTGACTGTATTGAACTGACATTATTTAGCAGCTCAGGATATAAGTACAACTTCAAGAGCCAATCTCTCTGTACACATATTGAGAGGATCATAATCCAGTTAAACATGAAATAAGACTGAGGATCAATGAGCCTGCAGGTGGGATGTGTTCATCTGCATACGTATCCTGCGTTATAATGCCCTTTAACAACTGGCCCAAAATGCCCACTGTTAGGTTTAAATCTTCTTGGGACAAGTCAAAATAAATAAAAACTGTGCCAAGAAATACAAACAATGCCAGCATCATCTCCACATCTCTGATGTGGCATGCTGAGAAAATAGCTTATTGATTAAAGTATGATCAATATTGCTTAGTGGCTATGAAATTAAAACGTCACCGTGTTAATTATTCACTCAAACTGATGTTTGATTCTGTAACATAGGAGGCAGAAAGGCCCTGCAATGCTGGAGGTAATGTAATAATCAACAATACCACTACCAACGACTCCTATTAATTTAATCTCTACAAATTATTTTGATGAGTAGATGTGAAATCAATCAAATCAAATGTATATCATTCAGTCTTTCAGTTAGAGTACAGTGGATGCTCGAGAGGCATCTTTCCTGCTAATCATGGATAATACTGCCACCTACAGCATCTCCCAGAAATTGTTCCATTCAAGATTTTAGCTCAGCAAAAATCACATAACATTTTAAAAAAAGGTAAAAAAGGTTCAAAAAAGGTACTAAAAACAGTAACGAAGGATATGCCATGCTCTACTAACCAACAGTATGTCCCATAAACACTGTCTGCACTATTACATAAAACATGGTTCAAGTAGGCTGAGCTGTAGGTTTATCTTATTGTGTATCCATGTAACTTGGGCTCATAAGCTTCTGAAGGGTGATTGTGTATACTCCTGTGTAGAACTTGGTGCACAGTTGCAGGATAAAACAAACTTATTGAAAGTGTACTCCTGCCTTTTAGTAATTGAGTTTGTTTTTTTATTCAGAGCTTTTAAAAGAATGAAGAAAGGTTAATCTAAATAACTGAGCAGGTTCAGAAAAAGTGGGGCCTGTAAAACAAAGATTTGTATTGAAGACTTAAATGCCATTCTTGCCACTTTTTAAATTATCTTTCTCAGTCTGGTTTTCTTGTCACACATACTAAATGTTTTCATTTGAAACCCAACCCAAATAAATTTACATTCCAAGTTCTGTATCTTATTTCCATTTTATTTTTTGACGAGAAATGAAGACAATACTTTCATATACGAATAAATCCAGAGAAATCCAGCGCATCATATTTTTGTCCTTTTTTGGGTGCATGTAAGTGCAAACTAAATCTTAAGAAGAATATGACCCACACTTCAGGTACTAATGATGAGCTCCTCACAGTCTATGTCTTGCTGTCACATTGACCTGGTGGCGAGTTTGTCATTTCCATAAATATTGTGTCATATGCTATTTGATGTTCATACAGACAGCATTTTTCTGACTATGCAGTGTCATCTTTTTGGACATACTACAGCTGAAACAGTTTGGCAAGAAATTGTTTGACAGAAAAGTAAATCGTACTCAATAGCTATTTTAATAATCAGATGCTTATTTCATAAAATAAGTTATTTATCAAATAAAATTGCCATGCTTTTACCGCTTCCAGCTTCATGTATGAAAACATTTTCTGATTTTATGCATTCCGGTCAGGCGAGTAATTTGCCCAAATTTGCGGCGCTAACAACAAAACTGTGAAGGGCATAGACTAAGTGATAAATCAGCTAATTGAAAACATAATTGATACATTATGGATAACACAAAAAAAATAAAACAATCACTTGTTGCAGAGCTAACTAAACAATGTAAACATGTGATGCTATCCTACTGTAAAAGCACAACATGCAAAAAGTTGTTTTTTGTCAGTCAAACACAGCTATCTAGAGACAGATTCAGATCTAACAAATTATACTACAATCGCTGTTAAACTCTTAATTGTCCAACATTCATAACATAATGCAAAGTAGTACATATAAAATGGTGTTTGACTCCACTTCCAGTCGAAGAATCAACATACCAACTCTTTCAACCATACGAAGATGGTGTAATTGCAAAATTACACTTTCACTGTTTGGGCGGCCTCAAGAAAAACAGCCTGATGGATCAAGGTCATCTCTTTTGGCACACATCAAGATGGCTGCCACAAAATATTTGTTGTAGTCAAGAGGTAGGCTTCAGCAGTCTCTGCACAATGTAAAATACCCATTAGTAGACAAAATAATTTAGTTATGTAAAATCTTTGTGATGAAGAAAAAATTCATCATGGTTACTGTAGTAATGTAGAAAGCTTCAGCACACACAGATAAGTGACTTCACCACAGATATTGGAGATATGAACATGAGCACTGTGGGCAGTGCACAAGGCAAATGAAGTACATAGGTCTGATATCCATGCCAAAACGTCTGTGGTATCTGTCTTGAGGACAACCAATAGACAATAAATATCTAATTACATTCTGAAACACTCTACACTTGCATTCTGTTATCAAAACCACAAATGAGCTCAAACAACCTGGCCCTGCATGTCAGCACAATCCTAATAATCTGGAATAACAGATTTAAGTTTAGACATGTCAGAAGAAAGACATGTACATGATGTGTAATGCTATACCGTACTTTATCTAAAAAAACGTTCATTTGTGACAGCAGTATGGTTGGCACATCTCAAACCCTTGGCTTATGACTAGCACTGGGCTGCACTGTAAGATGGGACTTCACTTAAAGTCCATTTTCCTACCCGACGGATCTGTTTACGTGTTGTAATGCTGCGTATCGTTTTGAACACAAAGCATGGCTGCTCGCTGCGCTGTTGACAGCTCTCAGACGGACACGTGAAGCCGCCACCACCACGCCCCCCCCCCCCCCGGTGAGTCCGTGTCCACACCGCTCACTGCAAGTCAACATGGACACGGGGCGGCGGGGAGAAATGTGCGTCGCTTCACCTTCGCCGGACGGTTTACGCAGCTAAATGACGCAATGGCGACCTGCGCAGCCACATCACGGACTCTGGAAGATGCTCTTTAACGTTGCCAGGCGACCTTTGCCGTTTTGGCCTGCTCGCTAGCTGACCGGCGGTCGGCGTTTAACGTTAGCAAGTTATATCTACCCCTGCTTCACCTGTACACTTGTGTTTTACCCACCGACAGCCGGTCGGCGGGCTGACCGGGCGCAGTCCGACTCAAAGACCCCTTCACGCAGGCGTCTAGGTTAGCACAGCTAGCGTTAGCGGATCCGTGAGGTTGCGTTGCTCCTCGCCGGTCCAACGCCCCCCCCCCCCCCCCGGCACGTTTCACTCATGAGCACAATCACACCGGCTACCTTAGTGGAGGTTTAGAAATGATGGCATTTAGGAAGCATCGCCGTGCTAGCATTACCTTGCGAGATTTCACGGGCTCTTGCGTTCAACTCTTCGGCGGCAGACGTCTCTACGGCAACCGCCTCACATTTATACCCGTGTGCTCGAGCCTCCGGAACTGATTGGTCAAAACTCTACCTACACGTGTTGCGGTTTGCGTCTCTGCAGGGGGAAAGGTGCTTTTACGCCAGAAAGCTGCATGTGGGGCTACCAGGTTTGTTTGTTTGTCTGTTTGTTTGTTTTGTTGTTTGTTTGTTTTAAAGCATTAGGTTCAGATGGTTGTCGAGTTGTGCCGAACAAAATGGCATCTCGATGTCACGGAAGGATCCTGGAGGAGTATCGACCGATAAGAGCGCAGGCACCGAGCCTCCCGCACACACTGTGGCCCGTGCGTCTGGCCGTGTGTGGGGGGGCAGGCCGGGGCTCTGTGCGCGTGGAGCCACAGGGGCGGACTAACGGGAATCTGGGCGGAGCGGTGGTTTCACGTGCTGACCCGCAAGCGGAAAACTCAGCTTGTTGAACCCATAAAAGCGACCAATCCCCCCCCCTCTACCAGGACAAATATCTATATTAATTGTATGATGTACCATGATTATATTTGCCTTTCGCAGTCTATAGAAAACTACGCAAAAACACAACTTGCGTCACATCTCCCCGGTTTTAAAGATAACTGCTTTGCGTAGATGATGTTTTCCCGGAACTGTTAAGCCGGGAAATGCTAAAAGACAGAATGAAAATGATGGACATGAAGGATCAACAAAGTTTGAATAATACTTTCTCCTAGTATAGAATGGAGAGAGTCCAGAGGATAAAAACGAGGGGGGCGAATATGGACTTTACCAGGGTTACTCGAACTTGGCATGAGTTTACTTCCTGTGATCTTAAAAAACAGGAAATCTTGGAACAACTCTGCCAGGGTTTGGGGTCTGCACCAAGTTGGATTACTTGTATTGTGCTGACGATGGAAAGCAACCACAAGTTTCAATGAAATAACATGAATGGCACGAAAAAACATACTGGAGTGTATTTGCCATATCCCAATATAACAATGTTTCAGTGGGCTGTACAGAACCACAGCATTGTTCCTGACCCAACACAAGCCCTCTGTAAGAAGACAAGGAATACCAATGAGCTATTTTAGCCGACTCTTGCTAAAGACTGATTCAAGAAAATAATTAAGTCTCAATACAGTTTTAGTCACATTGCAAACATGGACTGAACTTGTCACACACTGTCTATGTACTGTATTTAAGGACTGATAAACCAGCTATAAGGAAAAAGACAGCATCGGTGTACACAAATCCAAATCCGCCATTATGAAATTTTATTTAATTCAGTCATTTTAATCATAATTTAATATTTGCATTCTTCGACCTTGTAGCCTTGCCCTTAATCAAAACTGTAATGTCAACACATTTAGGCAGAACAGTGTGGTCTTAGCATCAATACAGTCATCCTAAAAACGCTAGATTCTCTCCCTTTATTGTTCAACAACTGTTACTATTTTAAAATCCAAATTATTATAGTTTACTTTAAAGGTCAAGGAATGTTGGAATAATTATTTCCAGCAATAGGACACTGGTTCTTCAAGCATTTCTCGGTGATCACAATAAAAAAACATTAATAAATCAAGGTGGCACAAACACCCAACAGGCTATTTTACCTCATAAATGACAGGACTTTAAACTAATATCTGCTTCTGATTTGTTTACACTCATTGTCCACAAGATGGCCCCATAGGCAAAAATGTGGGTTTTAAACTATCCCCCAGAAGAGGGAGATTTGATGGCAGAAGCCTGTGGAATGTTGTTGTGGTTTGTGTGTTTGATACCCAGCGGTGCTTGACGCAGTTTTGTATAGACAAGGGAAATTACATTGTGATATGACATAATGTTGTTTCCCTCCAGAAAAACAGAGGAAGTTGTGTAGAATCTTTCAGTTTGTTATACCAACTGTACAGTAATCAGGCAGTGATAGGCCCCATAACTAACCCACATAAATGGTGAGATTTGTGTCCTCTTCTGTGTTCTAAATTGTTCTACACTGTATGCTACAGGTTTACAGGTGCTACAGGTCATCCACAGTTTCTACAATAACCCCTGAAATTCCCACAGTTGTATTTCGCGTTGTACTGCAATATTGAAGGCGGGGAGCAGTAAAGATACATTTGAGGAGATGAGGCGTTGAGCACATGCAACATGGCAGTCTACAATACTGGCACAGGAAAATAAAGGTCAAAGAGCAGGGGGATGTAGAAAGTGAAAGGAATGGGTGGTAAGTCAGATTGTCAGATGTCCTAAATGAGTGTGGAATCGGACCATAAATACTGACACAGTGTTTGTTCGCCTGACAATGACAGGAAGCTCGTTCAGAAGGGAGGAGGTCATAGAGGAAAAGGATCTGCCCCCTGATGTTTCAAATGTGAGGAGTAACAACGGGTATTTGTTGTTGAATGAATAAATATAAACTCCTCAAACAAAGTGTGTGCACAAAGTTTACACATACTGTACAACTACTGCTACTCAGTGATAGAATGTAACCAAGTACATTTCCTCAAGTACGGTACTTCACAAGTACTATATGATTTAAAATATTTCTTTGTGAGTATTTCAATTTTATGCTACTTTATGCTTTCACAACTACATGTCAGATGTATGTTTTGTACTTTTTACTCCATCACATTCATTTAACAGCTATTTTTCTCTGATTAAGATTATACGTACAAAGCCTACAATGATTTTGTAAAAATCTGCTGAAGTTTTGTAAATCAACCAACCCAACAGTAAATAAAATAATAAGAAGTAGTAATAATTTAAAACTGATAAATAATGAGTACTTTTACTCTTGATAGTTTAAGTACATTTTACTGCTAATACTTCTGCAATTCAATGCAGGGTTTTCACTTGTAATGGGGTATTTCTATATTGTGGTACTGCTGCTTTTACTTAAGTAAAAGATCACAAGTCCACCACTGGTGCTGCCATTACTACTAAAGCTACTACCTCTACTACTAATGTGTACATTTCTAGTCGTCTAAACCCTTCAGTGAAGATGACCTAATTCAAAAATAAGCAGAGCAGGCTCTCTGTCTGAGGATTACCTTGGTCTACATCATACATAAGAGGGCAAAAGAATCCAAATGATGATGTTATGTTGTATCATTGTATGTTGGTTGTCTGGAATGAACATTTTACAGTTGTATAATTACGTTTTTAATTATGAAATTTGAAGTAGTCTCAACATACAGAACACAAAAAGGCACTTGAAAGCCTATATTTATGAGTTCATTCCAGCTACTTTGGTTAGTACATATACACAGTGAACAGGACTGAGAGGTGCTCACAGAGATGGGACTGATTGTTAGACTTATTTTCAAAATTGACCATTGTACTTGTAAACTGTAAGAGACAGGGGCAGCATGTTTGACACACACAGAAATCTGTTATTAACAGACTTTTTAGTTTTATTTTTTTAGTGTATTCGTAATATGCCCCATATGTTGTTGGTAAAAGATGGGGAGTCTGTTCAAATAACTAAAGATGTTTGGAGTGGTCCAGTAGCATGTGGTTTGGGTTTTAGATGAATTAAAGAAAAGTCAGCACTCGAATAGAATTCAGATGTGTTTCTGCTTTGATTTAGGGCATAAAACCCAGTATTACAAAAAGAAATAATAAAAGAAAGTGCACGGTACAACAATGGAAATCATCTCATCTTTCCTGCTACTGATAGGTATTCTACTGTAAATCAAAGTGAGAGCATGTGAGAAACTGGACTGGTTCATTCAAAATCATAGTGTAGTACAGAGAGCCAGCTGGAGTAAAGTTTTGACACACGCCTTTTTTAGTGGCCGTTATGTCAAGATTCAAGATGTTTTATTGTCACTCCGGTACACTCTTGTAAAATTTTTTGGATGGGAGGCTCCATTACAGAAAATATAAATAAATGATAAGGATCAAAGATAAGATAAAATACAGATATATACTCAAAACATAGAAAGCAATAGAGGGTGCACAAAATATGCAATCAATATGATGTTCATCAATATTATGTGATTGAAAAAGTCTGAGACAGCAGATACCTCTTCACTCTGGCCATCTGATAACTCCCTGCAACTCGAGTCAGCAGCAGTCCAATAACAGTCCCTGCCCAACTCAAATATTTACAGTGTCCCAAAGACATTGCTGGAACAGAGACAAAGCAAAGGGGGTTTTCACAGAGATGAAAAGTTACTGTATTCATTAAAAGAGATCACTGCAACCTGATTCAGTAAATAGAGTTACAATAACGAGCATCACACAGTCAAAGCAAAGCTGGTTGATACTATACTTGTATACTTTATGGCCGGCACGAAGAGTCCTGGTCCTTCTGGCTGTACAAACCATTTCAGACAGTTACTATCTGTCCATGCTTAATAGCAGTCATGAATTTAACATGTATTTAAAGTAATTTTAATTTAGGTTTCTCAGAGAATCAATTAAGAACTGGACCAGCTCTTTATTTACGTTTTTATAGAGTTGATGTGCACAGTGCAGTGCCGCGGGTAAAAACAAACCTCATGATATGAAACTGTACATTCATAACATTGTTTATCAGTATCCACTCAAGCTATTTTTCATATAGTGTTTTTAGAATAGTATACAGAATACTC
This sequence comes from Lateolabrax maculatus, assembly GCA_031216445.1. NCBI lineage: Eukaryota > Metazoa > Chordata > Actinopteri > Acropomatiformes > Lateolabracidae > Lateolabrax > Lateolabrax maculatus. The sequence goes on along the minus strand of CM062196.1, from coordinate 23,694,749 downwards.
TTGAAGAGTTTATAGGTATGGATCACATTTTTATAACAGTCCAACTGTACATTTTCTACAAAGTCAACATATGTTCACATGAAATTAATATTTAACTCCTAAGCTTCACTTCACAGATCTTCTGTCAAAGCTATAAATTATGGCAAATAGTCTTTGAAACAGAACAACACTAGTTTCATAAAGTGTAAACTTTTATTGAAACATTTCTACTTATTTTTACTTATGTTTCTACTTCTTACTTTGATTTTCTTCTTCTCTCCGTTGTGGCTTAAATCTGGTTTCAGTGCATTTGTCTGCCTTATATAAAATACTTTGTACATTGGTGCTATACAAATAAAACACTAACATCATTTTAAAACACCAATTCACTGAATGTGTTTGTGCTGCTTTCTTTATGTATTTGGCCATGTCTCCTCTTTTATTCTGATTTAGCAACAGTTCAATCAAATGGAATTTAAGAATATATTTACCTTCAAATAGCTGTGGTCACGCAACAGTGTCTAACTTTGATTTCTACTTTGATTAATAGATCTGTTGTATATATAGATATTATAACTAAAACAAATATATGACAATATATACTCACTCACTGCATGAACTATACATAATGCCACATAGCCAAAAAACGTACAAAGATAAACACATTTCTTTTATATATGCATAAACTGTCTAAAAATGCAGCATTTTTATTGCCTGTAATACAATTCAACCAAATACTGAGCTCATTTGTCATCTTCTGCAGTAATACTTGGTGGCGTTTGTGCCGAGTTTAGCATGATATCTCTGACAGAGCTCTGTTGGACTTGACAGCTAGTGCAATCAACTAGGTCAATACAAACTCAAGGACTGGAGTTACATTAATGGAAAGTGAAGATGCTTCAGATTGCACATATCTTTGATGCACTGTTACGCTTTCTATTCCCCTTCCTCTCAGCTGTATTCACAACCCTAACACAGTGTAAATAAACAAAGTGGAACACTTTAACGGAGACATGCATATGGATGAGATGTAAAATAATTTGATCCCTTTGAGCGTTTCCTTGTCAACTCTGAAAAGCAGCGCAAGAGTTTTTTTTTTTTTTGTGTGTGTGTGTGTGTTTTCCACAACAAAAGTTTCCTTCCCTCCTGTCACAGGTGCCATCTCATTAGTGGTAAATCACCAAGCTGACATTTATGTTGTACTCAGACAGCATCTCCTTCTCAGTGGAAGCCTGGTATCACAGCAAAGCAATGTGGTGTTTGTTCAGGAGGGTTGCAATAGATTTCACACGCAGGAATCATTCTGCAGTTTAGTGCTTGTGATTGGGGTTGTGGGCTGGTGAATTGAAAGTGTGTGACAAAAATGTATTGTGAGAGCTGAGAAAAAGGTTTTACATCTCCAAGCCACCTGAAATTTAAATTATGGGAGAAGCCAAATATGCAGTTGATGTTTGTCTGAAAAGCTTGAAATGAAAAGTAAGTTACTCTCTACATCTATACATCACGTAGGAGGTTGAGTGTTGTTATTGTGGAGGGTTAAATGAATGTATCAAAGTTTTCTCTGCGTCGCATGAAAACAAAGTATTCCATTAAAAAAAGAAACACAGCTTTCTTTGGTGTCTTGCTCTTGATGCCGTACAGATGGCATCTGCTATGGAGCCTTGTAGTAGTAGAACATATAGTTTAGGCCCATATCATTAGAAATCACAGCAGTCAGCAGAAGCTCACGTAGGCTCAGCTAGTTTAGAAGCTCTACACTGTCTCGTGATAGGATTGTCTTTCTAATAATGTCCCTGTGATGGTTTGGTGACTTATCCATGCCACAATATCACTTTTGGGGTTTGATTTATAGGCGACGAAAGAAGCATATTTATCTTATACAAATGCATTATTATTATGTGCATATACTGTATTGTCTGTTGAAATACTGGACACCAATATTGGCCTTTGATAATTAAATAAAATGACAAAACTATTTAATCCATCTGACAGCGATTATCTGTATTATGGTTAAAATATTTCAGTTTTGTTTTTTTTTTTTTGTTTTGTTGTTTGCACATGCAGTAGGTGAATTGAGTGTTAGGAAAATATACCATATGCTCATTAGAATTTCATGGAATCTACAATGTATTTATGCCACTGTCATTGCCATTGCCATGGTATTTAACAGCTATAACAACTGACAAAAAGTCTTTCCAAATGTTAGAGGTAAAAAGACCGTTGTAATTGTTGCAAAATAGATTTTCCCTATAGCCCCTAATAAGCAGTATCACTTCCAAAGTACAAACATTTCCTAGGTAAAATTGTGGATATTGTATAATATTGCGGTGAGTACATAAATGTTTCATGTCTGAAAGTGGATTAACAGGTTTTCAATGTCATCTTCACAGAATTTGTATTACTGCATTTGTTAAGATCAGAATTCTGTCATTAGGTTATGCCAATAAAGAAGATAACCTGGATTAATGTATTTGCTTTATCCAATAAGCTAAGTAATTAATCACAACATCTCCAATGGTTTACATACAGATGTTGCTATGCGTACCCAAAGCCTGGAAATACAGTCTGCACTACTCATACTCTGATGGTACTGATGGTAAATGGTAGGGTACAGTTCAAAAGTGTGTCTGTGTGAGTACAGACATTTTCACTTGTCATAGTACAAAAAGCACAGGTCTTACTAACAACATTAACGACGGCTCTGTTGTATTCAAGTGTCCCAGATGGCTATTATGGTAATTCCAAAGATGTTTAAAATGACTGTACGTTTTTGATGGCGGACATTGTTGCATCACAGCAAAGACATCTGTCTAAATCCACTTGGCAGCTGCTCTGGTTTCCTCCCACAGTCCAAAAACATGTAGGTTAGGAGAATTGGAGACTATAAACTGCCCAACTTTTTGTCTGTTTGTAGTTGCCCTGTGAGGGACTGGTGACCCTGCCTCCCACCCATTGTGTGCTGGGATGGGCTCCAGCCCCAGGTGTAAATATTGGATGGAAGGATAAAGTACAGTGTGCCAAGAGATACATGAGAGTTTAAGTTCCCTACATCTTTGTTTTTTGGTCTGGTAAAACATGATCCAAAATGTACAGAACAAAAATGGAAATAAATCTTGGGGCACACTTGGGCTGCTTGCTGTAGTAATCAATCATATTTTATAAACTACTGTCAAATAAACGCAGTAAAGTAAAAAGTACAATAATTTATAGAAATAATAGTGAATATAATAGAAATTTAGTGAGGATGAAAAGTCAAGCAAAAGTTAACAGGACTTTCTGCTCACAGGTGCCCAATGCATGTAGCTGGCGCCCTTTTTATTGTTTCCGCCCCTGCCCCCCCGGACAGCACGAGTCCTCCGCTGTTTTCCATGCAGATTCATCCCCCAGATATTCCCACTGTCATTTCTTCCAACAAGAAGACACAGCTAAGCCCTGTTTCTGCAGCAGCACACGCTCCGGTGCTCAGCTCAGGCACACAGGCGTGCAGTGACGAGCATCGACTCTCGCCGGGGCCCCCTGCTTCGCCAGACATTCCCATCATCTGGCACCAAGAGCCCCCATATAGATACAGATCGCTCCACGGGCCCTCATGTGGTGGCAGTGACCTACAGCGACCCCGCACGAAAACATTTTGCAAGTTTTGGATAGAATCGCGCATCTGCCTGCACCGCAAGCGACAGTGTCACGTTCAGACTAAAATGTACGCGGCAAGTACAGAGTCACGACGAGCGACTGACGGACCTCCTGCCGCAATCGCAAGGGCCTCCGAGGGGCCCGTGCGCCGCGCTTTGGCAGCCCCATCCCGCGCTCGGCTCAGCCCCCTGCCCGTAAACCCCGCCCCGCCAGATGAAGCCCCGGGTTGACGGGAGACAGGCGGACAGACAGACAGACAGGCGGACAGACAGACGTAAACCGTTTAAAAGTATGAGCGAGAGGGGCTGCATGTCCACAACTTAGGTCCAACAGCACGGCAGACCCCCGGTCCCACACAAAAAAAAAAAACAAACAAAAAAAAAAACGGAGCGGCGAGAAGGTCCCGGCGAGAGGAGAGCCGCTTTTAACTTCCACTTCACAACCGAGTTTACTCTGGGCATTTTCTGGAGGCTGAGCACGGCACGTTTCCAAGGCGCCGAGGCTCTCCGCGGTCTGTTTCCAGAAGAGTCTCCGGGCTGTCGCTGCGGACACCGTCACACAGGTTTGTCACACCAGCTTTACCGCCCGTGAGTCCGGCTGGAGGTCCGTCTCTCGGACCCGTTCACACGCAGCTTTACCCCCCAAACCCCCCTTGAAGCGCCGTGCTATCTGAGCTAACGGGTCCTGCTTTCCTTCTGCTCGTGTTTTGTCAGGAAAACAGGAACAAACGCGAAACGCGGGTACACGGAGTGTCTCCGGGCTGTTCTCCCCAGGTAGAGAGCAGCGTGACACTGTGTCTGTCTGTCTGTCTGTATGTACTGTGTGTCTGTACTGTCTGTATGTACTGTGTGTCTGTACTGTCTGTATGTACTGTGTGTATGATGTCTCAGCTGCTGGCAGTCCAGACTCTCCTGTCGGATAAAGTGTGTGTGTGTGTGTGTGTGTGTAATATTTTACATAAAAACTTCAGAAGTCAACAGGAATTCGTCGATTTGCAGGACAGTGGACATTGCCTGCAGTTGAGAGGTGGCTTTCTGTGTATTCAGAACCACTCATGTCAGCCTGTTGCTGTGACAGGGGATATGGTTGGTAATTGTGTACATGACATGAATTAGTTGGCTCTTCTTAAAAACTGACGCTAACTTTACATTCTTGATGCAGGTTTGTGAAAGATGTATCAGTCCATCATGAGAGCCAATCAGTTGTTTTTTGATGCAGTGCTGCAGCTAGCAATTATTATAGTCTGCCAATGGTTTATTGATTAAACAAACCTTTTTGAGCAATTGATGAATTGATTAGTCTATGACATGTCAAAAAAAACAATGAAAAAATGTCCAGCCCAAGTTGTGGTCTTCGGATTGCTTATTTCGTCCCACCAACAGTCCTTAACCAAAGACATTCAAGGTGCAATGATGCAAAACAGAGGAAAGCAGCAAATCTTCACATTTGAGAACCTGGAGGAATCTTTAATTTCATGTACCACAAGATGCAGTATGTAACAGAGAGACGCTGGCTTTTGTGCTGCTGCTCTCCCGACTGTCTGGCTTTGTGATTACGAGAACACAGTGCATGCCCTCTGGACGTAGCAACGCTTAACTCCAGTGTGTGTATACATGATGACACAGATATAAGCCAGGCCTTTAACACTGAAGTGACCACAGGTATGTGGCTTGGTTTCTGTAATATGCAGTACGTGCAGTCTGGGGGTCTGCATGTTCTGATGCGCTTTCCAGATCTTCTTCGGGTGAAATACTTGCTCGGCTTAAGACGGTCAGGGTTGAATAGAAGTCACATGAGGTGATTTGAGTTGTTGCTGCAGCAAAACCAGCACCGTGGCATGGAGCTATTGGAGTAAAACCTGTGCACTCAACTCAAAACAAGTTGCTGCTGCCCTCAGTTTAACAAAACACTGATAAAATCTTTTTAAAACCGTGTGCACATCAGGTCTTCAGATCAGTCTTCGGCCGCAGTAAGTAAGACTGCTTTCTTTCTGTCTTGAGTGTTGCTTTCCTTTGATTTGGTCTTGGCCTCACAGAAGGTATTGCAACACAGTTACCTTTGTTTAGTCAGTGAAGAGATGAAGGTCAAGGAGGAGCAGAAATCAAACAGAGGGCACTGGCTCTCCTTGACTAGCCGAAAGTGTAATATTTGTCATGATCTTCCAAAATGACTCTTAGGCCCCTGCAGGTGCCACACTGTGAAAGGCCCTTTTGTCCCATGCAAGCTGTTTGCACCGCAGAGCGTTGCACCGTGGTGCGTCTGTGCATCACGGCCCATACAGCCTCTGTGGTTCACCACGATAGGTGCACTTCTGTTTCTTCCTCACGCTACTGTAGTAGTCACAGGCGCCGCCTTTAAACCACAAATGGGCGCAATTCCTGTCACAGCACTTTCTCCGCAGTTACAGTTTAGTTGTTATAAAGAAACACTCGGAGAAGTAGTTTGTATAGCTTTGTCTGTGGACCATATCTTTCTAAAAAATGTTTTGGTTGTGGCAGCAGAACACAGCCGGTAACAACCTAGAATTAGTGAGAGCCAAAAGCATACTGGTTAAGCTGATTCTCCAGAATAAATTGGTACCAATTTACTCTTTCAATTATCCACTTTTGAACCTTGATTCAGCCTTTGAAAAATGGATTATTGGAATAGAGTGGCATTATTTTGGGTATAATAGGCCCTGTCTTTTTCTTTTTGAAGTCAAGGCAACATTTATCAGTATTGGCTAATATGCCAAAGTTATTAATGTCGGACTATATATGTAAAAGATTGGAAACAGAAAAAGTGATGCCGTTATACAGAACGGAGAACTTAAGTTTTTTTTTTTCAGCTGCAAAAATGTTTCAGGGATCCTTTCCCCACAACGTTACCACTAGTATTGGCTGCTATATAGTTTGGGGATTTTTTTTAAAACTCAGTTATCTGTATCGGTATCAACCTAAAGAAATCCAGTACTGGTTGGACTATACTACTTATAATACTGGCTGCCAAACTTATTTCAATTTGAACTAAAACAACAGAAACTTATGCGTTCACTAGAATGAAATTACTATTAAAACTGAGCTGAAATTGGAATCCTCTACACTTTTTGTGCAGTGTTGTGCATTTTTCAAAAGAGGATCCAACCATTTTTTAGACATATTTGTGGAAACAGCATCTAGGTGTCAGTCCTCTGGGTGGGTTTTTCCCATGGCAGCAGCTGACTGACATCTGTGGGATGGTGTTGCTAGGAGACGCACCAACAGCTTCCGTGGCACGCCACTGACTGGAGCATTTCATACTCTTATGCAATCCATGAATGTTGACAGTAAATTTCTGTTCCCCTTCTGAATAAGCCCACATAGAATCGGTCCTTTTACAACATTCAACACTTAGGACGTTGCTCTTGCGTTTATGCTCATTTCAGTACCTGCTAAGTCATTTCAAGTTTATTTCTTGTAAGTTGGTTAATAGGAACTAGAGTGTAAAATATTGGACATCCTTAGTGCATAATGGTGTGTTTTGAGGTTTGATTACTAAAGTTAAAGCTTCTGATGATGTCATGCTGATTAGTGTGGCGGTACTAAGCTGCTTACTCAAGGCCCCACTGGAGCATCCAGTGTTTCCTGACACTCTCAATTAAAGTGCGTTAATAACCTGTGGCATGTTCCGAAGTGTTTCACACCCAGCCAGTCGGTCGGCCGTCCCACACTCCTCGCACACTCCGACTGGCCAACGGGCACGGGAAGGTGTATGCAGTATGGCCCTTTGAAGCATGTATGACCCCCAATTAACCCCCCCTCCCAGATTAAACCCCCGCTCTCCAAACTGTCTCATCTCATCATTCCCACAGGGTATATTAAGCAGAGCCCAGTCCCCTGCTGTTTGTCCATGACTATACAGCGCACTTCTTCTGGTTGACCTTCTCTTCTTTTGTTCACTTTGCAGCTGGGGCTTGAAGCTGACTTCCCATAGACTGCTTCATAGAGAGGGGGACCATTGTGAAAAGTGGGAGAAAGGCCTGTTCGCCTGCCGTCCTCATACCGGAAGCTGCGGGATCATTACAAAATGGCAAGAAGATCCCCCATTCCCTTGTTACTTCTTGCAATATGCTGCCTGGCATCTGCAGGTAAGTTTCTCTCACTGCTTAGCTACATGTGGAGCTAATAGATTTATCAGATACACAAGACTGTTGTTTCATTGCATCCATACAAATAATTAAATTCTTATTGCTAGGAGCCAAAGTCAAACCCATGCACCTCTGGTATCAGTGATAAATGATATTGACTGTGCACCAAGCCTTGCAGTGTTGTGTGTATCTTTGCTCATACTCAGGGATTTTCCACTGTTTCTCACAGCATGCCTATCTAGACAGTGCTTGTCAGAGTTGTCATAAGGGGGAATTACATTTAAGAAAGTGCTGACAAGTTCAATCTCAGAACGCAAACAGCCAGCAGGCCTACGTGTACCTGTCATATTGATTTGAATGAGACTCAGATACTGCCAAATACCCAGTAATTTACATCTGTTAAACCTGCAACCAAAGGGAGGGAGAGAGTCACCATGTAAATGACTGCAGCAGCGAATACAGGAAATGCATGTGCGCTATCAGTGTGTCATATCAGTGTAAGTCTCAAGATGATGTCATTCCCTGCTACAACCCACCCCATATGAACCTTATCGAATAATGAGAAATACTCTACCTGTCACTCTAAGGAATGTGCGTGTTACTTCTGACCTTTTACAATCCAATAAAATCTTGTGAATATGAGCAACAGTTCCCAGGAGTGCTGAGACTTGCATCTGTGACACCCTACCACTTAGCTTACTTTGTCACAGTCAATTTATCTCCTGTTTGAGATTGCTCTCCTTTTTTCTGTTCATTGTTGAGATTGTTTCTGGCTGCAGGAGGCAAAGACTGACTTTTCACTGTGCTAAAACAGAGGAAATATAATTTGTGATCCAATCTAATAACATTCCTCATAACATTTTTTTGTTACTCTTTTGTTGATTAATACCATTAAAACGTGATTCAACTCAATCTATTATAGCTTGTATAATCGCTGCCTCTAACACCTGGTACTGGACTTTTAGACCCCTGGAAACATCCCCCGCCACACAGTAGGTTAAGAGTCTACAGCCACGTTAGTAAGTTTGTGAAGTTGTCCTCCACAGTATACTAACTCGCTCACAATAACAATGCTAACATACGGAGTTCCAGCAGGTATTACTATGGTGATAAGCTTCGATTAGCATGTTAGTTTCCTAACATTTGCTAATTAGCTCCAAACACAAACGCTGTGGGTCCAAAGTCCCTACAGTACTTCATACTAAGTCTGAGCAGGTTATGAGTATCAATGAGTAACGATATGGGAAAATAATATAATTGTGATTTTTTTTAGAACAATATTGCGCTTCAGTGTGTATTTCTTTTATAAATTCCTTATCTTCTGTACAATCGATACAGTGGACACACTGTATAAACTGCTTTTTCTTATAGGCCAGGCCAACATGTAATAATGAATTGATGCATGAATGGATATTAATAACATATCTTTATTTAGCTGTTTAATTGTAAAAACCTTCAATCACAGTAGAATATTGATATATTTGAATCTTGTAAACATGTAGTCTAATCATCATGACATAACATTTAAATAAAAAATCTGGAAAAAAACAAAAAACAGGCCTTGTGTGAACATTAATATATGAAATGTGGTTAGTGTTGAGACAGCTCCAGAAAAATCTCTTCAAACTAAAAATAAAATATTAAATATTTGGACACAAATTTTGCCCTTATTCGTGAAGTTAAAGTTGCAGTTAGATTGACGTCAAAAGGCGCACCAAGGTATTGTTCAAATTTAAATTTTGACTTGATGATAGCACCATGTGAAAGGTTAAAGGATCCCCGAAGTCATCATAATTCATCCCTTGGGGGACCTGAGTGTCTGCAGCTTATTTTATGGCAATCTAATAATTGTGGGTACATTCCACTCTGACCAAAAAATGTTTGTGGCACTAGATGATGTATGACTAAATTCATTCATTGAGTCTGGACCGACTGATCGGCAGTCACTGTCATAGAGCCCTGCTGCTCCCGGGCTAAAACCAATACAAATATCTTACAGATTAGTGCTTTAAAAGAATAGCCTCACTAACTTTATGTGTGGGACGGAAAATGCAACATTTCAGGCAATTTCAACCGTAATGCCACAGTTATTAGAAATGCTTATTTATTCCTTAGTGCGAGGAGGAGGGAAACGTGGTCATTACTGGCTAGAAGTGGGTGGAGTTTCAAGTTGTTGTGGAGTTGGCCACTAGATGTAATTAGAGGAACTGTCACCGCTGTAAAGTCCATCTTGGCTTCACAATTCAGCAGCGGTTTTTGGTCGCTTGGTAACTTGACCAAAATATTCAATTTACTGACCTAAGCCTGACACTCAGCCCCACAGTTTGATGAAAAACTGTCAAGTTGGCAACAGTGTGGCGCGAACCACACTGAGAAACTAGTGTACATTCCTCCTCTCTAATTTTTAGATTGTGAGATGTCCTGTTTACAGAGGCCAGTTTCACAATGTACGGCTTTGGACCTAAACTCACTCCAGCTCCAATCTGCAACATCCCGTGTTGTTTTTCTGTGGTAGCACAGGAATAATTACCCAGCAGGAGGCCTGCTGCATAGCTAGCGCGCCACCAAAAGTGTGGTTCGCGTTTTTCATGCTTTCAGTCTAATTTGCCACCGTAGGTTATTATTTCAAAATTCTCTGGAGGTTTTGAACCTCTCCGGAGAGCTGACTTCTACTCGAACAATAGCAGGGTAGTCAGTATGTGCTGTGGGTAGAGCAAACATAATTTCTCCCACAATGCCAGGATCTCCAACACAATGAAGTCACGTATGAAGTTTTCCTCTAAATTCTTCCTCATGCGGCACAACACATTGTTGTACTGTGTCACAAGGGACAGATATTTACAGTTGGACAACCAAATGCCCTTTCCTCCAAAGTGCACTGGCAGCGAGTTTACTGAAGTGATTCATGGACAAATCTTCAGATGCTTTTGAGTTATCCAAAAAGTTGATTTTTGAACAGGTAAAATGCAGTCTAATAAACACATTTTAGTCCATTTTCAATATTAAAAGACATTCTTCCATCTCCATTTGGACAAATTGTTGTTATACTTATTTTTTCAATATCAATTTTTCTTTTTTATACAACACCACTTTAGCTTATCTTTCACCTCTCCCTCTCTTTTTCTGTCTATTTCTATCATCTCGCAGCATCTGTGTAAACAGTCACATCTGCCCTCTAAACTTGTCAGGAGAGCTGTTACGTAATGTTTAGACAAGTCTGCAATGAGTCTTCTCTCAGCGTAATGCAATCCAGGATCTGGGCCTCCCATAACTCTTAAAAGTCAGACTGAGAGCACCTTGACGTCCATATTTCAAGCCTCTGCTCTGCTTCTTCACTCTTACTTTTTGCTGTTTTGGACCCCCCCCCCCCCCCCCCCCCCATATCCTTACTACCATTTTGTGGTTGCCTCTCCTCAGCTTGCCAAAAGGGGTTATTTTTGTGAAGGCTATATTGTGTACATTTGGGCTGAGTTTGGGTTTTGCTGTGAAATAGAGTCTTGCAGGAGCCATGCCAGATATTAATTTGAGGCACTTGCCAGAAACAGCCCCGGCAGGATGCTGGTTATACTGGAGGCACAACGCTGGGCTGGTGGCTCACTGATAAACACACCAACATTATTGACTGCAGTACTTTCTCCTCTTATTATAGCCTTTCCTGATTTTACTGATGGGGCGGCTTGATGAATGATGGAACTATTAATGCAAATCTGTCTTCGGCTATTCATTGTGGAATCACAAGGGGATTGTTAAATCAAACAATAACTGGAAAAAGGAATTGAATTGTACTCAAAGTCCATATGTTCAGCCTATGGATTTTTAACTGTACGCCTTTACAGTAAACAACTTTCTTTCTGTCTACATTTTTGTATACTCTTGGCAGACAAGAGTCACCATGATGCCAGAAGTGGTTGTAACATTTTTTTCCCCCCAAAGTTGAGCAAAAGGTTCGTCTTTATATCCACAATGCTTTCTTAGGGCCAGCAAGAGGAGTACTGCCAAAATGCATTGTGCAACCGCTGTAATCTGAGAGGCGGGGCAGCCAGGGGGAGCGGAGAGGCAGGCGCAGGCGTGGGTCGCCTGGTCCAAATCGACACACTCCACACACGTCCAGCGTGCCAAACCGACAAAGTCCCTTCCAGCACGCTAAACCAGATGTTCCCCCATGATTCATGCGAGGAGCCGGAGCAGCGCGGCACATAGGCAGTGCGCTGCTAGGCAGAGTGGTCGGGATGTTTACATAGCAACGGGAGTCCCGTGTGCGTCTAATTACAAGTCTGCTCTCCCCCATGGTGAGGCCTTTATCTTAACAGCGCTGTCAAGGAGGAGGCAGCCCTGCTGGCCCCGTCTGTTTATATCTTTTGCTTATTAAATAAAGGTCACCCCAGTATTACCCAGTTTAATTAACAGCTGCGCATAAATTAGATTGCGGAATATTTAGTTATGGTTTACTCACTCTTACTCGCGAAACACACACACTTACACAAGAAAGGGCACCTGAATGAACGGCAGCAGACAGGTCTTTATAGATAGACTCATATCTTCGTCCTGGTCCATCATATCTCTGTGCTTACGCAAATGTGCAGGAGTAAACCAAAACCCGCCCCCTTCCCCTCTCTCTCTCTCCCTCTCCCCACAGTTCCAGTAAGCAGGCGTGTAAATAATTTCGGTCAAAGCCAGTAATGGGAGACAGCTGGGGTGATTGTGCGTTTTCCATTGTGTTACACATCCCTATAAAAAAATAAAAAATATAGCCACTGGAGCTGCGGAGTAAGAGTGTGACTTCATTCAAGAAAGTGAGAGTAATCGTAAAACATTGCAGTCCCTCTATTCAGATAACCTTTAGGAAGTAGTTGTTGTTCTATCACGTTGTATTAGAACAACATACTGGAACATTTATACTCCATATACTGGAACATTTAATTTTATTCTATTTTATTCTATTGTATTGTATTGTATTTTATTGTTGTACTGTATTTTATTGTATTTAAATATACCGGCTGCTATGATGACCTAATTTCCCTTCGGGGATGAATAAAGTAATCTATCTATCTATATATCTATCTATCTATCTATCTATCTATCTATTGGTCTGAGGTGTAGTTTTTTTTTTTAGTTTTTTCACAAGTGAGTTTATTAGAACTTTAGTTGCCTAATCACTTTGCAAAGGTGCCAACTTTAGAGTGCACGACTCTTTATCTGCAAAATTCCTAATATGGGATTCTAGCTGAAGGCTTCCAGGTGGTGTCTTTCATCAGACCAGCCCCCTCCTGGGGCCTCACCTTCCCCACTCCATTTCCACCAGATGAGTCCTGCTGAAAGACCATGTCCCAATTTTGGAAGGGTTCTCTGGAAAACTGGAGTGTCTGTCCAAAAAATGACAGAAGGCCCTTTACTTTGCCCTAAATAACAGATATTTGGGTTAGATCACAAACACACACACAGTTGGGAATGCTCTCCTTTTCCACTTGTTTTTCAAAATTTGATTTCAGAGATCTAATAGAGTAGTGATGGTCTAGGTTGTTGTAGGAATAAAATAAGCATTAGCTGCAGTAGTATACCCTTTAAAAAGGACTGTAATAGGCTGTTATGGTAGCTGGAATTCAGCCTGCTCCTTCATTATTTGAATCATCTGCAAAACAAAAAACAAAAACAGTTATATAAGTAATAATTTAGTAGCACATCTCTCAACATCATGTATATTATCTGCTTTATTTGTATTTTTTTACTGAAATTCTGTTCATAACTTATTCAATGTCAGGTGACCGTTTTAACAAGCCTATTATTCATTACACTTTCCGTTTCTTAACTGTCCAGTAAAGAGGCCCTCCCAGCGTCCTTTTGTGCGTGTCAATACACGAGGCAGCATGGCATTTGACAAGTCATTCTTCTTCTTTTGCCCTCCCTTTCCTGAAGATGAAGAACCCCGGAGGAATGTCGCCCCTTCCAGCCGGTGTGAAAACGCTGTCTGCCTTGCCCTTTCTCACCTCTCTGGCTCCTTCACACTGGGCTCACATACTGGCACAAAGGCCCAGCATTGTTTCACCCTTTGCTTTCTGTTGATGGCAACCTGCTGCTTCTCAAAGGCCCCTTTTATCACATCTCAGTGATGATGTTTTTTCGTAAAATATCACAGGATCAAAGACATCTTTTTGGGCAGCTATTTGATTGATGTCAAAAACAAAACAACACCAATGCACTCTATGTGCTTGCTTTTATTGATTTAGCAAAATCCTTTCCCCATACCCTAAAAAATCATCAAGCTCAGACTTATCTGTTGAATTTGTGTGTGTCTGTGTATGTCAATTTGGATGTTGTATTAGACCAAATATGAGTGAATATGGCTCTTCTTGATACCCAGAAACAACATCATTATGATCCAGATCATCCAGTTGAGACATGATGTGGATGGTGTAGGCTCTCCAACATGTTTTCAAACCTCTTTGAAAAGATGTTGATTCTACATTCTGTGGGTTTTTTTTACTAATAGAAAGTAACTCAGCAAGCATCCTTCAAGCTTTCAGCTGACCTTTTACCCCAGCCCGTCTGACATGTTGATATTAAATACTGTATGATGGGGATTTCTGACAAGGCAGATGATCCAACACAAATGAAATGAGGCTGATATCAAGTAGGACAAGACAAGTGACCCTGGGGCACAACTCTCTGCATCCCCTACTGGGTTTGAATCTTTCTGAATGTAGATGAAGTCTCTGCTCCCAAACCCCCACCAAGCTGCTGTCAGTGAACACGGCTTTTGCAGGCTAATATGATTGATGAGTGAGATGCCCTTGCAGCAGCAGGAAAGACATTTCTCTCCATTGACCCGTTTAACCAGAAAAGGCGCTTCTGCTTGGGTACTTTCAGTGCTGAAATGTGCAGGGTGTGCTGATGGCTGACGCAGTCCACTTATGTTATCTCAACAAAGCCATGTCTAGTTGAAACCTTCCTAAATAACCACTGTATTATAATGCCACTACACTGTCGGTTTTGCACGGGATGTAACAATAATTAATCAGTATCTGAGTGCATAAGAATTATATAGACATACATTTCATGTTTTTAACTACATCTTGAGTGTTACGTTTATAATCTTAACTGTACTAGTTTGGTTTACTGATACTGGACCAGTTTGTGGTTCTTAATAGGTCTTAACCATTGACTACTCTTTAGATACACAAACAGCCAGTTCTTGTTTCGTGACTGTTCTGACAACTTTTTTGTTTCTTGATATTATAAGTCCAGACAGCACATGTCAGCACCCATCAGTAAAGACATACAGTGGTAGCACAGCCAGTTAAGTCTTTAGTCATATGCACACATGCTCGGTCTCTCCCAGCTGTCTCACTTTACACAGTGGCTCCTGTGTTCCTCTGGGAATTAGCCCTGTCATCCATCTCTTCAAAGCCCTCTGATTTACGTCTACATTTAGAGGCAGAGAGAAATGTACCCGCTTCCATCTCCTCCGCTTGCCTGCGGCTTCATATGCTACTTGTAATTGGTCAAATGTTTTTTTCCAACTACTGATGATGGTTTACCAACAGGTGCTCACGTCATCTGTCAGAGCTGATGAATAATAACCAGGATCAGTAACCTGAAAGTGTCAGAACTACCTTTCATTGCACATGATATATGTACTACTGCAGCTATATCAAACAGAGCTGTTAAATATTGTCCTTTACGAATAAACCTACTTCCATTTAGGGTTGGGCGATTGGACGAATACATTGGCTATCGCCGTTTGTTTTTTTCTGGTGGGTGATTTTTGTCATTTTATTTAGCTAATGCAGTGGTCTGCCTCCGAAGAAGTAGTGAGAGCAATTGCTAAGAGACAGACGGCAGAGAGAGGCAGCGGAAAGAGCGTGAAGAGCATTCACCTTGTGTCCCCTCCCAAAACCTGCACTCTGCAAATGAGGGAGATGCATTTTACTGGTACTTTGTTTTCCTTTTGTATTCAGTGTCTTCACCTCCACAGGGATGTAATTTATTGTTGGAACACCTGTTAATATACTTAAGAACCAACAAAAGCTTTGCCTGTATATCCATACTTGCATTTGCTCCAAATCACCCACGTAGATAAAATATAATCCATTGAAACTACTGTCCTTTAACTGTGTAAGAGTGTTATGTGTGTGGGGTAATATTCTGTTACAGATGCGGGATATCTGACTTCAGATTTCACACTTTGATGAGGGAGTTTACGACTTCCCTAATGGAATTCAGGCTCACCCCTGCCCTCCTCCCTTCATCCCATTCCAGCTTCCTCCTCTTATGCCTTCAATTTTACAGTCCAGAGATAAATCCGTTTCATAGTCAGACCAATGAAGTGAACTTGCACTACCCTTATGAAAGGCTCTACTCACTTCCTGTAGTAGTGGCTGAAGGTTCAGGGGTGAGTGGGCTGCGCTAATGTCAACACCGCAGAGCTAGTGATTCTGTAGTCCAAAGCCCCTTAGGAAAACAAAAGCGGGCAGAATATTACGTTCCCTAAACTGGTTTGCGTGGTTCATGGTCCATGGGAATCATGCCCTGCAGGAAAAAACAAAGGAGACCAGAGGATTTATTTAATCGTGTAGTACATATGGGAACTGGGATATCTTAGGTCGGGAGGAGATATATTGAAACAAAGAGGCCCCTTTGTACAACTTTGTATTTATTATAATTAAATTGGCCTTATTATATCTTTGCATTATTGGACAAATGTATTCAAAATGCATGAAGTTTCATGATTGTCTTCCTCTGCTCCATAGTTTTTTTTTTTCATGTAGGGAATTATGTCGTTTTATGAAGCAAGTGTTGACATGTGAGAGGTAATCTTCATGGCTTTGACTTTCTTGTGCATCTGTAGAAACACAGTTAGCCTGCTTGCTGAAGGACACTGGGAACTACTAGACGTGAGGATGTACACACACACACACACACACACACACACACACACACACACAGGGACGGCTCTGTTTGTTTATCTTCGGAAATGGCTTTGTGGGAATATCAGATTTGTCCCTAACTGGCACACAGACTGACATCACTTCCTGTACCCAAATCTTGGCTCAGTGCCGTGGTGTGGAAGGCAACAAAGTGCATTCTTTGGAAACAGAGGCGTTTATGTTGAGTAAGATAGGAGAACACTGTATTGATGAATGCACCCAGCATGGAGGGTCCCTCTTTTGTAGTCTTTCAATTTGAAATGGAAAGATAAATACACATGGTCCACTTTCCAGTTTTATGACCTGAATAAAGTATGGTTAAACTTGCAGTTCCACCAGAACTTTGAACAGAAGTTTTGATGATACAATATAAAAGATGGATAATTTGTCTAGATCTGAAATAATTTAAATATATGAATTGGTCAAACAAAAGAAACATTATCAGCAACTATTTTGATAGCTTTTTAATTGTGAGGATTTTATGCTTCTTTTCTCCTGTGTGATAGTAAACATCACACTATTACTTCATTAGTTTGGACTATTTGTCAGAATAGGCAAAACTAGATATTTGAAGACATCCCCTTGAACATTAAGAAATTGTTTTTGTGTTTAACGACATTTTATAGATGAAATGAAACAGTTGCAACCCTAATTTTTCCAATATTTTTAGTATCTGATACTGATAACAGTGCATGCATTCTTCAGTTTTTCAGTTTCTTGGTCGTCTTCTCAATGAATACATTTCTGTTCCAGCCATTATGCTGGAGGTTAGTCACAGATACCGCAGGACTAATATAAAATGTGTTATAATCTGATGTCGGACTACATGAGAGTGAAGTATTCACTTCATAATGATAGTACTCACATGCATATATTCAGTGAAAATACAAACACAGAACACTTTGGAGCATTACAAATGAATTACAGCATTATTTCTTAATATTTTTGAAGCCCTGCTCAGATTCCCACAATTTTTATAATTCTTGTCTCATCTAATTTCACTGATGTTATTGGAATTGTTTTTAAGTACGTGGAGGGTTGTGTTACTTGAAAATAACTGGTTCAGACTGACCATTTTCAAGAACTGCAAGACAACCAGTAGGTTGCATAATGTCAATTAACATAGTGATTGGTTTCTTCGCTTAAAATACGATGTGGTTGCACTTTGAAAAGTTTGTAGTCAGGTGAAAGGTGTGAAAATGAAGACTTTAAACCATCTTCATTGAAATACAAATATCTGAAAGAGATATTAGTACTTAAATCATAAAAAAGGTTGTAGTCCAAAAGGAGCCTGCCAAAGAATGTGAAAAGTGTCAAATGACATCACTGCCTGGACCTCACACTGTTTATATATATCAAAAGTGAGTATTTATACAGTCTCCTTTCTTAATTTTGATTTAGTGTGTTCACTTCCTGTCCTACACCTAACACTATCACAGTCAAGCCTAAATGCATTTTAGGCAATGTAAAATAATAAAATAACATAATTAATATCTTTTTACAGAAAATAAATTCCTCTTGCACATGGTCTTGTAATGGTATTTCCAGTGTTGCTGTTAGAATCAGTCTGTGTATATTCAGTGCTAATCCCCCAAAAAGGCATAACTGAAGCAATATACATTTAACTGGAGGTCGTTAGGAGAAAAAGAGGTAGATTAAGGTGCATGTCAATCACGAGTGTCTTTCCTGTTCATGTCTTTTACTTCTTGTGTGGAATGAGTCACACTGCGGAGAACCCTGCACTCTGCAGGGATGGACCACAAATAAAACTGGTGCATATTAAAATAAAGAGCAACTGTTTTCAAAAATAATTTTTTTAAATGAAACATTTTTAATTTGAAGTTATGTGAATGGGAGTTTCAGATCTTACAATTCAACTGCTTACATTGTGCACATTTGAATGGTCTCCAGCCTGGCACTTCAACTGAAATTTCAACTACATTTTTGTACCTACCTTTATTTCAACTGATTTAATCTTACTTTTCAGCCGACAACTCAACTGCTTTCAGCACATACATGTCAACCGTCAGTCAACTGACAATTTTTTAATGAGGAGTTACGCTTTACTGACACTTTAATGAATTCAAGTCCTTTCAGTGCTTGAACTTCAACTAAGTCTTCAAATCTTTTCACCACCTTCAATTCGTCTGTTACTCTTTTATTCAGTTCTTCCACCTAAACTGAAACATCAGCTTCTTTTAGTAACTGAATTTTGACTGCCACTTGAACTTCAACTTTTTTCAGTATTTCAACTGTTTCAAATGTTTCAACTGCAAACTTATTCCTGATCAGATACCCACACCAAGCTGCTATGTGATGCCTAATACTAGCATTCAGTAGCCATCTATTTGGCACAGTCAGCCTGATAAAATGTGGAATTATTATAGATTCTTTTGTTACAGTATGTGTGCTGCAGTTACAGGATTCAATACTTAGTTTTTTGCTTGATACTGAGTATCGTTAAGAGCTAAAACTCCAGCTCAAGTCATGTAACTTCCTCTGACTGTGCCCACCTACAGCCAACGAGGCAGAAAGTGGCGATGAATGATCATGATCTGAATAAGTCTGTCATTGTTTCCACCTAGTAAACTCCCTCTAACTTTTCATTTTCTTACACTGTTGCATGCGTTTTTTACTGTTGTGACAGTCGTCAGAGTTGCCAGTTCTAAAAGCCCACCACTTTGAAAGCCTACTTTTTGACAGAGTTAATGAAGTACTGCCTTTCTGCTGACTTCAGTGAAGTTGGTCCACACTTTGTCTTTACATGAGCAGATTTAATGTTGCACCTTTTAGTGGCCATGTAAAGATGTTCCAATCTGATCTGGTTATTAGGATTTTGGATAGCGGCCAAATAACAAGCATCTTTTGATGGATCCTGTTGGCTAAATAAAGTCAGATCCTTCCTTTGTTTGCTCCTGGTATGCAAACAATATTTAGTTTTTATAATATTTCAAAAATTACAATACAAAAAAAGGTATTTACAGACATTCAGATCCTACTTTCGATTTTGAAATCATATTTTAAACTTCAATAAAGTAGTTAAAATCTCACTTAACCATTCAAATCATAGTTTCAGTCATATGAATTGTGAATATGACTTGACCTCAAAGCTAAACAGGGGGATGGGATTGGGCCGATGATGACATGTTGATGTTGAGTCTGTTGGGCCGGATCAGGATCTGGCTGTCTTGTCCATGTTGACTTTTGGTCCTAAATCCACGTCTGTTGCTGATTTAGCCTGACACAGAGAGTCCTATGAGAGCTAGTCTCCCCATCCCATGAATGCGAAATAAATTCAAGAAAGGGGTAAGTAGAGCTCTCCTGCCTTTTACTGTAGTTCTGCTGCAGGGTCAGTATGCTGTGGTTGGCTGAATTGACATAGATGTACAGTATAATGAAACTATAAGATAATTTATCTTTGAGCAATGTGTAGTATATCAGATATAGCCAGATCCTGGGGAAATGAAACCCCCCACCCCCCCATACTTAACTCCACTGTTTTAAAAATAAATGTTAATCAAAAAAAAAAAAAAAGTTCACTGTAATTAGCCTCTTTTGGTAATAGCTAATATGTGAATAATTTGCCAAAGTTTGAAGATATTAGTTTGTCTCTTACCACAATACAGTTGTACAGTAAGTTTAGTACAATAATTTAGTACTGAGGTACAATAACTCTGTGGTAAGCTGCAAAAGGGTCTAGATGGACACGAGATTTTTTTCCCTGCATGTTTTATTGTAGGATATAGTTAGGCAACTGTCATCTCTCGGAAGACGTCTGATAAACTTTAGAGATTACTGTTATACCCGGAGTATCAGATTTACCATCAGATTTTACTGTATCTGTTGGGTTAAGGTGGTATTTGTGGTATAGTTTGCAGAGTGTCTGGTGGGCCCAGGCTGGACTTGTTTTCCAGGCTGACTGAACAACAGCTTCTCTCATTCCTCTGCTGTGGGCGTTTGGCCTGGCCAGCTTAAAGGCACTAGTAGCAACTGGACAGGACACTGTGCTCCATCGATGACCAGGGAAACAGAGAGATGGCTAGAGAGGAGGGGAGACAGAAGCGGGGGAAAAAGAAAGAAAGGAAGGCAGGCAGACAGACAAGGTGACAGAAGACACAAAGCTGTGGCAGGCAGTGTTAAAAAAAAACTTTTTTTTCCTCTGTCCATGGAGGCTGTAAGCTGTAATGGTAATAGCACATGTGATTGCTTTAGAACTCAGTTATTTACAACTTGATAGAACAATGGAATGAGTGATGAAGGCTTTTGTCTGCTGCTATATCATTTTAAAGATTTATTTTAAAGGTTTATAGGTAACTTTATAGGTTCAAAGACTTACTATAGATTATCATAGTGAAACTACTGTATGTCCACATAGCTCATGATTGAATCATTTGCTGTGAATGATTTATGTGAGATTTCCATCAACCTGATCTAATAAATATAGATGGTTCATTTGAAAGCATTACTTGATTCCCTGTGATTCTAAATGATCATTTGACAAAACACACAATATATAAAAAAAAAAAGTCTTAATCCCCACTACTGTCCCTACAGGCTGCAGTGTTCGCTACACCCAACGATCCCGGGGTGTTGGATGAATTACAACGAAATACTTTTCTTACTGAATTATCAGTAGTTAAAGCTGCTCTAATCAATATTTTCATATTAACCAAGGATCAATATATTTATGTATTATGTGAAAATAGTTTTTTACTACAGAGCTTTTCAGTGTCTAGGATTTATCCTCTGGGGGCCATGATAAAGCTTTTCTGATTTCTATGAAAGTCCAAGCATTAGTTGTGGAGATACCTTGTCATTGACTGAAGTTCTAGTCATGGTGGACATTTTGCCCAGTGGTGCAGATGAAAAGGTCAGGGAGGTCACCAGCATTGATAGGAATCATCTTCTGGGATAATGAATGTCTATGAAAAATGTCATAAAAACCTAGCCAGTATATGGTGAGATTTCTTGCTCTGGAGCAAATTGTTAAACAGACAGATGTTACCTTTCTTAGTTTCAGCAAAAAAAAAGAAATACAATGAAACTTTAAATGCCCTGCTTTCCTATCTGTGTGGTACCCTTTTCTCCCATATGCCTCCCTCTTCTGTTGTATTTTTAAGCAGTTTAAAAAATCAGATCACTGCCCAACATGTATTGCAATCGTTTGGCAGTCTCCCAGAAAGAACTGCACTTTTCTTTGTTTGTCTGGCAGTTGTTTGTTATTCTCCATGTGTGAGGGGAAAAAGTGAGTTGGAGTGCCCTCAGACATGTTTGTGGGAGGGAGGCTTGATGACACGGTTAGAGAGGGAATGGGCTTCGGTCCTTTGGGAGGAAAACGGAGGGGGTGGGGGGGTAGGTGGGGATTGAAATACTGATGCACCACAGGTTTTTGCCATTAAGCCCTGTCCTTTTATCCCTATAGCAAGACCTTGCCATTTTTAAATATATGTATGCTCCCAATAAGAGTTTCAAAGATAATCTCTCTGAGCTTAGAGTGAATTCACAAGCAACAAGAGACAGCACAAAGTCCAGGTTGAGGCATCTGTCAAAGGCTCGGGATCTGTTTCAAGAGACAAATATGATTACAATAAAGCCTGTGTTTTTCTCACAACAAGGAGAGGGGAACTATTCCATACATGGTCTCCGGCTTTATGATGATCTAACATAGGCTTATTGGACAGCATGGAAAGAGAAAACAATAGCTATGTGTTCTAAATTTCCCCCCTAGCTGTACCCCGCTGCTGAAGCACCATGTTTTTGTCAGTCAGTTGGAGAGAATTTAACATTGTTATCTAACTGTCTTTCTCTTAGACTTTAATGATTTCCAAATGTTCCATCTGATTGCTATTGGCAACCATTGCGTGTTTAGCGTGATGTGTTTGAAATGTGAGCGGGCCTTGGCTGGCACAAGGCTGTGGGGTAAAACACAAGGTCTGACCCCGAGAAAAAAAAAAAAAACCTGGCCACAGACGTTCTCACAGGATACATGACTCTCTAATGGAAAAGAGCTGTTTGGTACGTCACTCAAACCTCAGCGCTGTGCTTGTGTGCCACCCTGGCTTCATGTGAGATGGGTGTATTAATGTGCTCAAGTGGGTCATACAGATGTAACACGTAAAGGATGTTTATCGTATAGGAAGATCTCAGGTTGTGGTGAAGGTTGTTAACAACCTGAAAGCTTGTGGCTGATGAAAAAGGAAGTTCCGCATGATGCAAGAGCAAACGTGGATGCTAAGTGAAATCCTGTAAACATGAGTGAGTCTGTCTTTAGGTCAAGCAGCCATTCACAGATCACTGAGCTGTTCATTAAAGCTGGCTGTGCGGGAGAGAAAACACAGTCAAGAGACACAGGACTGAGCTTTGGTGTCCTTACACCCTGCTGAGTGCTGCTTTGCTTGATTGACTGCACTCAGTCACTGTTTTTTGTAGCCGTGGCTGCTGGGATTTCTGTCACTGAAATGAGAGCATCTACTACAGAGTAAAAGAGAGATAATACATGTCCTCAGTATTCCTTTTTGCTTGTAGCATTGCTAGCACCAATACGGAATTTCATGGCCGATAAAAGCTAACTTTTTAGTTTCCAATTGTCAATAAATGTTTTGGAGACAAGTTGTAGTTATCCTTAGAAAGCCTTTTTTAACAGACATTGTTCTTTATCTTTCCCCCGCATAAAAGAGCACTGCACCAATGTAGCATCACACCCCTGTAACAACCATCAGTTCTAAAGCAAAAGCATCAAAATCAACGAAGCAGATCCTGAGATATCTTATGTATTCCACACATTCCTCTTCCTTTTCAAAATCTGGCACCTACATTACCACACAGACTGTCAGGTCGGAGATTGGGGTGTGTTTTGCTCATAGCAGCTGATGTAGCCTTATCCATGTAGCGTCAAGCAGAGATGAGAACTTAAATCTGTCAATCCAAAAAGAAAGTCTTGAAGTGTAAGAATTTGAAATACAGCCTTCAAATTGACATTTAATGGGGACAACCCAAGCTGTGACCCGTGACCTTTTTAGAACCCTTTGCAACAGCGATTTGCTCATTTGTTTTTGATGCCCTTCAAGTATGCCTGCTTCAGCGGTTTTGACTGTGCAGTGAGTTGCCCTCTACAGTATGATATGTAGAGAGTGGGACAGTGTGAGCTGGATCATTACAGTGGACCATGCTGACAGGTTTTTCACCTCAAATGGTCCAGGAGCTTGTCACAGGTATCTCAAAGGCAACTAGTGGAGGCCACAGCTAATGCTTAGTTACAGGCTTTACAAGACAGTGCACTTCCAAAAATAGGTCTGGTTCTCTTCCTTAGTGATTATAGGAGGTCAAATTTGACCATTCATGGACAATTAAAATGGTTAAAATTGGCTAAAGAGAATTCTAATTTGAATGCTGTGTGTTGATTATATGTCTTACACGTTACTCAGGCTATAGCTGTTCAGACTGAGTGACGCTACGTTGTACAGAGGAAAAACCTACATTATAGAGGACCAAGAAAAAGTGCATTTACTGAATTATTCTGTTTATGTACAGTTTGCTGGCTCCAGTTGCTTTTTTAAGAGGATTTACTGTACAGTAAAAAACATACACCTCATCAAATGCAGAGATCCTAGCACATGCCGTGGCGTTTGATCTATACACTATTCTTTCCTCCACTGCAGGGCCATTGTTTCGCAGCCCATGTGAGCTGCTCCCGGTGGGGATGGGGCACCCGGTGCAGGCCATGTTGAAGAGCTTCACCGCCCTGTCAGGCTGTGCAAGCAAGGGCACCAGCAGCCTCCCTCAGGAGGTCCACATCATCAACCTGAGAGGACATGCTCCAGAGGGACCAGACAACTCCCCGGCAGAAGTGAGTCATCCTTAGTAAAAGAACCTTAAACTTGAGTTAGATTCTCTACCACCATAATTAAGTCTTCAATAAAACAGTCAAGATTACACTTTGAGTCAAAATAGCACATAGCAAAGCGTTCAACAATTCCCTACACCTCCCTTCATATCTATCGCTACATGAATTATTGAAAACTTAATAACGTGGTATAGACAAGGGGTGGTGTATTGTTTTTTCAACATTAACACTAAAGTACAGTGAGCGATGATCTGCCTTCCACGCTGTCACATCTTCTGGTGACTTAATTTAAAAATTAAATGGTTTTGCTGAGAAATGCCTCTCTCAAAAATGATATCATTTTTATATGTCATTGTTATTGGAGGTTACACTAAATACAGTAAAATAAACTGACTGAAAATACTTTTTAGGGTAAAAAAAAATCAAGACACTGGTCAGTTAGTCATTTAAATGGCTGTACATGGATCTATTTTCCAACCACCTATTTGTTTTGTGCAGATATCTCTGTTGCGCTCATTCAAACTATCAGCCCATCTCCCAGCCATCTCTTGATAGTGTTCCTAAGGAAACCACTCCCTGTCTTCAGGTGTTATACAGCATGTCTCATGGCAGGACTCCTCAAAGTCAGCCATAATTTTAACATGAATCACGGGCCCACTGCCTTTGAAAACGCTGCGTCTGGATTTTAAACCCACCCCCTTCAGTCACAGCAGTGTGAAAAGCAGCATGTATGGACTCGCCATTGCAATTCTGCTGCTGATGCAGGCTTAAACGTTGCCAAGGACAAATATATAAAAATAGTGTGTATGAGTTGGCTTCATCAGCAGGTAAATACAGAAATTGCTGTCTGGTTTCAGTGGCTGTGTTTGTTCTCAAGCTTTACTACATGAACTTAACTGATAACAAGAACAATGGAAGGATTGTCTGCGCACTCAAAGTCAGAAGGATTTGTCTTTTTGTTGTAATCTGTCATGTTTACTCTACACAATGTAATGTCGAAGAGCTGAAGCAGTTCCTAAATTAAAACAAACTTTTTTTATTTTGAGGCGGCCTGTCATGAGACAGATTATTGAGTGCAGTAAGGATTTTTGACATAAATTAAATTTTCTGTTTTTAAACTTGCGCCCACAAGAGCACTGCAGAAAATCAAACAATCTTAACAATATTTTAGCTGCTGGTAAAGCTGTCACAACCCATGAGACTGGCGGTCTAAATCTTATTTTTCTCTTGCTCTAAAGAGACCCTTCTGCTGGTAGTGATGGACAAAATAATTGTTCATGAGTACAGTGAACTGATAAGGTCTAGTAGTAAAACTTATTTCTGTATATAGTCTTAGTTGTTTTTTGTTTGAGTTCATTTATTAGGATTTAAAGCAGAGGGATAAGTGCATTCATTAAACAAATTTGGACTGGCACAGTCTGTGTTATTTGTTTTCTTTCTTAACAGTTTTATAGACTCATTTGGTCTTTAAATGACCACTCACAGCCTAACTGTCATGGATAGCCCTGCTAGTAAGTCTGAAGGCCTGTGAAATCCATCTATGCACGACAATATATCCAGCTGCTGGTAACCCATCACCTCCATGGTCAAGTGAGGACTTTTTGCGGAGGAGGCAGAAATCCAGCTGTCAGTTCACCTGCCCACAGCCTTGGCTGCTGAAGGTCGCTCCAGCTCTGGTTGAGATTAGGTGGCCCTGCAGAAGCTCATACTGTGAGCGGAGGTGTCAGCTAGCGAAAAGATAAGATCCCCTGAAAGGACACTCGGCCCACTCCCATTCTGGTCCTCGATTGCATTTCAACGCAGGCAGTGGGCACGGATTGGCCTGTCGGACACAGGCAGCCTTTTCCCTAAGGGCTTACCCTTCAACAAGACTGTGCAGGAGGGAACATAGTGCGCCAGACTGGTCTCCCTGACACAATCTGCCCCTGATCTTTCGTGACAGGAGGACGTGATAATCCAGTGGAAAAAAGAACCACATTGCTCTTTATTCTCTATCCTTGACCAGTGCGAGTATAAAAGCTATTCCTCATTTATGAGGCAAATTGAAAGCAAGTAAAGTTGTGTCAGTGGAAGGTTTCTTGAACTTACTTCTTAAAAAACAAACTTTTCCAAACCACGTAACTCAACAGGCTCTTCTCTTAAAGGAACAGTCCACCGAAAAGACTTTTGAATATCAAACAGTAACACCTTTAGGCTTGAAATGTGGCTGTGAAAAGTTTGCAGCTTGCTCCGCTACGTAAGAAAATATCTGTAGTCAGTTTGGATTCAGAACAGTTACAGTTGATTCCAACAGCATCCCAGTTTCAGTATAATCTGTTCCTCCTCTGTCCATCTCTGTTCTCAGTTTATGCCAAATGCTCATATTGTTGCTAATATATGTCTATCTATGTAGATAGATAGATAGATAGATAGATAGATAGAGCTGGATTCATTGCCAGTATGTATTTTGATCATCCTACTAGCTTACAGACCATAAAAAGACGGTCCGCATTGGAAGTCTACATGTTAAAATCATTTTAGGCTTAAGATGATTTTGGGAAATTGGGCCCAGGACCATGAAAAATAACCTCTTTGGTGAATATAATAAAGTCATACATGAATGCAAAATTCAAGTCAGCTTCTGAGACCTTCAGATGGCACCTTCTTAAAGAAATAGTTTGACATTTTTATTCGCTTTTTGTCAAGAGTTAGATGAGAAGATTTTAAGAACTCTCATGTCTGTTTAGCACAAACACTTGAAACAAGGGGAAAACGCTTCCCTGGCTCTGTCCAAAAGTAATAGCACCTACAGCACCAGCCCCTGTAAATCTCACTAATTAACACAAAATTTTAGGGGTTTTCTTTTTCCATAGAAAATCATTTAAGAACATCACTTTGTGGTTTTATGTGGGTAGCTTGATATTCAGCATACAGACATGAGAGTGATTCTCATTTACATCTCAGCAAGAAAGCAAAATGGGTATTTTTCCCAAATGTTGAACTATTCTTTTAATTTTAGTGTTTTATTCCATTTTAGTTGTCAGATCTGGAAGCTTGCAAATCGACCCACTCTCAATAATGAGTCTTTTCCCGTGTTTGCTTTGGCCTGTGTGTCCTTTGTTTATTTTCATAGTCAGCAGAGAGGTGGCTGGTCAGTCTGCAATTATGTAGATTTATGAAATTTTATTATGTAGTTCTCCTCCTCACCTCTACTGATGGGGGAGGAAGTGGTATCTGGGCCACAGAACAGACTGTATTTGGATGTTTTGTACGACGGCCTGCAGCAGAAGAGGTGCCTGTGGCGGAGCTTTGGCCGTGCCGGACTGGCTGTCTGGGTTGAGGGACCGCTGGAGAACACAATGTGCCCCAGTGACTCCTTAATAAGTGTCTGCAAAGCCAAGCCTTGACCAGGTAGGGGGAATAAATCTGCTATTGCACATGGTGCATATGGACTAATGTGGACAAAGGGGATTACAGGGTCAATTTCAGTTTTATACACACACAGGCAGACACACATCCTGCAGCTGCGATGTGTGAGGCCTGCTTCACATCTCTTTCACATCCATGTGTAAAAGTCGCGGCTTGCAGTTTGCCCATGTTTTCAGTAAAGACGTGAGAGCAATGAATTGTTTCCTGCCTACACCAGTGAACCCATTCTGTATGGGTATTAACGAAGGGGTATGAACTGTTATCCACAGAAAGAAATGCACAGCTGGACCTGACTCAGAATACACACTTTGGCTCCTGGCCAATCTCCACACCAAAGCCAAGAGTTATTAAGTGCAACAGAACACCTCAGTTGTGACTGTGCATAGTGCTTCGTCTGGAATAGGCTCACATTTACAGGGCTTGCAGTCACCGTAGAATAACACACCAGAAGGAGAAAATATGGTAATCATTCATTCAAGTAGCCTAAAGCTAGAAATATCCACAATAATATTTTGGATAGTATTCTG
The DNA here is from genome assembly GCA_031216445.1 of Lateolabrax maculatus. NCBI lineage: Eukaryota > Metazoa > Chordata > Actinopteri > Acropomatiformes > Lateolabracidae > Lateolabrax > Lateolabrax maculatus. The sequence continues at coordinate 23,666,330 of CM062196.1, read as the reverse complement.
GTGATGTATAAGCCATGTGTTCAAATCTACTGAGGTGAAAATAGCAGTGCGGGCTTTAGTAAAAGAAGCTTAATGCTGTAAGATTGATGCTAAAATGGAAGAAGTAATGAAGAAGTCCAATTTTATCTTAAGTTATAAGTTAGGAGTAACCACAGCTGTTACGCTTTTGTTACAACCTAAAATAATTAGTTTGGAAATAGGTTTAGCCTAGTTTTCAAGCATTTTCTCAGTATTGGATCGCCCAGTTACTGTCCTCAATGTCCACCAGTGAGCAAGTGATTACGTCTTTATTGCTGTAGTGCTGAAATGTGGCAGTAGGAAAATAAATGAAATGAATAAATGATTAAGTTTTAGAGTTTTGTGAAATTTGTGCAGCACCCTGATTGTATCAGCAATTCAATTTTCATGATTTGTTCAGTCAAATTTTCAAGACAAGTCAATTTTATTTATCATTGAAAAAGACAAATTTGTATCAGAGGGCTGGTGGTCTGGCAGTGCCCACAGAGCATTGCCACACCACTATGAGGGAGATTTGTAGGCTGGCTTTACTTAGCTGGTTTGAAATTTCATGCAAAAGTTTTTTTTTTTTTTAATCATACCCTGGATTTTTACTCAGTGTTTCTTTTAGACAGTGGGCTGTTTGTTTCATGGATTCATAACTCTACTTTTCCATAAAATGACCGGCACTGAAACTGGCTCGCCTGGACAATAATTCTTTTTTCTTCTTAAGTGTTATTCACATTTGTCTGAAATAAAGAGTGATGATTTCTTCAGCTCCAGTGGTCGTGATCAAAGAAACAGAAGCCCATGTGTGCCTCTAAAAGAAAGAAAGCCCAGGCTGAGAGGCAGTATCCTGGAATAGGACTAATAAAGTGACTGTTCTGGGCTGGCAAGTCACAGTATGTGACTCTGTGGGTAGTGATTTCCTCAGATAATGGCATAATAATTTTCACATTTTCACAAAATTCAATTAGATTGTATATAAAGGATCTAATCTCCTAGAGCAAGAGAACAAATGAGAGTTGCAGTCAGAGTGAGCTGTGCTGCAGACTAGACTTGCTGCTCAAATTTCATCCGAGCTTTAAACCCATTGGGATTTTGAGGCAAAAATATATTTTCGTCGGTTGACTATTGACCTAACGGTGTTGGTGTTTTGCCACTTAAGCTCTACCAAAACAATGACCTCATCCCAAAGTGATATTTTCTGTTCCCCCTGCTCTGGTTCAACGGTGTAGGTATCAAGTTTGAACATTTTTCCACATGTTCCTTCTGACACACGCTAAAGTGGCTTTTTGCACCCGGGTAACAAGCCACCGCCACATGTGCGTTGCTGCAGAGCTTGGCACTACGAAAGACACTCAGTCCCCCAGCTGCTGCAAACTGTAGAGCTAAAGTAAGCAACTCAAAAAAGGCCTGTCCATGCATACAGTCGGGGTGATATGGTAGAAAATAAACAGAAGGGGCCGGTGATATCTCGAATCGGCCATCTTTCTCTAATCAGTTTACCAAAGACAAACATCAAACAGAGCCACTGGCTCTGAATCAGGGTGAGGCAGAGCAGATGATTGTTTTATCAGCTGGAATTTGTAGATATCTTGAGTGACTAGCTGGAGGAGCTCACCAGGCACAAACAGCTGGCTGGAGCACAGTGTCAGATATGAGTTGAGCTCACACACAGGACATACTGCACACTCAGTCAGCAATGTTTTTATCTGAACTTGATTTGAGCTTTTGTAGGACCTTAGATCAAATGTCATAAAGCTTTTGCTCACTGCTTGTTAAACAAAATCTTAACTATAATGATACTGTAGGAAGTGCACACAGTTTTTTTCAAAAGAGGGCAAAACTTTTTTTTGGACGTATTTATGGAAACAGCATATAAGTTTCAAGCCTCTGGGTGGGTGTTTTTCTCATGGCCCCATCTCCCCGCTTTGATGCCGTGTTATTTTCTTCAGCATGTCCTGCCATTCTGCGATATCACTCAAAAGATTGCTATCCACAGGTCCCATCTCACTTTGACGTCTTTTCAGGCTGTTCAGGCTTCTTGCAGTTTGGCATTGAGCTGAGTGCAGACTGATTACCATCACAGTTCAGGGGAAAGGCTCCAAGGTAGCATCCCCATCGCGCTCGAATATGTGGGTGGCACTGATAAGAGCGGTCAGCAGGTTATGGTCCGCCTCCTATCCGTCAGTCAGCTCTTTTGCCCCGGCTCCCCTTCCCTCTGTAGACCCTCAGTGATCCAGAAAGAACCAAGATCCAGACAGACAAGACACACGCACATACACACACACATCAGATAATACAGCATGATTAGTCCCAGGCACTGTGCCTTTCTCCTCCTGAGTTTTCACTTCTTAGCCAGCCCTCTTTGTTGTCCATTTTTATATGTTGATAAATTTGAACCCATTCTGATTTCCTTTTTAAAAACATGCAAGCCATTTATTCAGACACTGTGCAGTATGTCTCTGTTTCATGTCATGGAAACATTGTGCTTTCTTTCTTTCTTCTTTCGCAAGTTGATTATTATTTCCTGGGAGGGAGAGTGTTCCTAGATTAGTCTTACTTTTTGGCTAATTAAAGGATGTTTTGGGTTTTTTCTCAGAATCAACAGGGATCGCCAGTCACTTAATTAGCTCTGTCAATACAGGAAACTGCGAGAACACTGAGCCACACTGATAACTGAGCTCTGACTGCAGGGTGTCGATGTTTGTCTACGAAAGAATCACATTACAATGTTGATACGCAGTGTTTATGAAGCACACTTGAAACTCTGTGTGATTTAGTTGGCTTGAGAGGTCACCAAATTGCAACCTCATGCAAAGAAGGACAAACACATCACCCATTACAATTACAGTGTCACAGGCATCGGTAGGGTCTGAATCTAACCATGTGGCTTTGTTATACAATAAAGGCTGGATGATTCATCATTTGGGTTTTTGTTCCAGTTGATGCTGTGTTTGTTGTTGAGGCTGATTTAGAGCTTAAAGTTGAGGCTGTATTGTTGTTTTGTTTTTTTAACATTTCCATTGTTTACACATGCTACCACTACTAATGGTATGCTCTGTGACGGGCCTTGCTTATTCGGGTACAGCTGTCGTCCCTTGTGTGGAGTGTAATTTCAGCAACATGATAGGTCTCCAGCCGTGGCGGCTGGCAAATGCGCCCCACAACTGTAACAGACACCGCCCCCCCCCCCAAATCCCTGTGCCAGCCTCCTGATAATCAATCAGACGTGGCCTCCCGTCCTTTTCTGCAGGGTTCAATGAAAGCACCACCAGGGACAACTCGGTGCCGCCTGACTCCCGTGAACACCACTAGAGGCACTTTGATGCCTGGCGTTCCTGCACCCCTTCTCCCCACAACCTGGCTGAGCGACAGGGTCAGGCTTACCAAACCATGTGACGGCAGCTTCGCGGGCAGAGATTCAACCAAGCTCTGATCAGAACTGATATAACTCGGTGTTATCACTGTGTACTTGCTTCAGTAAACCTTGAATAATTGCAGATAATGACGCAGTTTTCCCTTTTTCACCGTCAGCGCCTCTTGGCACTTCCTCTCCTTAGCGCTCTGTTTATGTGTACGTTTTCAGGTGACTCACGTCTTCTGGAAATGTTTCTGTCTGGGTTTAATTTCCTCATCTTTTACAACTCTCTCCCTCACTCTCATTCTTCTTCTGTCTCCCTATTCCATCTCTCAAAGCCAGGGCCTCAAAGCCAAGCCAGGTATGATTATATCTTGGTTGTTGTTATTCTCAGAGGAGCGATACACACGCTTTTTCCAGAGTCTGGACTAAGGGGGAAGCAAATATGTTGAAAAAGAGAGAGAGTGAGCAGTGAGTCTCTGATCTGTTTGTTTGGATCATCATTCCAGTTCGCCTCATAGTTAGCCCAACTGTAATTTCTTCCATTTTCTTCTCTCAGAAGGACCTTTCTAACGATTTTTGCAGCACTTCCATGGACCACATCACTAAAGCCTCACTTGTGTTGCTCTCTTCCAGGGCCTACATCCTTAGAGGACTGATAATTAGGCTTTGATGCTTCATGTTCACTCTCTCTATGCTGTAGGCGTCTCTTGTTAAATGGCTTCATGCAGCATCACAGTGACAAGTCTTTGAATGCTGAGTATCTGCCAGAAGATAAAAATCACACTTCACTGGATAGAATAGATCTCTTCTAAAGGTGACAGGAGTCTAGCATGCAGTTGGCTTGGTGAAGCACAGACTGTGTGGGTGTGAGAGAGGGATGTATGGCAATATCCCTCATATCTTTCTGGTTTTTCATTCTTGCCTTCTGACTAGGTCATTGCAATTTTTCTGGCCAATATCGCAGTTGGAATTGTGATTATTGTCTATGAATTAAACTGCAGGCCTGTATTTGTGGTCTGCATAGCACTGAACAAGATACTTTACGCTTTTTGAGGTTTCAAAGGTCATTCTTGACCCTGGGAACAGCAGTTAGATTATTTTGCTAGATTATAGATTATTTTATGGACAAAACAACCACACCTGAAGCTTCATTTAGTAGCTGTTCTGGAGCTTTCGACCATATCACATCATCTTCATCAGAAGACAGTTTTGTTGGTTGTCATAAAATTGTAGATATGCAAACTCTTTCTGAGCATTTTGCTTATTTTGCTTCCTTGGCGAGAGTTCAATGATTTATATGAATCAAAAGCCTGCAACAAGTTACCTTATCTTAGCATAAAGACTGAAAACGGGGAAATAGCTAGCCTGGCTCTGTCCAAAAGTGACAAAATCATCTTACCAACACTTCTACAGTTTATTGATTAACAAGTTATATAACTTGTTATACCTCTCGATAATCTGTAGCTTTTACGGGTTATTACATACTGTTACTATTTTGTGGACCAGACAGTGACTCCAGGGGTTTCTACACATTGCCTGTAACCTTGCTGATAGGTTTGTTTTGAGCATAATCACAAATCTCACTTCTATCTCATCTTGTTTCTACATGAAAAAAAAATTAGATAAATTGATGCTGTTGCTATTGTTTATGTCCAGTGTCCTTCAGCTTTAAGTTAACTTGGCAAATTTTCTGTAAAAAAAACAAAACAATTTAGCTACATTTTGTAACATTTTACGTGAATACTTATGTATACTTGACAATTCTTAGAAATGTTCAAATATAATCATGACATTTACAAGTGACCACTTAATACTGATAATATATTATTGACAAACTGCCTGACAACATTACAAAAACATTTCTCTATCTGATGACCCGTAATGATACTGTTTACTGCTCTGCACTGTAGCAGCTTGACCCAGCGGCAGCTTCACAGACTAACGGGATGAGCTGCATCACGGTACAAAATCCGGGAAGCCAGAGACTTCAAGGTTTTAAGCTCCAAAATGACGTGATGTACTTCAAATGTTTGACTGGAAGATTCAGAATACTGTTTACGATCTACCAGCTGTTAGTATTTTACAGTAACAGTCACTTCATATTCAACTACTTAGCGAGCTAGCTCAGTGCTCACCTAGACTGTTTATGTAGAGAAAGAGAGAGTACAGACACAGGCATGCATGCATATGTCTAAGCATATCAACCAGACAACTGTAAAAAAAAAGTCACTAGGCAATAACGCTGTACAAACAGCAACAGTCAGTAATTTAATTGGTCAACTTCAGGATTTAACATTAATTAACTACATCTGACTACATTTGTCAATTGCAGGTGAGAGTAGCAAGCAAAATCAACCCAAATAATTGTTTCACCGCTTACCACTTGTTAAGGTATTGTTAATAAATGTGATTTCAGCCCTATTCACAACATGTGAAACATTGTAGCACGGAGAAATATAGATAATATTGAATGGATGTAAGAGATTTTTTGACTCCATTCTGCATTTAGTCTGGTTCAGAACCAGTAACAGACTATTATATAAATAATTTACTTTGTCCCAATACCAATCAGTCTAAAAGAGTACGGTATTGTTTGCTGATTACTGATTGTTGATCTGTAGTAGCTTAAATAAAAAGCGTATGAATGTAGCAGAAATGCATTGTACCAGAAAAATGGTAATGGTTTCCATTAACAATAATCATTGATAATATACACACCATAACCACATCCAGACAAATTATTGGTATGAATATTTTCTACAATTTTTCATGGTTCTAACTCATGCAAACACTTCTGATATTAAACTGTCAGCTCAGTTTTACAGTTCTCCATCATTGTAATTACAAATCATTCCATTATTAGCTTCAATGGAAGCACAAAGTCTGTATTTATTGAGAAAAGCAAAAGGCCAATATTTTTGCGAGCCATGACTGATTAAGTTACTGTTGGGGTTGTTATACCATATAACGTGAATCCTTGTGGGTTGAATTAGTGATTTACAGGCTCTTACTGCTGACACACAGGATGGGGCTAATATGATTAGTCTGGGAAGTTTAAAGAAGAGTTTCAAACAGACCACCATAGCCTCTAGAGTATCACTTCTCATTCAAGCTAGAGAGGACAATTGAGAATTTTTAACAACTCTTAAGTAAGCTTTGGTTATGACAATATTTAAATGTTATACTTATCTGTAAAGGGGACAGTGGAAAGCCAGGTCCTTGCCTGAGATGAATTTGAGTTGGGTACATGCTCAGGCCCTGAATCACCTGACTAGATTTGGTCCCAATAGTCCAGACAAGTCTTAACTCTGGAAACAAGAAAACAACAGTTTAGGTCCCAAAACATCAAGTTTGTTTTCCCCATCTCACTACCAGACTGTGAAAATCTATTTTAATGGCAGTCTGAGAACCAAAGGCATAGTTGCATGCTGTAGAGATGGTAACAGAGACCCACCACTTACTGTTTTTTTCCCCCTCTGTTAACAAAGACTCCACTGTGTGAAAGTTCAGATCCCGCTGAGGCTACATATCAGAGCTAAGCAAGTGCCTTTTAGGGAGAACACAGCATGCCGTCTTTGTAAGTTTATCAGCAGAGTGAGTACATAAACAACCACAAAGCCTGATAAAGGAGCACAATCTGCAACATTATAGCTCTGCAATTACACCAGGATAGTAACTGTATCGCCTGATGTGTTTGGTTATATTTCAGGGAACATGAGAAAATGAAAGCTTTGACATCTGCACAGTGTAGCTGTTGAATGGATCATGCAATGTGACTGATCTAGTGAATTTTCTCTATTTATGCCCTTACCTCTTCCTCAGTGCAGTGTCACTTGTTTTTCACTTCTGTTTGTCATTCCTTTATCTGACTCCAATCCCCTTCTTTTTTTCTTTCCTTTTTATTTTCATCTCTCCAGGTTGAGCTGCATCTGAAGCCCATCCAGTCTTTGCTCCGCCACAAGAAGCCACTGGTCTTTGTGCTCAACTCCCCCAAACCACTGATCTGGAAGATCAAGACAGAGAACCTGGCCCTGGGCATTAAACGTACCTTTCATGTAAGTCCAGCATCACTAAAAGCCTTTAAATCCGACTTCCTAAAACTGTGTATTCATTTCCTCACAGGCTAAAATGTATTCCCATTTCAGTAGCCTTCTTCTCTGAGTTAAACATTTACAGAGATAGACATTTGCAGAGGAGACCTTTCTGCACTCCACAAGAGGTTTCCCATGATTTGATCTTCATGGCAAGCATGCACGGTCATTGTGGCAAGGCATTAATCTCTGTATACACATACATGTTTCATCTGTACATACTTATTTAGCTACAGCTGTGCACTCCTCTCAGAGCTGTGCAGATTAATACTTACTATTTTCTTTTGTATGATTCTAAGATAAGTGTGGAAGAAGTATTTTCTTTTTATTATCATTATTTTGCCAAACTCAAATCAGTATCACTCCCTCACATCATGGTGTAAAATGTATTTATCTAAAAAGATGAAATGTGCTTTGTCAGCTTGATTCACACTCCATAACCACTGGGCTGTATCCCCACTCCCCCCTCCCTTCTCTAAACAATCCTGTTGATAGCTTGGCAGCTGTTCACATCTGACAGGGCGTATCCATATACTGCAAAAACCTAATAAGGGGGAATGTGTGGTAGCAAACACTAAACCACCTTAAGTTTTGCTGAGGAAGTAGTTGATCTCTCATCTTCTGATATTTGAAATCCTGAATTAAATTGCAAATTTGTTTGTAAATAATGATAATATTGATATTTGCGTTTGGTGTCCAATCTGAGGTGCAACTGATCCACATTTTTAACATCAGCAAGACACTCATTCAAAGTCTTCATCACTAACTTGAAGTGAGGCCATGGGACTTTAGCAGAACAGCAGCCACTGTGGCCACCAAGTGGTAGTTACAGGACGATGGCAGCTACTTTAAAGACATGTTCATGTTATGCCTGTGACATGCTAAGATGCAGTGTAACGGGATCACAAGTAGAGAAAAGTCTGGAAAGATGTCATGTTCTGGGGCTCACTTGAGTCCCTTTCACACATGCACTGCAACCCTGAACTTAAATAGAGACAACCTTGAAGAGCTGTATGTGAGAACGCAAATGCCTGAACCAGTCGGATCAGACATTAAACAGACTTTACCCTTCCAGCTCTCTAGTACAAAGTCAGTGTAATGCCCGACTGAGAATTCACAGTGAGGGAGGGGGCAAATCGGTGACTTGCCCTCAGTCGACTGCCCTCTCATCCACAGCCGCTATATTTTAAAAATGAGGCTGGCGCTGGATAAACGCAGCCAGCTAAGCTGCGTTATTTTGACAGGGCTGAATGCTGCGCCGTGAAGCTAATGGAAGATCGTCTTTGTTTGATTTCTTGTAAAATAAACACGGTTTTATTTCTTTAAAAAATTTAAAAAACCGCAGCATACATGTTCATGTCCGGACGCTCCACCGGTTAAACTTAAGTCTTAAGAAGAGAAAAAAAACAATTAATCACGATTAATCAAAGCAAATTATCCAATTAATTGATATTTTTTATCAATTGACAACCTTAGTTTGCGAACATAAGCTAACATTATCCACTGTAACAAACCAAATAAGTCTGTAGCAGCAAAACTTCAATAGTACTGAATTGAAAAATGGTCCATTTTCATTTCTATGAATTCCAAAAGGTGTTTTTCCCTCTTTTGAAAAGTTACATTTTCTAATTTTTTAAAGTTGTCAAAAGAATTCAAAATAATTTTGTGTTAGGACCAGGGTACATATGGTGGAGGGTTAGAAGAGGAAGAGAAGAAGTTTTGGTGAGGGACATCTCAGTGTAGTTGGAGCCAGGTCCCCTGGAGAGCCTGCCATATTTAGTTAAGCTACCATGGGGCTTTGCTGGGAAACGTAATAAAAATGTAAAAATGGAGTGCTTTAGTGCCCTTGTTCAAAGCCTATGTATCACATGAGAAAATCATAGCAAAATGAGACCCAGAAGCTTCAGCCAAGGCTTAACTATTCTATATTGCGATGAAAACTTTTGTGTTTGACTTTATATGCTCTGAAGGCTTTTTGGTATTTTTGGCTTCCCAGAAGTAATCATTTTCAATTGTGTGTTAACACCACAGCATTCTGCAAGAATGCAGTATCAGGTACACAAATTCTTTCCATATGTGCTCGAGTGTTTTTTTGCTTACTTCTCATGAGCAAAACATCCTGCCGTGAAAGCCAATGTGACACGGAGAGGAATATCCATGGATTGCAAAATCCTTCTGCGTTATGCACAAGCTCACCTATACACATGCATACACACGTTATATAAAGAGCCTCGTGTTGCATTTAAATGTTCTCTTTGTCTTGTCCCCTTTGACATTTACAACATCTAGAGTGTTAATATGCCTCTTCTACACCATTTGTAACTTTTTAAGGCTTATCTGACGGGACTTTCATCACCTCTGCATTGAGTGATTACTACAAAACGGTTGCATAGTTAAAGGGTAGGGTTCTGTTTTCTACTCATCTTGCGTCCAAATTAATATTTCTTTTAAGAGAATTCTTAGAGAAATTTAGAAAATCTGTTGTTCTAAACTAACCTCTGCAAGTTGAATAACTTATATGGGATGTGAACAGGAACGCACAAAAATCTTTTTTTTTTTTTTTTTGTGCTTGCAAAGCTTAAAGAGAAATACTTAACATGAAGACATGAGCCCCGAGTGCCAAATACTCCTTTTAATTTTAATTTCCTGTATTAATGGTAATGTTCTCTTGTCAAAAGAAGCATCTGGCCTCCCTGTACTTTCCTAAGCTGTAATAATGACTGGCCAGTGAGATGTTTGTTTCTGCAGAGAGCAGCAGGTCAGCATCACAGTAAATGTCTCCCCTTGTCAGTGGTGGCAGACAGAAAGCAGCTGACAACCATCATTAAAGCCTACAGTTCAGGCAGAGCTGTTACTGTGCGTCTAATGATGTTGGACATCCAAGCTTTTGGAGAGCAAGGAGTTTTCACCTTTTCTTAAACTCTTATGAAAAAGAGGCTGCTCTGAACATACTTTATAAGATACATCTCTGTATAAGAGGAATATGCATCTTCAGATTAATTTACAGCAGCTACACATACTCGGCATCTGACTCGAGAAAAAACATATTCACTGAGACAAAACTGAGGTATTGGCTTTCTCTGTTTGCCCTTCAGTTTGATACTTGTCTGACACATAATTGCAGTTTTCAAGTGGGGCGAGGAGAGATAAAAGGAATTTTAACGGTGAAGAAGGAGGCCCCTGCAGTGCTGAGCTAATGTCTTTGACTGGTTGTAGCACCCCCCCTCGATTTAGGTGTTAAGTATTTTTTGTTTGAGTGGCAGCCCCAAGCCCTCTGGCAGTGCAAGCTGTTGGTATCTTATCCACCAGCCTGACTGCACATTTTCCCAGATGTGCTCAGGTTCTCTCCACAGTGACACCTCCTTAACATGCCACACAACTCAAATACCACACAACATCACCAGCCTTCTCTTCACTCTTTTCACTCTCATTTACTTTTTCGTCAATAATAAATTGCAATTGCCCTGCCCCCCCATTACTTAGTATTGCTACGCCTGTCAAGCTTTCTTTATTTTCACAGGACATGGCGACATATTTACAACTTAGAAATTGTGAGAGACTGAAGTAAAAGAGTCAGAAGGAATTGGTTTTGGATCTTACACTTCAGGACAGAAACCCACAGCCAGACCTCCCTCACACTGCCTTTCCATTAGAGAGGCTTTTTCCTGGGGCTTAATTGGACTGAATCAGGCCTGCCAGTCCCTGTTTCCTGGTCCCAGTGCTCTGGGTTCCGTGGACACAGATGGGCCGCCTGGAAATGCTTCAGAGACGTTGAGCACACTGTTGCTGTTGGCCACTGGACCCTGTCGCCTTCTAAAACGCTGGAATCCAGACTCTTGTTGTAAAACATGTTCTCCACAGCACTCCTTGTCAATCAGTGGCAGGAATCATGGTGGGTCTGAAATGATACAAATGTTGAATCCAGGCCAAATTTTATTTTACCAAGCGACACTCGGATTCCGAGTGAGACACATGTGCAGAGTGTGCTGTGTTGACTTTGTGGCCAAATGTATATATTTCTTTTTGGGGGTTAGGGGAGGAGGGCTGTGTTGCATCTCAGCTTGAAAGGCTTGATGTGGATCAAATGTTTTATGACCATCGATGGAACAACACTGTAAAGTTTTGCTGTTGGCTTGTGTTGCCTATTGTTTGTTTGCCAAGCTTTGCCTTCTCACTCCTGTATTTCTTTCATTAGTTGAAGGCCTGCAGTATGAGTTCTTTTCGCGAGCACTCTTCTCAGTGTAATTGTTAATGGAAACCATGGGTAGCCACCATTGGTTTTTATTTGGAGACAGGAACGGCAGAGGAACGCTCCAGAGTGGCGCTGAGACATATGGTATTGTTTTCTCCACAACAGAGCCTGCCAGTTTGCAGGAACACACGCACATTTGCAGCGAGCATCGTGATTAGCTGCACATATCCCCTCGAGAGACAGGATCAAATCAGCCACAACAGCATTTATCACATTAATATCACCAGAGAGTTATTGCATTCTTGCATTATCTATCAACCCCTTCTGTACTTTCCATCCCCCTCTTCTGCTTGCAACACCTCTTAATTTCCAAACAGCCTTTTGCGATTTCCCAGGCTCAGGGTGTTGCCCAGTGAGAACGCAGTGGAGGATTACAGCTCCATGATAATTGATCTCAAACATTTGGCATGCCTACTTTTTACTGCACATATGGCTGTAATATGTTGATGCTTATAGGCAGAAAGGGCAGGAAATATGCCGCTAAATGTTTTGGGCCATGTAGGGAACTCGGTACTGGCAGATGTGCTTTTAGCACAATAAATAATCAAGATTTAAAAGACACATATAATACTGAGCTAACACTGATTATTTTATTTTAGTGAAGACAACAGTTACCATGTGAGCCGTTGAAGTAACATACCTGCCTGGAAATACCATTACAACATGTACATGAGTTTCTAGCATTACGAACATGAAAGCATGAGTTTCAGTCCCCATGGTATGCAACTTCTCCTCGACATTCTTTGTTTGCACTCAACTGCCAAGTACAAGGAATTCCTCTTAAGTCGAGGTAATATCCAGTTTTCATGTATTTCAATTCAGAGCACATTACAAGGCCTTCAAAATCTAACTTCAAGTCAGATTTTGACAGCAATAGCAATAGATCGCTAAATAAGAGACAAACTCTATTTTCATATAGTGAGGTTATGCTTTACTTGGCGATTGCTGCAAGCACCAGCTGGTCATGAGGCCAATATGAATCCAACACAACGATCTTTTAGATCTTTTTCTAGAATTTTCTGATACAAGTATAAACAAAAGGGGCGAGTTTCAGCAGGGACCAATCAAATGAGCTCCTCTTATCCCCTTTTAAAAGCAGCAACAGGTGAAGAGAGCGGGAGAGAGAGGCTGAGGTTTCTTAGAGAGAAAGAAAATGTTTGTGATGCACCTTCAATTCCAAAATACAAATATGCTGTCAGGGGCAGAACGTACAGACAGATGATGCCCAATGAATAGTCTAAAGAACATAAACAAGTCTAATTGCATAATACTAGTCCTTATTTATCCAACGGAAGAAAATAAATTAAACAGTCCTCATATCCTAAAACAAAAAAAAAATTACAAAATAGGGTTTGGTGATTTACTCCGTAAATTAAGATGAAATCCCGGTGTCTTGTCAGAAGATTTAAATTTTTAATCCTGTGGATAGCTGCGTTACTCCAGATAATTTTACAGTTAAACCTTTAAATCTGTGAGTAAAAGCTTTTCCAGTCTGATATTTAGGGTAATAAAACAATATTTATAGTACCTTTTCAGATCCCGATGGATCCTTTTCAGAAGTCAACATACATGAAAGGTGTTTAGTGATTTTGGACACAACTGTGTGCATGTGCCTTTTTTATGCCTGAAGCCACCAGAGTTGCTTGCATCTGCGTTCGCTGAGCAGCATTTAATGCAAACGCAATTTTGTGCCAAAATGAGCACCAAAATTGTTCTGCGCGATCCGATCAGCATAAACACAGCCTGAGAGGTGCCTCTCCTCCCACCGTGGTGCAAACACATTTGTTTGGTGCCAGGAAATTAACCAAACAGGCGCAGACCCAAAATAAAAAAGACTTGCACAAGAGGAAAATTGAAAATAAAAGCTGCGTTTTCACTAGCGCTGGCTTTGCGCCTGCAGGAAAATAGAGCCCCAAGTCTTTTTTTGGGAGAGAGAGAGAGAGAGAGAAAGGGAGAGAGAGTTTGTTAAAGCCCAGAGTGGGTCCCTCACTTCCCCATTTCAAATTCCTGAGGTTTGCAGGGATCTGGAAGGCCTGGAGCTAATTTGGCTTTCAGGCTTTCCCCTCTAATTCTTTGCGACTAATTATAGTCGTATTCCCGCAATTAAACTGATAAACTCTGCTGAGTTTGGCAAGGTTAGCGGAGAAACCCCAGCCCCTCCTCACTAGCTCAGGGCACCACCTCTTCACCATCTTTGCTTCTTTCTTTCCTTCTGTTGCTTCTCGCCGTACCAAACATACTCAAAATAAAATCAACCTGAATTCTTCGACAGAGAAACAGACAGGCCCCAGTATTTATGGCCTTTGGTGACAATGCCAGGAACATCAAGAGTCGCGTCCAGAGGTCAGGCAGATGTTGCACATGAGGGGTTTTGAATAGTTATGTCTGAATAACCTAAACACCCCAAATGGATATTATTCTATTATCAATAAAGCATGATTGCAATTTAGGGACAACTTCATAACATCATCACAAAGAAGTGGTCTTGCGTATTCCTCTTGGATTCAATGGATTTAATGTTTTAATTGGGCCTGCCAGCACTCTCTCAGCTCATGCATACAGATAGGATACCTAGGGAGAAAGAAAAACAAGCATGGAAATAAAATGAGGTAGGCTGTCTAGACCGTGTGCTCGGACTCATTTGGTTGTTGGGTAGGTTTTTCAGCACATGTGAATGTTTATCTCTCTGAAATGAAGCATATGGGCTGAGCTCCATTAAATGCCAAAGGGGGTGGTCCCTCCTCAATACGGCCGGGCCAGTTTCCCTGTCAATCGCAAATCAGCACTTCTTTGCCCTCCTTCATTTTTTTTTTTTCTATTTGACTGTGTACACTTCACCACTTATATCACTGCAGTATTCAGCGGAAAATGTCTGAACGAATTCAAAATGTGTTTTTAACGCCCAAGTATCTTAAACGCTGGAGTGTTTTACCTGTTGTGAGTGTGTGTGTGTGTGCCTAGCCTGCTGTCTTTCAGTCTGTCCGTGTCAAGTGTTTGTGTTTTCTCGCTCACCCCTTGTGGCTATTTCGAAGCAGACCAACACATTTGTGATGACGCACTACAACGCAGTGTGCTGTGTAAACACTGGAAGCCAGACACCTTATTGTGTAGAGGAACATGTGTAAAAATACGCAGGGCATATTTGTAGAAGCTTTGAAATAACGGTTGGAATAGAGTGTGAAGGATGGGTTTCACCAATGTTTAGAGAGGAGGTTTAATTTTGGAAAGGCTGATCTCTTTTTTTCTGTCTGCATGCAGGTTCTTCATTCTACAATTTTCACATTTCATGTAAAATAGGGATGAGCGTTTTATTTATTTGACTTTTATGTGCTGAAAGGCTGAAAAGGTGAATATATAAAATATTTGATAAATTAGTTTTGACATGCACTTATCTTTCCTTTATTTCTGGATTTACTATTACATTGGACAGAACTGAGATAACAGCCTATCACAGCAGCTCTTTTGTCCTCCTCCTGCCTTTCCCCCTCTTCTAGGTGCCTGAGGGCTCAGAGGTCCACTTTCCGCTGGGAAACTTCTCCCTCTCCTGCCACGTCCAGAAGGAAACCCTTCCCCATGGCAACGAGCACCTCCTCAACTGGGCCCAGACGAAGTACAGGGCAGTCACCTCCTTCTCTGAGCTCAGGATGACTCAAGACATCTACATCAAAGTCGGAGAAGGTGTGTACTAGATTCCCAAAATTCCCAACATAGCTCTAAGGCCCCAAGGCATGCCTCCCCATTCCCGTGTAGCTCCCATAACTTAACTTAGCTTTTGTGTTTGAGCCCATGCTCGAGGTTTACATGCACTACTCTGAGAAAAGAATTTCCTTCCCTCAAAGACATTCACACTATTTACTGTGGCTGTGTACAGCCTTCAGTATTAATGGACACAAGAAAATAAAGAGTGCAGAGACTATATGTAGTTGACGAGTTTGGTTTTAAGATCAGTGCATGCAGTGCACTATGTAGTCCTACATTTTTAATGTATAAACAGATACTTTCCCTCTTTTAGATTTTTTTATTTTCAATCACAGTGCTTAATATGTCCTAGTTCTAGTTTTCTTATCTTAAAAGATAGTAAATTGAATATCTTTTGGTTCTGGACTGTTAGGCAAACCAATAAATGTGAATATGCACAATA
The DNA here is from genome assembly GCA_031216445.1 of Lateolabrax maculatus. Lineage (NCBI taxonomy): Eukaryota > Metazoa > Chordata > Actinopteri > Acropomatiformes > Lateolabracidae > Lateolabrax > Lateolabrax maculatus. The sequence continues at coordinate 23,650,482 of CM062196.1, read as the reverse complement.
GGAAATTGTGACAGGTCTATTTTTCACAGTTTTGTGATATTTTATAGACCAAATTATTTATGAATAAAAGACAAAATAATCGGCAGGTAATTAATAATGAAAATAATTCTCAGTTGCATGCACATTTTTAAACGCATGGCACATTTTTCTGCCTGGTATCTATCAGAACAGAAAAGAACAGAACTGACCTTATTAGATTCTTTATACTTAAACCACAGGCTTCTGTAGAGGTGATGCTTTGGTTAGACATACGAAGATATTGCTGCATGACAAAAAGTGAGTTCTAAATAATAAAACATACTGTACAGTGAAACTAGCATCAGGACAGTTGTTTGAGGGCGATGTGAATCTCAAGACCATTCAGATTTAGTGTTTGTGTTTCTATGTATGTATGTGTGATGATGTGGAAGTGGGAGACAAATAAAGAAGTTGAAGTTATAGAAATGAAAATATGATGACAGGATAGTGTTTTAAATTAAATATGTAAAACAGACAACTTGGTATTTAAGACTTTGGAAAGTGTGAATTTGTTGGCAGATAGTCACTCACAACATCTTATCCCTGCATACACATCCTTGGAGAATTTTGTGATTTTTCAATTTTGCCAAGTGGTGTTACTAACATAGTTCTCACTAATATGATAAGGCTGCAATGAAAACCAAGAAAAAAAATCTGGTGGACCAAATGTCAGGTAGAAAAAAGCAGAGGTAAGCAGGAGATAAACCATGCCTACAGATTTTTCCAATAAGTAAGGCGCTGGGGGAGTGTGTCTGAAGTGAAGAAGCACTGGGGGATTCTCACGGGAGGCTATGACTGATCTTCACACATGTTTGAGTGGTGGACTTTGTATTCTTCATTCTCTACTGGCCGCTCACTACAGTGAACAGCAGACAGAACGACCAGCTTCACAGTGCATCAGCTCTCAGACAGGACATGTTGTTTTTAATGGGCATCTTTCACTACATGGAAATAAAACAAAGCTCATGTCTGGAAAGAAATAATGGCTCCACTGCTGCAAGAGAGAAGCTCTCTGTGCTGCTGGTTGCTGTGGTGAACGGAGTGGCTTCAAGCGTTTGGCTTGTGTCATTAGGGGGCTGTGGTTTGGCAAAAGCCCAGAGTGCCATGATGTTTACTCCAAGTAAAGAGCTGTAGATTTCCACTCCTTCACATCACCAGGAGTGTTTCATGAAGACGGACTGATTCTCACTTTGCTTCCTAACCGGGCCTGCACCAGTGCCACAGAGGTTCCGGAGGGGAAGGTGCCAACCGTCAGTTTACACTTTGTCCAAGGCTCTGTTTGCCAAATAAGGAAGCAGCTGTCTTGTGTTTTCTCTGAGTGCTGAGAAGTGGCCTAACTTTTCATGTTCTACAGGTACTTTCTAGCAGTTAACGAATTTTTGAACAGTTGTGAAAGTGGAGGAAAAAACACTAGAAGGTTTGATTGAATGTGTTTATGAATATTATTGTCCCGTTATTGCGGAGGAATTCTTGCTTAATTTTCCCACGTAAAAACCGAAAGGTAAATTTTCCTGTAGATAAGAAGACAGGTCATGCCAACCAGAGCATGCCCTAACCTCACCCACCACAGGGCTGGTCCCAGTTAGTGCTGAGACAACGGGAATACCAGCTGCAGGGCTGTGTAGGGAAGTGAACAGGGAAAACGGTTCTTCAGCTGGAACAGCCGGCTCAAAGAAAACATCCACTCTAGTGAAGTCTCTGTGAGCAGGACATTGAATTCCTCCCAGAAGCAGGGGGTGCTGTTCTGTAGCTGACCCCACGCTCTGACCTCCCTGCGGTGGAGGGGTAACAAACAGCCGCATTTCTCCTTCGGGGGGATGAAAATAGCCTCAGAGGAACCCCCTGAAAAAGTAACACAAACGTCTCTCCACTTTCAGATACAGTGTTTTCAGACACCTGCAAGATCGACAGCAGGTTCCTGTCTCTGAACTACCTGGGCGGCTACGTGGAGCCACAGACATCAAAGGGCTGCGTCCTGTCTGGACCCGACAAGGACCAAGAGGTCCACATCATTGAGCTCCAAGCCCCCAACTCCAGCAGGTGAGCAGCCAAAACATGTTGTCATAGTTTATTTTTGAAGCCAAGATGCTCTCACTTATCTCTGTGGAGTTTGTTTTGGATGGAAATTTAAAATGAAGGGGGGGTTCACTTAGTTTTCTTTTGAGAAAGATATTTCAAATCTGGGTCTCAAAGTCCAGGTTTCCAGATAATCTCCTCACTCCCTCAGTGGACTGATTATTCTGTACACCCAAAAGACCGTAAATCTGGGAGTGTGTTAGTAGCTCCTTCTACTGCTATCTGGTCTGTAGCGCATATGTCTGCTTTTTTTTTATTCCCGGGAACACATCCAGCTTTTTAATTAATTGGCCAGACACAGAAGGCACGATAACACCACGTCGACCCAACCATCCAAAATAATTTTTTCTCTCTCCTTTCCTGCAGCGCCTTCCAGGTGGATGTCATAGTGGAACTACGGCCTCTGGAGGACGATGCCCTGCTGCATCGTGACGTCGTCTTGCTGCTCAAATGCGCCAAGTCTGTCAATTGGGTCATCAAGGCCCGCAGCGTGAATGGCAAGTTGGATATAGTGGTAAGCTGGCAGCAGGACAACAGATAAAAGCTTTTCTTCCAGGAACATGTATTTTTTTTGCCTTTACAGACTTCACCACTGAGATTTTATATAGTCTTATCACACATCACAGTCACTCACAGACAGAAATGTCATCACTTTGCACCACTGACCAAAGAATTTGTCACACCCGAATGTGTGTTGAATCGGCGCCTGGTCCCCGCTGCAGGGCAGGGTGGGGATAACAGGTTAGGATGGAACTGTGAAATTTTCTTCGTGGCAGCTCCAGGGATTGTCACCACATCCAAGGAGGCAGTGGCAGCAGCGGTGGGGCCATCATGTGTTTTCAGAGCTGAGGCCGCTGCACATAAAGCTCAAGCTGCCTGCCATCAGTCATAATGTGAATTACGAGCAGCGCTTGCTACAGGCACTTTCTTAAGCAGCGAGCCGTTAGGACCTCCTCGCCACACACATAAGACAAACACTGGCTAATTACTGCAATATATCAGAATACCCTTTACCACATATAAACGCTGAGTATGAATATACAGTTTTGATATTAAATCTTCATTAGTGTTCTTAAAGCCCTTAGGAAGTATAAGAATATGACACCTACAGTATGTACACAGAATAGTTTAACTGTAGATCATGTCGATGGGAAATTGGCAGTTTTCCAACCACTGTAATTGCTCCAGGGATGCAATTTCAAACCCCATTTCTTTCTGTTCTCAAAAACATTCAGTGTCTTAAAACCGAAGAAAATTCACCAATATTTAACTTTTCCCAAAACATTTCATTTTTGCGGAGTCTGGAGACATGTTGTACTAACTGTATGGTCGTGCATGCACCTCTCTGCTGTTAGCTCTGCACTGATTTCAGTTGGGGGGGGGTGGTGGTGATGTCTGTGTTTCCTATGTGTGTAATGCTGATACTCCTACAGGGATGCTGCAGCCGTGACACTGCACTTTTGCCAGGCGCGGCGTGTTTTCACAGCTGCCTGGTCACTGCTGTATGGTGTGTCAGTCAGGTTGCGTGAATGTGATGCCAGGTCGCAGCCTGAGCTACTTACAGAACAGCACAACTGGATTGCAATACCCCAGCAGATTTATGTTTTCTTATACCCACTTAACTCTTTGACCTTGTACAACAATATAGTAGTTTGGGTTAGGAATGTAGATCACTGTTAGCATGGCTCTGTTGATGGCAATGTCGGTTTGTCCATCAGTCCACAGATACTGTATCCTACAGACTTTGGTGATCCTCAGTTTTCAACATTTACTACATGCACATGTTCACAAGATAAAAATGCATGGTGAATGTGTGTGATTACCTTTGAGTTTCAGCACTGGTCTTTAGTGATAAATACACTTCAAGGTTGTTTGTGTTCACACCAAACCCCAAGTACTGCCATACATTATCATCAATGTTAAATCACAGACGGATGGTCAGTCTAAACACAAGGCCCCCCCCCCTTTTTTTTTTTTTGTTCCTAAACAGCTGACATTTGGACTTTTATTTGACAACAGTGGTACACAGGATGCTGTGCTTGTGCAACCAGTGTTTGGGAGAGTGTCAACTATGCGTGTGATATGATAGCCTCATAAAACCGAGGCCCCGCTTCTGTCAGAAAGCGGGTTCTCCTCAGTGTTGCTCAAGAGACTTGAATGTGTGGGAAATGGCTGTGAGAAAGAATCATTCCTCTCTCACACTGGGAGGGCTTACAGCCGGGCAGGAGCGAACGTACATGTTGGTCTCTCAGCATTGATTGAGCTGTGACACGCCCATTACCTCACACTCATGCACATGACTCACACTTGACGCAGAACGAGTGCAGGATTGTACTTGAAGTTGAATATCTTTGGTAATACAGTAAATCATGTCATTTGTTTCGGAAGATCTTAAAGGAGCTTACTTCAATGTAAGGTCTTTTAAAAACAAAAGTTATTTTTGATGGGAAACATTCAATATGAAAAGACAAACGACACCTCTTCCTTCTTCCCCACAGGCCTCTGATACAGTGAGTGTTAGTTCAAATACGGAAAGACTGATGCAAGTGTCAAAGTCCCCCAAGCAACACTTGCCATCGGGGTCACAGGCCTTGATCAAATGGGCAGGGGACCACGGTCACAGTCCAGTCACGTCTTACACCAGCACTCCCCTGGCTAACCACTTCAGTATCCGACTCAGGGAGCCAGGTGAGCTGAAGAAATGTCCGCTGAATTCTCCACTTTCTTTGAATTATACTGAAGCAGAAAGAGAAACAGTGTGTTCAATTAAATTATAGCTGAAATACTATTTGAAGACATACATTTTGGCAGTTGCTACAATATACAATATTGCACATTTTACAGTCCTTATAGAGGAACCAGCGTGAGTTTTATAGTTGTAGTCCTGTGTAATTTCCCTGCCTATAAAATCAGCCCTGTGAGATTCTAACCATGTGCAACTTGCAGATTTGGTGGATCCTCTGGAGAGCACGTTCCCTCCAGAGCTCTCCATCCTGCGTGACTCTGGTGCTCATGCGGGAGCTGTCTCGCGGCGCTCCGACCTGCCCTTTTCCTTCCCTCCACCCATGTCCCCCGCACTCGACGACCGGCCTTGGGGCCACGGAGAGCCCGAGGAGCATCAGGGCATTCAGAGTGTTGGCCTCAGTGTGCAGTGTGAGGACACCAGGATGGTGGTCACCATCGACAAAGAAAGCCTGCAAGTGAGTGGACAGCATGATTTAATCCATCATGGATCCTGCATAGAAACTTACAGAGGTTCAACTGATGATTATTTTTATTTTTTATTCTATCATAAAGCAACAAGTATAACACACACATCCAAGTATACACAACATAAAAAAATGCAGAAACACATACATTTTATAAATATCATGTAACATAAGGTGTTAAATAAAAAGATTATTTATCAAATATTTGTATTTATGAATTACAATTACAATTACAATTATTTACAACCAAAAATATTAATTTAATATTGATTTTATAATGATATTAAACTGAGAAGAGCAAGCATACCAGATCATATGTAAAGCTGTAAAAAAAAAAAAAGTGGCAAGTGGCACGTGAAAAATGTTTCACGGTCCAATCAATCAGATGTTCTTTTGGATATTTTGTTTTTACATATTTGCTCTTGCGACAAAGACTAGATGTGACATGGAGGACACGCAAATAGAATACCAGTGTCTGGACCAATTAAGCGGCTGAATAAATGTTTTCTGCACTGTGATTAGAAAATGCCAAAATAACCCTCCTTGAGGCTAGGTCATTGATATCTGGAAAAGCATCCAAACTGTGCATGCATTTCTATTATACCACAATGGTCAGTGTGGTAATGATAGCAAATGAATAAACTTTCTACATACACAAATCTAAAGGTCACTTGTAGGTTAATATGTGGGCCCTCGGCTGTAGAGATCAGTTATGCCTGCTGCCATGATAATAGCTGTACATGAAGTTCACCAGGTAAAAGTAGGTCTACAAAAGTAAAGAGAGAAACACTGGTAAGTACAACGAGAAGTGAGAATGAAACTGAGAAATTAATCAGGCTAACATTGAATTAAGTAGGACGGTCCCCAACATTTGGCGTCTGAACACGGGGACAGCGCTGTCAGCCCACATCACAGAATGGAAACTGGCATAGACTGTAATTAGGAGAAGCTGGGGCTGGAGCTAGACCACCTTGTGGGATTTGTTTATTCCTGGGAACTCAAAGTCTCACACAACCGCTTTGAATCTTAAGTCCTTTTTTTTTTTTTTTTTACAATTCCCAAAATGAGTTAAAGGAAATAAAGGAAAACATTTTTTTGATCTTTATCCAAAGGTTTTTTTTTTCTTTTTCATGTTTCCTCAGGCGAATGGGTTTGCTCATGCCAACCTTACGCTCCAAGACCCAGCTTGCAAAGCAACAGTCAATGCCACCCACTACACACTGAAAACTCCTCTGACTGGCTGTCAGACCACCGTATATCCCATGCAGGGCCCAATGGCCCTCTACATCAACTCTGTGAGTACAATACCTGTTATTACATTTTAGTTTAGAATAAGTCATGCCAATAAAGCTGCGCAACCTGAACCATGAAAAAAGCGGTGTTCTAGTTTATAATGTAAATAGAAATGTGAATACTATAGTAGTACTATAATAGTTTTTAAAATGTATGTGCTAGCAACACCAGCTCTCAGCTGTCAATCAACAGCTAATGGGAAACGCCCACATAGAGGCTTGAAGTTTAAACTCTATTTCTACACATGGTTTTATCCTCTTTTTTTGGAATATGGAAATGCACAATAGCTGCAGTATCATCAAAGTTTATATTCCTTTACACAAAAATGTGAGGAGAAATCAATTTCCCTTTCAAATTTGAAGTACATTTTCATGCAATTGTTAACACTTGCAGTGTTACATTATTTTTCTGACACAGTGTTCACATCTGACATCCCTAGTTATCTTCATTATTATGGAATGCATTGATTCAGCGTGTTTGTTCTAACAAGCAAGGATGAATCACTTCCTCCCCAGCCTTTAGAAATCTTTTGTGAAGGAAATTTGGAACAACTCTTTTTCTGTCCAATGCAGATTGAAAACCTGGGCACATGTCCAAGGTCGCCTTTTGTGTTAGCACTTGGATGCAGGGATAACCCCTGACCTCTAGTCAAAAGAGATATATTTTCATTATCTAGGTCCCTACACATCAAAGACAATCTGTTTTGGCTGTTGTTTCTCCTGCCCTGTGACATGTTGATTTAATTCAGCAGTGGCACCAATAGCAAGTCAACTAACATTTGGTGCAGACTTGAGAAAAACACTGTTAGTGTCATTAAGACTCTCCTCTCACCTCATTAAATCAAAATGTCCTCAAAGCAGCGTGTACTCATCTCAGACCCCTGACATTCCTCGGCTCTGCAGAGAAATTAAAAGTATTTTTATATCTTTGTCCAGGGTGAGTCCCACTGCTGAAGCCACAGGACATTCCCACATTTTTAATCCAAGTCACTGGTTACAGAATGTTTTGGCGAGCCCTCTCAGCGATTCAAATCTCTATGCCTTTGGCTTGCTGAATTAAGCAACAGCACTCACAACTGCATCTGTCAAAAAAAAATCTGGAAATAATTTTCATAAAAGTTTTCCTTCCTCGTGCTAACTGATGTGGCTTAGGCTTTGTGAGTAAGGAACTCCTCTGTGGATTGCAGGTTTTGATAAGTCACTCTGAGACTAAGGATGGGAGTGGCGGGCCGGATTATGAGGATCTGGAACCTGGAGACCCAGTGGAGTTAGAGAGGACATTTACGGAGCCCACGGAGCACCAGTCCGTCATAGTGGTAAGACAGTGTTATCAGTGTGGTTCTGCTCCCACACAGGCAGGGGTGAATGTTAAAACATCAAGACCACCAGATCATCTACATCTCTATGTAAATCATGCAGAGTTGGAATAAACTTAATTTCCCAGAGTCCCTTGGTGCTAGTAAAGACTCAAAGGCTCCTGCAGTCTTTGTCTTTCCATGATATCTGTTTTCTGAACTTGCCCTGACATTTTCCATCTTGAAGTTTCTCCATCTTTTTCCCTCTCCCTCTACATTTTCCTTTGTCTCATCCATTCCTCATCCCCCACTTATTGTTCTTGTTGACACAGCATCCCTTATGTTCCTTCAATGTTTTCTGGTCCACCTAAATGTGGTGAAATGCTGACACACAAGCCACGTAGGGCGATAGTGCTCTGCAGCGAAATCTGGCGTCAGATCCCTGCTGATGTTTGTGTTGGCTTTGTCTTGCTCTCCTCCCAGTTCAATTGCACATACCGAAAGAGCCAGGAATCCTCAGAAACAGTTCCCAGGATCGTACCAGGACCAGGGAGGCAACCGGTCAACAACATGACGTTTAACATGGAGTTGTACAGCACGCTGCCGTTCCACAACCCTTCACGCCAGACCTTCTACACTGTTTCACAAAATCAGCAAGTCTTTGTGGAGGTATGTTTTGCATTTCTAATACATTGCCTACATTATGTGGCGTACATGTCATGCTTGTTTTGCAGTTTAATGTGGTATTGTCTTATGCAATGGGTGTTTTTGTCCCTAAATGAAAGCTTAAGTGAGAAAACTGTGCTCTGTGTACACTCTGTCTGGGACTTTAGCTTCCTGCTTTGATCTCTTAGTGTGGCATGTAAAAGGTCAACTTGTATTTTGTCTAGTTGGGGCTAAAAAGTGAACACTCACTTTCACCCCTCATATTCGTTGCACCTCCTCTCTACGTGTCTCCGCTTCCCGTCTGTCTGTCTCGAAATCCTGTCGGCCTGTTTCGCAAACAGTAATTATGGAGGTCATGTAAGAGATGGCAAAGGCGCTTACTTTGAGGTCCTTTTGAAGAGATGATTTATGATGATATCAGCGGGAGATGCTCCACTGACAGTGTGGACGCAGAGCCAGCTGGTTACAAAGGGTTTTCTGTGCATGTGCATGCAAGAGCTTTCAAATGAGGATACCATCACTGACAATCCAAAGGAAGGAAAGATGAGGAATAATAACTGAAGGGACTGCCTTATGGATGGAAAAATATCGCTACCACCCTGACTGGGACTGAAATACAACTTGAAGAAATTTTGTTGCAGTTGACATCTGACGTGTTAGCAAATAGTTGTTACACAACAGACCAAAAGAATGATCTGAAAGACACCTTGAAGATTTGCAGAGCTGAGGGAAACTGGGTTCGCCACTATGAGCAACCCCTTCCATATTAAAGAAAATATGAAGGTATTATATTTGTGCTGCTTTTAAAGGAACAGTTTAACATTTTTGAGAAATGCACTTATTCACATTCTTGCTGATGAGATTGATACCACTCATGTTCTGAAGCTACACCCAGGAGACCTTTAGCTTAGCTTAGCATAAAGACTTGAAGCAGGCAGGGGGAAAACCGCTAGCCTGGCATTGTCCAAAGGCAGAAATGGCTCATTTATTAACGCAGCAGAACTTGTTTGTGTATTCAGTACCAAAGCAGAACTGTAAAAACGAGACATTGTTGTTTTAGGGGGTTTATTTGCTGGACTATTTCTTGGCCAGAAGCAATGGCCTCCTTGAGTGTCGTTCCCCCTGCTTCAAATCGTCATGCTAAGCTAAGCTTACTGTCTCCTGGCTGCTTCATATTTACCTGCGACAGATATGCGAATCATACCAATCTTATCATTTAACTCTTCAGTGAGTAAAAAATTTAATTATTCCTTTCAAGACTTTTTCCCACTGATCATTACTTTCTTTACTAAGCACAAAAACAAGGGGGTTCTGAACAGACCATTGTACAGTGGGTATAAGCTGAAGTATAACAGCAGTATAAGTGATTGTGGTGTAAAATATGGGATTGAGCTAGTCTTATCATAGTAGCATTGCATTCTTGCTCAACTTTGTCAATAACAAGCAACTTCACTCGTCAATCATGACCTCCGTCTTACTTCCATGAAAAGGCATGCCATGACAAATGTCAAATGATCGACGTATTTGAAGAACAAATGTTCTTTTCTTCCCCCTCTTATGCGGTTTCAGGTCACATCAACCGCAACAGATCCGGAGCTGGGGTTCACCATCGTAACGTGCTTCATTTCTCCCAACTCCAACCCTAGCGTATCCTCAAACTACACGCTCATCGAGACCGTCTGCCCCAAGGACGACTCCGTCAAGTACTACCCTCCCAGGGACTTCCCTATCCCTCACATGCAGATGGAGAAGAAAAGTCTCAGCTTCACCTTCAACTCAAAGTTCAACATGTCCCTACTTTTCCTGCACTGCGAGATGTCCTTGTGCTCCAAGAGATCTCAGAGCAACCGAAGACTACCACCGGTATGCAGTGTAATCTCCTCCAAATTACTTTTATTCTCTTGTTTAATGATTTTACTGTACAAGCCATCAAAGTTGTTTTAGTCTCTCCAGAGGTATGTAGTATTAACTTTTTGAGAACTGTTTGTTTGAGTTTGTGTACCATCTTTACTCTGGCTGGCTTGAGCCATTTCAGTATCAGGTCTGCCCCAAATGCTGAGCAGGAAACATGAATTGATGTAATCTTTGCCAAGTATCCATCTGCAGAACAAAATAAGCATCCATCTTTGCCATCATTTTCATTTTTCTCTTACTGTGTCCAACTCAAACAATCTCTCGCAAGCACCTTTTTTGCATGTAAAAAAACTACTGATAACGTAGTGGCCCGAGGCTGAGGTCAGGTTGAAGCTCTTGAGTTTGTAATTTGTTTGATTTCCAAGTTTATGCTTTGGGTCCGGTGAGACAGAAGGTATATACTTGAGGTTGAGAAATGTGAATGTTTGTTTATGCTTTCATGAAACCCTTTTTCTTTTCTTCTGCAGAGCATAAACATATTTTACAGAGTGGCATGTTTCCTTTCCTTCACCGTAAATGTTGTGGTCTTAAGTTCTTCATTTTCTCAAATTGTATTCACACAGTGCTTACAGCCCAGTGAGACCTGCGATTCTCTTTCTCTGGACAATATCGTGGTGATGATGATGAACACCAAGACGTCCACCAAGCCGCTGGTTGTGGTGAATGGTTCCGGTCCACCAGACATAACAGGTTAGTTTAGGGGAAAAGAAACACACTTCACACCCACTTAGACCTCTCACTCTCATCCATGTCTCCCTTTTATCAGCTCTACACATTATGAAAAATTTTTTTTAGTATAGAGTGTGATAAGGAAACTGGAGTAAATACTGAAGCCGGCCTGAGAGCGGAGGAGCCAGAGAAAGCTCAGTCCGGTACTTGGAGATTAGCCCAAACCACAAAACACTGCACACCACTTCCCCACATCTGGTCATCATTAACTGCGGTGTGTGTTTGTGTGTGTGTGTGTGTCTTGCGATTGTGTACGCAGGTGCGCGCATATGCGTATTCGGTGTGTGCGCGCATGTGTCTGTTTACATTAACGTCTGTACACAAGACCGGGTGTGTGTACATACTAGCATGCGGTTGAGTAAAGGGGCGTGTGCTAACGCTGAGGCCCAGTTCTGCTGCTCTGGACCAGTCAATGCTGAGGGAGTGGTGGAAAAAGAGGAGTCATACAGAACCAAGCTCCAGTTGTTTTCACTTAGGACCTTCACTGTGGCCTCCCCTTTCCACTAGAGAGAGGGAGAAGGGAGGTGTGTGTGTGTGTGTGTGTGTGTGTGTGTGTGTGTGTGTGTGTGAGAAAGAGCGTGCACGCGACGGGAGTCCGGCCAGACCCTAAAGGCCCCTCGATCATCGCTTGTTTAGTCACTCATTCATTTACTTGCTGCATTTCGGAGTCTCAGCGGCTGTGAGTGTGATCGGAGCATGTAGATGGAGGGGAGTGGGGTAGGGTGGGGGGGTGCGTGAGGTAACCATCGTCACATTTTATTAATTATGACCTAAACTAAGATGGGGTGATATCATGAGTGCCCGATCTCTGGTGCACTGCCAGAGTCAGCATCCCCTCTGAGCAATGACATCAACAAGAGACAGACAGATATTGGCCCATTGTTAGAGAAAAGATATCCAAACGAACGTATGTTTTCAGTAATTGAGTCCAGTGTCACATATCGATACAGGTATCGGACTCAACATTCCAGTATCAGTCAAGCTCTGGTGTGAGCTGTCAGAGTTGTACACTAAATTGCTCAACAGAAGTGGGTGGATTTATTACACTTTAATTGGGTTTCTCTGCTGGACAGAGATGTATATTCAGTCACTTTTTTTAGCACAGAAGTCCCAGTGTTGATGTTAGAGAAGCTGCCGGAGACATTGGTGAACAGAGACTCTGAATTTTGCAGTAATGAGCGAAGTGAGTGAGTGAGTGAGCTAAGCTAGTCCAGAGTAGGCAGCAACGTGCTCTGCCCACACCACTATGCCAGTGCAGTGGGTTTATTTTCCATGGAACAGATTAAGCAAACACTGATATGCAATAAACACAGTAAAAAAAAAAAAACTCCATTTCAAAGGCTGTGTTTTATAACACAAAGGCATCTCTTATGCTAGGAGGGCAAACAAAACAAGCAGCCTTTTCAAGGGCCACAGTTGTGCACTGGATAGCATCCCAAAGAGTTGAACTTGATCTACAAATCAAAGAGGGCCACTTGAGGCCAACTTGGTGCATGGAAAAACATAACAGCCTCAAAGCCCCGCCATCAAAAGTAGATTTACTGCTTCACAACATCAATAACTTTTATGCCTTTTTTATGGATCTGGTAATGTTCAGGAAAAGTTTAAGAGTATCATTTATGTGAGAGGTTGGCAGTGTAGATTATATCATTACACCAGTACAAGTTAACTTTAGTTTAAGTCTGTAAAGAGTAAAGGAAGAAGATAATGACCCTCCACATTGTTTATCTCATCTGTGATGATGAAGCACCTTAAAACCTGCTGAATGAGTGTTTTTTTGTTCTCCCCATGGGCTGCTGTGTTCTCTGGCCGGATGTCAGGTTACTTTATCACTAAAATTATCATAAAACTCAGAACTTATCTTTTTCAGACTCACAAGAAAAGGATGTTTCTACTTGTACATGATTTTGGATTTATGCCTCAGTAGATTGTGGCCTTTAAAAAAGTGTAAATCCTCCACACGTCTGATTTTTTTTCATCAAGTATATACCAAAGAGAAAGATGTGAGAGCAGATCCATCATAACAACCTTTTGAACTACCGTATATAAAACCACTGTATATTACCAGTTGTATGTGGAGCTAATGGTCTTGTGGACCTCAGTTTATTGCAGTCACAATTCTTGAACTGCAGAGTTCAACTGTAGTCAGCTTTATACGTACAAACAACCAGTGTCAAGTGAAGCCAGTGGTTTCTGCACTCTGCGAGGAGAAGTCAGAGTTGAACAAAAACAAGTCATTAGGCAGGGGTGCTCTCCCATTCCATAGCAAGCACACTTACATAAACAAATGACGTGCATTGAGATATCACAACTGTTCCAACTTTGGCAACAGCTGAAAGCTGCAAACATACTTCATGAGTTTAACTTCTAGGGTGCTGTCTGGTTCAGTAACAAAGTGAATAAAAGTCAGGACCTGACAGACATCAGGGCATATTTGAAAAGGTACCATGACTTTTCAGCTTGATAATCATGGGCGTTCTTAGATTTTCTACATAAAACATAAAATAATCTTTAAAGTCAAGTTTACATGAGATCAGTACACACCGATGTCTTTAGCTGACATCAGTTGAGTGTGCTCTTCCTGTATCTCTGTGGCTTGTGGGGCATTGCTGGCCACTCTCTGCATTCTTAGCATAACAAGTCACACGGGACAGATAACACGGGAGCGATGGGATCGGGGTGAAGGGTAGCAGAGAGGACGTCCTCTGGCCATCGTCCCCTGTGAAATTAAAGTCCTTTCTGATGACCTGTCATCATCCATTACGCGAGATGAAAACTCAAAGGTGTTCTTTCCAAGAATAGAACCCATTGTGCCGGAGTCTTGGACGGGTACCAGGCTCGCCTCTTGAGTTTGCCCGTACACCAGCGCCTTTGTATTGTTTGTTAAGACATCATTACAGCAAAGTTCACTTTTGAAAGCCTTCCAGATGGTTTGAAATAAATGGTTGTGCAGAACTGGTCAGAGTCAGTAGGTTCATCCTTTAAGACACTGTCAGCCTACAGATTAACTGCTCTTTCAGTGATTTCCTGGTTCAGGTTTCTGTTTCACATTCCACAGAGAATGGCTTATCAACACAGGGCAATATCAGCAATCTGCTGACCCTCTGGCCTGCGGCTGACAGGCTGACTCAGAACATGTATTGTGTTGTATGTATTGTGTCATATATTAAAATGTCATTTTATTTTATTTTGCAGTTGCTCCTCCTCGTGAAGAGGATCCTTCTGATAATAGTAAGTTATTTAATAAAAGTGTCATACTGCAGTATGTTATTCTCCCCATCTTACTCCCTTTTCTTTATATTTACATGTGTCTATGTATGTATGTATGTATGTATGTGTCTATGTATTTTATGGAGCCCAAAAGTGTTCATGTCTTTTTATTTTCATGATGACAGTTTTATTGAAGCTCATTTTTATTTTATTATAGATTTTTTTTTTTATTTATTTTACTTCACAATGGCATTCATGTCACAATTTATTCCATGATGTCACTTTTCATGACAGTTCCCGCCGTCTCACCTTTTAGCCAATCACATGCACCCAGCACAGTCACAAGACATTTAGCTTAGCTTAGCATAAAGACTGGAAACAGTGGTCAAAAGCTAGCCCTAAGGTAACAAAATCCACACATATCCCAGCATATATAAAGTTATACCTTGTTTGTTTACACCATACATAAACAAAAAGGTTAAGTGGCAGTTTTTTATGGGGGTTATGTGGATTTGGATTTTGTTACCTTTGGATGGAGCCATTTCCCCCTGCTTCCAGTCTTTATGCTAAGCTAAGCTAACATCTCCTGGCTGTAGCTTCATATTAATTTATTAATTTTTCCATGAGAGTGATATCGATTGACTTATTAAACTGTCTTTAGTGAAATAAAGGCATAAAATGCTGAAAATTTGTAATTATTATTGTTTAATTTATATATTTGACACCATTTATTAATGTTCTAATTCATTAGACAATGTCTTATTTATTTAATATCGAACTGCTCCATAAACTTACCATAGGTTCCAAAGCAGGTTTAAAATATTTTCAAATTGTTCAAACAACATGTAAGAACCGTGTGCTGCTTTGTTCCCCAGACGCGTTGTACGTGCTGGACACTCCGACAGTGATGGGGATCGCCTTTGCAGCCTTTGTGATCGGGGCTCTGTTGACCGGAGCCCTGTGGTTCATCTACTCGCACACAGGTAGGTCCTTTTACCTGCTGCTTCACGGTGCCGGCTCACCCCTCCATGTTAATGAAAAGATAAGATGCAGAGGAATGTCCGAGCCTCTCTGTGCCAGAAATGTGCCGCTGGGATTGCCAAACATCCTGCTGCTGACAGGGGCCGGTTCACAATAACATATTGACTCCTCTACTGTAAATATATCCTGTTGGTCAGCAGCAAGAGCTCTTCTCTTTCCTGCCTTTGAATGTTTTGTGTGCTGCGGGGTGGTCAATGAATATTTTCAGTACAATGGCTGGAGACGAGTTGGAAATTCCCCTTGTTGGGTTTTAGCGGCCCTCAGGAAAAGACATACAATCTGTCTATTAGATGCCAAGACCTTCCCCGTGGTCCCCAGCCTGCCGACCCCAGCCGACCCCTGAGAGGAAGTGTCCTCCCAGCAGCCTTTTGAGTTCACCGTTGCATAGAGCTGCCCTGTTCTCGTCTGCTTGACTCCTTGACCGGTGATCCGCCTTGCCGTTGACCTGTTGCCCCACAACAGATGTGTTCTCCATGGTCATCTTTCATAGAAAGGGGCAGGGTGTTTGAGCTTTCAGAAAATAAAACAATGTGAGTGTTTAAGTTTACGCCAAGTTTACAGTTGGATGGTGTTAGATGGTCGGGTTAGTAAATCATCCTCCCTCATAGTTGTGAATGTAGCAAGGATACGGACACTTGTCAGAACTGTTACAAACTGTTTAAAGTTCACGTCACGCTAAGTCACAAGTGTTTACTGAACAAGATTTCATGTAGCAGAAAAGATCAGCTGTCAGATTTTAGTGCCCTTATCTTTATCACAATATTGGTATTGGCTTCTCTTTAGAAAGCCACTTTATTAAAGCTGTATGGGTTTCCTAGCATGACAAAGAAACGCAGGCCTTGTAATTGGTTGGTTTTCCAAAGATATTAGATGTCAAAAGTGAACATGTACTGAGAAACAGGTGTAAGGATATCAGTTATGGAAAGACTTTTTCTGAAAACGTCGAGATAAAGGCACATGTTCCTGTTGATGTTATCAAAATAGGCCGTGGCTGGGTGTGTTAAGCTGTCCGGCTCAAATGACCGTACATGGCAATATTGGCAGTTCCACGTTAACCCCAAAAATGTAGATCCCCAAAAACAACCACCAAAAATATCACTTCAGAGTGTATTTTAAACTACGGCACAGAGTGATGAAACATGAAAACAGATCTGGGTCTATCCCCTCAGGGTCTGAGGACAATGTTCTTGCCCTCTTGAGAACTTTTTTTTTTAAGTTACATATACTCATTGGCATTATATTTGGAGTGGTTCTATCTATTACAGTTTTATTCCCTATAAGGCAATTAGAAGCTTAAATGCTTTGAAAAGCAACCACAGCATATTATTTGACATTTTGCTCATTATCTTGGCACATACAATAGGTCTGCATTCTGCCAGGGCCGCAGCCACGTCTGCCAAGAGCTTTGCTCTCTACCTCGGCTCAATTTGTGAAATAACAGACGAATGAAAAATTCAAACCAATCGTGAAAACAACTCACATGAAGAGACATTTCACACATTATATCTGCCCTGTAATCCAAATTTATGCTCAATGTACACACTGCACAATAGCAATAGAAAACACCACCTTCCTTTTTTAGAAATATCTCAAAGATTATTGGATGGATTTACATGAAATTTTGTCCCAACATTCATGGTACCCAAAAGATGGGTCCCAATGACCCATTCATCCTCTGAGCGCCACCATGAGGTTGACACTCGTTTTTGAGTGAAATTCCTTGCCAGCTGTCGGATGGATTGCCATGACATTTGGTGCTCACTGTGCATTCATGATTAGTAAATGTGAGCATGCTAAAAGACTACTAAAACAGCCTTTAACAAAAGGAATGTAGTAATGGATTGATTTTTGAATTAAGAGTGACAATATGATACTGCTCGATGTGAAGTGTCAACAATGTTTCCTGTCTATCTAAGGTTAATAAAGTAACTCTCATATAGATTTTTTCACTTGTCAAATTAGGGAGTTTCATGTCCTCAGACACTTTGATTAAGACGTTGTAAGTTTAGAGTGCTAACCGTGCCCCGAGATACTGACTTGTGCCTCTGCTTTTGCCATTCCTCGTCTGTTGCAACAACTTGCACACAGAATTACAGTATGTGTCTGTGACATTAAAGCAGTCTTTATCTCTCCTATCTAGAAGGATAATATTGGACTTGGGAATTTATATTTTCTCAGACAGATGAGGTGAATCCAAGTCCCTTTTGTTTTGTGGAGCTCTTGGTCCTGTGAGGGAAAGACCGCTGGCAGCTCTGCTCTGGTAAACATTAGCAGAACTTAAGGGGCCCGGAAGAGGTAGCGGGATGCGAGATTGCCTGTAGACACATATGCCTGTCATATACGCAAGCACTCGTACATACGCACACAACTTTTAGCACAAACCAAACTGTAGATAGTTAGTTAGAAATGTTATTGTGTGCGTCCCATTTTTCTGGGAAGACTAAAGCTAGAAGGCAACCAAGGAACAGGCTGCAGTAATACTTGTGCCAAATACTCAAACTAAACACAGACTTGGCTTTATTTCAAAAGCTGTTCATTGTCTGTCAGATACGTTTTCTGTAAACAAATGTTAGCACTTTTATTTGCCCCTTCGTTTTAAGCGCTGGATCCCGAGAGTCTAAGAAATGAACTGCTTACTTAGTCATAGAACAATAAACCAGTCAGCAGTTAGAGCTCCAGTCAGAAGGTCCTGCCTTGTGTTCTTTATCTACTAAAGCCAGTCTAATTGATTCCAGATAACTGAAGAAATGAACTCTATGAACGGGAAACCTCCTCGTGTCTTTTTGTTCAGAATATCATCCGTCAGCTAGGACGTGAGCGGTTGTCTCTGGGCTCCCCGAGGTGAAACCTTTTGGGTCCTAGCAGTTGAAAACACTTTGTGAATCTGTGGCAGATTATGTTTGAGGAGGGTAAAAGTTAGGGCAGATGGAGTCCAGAGTTCTCCTTGCTTTACTTTGCAGATTTGCCAAGCGCTTTGTAATGAAAAACCACATAGTTTTTAACTTGTGCTTGAGTAAGAATGCATCAATCTACACAAGGCTGTGCACAAAATGTCAGGATGAAGAGTTTTATTTTAACTAAAGTACAAGGTTTATGTCAAGTATTGACAGTCATAGTAAACAGGAGGAGATTAAACCCCTAAGTTTTTTATTTTAAAATGTAAGAGTACAGAGGAACAATGGTGGTTCCAGCATCTTAGAGGAGTGCAATTTGTAGCTTTAACCAAAATAGATTTGTCTGACTCTGCCTTTCTGCCATTTAAAACAGTTTTTTCTACCTCCCTCTGGTCCAATCCCCTCCCTGCTCCCTCTCCACTCCTGCTCTGCGTCTAGGTGAGACAGCCGGCACACAGCACGTCCAGAAGTCCCAGCCCGCCTCTGAGAACAGCAGCGCGGCCCACAGCATCGGCAGCACGCAAAGCACGCCCTGCTCCAGCAGCAGCACGGCGTAGCCCAGGAACCGCAACCCAGCGGGACGCAAAGCCCTGCCGCAGCACAGGCCGGCCCCGATGGTTCACAGGGAGGACCGGTTTGTTGATCTCCTGACCATGAAAGGAATTGTTTTGGGGGGGGGGTGTGATAAGGAAGGGAAAGAGTATGATTTAAAAAAAACAAACAGAAGAAAACACACAATAACACCTTGGGGTCCTTATGTAAATTCCTTTTGTGCAACTTTGAGTGTGTGCAGACAAATATGCTGTCCTGGTGTTACTGGCCTGTAATGGTAGTGAGACCCAGCTTGGCAGCCTCACCTCATATCTAGTACAAAAAAAAAACTACAAGAAACAAATGTGAGTGTATACCAGGCATTTCTTTCTTATCCAAATGCTGCTTTTTTTTCTCAGCCTTTTGTTTTGACCTTAAATGGTGTGATTTAGGCTCTTTGTAACAAGCAGGTGTACTCCAACAGCAAGGAAAGCAGGCAGGCTGCAGCGACGTCAGCATCAGTTAGCGAGATGTTGCTGGCCGGACTGTAACACGTTTCTTTACGACCCGCGACCCTGAAGGTGGCAAAGGAGCAAAGCAACCACTATAAACACGCCGACGAAAAGTGCAGTATGAACGGAAGCCGTCGCCTCGACACAGAGAGAGACGATGGCTTTTATAAGACAGTGGAGGTATTGAATGTATGCAGAACAGTAAACGCCAAACAAATGTGAAAGAAAAATGTGAAATACATCCTGATAAAAAGCCACGTTTTATAAAGAACTAATTCCTCCCTCATAATGGATTTCTACACATAGGGTGGTAAAACATATTTCACCAGTGCTCTCTATACAGTAGTTATAGTAATGCATTTCAGCAGATGGGGCTCTGAGTCTCCGTTTCTTTGATGTTAAACACACAGTGGCATTATGGATCCCCTTTTGTTGTTAATGGAATAAATTCAACCTTTTGGGAAATAAGTTAATTTGCTTTTTATCCAAAAGTTAGATGAGAAGATCGACCTCTCTCGTTTCTCTATGTTAAGAGTGGAGCTCATTACAGGAAGTGAATGGCCCAGCTTAGCACGAAGACTGGAAGGAGGGGGCAGCATTTTGCTCAGAGAAATAGTTAATTTTAAAGAAAAAAGTTGCATCACAAAACTCCTTAAAACCACAAATTGTCATTTTAGGTTTCTGTCTAAACAAGAAACAACGTGTTCATTAGTGAGCTTCAGAGGCGTTGGTAGGTGTCGGGGAGGCTAGAGTATTTTGTTTCACTTTGGACAGCTAAGCTAGGCTTATCGCCTCCCGCCAGGCTCACAACTTAAAAGATACATCTACCAACACCTCTGAAGCTCAGATTAACGTGTTGTCTTGTCTGTTAAATCTGTACATAGACAGAAATGTAAAAATGACAGTTAGGTTTGTTTGTTTTGTTTTTTTTGTGTGTGGGCGGGGGGGGAATGAGTCCTTTATGCTAGCTGTTTCCCTCTGCTTCCAGTTGTTATGCTAAGCAAAGCTAATCACCTCCTGGCTCCAGCTCCAAACTCAACGTACAGACTGGTATCAATCTTCAGCTCTCACCCTCAAAAATTAAGTGAATAGGCAAGTTTCCCCAAATATCAAACTATTCTTTTAAGACCTGTATATTTTTGTGAATATTGTAAATACTCGAAAATGTTATGAGGCGGCGTGTGTGCAAGTTCTGTTTGTGTACTTCTGGATTAGACAGGATTCAACCAGTGTGCTTTGCAAGTTAATACCAATTCTGGTTTTTAATTTGACAAGAATACAGTGTTCAACAGGTCCAATTTAGGGTGAAATCTAAGGGCATGAATTCAATATCATGATTTAGTATGGCTGACGTGGTTTGGTCTGTTTCCTTACACTAGGACTCTCTACTTAAGACTGTTTGTTAGTGATTTATTTGTTGATTGCTTTTTACAGTTATTCGATTAATCATTTAATCTATAAAATGTCAGAAAGTAAGGGAAATAGTCCAAAACCCAAACATATGATTAAAAACAGAGAAAAGGAGCAAATCTGCACATTTGAGAAACTGTTTTGTTTGGCATTTTCCTTTGATAAATGACTCAAATGACGATTTTTTTTATTTTTTTATTATCAACTGACTGATTATTTTACTAAATGTCTCAGTACTTCTTTACACATTCAGCTGATCAGCCTGTAGCCGGAAGAGCCAGGGGAAGAGTAATATTTGTTACATTATAAAGCTAAATGTACAGTTTCTGGATTCTTTTTATTATCCCATTTCTTTTTGTATAAATCTTGGCACTGACAGTGTGTTGAAGCTCATTGTTGTATATTCATGTTTTCTTTAAACTGCAACGCCACAACTACCCAACCGTCTCAGAATAATATGAATGTTTGCCGTAGTGCCTTCCTCTCACCTGTATGCATTTCTGTTGGACTGTGTGGGACTAACTGGGCCCTTTGAATTTGAGAAGGGAAGTTTCCCTGTAACGATTTAACCATAACAAGAAAAACAGAATGTATATTATCTCAAAGCTTTTGATTTATTTTATTTTTTTTCTTATGTAAACATGTATAAAGCTTTCTACAGAGGGAACAGAGTATAAATATATATTTGTGTATAGAATTATATTTTGGAATATATTTACCAAGAGAAATTTATTGTCTTCTATGTGTGTGTAAGTACTGTGAATTGTGGATGTGCTCATACATAACACACGTTTTTAGGGGATTTTTTCAGTTAAGCCTCGTGGCATGTTTTGTGACACTTCGATGAAATGAAATATTCATATTTTGTAATACACAATGATTTGTTTTTTCTTTTTTTTAAGAATCACACTTTGAGTCTGTTTAACTGATTTTGAAAAATGAAAGCAAACAAAGCATTACCTTCTTCTGTCCAATGAATACAACTTATGTTTTGTTTAAACATTATTATAGTTTGTCATCTAATATTTGGGTGAATTCCCCACTTGGCAATAGCAACTCATTATTGAAGTTGTTGCAGATTGATTACTATTTTGTTTTTGTTTACTAACATATTTTCATATGAAGTAAAGGAATCTGATGTTATGTAACAAATGAATATATCTTAAATACAAATGTCATATCATTGAAGATGAGCTGCAGCAATGCGTATTAAACTATGTTTTTAACATAGTATTAGTAAATGATGGAGTCAAAGCCACACAAACTCTTCCTCGTTACTGTATTGTCATAAAACAAAACCCAGATTGCAACTTGTTTAGGTCAGTCTGTTGTAACAACAATGACAGCATCCCCTTCAAATAATGGAAAAAAAATTAAATTAAGGCTAAACCACTGATGGGAGCTATTAAACCAAAAGGAAAGTAAAATGTATAAGTGTGCATGTATTCAGTGAGAATGGAAGGTGGAGAGAATCCAACTGTCTGTTATTTTGTTACTGGAAACTCCACTGTTTTCAATAACACTTGAGAAATATTTTTATTGAGTTGTATTAGAACCTCTTGGTTTTAGAGCAACTTCAGAACTTGTTTGTTTTATTGGGCCTGTTGCCAGCCGTGTCCATGCCAAAACCCAGTCGAACCCCTCTATTCAGTAAAGCTGATTTATGCAGTAAATATACAGCTGCGATGTGTACTGTAGCATGCCGTTATTAAGCAGCATTATTGTGAACAACAACACTGTATCCCACTGTATACAGAATACACATAGTGAAAGATCCATGTCTTGCAGAGTGGAAATGTGCCGCAGCCTATAATCAGTGGCCATTGTGGGATTAAAGCTTTCTGGCATTCCTGTAGTTTTGAGGTCTCTCTTATCGACTGTGGCAAATCCATCTCCATACTCCCTCGTGTCATGCCGTTAAGTGGCTCAGCCCCAAGTTATGTTGTGGATTTAATCTCATTTGAGATAATTTGGGGATATTCTTTTGCTCAAACTGGCTGTACAATTCATGAGAGTTGCCGTGCAAATATCAACATTCCTCCCTGTCTTCTGCCAGTACACTGCCCAGTGTATGTTGGGAAAGAACTCCGCCACTTCCCCCCTGGTGCCAGTGAACGTGGATAAGTATGTAAAGATAATATGCTATCAGTATGATGAATAATAATGATGGCGTATTAGACAAATGGAGCGTTGTTATTATAAGCGTGCATAATTTCACTATGTGACTCATAGTTGATGCTGAACTGACAACAGCTGTAATTGGAGCACAGATCCATATATCTAGTTATTGATTGTATTTTTATTTTAACCATTTGACTACCTCATGTTTTTCCATGAATGTGTAATTTGTGTACTGTGTGTGTGAGTGGTTTCTGTGCTTACGCGTTTGAACACGAGAAAAGTTTAAATGCTTATAGATTATACTGCAGATGGATATTTTGGGGCCCCTATGTGGTTTTATTGCAGTTTCACATTTATTTTCCGATCTCAAAGCAAACGATGAAGAGTTTGAGCTTTCCCATGATGCCAAGATCGCCTCTTTTCTTTTTTTTCTGGGCATTGTAAATGAGTAAAACTCTGGTCGGCTGTTATTATTTCCTTTGGTTTGAAACATTTTATATGCTGTAAATACGCATGATATTTGTATACCCATTATGTCCAATAAATTTTCAGAATACTTTTACAAGACTGTTGTTTGACGATTTCTCTGCCTGTCTGAGAGTGCTCGTGTGTGTGTGCGTGTGTGTGTGCAGTGTGGATACCTCCTGCATGGATCAGGTCTAGAACAATGAGCTGTAATAATGATGTGTTAGGCTTGGCTCCGTTGCGGTGAAGTCATGACTCGTCTCTTGTGAGCTCATAACATGATACAGACCTCTGGCTGGAGGTTTTTGGGGGCGGAGGGGCTGAGATGAGTGCAATGTTCAGTGAGTCCTTACCCCCCCCCCCCCCCCCCCCACCGGCATTTGCTCCGTCTTTGCTTTTGATTAGTGTTTGGAGACGGACTGTAAGCAGCGTGCCTTGGAGTAGGTTTGAAAGGCTCTGTGATTATAGCACAGGAGAGGGAGGCCAAGGGGGAATGGTCGGCACGTCCCAAATCCCTCTGACCCCTGTGAGGCCTCTGTGATGTCACATCTGTAGCTCTTTTCCCAGACTGCCCTCACAGAGGCACCCTCATGCTCCCCTCCAACTGATGACTGGTTTATTGAATTCAAGCAGAAAAAATACTCCTCCACCTCATCAAGCCGGAATGCATTCTGTGATGTAATTATTTTCAATTTCCAGCTTTCCCCTTTGGGTACCTGGAACCCAAATTTGTTGTTTGGCTTTTACATTCTGCAGCTAATCCATTTAGTCACTGATTGCGTGCCCCAGACAATAGTGCGTGACAAATACAGGATTCAATTAAAAAGGAATTTTTGTATTTGTTATTTTTTAGCTGACAGGACTCCAAACACTGACGCTGGGGAGGCTGGACTAATTTAGACCAGACCTTTGCTCCTAAACATGATTACTTGAATTAAGTTAAGTGAGGTGTTTTGGAACTTTTTGACTGGTTTACAGCATCAGAGGATCAGAGGGGGAGGTTGAGACCAGATTAACAGGTTGTGTACCCACCCTCACAGCACCTCTTCCTGTCCCATGGCACATAACTGTAATGTGGCTGGAACAATAACAGCACGTCCTGCGATGAACTGGAGCCAAAGAAACAGACCCTGATGTTGCTTCACAGGAAACGCACTCACACACTAAATAAAATGTAGACATTAAAATCTCCTGGTTCAACAGATGATCCACTGCTTTAGAAATTAGGATTCGAAAAAAGTCCACGCTAGGAACATAAAAAAAAATAAGGTGACAAGTTAACTACAACCCCCAAGGTGCGTTGGGTGAGAACCATCTAACTTCACTTCATAAGAAACATCTACATTAAAACTTAAAATGAGAAGTTACTGACTCCCATGGTAATTTGGTAATAAAACACCAAAATTTAGGCTTAAAGGCATGAAAACGTATTTTGAATAATGGGGATCTACTAGAACGCAGTATTTCCCACCAGCGTCAGAGCGTCGTGGGTTATTTCACACAAGAGGATGACGTGTGTTCTTCACTGTGGTCTTCCCATTCTTTTGAAGTGGGCAACTCAGCTGCAGCAACGCGATGATCAAACCACATCCACACAGTCCTGATGTAGCACGTGGGGTCCTGACAGTTTTTTTCCTTATTTAAAATTTGATTGTTGCTTATTTAGTTCCGACTATTTAATGTAATGAAAAATATTTTAGATTTAAGAGGTTTTCAATGACTATGTTGCGGCTATGTTACGTGCACTGCTAACAGTGGTCTGATAACTCACTGTGCACTTTCATATTCTTGGTCAATTTTGGATGAATTCGCTCATGGGTATTGTAGTTGTGTCTTTGTTGAAGATCATTGACGATATCGTTATTATAAAAAAATCAAATTTAGATATGAGAAGCTCTCACTTTGCAACTCTATCAAGGTTGGCCAATCAGTGCCTGTCCACTCTGTCTATTTGCTGCAGAGAAGCACTAGCACTAGCTCCACATGTAAATACCCCAGTAAAGAAGGTTGCCCTTTTTAAAAAACAATGTAAAAGTTGATGATAAACTGATCAGTATTAGTTTAAACTGAGTTGTGTTATTCCTAATAGTAGGGATGCTTACTCCTCTGTATCGTCAGCGTCCATGCCTCAGCAGCTAGATATTCACTGGAAAATAAGCTCACAGCTAAGAGTCTAAAAAGCTCCACAGAGTTGAGGGGAACTGAAGGGATGGGTGATCAGTTTTGCATGTGTTCGTCACTGCGAGTGACACCTTTCACTTTGCTCATAGTGGTTTGAACCTCTATGGACATGAAACACACTGATAAGTTGAGCTTTAACGTTTTCTCAGGGGTGTTTCTGGAACATCAGCCAGAGGATTTCCACAGTTATACGCAGTAATATAGATACAGTATTCCAAATCAGCACAGCCACACAGCTCCCTGGGTAGTCTCTGGTGAGATATTCTTCAAAATCTTGAGTTTCAACAAGTTGAGTTTCAAAATGCTTATCTGGCCCGGCGAGCATTCTTTTCCTGTTGGGGGAATTCTGAAACTGTAGCCCCTGACTGATGTGTGCTAACTTTAGCCTCCCATCACAGCTGGCTCTTATGCTGCACCAAAATATCAACCATGCTGCGTTTTGTACTGCTGCCAGAATCCATAAAACAGTCTCATTTTGCTGAATTGCAAACTCTGTTTTGATTGTGGCACATGGGTACTGCATGTGTGTGTTTTTTTAGACATTTGAGGCCCTCGTACTCATTGCTGGAAACACTAGAGTGTTTCCAGTTGGAAGAAAAGGAGAAAAAAAAAAAAGTTCTGTAGCTTAAAATTACCCTGCTCATAATGAAAAAGCTCAATCATAACTAGCTTTACACCACAAACATCTCCCACTCAATTAATGTTAAGTTTCTTTTTCTCTGCACGCCCTTTTCCTTCGTCTCCGAGCTGGACCTTTGCGTGCACATGTACACACACACTCACCCCAAACAGACTGCTTCCTGCATGCACTCACTGACAGCCGTGCTGCACAGTGCCACAAATCCCAAACCGAAAACAAAAACAAACCGGGAGAAAACGAGCCAGCGTTCCCTCTCCCACTTCACATCTCTCTGAACTGTTTGAACAAACTGTCTTATGTGAGAAAGCTGCTCATGTATCTGCTTTCCAAGACTGTGGGACTTCAGGCACCAGCACTGAACTGAGAGCTTCCGGCGATTCCTCGAAAAAAAAAAAAACACTCACCATTACACTCATCACATTAACACTGTTTACTGCTCCTTCCATCCAGATCCACTGCTTCCACACATCTCACTCACACCTGGCCACATCTCCCCTCACCCAGCAGAACTGTGATCGCGTTGACCCAATGGCTTCCTGTGAAAATAAAAAAATTTCCCCTTCTTCTTCTCCTGAGGTGGCAGGGAGTTTATGTTTCCGCTGGTGTGGTTGAAGTCGTAACTTTTGAGGAGGAGCATAGCGGCGCACGTGGCTGGCTCACACACATCCTTCATTTACACTTGACAACCTGCGGCCTACAACCCCAAAGTGTGTCAAACCGCCTGGGGAAGCGGTTTTTAACGTGTGTAACAGGTAAACAGAGCAGAATCCAGAGCCGTCCTGTGTACTGGTTGCGTTTGCACTTGGCTTTTCATCTTGCTGGCAGATCCCAGAGGGGGCTGTGAGAATGAGCCACTAGGTTTGGTCGTGACAAACACTGATCCACAGACAGAATCTAAACATCAGTGATTGTTTAATCGTTCCAAGTAACTGTTATTACTCTAGAGCTCATACAGATACAGAAGGAAGACCCCTGTTTATTTTTTAATAGCAGGAACTTTTGCAGCACTCATTTGGATTTGTGCCAACACAAGTATATCATCTGTGGAGCAGATGACATCCACGCTGCAGACGGTGCCTGCTTGTGTGTTTCCTGGTTTAAAAGTAATAAGTAGGTGAAGAGGGTTTGAATGTTTCATCTTAAAAAAAAATCTGTAAAAATAAAAGTAGTATTTGTCGGAAGAGAAATGACATATCCTGTGTAGTTAGTAAAAGGGTCCAGAAAATGTCATCCATGTAATTCTTATCTTCAGCAGTAAAAAAGAGAAACCATGCTGGACGGTGTTCAGGCTCCTTACACAAAGCAATCTAAAGCTCCAAGTGAAAGTGATTATAATGAGGAGAAAGGAAAAACTGGCAAGTAGAATTAAATATTGAATGGTTTACGGTCAATGAGCTCAGGTCACAGTACTCTGTGGAATATTTTATAATATCAGATGTTAAATGAGTAATATCCTTGCAGAATTTCCAACCTCAGTAAGTTTACAAAGAGTCACACATAGAGGCGTGCAGTGTGTTATTTGCATTACAATGCATTGAATTAGTCCATGCTTTGTGGAAATTAAATTCAAAGTCAAACATATGTGCATATCAAACAAAAGTTTTGTTTTGAATCAGATGTTATCTCAAAGCCAAAGGTCTTTATCTCGTTGCACAGCTGGGGGCTGGTGTTCCTCCTGTTGCCATTCAGGCTGGTACATTCAAAAATATTTTAGAGGAAAAAGAGACTGTGTGAGCTGCGTGATGTGTGCGAAGTGGAGAGTAAGTCCTATTTTCTTTTGGACTGTACAAATTATGATGATTGAAGAGAAATCATTTTCCAAGAAAAGGCTCAACAAAAACCTGAAATATTCTGGTGTACAGATGAGCAAAAACTGGAAGGGTTGTTTCATTGTGATGTGTTGAAATGTGTTAACTTTGTCTTGAAAGCTTGGAAAGGAGGCATTTTTATTTAGAATGTATTCTGATTTCTGCAGTACTATATACTCCAGTAGATTTATGAATTTAGTTGTAGACAATGGAGGTCTAAAGCCTTGATTTAGAAAGTTGCTTGAAAATGTGTACGCAGCACTCTGTTCCTGGTTTATATGAATTAATGGTGATTTGCCAGAATATGGGGAAGACGTTACACCCAGTGTATAGTTGTTTGTCCAGAGAACATTCATTGATTTAATCTGGTGACTGATATGAAGATGTTTGAAAAGAATATTTGGAAGATTGTATTTCGGGATAACTGTTGAAAATCTGCAAACATATCACTGATGTATAGATTTTAAACCCTGTTAATACCTTTCTCAGTCCAGTTGTGGACTGAGAAAGGTCCACTACCCTACCCTACTGTGGAGACAAAGGTTGTGTCCACAGTATAGTTTGAGATGTTTGGGTTGTTCCTTAGAGGCGTGTTTCTCAGTCTTTAGTCAACGGGCCTCTTGCCATAAAGTGAGGGCGTTGAGTATTATTAGGTTCTTAGTAATAGTACAACATTTCTTTTTGTCACACAGGAATTGTGCATTCAATGGAAAGGCATTCAGCCCATCAGATTTCACTATCCTCAGAATAAAGCCAAATCCCTACTGGTCTGAACTGGGAAGGTAGTATCATCTACTAGAGGTAAAACAATTATAAAGTTGATATATTCTTGCAAAAACACAAAAATAACCTTCGACACAGGGGACAACCGCTCTGTGAGTATCTTTTTATCTGTTTAACCACACACAATCTGATTTCTGTTCGATCAGCACGGCTCTTTTCGCTGTCAGGGCCCCGCAAGCGTCACACAGCACCAGTTGCAGGAGGGAAGGCCAGACTTCATTACGATTTGTTTTTCCATACAGAATCCTGCATAGAGAACCGCTTCGCTAGGCCTCCAGAGTTTAAATCTGCACTGCAACCAAACCAAATAAGCCAGGTCCAAGTACCCGCTCCTAAACACAACCAGATGTCTGCCCTCAACTCATAATCAGTGAAAATACAGAGCTTTTCTGCGATTGGTCCGGTGGAAGCCCCAGCTGATCAGTGAAAGCTGTCATCCAGAAAACAGATGTGCAGAATGTGTGTAGAAATTATGCCCGCAACCCGAGGCCGCACTGAAAGGTGAATGGAGCAGAGGTGCAGTTAAAAAAAATGGCAAAATACAGCATGGAGAAGAAAGCTGCAGCAGCTGATACTGACACAGAGAGGAGAAAACTGTTTCAGGGTTAGAAAAGTCACGCCTTATGGACTATGTCCTCCAAGTATAATTGTATCCGAAATACGATTTAAACAACCTTCTCCAGAATCACCACCATCATATAATAACAATGGATCAGGTCTGACTGATTAAACTGTTTACTGTGTGGTTGGTGTGTGACCTGTCAGATCAGGTGAACGACCTCAGTGTGGGTCAGGTGGGAGGCACCGAATCAAATTTCACAAAGTGGCCCTGAGGCTGAGAGAAACCTTCTCACATAGAGACCATTGTGATTGTGAGTGTCTGTGTGTGTGTGTGTGTGTGTGTGTGCGCGCGAGTGTGTCTGTGAGTGTGTGTTGTTCTTATATTGACAACAAGAGTTAAACAGACACTTCAACACTGAGCATCAGTTTTCAGACAGAATGCAATACAAATGATTACATTTTAATCATTTTATACAAAGCGGGATGAGAGTACAACATATTATTACTATTGTTATACTAATATGTGTAAATGTGATGGTGCTAAAATATGTTAGCTACTAGTTGTTGTTTTTTTGTTTTGTTTTTTCTGGTTAAAGGGTCGTTTTGTCCAAACCACAGAGAAAAACATATGTTCTTACTTAAGATAGCATCCGACCAAGCAGACAGTGAGGTCTGTGGATTCTGGAAAGTCACACTGCTGTTAGACTTTTTTGAATATATTTTCTTAATGTTTGGGATGGCGGCAGACATCTCTTAGATGGCTCATTTAAAACCTGAACAAATATATGTAAAACTAAAAAGGAGTTATGGACACAAGTCAGACTCCAATTGACTTGACATGACAAAATCAAAAACAACTCAACTTTGACTTTAAAACCAGTGACTCCTGACGTCACATAGAATGGCCTGATATGCAAATATTAAAAATCATAATTATAAAAACTCTGAATCAATCTACTGGCAGCATGAGCAGGAGGGAAAGGTGTGTTTGGCAGCTGAGACCAGAGGACAGACAACACATGGACAACAATGGACAGTAACATGCACAACTATAAGATTACAAATGATTGTTATCATTATTTATGTAAATTTACACTGCTAACTGTTACTCTATTAAAACATTTCAAATGCCATTAAATTTGGTAAACGGCGCATAATGACTTGGGACCTGTTGGTTTTGACTTGGAATTTGTTGGTCTTGACTTGAGACTTGTTCATCTTAATTTGGGACCAGTTGGTCTAGACTGTGGACTTGTTGGTCTTGACTTGGCAGTGGTTGACAGTGATTTGGGACCTCATAGCTAAGACTTAAGACCTACTTATGACCTGCAAAACAGTGACCTTTTCCCACATGTGGAGGAAGGTATCTGACATAAAGGGTGCAAGGTAAATGCACAGAAAACATCTCTTGTATTGCTTATACTTGGCATTAGAAGCCCTTGGTAGCACTGTAGCTTGCAGCATAATAAACCTGCAACAAGTGGTACCCATCGGCCTCAAAGGAGAAAGCTGACGTCTGTTTTTAGGGTAGCTCAAGGACAAATGTGGAATATTTTTTCTAATATTGGTCACGTGCCTGGCAAAGAAAAATATCAGAGTACAATCGTCAAAGGTATTCCTTAAAGGGGCCCTCTGTGTTGGCTGAACTGAGCTAAATTCCACAGACACGTTACCATAAAGACTCCCTGAGGAGTTTTCATCTCTTCTCTCAATCTTAATAACAGACTCTTCCATGCAGCCCCGTCAGACCAGACCTGGCTGTGGTTTGTCTCCTCTCCTCCTCCTCCATCTGCAAATTGCGAGCCCTCCTCCTCTCTTAACAAACACAATTTTTTTTTTTTTTTAAATCCAGGATTGGTACAAAGATTACTGGTGTTTTGAAGCGAGTCATGCAATTCCAAGAGCTCCTCATTACGAATCTACTAGTTTATACATTCTGACAGCCAGGCTCAACTTGCTCTTGAGTTCCCCTGAAGATCAATAATGTCCTGCAGACAGACATGGTAGGATTACATAAACAGCTCTCATGATGAGGGTCCCATACGCAGCATCACAACTCTGTAAGCTTTGGGAGAGGCAGCACCTTTCTCACCGAACCATCAGCTTCTTTTACTCTGGAAGCTGTCAGGAGCAGAGGGGGCAGCAGGCATGTTAATTTATTAAAAGAAGTCCACGGATTCTTATAAAAGTCCTGCTGGCCTGATTGCTCTGGTGTAAACAGTGCCGTCCCCACTCTGCAGATCCAGCCATGCTCCGCTGCCCTGCAGAGAGTCTACACCCTATATGGTAAGCATAGTAAAAACACTCAGGGTTAGGACCCAAAACAAATTATTCACAGGGACCTCTGTTTATGGAAGTGTCACCGTCACATTTTTTGGAAGGTTCCTGTCCTCTGCTGGAGCCCAGCTGTACAGAATTTCCCTCTTGAAAGATAGGAAAGTGAAACATTAACCCCTGCAGTCAGTGTGCATTTGTGCATTCAGATTTAACCACACATCTCCATGTCATAAACCCCCTTATGATCAGTTTGTCACATACGCAGGATTAAAGTTGACGTCCGTGAAAACGGCACGCGCTCCTCTGCACCTGCGAGACCTCCTCTGGCCGGCAGATGTTGCTCCCCATCAGGTTACATCAGCTGTTCAGCTTATTAAGCATGCACATGTGTTTCATTTGATTTGTTCAGCATTTTCCTATAATGAGGGGAATTTACTGGTGCGCTAACACCTCAGCGCTGATATAAATCAGAGGTGGATATGATGCAGAGCAGAGCAATGTGACCTTGCCGGACGGCGGGGGGGGGGGGGACTCCAAGACACACAAGCAGTGTTTGGGTTGATCTGCTAATGCGTTACCCAGCTGGGCCCACCCCCACTCTCTTATTATGGAGGTCTTGTGTAAGTGGCCCTGGAAGGTTGGTCTCATCACAGTTGCTATTGTCAAGTAAGTTTCCAAATTCTTTGTGACAGAACAAGAATGCTTTTACATATCAGATAATGTGTTTTTTAAATATATTACAGTTAATACGTGAAGAATTTTTACCTTTCAATTTTGATGCAGACTACCACCGGTTGGCGCCAAAGCAAGACATATTCAAATCCAACACATGGTGGCTATGATAATAAATAAAACAAATGCATTGTTATTGTTTATCATGCACCCTTTGGATGCTCTTTGACATGCTTCAAATGTGTTTTTATGAGCTGTTGCCCAGTGATACGTCATGTTTCATGCAGTGTAAATGATCTGATAATAGTCGTTTTGGCCAAGTGTTTAAATTTAGTTATTTCATTAGTGTTATCAAAATTAGACCTCCAATCATAGCATTTTATTGAACGAGGCCCATGAGACTTACTGTATGTATGACTCAACAGTCTTTTTTTTTACACATTCCCCATTCTTGACCCCTTGGTCAGCTAAGCAGCTCAAAAACATCTGTTTACTCATGTATCATAATTATTCAGTGAGCTCAGAAGGCTTTATGTTTGCCCACCCAAGCTTTACTATACAACCCCTGCTCTGGTCGTTAGAAAGATTTCCATATTTTAAGCCCACGCTCACGGCCCTCAAACATCCACTTTACTGCTTGCTTAAACAGTCGTCCAGTGAAGTTGCCTGTGTTACAAACCCTCAACATCCCAAACACATGGAAAAAAGTCTAACTTTGTAAAATGTTCCACCTCTACTGCCAGCTCAGTATACATTAGCATTGGTCTTTAAATGCGTCAAATGTATTATTCTGAAGAAATCCCCAAAAGACAAAAGGAAATGCCCGCTGCCTTGAACTCTGGTTACAAGCAGAGAGTTCACCTGGTCGCTCAGCTTTTGGGGACATAGCAGTACACAAATCACACTCAGTTTGCCTCCTTAACTCATGACTCCCTCTGGCTGGGTTCCTTTCATTTCACATTATCATCTAGTGACCTCGTATTGTCAAAGAGACAGCCTTGACCCACCTCGGCCCTTCCCTCCTAACAATGTGTTTACTCTACAACCTTGGCAGTGGAGCCTTACTGTATGAAGGCTGCCATATATCTGGCTGTAAGCCTCCCTTCATTTTGTTGTATCCCTACCATCCCCACTGCCTGAGTGCTGACTGCCTGGGTCTCTTGAGTTCCACTTTTGCCTCACTGCTACTCATCAAGGTTAGCTCTCTTAACTCTGTCAGCATCTTCTCTAGCTGTTCCCTTGTATAGCTAGCATGAGCATTGACACGAAGGATTTTAACTCCTGTTGGCCAGTGTTTTAGGATTTCTTCTTCACAGTGCATGACATTGAAAGCAAACTGCTGCAGCACTTATTCTTGTTTTTCAAGTTTCCCTCTGTTAGTGCTGCTCAGGACCTAAATGCAAGACCGAGAATTAGACAGTCTTTTAATCCTACTGCCACCTGGACTCTTAGTGTGGACAGGCAATGACCTCTCCTGCAAATCTGTACACAAAAACCCTTTAGAACAAAATTTGCAAAACTCAGCTGGATCTGATTATGCTTAATGTGGCTATTTATTTAGTGATTGCCTCCATGATCATTGTGGAAGAAAAACTGTTCTTCCTGCTATAATGTCTGTCATCAGATGCTGCCATGAAGCAGTTAAACTCTGACGTTACTGATGACATAAAAGTTGCTACGTGTTTAATTTGAATGAGACATTTTCTTTGGTCTCACCATTTCTTTCATTCCTTGCTTTTTCTTTGTACTATAAAATATTGTTGTACACACATAATGCACTTGTTTTTTATGTTAACAACAATAAATACAAAACCGAAACAGAAAAGGATGTGATTTCATCGCCTAGATGACTTTCTGGGAGTGGTTGCATTTCATACCCGATGGCAGTATTTTAATTTCTTGGAGTCATCAACTTGGTATTGTGAATTGAATGCATATATCTAGATGTACCTATATGTTTTAATCAAGATTTTCTATAGTGGTAAATACACTGATACTGACTGTTATTAACACAAATCAGTAAAAAAAAAAAAAAATGTAATTGAGTGATTTCATCCTCTTTGATGTCTTTAAAATATGACTCATATCTGATAATCAAACAACTACCAATATAAACAATGAAATAAAAAGTTTAGCATTTACCAGCGTATGAACTAAAATGTCGGTTTGGCCCACACTGTGACCTTTCCCGATGGTGACGATATGATGTGTGCTTGAGAATTCAAAGCAGCCCTTTGAGGCAACACATGGATCTGCAAATGGGAACTGGGCAGCGCAGTGGACTCTGTTGTCCATGTCATTGGGGACATGGACAGTCCGCTTTGATTTGAGAGGTTCACTGCTATCCTGTTGGGGTGTCTGTAGTCCTTCAAGAGTCCATCAGTGCCCTGCAGGAGCTAAATGCATCACTCCTGCTCTTCATCTCTGGCTCTGCTGTTGATCCAGAGACTTCTGTGGTCAGTTACTCACAGAGTCAAAGGCTCTTTGATGGACACTATTAAACATTCAGCAACTATTCTTTCTAATCCATATGAACTGTGGACTTTGAATGATCTGACATTTAGTTGTTAGTGTACCCTTTTAACTTTCTTTATACAATCCCCTTACAGAAAGACAGATTAATGTAATAATGTACATAATGTACATAATAACTGTAATCTCTGCAGAAATTGTGATACTTTTGTTTATTTATTTTCTTGCATAACAATCCTATTTGTGCCAGCTCTCCGTATTATTTGCATGCCTGCAGGGTACCGAGTTAAGAAAAGAAAATAGTGGAAAGATACTATCTGTATAGGTGGGTCAGATTCTGAAATAAATAGGCTTTTAGTGGATATATTTAAGTGGGACTTTGATACTGATCAAATATATTCATGGCTATTAACAGGATTTAGCATAAAACCCTCACATTATGCCAGTTTAGCCCAGGTCTGCATCACAGACTGTGGCCTGATTACAGCATCTGATATGCTGTGGTGCCAAGGAAATGTAGTGTGTTGTGTTAAAATGCAGACCACATGCTTATAGCGGGCTCAAAGCGGATAGGCACCTTCTTTACTATAAACTGCATGGTTAATGACGCCAGCGTAGCTCGTGTGGTAGCTGGGCCGCACCAAATCTCCGTTCCCATGGGTTGAACGTAATCACGTGGGCAATCGTTAAGATTCAGGCTCTGTTGTGATCAAAACTGCGGCATACGCACGAAAAGCTCCCCCAGCTCTTATAAAGCATATTTAGACCATTAGATAAGCCACAACTGACAATTAGGCTGTTGGCTGGCTCTCCCACACACATTTTCCTGAGCCTGGTTCAAATTTTAAATGCAATCTTTGTACGGAGCAAGCAATGGGCTGCCTTATCAAACAAAAACGTTTTTATAGCTGTTAAAACGTTGATTTTGTGTAGATGTATGCTGGGAATGAATCCTGTCATGCAGTAAATCGTGCAGTTGTTACTGGGTTGCTTTGTGTGCTGTGATTTGAATGTGCACGTGCAGTCCATCTTATCTGAGCCAGATGTTTCCAGGTCGAAGCCATTTTGGTTCGTGTGACTTAAAAGGTGTTAAGTAAAAGGAAATTACATCAGCTGTCTTCAGTTTCACAGACAGACTACTGTCACATGTATCCACATTCAGTCCAGTAAACAGGAAATGGCTTAAGGGAATGACAAATCATTTCAACGAGCTCCATGAGCTGCACTAAACAAAGTTGTATTCTTTTATTATTCCACAACTGAAAGATTAATTGTATGACCAAAAAAACGTCCAAGGAAAATAACTGCAAAAACGTTTCTGGGTATAGGTTTCCATTTTTGTGAACGCGGCGTCTATTACTTGTTGAGATTCTTCATGGCTTTGAAACAGTAGGCTACATGGCATTTTCCCAAACTGCTCCTCTTCTGGAAGCTGTGGTCTACCTGCTGTCCGGCAGCCACCTGCTCTTCCCCACAGAGCAGCAAAACATCTGGGACCTGGAGAGACTTGGCTGCCTGGTGTAAGCTCAGTGAACAGACACCAAATCATAGAGGGGGGAGGGAGGAAAAGCATGGAGAAATAAAGAGAGACTTACAGATGTTGCATTGCAGATTAATGCTAATAATCCAAGCACAAGGACGGGGGGAGGGGGGATGCTCAGGGATCCAGATGTGTGGAGGAAGCGACTCCCAGGGGGAAACTCCTGTCTCCTCTAGACGGGACGGGGAGGAATAATTCATCCTCACATGAACGCTGCAGACTCTGCTTGCATTGCATTTTGGCCAAAGGGTCACTGTGGGAGTCTAGTGATCGGCCTCAGATAAACCTGGCCTCGCCTCCGTCCATCCAGTTGCCACAAATTAAAGGAAACACTTACCCCAACTTCCAACTTGCCCTTTGCCATTCCAAAACCAAAACCACATGAGCAAAAATGTAAGTAGTAGTGTATAATGTGTTTATCTGCTCTGAGGTAGGGTGCAATTGTTAGCATACAGTAGCAAACAGGTGTTACTTTCATGGCCAAAGAGCACATAATTAGAAACTACTTTAGTTTGGGGGTAACAGGTTACGTTGAAACATTCACCGTGTAGTAATCCTCTCTCTGTGTGGAAGCTGGTCCTGGTTGCTACCATAGTTTAATCTAACGCAAGAGCATCTGTCCTGCTATTTATTGGATGCAAATGGCAACCCCAGCCACTACCCAATATAGCATTACGCTTTCTAAACACATCGGTTAGTCCTCATCCTGAAAGTCTTTTCTCTTGTAACGCTAAAAGTGACATACGATTTGAAAATATGAACACATACAGTAGCGTTATATAAGCTAGGTAACAGTCTAATATCTCTGCACTGTAACACAAGAACAATGCTGTTTCGGTTTTCTCCACGTCAGCTGGTGAGGATGCTAACTTTTTATTTATTTTATAGGATTCTTGTTTGAAAAAAAGTCAGCTGGAAATATTGAAAAGTCACCTACAGAGTGTTGTCAAGCAAGTCAGGGAGCTTAGGTTACGTTACACCAGCTACAGCTGATAAAATCTTCATTTCATCTAAAAAAACAGAAATAAGTGTGCTTTTGTCGACCGACGTCTAAAACCAAGAAACCCATTGTTTCAAAAATGACTAATACTCCTCCTGAGGCCAGCTGGGAGATGTAGTCCTTCCATGGAGGCCTGGCTCAGAACCAGGTTTTCCATCCAGTCAGTTGTGCTTGGTACACCTCCAAAAAAGAGGAGTGGCATCATTCAACACCTCAAATGATCTAATAGTTCTTAATAGGACTACAGCTGGTGATCACTATTCAACAGCCTAATGAAAGGTCAGGGAGGAGCGTGGTTCAGGTTCCAACATAAACAAATGTAAGTCCTGTTTACTGATCACTTAAATCTGTTCATTATAGGGGGGCAGTGAAGTTACTATTACTTGTTCCTGCTTGCTTGGAGGACCCTTCCCGGGATTACAGATGGCACAGAGGGTGGTTTTTGCTGCTGCCTGAGATGTGTTCATTGGCACTACCAAGGGCCTCGGTAACACACTGTAGCGGCGGAAAAGGTTTTCATTGGATCAGAACCAGCAGAGAGGGTTGCGCAATATCAGGCTGAGCTCACCCTGTGTAATATCTGGGATGAGGAGGGACAGAAGCGAGAGACAAACCATCAGAGAGAGGAATGGAAGGGAAGGGGAGCCAAGCTGTCCCTGAGGATGACTGGTCCAAATCCTCCTCTAATAAAAGGTGATGAGTGGATTGCAACTCAGACTTAGTCATAGAGACTTTGTCAGAGGAAGCTGACTCCAGGACTCCGAGTGTGTATACATGTGTTAATGTGTACAAGAGAAGGAGGGAGAGTGTCAGGAGGTAAAACTGTAACAGTGAGCTCATTTTCAGCTCCGTCAGGACAAACTGTGAGATGAGATAACACACACAACATCATATTTCTCTTTGAGGTCGATTTGCTGAGGTCAGTGTAGTTGCACTATACAACTGTGTCATCACCGCAAAATTCAGGTGTGCGTGTGTGCGCGCACACCCTGGCGCCAACTCAGTTCTTTGTAGCTGCGCACCCACATGCCTTCCAGATGCACATACAGAACGCTACGAAGCATACATCTGTGCATGCATGCACACAGACTTGCACACAATATGCAAGTCTGCACAGAGATAAATCGGAGATGCAGGAGTTACTGCATATTACACACAGTTTGGATATAATACATGTATGATACATCAGTAAAGGCAAAAATAACAGGTTACCACAGTTTGCTCCACACTCCTCAGCTCTATTTATCTAATTTTATTGCTCAGGTAACCAATAAATGGATGGGCAACAGGGTGAAGTCACTAAGATGAATTTGCTCAT
The DNA here is from genome assembly GCA_031216445.1 of Lateolabrax maculatus. Classification (NCBI taxonomy): domain Eukaryota; kingdom Metazoa; phylum Chordata; class Actinopteri; order Acropomatiformes; family Lateolabracidae; genus Lateolabrax; species Lateolabrax maculatus. Next base: position 23,611,847 of record CM062196.1, on the reverse strand, counting down.
CTGCAGTACCCTCTAGTGGCCACAAAATGCCATTAGAGCCTACAGCAGGATCATAGAAAATGCCTCAGCTGCTTAATTCAGTAATGAATTATACACAATAAGATATAGCATTTTCAGAATCGTTTGAATTTTAATTATGTTTTTTGCATATTTATGCATATCTATTTTCTTATTAAAAAGACAATCAAGACAAGAGGACAGTTAGCCATAACATAACACAGAGGATTACATCCACTGATAACAAAGAAGAGTTACAAAGAGTTCTGGTGTGTATACAGTAGTGTGTATGTGTGCATATATGTATAGCATGGATGGTGAAAATAATATTTTTGATAATACCTGATAAAAGGGACAGGAGGAAAGTAGGAAAAACACCATGAATTTGTTTTGCTGCAGCTTGAAAAATAATTTATCCAAGGGCAGTGGAGGCCTCATCTCATAGTATTATATCATTAAATCATTATATCATTGGCTTGACTTTTTTTCTAGATGCTGTACACATCCACCACCATGCTTCTCCTTTACCACATCTGGGGTGTGTATCACATTTATTAAGAAAATAACAACCAGCCAAAACTATTTAAACCAAAAACTTGGCTGGTCAAACATAATATTTTATCTTCCAAGATTTAGACAGAAAAACAGTAAATGAGGTTAGTTCTTCCCTCAGAGTGTTTGTATTCTTTGAACTCATGCACAGAGTGTACCAAGCCTTCTCTCACTGAAATGCAAAAAGACAACAAAAATGGTGCAATATACTTTGAGATGCATCTGAACTTGACTGAACCCCTGTCTGCAGACAGACCCTTCTGCAGCGAGGGGGATGAGTGTGTGGAGGAGTGCAGACGGCGACCCCGGAGCCAAAGTCTGCATTCCACGGCAGTACAGTACAGTCCGGAGCGCTGTGGCCTTACTACAGCAGCTGGATGTACAGGAAGCTGCTTGGCTCGTTGCTGCGCCTCATCGCGCCAAAGTGCCGGGGACAACTGGGAGGCCCCTGAGTGAAGAAACAACAACAACAACTACAAAATAAATAAATAAATAAAAAAGAAAGTGCCACGCACCCACTGAAAGCAAGTGAAACTCCTGCACCACTGCTGTCTGGAAAACAAAGGAATTAATCTGTGATATTGAAATGGACATGGAGCTGCCAGCGGGATGCCAACATATATATCCAACTGGGATGGGATTTCACAGAAAGAGAATGATGACTGTGAACAGCTCGCAGTATTGTCACTGTGAGATCAGAGTGCAAAGAGACTCGGTTCACTGTGGATCTTAACTTTTTCTGGCGGGGGGAATCATTAAAACAGTCCCATCGCTTGATTTCCCCTATGGCGGCGTGGCCCTTGTACCCAATTGCTTCTCAATTAAATGGAAAAGTGTTGCAGCATGCACGGGCCCCAGCAAGTGACGCAGCTGCACGAGAAGCTCAAAGGCTGTCAATCAGTTATCCCATTAGAGGAAAACTTTACAGAGGGGCCCCGAACAGGCCTTGTTTGTCTCGTGTGATTATTAGCTCAAGCGGACTAGTTTGTTCCAAGGGGGCCACATTATGGCGGACTCATCTAGTCCACCTGAGGCAGCGGCCCACGATAACAAGGCGGGGGGGGGGGGGGGGGGGGGGTCCCACCATAACTTCTTCTCTGTTACCCAAACCGGCATCTGATATTCATTTATTTCTTTATTTGTTTTGTGCAAAAGCATTAACTCAACAACAGAGCCCGGGTCGTCCTCTATTCTCTTTATGGAGCAATCACGGGAGACAAAGTGGGCTTATTGGAATAATGAGCATGCACGTGCAGCGGTCTGACACGCACGCGCTCCCTCTGTGCTTTGAAGAGAACAAACACGTCGGTGAAACTTTAAGCATTCTCTTTATTTCTCTTGCTCAGATATGTTGGGGGGGAGCAAACAAATATCTCTGCAGACTCCAAAGCTCGTCTCCGGCGTACAGAACTAATCAGGCCTGTGTTACTCGCCCAAGGTCTCCCCGTTTTTTTTTTTTCCTGAGCAGCGTTCAGCCCCCACAGCGAGGCGACATGAAAGAGAGGGGGGGGGGCTGCAGAAGATGGCTTCGTCTTTGCACATCATGTCACTCTCGGCTCGCTTTAGCGTGTTTACAGAGAGATCAATTCCCAAACTCCGAGGGCCAACATTGTCAAAAATGAATAATTTAATAATGGTAACCTTAAACTTTCTGTTTTGCCGTGATTGCCTCTGTAATATTCGTCCTGCTTCTTTTTTTTCTTTCTGTGCCAAACAGACACGAGTGGAATCAAAGTAGTGCTGCTTGTTTATTTCAGAGTGGTGACAAAAGAAAATGTGTTTTTTTTTTTTAATGAATTTGACCTTCAGCTGTTAACAGATCTGGAGAGGAGGCTTGCAAAGCTTTTGTCTGTGAAGCCCTGGTGTCTGTTAATCTGTGCTGATGTCTACGCAGCGTCTAAATGACTTCGCCGGTTGATTTCCAAGCATTTTAAATGAATCCAAAGTTCAGGATCAGCTCCCCCCGCCCCCCCACTCAGCCCCTCCAGCCGGTCTGCGGAAACAGGGAGGCCGTGCAGCTGTCCTCCGTCCACGCCGCAGCTCACCACTCTTTAAGATCTTGCATAAGCATTAGGGTGTGAATATCTGCGCTCCACATGGCTCATCAATGAATTATGGCCCGCTGCTTTCCAAAAGAAACCGCAGATCTGCTTAGCCGATGAAAAATTACATCAACATCAAAGTAGTCCTCTTAAAAGAGCAAGTTTAGAAGAATTAATATTTGATAATGCTGAAACCCTGCATAAGCACACAGGCAATGAGTGCCTGATAATCTCTTAAGAATATTAAAAGTCCTAATATGCCATATTTACAGATATTAAGGATTAAAACAGCATATAATATGCGTTTAAAAATCGTTTTGCATATCAAAATGCAATTTGTGAGCAGTGATTTAATGGTAGTTAATAAGACTCATTTCAGAAGGCATACTAGGAATGGACACAGCAGGCTTCCCTCTGCCACCCTGTGGTCACTTTATACCACTGCAGGGATGCTGAAGCTATACTTGTGCATGTCTATAGCTGTTGTTAAAGGTGTAAGTTAAAGGGGGAAGCCAGGGACTTTACACATGATAAACATAAGGAGGAGTATTACTTAACCTGTATACTGTAATGTCTTCTGTAGCTGGGGAGGAGCTTCATCAGGTCTGTGAAAAAAAACCTTGATGATTTCAGGATGGTTATTTCAATTTGGGTTTGGAGACCACAGATTTGTGTGTTACAAACTGGGTGTGTGGCGTTTGAAAACCGTGGAACATGCACTGAGATTATTGTATTACAAAAGTTTTAAACCTAATACTGTATAAGAGGTCATTTACATCCCATTTCTTGTCTCAGTAGAGAAACTGTGTTTACATATATAAAATAGGTTGCATTGTTAAAGATAAAACAATGCAAATGCATATACATTTGTTAGAATTCACTCCCCCTTGACCAACATGTCAGAGCATAAGTAATCATCAAATAATATGATATAGTATATTAATACAACACTGACAGGGGTCATTCTGCTGCATAAGGAATACTTTTACTTTTCTTTTTACTTTTTAATTACATTTGGCTGATAAAACTTCTAAAATACTTTTACTTAGGTAAAATTTTTAATGCAGGACCTGTAATAGAAGGTTTTTACGTTGTGGAAGTCTTACTTTTACTGAATAAAAGGATCTTAAAACTTTTTTTCAGTTTAGACTCAATTTTAAAATGTTGCTGAATAAATTAAGTGTGTCAGCTGCAGTAGCGGCTTCTTGTGTGCTTTAATAGTGCAGCACTGTTCAAAGTTCCTTTGCTGACTCTAAAGTCTATGACTACAGGTGACTTCATATGTTTTAAAATTAAAATGTATGTCATCCTTCAAGTCACAGATAAATCATGTTTTTTACAGATCCGACCTTTTTTTCTGGAAAGACATTATGACATGTCAGAGTAAATAAATAATGCATGAATAAATGTCTGGAAAAAAGGTGATCACTGGTGCTCAGGTGATGTCGACATGGGACTCACATTTGGACGAAAGCTTAATTTATGGTAGAAAAAAAAAATTTAAAGAGAGAAGAGTAGTCAGGTGCTGACCTTGAATTCAAAATGAGGTCTGAAACAGCCTTCATTAGTGAGCTGTTTCACCTGCCCAACTGGAGAGAGACATGCTGTGAATCGCAGAATCAGAGTTAGTGAACTCAGTAATTCCTCATACTGTATTGTGCCCTGCGATTTAAACTGGTTCTCTGCCTCTCTTTGTTAACTAGCTTCTGTGTAATGATGTAGTTTTTCTGTGATGTTCCAACACCATGGCTGGAGGCAGGAGTTTAGTCAGCAGCGTGCAGGATCAAGAAAAAGAGAGAGAAAAAAAAAAGTGAGCCACTGAAAATGGAGAAAAATGGCTCGCAGTACCCCAAGGTAGGAAATAAATTGCAGACGATAACTAGTGAAGCGAGGCACAAACAGCATAATAAATTGTTTGAGATTTTTGCTCTCATTTTGCAGAGCAAAATCAAACTTTGGAGTGCACAGTTGGCAGGCCATTAAAAAAATTACTTCATGCTCTGAAAACAGAGGGCTTGTGTCAATCCCTATACCTCACACAAAAAGACAACGCACTCATTGGAATTGCTTTGTGTTTTCTGCCATCTAGGTGGGTGCGGTGATAAGCTGAGATCAGTGAGGCGAGCACAAATACAGTAAGTGACTCGGAAATGGCTTTGAAAGAAACATATCTCCACTGAATAAGGAGCTAAACCTTGAGCTAATACACACTGGCATGGAGTAGATAAATATTTATGCACAAATATTTATGTCTTACAGTTTCTCAATATATCAATATTAATGATTAATGATCTGCATTCCACACATTTAATAATTTAGCGAAAATAAATAAGTCATATTTGGCCCACTCTATAAATATTCAACAGATTTTGAGAAATTTTAGTTGTCTGCAGACTCCTTTTTGTTGATAATAGCGGTCACTGGAGCAATGTACATTCAAAGATTTGTTAGTTGTTTGCTTAATCCAATCCACATATGAATATGAGAATCACCACTCCAATCAAACCAGTGCAGACACCACACACAGGCTTGATGTTTCCCTCATGCACTGAACAAAGACATGCTAATGTTATACACATAAAAGAGTGTATTATGGTTTGGAATATCTGCTTCTACATCAGTGTTTTGTGTAGAATAATATTAACAGTAGCATTTAGGTTGGACTTAAAGTGGCAACCTCACAGGCACTATGCTTCCAGTTTCCAGTCAGTTCAACCTCAATTCATATAAACATGATCCAGACATTTTGGGTGTATTTTAGTAATATGGAAGGGACAGAAGGTAAATTAAACAGTTCATTGTTGAGGCAGTCATACATTAAGGTAACTGTGCTTAAAGCTTGTGTTCCTGGATAATACATTTCTTGAATCATGTTGTGTGAGGCAAAGAAAATACAAACAACATGAAAAGAAATGACTGTAATAATCACTGTAATAAATAACACCTGTTCCAAAACATGTTAGTAATGACATGCTATTCTCTCTCTCTCTTTTTTTTTTTTTTACCTGACTCATCATGAGGTTTGAAGTGTCTGATGGTTTTCCCGCAGAATCATGAAATAACACTTGGGCAAGAAAATACATGCAACGGTATTAATAATGCATTTGCAGCATGCATTCTGCATCATTATTCTACAATTTAAATGAGGGTTAAAGCTCACTGCTTTTGCTTGTGCCAAAGCAATTGAACATTAAATATACAACAGTTGCATATTTTCACCAGTGAAACTTTGATTACAGCCATTTTCAAATTCTCTTCATGGTCACATATGACACATTTAACCCTTTCTGTCTTGTCTTGCTTGTAGTCTAAGTTCTTGTTACACTGCGGATGAATGATTTGTTAAACCCAGAGGAGAGCAGCTACATTTCCCTGTTTACAGTAATACTAAATACATAAATGATGATATATATATATATACACATACATATTTATATTTTCTATATTATATATAAAGTTTGATTTACCTACAGTGAAAGTCCACTATTAGAGGAAGTCTATGTGTCTCTATGCAAGAAGGAATAGGCTAAATATTGATGTAATCTAAAGTAATGTCATGAAGATGCAGTTCAAGGTCATGCATCTGATTAACAAACTTGAAAAAAATGTTGTACTGTCACACTCTGCTGTCCCCCAGTTTCCACTGGGGTTATCATGAATGTGAGCCGGTCCCAATGTCCTCTGCTGTGATGTGACTGGCGGGGAACCAGTCCGGACCTGTGGGGGTCGGTGTGCGGTCAGGCTGACGCTCGTTGCTCTGCCTCCGCCGTGAACATCCCTCTCCTCCGGACCGGAGAGCAACCTGCGTGATTTCTCGGCAAAATGGCGACAGTCTAAAGGGAGGGACGGACGAGGAGCGGTGTCAGGTGCAATGACAGACTTGGGGACGCGAGCCGTCGCCCGCAGGTAGGTGTCACCGCCGGCCGCGCGGTGCGACCAGCGCACTGATACACTGCAGCACCGCAGCGAGCCCTCCCGCAACTCACACTGCCCGCCACCGCAACGTCCAGGGGCGTCGAGGGTCTGTACCGGTCTCTAGCGGTCTGTACCGGTCTCTAGCGGTCTGTACCGGGTTGTACCGGTCTCTAGCGGACTGTAGCGGTCTGTACCGGTCTCTAGCGGTCTGTGCCGGTCTCTAGCGGGCTGTGCCGGTCTGTGCCGGACAAAGTCACCGTGGCCGAGGCGGCTCTTTGCTAACTAGCTACGTCGCTTCAGGTCGCAGTGAGGGACAGCCGCTCTGTGGGAAACAGCGGCGTGCCTGCACGTACAGAGACGGGGTAAAGAGCACTGGTACACGGCCATGTTTGTAGGATGTCGATGCAGGACCATTTGATGCAGAGCTACGCGGCTGCATGGTGGACTTTGGGTTTCTCAAGTTGCCTTTAAATGGCCGTTCAGAGACACACAGTGGCCGTGACAGTGAAGCAGTCAACGCAGTGTGTGGTGGTTGTGGGAGATTACAGGACCCACGTGGTATGGAAGTTCCTAAAAGCCAAAAGTATTGCCAGTGGTTAAAGCACCGTTTAATCAACCTGCAAGTCAAGAATGCATGACAGTGTCTACACACACACAGACACACACACGTGTACATATACATATCTGACATATATACTGTATATAGTGGACTGATTAAACCTCCTCTTGGGTATGTTCAAACTGTGAGGGGTTGGCATTTCCCTTACTCTCAGTTTAGTTTTTTTGCACCTGTTAAGGTGAAAAACTTACTGCTGTGCTCCAGAAACAGTCGGAGGTCGAATTTCCCACTTGAAATTTGCGATTTCCAAGCGTTCCAGGTGCCAACAAAAAACATGGCTGACCATGACAAACTGGTGTTTCTTTGGTAAGTCTATAGACAATTGAACAATCAGCAGAGCAGAACAGTTTTACAATATGGTAATATGTCATGTTTTAATTAAATACAGGCAAATAAACTTTACTTTGCCTTTTAGTTGATGGTTTACCATTTATGATGTCCGCCTTCATGGGTGCTGCCATTGTTGTGTGAAGTCAGACAACTGATTCTCCATGAAGTCGGGGTACACATTTGTTCTGAGTTTACAAGTAGGGCATTGTACTTTTTCTAGTTGGAGGTCGGAAAATCTGACTAAGCCTGTGTCTGAAATCACTCCCTATTTACTATATAGTGCACTATATTAACTTTACCCCATTTTATTTAAGTGTCCAAATTCAAATTATCCACTATAGTGCCCTCAAGGATTTGTAACGGAACAAAAGCTGTGTCCATGGCATTTACACAACTTTCTGCTTTATTTATTTTTACTTTCCCCTAAGAATCCCACAATGCAATGCATTCCATTTCATAGATGCAACAATTAAAGTTATATGATATTGTTGGTAATGCGCAAAACCCAAAATGCAATATACGTCTTGAGATTACAGTAAACATTGCTGCAGAAGCATTTGGTCAGAGACAAAAAGTTCCTAACACATCAACATATCAAGGAATTGGGTTTGGTAAAGGTTGATTGTATTTGATGTGGGAAGCAGTGGTTCTGGACTGCAGTGGTTGGTAAAATTTCCTATGGGATTCTTCAGATATGACTATTTTTCTGTGGAAATATTATGGACATTGAACAAAACTGAAAGCAAATAATACAGGGATCGATTGAACTTGCATTAATTATTGGGATTGCTAGATGGTACAATTCCTGGATGGTGCAAGTGTTCTTTTTTTTGTGTGTGTGTCAGCTCAGTAGTTTTGTCATTGAAGAACTTCCATAAAATTGGATCTGATGGAGTTTATATACATTGTAGTTGTTATCAGCTCAGGAATGGAGGGTTTTGCAAAATGAAAGTGTAGAGCTACACAGGTGAGTCCATCACTCCCAGCAGGTGTCTGAGGGAGGCTTTCATGGCTATAGGAAGAAGTCAGTGGCAGCTTAACAGCCTAGTGTAGGTTTTTCTGCATTAGTATACCACAGAGAGTAAAGGAGTCAACTGCTTGACTAAATAAATCAGATGGTTGAGGCATGTCATCCACAAATTGATTATATGTCACTTGACAAGGTCAAATATTTTAACCAAGATGCCTGAAGTCCCTGAATGCTCAGCATAGCAAACAGTTATGTGTTCTCTCTTGGCCTGGCTGGCTGCTTACACAGCTATAAATGAAGACACCTGGGACTACTTAAATGGGAGTACACTGGCCTGAATTAGCTACTCAGCTGAGGAACAGCTGCAGAGATGAGATATTTTAGTAGTCAGGTGGATCTACCAAGAACATTGAGGTCCGCAGAAATATATCAGAAGCGAGGAAATAAGGGCGGCATTATTTCATAGAATCCCATTGACTGAATAACTCTTCGACTCATTAAATCTGCATGAAATTAATAACTATCACAGTTGTTTCTGTTTGTGATGAAAACATTGAGTTGTTCAGTTGTCTTTTCTCACTCTTATGACATGCAGATATAAATACCAGTTCCCAATAGAGCTGCAACAAAATAATTATCTTGTTAAATTGTCAGAAAATAGTGAGCATTGAATAAACAATTTCCCAGAGGCCAAGATTATGTCAGTAAATGGTTGTTTTGTCAACAGTCCAAACACCAATATACTATTACTTAAGACAGAAATGCAGAAAATTTACACACATTAGAAGCTGAAACCAGATCATTTCTGGCATTTTTGCTTCATTGATTTATTTATTTATTTGCTCATTGAATAATAGATTCATTGACAAATAATTTCACACTTTCTGTTTTTGATGTACATATAGAGGTTCAAATTAATGAATAAGTAGGAAAAATTATATTATAACATCATTACCTAATGTACATAATATAAAACCGAGAAAAGCTGTAGATCCTCACATTTGAAAAGATGGAAGCAGCAGATTTTTGACATTTGTGCCTGATAAACGATAAACTGGTTATTAAATGTGTTGTCAGTTTGGGGACTGATGAGTTGACAGCACTTTTTATGCAGCACTACTCTCCCAAATCCCAAATAATTCTAATTTATCCCAAATATAAGTAACATAACATACTGTACATTTCTGTGAATGAAAGGGACATACTGTATATTTGTTATAAAACATTGTGTAAAACTTTTAGTATACTAACAATTCTTTATAGTAATTTCTGTATTTTGTTGCTTTCATCCAATGTGCAATTTTGTAGAAAGTTTGTTGATTTTGCTATTATTATTATTATTATTATTAGTTTTACACAAACTGCAGTATGGTCTGTGGGACCCAAAACAATTAGGAAGTAAAGCCAATGTCCAAAAAACACAAAACTTAATTCCCTGTTAATCAATGAATCATTTAATCAATTTATCATTTCAGCACTAATCCAACCCTGCTGAAGTCGTATTTCCTTGTGTCCTTGTGTGGATGTATTTTTCAATAACAAAATGTCCTCAGTTATGGATCCCAAACAGAGTCCGAATTTGTAGGGACAGATTCCCTGAGGCAGGGTGTGTCAGATGTAATCACCAATCCTGACTGAAACCTGAAATGTTTTTAAGGAAAATCCCAGTGATCTGTGTAGTGAGCAGCTTTCAGCTTTATTAGAGAACCTTCTCTCGCTGTTTGTCTCTCTGTTACAGGTGTGTTTTCTGTGAGCCATGCGGTGGAATCAGTCCTTCAGCATAGACTGGTAAGAACACATTGACTGGTTCTTTGTTTTGTTTCATCTCGTTAAACATTCAGCATGATTACTGAGCTTCACTTTCTCAAATTTGACAAACACAGGTGGAGTATTGCCTCTCATTAGAAGTGATATTATCAGCTCATGGTTTGTGATTCAGACAAGAATCACAATAAGGTGACCTCCCGTGAAGCGACACACGTTTCTAATTTGTTTCAAATAGCCACTGAACTGAACTGAAAGTAGTGGAGCGGGTAAAGCTGAGCTTGAAATCAGTGTTGATTGCATTTTAATTGAAAAGCAAGAAAATATGTGTTGTGTAAAGTCTAATGTTCCTGTTAGTATTATCATTATTATAATCACAATGGCAGAGCATAAACCTAAAATGTGACCGTCTCTGAAGAGGTGTTATCATTGAGAGGCACAGTTGTATGTCTCCTTACCGGCTTAACACCTAAAACTGTAGCTCAGATGTGTGAAATGCTCTGAAACTATAGCTGGGTGTGATTACCAGTCAAATTAAATCTGAGATGTCAGTTACATGTGTCAGTGTTTCCACTCCTACGCTTGGCAGGTTGTAGGGAGTGACAAGCTGGCTGTTGATTATTTTCCAGTGTGAAACAGAATCACTGAGACACAACTAGTGTTTACAATCCTCTAGTCTTTGTTTAATTTTATTCAAAATTGAAGCCACTATTGTGAGTTTTTGATGTTGAAATTGTCACCACATTGAGGCTGTACCATCATGGTATAACCGTGACATCAGGAGTTCAAGTATTACTCAGAGGTCTTATGAGGTTCTGCACACTTGTGTGTCGCCAACTTTGATTGATAGTTCCATGCTGGTCATTGTCACTAAACAATGTCAAAACACAGACTTTGCATACACAGGAAGCTGTGTATTTATAGAAGTTAATTACCATTTAAAAGATTTATTTTGAATCAGTGTTTTATGATGCTGCCCTTTAAATGAGGACCTTTTGTTACAGATTCTATATGATTCATTGAGGGCAGGCTCCACACTGCCCTACAGACGTCCCTTTTTTAAAATAACTAAATATTAATTGATTAATTGCATGAGTAATTTTTCAAGCAGAAATGCCAAACAGTTCCTAGTTCCAGCCTTCAGTTGTGCAGATTTGCTGCTTATGTGACAGTAAACGGCATATGTTTGGGTTTTAGACTGTTGGTTGGACAAAACAAGCAATTTGAAGATGTCACCTTGAGCTTTGGTAAATTGTGATGGACACAATATTTTGTGACACTTTACAGACCAAACAATTAACTGTTTAATCAATATATAAGTAAATTGATTAAATAATGATGTAAATGATCATTGATTGCAGCCCTGTTTTTGATTTCAGCTTTCATATTCATATTAGCTACAAATACATTAAAATTCCAAGAAACCAAATACATTAAGTACCATGCATGCAGTATAAAATGTATGTCATGCAGTTTAAGAGAGCATGGAAATGCTTTAATAGCCTTAATTCATTAACAAGGCCATTATAGGACTCCACCTCTTTATGCATTTGGGCTTTTGGAGCCTTATGTTATTTGCTCCATCTTGTACTTTTTGAATCTGTATGTTGTATGAGGGAGGATCAGGTTTCAAGCACCTAATTGTAATACACATAATGGCGGCTACGAGTAGGATTTGATGTTTATTGGTTTTACACATGTATGTGCAACTGCATCTAATTTCCGCTGTAGCAAACCGTATGGAGATATGAGAAAGCTTTTGCTTGCTTAATTTGTGACGGCAGCTCTACAGAGAGGGATTTGCAGAAGCACATTTTGGATGAATTTCAAGGGATGAGGGTTCATTCTCTGGTTCTGATTCTCTGACACATGATGCAGCCTGATTATATAAAAACCCTCAAGCAAGCAGCTTTTGAAGCAAGTTTATGTCATGACAACACCCAAACTTGGATTTCCATTCTTTTTAGTTTTGTATATTTTGTTCCTGTTCACAAACCTGAATTTAGATGTCAATTGAATGGCACTCTGCTTTTGAAATACCATGGGAGAGACTTCTTTTGGGGAGGAATTTGTTTTAAAGGACAGAGTTTGGCTACTAAAATCTAAGGTATTGTCAGGTGAGATTGGTTTGGTCCATCAAAGGCTGAATGAAGCACTAATTCATGAGCTGCAGATGTCCACAATCTAGCTTGCTGCTGAGCCTCTGCAGATCAAACCTCCTATTATTTTGTTTCACCCAGGTTATGGACCATTTCCTCCACTAAGGGGCAGAATATGATCACTGATACTCTGAGCCCTCGCTCAAGGGGTGATACATTGAAAAGCAACATCAGTTAATGTGGCCTGTGTAGTCACATGAAATTGAAAGGTTGATAATAAAAGGAATAATAGATGGACACAAAGAGCTTATTATTTAAAACTTTTATATAAAGGGTTGTAATTATATGAAATCTGAAAGAAAATGTACAAAGGTGAAAAATCCATATTAAAAAAGATCATAATTACATGGCGTTATGACTAAAGAATATACTGATGTATAATAATAATAATAATAATAATAACAATAATAATAATAATAATAATAACAATGATGATAAATATGATAGTACAAGTCATTTAGTGCATATTTTTCACAAATAATTTAGTGTCCTTCCATTATTTGTATCTGAGATAATTGTGGTTTTATTCTTTATGCAACATAACTAAATCAGAATTATAAGAATGCCTAAAAATATTTGCTGTTTTTGGTACATTTTAGGTCCGATCCAGATGCACACAAATCTGCAAAAATGTCAAATCAGAATGGTCTTGTATTTTTCCCTCAGAACATTTCTCAGTCCAAACAACCTCTGTCTTTGAGGGTTCGGATTAGCGAGCTTCTGTTGTACATGAGCTATGAGGCAGCTAACCCTTTCTGTGATACCTATCTAAGGTTGAGCTCAGCACTTTCCTCATTAATTTTCCACTTATTCTCAGAGTTGGATGTGATATTTTAGAGATTTGAGCATGCAGGGCACAGGTTAGGCGCAATTATGCTGACGGAGGGCTTTTATAGCTATGCTCAATACAATCTGGAGTATAGGATTATACATGTAGAAAGTTATATAGTGATTAACCTTCATTTTGGTCCCCTTGGTGATCTCTAGGAGGCAAATCCTCCTCCAATCAGCTGCTGTCAGGTATATTTCTCCACCCTGATAAATGACCTTCAAAATGATAGATCGAGGCATTCCTTCTTCTTCTTATGCTTTTGAAGCATTTGTTTGCCCTTTTGGGTAGTTCAAATGCTTCCTTAAACTACATACCGCTTCCATTTCTTTCAGCTGTACGGCTGTATTGATTCACAGGTAACTTAAAGATCCCCCTGCGTAGTTATTAGCCACTAGTGGGACTATGGAGCAATTTGTAATGAGTGGGCTGCCGCTTTGTTTGCGTCTTGCATACAGAATGTAAACATAACTTTGTTTGCAAGAAAACTCCCCAGAGTATATATCTAAGGTATCATTTGGGTATGTTTTGTTACCTTTTCAAGGAAAGTTGGGTCACCATGAAACATGGCAAGGCGACTAAAGTAAAGTTATCACAGTAGGTGTTGGGAAACTTGTTTTCCACATGAGTCCCGAAGTTCATCTTTCATTGTTCATTTTTTGTATTTTCAACAAGTTTCAATGACTGCAGGTGCCATCTGTTGGTGATTTGGCACCGTATATATTACAGCAATGCTTTAACAACTGTAAGGTTTGAAATGTGTAAAAAAGAGAAATAAATATATAAATATTTGCAGATTTTTCTGTGGCATTTATCAGTTTAGTGTAGTTGAAGGGGAAATTCAACCCCCAAAAATGACAGGTATTTATTATTATCTTGCATTGCTGTGTGAATGTAGATGTTGTTTGATTAACAAGTCATTTTCTTTATTCATAATTATCAAATTATAATTATTTTTTTCAAATAAGTAACAATCTGCCAGTGGAGTGAGATCATTTAAACCAGTTTCCTAGACAAAGCTGCAATGGAATATTGACATAATTTTCAGTGAAGTGTTCTTTTCCAACAGGAAACTGAAAAAAATCCTGTTAATCTGCTAATGATATAGGAAAGAAATAGTGAAAGCTCAAATGTCACAGTTGTTGAGCACCATTTAATTAATTAAATGTATTTATGCCATCATTTTCTAGTTATAATGCAAATATATTTAACACTATTATGGTTTAAATGTATATACATTTCTATTATTTCCTGTCACAATAAAATCATCAGTAATCCTTTTTCCTCAAGTGCAGCATGATTGATGAAGCTACTCTTGTAGTGCTCTCTTGTTCTTTTTTGTGCGTTTGTACATCGACGCTGCAGATAGCTGGCTTTCACAACAATGGCAGTTCCCTCCCTTACCCCTCCAAGAAAGGACATATTTGAGCCCCTTTGATTTGGCCCGATTTGTTTTGATGTGAGGAGTGAGTGGTTTTTAAAATCTCCTTAACTCCCCAGGCCTGGCCCAGCCTCCCACAGGGCTAATGACCGTAGCCTGGCCCGTGTTGAATAATACAGACGCTTGCGAGGTGGAAGTGGGGAGGAGGGCAAGGGGTTAGACATGGGCCCTCCTTCTACAGTACACCTCCATTGATAAGATTGTATTAATTGGTATGAATAGAGAGGGTTTTCTCCCTCTCCTTGTATACATTTACCATTATACTCATTAGCTCCCCGTTGCCTCCCAGCGAGTTTCTCCTTCACATCCCCCGGGGTCTCCTGGGAGGCAATTTGCATCTCTCCATGGTGTCTCTCTGGGGTTATTGAGGAAATATTAGCCCCTTTTCTTCTGTGGCCGACCCTTTGATTTATTTGGAGCTGGAGCTGATAGAGTGGCACTCACATGTTAATGACTGGCGCTGATACAGGCCCCTGGTGCAAGACGACTCATTGATCCGGGTTGAAAAGGTACAATTGACAAGCACTACTGAATAATCGCCTTACATGCGTCTGTGTGTACGTGTGAGTGTGTGTGTGTGGACCTTGGGAAATGACAAGGGAATCCCACTGCTGTCAAGGCTACTGCGCTCAAGCTGTCCACTTTTCCTGATAGAGTTAGATAAATAGGCTTTTGTTGGCCTCTGAATTCCTTGTGACTTTTTGACAGCCACAGTTTTGGCGTTTTCTCGTTTTCTCTTCAGAAGCTCGCTTCTTCTTTTTTCAGCGTCGCTCATGTCATCTCTTTGGCCCCATGTGATCACTGTGGTGCTTATTTTAGGCCCTTCTAGGTCTCTAAACCCGATCAGAGGCTGCGAACAACACACTTGATCCAGTTACTGTTTAGAGTTGTTTGTCCTCGTCTAAAAATAGAATTCAAGGTGACTACCGAGGACTCTCTTTGGTTGCCATTAGTGACTACGAGGCCCCTGCTCCCTGCCCCCGTTCCTGCCGTGGCGCACTCACATTATGTTTTAAAGAAAGATAATGAGAGATTTCATCCTAATACCTGCGATGCTTGACATGCCTCCAAATTTAAGCTCACTGATGTCTGCTGAGCAATGTGGAGCCTGTCCTCAATTTGGAGAGCAGTTTGACACCGACTCCCTTTCATCTGAATGGTCACATGTCTACAGCAAAGCGGCAGCAACAAAGTTTGATATATATTTACATATATATATATTTCATTTTCTTCCATCTCAACTGAAGAGGAAAGCATCTGAGCATGCCTAATCATAGCAACAACTTCTGTCTTGCTTAGTATTTGTATACTTTCAGTTATATGGTAATAATAACATTTACTAAAAGTCAACATCCTAACTGCCACTAAACAAAAATACCCAGCACCGCAATCGCTGCATCTTCTCTGCATACTTATAACAGATTAGAGGTTATGTATATCAATTGCGCGGCTCATGCATATTGTTATGAAGGAGAAATGCAAGAAATGGAAATGTGCCATTTCAACGAGCCGGCACAGCTTGCCAAAAGCGGGCAAGTGGGTAGTGCTTGTGGTGATGGTCGGGTTTGTTTTCCTCTCAGTGTTGGGAGATGAGAAGTCATGTATCTAAACAGAGCAGATATGATGTTTATGAGGGCCATCTGCTTGGCAGCCCTCCTGTGCCCACTGCCCTCCTCAACGTGAGAGCAGCCTCATTAAAACGGTCACATGCCTGAGAAATTTCTAACCGCTGTGTTTTTTTTCCTTCTTCTTCCCCCCTTTTAAAAGGAGTAGAGTTTAAAACTAACAAAGCCTTGGGAAATCCCCATCAGACATCCCTCCCTTAATCCATTTAATTTTGAAAGGTATTGTTTAAAGCTTTAAAGTTTATATCGTTTAATCCCCCTCCAACACTACGGGCAGCAAATGAGGCCGTGTCAGCAGCTTGAACAGATATAATCTACTCCACACAACAGAAAATCCTCCTTCAAGACAAGGTTGCATGGGTTTCCTGTGAACTCACTGTTTGATGTTTCTACCTGCTATTGAACATGACTTCTGTCTTAACCCAACTGTCACTCGCTCCCTGTCCCCTTTTATCACTCCGAATGTTCTCGCTTCACCTTTTTTCATCAGTAAATCTACCATCACAGCCATTTCACTCATTCCCCTTTTTAAGGAGAGGGGGGCAAGGAGAAGTTTGTTGTGGGCAGGTTCGGGGGGATTTTTTTAAAATTCTTTTTTGCTAGTGTTGAACCTCGGCCAAAGGACAGGATTGTTTTTTGGTTTGCGAGATTCAGTCTTTCCTGTGTTTTAAGGCCCCACTCTCGCCAGTTTAACCCTTGTCCTGTCTGCATACGTCCTCTCTCCTGTTTAGTCTCCAGTGTTTATTATGTATGTGCATATACATTCCACGCATTACTTTCTATACTAACATTTTTTTAGCTAAAGCAATGTAGTTTGCCATTATGGGGAATAAGCTTATTCGCCTTCCTGCCGCGAGTTAAATGAAAAGATCGATAGCACTGTCTGCTAAATGTTAGGCTGTAGCAGCAGCCGATTAGCTTAGCTTAGCACAAAGGCACAAGATATTAAACAAACAAGATATGATGTTTTAATTAATGAGCTGTATAGCTGCTGTTGGGTGGGTGTTGTTACCTTTAGACAAAGCCAGGTTAGCTGTTTTGAAGCTTCATGTTAGTTAGATAGCCGAAGTCCTGACAGCACGTACAGGATAACTCTCTGTTCCACTTCTGTAACTCAGCATTTCTTTCATAAGTCTTTGTGAAAAAGTGAAGCATGTTCCTGGGCTTACTATCTATATTCACAAGACAAGCATCCACTACAGCACTTGCTATTAGAAATTGAAACCCGTCATGATTTTAACAACGTTAAACAATGTTTACTGTGTGAGCATACAGACTGTGACAAAATGAGTTACAAAATGTCATCGCAACTGGGTTTCGTCCATATCCATAGTATTCACCAACACTCTCTTCTAATGTCATTCTTTCAACCGTTCAGTCCTCTGTGTCCTGTTGTTATTACAAATATCACTCAAGTAGTCGTGGCCTCTTGACTCGCCTGTGGACTGATGTCAAGCCGTGACTTTTAACCCACGAAGGCAGCTAAAAAAAAATACAATATTAGATCTTTTTTTTTTAATACTGTTCTTATGTAGTTATTGGAGTAGTTACAAATGTCAATGGGATTTTGAATGAGGTTTTCTCACTTCTGTACAGAACCTGGAAGTTCCTGTTTTTCTTCGGCTCTCTCATAATAATGTGTTAGGAAATCTGTAATGGGTATACTCATGTACATGATATGGCACAAATTATTTTTTTACTCTTTAATATTTTTTAACCATCAGACAGACCCAGACTAGCTTTTTTCACTTGGCAAGAAAGCAAATAAGAGTATTTCTCAAAAATGTCGAACTATTCCTTTAAGTTAGCACTCCTGGTAATACACATCTGTGAATCTTTTCTTAAATCGCTTGAATTGACACCAATATTCTAGTTGCTAACGCATGCAGTAGCATTTAATTTGTTCTGACTATAAAGAACACAATTTTCTTTGCAACATGCCAGCTATGGTACTCATATGTTTTCCTTTAGTGTATCATTTGAGCCGTATAACTCCAGTATATATTTTCAGTCAAGCAGTAAATTATATTGTTTAGTTATCAAAGGCTTTGTGTAATTACATTTGTGCAATTCAGGATGACAGGGCTGATAGTGTCTGCACAAGACTCTGGCATACATAATCACAGCCAAAATCCCATTAGGGAGAATGGAGACCATTATTATGGAAATGACCTTTGGGTGACAAGAATCCAGCGGGATAAAAGAGTACGTAATCCAGACAAAGGCATCATGTGAAGCCCCTCTCTTTATTTTCTCCTGTGCAAATTTAAGAAAATTTAGGGTGTTTTATGGATCTGCTATTGTTGTGTTTTTGAGGAAAGTGAGATTTGTCTTTTGGCATATTATTAATTTCTTCCTGCTTTTCTGCTGATTGATACTGTGGGTAGAACTGCAGGATTAAGACAGCAGAAGTCGAATTTACAGTGTTTTTTTCTCTTTTTTTTCGCTGTGGCACTTTCGCTGAGAGAACATACTCACCTTGGGATTACTGGAGTGTCAGGCTGAATCTCTGTTTGTTTTGAGCCACACTTTGATACTCTCACACTTATCAGGCAGCTTCATAAATTCACATTGTGTCAAATAAATCAATAGATCCCATTAGCTGAGGAAGTTGTGTAGTGCAGTACTTGAGGGACCATGGCTCCCCTTGTTTAGACATTTCTCCAGCAAAGGCGATGGCAGAGGAATATAAGGTTGGCTGTTGATCCATACAGACAGCTCCAGCAGTTGAAATGGTTTGGCTGACTGGTCCCAGTTGGTTTTTAGCACTGTCTCCACTGTGCTGCCAGCCTGGGTCTTCAGTTGAACAAGAAGAAGGAATTTACTTAGACATTCACAGCCTTACAGCCCTACAGCACCAAACTCTTCCTCCTCAATCTGTTTGTTGTCCTCATAAGACGTAAAGTTTGGGTTTTTCAGTTGTTTGCGAGTTGCAGCTAACAATTATTTTCACCATCGGTTGATCTGCAGATTATTTTCTAATCAAAATTTGTTTAAAATGCCTTTCACAGTTTTCTAAAGCCCAAGGTAACTTCATCAAATGGCTTGTTTAGTTCAACCAATAGTCCAAAATGGGATAGTATTATTAACTGTACCCTATTTTTATTAACTTCTTCCGCAGTCCAGCATTTGTTTCTGCCTCAATCAGTACCTCACATCTTGATGTATCATGCATGTTATGTTTCATTACATTTATGTAGCGGTTACATTTTTTTCTCCCCGTGCATATGCATAAGAGCAATTTAGGGTGTGATGTCTTGCTTGACATGTGGGCAGTAGGAGGCATGGACTGAACCGCCATCACTGCCATTAATGGTCAACCGACTACCATCTGTGCTCCCATACCCCATGTAATATGAAGTCCCACAATAGTGACTTACTTTTATTGTAAGAGGTTAAAATGTTATATTTATTTTTTTTATACTTAAAAACAAATTGAATATTGGCTGTAATTGCATATTTAGTTGCATAGTCACTTACATCTCTTATTCTCACTCAATGTCTTAATGAAGATTCTGCTGCTTCTCTAGTGATTTAAACTTGCAATTATAGTTATACTGCTTTAAAGAACACATGTAAAATTACTACTTACACCCTTAGCTAGTGTAATGAAATTAGTAATTCATTTTTACAGGCGAATGTAATGGCATTTTCATGAAATTAGATTGTGCGCAGTGGAGAATGACAGTAAGATGAAAGAGAATAGGGCTTGACATGCTGAGGTTGGGAGCCTGACTCAAAGCCATACTGATGTGAGTACATGGCATGCTTTCCAGCCCACCAACTATCTGAGCATGCTGCATGAGATCATTTTTAACTCTATAACTTGAAGTCATATCATTTTTGCTGTTGTGTACAAATGAAAGCTTTTATTTCCATGCAGTTTATTACTTACACATGTACAATCCAATGCTCCTTTAAAAAAATCCTTTATTTATTCTCTTAATAAAGCTTATTATGCCCGTTTTTGTTGGCACTAAGTTACACAGGTGTTGATTCTGTCTTGGACTGCATTATATTGAAGTGTGTTTCTAATGTTTTGTCCATCCCATTCACATATTGTAGTGTACATGACGGGAGCAGAGAAAAAAGCTATATATCAATATAATGCCCTTAAAATACCAGCACTAACCGCGACCAGCCTCTCTGACTGGGGCAACAAAAACTAAACATTATAAGCTACATAAAGGTGGAGCTGATTTGGCAGAGGATGGCAGGGCTGCTGTATTGGAGTACATCAGATTGTACAGATGTACCTAATGGTAACTGTATTGCACCAGACGTTCACAGTATCTTGAGAAATACAATTAGCAAACAGATAAAAGGAAGTAAAACTGATGACTGCTCAGTACTTAACTGTGAGGTGTTCTCGTTTGTTTTCTATTGTCTAACAGTGAACAATGATGATGACGCTACTCCTAAATCTCATATACCAAACTAAAAAGCGAGGGAAGTGTCTCGGGGAAAATACCAGACAGGGTTGGTAAAGGCTCATAGCAGATTGATCTGTGCATACAGCTTAACTGTATTAAGGCTCATAATCCCTGTAAATATCTTCAGGCAAGGCAAAGTCAGCCTTTTAACATAGACTAAATGAAGTAAATAGAAGCAAATGAATTTTTAAAAATCACATTTCTGTTGAACCCCTGTTCGTTATATATATAGAAGCGAGTTGTGTGAGTTGGCTGTTAATGAGGCTTACACATTTTGAACCAAGATATTTTGATGGTTTTGCCACCCTGCCGTTTGGGGGCAACAGTGGAGTTCGCTTTAAATGTAGAGCGTCTGTTCCCCTTTCGAACCTCTAACACCACAACAGATGGGGAGAATATGGAGCTCGGAAGGTTTTACCTCTGAGGTGATAACAGTGAAGCCACTCATTAACACTGAATTTACCACTTCGTTAGCAACGCAGCTTCCTGTAGAGAGCAACCAGCCCTGGATGTCAAATCCACTGAGCATACATTTTAAACTAAATCAGCTCTGGACAGCATAGTGTAATCTGTTATGAGATGTAGCATACACATGTTTAATTATATGCCGATTATAATCCTATTCAATAACTCAAAGCCATTTATTTTATAGGTTTGTCCAACTAAATATGAAATTAAATGATTTATTTTGGCTTAAATTCAACTATTCTGAGAAGAATTAGTATGCCTATCCATGTGTATGCGCAAAGGCATATGTTTTCTTTGTGTGGGTCTGTGTTTGTGTTTTAGACAGAAGAGTGCCTGCCAATTTGTCAGGATTCAAGTAACAACAGTCTCATGCTGGGATCTGTGTTGGCACCATCACAGAGTGATAAGACGCAATATGATCTCATTGGAGGTGTACTTTGTTCCCATGGAAATTGGTCAATTTTAGCAGACGACTGAGAACTTTAGGTGGGGAAGCAGGAAGGTTGTATCCCAGAGGTACGCTCGCATAATTAAGCATCCTCGCCAGAGTATTCAGGGCTAACAGCAGGGTTTGTTGTGAATAGAGGTGGCGAAAGAGGGTGTTGGAAAATCATAATGCGGCACAGAATAATACCGCTCTCATTTTAAGGAGAATGGTCCAAAAAACGTTCCACATTATCAGACTGATTTTATTATACCTGTTGTGCAACAGTGTTTCATTTTGTAATTTACATCTGCATTATTTCTTTTGGCAAATTGTCTTCGGATGGTTGAATACTGCACTTGAATAAAGGAAATATTATACTTGTAAGACATTGTTTTCTTTTCTTGGCTTGCTTGAAATGATTAGAAATATAGAGTACACTTCATAATTTTGTGATATTCTTTATTATTTCAGAAAGTATTGCTACTATGTCTGATCTGAAGCCAAATGCACAAGAGGACAAAGACGTGGAATCGGTGTCTGACAGCCCAGGTCGTACTCAGGAGCCATTACAGACTCACACATTCTCCCTGAACAACAATGCTGCAGGTCTGTCGTCAGATGAACACGAAAACCCTTTAAATGGAACCCAGCCGAATCCATTTGTATACAGCAGTGTCCCTGCTGTTCCCCATGCAGGCAATTCATTGCCTTCAGGAGCACTTGTTAATGGACCTGGTTCACACCCCACCTCAGAGGTACACTGTGTCCTGAACAAAGGCACTGTTTTATCCAACAATGTCCTGGATGCCGCGTGGCAAGCGGAGAAGGACACAAGCCCTGAGGTGTTACCACCACCTAGTGAGCTTCAATCAGACGCTTGGAAGAACACAGCGGGGCCCGTCGTAAAAACACTGGCCACACAGCCAGGTGTCAACACGCCACTGTCTCACTCGGAGGAGAATGAGTCTAAACTGGCCTATTCCACACTGTCAGGTGACAGTGCAGAGCAAATGCACATTAGCCAACCTTTGACAAAACAGACAATGAAAACAAGATCTCAACGGGACGCAGAACGGTCAGAAAGCTCCGCAGATGATTACGATGATGCTGAAGTAATCAGATGGGATTCAGCGAGAGAGTGCGTCTTGCACAATGACAGAAGGCTGGAGACCAAAGTGATGCACCAAAGCCACAGGAAGCACAATACACATGTAAAAAGCATGTCAGACTCTCTGGAAAAGGTTAACAACAACTCAAAGCACACATATAGACGATTCTGTTTCAGCAGTGGTAATGATGGTGAAAATGTTGACATTGCCAACAAAGATGATTCTTTGGGTACACAGTCTGATGTTAAATATTCTGTTGTGCAAATCCAAGATTTTTCTAGGATCACAGCTTCAGACTCTGACCACCATATTTATAACACAGCACAGGAAGGCTGTAATGAGGAAAATGAACCTGAAGATGAAGACAATTTTAGACCAAAAGTGAAACAGTCGAAGACAGAACAAGTTGAACAAGATCCGCTTTTCTTTTCATGCACAATATGCAATGTTAATTTCAAGGAAAAAAGACATTTCCATAGACATATGATGTATCATTTAGGTAAGCATAATCAGGTGAACAGTGAGAATGTTTCACAGCCCTTTATATGCAGGGAGTGTGGGCGTTTGTTCTGTGATAGCAACTCCCTCATGAGCCACATCATTATTCATCAAGACAGGCTGGAAAAACTTATGGAGGAAATCAAAGGTCTCAAAAACACTGAATTTGAAGACAGTGGCACCACAGCGCAGTGCCCTCAGTGTGTATTTGGTTGTAATTGCCCTAAAATCTTTGTCCAGCATGCCAAAACACATGATAATCTGAAGCACTACTACTTCTGTGAGGAGTGTAACTACATTACACTGACACAGCAGGCACTTGAAGCACACTTAAATGTCGCACACCTCAACACACACCAGCCTCAATACAAGAAAATGACTCATGCTAATGAGGCAGAGGAAGCAGACCATGTTCAGTTTCAGCGTAAAGTGGGTTTGTTCACTAGCAGAGACAAAGTAGTACTGGATAGACATTCTGAGCGTCAGGGATCTCACTACGGTAATTATAAAAAGGTTGCTGACCTGCCCAAAATTGCCAGATCTAAACCAAATCCATTTAAGTCTACTTTTGGAGAAACAGCTAATTTCCCCCACTGTTCCAGTAAAAAAGGGGACATTTACATTCTAAAGTCCAATGATAAAACTATGAATTCTCCTCAGTTTCAGTGCCCCGTCGGCTGCACCAAAAACATGCTCTCACCGTCTTTGTGGAGGGTCGACAGGCATGGAAAATTACTCCTACAACCAGTAGAAAAATTAGATGTGGCAACTGATCTCACCTGTGTGGAGAAAGACGCTGAAAACAATGACTGCAAGGCTTTTGGCAGCTCAAAGCAGGCAAACTGTCCTGCATCTGCTGATTTTTTACTATCAGCCCGAAATCTTAAATTAGACAAGATGTTCTATCAGGACGGCCGGGCATGCGGGAGTTTACAAGCGCAAGCAAACCAAAATTCTCCATCAATGAGCAAAATGTCAACACCCTTGCATAACACTATTGACAATATGAATGGTAATATATCGCCACGGCTTAGCCAGAGGCTCAAGAAACAGTCTGTAGATAGAGAGTTGGAGAAAGGCTGTGAGGGCAGCAATAACTTCAGCGATGACACCCGTGGAGCTACAGGCAGCTTCTTAGAAAGCAGCAAGAATGAAAGGAACCCGTATGCTCGGAGGTATTTCAAAAAGAGGCAGAGGTTTTCAGCCAAAGACCAAAGCCCTCATGTACTCAAGGATGAAGATGATGGAGATGAAGACTGCAGTGACATAGAGCAACTCGTAATCAAGGAGGAGTACATCGAAACAACAGTGTGTGATGATTCCCCAGAGTCGCCTTGCTCGTCTACAAGTGACAGCTTTGATGTTTTCCCTACACCAGGGGCAGAACACAAGCCTTGTCCCTACTGCCCTGCCGTGTTTGAGTCTGGAGTGGGTCTGTCCAATCATGTGCGAGGACACCTTCACCGAGTTGGCTTGAGCTATAATGCTCGGCACATGGTTTCGCCAGAGCAAGTGGCATTACGGGACCATCAGCCACGAATCCGTAGAAGGATCCCCTGTGGCACAAGGAAAATGAGAAAAGGTACAAATAGTAGTTTTACCAATGTCATAGGCAATTAAACACTAATACCTCAAAGGGTTTTTAATGAAGGAGATTTAAATAGGCAACTGACTGTGTTTTAAGATGACCTGGTACTAAGTTACAGAAGAAACCTCTTGATCCATTTTTGGATGTAGAGGTCAGGTGGGTGGATGGCTGTGTAGCACACCACACTCACAGACCTGCAATTAATGTTTGCATTTGTTAGTCATGCTAGCAGCGTGGCTCTAGGGATGGCAATGTCTGTTGGTCAGTGAGTCTGTCCACCACTTTGGTCCAGATGGATTCCCATTGTCTAAGTTTGTACAACCATCAATGGTCCCCAGAGGATGAATCCTAATGACTTTGACTCTGACTTTATCTCTACTGCCACCATGAAGTTAACATTTTTAGTTTTTAGTGAAATGTCTCCAAAACTATTGGATGCGTTGCCATGAAATTTGGTACATATATCCATAGTGTCCAGAGGAGGAATCTTATTGATTAAAGAGATTCTCTGACTTTTCCTCTAGCGTGACCATGAGGTTTACACTTGTGGTGCTATTTTAAATTTCTTGACTACTTTTGTATGGGTTGCAATGACATTTGTAATAACTGCGGTGACCCCCTCACCTATCATCCAGCACTTTCATCTGCTCACAATTAGAATTTTTCCAGTGATGTGGTTAATGACAAAATACTTGCAAAGCTAAAGACATTTCACTGTTGCAGTTCAGTTCTAATTGGCAAATGGTAGAATGCTTACACTTTAAGCAGGTATAATGTTTACCATGTTCACCATATTATTATCAGTGCATTAGTATTGAAATTATGTTAGCATCCTCAAAGAGCTTCTAGCATGGTTGTAGACTCTTCATCTTGTTATTAACTGTAACCAACTTCCCTAACCTTAACCATACTGCTGTTGCCATGTGCCGATATTACAAAAGGTGAAAATTTTGTCATTGAACATAATCCACGGTTTTGCGTAGTCATCCAATAATAACGTTCTTGTTTGGCTAGTTGAATTGTGTAGAGATGTTATTTTTGCATAGCTGCTGTTTCTTTACTATCTTTCTTTACTAATGCATTATACTTAATGGTCCAGTGTATAGGATTTAGTGGCATCTAGCGGTAAGGTTGAGGATTCCAACCAACTGAATACCCCTCTCCTCACCCCTCCCTTTACAAACATGTAGGAGAACTACAGTGGCTGATGCGAAAACGTGAATGGGCCTGGTTAGAGCCAGTGTCTGGTTTGTCCATTCTGGGCTACTGTAGAAACATGGCGGTGCAACATGGCAGACTCCATGGAAGAGGACCAGCTCCCTATGTAGATATGAATGGCTCATTCTAAGGTAATGAAAACACAAAGATTCTTATTTTCAGGTGATTAGAAAATAATGAAAACATACTTATGAATATTATATTCCATTTATGCCAATAGATCCCCCTTTATCCTACACACTGGACCTCTAAACTTGCGACAACCAATTGTTTTGGCCACTTTGGGGCAGCGGAAACAAGTTGTGGAAACAACATTGACATATCATCAAAGCAAAGTTGTTTTTGCTCATCCAGTAGTTACACTTTTAGCTCTGTTTTTGGTCTCTACCAACTCCTGAGGGAAATATCTGTTCTGTCCCATTCTCTTTAGCTGCTAAATGCCCCACTGTGTTCACACACTGTGTCTGTCTTCCAGTTGGTGCTGAGCAAACTGATTTTTAGAGCTTTTTCCACTGAAAACAGCTGCCAGCCGTGGCCGAAAACGACGCTGTGAAAGCGGTGAGATTAAACTAAAACAGTAAAGTTGCAGCTGCACATCTAAAAAAAAGAGCTGAAACTCACTTTAAAGCTCTGTAAAGCCAAGCAGGGCTCCAGATTCAGGTGATAGTTCTCTACAGGTTTGTCACTATGAACCACCCCTTTCACATTGTCACATTGTTTTCACATTGTCATTTAATTTTGTTCTCATAAAAATTATAGCGCTTTAAATGTGCATCTGCAGTATGTGATACTGTTTTATGAAGGCTTGTGCATTATAAAGCAATCAAAAACAGTTAACTATCATAAATATTAGCTTAGTGTTTTTGTTCTTTCATTTCAATTTTTGTGACAAATTTTATCTGATATTACAGCTGTTAAACCAGAAACTCAAGGAGAGCACTCATGTCCCCTGTGTTGGGGTTGGTTTGACACTAAGACTGGCCTCTCCAACCACGTGAGAGGACACCTGAAACGAATTGGTAGAAGTGTTACCAGCACCAGTAAGTCTCCGCTGTGCATCCTAAATGAACTGCTACAGGACAAAAAAGAACATCAGAACCTCCTCCAGGTCCTCAAAAAGAACCAATTCCCCTCACGATCCTTTGTCTCTCAGAAGTTCATGAGCAGCAATGGCCTGGTCCTGATGCGCACGGGCATCCCAGTGAAAGTCCATAAAGAGATGAGGAGTCCGCATCCCATATTGGACAGCTTTGTACCAAAACAGGAGGCAGAGGGCTTCTCAGAAAATAAGAAGCTTCAGGTAGAAGCACAAAGAGGTACTAAGGCCTCCTCAAGCACTTTAGTTGAACTGCTCAAGATGAGACAGGAAAATATGGAGATTACAGCGAGAAACAACCAGGAAGCTTATGCAACCAGGCAGCTCTGTGATTTGACCAAAGATTACATGGAGGAGACAAAGAAGACCAGTGTGGAACCAAACTGGGCTCATGGTATGGATGTCTCATGCACTAAGCTTGATAATCAATTTTCTGTTTGAACAGTTTCTTAAAGTGTCGTATGGTTAGTTTTGCATGTTTTAGCCCATTAATAGTACTGTGAATATACAGTAACTTATATTACTTCAAATCATCTTAGGTAAGTCTCTAAGCTGATTGATTTTCAAAGAGGATGAGGTACAGAAGAAAACAAATCTTAAAACTTGGAAAATGGTCAGAATTTGGGCATTTATCAAGTATACCTGATTTGTAGATATTTGGCAAAACCACCCACATGGCATAAGAAGCATTTCAAGACATGCACTTTACCCATTATCATCTCAAAGTGAATTACTACTCAGTTGGATCATTCATATGTTATTTTTATACAAATGTGCAAAAGGTGTGTTTGGTACTAGCTGCTTATGTTATTAAGTGCCCATGTTTCAGGGGTTCACAAAATATTAGTATAAGCTATTATATTATAACATGTTATCTATTGTAGCACTGTCATGAGTTCTATTCAGCAAATAGACCCATATCTCTTAATTGATTTGACATCACAATGAAGACTGAATGGTTTTACCTCTCATCTTGAATATTTGGCAGTGACAAAGGTTGACAATGCAAAAAATAAGTGTTGGTTGAACAAAACTCCATATATATGTTTTCCCCTTCTTAACAGTGGGGAGCATATTTAGCTTTGATTGATTGCAGAAAAGTCCACTATTTATTGTTTAGACAGCTATGTTCAGTCCTCCGATTTTCATCAATATTTTATTACAAATTTTCAGTATCTCTTTACAGATACCGACATACTACAGGTAGAAGCCAGTTAAACAACGTGAAAATAGTTCACAATCATTGGATTATAAACAAAAAAAATACACTGTAGATTGAATGTTGCCAAAGTGCTTTTGAACTTCATATTAAAAAATCATGAGATCCTCTTGATGTTTAGTTGGAAGCCTATCATCCGTGTTTACACACTTTTGTTTAATGTCTGTCCAAATCAAACTTTCAGTCAAGTACTGAGAAAGATGTGTGGAAAGATTTAAAATCAAATCGCTTTCTATTTCTATCTCTATTTTCTCTATTTTAAACTGTATGGTATGGTGCTTTCAATTATTATGATGTTACAGTGGCAACTGCAATGTACTCCTGTCCTGAAAACTGATTTACATTACAATGTCTTGTATACCATCAGGGTGTTAATGGTAATACATTTTCATCATTGAGTTGTAGTCTATCATATTCTATCATCACCTCAAGTTCAAGACAACTGACAAATTTGTCTTTTAACATGTAAGGAACCATTTTTTAAATCAATATTTATATTTTTCCTGTTAAGACATTTTCTTAGCTTTTCTTTAAGCTAAATATACTTTGAAAAATAAAGTCAGCTCCTTTTTTCTTTCTTTTGGGAACTACTCGGCCATCCCAGTCTTGAATTTTTTGTTAACAGGCAATGGTGCACTGCAGTGTCATTGTCAGTTTTCTGTAATAGGTCTAACAGATCTGTGATTTTTTGTCTAGTTTATAAATCCTCTGTGACTCTCATGAGGTGGTGTATGTGAAAATAGCCCCCCTGAAGACACAAGATTGTGTTAAACTTCACCAGTAACACTTTCCAAACAGGAGAGTGCAAATCATATGCTTAGATGAAACCAGGTGGAAGAAGACTTTAGAGCACACTGGGATTAACAGTTTTGCTTGATAATAAAATTACTGGATGAACTGAAACACTACCGTACAATGCTTTTCTCTTTAAATACTCCAGTATATAACTTCTGATTATTCTAAACCTTAATTTGAGACATAAGTATCAGCTAAACTGTCTTAAAATGAACATCAATCATTTTTTTTATTAAAGCTTAAAGATTAAGCAAATGGAAAATATAATCACGTAATTTCAATCTAAATGTTTTGATCCATTTTCCTTATTATCTTCGAGTTTAATTTCCTTTTCAATGTTCTATCTTTCAGGAGAATGTGATTCGAATGAGATTTGTGTTCAGTGTAACAGCACCTTCCCCAGGCTTCCTGGTCATCTCCGAGCCTACGCACACAGGAAGAGGATTGGCATTTTTGAAAGACCAGGTAAATTTCTGACAATAAATGGTAGCAGTATTTCAACGTATGTGCTTTGTGTGCCATGCAATCAAAATTGTGGTTTCAGCATAGGAATCAAATGGCTTAATCTCTGGAACCAAATAAAGAAGAAACAGAAGTGATGAATGCTGTATTGGTAGACATTAGATGAATTAGTTACCCCAACATATGTCTTTTTCATTAAATAATGGATGTTGACTAGAAAAGTCAACATCAATAGTCAGTAGTGAATAATAGTTTGGCTTTGGGATCATTTATTTATGCCTCTTGTCAGTGATAACTTAATACATTCCCCCAGATAAAGCATTGCAGTGTTTTGTCTTTTTAGGCTATGATTATAAACAGAAGAAGCCAAGACCAAGGCCTGGGCTAAAAAAGAGGATGTTGCCCTCCTTGAATGCTGAGATATACACATTCACCTGCAGGTACATTGAATTGAAGGTTACACATGTAACCATGGTTCTCTCAGTGAAGAGTGAAGTGAGAGCGCTCTCTACCCAGTTATCTATTCCATATGTAGGCCTTAAATCAAAGAGATGAAAAGATGCACGAGCCAGCACACATGTCAGGACATTATGCTGCCATGCCTTGGATGGAATGTGCTTAGACACCTGATAGCAGTGACATACCTTAGGCCTACTGTATACTATTCTCAGTCTAGTGGAGAATCCAGGCCTTTAACAGTGGTAGGCCCACATAGTCTTGGCTTGAGAGAAACAACTAGACTATGAAATATAGGGAGGAGATTTCAGTTTGCTGACTCACCTGAAAGTCAGAAAGGACTTTTTGGGAGAAATGCCAGATTTTATCGCAAGAGTACCACTTCATCTAAGGCGGATGTATGAAGTTATCTTGCCTGTATCTCTCTCACCTTTTTGGTTAAAGTAGTAAGTAAGGCAGCTTTCATTGGACAGCCGTCTCTTTGTCGACAAATTTTATTCATACTTTTGTATAAATCGTGGCGTGTTGAACGTGACGCCCTCTAGATTCAGGTGGATGCTGGTGATGTCCCAGGAGCTGACGCAGATGAGCCCGGTCCTGGTCCAGCTTGTTGTATAAGAAATTTAAAAATCCACCTCTGTCACTACAGAAGTGCCTCTATGGTTGTCTGCTTCTCAAACACAGAATACATTTTACCTATTTGAAGCATTGCTCTCTTGATCAGTCACTACCCAGGTAACTGATAATAGGTGGTATGTGAGAAAACTGAATCGGATACCAGAGGGTCATAGTTGCAAAGACCCAGGCTCCGAGAAAACAAGTGACACCCTCTAAGGCTTGCCCTGAACCGCACCCCAGGCTCTGCTGCTCTGCTTGCCCTTACCGCTCACTTTGGTTTGCTAGTTTGTTTGTAAGCAGGCCCTCAAGGCACCAGAGCTCTAAGTAGGCCTGTGCCAGTCCTTGACCTGTCTGGTCTTCCACCACCTGCCTCCTGACAAGTGCCCCAGAGACCTCCTGGGAACAGTGACAGACTTCCTGGTCAGTTTTATGAGGTAGTCCAGTTCCTACCTCAGATTAGGGGCTGCAGAAATTGGAGTGGCTGCCCCCCCCCCCCCGACATTAAACTGTGAGGGGCAGATGTCCAACTCCCTGTGGGGTCCACCCCCAAGGCCTGAGCTATTCTGTCAATATAGCCTCTGAAACTGGCGGTTTCCCCTCTCCTGATCAGCCTCCTCCGGTACGGCCTCCGGTTACCCTGAAGGATGACCTTAGAGAAGCACAACCCCACCACACTCATCCCCCTCATGTTGCTGAGGCACACAGCTATTGTGTCGACCCTCTTCCAGATTTGTTCCTCATATTTACCTTGCCATATCTCAAATATCACAAGAGCAATGTCTCCTTTGAGAGAGTAGTCAATTTTCTTGGGTGAGACCACTGAGGTGTATAGTCTATAGCTGCTTGGGAGACCACTAAAGTGGCTTAACAGTGAAAAGGGAGGGATACTGTGAACACACAGTGTAGTCAGTGGATAACAATTTACTTAGTTTAGATTAAATTGAGCTGGCCATACCAGTGGTGTATTATCCAGTTATCGGAGTAATACACTAGGTATGCCTTCTCTAGTCCAATATTTTTTAGAGAAGCCCCCAGACAAGCCAACTTTTCAGGCTGTGCACATTACTTGACCCAGCCGCGCCAATCCATGTGCATATGGATTATATAACTGGGTGCTGGAGCGATCTCCTTACTATCAATACAAACAATGCAATAAAGCTCAGCTTACATTTCTCACTGGAAGAAGACAGCTCTGCATTAACTCTAGAAACCGTGACCGGCTTTTCCTCCTCTTTCTGCAGATTCTGTGACCTTGTCTTCCAGGGTCCCCTGTCAATCCAGGAGGACTGGATCAAGCATTTACAGAGGCACCTTCTGCACACCAGCGTGCCCCACTCAGGGACAGGGATGGTAGAGGTTTTTGGTCTTCATCACAAAATACAAATAAGCATGTCAGCGGAGCACCCAGCTCTTGTGTAGAGTTTTACCAGTTTAGAACTTCCAGTTGCCTGAATTTGCACAGTGTTTCTATGTATAATCAAAACATTGTTTTAGATTAGTCCTGTAACTGTTTATAGAAATAAAAAATAGTTATTCCAGACTACTTGATAGTATATATTAATAATACTGTATATATTAACAAAAACTTTACTATATGATATTTTGATGCTATGCTTCTTTGCCTTACCAACTTAGCTAATACAACATATAGGATTTATCTTTATTGACTGCTGTATAAGTTTGACACAACAGTGGCAAAACCATAGTGTAAAGTATAAGCCGCAACAATATAAGCTGGTCTGGCAGAACAGAAAATAATTTTTCTCCTATGTTTGTCATGATAAAAAAGTGCCTTGTTATTATGACAAAGCATTTTGCTTAAAATGAGAAAATGTTTTCATTATAAAATGAAAAAATGAAAATCTATATTCCTTGTAACTTTTTATGTCAAACCTAAACATAAAAAAACTAAAATATATTTCATAACAAGTAAAGTTAAAAGGATGGTTGCCACTCCTATATTGGCAAAGTACATAAGCCTGAGCATTTCAATGAAGTTCACGTCTCACTTTCTTTGAGAGCCAACATAAAATAAGATTGT
The DNA here is from genome assembly GCA_031216445.1 of Lateolabrax maculatus. Taxonomy (NCBI): domain Eukaryota; kingdom Metazoa; phylum Chordata; class Actinopteri; order Acropomatiformes; family Lateolabracidae; genus Lateolabrax; species Lateolabrax maculatus. The sequence goes on along the minus strand of CM062196.1, from coordinate 23,579,176 downwards.
GCTCTTGTTAAGCAGTGTACGCAGGGCTGTCATTAGTTTTTGGGTGCTTTGAAGGATTTCACCCCTCTGTGCCTGTAACAAGAGAAGAGCATCTCTCTTAATCAAAGTGATATTCAAGATGTTACATTATGTTGGGACAGCTTGTTCTGTCATTGTTCTTCTGCCTAACCTTCAACCATCAGTGTAATTGGGCTATCATTAAAGCCGCGATAACAACATATTTTTATAATGAGAAAACGCTTTAGTTATAACAAAAAACCTTTCCAGTTATAACAACATATTAATAGAATTACTTGTTCTCATTGTGGTAGCTCTGTATTCCCAAAGGGTTGGACCCAAAATGGGTCGCTTTTTTGTTCTCACGTGAGTAAGAATGTGTTGTAGGCCTAATTAGTGACATCATGCTTGAATTTCATACTGAACAGTCGAACGACCACCGGCACTGAATATTTGCATGTCCATAAGTTGCTCTCCAAAGTGATGACAACTTGTCAACTTGGTGCTTATTTTGCAGGGTAGCAGAGACCGACTTTCAGGCAGGAAAACAGGCCATGCAACGTGCAAAGATGTCATATCATTTCTAAAGCGATGGTTGGATTGAATTGAATTATTTTCAGGGTCTATCACTGGAAGGTTGCGCTTTGTGTTTATGCCTAGGACATTTAGGTAGTGTTTTTTGTTCTGTGTGCACATCATACACAAATGTTTTTTAAGCACAGCTACAATTTGTCCTTCTTTGACCTGCAGTATGTGGTCCAGGCTGGTTGAACCCATTGCCAAAAGACTCAACACATGCTTCACAATTTTAATAAATAGTTTGATTAAAGTTCAATAATGGAAAGAAAAATGTGAATATATACTGTAGCATCTGTAAACAATATGAATGTATATATTGCTTTGAGTAATTTCTGTCCCATGATAGCAGATAATAATATTTAACTTTAATGACCAAATGTAATTAATAAGTATTATGTATTTATTTATCTATTTCTTTCTTGAAAAATTAAACTTGTTGCACTGGACATTTTAAAATTCTAGACATGTAGTAACTAACAAACAGTACAAGTTTTACATTACAAGTTGTTAAATTATTAAACAACAACTGAATTTGTATAAAATGAATCTTACTTCCCTTCTCAGGCTTGACAGTTTTTAGATTTAGTATTGGTCATTCTAATACAACTTTTTGTAGATAAATGTTTGTTAGAAGTCAGTGACATTAATAATAAACTTGCATGATATGAAAGTGTCACTAAATGTACATAAATTTAGTGAATTATTCTTAATCAGCCAAATTTAGTAAATCACGTATTAGCCATGCTGTGTTAAATTATATTAACAATGGGATGTAGATATCGGAAAACAGACCATGGCACCTTCACACTACAGTTTTACCGCATGAAGAGGATAAACAGCACAGAACTGAGAGTAGTGACGAGTTGGTAATTCTGCTGAGGTTATTCAGAGCAGTTCAGGTGGAGTGGACAAAAGGTTTGACTGGACTGGTTAATTCAACAAGCTTTCTGAGATTTAGGTAGAACAAAAGATTTCATTGGCAAGAGAATGGTGTTTATCACTCAAGATTCTGTTCAAAGAGGAGTTGAAGCAAATGTCTTTGGATATTCAGGATAATGGGAAGTATATAAAAACCACTTGGTCAGAACCAAGTGGTTTTTATTTGTTTTATAGGAAGGGCAGAATTTTTTTTCTCACAGGTCTTCATATAAACTGAACCGAAAAATTATTCCAATGTATGATCCCAGTGTTTATCCATTTTGTGCTTAGTTCTGCTGAATCTGTATTAAAATAACATAATATTCATATTTCCATGTCAACAGATTATCATTTTGCTAGCTTCAGTCACTCACAGATGCAACAGTATTGACCCTAAGCTTAAACACTGCAGTGACTTTAACTTCGCTCCTCAGAAACAGCTGTTCTTGTTTAGGACGGCCTGGTGTCTTCATCATCATCATCGCCATTAAGAAAAGAGGAACATGTGAATAGTGATGGCACTATTTGAGTAATATGTGATCTGTGGGAGGTTCACTGCAGTAACGACCATCTCTGCAAAATAAAAACAAAAGCTGGTGGATTTTATGAAAGACAGTTGAAGTTTGTCCAGTGTTTATCATGTAATCTATTACTCAAGAGAAGGTTTTTATTAAAAGACAGTGTTCCTACTTTTATTACAGAGCTTGGACACAACTTTTAGCAGCAGCTGGAGTTGTCAGTTGTTTAAAGGTGTGTTATGGAATATTCCCTGCCCACAAAACACAGGCTAATTTTATTTGTTGCAAATCCTTTGGGTGAAACATACAGATTTCAGTGTGATTTTTGCACCATTATTCCCAACAGAAAGTAATTTTAGGGCTATGTGCTATTTTAAACTCCTGTTTTTAGCGTTACAGGCTGAGTATTTGATGTATCCAATGCTTGATAGCCACTTCTGGGTTTTCTACTTACCAGTGGCAAAGGGGGCTAACCCTGCAGTTTATCCTGGGCAGTATATAAAGCAGCGATCAAAGCTGTACAAACCAATTGTCATCATGCTTCTCCGGAGGGAATTTTGAAGTACATTAATGCTCCTTCTTTGGGAAATAATTGTGCCACTCTGTGACTTCATTAGGTCTCATGGCTGTTTCAAAAGATGTTCTCTCTGGAGGTTGAAAGCCACATCGCTGGCAGACAGCATCCCAAGGGGGCCGAATGAATAAAAAAGGAGAGATTATAATGAGATTGAGTTAGCCATGACCAGAATTAGGCTTTTCATTATTCCACTGGCTGAAGAGAGGAGAGAGAAAGAGAGGGACAAGGCTGACATAAAGAAATGTGTTGTTGCAGGACCCACACTCGCCATCTGCCATGGGGGTCCAATGGTAGGCAGCCAATGCATGCTCATCATTTCCATGGGTATCAAAGGGGCCTCCTCTCTGGAGATTGCTCCATTAAAACTGCAAAGGCCAATGCCTGTATGCACAAAACAGAGAAATCCTGACTTTTATTCAGAAGTAACACTTAAAGAATTAATTAATTAAAATGGGAGGAAACTTTAAAAAACCTTGAATGACATTTGTGTTTTTGGTTTGTTTATCAGCCAATGAAGTATGATTCAGAGGAGAAGTTATTTCATTTGAATCTTTAACAGTTTGTCTGCTGCCGCATCCTGAGAAAGTGTACGTTAACTAATAGGACTTTTTTGTCAGCTATATGTGTTTTTTTTCTCTCCTCCCATTCATTGTCTGAGGCAGCAGTGATCCAGAGATCAGGACCATTGATCATGACCTGTCCTTTGGCCAGTTATTCAGAAGTGCCACAGACTGCCTGTGTGAAAAAAAAAAAAAAAAAAGAAAAATCAATAGGTTTCCATTATGTGGTTGGGCAGTGTCACTGGCCTGTCAATGATCCTGTTACAGCGGTGGTACAAGGGTGACACAGGCCCACACTCTATCGCTGCTGACAAGAGGAAAACATGCTGACAGGCACTGGGAACAAGTTGGAACACAGATTTGCACTTCAAGCAGCCGTCCGAGGAGGTATCGTGCAAGGCCACCACGCGGCAAGGGGGCGAGCTCAGTTGGGGCGAGGTGGAGGGGTTGAGGGGGAAGGAGGGTGGGTGGGGGGGTTCCCAGCCAGCCAGCCTCCTTCTACTGTCTGACTGTCTAGCTCTCTACCACAAACGCTTTTATCCTCCCATAAATTATTCACCTCTGGATACACCAAAGGAAACTCGGCTGCACTGATTGTGGCTGAGGGGAAATTCATAAAAACCCAAGGCCCAGTCTGCATCCACTGCTCGGACACTCCTGCAAACTTATGCAAACCCCGCTTACAGTAGGCTGCATGCTCTATGTGAAGCACAGCATTATACACAAAACACATCACTGACCCCTTTCCTCTTGCAAATTATCACGCAGGAAAAACTCCTCGTCACATCTCTATTTCATGGGAAACGTTCCCAAATTAGCTGACTTATTAGGTTCCTGACATCTGAGCTCTTAACCTACAAAGAAAACAAGAGTCTCCCCTCATCAGTCAGCCCAGATGGCCAGTCAGAAATTAAGGAAGACATCAACTGTCTCTTGAAAGAACATGAATCAATATATTTTGACAAGGATCAAATGTGCTTCAGATGAACCTTTTGGCCCTCCTGAAACAGCCTCGCTCCTCTTGTCAAACCTCTTTATTTGTGTTTGTCCACATGTAATGATCAGATATCCCACCACTCAGGATTTGTGAGACCACTTTATAGCAACATGATTTCACAGTGGTCTTCATTTGACCTTTTCACAGTTTACCACAAAAATAGGTAATTAAAATAAATATGTTCCAACAGGCATGTCTGCCGCTTCCACATCATGGTTTTCATTCAAGCTTTTTTTTATCTAAACCAGGCCTTGGGACATTATCATTGTCCTTGTTAATATGCTTGGAAAAAATACTAACCTACATTTTTTTTTTCAATTACACACACACACACACACACACACACGTGTACATTTCTTTTACTTATGTCGGCAATTCCGTCCATAATGACTGGGGAATTCAGGTTAATATGTTGACAAGGTTTAACAACAGCGGGTCATGTTGCACAACACGCATGGCTGACTCCGTTCACTGCAGCAGCTGACAGGTCCTAATCACGCGCTGCCCTAAAGGCACTGGAGCAAAGAGGGTTTTAATCACTGAATTATGGACCAGCGCGACGCTTCAAATTGAGACGTAATTAAAGTCAAAGTTGCAATAATTGTTCCAGCTAATTGGGCAGACAAGTGCGCTGTGGTGTAATGATACCTGAGCCAGAGGATGCTCCTGGAAAGAGAGGAGGACTGCTGCGTGTTTCTAAAATGAAAATGTGTGTTCCAGATAAAACATTAAAAAAACAAAACAAAACAAAAAAAAAAAAAAAAAAACAAAAAAAAAAAAAACGAAAGGATTAGTCTAGCTCCTGGCGGCAGGCTTGATGAGTTACATTTGTATTTTTGCGATTTTTATGCCACAGTGCGCGCGCACACGCACACACAACACGTTTCTACAAATTAAAGTTCCCAATAATCTCCCATCACTGCGCCTACTGACGGAGCCGAGGCTCCTCCATCACACCACACGGGCTGAGCATCACAGTGTCATTTACACTAAGCAGATGAATAATGCAGCCAACAATATGCCCAGTGTTGACGTGCAGCGACGCCGCACCTTCGGCAACATCATTATTTCCTATTAATTACTCGCCAACCAAATGCCTCCAGAATGTGATCTCAGTCAGTAGGTGTGAGGGGGGGACTGGTCAGGGAGCAGCTGCCCTGCACCCCGCCGGGCTCAGACTGACCTCCTTTTTTTTTTTTTTATATATCACTAAACTGGAGGCTTGTCAAGCCGTGTAGGAGCACGGAGGGTTTTGATTTGGATGAGGGGAGAAATGTAGAATATGAGCGAGAAATGACGAGTCAGACGGGATCTCGCGTAAATTGACGGTGGGGGGGGTGAAAAAAATCCAGATCGCAACGTGTCTGTTTCCTGGGCCTAACTGTCTGTAGAGATCCATCAGATTACACCCAGACTGCTGGAACCACTTTCCCCTTTAACATGGACCTCCATCCGCACTGATTCAGTCATGTTCTGTCCCCCCCCCCCCCTCACTGCAGAGATGAACGTGCGCTTTGAACCCCGCAATCATTCACACAAAAAGTGAATATTTACGCATCCGGTAATCACTTGGAGGGGGTGTGAAACGGCTCTATGGGATTAAAAAGTGTTTAGTAACCGCTGGGCCCGTGAGCTCCGTGTGCTGGTGCCGCTGTGCAGGGCCCCCCGGCGGACGGTAGGGGGCGCTGCTCGTTTCGTTCTGAGAGCCACCAGGACGCGCACATCAGGCGGGCTGCACCGAAACAGACAGCAAAACAGCAATCACGAAATAAATGGAACAAAACACGAAATAATAGCAGGGAATTAAGGTGGTAATTTGAAAAATAAAAGCCACGGTTTCAGCATAAACGCTGCAGATTTATTTTTTCATCTTTTATTATTTTGGTCTTGTGCACCTTCTCCAGCTGTCTGAGCCGTCCCTGCTCGGTTATCTGTGGTGCGTTTGGATGCAGCATTCCTGGAATGATCTCTCCCTCCACAGACCCTCGCAGCCCGGATGGATTTCCCTTCTATTCGCGGGGTGAAGGACAGTGACTTCCAGACCTCCTTTGAGGCCTCCTTTTTGTTTTCGTTTTCGCAGGCGGATTCCTCTCCGTTTCTATGAGCGTGCTGTGGCCACTGAGAGCTCACATCCGCGCCCTGCTCTCAGGAAGTCTACAGGAGCTGCACAGATTGTCTCAACATCACACCAGCAATCAAACAGATCCCAGAACAAAAAGGGGGAAAAAAAAGAGAGAGAAAAAGAAAGGGAAATCTTCTGTGCCTTTTGTCGCATTTGAGGGAGAAATTTAATTACAACCGCGGGTGTATGCAGGCATTGGCAAAAAAAAAAAAAAAAATACCAGGCGACAAATGAATATACAGAGCAAATGACAAAACATGAGGGGGAATAACTGACAGATGAAAAGACAGAGGATGTGCAGCTAACAGGCAAAACGCGCCGGTACAAAGACGCGCACACCTTTGAGAGCAAGAGTTTGTTTTATTGCACTTCTCCCGGGTTGCATCTCCTGTCGATTTGCAGAGAAAGAAGGGGGGATAAGTGAACATGCCCTGTTTAAGAAACAAACATGCAGATTAGATGGGATCCTGACAACACGCAGCTCAAGACTTGGCGTCCCACAGCTCACATCTCAACAATGGAAGGAAGCTGAGGCTTGGAGGATCCACTCAGCGCCGTTGACAACACTTACCGTCATTCCGCAGAAAGTAAATGCAAATAATGAGGTGGCATCTGTAAAATAAATAGTGGAAGTTAAGACAAACTGGTATCAACTCTGGTCCGCTTAAGACCCTATGGGTGCCACTAAAAATCTTTATTTAGACGTTCCAGGGGTGCAGACGCAAATATAAAATATTACAAAATCTATAGTTTCATAAAGGTGAATTTGACGGATTTGGTGCACACGTTTTCTTATTTTTTATTTCTAAAATAGAAATTAAACCCCCCAAAAAGCCTGTCTTCACACACACACTGACGCACAGTGGATTTGGGCGTCGCCAGCAGGAAGCCTCTCTAAAGAAGAAAAAAAAAAAAAAATCAGACCTTACAAGGCATGTGCAACACTGACTTCAAGTGCGGGGAGTTGTCACCTGTTATGTGGTACCAGGCTGCATGTCAGCCCCCCCCCCCCCTCCAGGATGCTGCTCCTCCGCTGCGGCCCGCTCCCCTCACACACACCTTCATGCTGCAGCTGGACGGCACACGCACACACACACACACACACGCACACACGCACACACACACACACGACATATTATCCAAATTTCATTTCAGACACTTTCTACTATATAGCACCATATGTCCAAAATGTGACAAAAATAAACAAAGAACAAACAGAAAAATAAAAAGTGTATTCATGCTTCATGTTTCATACACACGGTCAAGTCAGGCTGGATGGAGCGGTGTATTGTGGGAGCTCAGGGAGAGCCCTGATGTGACGCCAGGTGCACAATGTTAACCTCATTCCTTACACACGCCATCAAACACGTGGATTAATACAGAAATAAATAGATAAATATCAGGTTTTGATCTTTGGAATTTAAATCTCTTTCCGGTCTACGAACTTTAAGAAAGTCACGTGACTTGGTCCTGACGTGGAGTGAGTCCAGGTGAGCAGCAGGGAGCCGTCACAGCAACACCAGCATCCCACAACACCGCGACAGTGTTCACAGCTGGCGGCAGGAGGTGAGGAGAAGCTGTCTGCAGCGGACTGCAGGTACGACCAGACCAGACCCTCGGACAGTACATACAGCAGGCTCCTGATCGAGGCCAGTGGGTTCCAAGGCCGGGGTCGAGACCCCCAACAGGTCTCACGAGCTAATTAGTAATAGGAAAGGAAAAAAAAAAAACCTATTTATGCTACACATACTTAATTTTTTTTCATTAATTTTTGGGGAAATATGGATAACTTTTTACCTCTTCAGGCCCAAACTACTAAATAAAATCAATCTGAGAACTAAAATCATTCCCTAGATTTTCATTTTAAAATGTGAGTAGCTTATTGTGTGAGCATCACTGTGCAGAATGATGCAGCGTTTTGACACCAGAAGGCTGTTTTCACTTTGTCTGTGCTCACCTTCAATCTCAGTTTAAGAGGTGAGTGTACCTGTATGATTTTGTGACCTCACAACTAGTTTGAGCCAATCCTGGTCCAGTATGAAACTTAAAGGAGCCTGTTGAGAAACCTGAGACCTCCAGTGCACATACACCGAGAATGATCTTTACAGTGAGGAAGGAGACATCCTGAAAAAAAAAAAATTGAATATTTTGAAAGAGGTAGAACGAGTATGAGTATTAGTTTTCTAATAAATTGAACTTTATTGTGGAAGAACTGTATTTAAATTTTTAATTGTCTTAAAATATGTCAGGAGAGGATATTTAAGTGGTCAAAAGCCTTAAAGCTTGGGAAGCTTGCTCTAGTCTGGGAGAGTGCGTTAAATAACAAATCAGAGATACCAAGCACATAATTGTTGATTTTCTGAAATAAGAACGTGAGCTTCTCTAAATTATTTTCCTTGCGCCCCAGTGAACCACTGATGAAGCTCCCCGGAAATACAGAACTATTTCCGTCGTAACCTGCGGACCAGCGGGAAGTCATCTCCATACTACACCTCAAATGCTCTTCATTTTCTTTGCCCAATTTCCCGCCCTGTCAACTGTAACAGTGCGCGGTGGCGGCGTCCCCGCAGGCCTCGACGCCGCGCGCTGCTGTGCCTCAAATCTCCCCGGCAGCCTCATTACACCATTCTCCTCCACCGTCCAAGGTTGATCTAATCAGATCAACAAGGGATGTGCGGGGAAGAGCAAATAATGGAGGCAAAATGAACAAATGATTAGTATGCTGTGAAAAGTACAATACGTTTCTTATTTAGCATTTAGATAACTATCCATCCTGAGGAGCAAGCTTCAAAGTTGAACTCAGTTTAGGCGAGGGGGATTAATTCTCTCTACTGCATGCTTCATTGAATCTCTCATTACCAAACTTTGTCTGTATTGATGTTAGATTTGATTGAAGATTAGAGCATTTAGCAAATCTTGCTTTTCCGCGTGTATCAGGCTTTTTCAAGCGGGGCACACCGCTCGCTGGTCAATACCCTCACTTTTATCCAGTGTCTGCTTCATTTAAACTTAATCAACTCCATCAATGAACTGGAACAGCGAAACGTCCCCTGGAACAATAGCTTTTGTTGGATAATGCTTTGGTCTTATTCCCAACCGGGTGGCGATAAACCCAAAATTACACTATGATGAACTATTTCAATCAATATGATAATGGAAATTGGCTTGGGTGACTCTTTGCAGGGCTTAAGGAGGCAGGCTAAAGCCTATGTGACATTAATACATCTCCATGCTCTCTCCCTGCTGTTGCAACCCCCTACCTCACTTTATTGTCCCATCTTTTCAGTGACATTGACTGCACCATATTGCAAAGCGCCTGCTAGTTTAATGATCTATCTTCACCAGGGAATGCTTGTGCTGAAATGGATGCACGAGCTGACGGTCTCATGCATTGTTTTTCCAACTAAATTATAGGCTCTATACTTTGTTTCCTGTAGTGGCTCAGCGGGGCGTAGATCAATCACTGATGGCACCGTTGAAAAAGCAGCTACAACGTGGCTTTTTGCTGCTCATTTGGACATTTTGCTCGCGCATGGGATCCAGCGCCTGTTATAGGCTACAGTTCATCATATTTATACTGCTACCAAAAGACCAATTTCACACGCCTTAGTAAGGAAAACGCATGCTCCCCATCTGTTGCATACAAATAAATATGCCACCTTCTGGGACAATCCAGGAGTGATCATGATGATCAACTGCCAAGTGATATGACTTACCATAAACCTGTTTATTTGAAAAGTTTCCCCTCACCCAATAATTGTCAAATTTATTTCAGCATCTATTATCATTTTTCTGAAGTGATTTATAAAACAGATGGAGTTGTTTTCCTCCACACCTTTCAGAGTCATTTCATTATCATTTCTGAAGCCAGCGTTGGCGCGCGGCGAATGCCTTTGTGTTGTTTCACACAGAACTGAGCAGTTATTAGCGGAGCTGAAAGTCACAGCTGTCCTTTAGCAGGGAGTCAGTGATCAGCTCCGTCTCCTGTGAATGACAAGCACTGATGGAGTCATTGGTTGTGTATTTTTTACAAACACATGTTTATTTGCAATTGTATTCAAACCGACAGCATTTAAAGAGAAGGAACATCCTCGGCTGTGGTAGGACCAATATATATTGTAGCAGTGCTGGAGATGAAAACAGTAATTTCATTCATATATCTTTGTGAAATTGTGACATAAAAGGTCAAGTTAGAGAGATAGTGATGCGGGACAAACGATTCAAGGACTACTTACTTCAAATCACGTATACTTTAAATCTCTGCTGACTCTGATTTCCACAACTTTGTGGTGGTATTTTGCATTACTTGATGTTTTTTTTCATTATTTTTTTGGAAGCCATCTTTCCATTAATTTCTGCAAGACATGAAAGAAAGACTGGAAATGACACATCCCTTCAACCAACAGACAACTTTAACATGGCAATAAGAGCCCGAGAGATGCCTGATGAGAATATGGTCAATCAGATGATGATGTATTGGCTGATGCTCTTTGTCCAACTGGCTGGTAAAGAATTTTTACCATGATATGTACCGAGCGAGACATTTTACAGTTGTAGAATAAACCTGTCAGTGCTTTCCGGTGGCCCAACTATGCAACGGCGACACTACCGAAACACATGTTTGGCATTTCTGTACTGCAATTTCTTGTCATTCATCAGCAGATATAAACGCCCTTACCAACGTTCCAGGCTCTGACGTCAGCACAAAACGACCATCACAAGTTTCCAGAGCCCATTTTGACACCTTCAATTTGCATTTTTGTCCTACCGCCCAAACGCATTCAATTTATAATGATTTAAAACAGCGAAAAGCAGCAAATTCTCCCATTTGAGAAGCTACACAGAAGAGGGCTTTTGCTTGATGGATGACTTGAATGATTATCAGGACTGTTGTTGATTAACTTTCCGTGGACACCACTGCTCTGTACATACGTCTCCACCCTTCTTTGTGATAGTGAACTGGAAGCCTTTAACTATTCATCCACAGCCTAATTAGAGTTAGTTTTGCTGCAGGACAGTTCACCCTCCCCATCTCTCCAACCTCCTCGCTTCCCGCAGCAGCCAGTGTCAATTAGCCGGCCCTGCGTCCTAACTGACTGAAGCTGCTTCCGTGTCACCGTAATCCAGCTAACATGAAACACCAGATGTGTCATTTGACACTTTTTGAATATGTTGTTTGCCTTTGTTTCCATGTTTTACTCCCAGCGCTGGAAATGATTTGAGAGGACAGACACGCACAACAGATACAGCACCTTGAACATCAAAGGCCCGCGCCGCCGTATTAGTAGCGGCGCGCATGTGTCTGTGTTTCTGCTTACAACTCTGCGCACGCTCGTGTGGCTGCTGCGAGTCTGCGTGCACGGCGGTGTTGCCTGCCGTAGGAAAGCATCCGAGACAGCCCAGAATATAAAAATTTACAGGCCTTTTCCCCGCTTTGTCTGTCTCCTTTCCCATTCTCTTAGGTGAACGGGGCCTGAGTGATAGACCCAGAACCTTTCATCTCACCCAGTGAGTGTAAATAGCTGTCATGTTTGATTGACGGTCTGACGCGCACATGTGATGCCCTGGAAGACGGGAAGAGATTTCAATGAGAACACGGTACACGATGGTTCTCCTGTCTTCAAATGAATGAGTAATTACACGCAAAAAAAACCAACAGTGTTCTACATTTCCTCAGATGGGTTCATGCAGAGGAATTTGCATAAATTCCATAATGGCTTCCGCTGTTCAAGATTGGATCCACATTATGAGCTTGAAATCTTATCACAGTAATACAAATCCTTAGCATGTCATCTTGACTAAACAGAATCATTTCAAAAACACGTTTATCTTCAATGTATCACTACATAAAACAGAAAATCATTTCTTTCTTTCTGAAATACCATCACCCAATCACTTTTCATTGGGGCTCTGCTCAGCTTGTAATAGCCCGTGGAGCCCCTGGAGCACGATTACACTTAAAGTTACACATCATAATTGCCAACTATGGTATGTAATCTGTTATACCAAGCATGTTGACACTATGAAATCATGTTTTTTTTTAACACTCAAACAGAAAGTAATGATGATTCTGTTTCAGACCCTATCTATTGGTTCTCTGAATAAACCGATAAGGTGCACCCAGGTACAGACCTGAGTGGCTGGGAGGTAGAAACAGACTAGAAATAGAAAGTGTCACTCAGTATTGATGACTATAAATCCTAATTATTTTGGTGTTTCCCTGACTTTTACCACCATCATTTGGTCAAAAGTTTAATTTGTCCAAGACTTTAGTTTATGACAAAATGCCAAACCTATTTTCCTAACTAAACATCATCATCCAAATGATGGTGAACATGGTAAACATGACTTGCTACACATCAGCTTAATAGCAATGTCGCTGTGAGAATGTTACACCAGTAAGGCCTCACAGAGGTGCTAGCATGGCTATAGAATCTTTGTGACTCTTGTTTATACATAGTCCACCAATTTTTGTTTGTTATTGCTCACGTTACCACTAACTTAAATAAAGTAATCCTATTTGATATTTTGTTACAAATCCCAAATCCCAAAAGTACACATACATCAGCAGACACTTAGTATCTCCCCTGATGATACTTTGTCAGACCTGCACCGTACACCTGCAGGAAAACACATGATCAGTGTGGTTCAGGTCAGGTGACTGACATGCCCAGCCAAGAAAAATGTCCACTCTTTTGTCGTAAAAAGTCCTTTGTTGCCTCGTCTGAACCCGACTGTTTGTGTATAAAAATGGCTCTGGGTCCTACACTACTCACCCAATATGGATATGAACATCTTCAAACACTGAAGTCAACACTTGAACTCTTTAGTCATTGTTTCGTTTCAGATCCAATGTCCTGGAGTACGACACCAACACAACATCGAGTCACCGTCCAAATACCTAATTGGACATATATGGACAGCACTCTGTATGCTGCAGATGCATACGCTGTCTTTGATATTAAAGACTTAATGCATTGTTTTAGCATACATTATGCAGTGAGCATTGTGATGGCTGTGTGGCTTGACATATATTTCTTTGTTTGGCTTCAAAATGGTTATACTGATGTATTCTACAATGGGCTTTTGCTTTGATTTAATACACAAAAAAGCATACCACTCTCATCCGCACTCCAATGGGCTGGAACAGGCGAGAAGGAAAACAGTTTAACTAAAGAGAATATATGCATCAAATGAAAAGCAGATGAAAAAATATGCAATTATGTTCCTGATTGGGTTAAGTATTTCTCTGCCAGCACATGCCAGCTACCACTAGAACCTGTCCCAAATGGGCGGCTTCCAGGCCTGGGCGAGGCCCCAGAAAGCGTCACATCAGAACGGTGCCATCTCCCGCTGCACCTCCGTTTCCTCAGATCCACGGCCAGTGCGTCCCCCTCTTTCCCTTCTCCTCTTTGCTCCGCTCAGCCCTTCCCTGCGTCCCAGATAATAGAGCTCAGCTTCTGTCTGCCAAAGGGTCCGCGGCTGCCCGGGAGTAATGACCTGAGGGGGTACTTTGTGACAACCAGGGTATAATAATGCCTCCAGCCACAGACAAAGCAGACCCTTGGGGTCAATTTTTAAATACTTTTATGTTTTTCGCAGAGGGTAGGAGTCATTTGTTTTTATTGTAGGCCGTATACCTCACGAACACCAAGGAATCAACACATTTATTCCAAACAACAAGGGATATAAAGTGTGGTCAAAATTGTTTATTTCAACAAAATGCGGTTAAGTTTTGATAGAACCACGCCGGCGCTGACCTATCGCTTCTGATGAAACATCTTACACTTTTCAACAGAATTTATCCGGCAAATGTCTGTAGGCCATAGTCCCTCGGATCAAAATAGTGTTATTGAGGCACGCAAGGGAGTGTGGAATCACCTGCGAATGAAAGGCTTCTCCTAATAGGTTAATTGTAACAAAAGCGCCGGGTCTTGCCCCATTGAACAGAAGAGGATTGTGGAACACAGGCCTGTGGAAATGATGTCAAGCAATGCGCTGCCTGCTCTCCCCTGCAGGGCCAGAGTTTGTCTGTCAGCAGTTAAATGCTTACCTCCTGCCCCTCCCCTAACACTCAACAATCAATTTACCTCCTCGGGGTCTATGAACCCAAAGATTTGACCTTGCAGACTCGAGCTTTGTTTCCCCTCCTCATCTCTCACACCTCAACGAGTACTTATTAGAACACAGAAGAAAAGGTATTTTGAAGTCGCTTTTTCACACACATAGAGCTGATTTAGTCAAATGTTTCTGTGGCTAAAACCACAGGAATAATTTGGGTGAATGAAACCAAAATTTCCATACAAATCAGTTTTGTCTCTAAACAGATACAGTGACACTGTTATTTTATTTTAAGTGCCTAATACAATTCCACTATCTGATGGAATGTGTTGTATTGCTTTAATGAACATGATCGGGTGCTTAAAGGAATAGTTTAATAGATTTTTATGAGGTTAAGGTTAACACTCTGTATGGCAAATATGAAACTACAGCAGCCGGTTCGCTTAGCTTCAAGACTGGAAACGGGGAGAAACATGTAGCGCTTTGGTTTTTGGACAAGTAAAACAAACAAGATATCTTAGTTGGTGAGCTTTAGAGCTGCTGGCAGACATATTTTGACTGCTCTGGACCGAGCCCGGCAGGCTGTTTCCAGCGGTTATGCTAAGCTAAGCTAAGTGTGTCCGGGCCGGAGCTTCATTTGTAGCATACAGACACGAGTGTGGTGTCGATCTTCTCGTCTAACTCACGGCAAGAAAGCACATTTTCCCAAAATGTCAAACTACCTCTGCTATGTAAGAGTAGCAGATCCCAGCATACACACTTATGTTTCCCACAGTATATTTTATAGAAAAACAAGGCCACTTCCTGGTGAATGACTACTGTGTTATAGGTAATGATCTTGTACTCAGGCACATATGAAAGTATTTCACTGACAAAAAATGCATTAAAACAGAATAGTTTTTAGTGCCTTGTATATTGTACTGTTGATTTACTTTTATGTGGATGGGTACACAGCCCGGGGATGTCTCTGTGTCAATCAAAGACTTCATATCCCAAGATTTATTCAGCCCCCCTCCCATTTGTACAGTAACCAGTGGTGACAGTGCAAACCCAGCAAGGTGCTAGCTAATTGGGAATACTGGGAATAAAAAAAGGCGAAAAGCAGCACCTTTTTGTCTTTGTAGTAAAGCATTGTCTGTTTTAAAAGATTAAATGTATGTTTTTTTAGTTTATAGCAGAGAGAGGTACACAGTTGAGAGTTGGAATGATATGGAATGCAAACTCACAGGACCATCAGTACTGAATCTTGCTCTGTATTGCTTCACTTCACCTGCAGTTCTAAACCCAGGTGCTTGTTAACACAGAAAATATGCCAACAACACCTGTGACACCAAATGGCAATAATGGACAATAAAGTTGCTTTATTTTGCATCATCATTTAGGGGATTTCACTGGACAGTCATTAAAAAGCTATTAGCCTACATGTCTTCTTTTTTTTTTCTCAGTTACACTTTCTCTGCTCCTGTCATTGAGCTTTTGTCTGACTTGTACAGGTATAGTAAACAACAACTTCCACTGTACAAGTTGGTGTAATAGCACAGCTTTTCAGTCTAAAACCAAAGCTTTTGAGCTCGTTTTGTACCATTTGTGTCCAGACTCGGCTTGTTTTTTTTGTCCACAGCTGCGTGAACCGTTAAGAGAGCACCATATAGTTTGTGTTGGTGGAGTTTTCATATTTGCTGAGGGGAAGACAGAGCGGTTGAGGATGTATGCACGTGGGGGAAGAGCTGCAGTAACAGAACTCAGCTGGAGTAGGTTACTTGAGGGAATGCTTCGGGAGTGGGAGCAGAGCCAAAAGAGCGAGGAAACATACTTCACTTTATTGATTTTGTCGATCGTCTTAAATGAGGGGCACTCCAGGCCAAAGGCTCACCTCTGCATTTTCTCTCTGTGTGCCTGTGCTGCTTGGTGGACAACAAGCAGTAGTTACAGCAACTGGAAGAGGGGGATTATGTGTGTTGGTGTTTATGTGTGAGAAGGGTGTGTGTGTGTGTGTGAGTAAGTCTATTTTAGTGAATTTCTAACTCAAATGTCTGATCTCAGAAAGTGCTGGGTATCGACCTTTTGTCGCTATCTTCCAATCTTGATGTCGGCCGTCTGCGAGGTGCGCGGCCTGTAGTGTCTGGGGCATAGATGAGCCTATTGTTCGGATCACATGCATCATCTTGAAGTCCAGAAATGAGCTGGTGTGTGCATGAAACGCCCCCTCGCCTACACCGCCCCCACCGCGGATCACGACCTTTTGCTTTACACTGGAGATGCACACCACTGTTTGTGACTTATTCATCAACTGTGACTCGGTTATGAATGGCTTCTCAAGGCAAATATTGATTAAGTCAAGTGTAACATCACTTGGCTTAAAGCAAATGTCCATAAGCAATTATGGCTTGTAGTCTCGTAGTATTTTCCATTTTTGCTTTGTCTGACATGCTCATTTGTTTTATATTCCCATATGTCCTGTCAGGATTTCTTTTTGTACAGTTGGTGTCAATAGTTATTCAATAACCAGTACCCTGAAGTTTTTACCTCTGACCCTAAAGACACGTACAAAACATTTGACTGGTTGAGTCATTTTATAGATTTTCTTGGCTAAACTCCAGACTGTACTTTTAAAAGATTTTTGTTGAGCGACAAAAATTCTGTCAAAAATGATTACCACGTTAGGGGTGGTTGATATGGATAAGATATTCTATCATTGTATATGTATTTAAATTGTATATTTATTTATTTATTGTATTGTATATGTACAAATGAAAAGACAGATAAAAAAACACATGGGAATGCCTGCATTTGGCCTATGCAGAGAATGAACGCTCCAAAATGTCTTTTGTTATTTGTATTGTTTGTGCAGAATGACTTATGCGCAGACTTTGATACTAGAAGGCAGTTTTCACCTTCATCTGCTGGAGGGGGAAGATTTCCCTGTGCTCACCTTAAATCTGAGTTTAACACATGGACACACCAGCAGCATTCTGTGACAGCACTTCTAGTTTGGACGCAAACCACGGTACAATATACAACTTACATGAGTGTGATGTGGAAACTTGAACGTTTTAGTGAAGGACACGTCATAGTCCAGTAGTTAAACTTCGATATGAATAATATTTGCATATTCATATTTCTGGATATTTCAAGGAGTAGATTTTAGTAGTTTTTAACAACGTTTTGTGGGGAAAAAAATCAAACAAATTATTATTCAGAGTAGCGTATTTTCACACACCTTATAATGTCTGGAAGGGATCTTTGAATACATCTCAATATCTGTCTACAACTCAATATATCAGTACTGTAAATCAAATACTGAAACAGTATAGAAACCCTCTTATGAGCTTTGAAATTCCAACCATATAACATTATACATGTATTTGGTCATATTGTCTAACCCTGTAGAGCACATTAGAACTGAAACAGTTTGTTTTTTGATTAATATCAGAAAAATCATCAACTGTTTTACTAATTGATCAGGTCATTTCTTTTAGGCAAATATTTTCTGTCCCCAGCTTCTGAATTTTCTGCTTGTCTTTGAGTTACATGATTACAAACTGAATATCCTTTGGTTTTAAAGTGTTAGTTGGAAAAAACAAGCAATTTGATGACATCACTCTGGTCTTTACCATATTGTTAACAGCATTTAAAAAAATATTCTCTTACACTTTTTTAAACCGTTAGTTGAGTTGACGCCTCAGAGCATATTAAGCTCTTTTTCGATTAGTTGGTGCCATTTGTTGTAAGTCATTAAAATGCATTTCATTAGGTGAAATCAATTTCTCTTGTGGGTTCATTTGATGCCCATGTAGACTTGTGCTTTTCTGTTGAACTGACTGTGTTGTTATACTTTGGTACTGTGCAGAGACACCTCTTTAGTGTTGTTTGTTTCCACTGTTGTGGATCACGACATATTTTATAGGATGGATGTTTGGTATTTTCTTTCTAACAGCAGGTTCAACCTGTCTGAAGTAGTGTCTTTGTCTGATCTGAATGTTGGTTTTGAATCTCCTTGTTATCCTTTATGATTGCCTTTTCTCTGGCAGTAACGGTTTAGCTGCATTGAGGGAATGGATCCGATTTTTACTGGGTCTTCTCCCTGCATCCCCTTGTTGTTGCTTCCTTATCTTTTGTCCCTCTCATTTCATTACACAAAATCCCAAAGAAACCACTGGGCAGGATCAGTTAGTCCCAGCCAGCTCAGTGGTTTTCCTGTTCTTTATTAAAGTGTAATCAAACATCGCTTTAAGTGGAAAATAAATATCCAGATCTAATAAGCTGCTCAGCCGGATCATGTAAATGCAAATTTTCAAGCTGGTTACCATCCGTCCCACCGAGGGGAGAACAAGCCACAGCAATCGCCTCCTCCACCCGCGATTGTAAATCAAGGAAAATAATGGCTGGATAATGACCAGTTTGCGGTCTCAAGCAGATTGAATGATAACAAACCGCGCATGTTGCACACAGCTTTTCATTTAACATCCTATCACAGGGAAAGCCGGCGAACAGCTTGGTGTGCCTCATTAAAGGGGTTGTCGATGCCTTGTAAATTTTGTGGGGCAAGGGGTAGAAAATTCACCAGTCAAACTTCCTGATAGGGGAGGACAGGGTTTATTCCCCGCCCATAGGGGCCTCCTGCGCCGACGCGGGGAGCCCGAAGATCTGAGAGGACCAGTGGGCCGCCGACTGCACTGTTTTCCAGTGTGAAGGAGTGAGAGTGTGAATGAAAAGAGAAGGAAACCCACTTAGACAAGCGCTAAATAATGATTTATAAGACATATAAATTGCTTCGTTTTCTTGTTTGGGGAGATGCTGATTTAGCCGCTAATTGGTGACAGAAACTGTCAAATGGGTGGCAGGTAGTGATTGTGGTGGCTTCTGTCAGGATTAGGTGAGAGGGAAGAAAAAAAAAAAGCCGAGCTTTCTTCTGGTGAAGGCAAAGACAATGTGACGGCAGTCCCCTCCCTTCCCTTGTCTGATATTTACCCAAAACACATTAAACAGATAAAGAAGAGAAAAGAAACAATAAGCTCGGGATTACGGACCCTGTCTCTTGCCTTCGTCTCGTGCTCTCGTGTCTTATTCATCCCCCCCCCCCCCCAAGCTGTCTCTGTGATTGATTAACGTGTTTGTTTGAAGAAATTCTGAATGTTTGCTTGCACAATAAAACGCGCAAAGGCGCGTGGATGGGTAACAGGATGCGCACGGCTCGAGCGCTGGCACGCACAGAGACAATGAGCCGGGCTGTGAGCAGATAGACGGCGGAAGAGATGGATAAAGACTGACTGACTGATCTCTCGAGGGCATCTTCCTCTAACCCTGCCTTGACTCTCCTCCCTTTTCTCTGGAGCATTAAAATGAACAGTAATTAGGCTTTGATACTCTGGCAAATGAACAGTAATTAGAGTGTGCTACTGTGGATCCTCTGCCTGGGCTGCTCATTGAATATTCACACCATTATTGAACGTTAAGATTAGCTCGCCGCTGTTGTGCACAAACAGTGTGGCATGGCAACGGCCCTTTGCAGATGGTGTTAGGGGGATGGTGGAGGCAGTGTGTGTGTGTGTGTGTGTGTGTGTAGACAGGTCGCCCAAGCCCGGCGGACCCTCAGAGGGGATTTTCTGGTTATTAGATCCTTGCCAGATCATGGGCCAATTATAAAGAAAACTGTCAGTCAAGGCAAAGTGGCTATGTGATTAGCGGAAAAGGACAAAATCAGGTGAGGAGTGTGAATCTTTCTGGAGGCAGCTTTGATTTGCTAATAAGAGGGAGAGGGAAAGGACCGGGGCAGGGTCCCCAGCTGTAGTCCTCCTTTGCGCTCTTCATTTTCACTGTGACCTTCTTAGCACTGCTGGTCTAATCTGCGCTGCAGAGGAGACATAAAGAATGGCTCTCGAGGGGGTTTTCTGGGTCCGGGCTCAGAATGAGGCACAAGGGGGTTAGCCACCAAAAATGAGAGCAGTACCCCCCACTCCCAACCAGAGGGACATGAGTAATCAAATAGTTCCTTCAGTGCGACAGGGGCCAAATGCTGCTTAATTACCCTAATAGTTTTTAAAGACTTTTTTACTCCTGATAAAAAAAATAGGGGGGGGGGACCTAAAGCTATGTCACAGAGAGAAGGAGGAGTGAAAGGATAAGAGGAGGGAGGGAGAATCGCTTGTCTCTGAGAGCATCCTCGGCAGACAGAAGCTCTGCCCGCTCCTCTTCCTAATTTCTAAAAGCACGACAGTGTATCCTAATTTAGTGGCTGGTGACCAGGGCTGACATTGAGGGGCGTGGTGGGGCTTTTTTTTTTCCCCCCGGCCGTGGTTTTCTGGCTTGGGAGAAGCGAGCGCAGAGGGGAGACAGGCAGCACAGTGCCAGCGCTATAATGAAGCGCGGTAGACAGCAGGCCTGACAGCTCTGGCAGGTGATGCATGGGGCCCATGCTAATTCTTCAGCAAGCCAGTGATGGATCCTGAAATCTTGACCACACATCCCATTAGCCCCTGTCTGTGACAGGAGAATAAAGATATTAAAAAATCCGGGAGAAGTTGGGAGAAAGGGGGTGCAGGGGGACGCGGAGCGGGATGTGGACAGCCAGTCAAAGGACCTTACGCAAACCTCCAAGTCCTCTGCAATATTTTCAGCAGCAAAGTTATTGATGACTTAACCTCTGGGGTGCAGGTTATGGGTGATGGATACTGTGCATCCCCAGCATGGAACAGCAGAGGATAACAAGGTAGACAGTGAATCACCTGCCCACAGCTGATAAAAATAGAGTATGACATGTTCCACAGCATATACACTGCATTATTCCACTGTAAATTCTAAAGAGATGAGTGAACTGGGCTTCCCTGTAAATAGATTAGTTCATTGAATGGGTTTTCTATGGTCTCAGCTGTTCTGCACATCCCCACTGCCCTGGCTTTTGCATCTCAGCACTATGGATGGGGGGGACTGTTTATTAGGCTGTCCCTGCCAACTCCTCTGCGACCTCCCCTCCTTTCAGGAATAAAAAAGACTAAGGAAATAAAAAGCCGAGGAGGGGGTGTGGAACTCCTCAGCTATCAAGCACTTCAGGTGTGTTTACCATACATCTTTTATCTTCCTGTGCAGGATAAGGCTAATATTTTTGACAAGTTTTGTGTGAAATATAAATGACCCAGTCTCGATACAAATAGGAAAACCGGCAGCGGAGGCGAGCCGAACTCGCAGCCCAGGCCCCCGGAATCCTTCCTATTTCTCAGGGTTGACAAATAGCACCGAGGAAGTTCCAGGGGAAACTGAGAGGTTACTGTGACAGACAAGGAGCACAATTATCACACCATGATGAAAGAGCCGTGGCGAGCGCGCGTCGTGCCGTTAATTACCGTCCTTTTTCCACCAGCCTCTAATGTGAGGAAAAACACGCGATGACAAGTGTGTAAAAGAGCAAGCACTAAATTACTGTCAGGAAAAATAAACGGAGGATCGCGTGGCCCGCACAGTGATTTACGGGGGCAATTAGTCACCGCCCCACGGAGATGCTGAGGACAGCAGTGCGGCGGGACTGTGTCAGGGAGAGAGAGTGTGAGAGACACCCCCCCCCCCCCTTACACTCCACCCACACTTCTAAAGAAATGGGATGGGAAGTGGGAGAATGTTCCCCGTGCTCTTGGGCTGAGTGACCTTTGTCTGCCAGAGGACCTTTCATCCAACTTTTCGCCGGCATTAAAGAAGTTCCCAAACAAATGATCAAGCAGACAGCAGTGCGTCGAACATCCCGCTTCAGATCACTGCCATGTTGTCATATGTATAGGTATCATAATAGAATGAAAGGAGTAACATCAATGGGCGATATGGAGCAAATTTAGGTCACCGCTACTTGTTTTATGCAGGAGTTAAGTTGATTACGACGCAAGTGTAAGACAAGCTAAAGCAATGTCTGTCATTCCACTATCAGTGGAATACAGTCTTTTGTCTTAAGTCGAATATGTCAGCGCACTTGAAATGCTAAACGTCGAAAATGAGCAGTCCCCCCCCCCACCACCATCAAACATCAGTGGGCTCTAATTGTTTCTAAACGTGACACAAGTGAAGATACCTCAGTTTAAAGCCCCGCCGTCACATCTCAAAAGTGACGCTTGATTCGTCGTCTCGTCTCCGCGAGCAGCTTCTGAGACAGGAGGTTGCGTCGCCGGCGTCATGTGTCCCTCATATTTCATGCTCCGGCTGTGAAGCGAGGCCTTTCATCGCGCATTAAAAAAATACCTGCTGTACTTTTAAGGCAGTAAAACCACTGGGAATATGCCCGGGCGGGCGGAGAGCCCATTGATTTGTAATGGCTGATGACAGATAGTGTCACGTCGTCTTTGTTAATTTCACTCATTCCGAGCCATTGAACAAACATGGCGGGCCGGTTTTTCTTCTTTTTTTATTTTTTTTTTCTCTGAGAGAAATTTCTGAAGTGATGGGCTATTGTTGAAGAAATTTGAAGTGCGCCTTGTTAAGGAATTGTCACACCGTTTGATATATTACAGACGTGTGATGAAATAAAGTAAAGACGGAAGGGGGGGAGGCAGTCTGAAATTTATCTTAATATATCCATCACAGCCTACTAAAGACAATTATAGTCGAGCACCTTCAAGAAACCCCTCAAACATAGACTCTTGACTTGCTAAGCTTTTGAAGCGTTCACTTCACTTAACGCTGAGACTTGATGCTAACATGACACAATGTGTTGGAGGATATTGACATTTTAATCTGCCTTGTCATGCTCGTACACTGCACATATTTAGACTGAACATTTGCACATGCGGTTTAGGACAGTAATAACACTGCCAGTTAGCTGAGTGTTACGGGCAGTGTGATATGAAGTGGGAGGGTGGTGGTGGGGGGGGGGGGGGTTCACATTCTCCCGGCCATACAAATTCAGTAGGGGGCTAGTGAGTGGGCTTGCTGGGTTGAGCCACATTTCCAGGTCAGTGGCCTTGAGCATGCTTGGTTACAGCTGCCTTGCCCATTCTTATTGGCAAAGGTGCCATAAGACGGGGTTGCGAGGGGGCCGTAAGTGGTGAGGAGGAAGCGGTGGAGAAGCTAACCAGGAGAGGACCATATGCATGTCCAGTGGACTGCTTCCCCCCAGGCTCTCTCTCTCTCTCTCTGTCTCTCTCTCTCTCTCCACATCCCTCACTTCACTGCATTATCCACTCCTTTGCCAGCACATCAGACTTCCTCAAGCTGTCAGCCTCGCTTTTCCCCCGGAACAACGCGATGCGAGATTGGAGGAGAGGAAGGAGAGGAGGAAGAAGAAGGGAGAAAAAAAAAAAACAGCTGTTGGAGCTGGAGAGCGAGGGGCAGAGAAGCCCTCCGCAATCAGATTGATATAAGGTTTCACTTCAGCCGCTGCCAGTGGTTTCCCTCTGTGGCTGTGTGTGTGTCACCTGATCTTACCGTTACTGTTCACAGCGTTACAGCCAGAACCACGATGCTTCCTTGACTTTTATATGTACTGGCCGGCTGGCCAACTACAACCCAGAACAATATAGCGTCCGTGGACACAGAAGCTTTGTTCTGAGATTTCAGCAACTGACATTGTTATGCACAGATCAGCTAGTTAAAAGAGTAGTGCGACATTTTGGGAAATACGCTTATTTGCTTCTTGCGGAGCGTGAATCGAGAGGATTGATATCTGTACTGTGAATATGGACCTGGAGCCAGCAGCTGGTTAGGTTAGCTTAGCATTAAGAGTGGAACTGAGGGGAAACAGCTAGCCTGGCTTTGTCCAATCGTAAGAGACGTGTGTCAATTCACAAGCTTTAGAGATGCCAGGAGGCAGGTTCTCTGTTTCCTTTTTTTATTCTCTGTTTTTAGTATTTTATTTTTATTTTTATTAGACATATATGACATATATGGTAGTGATCTTCTCTGCTGGAAACAAA
Source organism: Lateolabrax maculatus (assembly GCA_031216445.1). Taxonomy (NCBI): domain Eukaryota; kingdom Metazoa; phylum Chordata; class Actinopteri; order Acropomatiformes; family Lateolabracidae; genus Lateolabrax; species Lateolabrax maculatus. The sequence goes on along the minus strand of CM062196.1, from coordinate 23,554,957 downwards.
TACGCGTTTTTTCCCAAAGTGTCAAACTACTCCTTTAAGTTAAACAATGAATGCTGGTAAGAGAGCTAAATGTTTTGCATACCTTTTATTTTCTGGTATTTATACACCTTAGAAAAAAATAATTCAAATTCATTGAAGGGTTTTTGGTTGCAGAATGCGACACATTTAGCAGCAGTAAATGGGAAATTTATGTGTGTTTAACAGATTGATATTTGGGGTCATAATGAAGAAAATACAAAGAGCTTGTTTTCTGTCTGTTAGCCTAACTCTTCACAAATCCGTGTGTATTCTCAAAATATACTCCACAAAACCCACATTGGGGATTTAAATGTGTAATTTTATCAATGTTAAGTTAGTTATCATCAAATTAAATTTGCCACCCCTTCTACGGCCTTTCTTGTGTTTTTCTTGTTTATCAAGGAAAGCTAAAATGTATTGAGGCTTTTCTTCATAAAACAGATGCAAGTGTGAAAACACACTTCCACTTTTTCCGTCTTTATGGCTTCTGGTGTTCTGCGAAAAACAGGCTTTGAAATTAGACTCACTAACTGGCTATGGAATAACAGACAGCCAAGGAGAAGAAGAGGTAAAAAAAAAAAAAAAAATAGGGTCTATGAATCAATATGGGCAATGGGGGAAGGCCAAATGTAATAAATAATACAATAACAAGCCTAACTAATGAGCTGTTGCGACGGTGCAGTTCACAGAATAGTCCCTTTGTATGAATCCCTGCTAATAATCTTGGGGAGCCGGTGGATGATGAAGTGTTGCCATAAGGCAACACCTGTGCAATTAAAGCAGCGGATTCTTTTGCACGTAACATTAATTTCAGCCCTTTATAAAGGCTCGATGAGCACACTAATAATCTAGTCTACTTGACTCCATGTCTAGCTGAAACAGAGCATCTAATTAGGTAAAGGTAATTAATTAGAGATAAACGGAGCTAATCAGGGCCCGTTAGCACTCCCACTTTCTTGGCATTAAGACACGGAGCCTCCTGCTCTCTCATTGGCCGCCCTGTCATCTGTTCAGTGAACATGAAAAAGATATGTTTTTAATAGAGGCTCTGTGATCTGACAATGAACTAGCCTGCTCCCTCAAGATCAAGATACTGTTCTACTGCTTCTGTAATGATCTTATTAACCGCTGAATTTCTTGGTAAATTACTGTTTTATGAAATTGGAGGCTGTTTCTCTAAAATAACCATCATGATAGTTACACCCGGTATAATTGGGGTTAGTTAACGTGCATAACAAAATGGAATGTAGATATAGCGGCGCTTACATTTCATAAAATGTGACTATAGTGGAGCTGAAACAACTTGTCAAATATTTTCATAACGGATTAATCATGTAAGCCATTTTTCAAGCAGAAATGCCAAACATTGTCTAGTTCCAGTCTCTTAATGATGAGGATGTGCTGCTTTTCTTTGTTTTATGTGATAGTAAACAGAATAGCCTTGCATTTCAGACTTTTAATACGACAAAACAGCCAGTATGAACTTGCACTCTGGGTTTATTTTTTCTCATTTCTGAGATTTTATTACAGATCAGATTATGAATTGATTAATCAAGAAAATAGTCTCAGATTATTTAATCATGAAAATAATCAGTTCCAGCCTTAAACTGTAAAATAATATTAATTTAATATATAAATAGAATTAATTTCTTTAAAAATACCAATTTCCCAGATCAGTTTGTAGCATTTCAGACCTAAAATGTGCAGTCTTCTGGTGGCCGAGGCGACAATATTTAGCCTGAAATAGTATTAGAAATACATGAATGTGACTTTGTGTTCTTTCCCCAATATTTCATGAGGGAACATTAAGCCCCAGACAGCAAACATCCAACTTCCTATCATTTTTGTTCTAATTATAATATGAAAGGTGAAGGGGGAAACTGGAATGTATGCACAGGGATGGAACAGTTGCTTCCGTGTTACACTGATGCAATAGCAGCATGAAGACCCCTGTGCCTCTACTCATGTACCTATCATGTCCAATTTTTTTCCAATAGATATTCCAGTCAGCGCATATGTGCAAAATACTGTTTGAAAAAGGGAATTTAATGGTTATTGTAATGAATGTTGACTTAGCAGATCAGAAAAGCAGAATGAAGGAAATGCGAGGGATCCTGAGAGAAGGAGAGGTTTGTTTAGATGCTCGGGTGTCGCTGGGTTTCATGAGGAGGAATGATTTGGGGGAAACATGATTATTTTTTCCCTCTGCTTTCCCTCGTACACAGGGGAGTCGTCTGCTACAAGAAGGCAGGGCGCTCCCTCGACACGCATCATTAGAAGGTTTTTTACAAGCGACAAGCAGGCTATTTGGCTGTCATTGGGATTGTTTGAAGAGAATATGTTTCTGCACCATACTCCAGGGAGCCCCACATCAGGAAAAAAGTAGATCACCCTTGAGCGCTTGACACTGCTGTTATGCATTTGTCAATATTAAGGCTAAGAGGTTGGACCAGTGTGTGTAAATTGGGTCTTTGGTGCCGTTGCTTCCCTCAAATGTGAGTTGACCTTTAACCCGGCATGTCACTCATTGGCTAACCTTGTTCTGGCTAATTGCTGCATTCAGCCTCACCAGCGCTGTTCAATTATTCAATCATGCCAAAGATACTGAGCAATTTCTAAATAGGTTTGCAGTGCGCCAACACTCGCGCAACTGGGTTAGCTTTTGTTAATGTTGATAGCTATTGAGCCACTATTGAGCACAGTATGCAACACATTTTGCAGGCTTTTGGCTGTTTTGTCACCGGTCACATTAATGCATTTCAAACTTTCTTGAAGCAGGGTAGCCCCCCCCCCCCCAAAAAAAAAGAGTCTGTGAAAAATAAACTGCAGGAGACAGCAGTGAAAAGTGAAGTGGCACATTGTGCGGACATGATGGACTGTCATATTCTGAGCGCGGCCCATAATGCAACCATCACCGGTCCAAAGTGCAGGGTGTGTGCAGCGTTTACAATTGAAATGAGGCAGAGTGTAGGCATAGAGATCCTCATTATATCATTTCCCTAAGGGCTGAGGGCAGCGCTTCAGTTGGGAAGGCGGGAGACAAGTGCATCCTCGATGTCCCACAAAGACAGAGACGAGTAACAGTTTGGTTTCAACACCAATCTCCAAATGGCTTTTCAAAAGCGAATAGAGACCAACACAGTGGGGAGAGATTTGTGTCGGTGTCTGCGATTCTGGTTCATTTGTCTGCTGTTCACCATGGGCGAAACAGGCAAACATGGCACGCGGGTCACATCTGATTCCCTATTGGAGACGAGATGGTGAGAGGATGGCAGCAGTGCGAGGCAGCATTGCAGCACTCCGCCGTGTCCAAAAGTATCTGCATCAGTGCTGCTGATTGTGAGGCACCCGCTGGCGCTGTTTAGATAGTTTGACTACATCAAGCTCCCTTCCAGACGGCTCTTACTGGTGCGATTAGAGGAGGGTGAAGATGAAAGGTGTTCGGTGTATTTTTAAAATTGTTGATTTTCCGTGTAATGATAGCTCGTGCAATTAAGCATTGGCTTCAGGCTCTGCATGTCCTTGTGAAAAAAAAATCTCAATTATTTGTGTGTGTGTGTGTAAGTGAGAATGAATGTGTGTGTGTGGATACATGTCTGCCTAATGTTCAGATAGATTTTCTACATTGATATTAGAATTTTAGTTTTATGCACCAAACAGATTTTTCTAATAGTCTTCCATAGATGCTTGCTTGATATGTGATGTGCATTGACTTATAGTATGTTAATTATTTTGTTAAATGAGTCCAGATGTATAGTGTTATGATATTAAAAGAACCCAAAAAAGCAACTATAAAAAATTCCAGATTTAACGACAAAAGTGCACATGAAGTAACATTTATACATGAAGTAGTTTTTCTGTTGTCTTTTAAAAATTATTCTGATGACGAAGCTGAAAGTGCCAAACATGCAGCAACAGAGCCAGCACTCATATTGTTTATTGAAATGAACTCGTCTGACAGCAAATGTTTCCTCTTGGATTGAAACATAAGCCAGCGTTTTCTTTGTTTTCTGATGTATAGTTTCCACTGAATGGGTGACAGTGTTTGCCTCTGTGTTAAAAGGTGGTGGGCATGTATGCGTGCGGTGACGGGGCTGGAGTCGGGGCTAACCTGTAGGGGAGATTGTCAAAAGGGCTAAATTTGCCATGAGAGTAATTGTGCTGTTCCACGGCATTCACTTCTGCTAAATGTAATCACTTTAAATAATGTCAGTGACATCTTGTGAAGTATTTGGTGGAAAGAAAAGGCACTATGTAGGGCAGGCATCTTAGTGTGTGATCCCGACTGTCTGTGCGTTATCTTCTCTTTCATTAGAGATGAACAGCCTCGGGTTGGATTGGCGGGGGGTTGGGGAGGGGGGCTGTGTGTGGATGCAGGGGGTGGGCAGTGGGTACGGGAGGGGGTGGCTTCACTGGGAAATGGTAAATAGGCTTATAAAGAGGGCTCCAGTGTTGCCTAGAAGACAAAAGTGACTGATGATTAGCTTAATATTTGTTGCACAATGCAACACTGGCTGAACATTGTGAACATTTATTGCTAGTGCCAGGAACTTTCAGCAAGCATTTCATCACACCCAACTCTGGCCCTGTGAAATCCCTTGTAATTTTACAAACAGTCAGCGTGTTTGAGAAGCAGGAAAAAGAAAAAGAGAGAGAACATGTTATCGGCGGCTGCCTGATGTGCCTTCCATACCTTGAGGCACGGTGCTGGAAAATTCAGCGTGAACTTTCGACACTTAAATGCTAAAATGCGACTGATTTGGGATGATAATAGGCACACTAATAGAAGCTGATCCTTTGCAATGGCTTGGAGTCTTATAGCATGCAGCTGTAATGCAATGTGAGTCGACAGTTAGGGGAAAAAAAATGGAGAAAGGCACAGATAGTGGAAGATAACACAACACACAACCCTCCTTGCTGGCTGAGAGGGAAACATGTCTTGTAGTGCTCTGCTATGTATCAGGGTCGGTCGGAGGTAGCGGCAGACTGGAGAGGGAGCAGGAGACGGGGCAGGAGACAGTAAGTGGAGTTGGCAGAGCGAGGATCCAGGCAAGGGGGCTTGACGGTGTAAGAACGGAGCTGACCCCTCAGCCCTCCAAGATCCACAAACGGACGGAGGCGTTGGACGGGACAGGCCTGGAGTCAGAGACCTGCTCAAGGTTGACAAGAACCAGGGTCAACCTTCAGCAAGCCCGACTGTAAACAAGCGGCTGGAAGAAACCTAAAGGGCTTGAATCAGGAGTGCTTCCATGGTAATTCTTCACTTATTGCCATGCTGAATTGGCCTTAGATATTTGAGGGCTGCCTGAAAGGAAAAGCTCTTGTAAATGCACCGCACCAGTGTTTGCTGCAGCAGTCACAGAAATTATACAGTAGTGTGCACTTTTTCCCATTCTCTGAAAAGGATCTTAAAGGTTTGGTTCACCCAAATTATATATATATTTTCTTCTGAATCACCTCCAGTGGTATTTAGCCAAATAACACATAATTGTGGCTATATTTGCCCAGGCTTGGAGAGATTTCTGCCTCCATCCCAATACAATAAAGATAAATGGAATTTTGTCTGTGTCACTCACAGCATTGAAAAAACACAGTAATGTATGTTCCTAAAAACAACGTACAGTTTTCACTGGAACTTCTCTTTCCACTGAAATCTGTTGCCAGTGTGTTCTGTGGATTATGCAGAGTAACAGGGACTGTTAAATGTGATTTTTCAATACCATACACCATCACAATTTTAGCATTCTTGCATTGTATTGGGGTGGAGGCAGGAAACTCAGAGACATACATCTCAAAACCTGAGCGAGTTGTTCTGTATTTTTGTTATTGTCAAATAACAAAATTCCATTAAAAAACAAAACCAGCAATGTGTTAGTTTGTCTATAATTTCTGACTTTCCTGTTGGTCCCTCCTAAAAGGCTTAATAGTTTTCCTAAAAACAGCTGGGCACTGTAAAGATTACTCAAATAGGAGTAAATTCTGCATTTGTCAGGAACTATTTTTAGCTGTGGATTAATGTACGTTTGGTTCTCTAGTGAGTGTTCATTGCACAGGACAGTGTAAATTATATCACCAACCTTAGTCTTTTTTTTGTCAAACCCAAACTATATGCATGGTAGTATGAATATATGTTTTTTATAATTTGGTGAACTGAACCTGTAATTCTTTGCGGAGTGATACTAAACAGAAAAAAAAAATGTAGCAAGAGACAAGGCTGGATTGTATGTATTGACTTTGCGGCAGGCGAGCTGCTCTATGAGAGCACATTTACATGAGACTATCCGTCCTGACTCGTGATAAATTTGAAAGAATGGCACAAGCAGGTTCAATTATTGAGGAGATAAATGTGGCTGTCTTCTGACTGGAGGAGAATGTGTTAGAAAATAAACTTCAGCTCATCTGCGTTGTTCATCATCTCATCAACAAGCGGGGGTCCTACGGTGACCATGTCCCAGGCAGACAGACGGTTTGTCAAGAGTTTTAATTAGTAATGGGGGATCTCCAGGGGATGGGTCACACGGAGGGGGAAATGTATGTGTGTGTGTGTGTGTGTGTGTGTGTGTGTGTGTGTTGTGTGTGAATATATGCATATATGAAAATATCTTTTCATGAAAACCATTGTTTGCTGATTGCGAACAATACAGTATTTCATGAGTTTAAAGCATCCTTCCCGCACAGTGGATATTAACACATACACACATCTTGCCTACCGTCAGAGAGACGGAAGCCGCCAGCAGTGACACACATGCTTGCATTATTATTATTTCTGATGCATTTAATATCCTCGGTTTAAGCTTTGAAGACAATCTTTGGGGAATATTGAATCTAACCATTCTCTTTTGCCCTGGATTCCTCTCTCAGACAAAACTTTGTTAATTAGCCCCATACCTATAGGCAGAGTTTTCATTTTCTGAGTTTTCCCTGATATTATTAAAGATGCTGCTGACTCTTCCCACCCTGCCTCTTCCTCCGCCTCTTCCTCCTCTGTTGTCTTGTTATCCGAATGTGCCATTGGCGTTTTTCACATGCAAATTTGGGCCAAGCGTTTTTCCAGCATCCTCCCATACCATTAATGGCTTTGGCCCACGGTTGGCCCTCCGTGCCGGTTGAAGCAGAGTCTTCAACTGCTTCTGAATGTCTCCTTAAGGCCCTCTTAGCCCGGTCCACACCAGCGCTGTCTTATCTCTGGCATCTCAGCACCCTTGTTCTGGAGTAGTTCAAAGTCTTCCCAAATCCAGCTGTCAAACTAAAGTTAGGCATGGGACCTTTTAGAATGTATTTTAGAAATCAATAGGCCTTCCCGAGCCCACCGCCTTCTTTCTCTTAGCTCCTCACTCTGCTTAACTTTCCACAAATTCCTTCAAAGTCTGACTTAATTTTGCTGATACTATTTTAAGTCAAATTAGCAGAAACACTGTTATGTGGATTACAGAATTATGTCTGTATATTAATCTAACATTTATTTGGGCTTGGGGTTACTTGATATACAGATGGGGTGGCAAGAAATGTTTTTGATGTGTTTTTAATGAAAAGATATGTTTGTAACATATAATAATTTCTACGTAAAAAGAATTTGAAACCTCCTCCATGTTTTTGAAAATAAATTATAATATGCCATGTTCAAATTCAAATGAAAGACTGCCAGCTTGTAGGTAGTTAGAATTTAAAGTAGAAAGTGACAGCCCTAATAAGCAGATGATTAGTAAGTAACAGGTGGAGCCACAAGAACGATGAAGAATGATTTTGGTTTGTCAACTATGCAGGAACATCATGAAGAACATTTTAATGAAGAACCTTGCACCTCATCTATAAGCATTACATTACTAAATGGCATACTAATAGCATGATTCAAACTATTAAAAGCACTGCTGCAGATGGGTTGAATTTAAATGTTTAGCTGGATGAACACACACTTTTACAAAATAGTTGACTGTTTGGAATAATTACATTTACATCGGGCCTTTGATTTGCCTCTAACTTCAAGAATTTGAAGCGATAACCTCCGGCTATGTGATTCGCACTAAAGGACTGCTTTACATTGCCAAAGGGGCAATGCTAGGTTCTTCCCCATCACACAAGCGGATGTTATTCACAACAATATGCAAAGTGCTAGCACCTGGGACTCTCAAAAGGAAGTAGACTTCAACATTAAATCACTGGAAAGTCATTATTAAAAGAAGTTCTGTATTTTTGTTTTCATAGCATACTAAAATGCATGATTTATCTACATTGAATAGGTAATATTGTATTGCAAATCATAACCCTGGGCTTGAAATATTTCACATTGAAGTAATTTACTATATACATTAGGAGCAGCTGCATGATGGTACAGTAGCTGTCTGGGGGGATATTTTATGTGTGTGTCTATTGTGTCTGTCTAATGAAGAATAAAAAGTCAAAAGTCTCTGTTGCTCATAGCTCTGAAAATGTGGACCTTTTTTAAATTCAGTCTCGCCTCAGTGGCTCTGTGTATCACTTTGCAAAGTGCTGGTCAGTTCTGTCTTGAGGCAGTTGTGTGCAGAAGAGGTGTATTTTGTAACCCTTGATCTAGACATATGAAGAGAGAAGCAGAGGGGAGAGCCATGTTTGAATGGGGCCATTTCTTCTGATGCTGCACCCAGGCAGGCTTTAACAATGCTGTAAAGCATAATGACAGCCCCTCAGAACAGCACCATGATCACAGGCAGTAAAACTATGCAGATGGTGGCAGATGATCAGTGCCGTGTGAACAGAATACAAATGACTGCGGTCCAATGGAGTGAACTGTGGATCCCGTTAGGACAAAGGCGCAGTAATGGCCGCCTCTGGGATAATACATAGCCTTCTGCTGTTGCTGCTTTTATGATAGCAAACTTTTCATTTGTGCAAAGTTACTGAAGTTATTTACAGAAAGCTGCAAAACTGACACTGTGCTGATGTCGCCCATTAAATCCCATATGAAGGGTAAGTGTGTTCCCATTGTATGTCCTATATCTGTTAATACAGCTGGATATTTACTGAGGCAATTCGGGTTAAGTACCTTAGATACACAGCAGCGTCCCAGCTGGGATTCCAACCTTCTGGTCACAAGTCTGGTCTTTTAAACATCCCTGCTAATTGGGCTGTGGGTAGATTTCAGAAATTGTTCAGGAGACCAGCTTTCCCCTGGTTACCAGTGCCAGATGCAAAATTTGATCACACTACTCACTCACTCTGTTACTGCAACTTGATATGATCTATGATATTTCTTTCTAATAATGCCTATATGATGAGTATTCAGGCTACAGGTCGTCTGTCAACACTGGTGAACCAGATAGTAAAGTTTAATATCTGCTATAAACACTAAACTTCCTCAAAAATCATTAAGATGATAGAATTCCGTTTTTTTCGCTCCACAAGGTCCTGTGAGCTGCGTGCAGCAGTCACTTTCCACGCAGAGTAGAGCAGCAGCAAAAGTCAGTCCACAACATACACATAAACGGATGATACACTGACCCGACTTCAATAACTTCATGAGTCACAAATCGGCGTGTCCAAGCCGTGTCCAAACACTTGTGCTGACGTTTCCTGAATTTACGGCGCTTTTATGTTTTGTGTTGTTTGTCTGTATTTGCAACATGTTTTTTAAATGTTGCACATCTGTTGGCAAATTGATGAAGATGTTTTCTTAATTTGCTTGTATTTTGTCTATTTGTATGTGTCTTGTTAAGCTGCAGTGCATTGAGCTCTCAGGGCCAACGTATTTAAAAGCAGTTAATGCCACAAGAAATTAAGTTAAGATTAATTTCTTAGAATAGATTGTGGAGAATTGTATCACATTTAATATAAATTTCCTTTGATTTCTTCTATCTTTGCTTTATTAATTAAAAGTTAATACATACATTTTTATCATAACAAACCCAACTTTTTGTGCTGTTTATGGCTGGCATTTACTTTGCTATAGCCGTCAAATATATTCATACCTATTAGTTAACTGTCTATATAGTAGTTACAATTGTCAGTGGTGGAGTCCGCCATTCCTGTTCTGGATTGAAGATGCATGCACTTGCACAGAGAATTCACAGTAAAGGACGCATGCACGTACTGGAAAAAATACAAAAAACAAGAGCTCGGCATAAAAAGTGAAGAGGTACTTGACTTTTTCCGTTAAATTTATGACACAGTAGCTACCCAAAGTGAGTTTTCTGCCTCCAGAGATCGATAAAAATTCAGTTTAGAACAGAATTCTAGGATTGTATTATTCAGACGTTCTTAGCATTACCACTAGTAACCACAGGCTTTGCTGAATCAACCACAACTGAAATTTTAAGGATTTTAACATTTGATCAAATTTAAAATTTTAATTTTTAGGATAATTCTTTTAAACATATGTGTACAAGGCATGTTTTACATTGGTACTCAAATGGTCCTTGTGCTCTCCTTTAACGTAAACATGAAATTATATAGTTATAACCTCTGGTTATGGGCCAGTGTCTGTATAATTCAAACCTAAGTGTATTCTGACTGGGACTGGTCAGTTGCCATTCAGTGAATTCAAACAAAGGCACATGTTCTGTCACATTTTGTCAATGCAATATCCCTGCTGTGATTGGACGTGCTCAGTGTTAGTGTGTAACAACCCCTGACAAAAGCATTTGGCAGATATGGGTCACTGTATTTTTGTATCTTAAATAAAGCAATGACCGATAAATAAAGCTGCTATCCTTTTCTTCAGGTTACATTGAAATACCAATAACAAAACAACACTTTGCAGAAACAGCAGCCAATGTATTCTGTCTTCAGACAAGGGGAAATCAATATAATCATTACATCTCACTAATATAATATCTTGTTTAGATGAATATTGGTTTGTTTATAGTTAATAATTTGTACTGAATGTGAAATAGACAATAACTAGATTATTCTGCCATGTAATAATCACCTTTACCCCTTTAGTATTTCAAATAAAGATTCTCTCATACCAAAAGGTTGCTACTGGCAACATCAACCAGCCTAAACAAAACCTGCTATTGTAAAACATGATCTGCTTGCTAAATCATTGTGCTGACTGTTCCCATGTATCTGTTGTGCAATGTAAAGTAAAGCATGTGTGAATTAGTGAGCTGAAAATGCGCCTTATTTGGATGTGGATGGTACAGTATGGGATACACTGTGTGACCCCCACAGCTGGCTCATTTGTACTGTACATTTAGATCATTTTGAAGTGTGTGGTGCAGCATTAGAAATACCCTTTAACCTCTGAATCGTGACTGAACTGTGCATAATTGGTTGGTCAGCTCCTTTGCTAATTAGTGTAGCATTAATGTGTGCAGCCCTGGGCAAGCATGGTGCCAGAGTTGCTGGGGGAGTGTGGGGGCTGGCATGGGTCTGTGGAGCAGCCACCATTAACACTGGCCTTTAGGCAGCCTGCTGGGAGGTGAGAGTGCTCTAGACCCAGTCAGGTCCAGGCTCGGGCTGAAGGCTCGGAGCTCCCCCCGATCCATATCTTCAATGTCCTTGTGAAGGAGCGCCGATGCAGGCTCACGGGGCACCAGTGACGCTACAGAAGCTCCTCTATGATCCCTCCCCCTGTAAACTCATGACAGGCATGCGACCCCTGCCACTCCTCAGCGGGCCGCCCTCACTGCCGCCAGGGCAGCGCGAATGGTGACTGATGTTGGCATGAGACGCGCTGCCAAGTGCCCTCGCCCGTGTGTCCAATCATGGATGTTGATTTCAATTAGCTCAATCACATGCTCCAATACTGACCTCTCTCATTCAAGGGCTTTGTCTTTAGTTGCATTTTATCCTCTCTGCACGTTGCCTCAACTGCCCCTCGGCGAACAGGGTCAAATTGCTTGGTGTTTATGTGGCTCCAGGTAATGGTGGGTCCTTGGTTATGTTGGCCAAGACATTTCATCGGTGACCTGCCAAGCTTCGTTGGTCATCAGGAGGTGGGGTAAAGGGGCAGGGGGCTGGGCTAATGATGTAAAAGCTACCCTGATAATCAGTCTGAACAGTGGTTGGTCCTGATGGCTGGTGGCTGCCTGGCGCTGGGTTGATTGATGCTGGCCTGCGCTTCCATACAGATCCCTGCCATGTGGACCCCACTGTGTAAACACTGTCACTGTGGTGAATCTCTTAGTTCCTTAAAGCCTAGATCAGTGGCAAGCTTTGTAATCTGCAGCCCTGACCAAAAGGAAGGGGGTGGGGGGATCACAGGACCGTGATCAAATGCAGTATGTAACTTGATAGCGTTTAAGGATTTTCATGGGAACAAAATGTAGCTTGTGAGGTAAAATACTTCAGTTTTAGTGTATTTTTTCACATTTATTTCAAGGTACTTTTTATGAGTGTTACACTTCTTATTTCTGCCCAAAAAGTGCTAATGCTTACTATTTCTTTAAAGAGCTTCAAGGACTAATAAAACCTTACACCTGTCTGTGTTTTCCAACCTTTTATGATGCCTCAGCCATGAATTTCCTTGCTACCAGAGCCCATTGTCTGAGGCCCAGTGGGGGGAGGCCATTTCTTTAAATATCCTCAATGTCACTGCAACACAGCGTAGGTCGGCTCTGGGGCCTGCAGACCAGAGCAGTGCTCCTCGCTCCCATCCCATCCCAAATGCTGAGCTCACAGTCAGAGATAAGTGCTTCTCCAGAGATGGCCCCTCTCCCTCAAATTGCCTTCCGCATCTGTGTAAGAATGTCCACGATGTGCATGTTTAACATGTGACCATTAATCACAGCAAGACAGTCAATTAAAGCCATCAGAGCCACAGGGGCCGGAGCCAGGAGCATGTGCTGGCAAAATAATACCCAGACCCATCAGAGGACACTTTCTACTCTGAGTGTGGCTGCAATTAATCAGTGATTTCTCAAATATGGCTGTCAAGGGTGAAGAGGATGTTGTCCAGTGGACCAAGGACTGACCTCTTCTTGGTGTGGACAGTTACAGCTAACGTGGGATTTCTTGGAACACTAACCATTACCAGTTACCAGGTCCAATAATATGTCAGTTATAATGTCTTTTTTTATGTATTATTTATGTATGATTAAGATTTTTTGTAGGAATTCCCTAATGCATGACTGATATTTAGGCTTGTGAATTGAATGTTTTCATAGTAAGGGCCGGTTGATGATTCAGTATTATCACTGATTGACTTTATGCAGAATCATATACTGACGATACTATCTGATCGTGGTAATTTCTGTTGTCTCAAATAAGCTTTCATTAAAAACTGACAAAATTAATTGTTAAAGTTACTGTTTTACACATATGTCTAATGTGATGACAGTGGAATACAGTTCACAGCTTTAAATGTCAGTTAGATTATTTTTAATGTGATTTATAAATATATTTTCCATAGTGTGATCACATATGGATATCAGAAAATATTTAATTCTTATAACATGACAATGATTTCAACTGTATTGCCCAGCTCTTCTTATAGTATGCATTCAATTAATGCCAGTGGCGCAAGAAGTATTCTTAAGTTAAAGTAACAACATCACAATGTGAAAATACTAAAGTAAATGTCCTGCATTCAAACTGTTATTCAAGTAAAGATACAGAAGTATTATCAGCAAAAGTATCAAAGGTAAAAATACTAGAATTGCTCCTGTGAGTGTTATATTATTATTTATTATAACATTTAATTATTACTGATGCATTCATACATAATATAATATTACATTAATATGTAAGCCACATTTTGATGTTGTAGCTGGTCAAAATGCAACCACTTGTAATGATGCTTTATCCAGTTGGCTATCTTAACCTATAGCATTGCATAATATTAACTTAACTTGTAAAATTTTAATTTGCAAAGTAACCAGTAAGTAAAGCTGGTAGGTAATGTTAATGGAGTAAATAGTGCAATATTTCCCTCTGAAATGTATCTGGGTAGAAGTATAAAGTAGCATAAAATGGAAATAATCAAGCCAAGTACATGTACCTCAAAATTGTACTTATGTACAGTACTTGAGTGAATGTACTTGATTGCTTCCACCATTGATTCCTGCTTTGGTTAAAATCACATTTAAAATGAAGACTTCCTAGCAGATAATTGTATTCCAACAATATTTCCATAAGACATTTAAACGTGATAAACACCTATAGAATCAAACTATAGAACCGACATTTAACCATGCGGTCATCCTCCTGGAAAAGATACCTTTCAGGTCATCAGAAGTGCAGCCTGCTCTTTTATTTTCTCTTTCCATCTGTCAGCGGTGCCTTTGTCATGGGCACAGGCTATAGATAGAGTTGTCAAGTCGGACCTGCGGGTCACGGGGTCAGGGAACCTCTTCACTTCTGTTGACCTTCAGACAGACAGATTTATACACTGTCAAGTCTCGGCGCGAGCCTCTGCGCTCCTGCCACAGTCGCGCCTCCCGTGATCAGAGACAACTGTAATAAAGACGTCAGGCTCTGACCCCTGTCACTCTTCATTTCACCGGTAATTGTCATGATTGCTGAATAACACCCAGATTTCAAACAAATGCATTAGCCAAATGAGGTGAGGTGAAGACTTTGACGGGTAGCCTCTCTGTCTTCCTGTCAGAGACGGCCTGTCCCAGAACACAACGTGACTCATTTGCCAGTATAATCACAGTAAATTACTTGTAGCTCATTTGCAGATTGTTGTCAGCGAGATGGAGCGCAGTTTACCCATTTGACAGCTTAGTTAGCAGTCCAAGGACTTGTGAAATATCACACTCGCACCTATTTTTCCAATTTGAGAGCTATGCAGGGAATGTGAGACTGGAAATTGTGAGATTTAGCCGAGGCTCACCTCCAGCTGCAGCACTTGTCGTATTTTGCACAATAAGAAAGAATTGTGACCTTGAATTAAAGATTTTATGTGTTTTGTTTCCATTTATTGTTGTCAATAAAACACAAAAGTATTTTCTGTAAGTTCCATAAATTAAACATTCGGTAACAAAACAAGTAACCAAAGGGCGGTAATTACGAGACCAGAAGGGCTCAGCTAACAAGCTAACAATAAATGTGAATTATCATTGTCAAGACATCGCAGCATTTTCATCTCTTTTTGTGGTACCCCATGTGGGTAAACAAGCGGTTGACATAAGTTAATTATTAATTAAACATGAAGCAGAAGAGAGAAGAAGCCTGAAAGAGTCCCTAAAGAGACCTCTAAACAAACAGGGCGTGGAGCAGGTACCAATGCGACCCCGCTCCCAAGAGTGCTGTCTGTTGTGAGACTGCCGACTGACTAATGAGCTGTTTGCAGAACTGGGTACACAGTGACAATGACCCCTGACCTTCACCCGCACCGTCTGGGGAGCAGCGAGGGGTTAGAGAAGAAAAACCTGCCCTAGCCGTGCTGCTCCTTCACTCTCTGCTCCCGGTCAAACGAGTTTTGTGACTCTGCCGTCCTGCTGCGTTCCCTCAAACACTCCCTGCCTCAGAAAGAATTGCTGGTGCTGCTGCTCAGGAGCAGCGTTCCCTTTCTTTCTCACTGTGAAATTGACCCCGCGGTGCTTCATAATGTCACCATGTTAGGAACTTGATAACACTGGCTGAGCTGCACAATCACTTACATAATTACTATTGTAATAAGGCCATAATGAGCATATTAAAATACACGACCTTCAGGCACTCCATCTCTATCCTTTTTTTTAATTAACCTAATCATACTGGATTTTTTTTCCTCACAAGTGTTCTTTACAATAAAAGCGTATGAGACACTAATGACCAGTTTGACAGTTTGATAGTGTGGTTTGGGGGGGTGGGGATGCTGTGTGTGTTTGAGGATACCAGTGCGTCGGCCACCGAGCCCAGCGACAGTAAAAACCCATCTAATTAACCCTCCTGGTATGACATCATGTGATTAAATTAAACCACATCATCTCCCTCTGGGTTTGCCTGGAAACAAACCCCAACAATTCATTCGCTAAGCTTTAATTTTCAAACCTGTTTCAAAGGCCTGATGCAAAGATAATTACCAGCTTCATCTCGGGTGGGTTTTTGTTCCATCCGCTTGTTCATTAATAACGATAAGAGGTTGGAGGTTAAAAACTCATTTAATTGCCTTTATATTAATGACATTATGAATAGCAGGGACTGTGGAGTCTAATTCTGTCCAGTAGTTAGTCTACATGCAGGGCCCCCTGGAGGGCCGCTCATTTTGCCAGAATTACACTACGGCAAAACTAGAATTAATGTGCACCACACTTTAACAGCGATGACAAACATGCTCTCCAGCAAGGAATTATCTTGAGAAATGGCTGCGGAGACACACTCCCCCCCCCCCCCCCCCCCCCCCTTCCTCTCCTCTCCTCTCACACACACAGTCACACAAGCACAAGCTGAAATTGCATCATGAATCCCCATTTTTGTAAACAAAGTCCAGTCCAACTCATTTTTAGATATTCTATTGCCTTTCAGGGCCCCAGTACTAATTAGAGTCTCTTTACCCTCATGTCCTGTAGAGGTGAATTCCTTCCCACCTCCGAAAGGAACCGCAACCGAGTCGGGCACTGATGACTAAATTGTACTCTGCTTAGGAATAATGATAATGAAAATGCCTTTCAGCCAAGCCATTTCACCCATGAATACTGCAAAGAGGTAATTTCAGCGAAGCGTTGGCATTTTAACTAATTTAAATTCCTGTTATCTCCCTGAGTTTTCTTGGCTGGTTTTATGGTTACTGGAGCACATTTCATTGTGTATGCATTATGGCCACGAGAGCCTAACCATACATCTGAGTGCTAATTAAACATTTGAATAATCAGCTGGAATCGCAGTACAACACAGCGAATGCTGCTCTGTTGTATGTGATCCTAACATCTAAGCAGCTAAAACCTGAATTCAAGACAGGATTTTTTTGTACCAGTTACAGTATGCTGTGTGCTATATAGCTAGTTTTTCTGACTCTTCGTTATTTCGCTGTTCCCTTTCCTCCACTGTAACACTCCCCTCTATCTGCTTATCCCTGCGCTGTATGAAGAAAGTAAAAGTTACTGAATTTGTAGCATAATGATCCTAACTAAATAGCACAAGGAACTTATTAGTTTACAAGTATCACCAGCCAGAAATGAGGCCAAGGGGGGATGATGAATGAGTATATTTCCCCAAGCAAAAGGCTGACCTGGATACTGCTTTCTTCCTCCCCTTCCCCAGTGCCAAGTGGGCCACCATTTTTCACTGGCCTCACACTTAGCCACGGACAGGCTTATTTGGGCCCATGCTAACGGTAGCCGTGACCTGCAGTCTGCCTCCGCCGCCAGCCTCCCTCTGCACTCATCCGAAAATTGTAATCCCTTCGCTGGGGCCCCGTAATTTGATCAAATAGCATGCACCCTTCCCCACCACTTATTGGCCAATTAAGTCAAGTTCTCACGCAGGGGGTCCAGCTGGCTCGGTGTTATCTGGGGATGAATTGATTGAAGCCATTCCACATCTATGAACCCTACTTTAATGATGTAGGTGATAATACTTGTAATTCTTCTCAGTCAGGGGACTCATGGGCGCAGCTGTTACCGCAGTAATCCTTGTCCTGATACACTGAAGTACCAGCAAGGCATTAATCTGTCTCTCAGATTCTCCTCTGCCAGGTTTTTCTCCACCCTTTCCTCCCGCGTTCCTGCCTTTGCTTATGTCTCGTAGCTAATACTACATCTGTGAAATGTGACATTGAAGGTGTGGGTAAAAAAGAAAAAAAAGAAAGATGAGGCGTAACACGCGATTGGGAGGGATTCGCTGTTAATGATTACGCACTGCTTGCATTCCCCAGCTCGGGCCCTGACCACTTTGTTAAAAAAAGGCACTCACGCCCCCCCCCCCAACTAAACCATGACAACTTAAGAGGGATAGATTTAGGAGTGAAAAATCAATAAATACATGTATTAGTTTCAAAGGCAGACATTAACATTCTAAAACAGACTTCTCTTATAATCCTGCCTCTAGCCATTCAGTCAAAATATCAAATTATCATAATGAGGTCTAACTGCATATAAATGCTAAGCATTAAAATCAGAGAAGGAGGTTACACATAATGTGATACATTTTTTATTCCAAATTGCACAGTATCTCTATATAGGTACATATTTCTATAGGTTCTTCACTTCTATTGTAACATTAATTTGCATTGCAGCACATTTCATGGTTGTTAAAACACCTCTCTGACAATGGGAATAGGTAATGATAGAGCGTGAGCATCATGTCCTCATGCCTTTGTTTTACATATCTCTTCATAAAGGTGGAATACTTTGTCAGAAATTAAAAATACAACAGATGACCTGAATTTTAGGCACATTATGCACAAAAGAGTCGAGCGTGCTCTTAAGAGTGTCGACGTTGTCTTTTAACTTGAGATCAGAGAGGGAGAATTGCATAGAAATTAGTCTGAAAGCAGAGCCATCCCTCCCTAAGTTCCTCAGTCAAAGATGGGAGAGGAGAGGTTATCCTCCCAGGCGCTGGGACCTTGACAGCCTCCTTTTCCCAGCTCTGCAGAGCCACACACACACAAACAGCAGCTAATAACATACTCCGAGTCTCCATTAGGTCACCATTAGGGTCCTCGGGGGTGCACAGGTCTGGCGGGGTCACGGGGGTTGCCAAAGCCAGGTAGAGTCTAGGACAAATTTATTAAGGGAACGAGATCATGTAGGCCACACTTAAAAGTAGCGTCAACAAGGGCAAACACCTGCAGGCCAGCTGGTGCTCCGTGGCACTGACAACACTCACCTGCCAATAAAGAATGAAGATATTTCCACCACAGTTCATTACCCTGCCTTGCTTTGTGTGTCTCCCTTCAAATGCCTTGCTGGGCATTTACTGTCTGCAGTTATTAAAATAATTCCTGCATATTAATGCTCACAAGGCACAGTATCCATTTATCTGTGCCATTAAATTTACATTGCCAACTTTTGTAAAATGTATTTCCCTTAAAGCGATTGTGTCTTGTAGGGAAACATAAAATCGTACATTTTGTATTATGTGTGTAAACTTAAGTATACTGATAGAATTTGCAAATCACTCTGAAAATGCATTGAATAATAATGAATAATACATAAACCGCTGAGCAAATTAGACTGGTGTGAGCTCCAGCGTGCCCCAACCACAAGTGTTAGCTGGGTGCCACGAAAGATCTCGATATTAAGGATGAAAAATTGGGCGAGTAAGCAGCTCTAGCAAGCTGGATCAGTCTCATGGTAAACAATTTAGCACGGGGGCGTACAGTAATTACTGCTTTCAGTCTCATTTAGAAAACCCTGTTGGCGCTCGGGAGCGTGATGTCACTACAATGCCGGATGCCTTTCTGGATTCGTGATGTGCAGATATGAACAGCGATTTAAGTGACAGGACGTTTGAGCTGTCATGCCAGCTTTGAACACTTCCTACCCCCCCCCCCCCCCCCACCTCTTTTTTTTGCTCCCCTTCTAGACAGTGTCACGCCTACTTTTGTCTGAACACATATTGCTCAGTTTAACTGCTACTTTTTTGTCTCACAAATGGGAGTGTGTGTGTGTGTGTGTGTGTGTGTGGTGGTGGTGGGGGGGGGGGGAGGGGGAGCAGTAAATGATCAGCAAGCTTGAAGTCTGTTTACTGATACAGGGCTTCATTGAAAAATCAAATGAAGAAACACATTATGTACATTTATGTACATACATTGCAAATTAGCAAAGCAGAGCCGGTTTGCATATGTGTGTGTGTGTGTGTATGTGTGTGTGTGTGTGGCTGCAGGATAAAAAATAAGCAACAAGCAGTTTGGGCTTGTAAACACAACCGTAGAGGAGCGTCTGTTGGTTTCTGTCCTTATTATTTTTGGCAGGGTTGCATATGTTCCCTGTGCAGAGCCGAGCTTGATTATCATTCCAATCAGCAGAGGTGGAGAGAGTCACATTAATTTGTAGTAATTAATAGCACTGCTGCATCTGACAGCGCACGCTAACGAGACCCTTTGATTGTTTGGATCTCTAAGTGTGCCTCTCCTTGTTTGCATCACCTCGGAGGAATTCGTAATATCAAAGCTTAGCGCTATCTGATACTTGTCAAAATGCAATTTATAAAAGTTTAATTCTTTTATTGATTTACTTTAGGTTTGATGCCTGCAGTGTCAGCTCCCCTGGTAGAACTTAGTGGATTCAAATGCTTGTCACCAGCTCGGCCTCCTTTTTACTGAGAACAATTGCCATAGGCCAGCCCAACAGGCATGGTTTAATTGCCATTAATTAAAAGCATAAATCTTTTTCTTCAGTTGCTCTGCTCTTAAACAGGGCTTTGCGTATCTGCTTTTTTTTCCCTGGCTTGTCAGAATCCCTCCTGGCTAGTCAACCTCCCCCCCATCCTCCCCCCCTCTTCTTCCTCCACCACCACCCCCCCCACCCCTGCTCACCAGACGTTTCTGGAATCATCTTTTTTAGCACACTCCTGCATGATCTGACATGAAGTGCGGGCAGCATGGTGATATTTAGTAAACCGGCTTCCTTCTTTATTGATGTATAATGAGGTCAAATGAATCCCCTCGTACGCATGCTTAGATGGCTCCTCGCCTCAAATCCTTTCTGACAGCGAGTAAAACAGCCGGCAAACACAACGCCGGCTCCCAGAGACATGGTTGTGAAAAAGCAGGAGAGAGGGAGAGAGAGAGAGAGAGAGAAAAAAGCTCTTTTATACCTTGGCAATTTCCCTCCTGTCTAGTCCTTAATTAGACACTTATTACCCTCTGAACAGTATTGCTCTCCTGCTCTAAGCCTCTAATACTGCAAATACTGGATGGTAGAATTAACATTAATGCCAGGTTTATTATCAAATGACAGCTCTATTTACTTTTTAAAAAAAAAAAGAAAGAAAAAAGAAAAACACGGTTCGCAATCTTTGTCAAACGTTGCACGCTTTCACAGAACTTCTGTCTGAACGGCCCCGCCGCGTCCGGCTGAGACTTGGCGGCCCTGGAAGCACGGCGCCGCGGCCTGCAGAGGATCACTGGCGTCTGAAACTATGAGTGGTGTCAAAACAACTCGCTTCCCATCCACTGCCAAGCCTCGTCCCCTCGGCCCCGCGCCCTCTGCTCCCGGGTGCCCGTGTCACCCTCAGCGGCTCATCGCCCCCCCCGCCCGTTTACGCATGTTAGTTTCTTGCCGCATCTGCCAGCATTCGCAGCCACAACCCCCCCCCCCCTCCACCACCACCACACAACTGCATATAAAGTCGGGGCTGAGCCTTCCCAGGCCTTATTAAAGGCAAGAGAGTGTTTCAGTTCAGGGTCATTGAGAGAGTGCAGCACATAAATATGTTGGGGCAGCGCTATCAGCCGCTCAGTTTACTGCGGCTGATCGATGATGGTCCCGGCACAGCTCGACCAACAAACATCTTAAGCGGATGCGAGTTTCTTTTTTTTTTGTTTTTTTTTTGCTTAATTGGGAGCTTTGCAGCTCAGACTTCCGACTTATTTGATGTTGATGATGAAGTCCCAGGGAAGCCGGGGGATTCTTGTAAACTAAATGTGTGTGCAGCGCCGCCTGCATTCGTACCCCGGTCAGACCTGTTACCTGTCAGTTTGACCCGCACACACACACACACACACACGCACAACCACACACACTTTCTCACGCACGCACACGCCCCGAGCTCGTGTTTTTATCCTCGCAGCACACTGTGAGGGGAGGAGGAAGTTCCAATTAAAATTAAAATAAGCTCTTTTAACGGTCTCTTAAATTGACAACTGAACAATGATTTTCGAATTGGTATCTGTCAAAGGTCTCGGAAAATCCTCACTTGATAAGGCCCAACGCATCCAATTAGTAGCAGAGCAGGGCCTCAGCCAGTAATGATTTCCATGTCCCTTAAGATGTGGCGCGGACACTTATTGCAAATTACTGACAAAGAGCCCTGCTGTATTGATGAGGGGGGGAGCAGCCGAGCCTCCATGTTCCCATCAGCTGGACGAGCAGCAAGAGGGCCTGAAGGAGACCCGGCTCCCTCTCTCTCTCCCTCTCTCCCTCTCTCTCTCTCTCCTGCAGCAGTAATGTGGCCTGGCTGTGTGTATGTGTGTGTACCCCCCCCCCCCCCGCTGACACGGACTCTGGGACCAGCCTCTCCTGACACGAGCCGCAGCTCTCAGGGAGCGGACGCTAACGCTAAGGCGAGGGAGGCGTGAGCAGCGGATCATCAATAACGTCTGCGAGTTAACTGGCCTCCTCTAATTATAGCGCCCGTCTCTGCGGGCTGCGGGGCGCTGCGGGGCGCTGCGGGCCCGGCTCCTTAATTGAGCTGAGGTGGATTTCCTTCCCGATCGTGTTCGCGGCTCCATTGTTTACAGTCCTTGATACTGATTGAAAGGAATCAAAAGATTGGCGGGGATGCGGGTCCGTGCAGAGTGTGTTTGGTATGCAGGAAGGATGAATAAAGGAGGATGATTCTCGCTGGTCGGGCAGGGATTTAGATTTGAAGGCCATACCGTAGCCAGAGGTCATATCATTTATTCTCAGCGTTGATGCCCCTGGAATGCTGGACGTGTTATGTTTTGCTTCCCCGTGTTGCAGTGCATGCTGGTACCAGAGGGGGGAAGGAAACGGGAGCAGCCTGTATGACAGTGTAGTAACTGGCGCCGTCCACCTCAATTATGGGAGTTAATGAACAGATAATCACACTTTGCATGTAGATTTGCTGCTTGTGTAGCGTTGTTTTGGACCCCCCCCACACACACACACACACACACACCCCGTCTCTGGGGAGCGCTGCTGCGGGTCTGCAGAGCTCTCAGGCCATGTTAAGTCCCCCGATGTTTGCAGGAGTCTGAGGCTTCCATCATGCTGTAGGCTCAGTAAAGAAGGTGTTGACCCCGGTGACCCCGAGCCTGCTTCCATTGGGCGAGGGAGGGCCGCTCCATACTCTGCGCTTCAGGGTCAAATGGTTTGTAGTTTGTAGTTTCCTCTAGTTAGATGTTTGTTGCAAATGACTGTTGAGAACCGGGAGGATCCGGGCCTGATGGCAGAGTAGGTATCTCCGGCAGGGAGGGGCTCGGGATGTTTTTGACATTTTGCTCAAGGAGAGGATTGTGCTTCCATCTCCATGTGTGCTCCTTGTGAGTACAGCAGGATCTGGCTGTTGATTGGTGATTAACATGATGCTGCTGTTTACATTCTCCTAAAATACAGGCAGAACAATGATACTCTTTGGCGCCTGATCTGCATCGGTTCATTGTCTGTGTGCCGTTGTAATCCCCGCTAAACTTGCAGCCCCTCTGCACGTCTGTGTTCCTTTAAGATGAGAGAGGCTTTGATTTCCCCCATCTTTGTGTCACACTGACTGGCATACTATTTGACAGGTGGAGTTAAAATAGAGAAAATTGTGGATGAAAATTCGTCAGTCTCAATCTCTTGCCCTGGGCTGTAGGCAGCAGAGACAGAAGCCCACTGCTTTGTGTCAAATGTTTATCAAAGGGCCTGATTAAATTGCTGTGTTCAGGGTAACAGCCTAATAGAAGAAGAAAAAATCAAATCCTCATACCTTGGCAAGACGTCCTTGTATGATTGTGAGCAGAATAAAGCGGAGGATGCTGAGGCGCCAGAAGAAAACCTCTGACCAGCCAGCTGTAAAGGAGGCTGGAATATCATTTGCCCTTTGTTGTCGCACAAAAAGAGACGCGAGCTCTGAGATCTGTTGTTGTTCTCACTTTCGTCTGTCTTCTCAATCATTCTTTTTTTTTTTCTCTCTCTCTCTTTATTGCTGGAGGAAATAAACCTGGCCCCTTTTGCTGAGGCCGGCCAGCTTCCCCTGGCCATTCCTCTCTGTTTTGTTTCAAAAGGGCAAGGCTCTCCAGCCTGAGCAGTTTGCCCTGCAGTCCCACGCCAGGGGCGATGCTTGCCTCAGCTGCTTCATCACCGGGGGACTGGGCTAACGTCTCCTGACTGCACTTAGCTGTGTTTCTCTGATACGGTCATATCACATCAGCCTGGGCACATGTGACATTGCATCTCTTCCTAACTTTAAGCAGTTTGTTGCCATCCATGTTCTTTCTGCTTTTATCTTCCCCCTTTTTGAGTGATGTTATGATTTGTTGCAATATTTTCTGGCAGCGTTGCTGCCACACGTTTGTGTCGGATAACAGGGCCTATTACAAGATCTCTCGATCTGGCCAGTTTTCCCCTACAGGAGACAGAGAGCGCTAGGCCTCCCCCTCCCAGTTTTTTTCCCTTTTTTTTTCTCATCCTTACCCCCGCATTTGAATTTCTAGATAATAGGCTTTGACTTCTGGCTGCACGTTTATGGGTCTTTTCATGTTATCAGCTTAGCTCATAGCGTGGAGCTGAAGAACACAGACTCCTAGTGACAGGCCAGCCAGTCAGCAAGGCGAGCCTGTCAGGATCTCTCATACACTAATGATTTCCCTTTAGTCTATTTTCTGTCTCATTGGCCGTTTCCTTCAAAAACAAAATTGCTCATTTAAATTCTCATGCCTGGGGCATTTTGGTCTTCAAATATTGTTGGAAAGTGAAAGGATTAGGCAAAATATGCTTTTTTAAAATGTTAATATATTTTCTGGTTCACTTTCTCCTCTGAGGCCAATTAGGGAATTTCTGCTGGCTGCATTAATGTCAAACTGACATCCCCAGCTATAATTACACTGTGCTTGAAACCTAACTTTCACTTGTGGGTAGATGAGTGTGCCTTGCAGTGACACAGAGACTCGCTCTGCCAGCTTTTGATCATTTAATCATTGCTTGCTTTCTTTCACTCTTTCCTCCCTTGCTTGCTGATGATTTCACCTTTTATTCTTTCTGCTGCAAAATGCAATGTTGTGTTTCATTATTCACCGCCGTATTTGGCAGGGTTCGTTAGTGACATCATGCCTCCACTTTGCCTGCTCACAGTAACACAAGGAGAATGGGATGGCCCCTTCAGGTGCAGATACCATATGTACATTGTTTACTCGCTTGATTCACAATTTACATTGTGTTGTTTGTGTTTTCTGCGTGTTTTTTTTTTGGTACTGTGAAGGGAGTGAGCGTGCTGTCAGGAACTGAAGGATGGGTAATGCGTGGCACAAATGCACTATGTCACTGCCAGTCCTCCTTATGCTGCAGTTCTGTGTCAAGACCAGGGAGACGGTTAATGATGGTTAATGCTTTCACCATGAATATGAATGCCTCCACAAAGTGCATCCGAAAACCATATGGCAGATTCCACTTGTGATTTGGGCTCCTTTTGCCTGTCAGTTGCCATGGAACCACAGATATTTAACACATTCCTAATGTGTAAGGAAAGAAATAGATTGACATATTACCGAAGGGGTGCTAAAACAAATAATTCCCATACTGTCATAAGAAGAACAAAAACATTGATTACGGACATAATTATTAGGGAGAATAACTTCTAGTTGCAGGTTGACGCGTTTTGTGTCCTCATGTGCATACATTCTTTTAAATCTAATTGAAAAAAGGAAAATGCATCAAGAGTGGAGAATTCATGTTTTCAGGCTTTCAAGGGTTTGTTATTATGGTCAGACTGTTATCGACTGTCAATGAAAAGTATTTCTTCTCAGAGCACACTGTATGGGTCGGGACTGGCTGTACAACTCTGCACTCATGAACCAAACTTGACCATTGATTTGAGATGTGGAGCCAATTTCCGACACCAAATGCTGCTATCAGATGAGAGCAGACTCTTGTGAATGAGCCAACCCCCCCCCCCCCCCCCCTTTAGCCTCCAACAGCTTTACAAATGTGATGCCAATCAACTTAATGACCCTGTGATTGTTTTTGAATTCTCATTGCCCCATGTTGGACACCATCAATCTGTTACAGTATGTGCTGTTGCTGGCTCTGGGGAGGGAAGAGTTTCACAAAGTGCATGCAAGCTACCTTGGCTATTCGCAATGTCCATCGGCCACCCCTCCTCACCCCCCACCCCACACCCACCTCCTCCGTCTTTTCTCCACGCCTCACTCTGTTTGCATTGTTTTACCCTTTTGCTTGGACTCCAGGTAATAGGAAATGGCACTGACCCCTCCTGATCCCCCCGATTACCTTCGTGAAGCGTGAATGTGGTATGGAATCACACATCAGAAGACGAGTTGTAATTATTTTTGCGATGCCATCAGCATGGATCAATCACTCAGGGAGGCTGCTAGTGGAACGCCGCTCGCAGCCATGGATGGAGCCAGCAGCGACCCTCTTTGACTGACAGCTTTGGTAATTAAGTGATTGTATAGACCCTTCCGACTGTTATAACAACCTTGTCAGGGCCAGCCTGTGTTTGGAACACATTCAAATCAATGTGTTCTCCACTCCCTGAGCACTTCTGATCATGCACCTCACTCAGGAAGAGGAAAAACAGAATCCTTCGCAGTTGCATGGCTTCCCTTGAATATTTGTCATGGCAGCACATAGGATTCTTTGACGCTCCAGCATAAAAAATAAAATAAAAAATATGCTTACACATAATGCAGATTTTTAGGATATTTTATCCTCAGCAAACCGGAAATGTTAATGCCCAGTGTGCTCACCCTTGATGAATAAAAGTCTCCCTCCTGTTTTATCATATTTTGAATTGTATGGCACAGAATAATACTAACTTGCACTTCAAATTGAACCTGAATGTCAAATGTTTCATTACTGCATGAGTGGAAATGACGTTTAGAGGTTGGAATAACATACAATATATCCATCCTAAATGTCAGATCGCTCTCACGCTGCAACCTTTCATTCTGAAGCTCCAGGGATGTAATTTTGCATTGAAATTTGATTCCCTTCATCGCATCATCTTAGCCTCCTTCCATCTCGCTGAAATGAAAAACGTTATCCATTTGCCAGAGGAGAAGTGTGTTGTCCTGCATGTGTAATCTGATCACTAATATACTTGTAAAAGAGAGTAATTGGTGTGAATGTCGTCCCAACTATCACAACATCTGCCACCTGATGGTGCAACTGAACGTACTCATACTTTAACAAGCTTGTATGCTCTAAAAACTGCAAAAGACTGATGTGCTATTAACTCATCAGTTTAGTGTGGCAGACAGTCATGTGCTCTGTTTGGTATTTACTTGTTTGATGGTCTTAAAATTGCAAAGGCAACTAGAATATCCAGGTCAACTTAAATCAGTAGTGGACAAGTCCAGTCATTTCTAATGACTACAGAAACAAATTAAAACTTGTAAAACTTTGTTGTAACCCTCTCCCTCCGCCATTTAGCATTTATAATAACTGTATAAACACTTAACAATTGGTTTATAACTCACTACAATGTAGTTGTAAGCAAATATAGGGTCATTTTTAAGGTTCACTTATGTAATTGCCAACAGTTTTAACTTCTATGAAGCATCGATTGGTGTATAAACAGATCATCTGACAACATAATATAACACAACTGTTATCATGTAAAATAGGTCTTTAGTCTTATTAATATATATGATTATGAATTATGAAGTACATATTTATTGTATTGCAGTAATTATATTTATTTTATTATATTAATTAGTTGTGTTGATTTTATATGATTGCTTTATTTATAAATACTTCTTCTCTCTCCATAACAACTGAGCAAACTGCATCTAAAAATGATGAAGGCCATAAGACGTGTCCCCGGGACAAATCAAGTAAGTGGACCTTGAGTTTTGTCAAACTACTATTTCCAGATTCAACAGTGAACTTTCAAACTCAACAGTTTGAAACCCGCCTATATGATATGTCTGTGTGTATAAACTATTTAATAAATGCTTTACAATGTGTGTATATATAATTTTATATGATACGGCTCATTAACTGTTTATGCAGCTGTTACAGATGCTTATAAACATTGTTACAGTTGTAGTCAAAGTTAGAACAGATGACAGATCCACTGATAAACACCTTAAATGTCCTTGTATGTGATTCAAACTACATTATAGTGTGTCATTATTATGTGTGTATATATTAGGCTACTTATTAATGCTAAATGAGGGGGAGGTTACGTGTTAATGAAACTGTCCTGGTGGATTAAATCATAGTTGAACTTTGTAAAGGAAGCTACTGTGTTAAAATATTAAATGCAACATCTCTTGTTAAGATGGACATTAACATTGTGTTGAGGGTTTTTCCTTCACAACAATAAGAGTCAAAACATGAGTTCAGTTGCAGTTGATGTAAAAATGTGTCATTGTTCCCGCTGATAAAATGTACCAAATTTACCCCGGAGTTTAATTCAACTTGGCTTGAGGTCTCAATACAAGGTGATTTTTAAAGGTGTCATTTTGACTTATTTGGATTGGTCTTAATGAGTGCAAACAGATAGTTATATTTAAAGAAGAAAACTTCAAGTCAAGTTTGAGAGGAAATAGAAATTTTGTTCTATGGTAGGCCTCAAATTCTGCCTTTTTTTCTGCACCAAACATCTAAAAGAGACATAACATAATTTCTGTCCAAAAGTCCAAAGAAGGATTTTATTTCAGACCTCTGAGTGCTTCACAACATCCAGACACATCATCAGCAGGATCTTTGATATTAACCGCGATGCTTTGGACCGGTATGCCTGTGTTGATAGATTTTTTAATTCTCTCTGAGTTTCTCTACCAAATTGCTGGAAGAACATTAGAGGTTTTCGAGGCACTGCAACCACCCAGTCACCGTTTCCACCACTTCTCCTCTAAACCATACATTCTCGTGTTGGCTTACCGGCGTGACCTCTCGGGAGTGACACAAACACACACACACACACACACACAAAAGATTAAGTGTGTGATATTTGCTGGAGCCAGATACTTCAAAACACATGAGACCTCCGTGTGCCCAGGTGTTAAAATGGTCTTGAAGTCTGGGAAGATATTTCACAGAGGTTCGTTTTCACTAACCCCCCCCACCCCCACCTCACCCTTACTAGAAGTCTTCATTGCAACAGACTGATTTGCACCAACATTGTTCTAGGATTTTAAAGGATTTGATTTTTGGGGTTGTGAATGATCCAGCAGGTTGTACATTTTATAAAGTGCCCGAGATGGAGCTTTGACAGCCAGTCACTCCATATTCACTGCATGGACTGATAAAGCATTTAGCTTTTTTAGCTTTTTAATAAAAGCAGTTTCTCTACCTAGACACTGACCACCAAACAGAAGAGACGCCTGGGTGAAGTAGGTGTGACCAGCCACTGTGATCTTCAGACTTTGTGCATAAGTTTGGACAGCTTGTCTTTTCGCAGCTTTTAATCAATGCGATTCCCTGACCATCTGTCAAGGGCAACACCACTTTGATGGGATGGTGAGCCAGACATTAGACTGCACCCGGCACATGCCACCGCTCCGGCCAATTTCTGACCATAACAATACCAACCCATAAGTGCCATTAATCAGTCCAGATTAGGCTAAATTTTTTTCTTTGAAATATCCCCACAGATTGAAGATTTGCATGTTTCCAATAATAATAATAATAATAATAATAATAATAATAATAACCTTTATTGCTTCAGATTTGCCATTATCAGTTACTTCTGAATGAAACAAAACTTCTGTTAAAATGGGATTATTTCTGATTTGAATGTTGTATATTTGATCATACATGATCATAAATTCAATTCCACAAATGTACATTTTTAACTTTTAGTTTGAGTAATCAATATGTTTTAATTACTCAACTCACACGTCCATACCAGATCACGTGACTGCTTCTTTTTTAAGTAACTGTAATAGATTACAAACTCAATTTTTAAAATGTTACTTGACATTGATATTATTATTATTATTATTATTATTATTCGCCTATAAATTAAAATAGACAGATTAAGATTGACTTTATAAATGACATTGTCAGTCACTGTCGATGTCTGCAATTATATCAAATAGTTTAATGAAAAAAGTATTTAAAAAAGATATTTTTAATTAGATGCTAATAACTTGAAAATTCTTGTCAAAAACCAGTAACACATGAATTTTCTTGTCGCACATTTCCGTCACAGCCAGTCTCTCTTAATGTCCCCTCATCGGTCCTGATTGGATCCTGCTCCCCATGACGCTGGTCCTACAGCGTCGTTTAAAAATGAGACATCAAGGCGGGAACATACAAGCAGCCTTGAACTCATCTTAACCTTCATCATTTTTTTTTTTTTTTGTCTTTTCCAAAACTTGCGCAAAACCTCCTCCACGTCCCCGCGCGTGTCCGGCTGCCCCCCGCCCCTCTCAGTTGATTGACAGTCTAAATGCGGCGGTGTCTCTCTGTAAACGCCGCGACTGTGCAACCTAAAGGTCGCCAGCGGTGAAGTGACAGCTTACACGCAAAGCCGCCAGAGAATCAATATGGTGCCAGCCACTGTTACACCGTCCCATCATCGACCATCAGCTGGGGCCAATAAGACGATATCCTAACTGGTAGCATTCAATTTGCTCCTGCGGCGCCTGGAAGCTCATGAAGCCATTGATTGTTCCTTGTTTTGGTTGATGGGCAACACTGACTGACGTGTTTAAGCATCGCTTTGATCCGATCTGGGCGATTTGTTGGGAACAAGCTTTGGAAAAGGCCTGGTTACAGGCTGCACGTGGACAGGCTGCTCTGCTCGCTCCGCTCTGTGGAGGTGACGTCTTCCATGTCTGCGATGGTGTTTCTGTGACTGTCGCTGGTTGAGAATCGTCCTAAGTCCTCGTTAATTTAGCACCGGGCTCTCTGGAGCGAGGTGGGAGGTCATTGGTCCCAGTGACGGGCAGCTGAGGCCTCGGTCCTGCCGGCGAGCTTCAGTCCGGCAGGCTCGCTTTGTCGCCGCCTTGTGCTCAGACTGTGCCTGCGCCTCACAGCTCCTGCCTCCTCACACCGGCTCTCATCTGTCACACAGATAAAACCTCGCTTTCCTGCCCGTCAGCCCGCCGCAACATCTAAAAACATTTAGGTAAAATATACCCATTTAATGTGCTGGCTGCGAGGCCCGATAGGAAACGGACTCCTCGTTTTTTTTTAAATTAAATGCTGAAATTGAGATGAATATTTCTTATTGAATTGTCCCAGAGACAGCGCGCTGCTTTTGGCGCATTTGGATCATCCAAATATTAAATCTGTTAATTGGGAGGCTGCTGCTTTAAAGCTTGTTTGTAATTCAAGGAATTTGACGTTTTAAAGAAAAGTTCGACCATTTAATTTTCTGGTGCAGCTGTATGAGCGCAGAGGAATTTAAAAATCAACGAAAAAGTAAAACAGAAATAGCCTGTAAGGTTTTTTGTAACAGCGTGAAAAAGCTTTTTCCCCCCTTATAATTATAATTAATTTCTTGACAATGTGTTGCATGCAAAGACTGGTAGAATAAAAATAAAGAAATATAGGCTGCAATAAATAAATCGATTAAGTCCCTGGGTAATTGCATTTTTTTTAAAAGAACATTTAAATCAGGAACAAACCTATCAGTCCGGGTTTCTGAACAACAGCATAAAATCTTCATCCGCTTCATCGGTAATCATCATCAGCACCATCGTCATCGTCACCCTGCTGGAGGAGAAGAAGAAGAATAAAAAAGCTGTGGTAATAATAATTATACTAATATAATAATAATAATAATAATAATAATAATAATAATAATAATAATAATAAGCTCAACCCGCTCGATGATTCATCCTCATATTCCGGGAAAGTGCGGAGGCTGTGGAGAAAGAAAAATCCATCTGAAAGAAATTTCATGTCCGCCAAAAAAAAAAAAAAAAAAAAATGTGGAGCAGGAGCACACATTACCGCATCTGTGAGAAGTGGCATTTCCCATGAACAGACATCATCCGGAGAGTGTGCACGTGCGCCACTGCCGCTCCTCTGCAGACTCTCTGTCAGCTGAACGCGCCGCACATTTCCCCTCCACAGCCTCACATCCACGTCGGGGGGGAAAAGTGCTGATTTTCTACTACCTTTGAACGCTCATTAGCACCTCATAATTACTTTACTAATTAGGATGACACGGTTATTAACAGGATGCGCTGTCATGACAGTCACCACCGCTCCTCCTCGTGCCTAAACGAGCCGACCTTGCGGCTCTGAGGATGTGTCCACAAAGACAGAAGCGTCCGTGACTCCGCAGCCGCTCACCAGGACGCGATCACGGCCTGATTCTCACATCCCAAGTAGTTTTTTTTTTTTTTTGTTTTTTTTTTATTTAATTTGAATGATTTCTTTAAAAATTCAAAATCAGATCTGAGATTTGACCAGGTTAACACAGGGCAACAGCTGAGCCTTTTAAACTGTTACTCACAGCTTGTAGGCTCTGGAAAGTTGAGGAGAGATTCTGGAGAGAGTCAGTGAAGTTAGATGGCATCAGGAAAAGAAAGGAGACGTGTGTAACTGGTCCCACCATAGTGCTGGAGCTGCTGCACAGCCACTGTGGAGTTCTGCCTTTTAGTTAGACTCAATCAAATTGTTTAGAACTCATAATTCAATTTTTTTCTTCTTCTTCTTCTTCTTTTTTTTATTTTTTATTCCCCACTCCCTTTGTCTTTTCTGCCTCATCTCGGAATTTTCAAATACATAAAAAAAATAAAAAAAAAAGTTTACAGCATGGCCTTAAAGCACATCACATGCACGCTTTTTCCTCCTTTTTTAAAGAGCCATTCTCGAGCGGAGCTCGGTTGAATGGCTGGCTTGAACCGTCTAGATAAAGAAACAACTCCCTGATTGGTGAGGTGCCGGCGCCGGTCAGGATGTGAGCCAATGGCAGCGGAGGAAGGTTGGGGTGGGGTGTGTGTGTGTGTGTGTGTGTGTGTGTGTGGTGGGTGGGGGAGATGGAGGAAAAGGCGTCGAGTGTTTATTATAAAGGAGAAAATATTAATTCCCCCCTCGCCGTGGGCCGTGACGTCAGTATAGGAAGTCATTGTAGAGCAACACTGGAGCGATTAGCAGCAAAAAGGGGGAGCCTGATGTCGAGGAGTCAGCCCTATGTATATCTCTCTATACGCCTCAACTTTTAACACAAAGTTCAATATCCAAACACAAAAAGCGACGTGGACTACGCAGACCCACACTTTGCTTTTCCGCATTTTCCCTGAATGTAACATCCTGGAGCACCTGAGCCGCTCGTAAACGTGGATTTTGTTTCTCTCCTGGGTTTATTTGCCAACTCTTTTCTTTTTAAATTATTATTATTATTCTTTTCTTTTTTTTTTTTTTTTGCTTGTGTGTGTTGTTGTTGTTGTAACTCAGAGTTCATCTCGCTGACTTCGGAGGGAGAAGCGTCTCACTGTTGTTATGAAGGCTTCACCACTCCTTTCTTAACATGGAAGGATCCAGCGGGTCGAGTTTTGGGATAGACACTATTTTGTCCAGCGCGTCTAACTCTGGCAACCCCGCGCTCATGAGCGGAGATTTCCGGCTCGGCGACAGCAGGACAGCGGATTTCAGGGGCCAGGCGACCCCGTCACCATGCTCGGAGATAGACACTGTGGGAACAGCCCCCTCGTCCCCCATCTCGGTCACCATGGAGCACGCCGCCGAGCCGCATCTGGTCCAGGACAGCCTTCAGCATCACCACCACCACCACAACCAGCCGCAGAGTTTGCCGCTGTCGCCTCAGCAGCAGCCGCTCGCCGGGGCCGGCTGCGCCCCGAGGACTGCCACCTCCTCCTTTCTAATCAAGGACATTCTGGGCGACAGCAAACCGCTGGCCGCCTGCGCACCTTACAGCACCAGCGTCTCCTCGCCCCACCACACGCCAAAACCAGAAAGTGCCACGGCTCCGGACGGCTTCAGGCCCAAGCTGGAGCAAGACGAGAACAGGAGCAAGTTGGACAAAAGGGACGACATTCAGAGTGATATGAAATGCAACGGTAAGAGCGCAGGAGATGTGATTTATCTCAGGAAGATAAAGGCGCCGTTTAGGATCGTGGGCATAGCTAGATGTTATAGTCATTTAATAAAAAGTACTTGTGGAATTATTACAGGCTAGAGAAATATGCAGCCAACAAAAACAGACATAGATCAGGGATTGACCAAAATAATGCAATTAACGGGCTAATAATAATAATAATAATAATAATAGTAATAAAAATAATAATAACTTACTGTCTGATTCTTTGTCCATGTTCCAGCCTCCTTTATTAGTCTAATAGATGTGAAAACAGATGTAAGCCTGGTGATTTTCCCCGTGCGCGGGGCCTCCCTAGTGGGTCAATTAGAGAGATTATTGTTCTTCCTAGAGGGGGGATCACGGTGCACTGAAAAACAGCTACAAATAGAGACGGATTGACATATTGATTTCTGGTTTTTCTGAAGGAGAGAAGCACAAAAATAAATAAATAAAATAAATACATTTAAAAAAAAAAAAAAAAAGAGAGAAAAGAAAAACTTGAGGTGACAAATAAACACAAATGTCTTTTTTGTTGCTCTGGCTCTGCGGTGTGTCCATCACTCCGAGCAAGTGTTTATACAAGTTGGTGAAAGTTTGGCTGGAGGCTGGAGAGCCTGAGCATGCACCTGCATATACCGTTATTTATTTTTTTATTGTTGTTGTTTTATGGGCTCAGTGTTGAAAAGGAAGATGAAGTCACATTTTTGGACAGTAAAGTGAAGACATCTCCGAGCAGGCCTGAAGTCTTATCCCCCCCCCCCTGCTCTGCTCTTGTTCTTTAGGGACTAAAGAGGAAGGCGACCGGGAGATCTCCAGTAGCAGAGACAGTCCACCGATGCGCACGAAAAAGCCTCGCAAAGCACGGACAGCCTTTACCGACCACCAGCTCAACCAGCTGGAGAGGAGCTTCGAGCGACAGAAATACCTCAGCGTGCAGGACCGCATGGACCTGGCCGCGGCTCTCAACCTGACGGACACACAAGTCAAGACCTGGTACCAAAACAGACGGTAGGCGACCACATCATCATCATCATCGTCGTCCTCGTCGTCGTTGTCACCCTCCTCGTTGAGGACACGACAAACACGAGCGCACACACACACACACACACACACACTGTAAAATAAACCTGTAAAAATGATCCAAGGCAGCAGCATTAGAACCAACCGGAACCACACTGGGATGTTTCAGCATTTTAAAAATGGTGTTAACTTATTATGGAAGTTTCTACATTGTCAAATAACCACTACAGAAATAAAGCTGTCACTAGATCACATTTATGATACTTATTTTTATATTATTATTCACATCTCACACGTGTGACAGGCCTATATTTTGGCACTTCTTTTTCTCAGCATCCGTGCAGGCAGAACTCACCGCACACAACATGCAAAACTATCATGTAATTTGTCCGATGATTTTCTGCATTTGTATTTTGAGGAAAGAAAACAAAAATCCCCCCCCCCCCCCCCCCCCCCCGCCAAAAAAAAGATCTGTTTATTTTATTTACTGACTTTATTTAAGACATTGTGACAGATAAAAAAAAAAAAAAAAAAAAAAAAACCTGTATCGTGTCATGTCAAGATGGATTTTTCAGGAAAAAAAATCATTCATCAGTCATTACAAATTTTCTGTCCAGATGTTTCGCTTGCTTGCAGGTGTACACCCCTCCTGCCGTTTATAATATATTTAAACACTTAATCAACGCATACATTTAATTGTTAAAAACGTCACGAAATATATTTCTAGCACTACATGTTGTTAGTGCACACTGCTGAAAAATGTCCCCGACTTTATAATATTACTTTCTCACCCGCAGACCTTCTGAAAATTATGGAACTTTAATATTTTACCTGCGACCCTTTGAAATAAAGGTGTATGTTAATTACTTTATTACAGAGCCTGTACTTATTGTGCTCGTGCAGGTGAGAGAACAGCAGGCTTTGATAAGTTTGGACCAAAACATGAAACCAAGGAGACCTCAGACTACTGTCTTGATATTTCCTTCTCTCTCTCTTTTTTTCCCCTAATTAAACCTTAACCATAAATTGGTGCCTGCATTAATTAGGCCTCTGCATACCAATTAAGGGGGCGTTCGGGGAATTATCGAGAGAGCGAACTGATTAAATAATTCATATCTTGTATTTTGATCTGATTTCCAGGACGAAGTGGAAGAGGCAAACGGCGGTCGGATTAGAGCTCCTGGCCGAAGCAGGAAACTACTCGGCCTTACAGAGAATGTTCCCGTCGCCCTATTTCTACCACCCGAGCCTGCTGGGCACCGTGGACAGCACGACGGCAGCCGCGGCGGCCGCAGCCATGTACAGCAGTATGTACCGGACTCCTTCCGCGCCGCATCCAGGCCTCCAGAGACCTCTTGTCCCGAGGGTGCTCATTCATGGCCTTGGGCCGGGGGGGCAACCGGCACTAAACCCCCTGTCTAACCCCATGTCCGGCACACAGCACCCGCGATAAAAACACGAAATGAGACGAGAAAAGACGATGGCCAGAACCCTGGTTGAACACGTGATGTGAGTAACTGCATCGGAACCACCTTGCAGGACTTTTTCGCCCCCCAACCCCATCCCCCCAAAAAGACACATTTAAAGACATTTTACAGAAGTAAAGGAGGTATTTAATATAGGCCTAAGCCCAGTCCTAAAGACTCTCTGTCCGGGCCGGGACAGACCACAAGGACTGCTCATGTCTGATTGTTTGTTTGTTTGTCTTTTGTACAAATACACTTACATTAGCAAATAAACTTATAAAGTTTATTAGATGGAGAAGAACGGAATGAATAAAGAAGTAATGATACTAATTGAATTGCAGACGCTTCTATTCCAACTCGAGTTCAAATTTCTTTTTCTTTTTTTTACGCAAACTTTCATACAAGAAGAAGAAGATGCAGACAAAAAAAAAAAAAAAAAAAAAAAAACTACAACCATTCAGTTATCAATTGCACATTATTGAATATAAACCGGGTATTGGAATATCCAATTTCTAATAGTGTCATAGCACTTAAATCTAATTTTACTTTTTAAATAATACAACTAGTATTATGTGGTATTATTGTATTAAGACAGATTGTATACAATAATTTAGTGTGTATAGGTTATATATTGACATTTTAAAGACCCATAATTATAGTGGTGTCTAACCCACATAATCCCAGGTCACCCTATTTTTAGGATGACATAATTTTTATGACAGAAATGGATCAACGTGAATAATTAGTTATAGGAGCATATGGTCTTTAAATTGGAAGATATTTAATTTAGTTTGCAAACTAGTGATCACCGACTGGAGGTCAGTCTCCACGCCTTTGCATTAACGTTGACCAGCACATATACATATGGATGCGCAGCAGCTGATTGGTGGTGGGATGAATGGTTCTGATGAGTCGGGGTATACTGGGAATGTGGCCTTGGCTTAGCAGCTGTTCCCTGGGAGCACAGCAGACAATAAGCCTGAATTTCTCAGCGTGAGCGATCAGGCGCAGGATCAGGAGAAGGAGTCTGCAAGAGAGAGAGAGAGAGAGAGAGAGAGAGAGAGAGAGAGAGAGAGAAAAGCTGCCGATAATCTGCTCATTCTCAATAACCAATAGCCGTTAGTGAACTTGTTTCAGGAAGTTTAGGGGGAAAATAATCTCTGGTGGCCTCATTGCTCATTCTGGTGTTTTTCAGTGTCACAATAATAATAATAATAATAATTTTTTATTTTTTTTGCACCACTCTTACATCATTTGCATTTTTGCATCACGCTGCTTTGGCACCTTTCTAAAATTCCACATCTGATGTTTTCTGCAGTCACAATGCGCTGTGACTGCACGGTGACCACCCTCTTTATCCTTCCCTGTGATTCTGAAGTGTGTCTGTGCTGCGGCAGGATGCTGCTTCAGGAGCGAAAGTAAGCAAACACAGCGCGAGTCCGAAATTAAATGTTACCAAAATACCTTCTGATTTTATTTCCACGCACCCCGGAGAATATGGCGGGGAGGCGCTTCGTGTGAATGAGCGCCTCGGGGCCCGTTTGTTTGGGTCTCCTTTCTGTGAACCCATCGCTTATTACAGTGAGCCAAATTGACCTTTGCTAGAGAAACCTCCAGCAGTCATACACATTTTATTTTACCTTTTAATTCACTATTTAGACGTAACATTTTGAAGAGTTTATGAGCGCTTATTTTTCCTTTCTTTCTTTCTTTCTTTCTTTCTTTCTTTTTTTTTTTTTTTTGTTGCAGATATTTTCATTCCGGTCATGTTAAAGGAAAACAAACACTGCTGCATTTTAATGCTCGTTTTGGAATTTAAAAAAAAAAAACAAAACAAAAACCAAACTCAGACCCATAGCAGCAGTGCCACTGTGGCAGTAAACACAGGCTTAAGTTTAGCTGTTTCTTAATACTTTGAACACATGTTAATGTAGCCTGTCTAAGCCGTCTGCTTGTCAGTCACTGCATGGACACCTCTCTGTCATTTAGCGCCAAACAGTCCCGCTGCTTTCACTTTCCGCAGCTTGCATTTTGCTGCGTGCACGGACAGCGCCTTTAAGGACGCACTAGACCCCCCCCACCCCCACCCCACCCCCCATTTAACCAAACGGACAAGGCCACAATTATTACTGGCCCGAGCGTTCACAGTACAATTATATACAGTATCGTTCAGAGTAATTACGCTAAATACAATCTCCACTCTCATTAAATCTCGGGGTTGGTGGATAATGGAGCGCACCCACACCCGGCTGCAGAAGCCGCGGTTGGAGAGCAGGCTGTCGGGGGAGAGATCGCTCCCTTCGTGGCCTTGTAGCAATTGGAAATGATTGCGAAAACAGCTCTGGCCTATATCGCCAGTGTTGAAAAATATTAGCCTACCATATTGACCCTGCAGCTTCTGCCCATTACTGCAGTGTAGCGCCGACGCATGTTGTTCATATGCATGACTTCTACAGCATTATTTATTTATTGCACTCTGCGGGTGGGAGCGGTGGGGGTGTCGGCGGTTGTGCGGGCTGTTCCAATTCATTAATAATAGCCTAAGCCGTGCAGCAGCACTGAATTAATAGGCTGCTGCCATCTCATGCTACCTGCTAATTTTTGGGGCGTTGCTATAATCAGATTTTTGTATTATTACTTTTTCTGTAGTAACTCCGCAAATGCATGGCTCAAAACAAAGCAGCTTTCAGTCAGTTTAAACTGGGCCACAGTGAGTCTGAGTGCAACTGGCAGCACGAGGCTGACTGGCATGGTCTGCATTTGTTATGGACTCAATGGTCACTGGCGAAATGAATGTAAAGTTATTATTATTATTATTATTATTATTATAATTAGGCCTAGTGTTCATATTATTATTTTAATTCATGCTCGATGAGGTTTGAGAACGTTATTATTAAAACGATAGTATTATATATTTTCTGACCGATATAATCTAAACACAACATATTAAATATTTGAGAAAATTGTCCTGATAAAACATGCTATTTTATGATATTATTATTATTATTATTATTATTATTATTATTATTATTACAACTCCCTGTAAATTCGCTGCTGAGGCCAAACGGAGTTTTGGGGAAGATGAGCAATACTTGAGAAAAACCACAATCACTGGTGGAAAAAAAGGGCAGCAGACTTGAATAAAGAGGATTAGGCCTTTCTTTTACATGGCGCATATTATCCAGAACAGATGGGCTTTAGAGAGTCGTTTTCGTCTTCTTTTTGCCTCGAGGAACCTTGTTGGGCACTTTAATTGCCACTTTTTTCCAACTGATGTAATGGTGGGATATCTTTTTCATTACAATAATGAGGTAACACTTGCTCTCCTTGGCCTCTCATTATCACATCTCCCTACATCACTCACTAAACACAAATTTAACCCCCCCCCCCCCCCAAAAAAAAAGAAAAAAAATCTTCGCTAAGTTCTCCTATACATCTTGTACACTGTTATCAACAGCTGCTGTCTCGTTCCCCTGCCCGACTGTGTTGATGTGCGCACTCCTTTCATTAAGAGGCTGCAGGATAATTTAAAGCTCCGCACAATAACAGTATGACCAGCAGCGTTTACAAGGCAGATCCCATTTTAAAATAGAAAATGATGGCTTCTGCTGGAAAGGTGCATCGGATGGATACATTTGATTTCGGGTACTGTGCTGTCTTTGCTACCAAGATATGCATTCATCAAGTCAGTGTATGGACTGATCACAGTCCAGAACACAGAAAAAAAAAAAAAGCCAAGCCAAGAGAAACTAGAGTTAGATGGTCAGCTTTGATATTCTCTCAGTGGGCACTTTGACTATTTTCCTAATCATCAGCACTCTTTTGAAAAATAAATAAATAAATTAAAACCCTAAACACACTGTGTTAGCCTCTAGCTGCAAGAGGTGCAGCCTGCTCCATATATTTGAAATGAGGGTTGAAAATAAATGGGCTCCATTACTGTGTTCTCACAGTGTCATCCAAAAAGTATGGACTTCTTTGTGTGAAACCTCTTCAATTCATTGAAGACAAAAAAAAAAAAAAAGAAACTTTAAAGGAAGGAGGAAAACCCTTATCTCTTAGCATTAATTAGCATTAATTTTACCATTAACGTAAATGCTAAAACATTTACAGGTTTGATGCAACATTACACTCTTGCATGGAGGAATTATGGGTGATAAGAAGCATATATTTAAACCATAACCTACCTGGGCATTATACAGGTTAAATATTTAATTGTTCATATAGTTTTTATTTCTTAAGTTATTAATACTGAACTTGTTAGGGCTCATTAAAATAAACCCCCTCTCTTTCTTGACAACTTCTTAGCAAATTTTGTAATGAAATAGGCCAAACTATTTTTTAAATTTGAGATCTCTTGTCTTATTTGTCCACTGATACACGTATACATGCATTTCATATATCAAATTAACTAGAGTTTCATTTATGATATACTAATATTATTATTATGTAACTCTGGGATGTAAGGAAATCCTTAACAGTGGACTACTGGCTCTTATCCACAAATCATTTCTGTATCTAATGATAGTAAGATATTAGCAGTGCACTGAGGTCAGGACTGTGCAACTGAAAGACATAAAAACAATTATCAAAGGCTGTTAATCACAGTTTCCCTTTATGTGCACAGAGTTGCCATTCTCTCTGACCTGGCAACATGTTACCTCTGGTTCCCCCTGTGTTGATATAACAAATTAGTCACAGGAAGTATTTGTGATAAAAAGTGCTTTATGGCTTCCCCTAACTAAAAATGCTCCTGAAGTTTGGTTGTTAAGAGCAGTGAGTAGCCAGTGAACAGACTTGTTGACACGGAGGCTGTAAGCCATCCACTCGTCATCTCATAAACACCCACCTCACGGCTGAGCCCAGACTAGCACGGACATCTGCAACAGTCCCGCTGAATGATGCCGTGTAGCTGCGACATATCATAGTTTAAATGGCCTCATCATTTCGGCAAATCCAGCCAGTTTCCCTCTCTCTTTTTGTCAAGTGACAGGACAGCTGATGGCAGAGAAGCTCCACTACCTTTCAAGTTTCAACCAGGCGCCGTCACATGCGACCGCACAACCAAGAAGAAAAAAAGTCTGTCAGCAGTGATGTCAAAAGCTTCAATTTTTACAGAGCAATTAGGGGTTTCATCACAGCGGAGTGATGTCAGGATTCATTACAGCTCAGCAACAGCTAATTGCTTCAAGGTTAAAGTAACAGATCTGACGGCATTATATTTTAAGTGACAGACTCAAATTCTGGTGGTGTTTCATAGAGCACAGTGCTGACATTAAGGGAGTGAGCTTGAGAGGATGGGGGCTGAGAAGCAATTGAAATTACTGCACATTAGGATTGGGACTGGTTAGAGTAGCAGCAAGTCTCCTAGGAGCATACATAAGGTACATAGGGTTTTGGACAGTGTAACATGCACTTTGCAAACATACTTTTTAACGATTCCATTCTTCAGTTGCCCTCATGGGTTATTCCTCATTAACCCAACATGTGAAACTAAGGGAAAATCATTTGTGTTTAAATAGCAACCTTACATGTTTGTAGTATCACAGAGAGCAGCAGTGGTTCCCTATCTGTTTTGCTTGTGACCTCGTCATAGGTTGAGCGTTTTCCATGTCTAAGATTCGTTCATTTGAAAAACATGTGAAGGCTTGAAAAGTTAAAGTGACAGTATTTTACAAGAAAAAAAAAAAAAAGAGCAGAGAAAAGTTAGGAAAAATAAGGTGTTTGGATTTAGATGTATCCATCATCTCACAACCAATTGTAGGGTGAATAATACTGCCACTTTTGTACAGCATTATACCTGCAAAACTTATCTTTTTGGCCACTTGGGGGCAACGGGAACAAATTGTAAATGTAACACCGACACATAACACTTTTACCTTTATATGGCAAATGTGTTAGCAAACAGTTGCCTATTTACACATCCAGCAGACATGGAGCAACATTACCATTCATTCAGTTGTATTCATATGGCCACCTGATGCCTGTAAGTCCAATATTCACTCTCTTTTAGCTCTGTTTTTGGTCTCCACCAACTCCCGAGGGAGGTGCTTAATGCGCCACTGTGTTCACCAGCTAGCTGCTAACTTATTGATAACTTGTTATTTGGTGCTGGGCTGCTAGCATACGGTGGGTTTTTAAATTTTTTTCAGTGAAAACAGCTGCCTGCTGTGGCCCAAACAACGCTATGAGAGCGGAGAGTCTGAAACCAAGACGGTGAAGTTGCGGGTCTGACAACCAAAACAATGAGCTGAAAGTCGCTATAAAATGCAGAAGAATTGAGGGGAACTGCAGTCATTTTCTGCGGGTCCATCACTACAAGCAAACCCTTTCACGTACAAGTTGTCACATGTGAACCATTGTTGATATAAAATATTGTTTATAGCCACTTTAAGACATGACAACAGTGATCATAAGCAGTAGAGTGCTTCGGCTTCAGTCTGGGCTAGCACCCTTGTATTTAGACCTTTTTCATAACTTAATGACCCAATTTAAGAGAGAAATCGAATGTATTTGAGCAAAATGAATTATAGATTGGTGCATCCATGCCAGAGAGCCGCTGGAGTCATTTCTTTCAAATGAGCAGTTGTTTACCCTTGGCTTCTTTCCCCTCTTAAAGTAGAATACCTGATCCTTTGAACTGATTGTTTGTTTAACCGCTGCTGGGAATCAAGAATCCCCGAGGTCTGAGTAAGTGTTGATCTAAGGTTGGATTTGAAATAGCCTAATGAGGAACTCTTTGGATAATTAGTGATAGCTGGAATGCTTGTGGATAATTTGAGTGCTTCGCCACCCTGTATGAGCAAGACGACGGGGAGGAGGGCGGATGATGAAAGAACAGAAAGATCAGGGTTAATGAAAATTAGCATGTCAAGTTAGTCCCTACCTCTGCGTTTGTTCTTTTCCTTTTTTTTTTAAATCTTTTGTTCTTCTCAGGATGCGTTATTGTTGATGTAATGGAACAATTAGCGGCGTGGTTCATTGCAGGGATAAGGTGCTGCTGGGGAGGACTGCTGCTGCTGGAACTCCAACTAACACGCTGGTAATTAGAGTCAGGGAGGTGTCTAGTGGTGAGGTCCAGCAGGAAATGAGGAGGTGGCACTGGGCCTATGGGGAGATAAAGGCTGTCCCCCTTCTGTGCCCACTCTGTAGTCAGTGGGAGACCACAAACAAGAGCTGTGCCCAGTTCAGACAATCATACAAGTTTGGACTGGTCTGGACGAAACCACCAGTTATTCTGCTCTTGATAGTTTTCACGGTTGATCTGTCATGTATGTGTGTGATTGTGTGTGTGAAGACACAGCCATGACCAGTGTTAGTAAAGATTTTTATGTCTTTTATAAGGTAAGAGTTGTCCTTATTCAACAGTGTTGAATACAGCGTTATATATTTAATTAAGCTAGAAACATGACAGGGCGATGACAATCTGATCTGTTATATGATGATTGTTAAAGAGAACTGTGTAAATAACAATTGACTTCATGCTGTAGTGATGAATAATATCTACAGAAGCAACAAAAGAGCTCTTGTTGAAACAGGACCAGAGGATCTGATTTTATAATACGGCAAAGCGAGCGGGTGACGCTGTTAAACTCATTTCCACCACAATGTTTTTGTTTTGAATCGCGAGAATAAGCAGCGAGCGTTTCCTGGAGGTCGTGTTGTGGCACAGTTAATTACATTTTTAAATTAAAGGCTGTCTCCAGATCAGCTCGCTGAGGAGTGACATTGAGAGCAACATTGGGTGTGAAGAGAAGGACTGATAGGAGTTTACAAGTACCTGCGACATGCAAGCACAGGCCTGCCGAGTGGTGAAATGTGATTAGGAGCTTGTGCTAAGCACTGTCTGGCCCTCTCACCACTTCACTGCTGCGGGTTTCGAGCTACAGTGCACTCTGATTGGCGCTGTGTTCTGTTCCACAACCATCATCTCCTGCAAAAATTGGAATAACTGTATT
Source organism: Lateolabrax maculatus (assembly GCA_031216445.1). Classification (NCBI taxonomy): domain Eukaryota; kingdom Metazoa; phylum Chordata; class Actinopteri; order Acropomatiformes; family Lateolabracidae; genus Lateolabrax; species Lateolabrax maculatus. The sequence goes on along the minus strand of CM062196.1, from coordinate 23,510,796 downwards.
TCTAACACATAGATATGCAGACATATGTCTGTATCTCGTAAACATAAAGTGGTGAGAACTTTGGACATATGCGTCTACATAAACAATTAGAATTGCTAAAAGTGTTGCTAAATGGATAAGGAAGGCTCAGATCACCAAGGGAGTCAGAGTGGTGCATTGAAACAATAGTTGTGTTTTTCACTGGCAGTGGGAAATAAACAGAGCTTTTCCAGGGACAAAACTGGCCATTCTCCGCATTAACTATGGGTATGGGCTTTTTATAAGGTTATTTTCCCCATAGCCACACAAAGCAGCTACCCCCCTAGTTGAAGCGATTTGCTGTTCACAATGCCTCAGCTTAACCAGCTAGGTCAGGTCAAGTTGACTCAGACAATAGGGACTTTAGTGTCTCACCCACAGCACAGAGTGTCGCAGAAACAAAGCAGATCGCTGCAAGTGGAGCAAACATTTCATAAAGTCGTGGCCTCAGTCTATAAATGTCCTGTCTAATCTGCTAGTTCTCGTCAAGCAGACCTTTTATCCATTTTTGGACTGTGTATAAAAAAAAAAAAAAAATCTATATGGCAAAATATTGTATCACATTTCTTTCTTATGCCAGATTCCTTTTTAGGATTTTGATGCACGTTACTAGAACATTTATTTTCAAGTTTACTGCCATTTTTATATGTGTATGCAAAAGAATCAGGTGTTATTATAGTACGCTTTGGCCTGAAAATGCATGAGTACAATAAGGATACAGTGAGACAGGGCTGCATGATAATTCCATATTATTTCATTGAAACCGCACCATGGTGATATCTTATTATATCATGCTATTGTTTTACAAAATAAACAAAATACAGTTATGTAGGTTTATGTTTTAAATATGTGGAACATTTTGTCTGCTGGAAAAACATTCTTATCACTGTTGTGGTACTGATTTCAAGCATAACGCCCAGTCCTATAAGAAAGACATGCATGTAAAGAGAATCAGAGCAGAAACAATTAGTCTGCATCAGGCAACCATTTTGATAATCTGTTAATCAGTATTAAGTGTTTTTAAGCAAAAAATGCTAAGAATTCACTGGCTTTTGCTTCTTGAATGAGATTGTTCTTTTTTTCTTAGTCTCCTGTGACAGTAAACTGAATACCTTTGGGTTTTAGACTCTTGGTTGGAGAAAACTAGATATATTTTGAATATGATAGCTTTGATTCTGGGAAACTGTGATTGGCATTTTTCCCACTATTTTCTTTCATTTTCCAGACCAAAATATGAATCAATTAATCAAAAAACTACTCCACAGGCAAATCCATAATGAAAATAATTGTTAGTTGCAGCCCCAGAGAGGATGAATGTCATAAGACAGAAGTAGTGTTTTTATTGTATGACCTTTGGGTTCTCCGGCACATATAATGTAATATCATAAGAGGCTGCAATTCACTGTCACTGATCCACTCCTCTGAAATGACTAGGGGAGAGGCCCAATTATAACAGAACATATGTGCGATAATAGGGAGATAATTGCAGGGTGTTCACACTACCCATTTTAAGACCCAGCAGCTAACTCTACACTCAGCTGCAGTATGAAAAATACATTTCAGCTTGCTCATTCTAGCCCCCAATACTGCAAAGCCACACTCCAACATAAAGTAGCTATGATATCAGGTATACATGAAATATAAACGGAAAACACTCAAGTATTACTACCATGCCTGAATGCGGATATTCAAAGAAGATACCCTGAATATATCAGAGTGTTCGGCTGTATACGTTGTCCATACTTTATGGATGTGCACATCAACACCTACGGGAATTCATATACAAAGGTCTCCGAGCAGCATACACAATGGCTGCATATAGCAGGAGATGAGCATCTGATTTGTCACATTTGAAACGCTAATGTTTAAACCAAAAGGAAGAGCACACAGTAATGTGTTCATTCATCTGCATAAACACCACCTGTCCCGGCGCAGACAACTCCTCAAGCAGCGAAAGTTTAGTGGCAGCCTGTGTGCAAGCCAATCAGTAGGGGCCCAGCTGTGGTTTCACGAACCCGTAGCGTTTTTCAAGTGTCAGAAAGCGCTCTGAGTACTGTTGGTGGTGCTAGAGAGAGAAATACTTTCATTTCATGTCATCCGCCAGCGAGACGAATAGGCGACACGATAACAAAAAGAAAACAGGGTGTGCTATCACGATTGACATCCAAAGGTAATTTATGCTGGCCCTTTATTTACTCACGCGGCTTCCATATACACACTGAGAGTTGTTCTTGAAGGCTAATTTGGAGCATATTTGGCATATTGCAGGCCCTCTCTCCTTAAGAATTTCCATCATTTGTCTCAGGCATGAGCAATGTGTTATCAAAATCCAGAGCAGCATTGATCACCTCGTCTTTTTTTTTATTGTTATCATCCCTGGAACAGCTCCTTAGTGCCAAAGCTTTTGTTTGTTTTTCCTGTTGTTTTTTTCTACACTGATACTAGAACAATACTGTCAGTTTCTGTCTTGACTTCTTTCCAAAAGTGGAATGTGGCATGTTCCTGAAATCGCATCTGTAATGAAAAGGAAAGCTTGCCTCACATGACACCTCTTCAGCTGCATGGGAGGGACAAAGCTTGTAGTTTGTTTTGATGGTTAAAGAGGGGATGGCATCTGGCATCGTAATTATTTGAATAAATTACTGCGGAGCACTGATAAATGAAACCGAAGCGCTGTCAGATCTTGATCAGGTTCTGTTTTATTATTATTTTTATGCACAATTCTTTTAGAAATACAACCACAATTCTCAGAAGCCTGTTTTTTAATCATGTGTCATCTGCTCCCTTTGACTACAATATTTTTTCAATTATGTATTGCTTTTGATAAATGTAATTCTGCAAGTGGAAATTGTTTCTTTTTTATTTATTTATATTTACCTGGGGTTAGGTCTTTTTTTTTCTTCTTTTTTTCTTTTTCCACAATTGTAGTTTAGGTAATGGTCACTTCTTTCAAGCAGTCCACTTTCAAGAGAAGCTTTTAAAGGTAGAATTGTGGGTAAGTCGACTGTCACCACCAAAATCATACGACTGATCCACAAGGAAGAAAGGGCCAATTAGAGATCATTTGGCAAAGAAGCATTCGATTGCTTTCACTCCCATCTTATTTGGTCTTTTGTTGACCTCTGCTGAGAGCAAAGGCGGATTCACTGACAACCAGGAGAGGGGCTACTGCCATGCTGCTCTTTCATCTAGCATTGTGAGAGCACAAGTGCCTGTGTCCGCCAACCACTTTAATCAACTTAATGCAACTGATACTGCCTGTTGTTATGAGCCTCTGGTTGGATTCAAAGAAGCCCCCAGATGGACGATGTTGTGGAGGCTTTTCCGCAGACCTCTGTGGCCAACAAGTGCTGTGTGGGTTACAGATGGAGGCGCAGGGAAGATGGGGGTCATGGGACATGCAGACAACACTCAGACAACCTGTCTGCAAGGGCATGCTGGTTCCTCTCTCCTTTCCTTCCATATCCACGTCTTTACAAGGGCTACACAGCACATCTGATATGAAATGTGGGTGATGGACCTTTGTTTAGTTCAAAGGTTCGTACCTCTTTATTCCTAAGTCCCTTTGTGGATCCTTGGGCCTTGAAATATGTATAACTGTCCTTTTCATTCCAGCCATCTGAGGGGGGAAATCAAAGCCAGAAGTTTCTGTGAGAATCAGTTTGAAATGGAGTGTCCATACAGTGTCATCATTTCTTAACCTGCTGCCTCGCACAGAGCCCTCCATGACCTCCAAAACATGAGCATCCACTATAGCTGTGAATATTTTCAGATATATTAGGAGCAGCAGGCTGGTTAAATCTTTTTTTTTTTTTTGAAACATCCTAGTTTCAGCTGTTTTCATATTGTTATGAATCATTATCACATGCTGAAACATCTACAGTATTCATTTAGTTATGCTAACCAATAATTTGTGAAATTTGTATGTTTATTTTAAATTTACACTAACATGCCTAACAAGTTAATACAGTTATAATTGTCCTTTGTAATGGATGCAACATTAATTCCCAATTATACTTTTATGTATTAAAATATTTAAGAACCTAATACCTGAAAGTCCAATAGCTAATGCATGGGAGTTAAATGAATGACTTGGACCAGACATACCACATTGTGTAAACCTGAATCCGCAAAATACAATGTCAAAAAAACCTCAACTTCACGTATGTTCACATGTACACTACGCCCGCCCATTCATTACAGTTTAGTTAGCTGGCCAGTAATATGGCAACATTATATAAAGCTTTAAAAAAAATAAGCCAGCTTGGTAGATGATGTTACCTCACAAAAGCCACTCTGAAATGGGGCTAGGTAAGGCCCATACCGCTAAATAAAGCTTTTTGATTTGTAATTTATTCGTAATCTATTTTGGTTGCTTCAATTTTTCACAATTATAGAAAATGTCAAACATTACCACAGAAAATGTCACTAATCTATTGAACCGGACAAAGACAGTAAATGTACATGGACACAATTAGCTTGATTGCTGTCAATTCCAGATGAAGGCAATCGTTGACCATGTTATTCACATGGTTTGCATGTTATTCACATGGTTTGCATGTTATTCACATGATTCACATGTTATTCACATGCTTCACATGAACCTGACATGACTGGTTTGACAAACAATTTCACATAATTTAATTCTGGAAGGATGTGTGGTACTCCACACTACAGGCTATGGTGGTTATGGTGATACTTTTTATAACATGAGGTGAGGTTAGCTGCGACCTGGGAAAAAACATACTTTTTCGGCCCAAAACAAGCACATTGCTTCGGCTTAGCGGCTTACCTTTTGTGGGTTAGACTTTGTGTAAGACGCAGAAGGAAATCAATGAAGGTGTATACGTGACGACAGTAATTACAAAGCTTGACAAGAGTTGCAGCTCTGTTCACCGGTAAAGAGAAAAAAACCTTAATGTAAGTAAGAAGACGTGATTAAGCTGTGAATGATGAGTCTTTCTGCGAAATTATGCTAGAAAATAGGAATTGTCTGATAATACCTGTGTCTATTGTCTGCTGTATATGGGAAATTTAATTGAGTAGTGCAGAAGCCTTACTAAAGGACAGGGAGAGACACACAGCGCTCCGAGGCATGACATTGTTTTTGACTTGGCAAAGTGCTGAGCTCAACAGCAGACCACTAACAAGGAGACAATCACCCCTGAAGGAAGGATGCATACACAGAATGGCAGGAGGACTTTTCTTTAAAGGGAAAGTGGTAAGCACTCACTCGCCAATACTCCTGTGGTTAGTTCCTCAGTCATAACAAAGGTCTACCGGACGGTGATGTTCATACCCTCCATTTCTCCAGCTTCATTTTCAATTTGCACCGCGGTTCGGCACCGACATCAACATTAAGATTTCTCTTGAATATCAATAATTTAGCTTTTGCTTGGAGTTCATTTTCAAAGCACTCAGTCAGATGAAGAAAAACTGTATCAACTTGCTTTTATCTAACACTGAGAACAAACCAATCTAAGGCATTGATGTTATTTCTCTGCTTTGTTGTCTGAATTGGAGCGTTGATCCCCGAGACACTGAAGAGGTTTTGTTTTTATCTTTGGATTAAGGAAGCATAGGTCTTTTTTAGATTGGGGAGTGCTCTCGCAGGGGTCAAATAACAGATTAATAGGTCCAGTAATGAGCTCCCTGGAGTGTCCAAGTCTCTCCGACTTCCCCAACCTCCATTATGTCCTTTTATGATGGATGGTGGCAAACATCATTCACACATCTCAAAGAAAAATGACTAGGATGCCATTTGTGTGAAGGAGAAACATCAGCTGTAGTGATATATTGCTCTGGTATGATGTTCTCTTTTGTATCTTTGTTTTGTCATCCATGCTAAACTGTCACTGCTGTCTCCTTTTGTTTGGTCTCCTCGCAGCAACAGGAATGTTAACACGGCACTCTGGGTTTCTTGAAGGTGCTTAAAGGAACATGGGTTTTAGATCTGGCGAATTTCGTCCGCTTTGATCCAATCGCGCCCTTGATGCTCAGACCACACACTTGAAAATATGAATGACAAGACACCAAGGCTGCCCACTCTTGGTTCACAACAAGCCACTTACTGCTAAATCAGCACAAATCAGTCAGGGAGGGTTCTAGGCAATCGACTCACCACGATGTGGTGACACATTCATTTCAAACAGTGCACAGTTTTCTAACAATTAAATCTATCTCACATAGCAGATTTTTAAGTATAATTAAATAAATATATAATTAAAATCAACGTCTTTGGTTTGAGATTATGATGCTATTATGTTGCAATTCATGTCAATATTGGATGATTCTGCTGAATGACATGGACACATTTTTTTTCCTTTACATCCAATTCCACCTTTTTACATTTCTTGCTCTCTACAACATCTGTCAGGGATAGGCAATACCACAAGATGTGATTCCAACCCAATACCAAGTAATACCAGGGCTAGAATCACCCATATCCATATCGATACTGATACCAATCCCTGGCATTATTAAAAGCAGTAAATTAACCATCATCTCTTATGAGGTGAATGAAACACTGATAGTTCATTTTGTTCATTCCAGGCATTCTGTTTACTATTCTGTGTTAACTACTTCACACATGCAAGTTAAAACACAAGACAGTTTTTAATGGTAAATAAAAAACATGGATTGTGTGAATTCTTTGAACTAACAAGGTGATCAGTATGGGCAGGAGCAGAGAAGTGGAGTGCAGCACAAAGAAGATGCGTTAATGTGCCCAGAATGTGTACATTTGACAGATCCTTTTTGGTGCTATCAATCCTATTAACGCTAGTATTTATACTGAAGACTGTTGATAGTATCGATACCAATCTGCCCACCCCTAATATCTGTGCATAGGTAGATAAAGATCCTGGTTATGGTGAACTTTCAACTTGCTACAAATCCCATCCACCATCCTGGCTTCCACAAACCTACTTTTGCCACGTAAAGGGCATACTATCTACTCCTCTGGATAGAAATCCCGAGATGCAGAAGCGTCCAGTTAGATGTAATGCGTAGGGATACTGGGCTGTGTGATCACTCCAATGCTGTGTTTTGGCTCCCCTACTATAAAGCTGACTATAAAGCATGGCCATTTTCAAATGGACAATTGGGATAAAATTCACTGTTACAATTTTACATTAAAATGAATCAGGAAATGTTATTTTTATGCTTTGGTATGCTGAGACATCGTTCATTAAGCCCGCTGGAAGGCGGAAATGTTGCAGGAGACCCAGAGTTTCACACCTACCAGCTAAATCTCAATTTATGGTCAGCCTGCTCTCATTGCAAAATCTTTGATGAGCAGCGGGGTGTGTTAAAAATCCTTAACAGTGTCGGCCTTGTCATCTCGTGGCTGGTTAAGAAGTGTCGGGAGCGGAGCATAATCAGCTGCCAGAGCTCTTCCCTGGTCAGATATCTCTGTCCACCATCATTAACTGACCTTACACGTGTAGAGAATAACCACAGGGGGAGAACAGACAGTACAGCAGTCACAGGAGACAGATCTCAGGAGGTGATTACTTTATGCTACACCATGGAGTGATGCTAATGACCTCTGTGCTCTTGCATTAATGGCCTTTGCTGTCACATTATCATGTGGCAGAGGTGTATGAAGAGGTCCTCACCTCTCTGAGACAGTTTAATCAGAAAAAGCTCTACTAATACTCGGAATGAGGTTAGATAATTAGGACGTGCAGGGACGAGCAACTTCGACGGTGGCATGGGACAAAAAGTTATATGGTCGCCTACAGCAGAGTTTGTATGTGATATTCTGAGGACCACAGACGTACAGTACTAATACTATAGAATTTGTAATAAGCAGGATTGGCTCTTTATATAAACGGAAAGTTAGATGGTTGGATGAGAAGCTCAGTATCAATCCCATGTCTGTGTGTTAAGTACAGTACAGAGCTGGAGTCATGGCTTGGTTAGCCTAGCTTAGCATAAAGACTGAAACAGGCAAAAACAACTGGATTCCATGCAGAGTGAAAAAATATGCCTGTACATGTTGTATCTGAACTACTTTAGTCAACACAACTGTGCTTGAAAATACTCTCTACAGCAAAGGCAAAAATGCATTAAGCTTTCAATCAACCTGTCTGTGATTATAACAAGAGAATCAACCTAAAGTAAGACTTGTAGCAATCCAGCCTCACTCCAAAATATTATATTCTTCATGAATATTAATGCAAACGTAACCTCTAATTAATCAGATTTTGAAAACCACATTATTAAGGATTCCTTCAATAAAAGTTACTTTCCTTTACTTTCTGTATCTGAGAATTTTCCCTCAGATTCTTTAATGTGTGGGTCTGTCGCCCAGCACAAGACGTCCACCAGCTCTGGAGAAACATACAATTCTGACATGTACAGGTTAGGCAGTGCAATGTGTTAATTAAGCCGTTTTTTCTCATCTGAATTGCGGAGAACCAGGTCCGGACATTGTCTGGAGTTGCCCTTTCACACATGTAGCACACAACAGTAGATGGTCCGTGTCAGACGCGTTCTCACCTCCTGGAGATACTCTGTTTGGTGTAGACGAGGGGTGGCAGGAGGCAGGATATGACGCAGAAAGTCTCAATCGGACATAACGCAGACTTTGTACTACGGGGCTGGCAGGGTGAAGTAGGTTTAATGTCCGCTCCTAATGATTCGTTCTCACATATAGCTCCCCCGTGTAATGTGCATGTGTGAAAAGGACTTTAGTCAGCTTGATAGTTGTTGGTGAGCCCTTTTTTTTACTTTGGACGGAGCCAGGCTAGCTAGCTGTTTCATACTAAGCTGGCATATCCCAAATACATCTCCGTAGTGACACAAGATTGATATCGATCTTCTCATCTCCCAAACAAACCAAATAAGCCTGCTCAGCAAAAATGTTTAACTGTTTAGCTCCAGTAAGTGTTATATGCGCAAACTGTACAGGCTCTGGGTGGAATGGAGGATTTTATGTGCTTTTTTGGCGATTAAAATAAAATGGAAATTGCAGTAAAAAGAAGGTGTGCTGTGCAAAAAGAAATAATCTCCAGAAATGACAGTACCACTGCCTCAGTGGAGAGGAGTCTGTCATTCCAAATTCAGCAACAGTTTCTATTACAGCCTCAATACATCTCATACAGAGAGGCAAAGCTTTATGTATCTTAGGACCCAATTTCAGAGTGAAAAGAGCTGATTGACAACTTACTTTTTTCTTCTCTTTCAATGAACCTCGGCTAGAGCGAATGCAAATCAAGGTAGGTGTATTAATGGACATCTCTCTCACTGTATGAGACGGGGACTTAGCGTCATGCTAAATTGTTTGTCTTGTGCTCTGGGTTGATCTCTTCATTATATGGCTCTCGGAGGATTACTCTAGGATTTGGGCGATCCCTCTGACTCATAATGTGAGCGGTGAAAACAGCACTGAGGTGTATATTGAAGTGGCATATGGGGAAATGAAACGAGGGGGGAACGATATTAAATCACTTGGATTTTTAAAGTCACAAACACCTATTAGCTATTTTTGTTAATAGGATGTTTAATGTTGAGTGTCTAGAATAAAGAATTCTAAAATTCCTTGTGACACTTTGTGTCCGCATTTGTTTCAACCCTTTAATCTCGCAGGCCGTACACAACACCTTATTAGGTCTATGTTGCACGTTATTTTCTCTGTTGTGGCTCACTACACTCTTGTGTCAAGTGGGGCCATAACTTGTGTGTTTGTGTTGCCCCACCAATACTGATGTCAACACGCTTCTGTCCCCTCTGTGCAGAACCAGACCCTCGAGGCAAATGTGCTCATTCGCAAGGTCGAGTGGACAAGGCTCTTTGGGCTCACGGATGCAATGTACAGAACTTATGAAGAAACGATCACATCATATTTATGTCGGCTGCTTATCCTCACTATTTTAGCCAGCTCTTGTTGAGGGTGTTTACATTGCCAACTTTTGCTTCAAATGCGCCATTTGGAATGTGTTTAGCCTTTCTTTCTAACTTAATTCATGTGCTAAAAATGGGCTAAAATCTCAAGGAATCCTTAGTTTTTACTAGACCAGCCAAACAGAGGACACTGCTCCTCAGTCTCCATTTCTCTATGGCAGACAGCAGTGGTTAAATGGCTGCTGTGTGATTCCTCCGTCTTCAGCAGACCCAGGCCTGAAGGAGAAGTGTCGTCTTTGAATTCACTGCAGAGACACAGAGCTCTGGCCCCTTTCTCCTCTCAACTTCCCCCTTGAAGTTTTTTTTTTTTATAGCTGAAAAGAGAGCAGGATTGTGCTTTAAAAAAAAAAAAAAAAACGAGGGGGTTTTTAATCTGGGGAATGAGTGCTTTGCCATGCAGCCCAGCTCTAGAGAAGAGTGCCAAGCAGGGCCGGGCAGTGTATTAATATTTAAATTCTAGTCCAGATAATCAATAGAAGGGGGTACTTGTGGGCGCTGTTACCCTCAGATGGGAAACGATAATAGGGAGAAAACCTGCTGATTAGCCTCCTTAGAAGCTCTCTTCTCTGTGTAGTGCTCAATACTTTAGGAGTGATTATAACCTATTGAGGCAGAAAACCTGATCGAATATAACCTCTTTTGAATTCCTTGTTCCCTCAATAGTGTGTCAAAAAGAGCATTCAGTGGTTCGTGTTACAAAATCACCGCCTTTCTAAGTTATTCTCATCTCTTCTTTGCATATGGTGCGCAAGAAAAAAATTCAGGCAGCCTTTATGCCGTAACATAATGCTTTAATATGGGTGCCATTGCCATAACAGGCAACAATAGGGAACTTATATTTTATTCTTCTTTTCAGTGTACATAAAAAATCCCAGCTTAGTCCTTTTTGTCTTTTGAATGCTTTGAACTCCTTTCAGCCTTTAGGGGGACTTTTTGTGCTGTGGACTGTGGTGTGCATTCACTGTAAAGGCACTCAATACCGCAATAAGACCACAAGCAAAACTGAGTGTCTTAAGCGGGACCACACATCTAAGGCATTTGCATAATTTAAGGAGGGGAAGAAACTGAAAAGGCAAAAAACCAACCCTCTTCATTTAAGATGAGAATCGAGGCAACGCATACCTCTCTCGACCTATCGGGTTACTGCATGTTTTGGTCAAAATGGCCCAACAACAGCTGAAACACAAAGTCTTAGAATTTAAGCCTTTCAGGGTGAGATTCGTCTTTTTGTGAAGTTAAGATTCGAGCCACTTAACCATCTTCTCATAACGCGGTGTGTCTGAAAATCTGAATGTTTAAGAGGGGTCAGGATTTTTCCGCCATTGTCCTCACTTAGTTTAAGCATCAGAGATAAAGAAAAGGGTGTGTGTGGGGAGGGGGGCGGGGGGTGGGTGCCAATGCTTTTTCCTGAGGATAATATCTCGTTTGAAGGGGCAGCAGAAAGAAAAGCAGAAGGAGTTGAAGTAGTGGTGGTGAGTATCTTGAAAGAGAGCAAGGCCAAAGCTGAACTGCTCAGTTCATTTTCCACCTCACTGGCCGTCGTAATCCATCTTGGCCAGCTGCTAACAAGATTGAGTCTGAAGTTTACCTCCACAATGAGATAATCAGATTAAGATGCACAAAGATCAAATAATGACCCGGCTTTAGGGCAAGTTCAGCAGGCCCTTGATTGCGATGTGTGGTCCTTCAGATATATTAAAAAATTCAAATTGTCTCGCCATAACATGTATGAAATAACTAGAGAAATGGACCGGGCTGAGGTGGACTACATTGCTTATTTCAAGCTTAAACATTTCATTTTTTTTGCTGTTTTGTGGCAATGTAAAGCTCCATTTAAATCATCGCCAACTTTTCCATCTTTGCCGGGAAGATAAAGGTGCAATGTGCAAACTAAAATAAAACACATTCAGCAGTTTAAAACAGTGTTTAAGTTTTCAAAGTGATATATGATCGAGAAGTTTTTGTAAATTCCACCCAGACTTCTCATCCCCTGCAGACTGCTTTGCTTTAATAGAGTAACGGGATTATTCAGAGAGGCATACAAATGTGATTGTCTCACAGCAGATGGTGCGCACTGCTTCACCTTTGAGAGAAGTTAATTAAGCCCGCCATATTGTGCCTATCCAGGGGGAAAAAAATGTAGATAAATATTGAGCAATCGAACCTTGTCTCTTTCTCAGTCCTCGTTGCAGGGACAGAAGACACCATTGACACAGAATTATGTACAGGGTCCAGTTAATTCACATCCACTTTCCGGATCTCTCTTCACACGTTTCTCCGCGGACCTCCTGAAAGTTCGACCCCTTGCTAAACGCACCCAACGGCTGCCAAATTCTCAAACAGCCTCCGTTGTGTGATATCAAATGGGTCAGTGGGACGTAACCTCCCTAATTCCCTTACACTCTCTCCATCAACAAATTAACTTCCATGACCTTACAAAAAAATTTCAGTTTTCATGCTTTAGTCATTCTAGTTACATTTTAGAAACAGTTTTGAAATTAATGAAAGTCGTAAAAAACATAACCTCTGCATTAAGTGTTTTCTGCTGTGAAGTTATCATTATTAACCCATCAGACACCAGCCGGCTACAGTGTGTATTCCACAAAACATCAAAGCCCTGCAAGATAGAGTTTTAGAAAAAAAATGACAAAAAAAAAAGGGGGGGGGGGGGAACTGCAGATTATTAAACCAAGTGAAGTCAGAATAACAAAATAGTGTTCAAAGTGCCCAACATGGAGGGGGAAACCTGCTGAGTGCAATATAAAAGTAGGGGTTAAGCTTATTGTAAACTCCCTCCGCTACGTTCCAAAGGTAGATGTTACATATGATTAGAGGAACTCTGCTGTGGCAGTCACGGCAAGCTACTTCCGTTCCAGTTGAGCATTGCTAATTTTTTAAACCCTCGACCACATGTGTGGCACTACTGTGTAGCTCCTTTTTTCCTCTCTTTTTGATCTGTTTTTCGGGGGGGTGACTGCAATTTTATGGTAAAATGCCTACTTGAGCCATATCCTCTAATGTTTAATCATGCTGTGTTTCCCCAAATAATGTGATGAAACAATTTATAATGGCTGTAATTAAAGTTTCCTCTATAATTCAATATGATACAGAGATTATATTTTCAGCTAAATCTCCAAGCTAATTCAAGTCGTTGGTAAAGTTCAATAGTGTATCTAAATGTTTGATCTATTATATGATGTGTTACCTACTAAAAATGGAGCTCTGACTTTTAAGGTATTTTCTAGTAGTTTTGTGGCTTCATAAAAATAGAAATAAATACCTCAGAACTTAAACTTTTATTAAAACATTCAGTAAACTATGTAATATGATACAATGAAATATTTATACCAATGAAATAATTCCATTAATTACTTACAAATTTGTTTTTAAAGCTCCCCTGATCAATATTTTTAAAATAACAATGAATCCAATTATGTCAAATGTGAAAGGTGTTGCTTCTATTGTAGAGAATCACCACTCAGCCCTTCAGTCCCCCTCAGCTTTGTGGTAGGTTATAGCTTCTTTTAACTTATTGTTTTGCTTTCATGGCCCACAATGTAGCTGTTTTTAGTCTCGCCACTCTCCTCAGCGTCGTTTTCAGCAAAAAGCTGTAAATAAAACCCACAAACTGTCCAGCACTGAATGAAAAGTGATTTTGAAATGATTGTTTATGGAGGTACTGAAATTGGTTCATTCAATTTAAATGCATGAAATGACAACAAGTAAACTTTATTTATATCTTATTAGACCACAGCATCCCACTGGTTCTACAGCGTCTGAATTTCCCTTTTTATTGTTACCTGTATACTTGCAGAATGGATATTCACAGTTACAGTTTCTTATTCAAAGATTACAGTAGTCTTAATGTAAGTCATACTAAACAAAATTGGTAGCAAGACTTGAAAGTGACGAGATTAGCACTGGGTGATATACAACAGAACTAATATCATGCGTGCTATCAGTAGTGACCATCTCTGCGAGTATACCTCTGCTCAGACTAACACTCATTAAAAACAGGAATGACGCTGTAGGGGCCATTGGCCAATTACAAGGTTGGGGATTATGCGGCTCCATCACTTTTAAATTGACAACACAAGTTACCCAGATCTATAATTATACTTCTCTTATCTGCTGTTACATTGGCTAATGATGGAGGAAACTTGAAGGCTTCTCTGGGTTAGTTTTAATGAGTCCCCTTCTTTAAAGACCACAAAATGCCACCAATTTAAGTCCTGCCAATGCTCTCCATTTCAAGTTGAGAAACACCCGCGGAGAGGAAAAAATCATCTCGTTGACCGGCAGTGTCAGCAGTTAAGAAGCCAGCATGAGTCTGCTCATTTTCCGTGGCGGGGATCAGATTAGAATTCACGAAATAAAACTTTTCTGGCATGATATGATCACGGTGTCAGTCAAACCTTTAATTAAAATAAAAATAGTCTGTCCTGCTGAAGCACTGTGTGATTTTTTAAAGGGGAACACCAATGATTTAACAATCCAGATGTTCTTGTTCTTTGCTAAGATTAGTATAATTGTGTGGTACGGGTATAATAAATATGAACCACTCTCCAAAACTTGAAACCAGAAAAGTAATGAAGTACAGAATTTAGTCAGAACAAATGGAATGACTTGGACTTAGCTGGTATGTCTCACATGTTAGAGAGCTTCCATGATGATAGTTAGCTTAAAGGTGGCTGTCAACCGCTCCCAAAATTAAAAATCACTTACTTGACAAGGCCAAGTAAGAACTAACATTGTTAGTAACAAATTCAACTGATACACAATATGATGTTTGGTGTCACAGCACTTACACTTTTCACAAATGAGTAAATGTCCTGAACATCTACAGCGCCACCTAGAAATAAAACTTTGCGTGCAAAACAGCTCAAATTAGCTGTATCTAAATTTGTCAGCATCAGCTATTGCATCAACATATACATGATGCAATATTGCAATGTGCGCAGTAGGGTGCTCCATCAGAAATTCCAAACGTTTTGGCAACTTGCAACCCTGCTAGCTCAATCTAGTTGTTGATAATACATTTGCCAGCAAAAAGTTCATTTTAACACTTATTATGGATTACCACTACAATGCTTTAGCTGCCCTATGCTAACCTAAATTCTTGATAAACATGCACGATTCAGCTGTGGCAAAATAACTGTATTCTGTATACACATCTATTTTAGTTGTTTTTTTCATGTACTCTATCTCTCACTCTCTCTCTTTTTGCACTGATGAATACAATCAGGATGATAAAGCAGGATTGAATTATTTAAGCTGGGAACCGTTGGTGAGTACATTTTTTTAAACCCCCAGACATGGAACATGGCTTAAGTTGTGGTTTTGCAGCTAACTTCACAATTAGTAAGGCGGGGCCCTGGGTTTTATAATATAGAATTTTTTTTTTGGGGGGGGGGGGGGCACAGTGTGATTTCTAGATCTGTCACACAGGTCTTTCTATAAGTAACACTTGGGTTCAAAAAGGTTTGAACCCAAGCGTTACACTTGCATTAATGGATTTTGGTGGGAGCATGGCAACAAGCTGTAAACAGAACATTGACATATTATCACCAAAAGGAAATGCTATTGTTTCAGTGATGACCAAAGTATTTCCAACTGCTTCTATTGGTTTATTTTGTTTACATGATAAGTCGCCTGACATTCACATAATTAAAATTACACAAACCACAGTATTAAAACCAGTTTCCAGTTGTGCAATGGCTCTCTTTAATGATAAAGCACACACACACACATATATATAAAATGGTGTCATCTGCATATAGTGACATTTGAAACACTTGGGGTTTTTCAAGATCTATTGATTAAATCCAAGCCAATTCAGGAACTTTTTATTAAAGAAAAAAAAAAGTCAAACCATTTGACTACATAATGTTTAGTAGCATATTGGCTCATAATTTATAAAATATTTTGCCATCAGACTTCCTCTTAAATCTGTAGAGCAAGTCTTCAAGGCTTTTATACTAATGTCACAGAGCATTGTGTGACCTTTAAACTTTGGAAGAGTATTATAACTGCAATTATAAGAGTTCAAATCCCAAATTCAGGGCACTGTAAACCCCACTGAAGTGCCCCTTGGGCGACTACAAAAATTGTTTTTCTAACTTATTAACAAAATTTAAAAAAGCAAAACAAGATAGTTTTTCTAACTACTGTGAATAAACTGTCATGCAGGTGCTCTGAGCAGACTATAGAGTGAGATAGAGCATTCAAAAAGCATTTGAAACAGTAAAAAAGCTGAATGAAAATACCTGCCTGAAATTCACCACCTGGACCCTTCATGGTTCTGTTCAATTCAAGAGAGCAGTTAAAACTGATTTACTACACAGTGAGAAGCTTCCCTTTAATTATGTTCTTATAAATGCAAAATTTTCACCAATGCCATTTTCTCTTCTGATTTAGTTTAGTGATTTTAAATGCTTATTTGGAAATAAATTAGTCATTGGGATGTAGCCTTGCAGCATCTCCTTTTTGAAGTTGCATTGGTATTCAGCCATAACACCTGTTCATCCAGCCAAGACTCTACTGCAGCAACAAGATGTATTTTCTCTCCTTCCTCATGCCCATTTGATTTGCTGCGGCATTGGTATGATTGGATAGTGAGTGAGAAAAAGGAGAGAAAAAAATCTACCAAGTTAAGTCAACAGGTGTTGGGTCTACCATAAATGATTTGGATTTTCAGTGCGACTCATACTGTACTTGAAGCTCGAGTGGTTGGTGATTTGTTCGTGAATGATTTCATTTGCAGGTACAGTTGGGGTCCAGTTCACTCAGTAGCAGGGAATTACCAACAAGTTACCAACTTAACTTTAAAACATATAATAGGCCTATAGGTCGCAATAAGCTGCTCGTACAAATTACCTATGGAGTGGTTTTCCATTGTTTACTAGGTTAACTACTGGTCCTACCCTTACTACTATTTATTTTTACTTGTCTTATCTGATACTGAAGGCTGGCATCTTGGTGACTTGACAGGAAAGTCACAAGCTGAAGTTAGGGGCCATCTCAAAATTCCATTCAAAATGGCTAAAAGAGATTGTAAGATCATTATTACCATCTATACCATCCATTATCTTTTTTTTTCATACTTCAGACTGTGTTTTAATTTTGGCCCCGTCCCAGTGATTACACAGTCTCCTTTTTAAAAGTAGAACAATTTGTGTTACACAACCTACAGTAATAAACTGGCAACTGAATGTTGAACAAAAAGTCCTACAGCTCTGTGTTCAAATGGCTAGCCTTTGAAGACTTAGAGGACATTAATATAAAAAGTGTTTTTATCACTGACATGCAATTTGGGCTTTTTTTAAAATCAGACATTACAATATTTAACACAGGAGCACAAGAAATTACATCAGCAAGAAACAATTTATGCTGTTTCCCTAAAGCAAACAGCACATAGAGAAGTAATGCATACACCTTATATCTATGTGAGTGCCGGTGGTCTGCACAGCAGCCGAGATAAAATGTAAATATTTATTACTTAGGTTTTTTTTCAAATTTTTTTTTTTCATACCTGAGATTTGTTTAGGTATTTTGCAACACCTAGATGATGAATTACCAAAACTTAAATTATAATAAGGGGTGATGGTTTGCCGCATGATAAATAGGTCACAAACACTGTCTTTTTAATTTTTTTTTATCAAAATCATGCATTTTCACAGAAACACATACATTTCCCTGTGAATCAGATGCTAATACTATTTGCAAATTAAGTGATTAATTAATCTTTTAGAATTACAGTCTCAGAATAAAAACATCAGAATTATTGTCACTTCTGGTAATGTTTGTCCGAGTTGTGTACCTGTCTCTGGATCTCCTTTTCACTAATTTCTGCTTTTTACTGAATTTCAAAAAACAATCAAGCCCTTCAACACGGATGCTAAGTGTTATTCCTCACAACTATATTTGCAGAATATGTGTAAGCGATCATATTGTGTGTTCATGATTGAAATGTAGTCAAAAGGCCTCGTTCTGGTAAAAATACATAAATGCATGGTTATGTTTTCAAATCATAGCATTTCCCTTTTCTCCCAGATTCAAACAATGTAGGCTAGACAAAAACAAACAATGCGAAGCTATTTGGTTTTTAGCTCGCAACCCCCCACCCCTTTTCCCCTCTCTTCTGTCTCCACAGAAATGACAGGAGAAGTGCACATTTGTAGCTTGCAGGTAGTGGTTGGGGTACAGATTGAAGCTATGATATATGACATGTGTTGCAAGCAGTCTCTGTGTATCTCCCAAGGACCTGTCACAGCTCCAGCACAGGCAGTTAAAGGCTCTGTTATACACAGTTTAATCCTCCATTTAGGTCACAATCCACGAGCAAAAAATAGGGTTTATGTTCAGAATTCTCTTAATTTAAGAAAATAAAAGGAGCACAGTTGCCCCTTGCCGGTTTAAAAATGAGCTTTTATCAGCTTTAGCTTTTAATATTTCCTTGTTTCCTGGCTACTCCTGCGTCCAGAATATTTAAATGTGAAAATAAATAATGGCTGAAGAGCAGATGCATCTCTCTGCTGCACCGTGTGTTTTATTTGAGCACATATTAATATAACCACTACATTTTTCCATGCTCTTTGATTCCTTCAGTACTGGATTTTCTTTCCCCCACATATAATACACATTTCCTTAAATATAGTGAATTATGTATTAGCCCCACGCAAATAAGTAATTGTTCTCTGTTACTTTTAAAGGGTCCTGATTTTCCCTCAAGTTTTTAGCCCCAGATCATCTGCTGATTAGGGCTGCATTATTCACTCAAGACTGTGTCATTGCTGGAAGCTAAACCAAGCACAAGCCTTGTCCGATAGACTTTATTTCAACGGTTAAATGTACATGCGCACATGGTAAATTGCACACTGTGTTTGAGCATTTATCCTGGCCACACATCTAAGAAATGTTTGATAAAAAAAAATGAATAATAAGGTAAATAAAATGGAGTAGTAAATGGGAGACAGACAAGCTCAAGGAATGGATTTGCTTGTTGTGAGTTTTAAGAAATCAAATCAGGTCAAATCTTATTGATCATTCCACCCCCCCCCTTTATGATGAACTGCAGGAGTAGTCAAAGAGCAGATAGCTATAAAGTCTTAATAGATGTGTTTTTGTGTTACTTCTACCCTCTGGAGTCGATGTTTAGCCAGATAACAGTCATAGTTTGACCAGAAATAGATCTCACACTGAGCAAACTGGGTTGATATTTCCCTCTAAGTGGAGCACTGAAGAAATATGGGATCTTCTCTGTTGTGACATTGGATGATGAGAGAGGCACATCCCCTGAAATGTGGTGTGAAGGTGTCTCTGTGCTTAGAGGACACAACCTGTATATATGACATTCCACCAGGCTATATCCCTGCGTTTTGCGGTTGTGACCTATGGTTGGGGGGTTGTGTGCCTCTGATCACAGCAACAGTCTGAGGGTAAATCTGCTAAGAGTACAGTAAAGGGAGCATGTCTTTCTCTAGAGCCTGCGGCCCGCTGGTGCTGAGTAAGCCCATGCAGCAGAGGAGGCCTGTGAATTAATACTCCTTGACAGTAAATGTCAACAGAATTTAAATTACACTGCCTGCTCTCTCTCATAAGCATGAGAATGTCTTTAACTTATATTGGGTGCCATGAACACGGCCACAGGAGCCTTTGGGGGAAATCTTTTTTTGCACTTCAAGATGTCTCCGCGTTTGAAACAACCAGCTCAGTGTTTCTTGTCGCGTATCTGAAACCAGCAGCAAATTCAGCAGGCATGCATGTGGCTAATTAGTTGAATTTAACCGCAATGATCATTAGCGTTGTCGACAGATCTGCTGCGATCTCAAACCCGCGCCCTCCCCTCTCCTGGTCAATGGAGCGTTTCACTGTTCATTAGAGGAAGACGTTGTGATGGAGCAGGCCTGGCTGCCTGCGTTAGTGTTAAATCCCATAGCAAGAGCGGAACAACAACATCTATATTAAGACTACATTGTCTTAAAAACTGTTTTTTTTCCCCAACAGAACACCGGAGGAACAAAAACATACTGGAATGAATTTTGTGTTATTTTTGCAGTCAAATGATGCTGTAAGTCATAATGTGCCCGAAGTTTTAAAGTTTTAAACGGAAGTTGTTAGGAATGAAACAAAGGTTTTTTGTATTTTATTTATCTCGTTATCTAGTCCTGAACACATGAAACAAAAACTAATGTTAAAATTGCTATCACATCAGGTCAAGATGCATGTGATGAGTATATGTGATAAGCCCAGAAGTAGGACATACAGTACAACAAGAATAAGATAAGATAAACTTCACAACAGCAAAAGAAAGAACTAAAATAGATAGTAAAATAGTATAGATAAATAAATAAAAAAAAGAATACTATATACATTATTAGCATATACTGTACTTTATAATTAACTAAATGAAAACAAAAGGCACGTAATAATATATACACCGTAAAACTATAAAGTGTATTGAGACAAAATATCACAAGTAAATTATGAATGAGGAAGTTGCGATAAAAGATTACACTTGAAAAATGAATTGCACTTTCAAGTGAATAGATTCTGGTATTAAGTGTTTGTATCAATAAATAGAGTTGCAGCAGCAAGATTAGTAATCCAAAGACAGTTGGGGGGAAAAGTTGTGCAAATAGACTGTTTTGATCAGTGCATTTAAAAAGACAACATCTTTGCACACTTGAATGTGTGACAGGCTGCGTTAAAGGGCGGCAAAGCTTATAGAGGTTATAAAGTTTTAAGTGTTTTCATGCACCAATTAATTTAATTTCTGTGGTTCTCCAACAGGATTATCTTTGGAACACCTGCTGCTATTTATGGCACTTAAGCGACGCGTGTTCATATACCTGATTAAGGCTTGTTAGACCCAAACGCATTGTGAAATCAGCTAACAATTAGTGTTATAGCGTGCACAAGTTTTCCAGTTTTAAATCAGATCAGTTCATTTGAAGCATTATAATCAGTGAAAGCAATGATTCAGTTAGCAAAGGGAAAGCTAAAAATGGTCTCAAGACTATGTTTTTCGGAGGCTGGCATTGAAAAGTAACACAAATGTCGGCGGGCAGTGGCTGCCCTGCACTGACCCCCGGGACTGGACTTGTTTCGAAAAGAACACAGTTGACAGGCCAGCAGTATCAATGAGCTGACCTCTCTGCAGCCCACGCCAGCAGGTATTTTTCCAATTGTGTGTTTTTTTTTCTTTTCTTCACCTTGCCACAATTTATTCCCGGTGTGTTAGAAGCTGTTGAAGTATGAACTGCGGATTTCAGCAGTTGTCTTACTGGTGCTGAGACTGGGGATCAGTCAAATCATGCTATACATTCAGGCTGGCATATACTGTATATGGCACTTTTTATTAAGCATAAGGTATCTGTCTGTCTGTCTGTCTGTCTGTCTGTCTGGTCTAAGTGGACTGGGAAGTTAGCTAGGTAGCTTGCACTAGTGTCTAATTATTGTGGAAAATTTTATCATATCAAGTCATATTTTAATTGGTGCAGTTATACATATATAATCTATCCATCTATCTGTCTGTCTGTCTGCCTGTCTGTCTATCTGCCATGCTGGATGCTGGACTGCAAGTTTCACCTTTACCTTCAGTGTAAATTGCAAATGTTACTGAATGTAAGCACACTGTCAAATCGGGGATAGGGAAGGAATATTACATGTCAACAGCATGAAATCACCTTTACCTGAATAGGCTCTAATAAGCTAATTGACCTTTTCCCATCACTGGCTCTTTCACTGCTGTCTTAAGCTGAGAGGAAATGTTAAAAAGCGAGTGTGTGTGTGTGAGAGAGAGAAGAACTTTGTTTCTTTACTTTAGCTTTTTAAGGATTTGAATTAAATGAGCATACTTTCTCCTACCCGGGTGTTCAGGTTTCTTTCATCTCTAACCTTCCACATTAGATGCAAGCATACCTACCTACTAGCAACTCTCTTCTCTTTCTTTGTGTGCTGAGGAGACAGAGGGCAAATGTCTCCTTTCATTTATTTCCAGAGTAATAGTATTGCGGAGAGGAGAGCATAACATTTATTAAGCTATTTATAAATTGTAGTTGGAATATATACATGTCAGATGTGATTCCATTCCAGTCGCGGTGCCATGTGCTCCAGCAACATCCCAGACTGTTCAACAAGGAGGCCACATTATAACCTATAAACATCAAAATTCTTACAGTCTCCCACCGCAGTTGTTTCCGGAGATGCATTTGTGACACCCCTTGGTTTGAATTCCAAAGTGTATTTGTTTAATGCTCTTTAAAGCTTGTCTCGGGAAGTATTCCCATCTGTCTTTGAATTCTCTATCTTGCAGAATCACGGTGCAAGAAATGTCAAGACGGATCTTGACTCCACCTCCGTCCCTACCCCCTCTAAAACCACTTAGCCATGCTGAAGTGCACTTTGTCCGTAACTAGATATAAAGGCCCTTGTTTTGCTCCATTTGGAGAAGCCGCGGTGTCCAAAGCATTGAGTGTAAAGCGCACATCTCCTTGTATATGTAATTTTCTGTGCAAATATGTGTTTTGTTTACAGAGGGGGAAAAGGTTCATTGGCAAACCAAGCATGAAGTGGAAAAAATATGATTCTGATGGAGCATGAGTGGTCAGTTAGAGATGTGTGCTTTCTTTTCTGTCTTGACTATCCTAAGGTCATTTCTTTTATTCTGTTATCTCCACTCTCTACCCCATCCAGCCCCCAAACCCTGTTTTATCCCTTTAATTACCGTCCTCACGAGCAGGCACATGAGCTATAGAATTTGGTGTAAACAAATCGTGCACTGCGTTTTTTGCATAATCTCGGACATCGGTCCAATGTGTTCCAGAGCAATATATGCCTCTGATGTGTGCCATCCTTAAGACTGGAGGGCGAGAAGGAGATCCATACTTTGAAAAGTGCTCCAAATTGAACGCCGAGGGGCCAGGGCTCCTCTACGGTGGGGAGGCAATGGCGTGTCCACGGGGGGATGACCGCCGAGACAAATTGGAGCACAATTTTCCGATTGTATCACCGTCATAGAGACAAATATAATAACTACAGCTGGAGTTTGGATGCGCGCATTAGACAAATGCGACTTGCCGCCCTGGCTGACAGTAAATGAGGGGATGGGAAACTTGTTCAAACAAAGCCAGCTACGCTGGCATTACATTAGATATGAGTATTTTCATTATGAAGCATTAGAAGTTGTAATGATAAAGAAACATTTAGACTTGAAGTAGAAACTGTAGCATTCCCTTTAGGCCACATGGCATAACCATTTTATTCACAGTAATTAAACTTGCTCTGCTCTTAAGCAGACACACATCTCTTATAGCCTGTGGTGTTTTTGCTCAGAGGTTTATCCAGAGGGAGGAGCGGCCAACTTTCACACTTTGTACTGTTTCAGTACTTCTCTGTTGATTATTTTCCTCTGAAAGCTAGTATAGACGTGTAGTATTAACCTTTAGTTTAAAAGCTGCTATTAGATTTACATTTTCCATTTTTTAGCATCCGTGGAGCATAAAAAGATGTCTGTTTTCTGTAAAATAACAACAACAAAAAAAAAAAGATTTCAGATTTTAAGTCAATGCTGCAGAATTAGCACTTGGCTCTCCGTGCTGGTGTTAGAGCACGTTCAGCGTCCCGGCCGCCTGTCGTTTCATTAGAGAGCCCCTCTTTGTGGGCTCCCCCGTCCGCTCCGCGCAGGCCTTCTGGCTCAGACAAGAGAAGCAAAGAGAGCAAACACGCTGTGACAATCGTGTCCTCCTTTTTATTCAGGAGCTTTCACCATTGGCACGATGGTTGGCCAGGTTAATGTCTCCATACAGCATGTCAGCAGAAGCATCCTCTCCACTAGATGTGCACACTGGTGTGACGGCTAGCTCCGACCTGTTTGCTGGGGACATTCCATTGGAACAAAACCACAGGAAATGTATGGCGTTTTTTTTTTTTTCTTCTAATTTTGATACCATAATTTGAGGTTTATGAGTTTGAGGGAAGGTGAGGAAGTGGTTGTTGTTTGTCACGTGTATAGAACCAAAAAAACAGTGAAATAAAATGCAAAGACATATTGTGACACCCCGTTTATTTCAGAACTATTTAATATACCCACCAAGTATCCGTGGTCAGCTAATTTTATCATCCCTGTCTTTACGCAGGCCCTGATAAATTCACATCAGCATCACATGGATGAGTCACATTTCTTATCTTCGCAGCAAACGTGTGAATCATTGTGTGGCAAACCTTGTTAATCTGCCTGTTTACAGTTTGCTGAGCGGTATCACACTACTCAGGGCACATGGGGAGAAGTGGAGCCTCTCCAGAGCTCGGGACGGTCCTCTGTCATTTACTCCCCGCTTGACAGAATATGCAAACCGCGCTCATCGGAGGGAGCAATGACTTCTCTTAGACTCGAGTGCGTTTGGCCATTTTGGACGGATGGTTTGACAAAGGCCAGCACTTCTTGAGCCTGCCGCACAAATGTGCCCATTTAAGTGTTTGGTTGACTTTAAAGGCGCGGCGCTGCCTCTGCATCTAAGCAAATCTGGCATGATGGTGTGCCACAAAGTGAGTCCATTTGCCCCGACCACTGCGCTTTCTCTTGACCATGCGCCTGAAATGAAGGGACATTTAGGCTACATATGGAACAGAAGTGTTGTCACATAGATATATTGTTCATATGCCTTGGTGAATGTGAAGTTGTATGCAACTTGTCTGTGGGTGTTCTGCACTTTGGAGTTTCAGGACTCAAACTGTGTCAGTATGCCCTTTCTACACACTGATTACTGCTCCATAGTTATATTCAGGGGTAGAAAGTAATTCTATACATTAACTCAACTACTGTACTCAAGTATAATTTTGAGGTACTTGTGCTTCCATTTTATGCTTCTTCTACTCCACTTCAGAGAAATATTGTACTTTTTGACTTCACTACATTTATTTAACAACTATAGTTACTTGTTCCTTTTCAGATTTAACATACAAAACATATGATGAGTTTTTAAAATATGTTATAGATTAAACTATGCAACAGTATTCAAAGTAAATACAATTGGCTACACCTCAACCAGTTACAGAAAGTATTACATATTAACGCATGACAATAATGATCTGATTGTAATGGAGTATTTTTATAGTGTGGTATTGCTACTTTCACTTAAGTACATCTAAATGGTTCTTCCATTACTTGTATATTTTACCCAGTGGTCACTGAAGTGTCGGCTTCCCTGTAAGGATATTGATGATTATTATGATTTAAGTATACAGAAGAAGGAAAATACAATAGTTACCAAACTATTTTTATCTTCTAGATAGATGATTTTCTTTACGTCATAAAAAAATCATGTTTGCTATTAAATATGGTTAATTCTGAAGATCAAACCATCTCATTATTATCATGAGTAAATTAAAATATATATATACATGTGTCACTATTTTATGAAAATCTTGTTGTTTCATAGTGTTTCATATAAAAACTTTTTTAAATAAATAATGAAAGAAGTTGCATGACTTACATTAAGGAAACAAGAGACGTTTTAAAATGGAACTATGATCAGCTATCAGATGAGTCATTCTGGTGTGAGAATAAATGCTGTCCACAGTCAGTATATCCCTCGGATATCTGAGGTCCTCAGTGATCTTAGCCATGTGTGAGCTGTAAATAGAGAAATATATGCCGGGGCACAGTCTCTCAGATCCTCCATGATTAGGTTGCTTAACAGTTTAGAGGATGCTTTGAAAGTGAGATTCCTCCTCTCTTTAACTCATTGTCACGTTGTTTTTCAGGTCTATAGATTCTGCCTCTAATCTGTTTAGCTGTACTTAAATTGGCTGCGTTGACATCTCCTCGTTTTAAAGCTCGGATTCCTTTTTCCCCCTGGTCGAATACCCTTTCACGTAACTTAATATGCCATTTTGGTCTCCCAGGGACAATAATTGAGTTTAGGCGAAGTTTAAATAGCTTAAAGGACAGGGAATACAGATGGGCATCTCTGTGATTAACAAACTCCAGCCCAAGG
Source organism: Lateolabrax maculatus (assembly GCA_031216445.1). NCBI lineage: Eukaryota > Metazoa > Chordata > Actinopteri > Acropomatiformes > Lateolabracidae > Lateolabrax > Lateolabrax maculatus. Next base: position 23,484,871 of record CM062196.1, on the reverse strand, counting down.
TCTCTGTGTCAGGCACTGGATTAGGACATTACGAAGAGAATGACAGAGCTTTTTGGCACTTTATTCCCTCTCAATAACATTCTTTCACATATTAAGTTAATTCCACCCCTAGGTAGGGACTTTATCATGCAGAAGACCTTAATCCACTGTTGTTGAGTCCATCTCACCCGAGCTTTGATGAAGCCCCCCTGCTTTTCTGTGGGTGCAGCAGGCCTTGGTAAGACAAAGCACCCGTGACAGAGACAATAAGATGCAGCTTGAACCACAACAAAAAGAGGTTTCATCCATTGGAGTGGAGAGAAGAGGTGTTGTTGAAGAAAAAAACGAGGAAAAAAAAAACATCAAAGGACGAAGAAAAAGAAGACAAATTCACATAGAAGTGCCAACACTTCTGATCAAGAAAATGATCACTATTAACACTGTGAGTGCTTTTATTAGGTGTAGAAGGCCCAGCCCCACTGATCTCTTGTATAGCACTTTATCTGAGGGCCACCTTTGACCCCCTGTTGAAAAGCCCCAGTTGATATGATGAGCGTAAGCTTTGGGTGTTCTTTTAGATCTCATATTGGTACTATCCCCAATTGAAAAGGCGTGTTTGTGGTGCCAGCAGCCAATTTATCCTTTGGCTTCTGTCACTCTGCATGGGAAAAAAGATTAGTAGTCAGTTCACCCCCCCCCCCCCCCCGCCCCCTACCTCTTGCAAAATGACCACCAAGGGAAATTGAAAAGTCAGAGCTTGAGACTTTGAGACTTCAAAAACATATTAAAAAGTTTTTGTGCCTCTAATTGATTCACTTAGCCAGTGTTCAACAGGAGGTTGGAGAAGTTAGAGTGTTTATACCGATCTCAGATTAGATCAGGTTTGAATGATTCCTTCAAATAAAAGAGAATCAGACTTTAATTGTTTTTCACAGTATGGACACAGTAACAAAAAGCTGAGCAGAGCATATGAGCAGTCCATTGACCGCTCTGTTGAAAACATCTCTGTTGCACCACTGAATAGAATAATTAATTCAGTCACCTGTCTGAACTTAAGCTGTCCATTTGATTGTCAGTGGTGCTGGGAGTCTCTGAAGGTTTTGATCCTTCTAGCGCTAACAGATGGTTGTTGTGGCTCGGCCTGGGCTGGGAATCGCTCCTGAAGAGCAGACAGAGGGTTGCAGGGGGAAAATCCCCTGTTGCCGTCCCTAAGAAGACCATAAGCTTGAGCAGAGAAAAAGAAAGGGCCTGCTACTGGTGCTAATTACCCAGAAACCACACAGAAAGTGCCCACTGTCACTAACTGAAGAGGTTCACATCCCTTCTTACACAGATAAAAGGCGTAGTACGAAAACATTTCGCAGGGGACAAAGAAGGGAAGATTACCATAATCTTTTGGTTTGTATCCCCTGTAAGCTGTCCATGTGTCCTTTTCCCTCACTCTTTCTCTTTCTCTTTCTCCTCCTCCTCCACCCTTTCTCGCTCACTCTCCACTGCTCTCTTGTTTCTTCTTGTCTAAAATCTGGTTTGAAGCAGCAGAAATGGTGGGAATTGGCTTTGCAGCCTAAGCCTGACAGTTGTGTTCTTCCCGCCTTCCTGTGATCATCCCTGTCATTGGTGGGCTGCTGTTGGGGTAATCAGACAATGGCAGGCGAAACGAGGTGTCACTGTGCTGACAGACCCCTCTTCATGTTATGTCATTGTTAATCCTCAGCCTTCAGCCCCTCTCCCACTGCTGCTTTCATCCAAGCATTCTCCATGAAGGGGATAGGGGATAAATATGATGCCTTCATATTTCTACATATCAAAGCGCTCTCAAGCGGCTGTTTTCTCCCTAAGTGGCAAGGGATTGTACAGCACACAACTCAGAGCGAGAACTTTTTAAATGAGGACATCACAGCGGCTGCACCGCACTGGCTCCCTGACTGTCCCAGTCACAGGAAGCCTGGACCAAAGCCAGTTGCGCAGCCAGGAAAACAGCCACTTTAAAGGCGTTGCATAAATGCCGTCTTCTCTGACTGTGGATCACCCCAGAGGTCTGATCCTCTTAGCATCGGGGCTGCCTTAGAGCACCTCGGCGAAGCCCATCGGAGACCATGATGAGGCGTCGAGACTCAGCGGAGGAAATGGCTTCAATTAAAGGCAGAGAGTGACGGGTGACACTAAGAGCCCCGTGTCTCTGTGAGAGCAACAGCGAGTGGTAGAGTCTCCAGCAATCATTATCCAGTGCTTTTATAGCATCTGAAAGCTCAAAACATTCAGATTGATGGCAGAATATGTGCTCAGCGTATAAGGCATCCCATAAATGGCTCCGTTTTCGCTCTCTTGCCGTCTGCTTTTTTTGGCTCCTGAGTGGGTGGTTTTGAAACAATGACAGCGAAGCCGCTAGTTTTGGTAAAATCTCAAGTTTATGAACGATTATACTACTTCTCAGCAGCGTGAGGGAAAGTGCTTTGCATATTCCTCTCATGTCAATGTGAGCAAAGTGATTATTTTCATTCAAACATCATAGTCATTACATTTCCTCAACATACCCTTTAGATCAGCTGCTGTTTGGTTCAGTGTGTTTTGAGATTTAAGACAGTGCCTTGTTTCTGTTCACCTGCCTTAAACGCAGGTCGTGGTTTTATTTATCCTTTAAACAAACATTGACTTTTCAGATGTGACACATTCAGCTAAAACACACTCAGCCTTTTCATTTTATTGTTTGGTTTGCTCAGCTCTGATTGCATTTGAAAGTGATGCCACAGGTCTGTTCCTATTGTGTGTGCTGTGCTGTGAGTCGGTGTCTCGTTTTCTTTGACAGCCTCAGTGTGAGACTGATGTTTCAGAAGGTAGACATGTGTGCTCCCTGTAACGCTGTGTTTACAGAGCCTCCCCACCAAGTCTCTGCTCACTGCACACATGGCACAGAAGGCCCAGATGAGATAACAGTTTACTGCTGCTCTTTCTAGTGGATGGCAGCAGCGAGGGAAAGGCAACTGGTGGACGAGCTGCACTATGGCTCAAGCTCTGTTGTTAATAATGAGGAAACTAAATCTGAATCGTGGCCTTTTTCATCACTGTTGTCATGCTGACTAGTCCCATCGTCATCCTAATTAACACTAACCGTAATCACACTTACGTAATATCATTATTGCGATCATCACTATTAACAAGTTGAGCCATGGTAGAAAAAGCATGTAGGCCTAATGATTTGGTTTTCTGTAAATTACAGACTCAAGACAATGTCCGACTTTTGTTTAAAAACTACCAGCAAATATTATTCAAGCTCTAGTATGGCATCTCTTGCAGGGGTCAATATCGCCTGTGCTGTCTCACTAAACCAATCTGTAATGTAAGATTGAGGTCAACATTCAACAAAACGTACCGTCAAATAAACAAAACACACACTCAGACATTTATGAAACTCCAGAATGTCCAATATTACAACTAATCATAAGAATGAGTAGAGAAAAATACATCAATGAACCAAAAAAGTAATTTAATACATTTCAACTCAACCCCTTAATATGAAATGTTGTGATATCAGTCTGATTGTTTTTTCATAATAACACTTTTAAAGGGAATCTTTTGAAAGAAGAAATAACACATAATTCACTTACAAATCCACCACAATAGGTCTGGTATGACCAGTAGCTTATGTTGGCTGATCTTTGTTAACTTAGGTATTGCTAACTGTCTAACTGACAGTTAGCAAAAGGTTAAGGTTAGAAAAAAAGATAGTAAAAAGTTAATTTTAGTTAAAAGTGTATTTTTATTTCATATTTGCAGGGGCCCAGTGACACTTTATGTGTCTTAATGTCCCGCCAATAACCATACCGTTGTCTCAAAATCCCTCCCCCTCTCCCCGTCAGCCAATCACGTGCCTTTAAACTCACTTAGCACCTGAACTTAATAATGGAAGAGACTCGAGAGGGCCTGCTACAAGATGGGTCAAGTGTTCGACAGATGCAACCAGGCTAGATCTGGCACCAGGGAGCTAGTCTTTTCAATGAAACAATATTTGGGTGGAGCTGCACTTTCTCGTAGATATTTCTCCAGCTGGTCTTTTGTCCAGGGTAGAAACACTGGGGACCATTTTGGAGCTCCCAGAGACACCAAAAACCATCTCAGTAGGAACTCAGTACCATCTCAGTAGGAACAATCAGTGGCGTTAACATTCACGGATTAAAAAAAAAAGACACATTACATAAGCCCCGAAACAGCTTTCCTTGTAACACAAGTCAAAATGACAGCAGAAATGTCTGGCAAGGGGGCAAAGACTGGATTGCACTGAGCTGAGCACATGTCTATTTGCTCTCAGATTCCTGTTGCAGTCAATCTGCATCTCTTATTTAACCTGACCGAGCTCATTTACAGGAGACGAAACGGGGAGAGAAGAAACTGGAGTCGTTGCATTTTTAATCCAAGACATTGGGTATGAGATTTTTTTTGACAACAAACAGCACTTACAGGCGTGTTACACACAGAGAGATTTGGATGCCTTACCCTGGAGCCCTGTTGTTGAGAAGCAGGCAGTGAAGTGCTGGCCCTGAACCAGTCAGCTAAAGATCATTCTCCATTAAGGATTTCCTGCGTAAAGTCCGTCACTGAATTTGGGATCTGCACATCAAGCCCTCCCAGGGTTGTCGGCATCATAAATATGCCTCGGAATCATCCAGCTATACTGTTGCTGAATATTAAGTCAAATCTCTAATTGTTTCCGAATCAGCTACGGATCATTTTGGAAAACTGCGAAGAAGAAAAACCTCTTTAAGAGGCTCTGTGGGATTTCATGGCATAAGTGTTTGAACCATAAGCGAGAGTTGCTTTAAAAAGTGTATATATACACACCTAATGCATTTTTTATCCGTCCCAAACTGTAATGGGACTGAGCAGAAGTTCAGTGTTTGGGCACCATCTGAACTAATTACAATCACGATACATAATTGAGAGGCAAATGCATGGAAATCGCTCTACATCACATTTCATTTTAGTGACAAAGCATTTCAGAGCTGCGGGTGACTTTTTGTGTGTTGTAGCTTATGCCTGGGTGGTGCAGTGCTTGATTCTGTGACAGAGTTTATTGAAATGATTTAGTTTGTAGCAGGCTGCGTCCAGGGATTTGCTGTCCAGAGGTGTTGGGTCTGGAATTTGAGCGGCACTTCTTAGTGCTCCATTTTTCCTTTGTTCTGTTTGTCTTAACACATCGTGTTTGCTGGATATCATGCCTTCTTTAATGGTTCTCCGTTAGCTCGTGCAGCCGGAGAATGTGTTTTAAGTGCACTGTTTTCAGGTTCATATTCAGACTATTTCCCATCATCACACTGTAAATGTTGTGCCTCCACTGTATTGTAAATGCAGCCATGTTATTAGTCAATTGGCTCATAATCCTCTGTTAACTAAATGGATCCTGTGTGTACAAATCCCCCCCAGCTGAACCTGTGGCATACTGGCTTTGTGTAAGCTCACACACAAAAAAGGAGCATTTACTTCATTCCCAAAAAGAGAATAACCCTTGGAAATATGGGGTTGTGCTCTATGGTCACTTAATCTATTGCCACCAGATGGGCTGTTTTATTCGATGGATCTTTTCTGCTTAACACAATGCCAAACCCACCTTGTTCATATTCTGCAGCTGCTCAAAAGATTTGGATGCTGCTTACTGCTCTGTTGCTCTGTCATCTTGGATTTGTGCATCTGCGTTGGCCTAAATATGCTTTTTCTCCGGTGTGGCCGATGCTGCGCTCTTATAGAACCCCTTGATCAAAGGATAATGCACAGACTGTCACTTGGCCTCCCTCAGCAGTTGGCAAGAGCACTCTGAATTATTCAAATGCATTCTCATGAATACTTGTGCAGCTTACAACACCGTTGATGGCAAATAACACTTATCTAAATGGAGTAACATATACTCCTCTGTAATTCTTACTCAACACAGTAGTGAGGATTACCTTCATATTTACAGCATTGAGTGCTGACTTTTGGGTGGGGTTTGATCATTATTACGATTAAAAAAAATATCGATAATAGCTGCTTTGAGTACACTTCACTACTAATACTAATGTATTTGTACGTACTGTATGTCAAATTCTGAGGGGTCACATGAGAAAAAGGAATGTTTCTGTTATACAGAATGATACAAATGTTTTCCAGACTTTTCTCAAAATGTTGCTTTTACCTTATAAATACTGGATGCTTCATCAAGCGTCTCAAATTCTCAAACAATCTGAGAAATCACTCTTTGGTTGCATGGGGGACATTGATACTAATCCCAATTTATATTTTATTCTCTTATTTTCTTTAGGCAACCAAATCTGTAAATGATGAACCCTAAATGAGAAACGAGTTGGAAATGAGCATAGTATCATGCAATAAAATGTAATGGTTTTATTATGTCCAATTCTTGCTGCCAGATCCTTTACTTTCCCCGTACAAGGTTCTTGTAGTGTTGATGTCAGTTTGTTTGCAGTCAGGATTTTGGCAAGATTTGGGCCATGTAGGGCTTCATGGGTTTATTAGGCCACTTAGGAAGTGACTGACCCATGTCAAAGGTCACTTCAGGCCCGCCCAACAGGCCGCTCTGGTTCACCTGCTGCAAGCAAGCAGAAACATGGAGAGTGCAGAGAATCAAGTGCCTTTGGACGGATAACCTCTTAATATTTTTGCTTTGTCCTGTGCTGTTGCTACACTGTTTTATGAGTTTGAACTATGCTTGTTTGGTTAAAAATAAATTAACCGTTTCATGTCAACACTGCTACTGTAAAATGAATTTATGTTGTCCCCATAAGGAAAATTTGGGCCCCACCAATACAGAAATTTCTCCAAGATTGTGACTTGTGAAATTGTTTGCGGTTATCCTCTCAGAAAAGTAAAGCTATTGATTTTGTGGGCTTCCGATGTCTCCTCTCTTTCCTTAAGGTGAAATTTTAGAGCTGTGTTACTGACAGAGGTCAGAGGAGCCCATGAAAGACCGTGTGACCGTGCACAAGATTGTCAGGTCATCTTTTCAAGCCTCCTCTGATCTTGAAGCTGTGAACGCATCCCACAGATAGGCCAGCTGAAAAGATAAAGGTTGGATGAGCCTATGCATGAGTCGCTGTTGTTAGTACAACTGGGGGAAGTGCCTATCAAATGTAGTTTTGTGCAGAAAGATTGCATTTGCACTACTGCCTACTCTAAATGTAAGAACACTACCCTTTCTCACATGAGCAGTGTAGCAGTTTTATATAGCTTAGGGCTACACCATGTGGATTTGGCATTAAAATATAACATGTGGGAGTTAAAATCTTTCTTATTTTTTTTTAAATGTAGGCTACTGAGTGGTGACCTCTTGGAGTATCTAATTTGCTTCTAAATGCAGTAGTTAAGGACATTTTATTAAAACATAATATGTGCTGACATGTGGTGACATTAACATAACCATAAGGTATGTATGGTTAAAAAATAATATTCTACACTACTGTGCATCCCATCTATCTATCTATCGTAAGACCCTTTACAGTATGTACAGGATTTTATATTTTTTCAGTGATATTCTTATTAGTAATAAAATGTATCTGGTTTGGGCAAACTGGAAAGCTAACTAGTTAGTTTGCAGCCTTGCTGATTACAACGACCGCTTAAGTAAATTATGCTTAGTAACATATTTGGGACACAAATAATTTGTGGTTTTATTTTTATTTATTTCAGGTCATATTGTAATTAATATACTTATATCCAGATAATTATCTATTAACTGGGCAGCTAGCTAGTTATCTTAAGACCTGTTAAGTGACTTATTATGTTAATGACATACATGAGAAACATCCTGTGCGACTACATTCAAATCTTTATTTTTGTTTTCAGTAATATTCTAATGAATGTACCTTAATGTATATACAGTAATTAATAGTGACATTAGGATTATTATGGTGTCTTTTTCTTCCGGCCAATCAGACAGGCGCTGATGCTGCTTCAGTAATCACACCTTGACTGACACACTGGCTCTCTGGTGCTCGTCTTATCAGCCTCAGTTTACATCACGTTGTTGAAGAAGAGTGAAGGGAGATGAATATTTCAGCAGCTGAGTGAGCATGAAGCACCAGCAGGGCTTCATACCATCTTGTTTGCACTTACTACAGCCATTAAGTTTACAAGCAGCATTTGTATTTATCACCAGGCCTGGATGGTTAGAAGCAATCAAAAACCAAACACAAGGAGAGAAATACAAGGTTCAGGTTGGCATGTGAAGAAAAACTGAGGTGAAGTGCTGACATGCTGATGTCTTAGCAGATAACACTTAAATCATTTTCCTCCAAAACTTCACTGGTAAGGGTTCAAAGAGATATAGCCATAATACAAATTTTTGGAGTAAGTAGTGGTGTTTGAAGTTATTTTATGGGATTTTGCTGTAAGGCCCAGAATTGATTTGCAGAAGGGATAAAAGGAAGATACTTTATCTTCGGAGCTTTGTCGGAAAAAGCTTAGCATCCATTGGTAGTTCCGCCAATATGCCTGCAGGGCATGGAGGTAGGGTGAGAGGGGGGTTGCTGGCATTGACATTATATACCAGAATGAATTGTGCTGAGTTTACACCTCCTGCTGCTTACGTTCTGCTCTTTCATAATCTTTCATGAACCATACAATGTTTTATTTAATGTCCTGGGTCAGAGAGAAACTTGAGAAAAAACAAATTAATAATGAAACACGTAGTACAGGGGAGGGAAAGAAGAAGGAGGGAAAAAAACTTGGTTTGAGGCTCCTCAGCAAACAGGTCAGAGGGACCTTTTGAAGTCTACTGCTTCAGTGCAGTCAATAGTTTAAGAACTTGTGTTATTTCTGAATGTAAGGCCAGCTTGGACTTTTTCCTACCTGAAAATGCCAAATATCTCATTGCTGCTGCCCAGTGTCTCACTGCGGTCCTTGAAAGGCTATTCAAGCAGCCAAGAAAAAGAAAAAAAGAAACCTCAGTACCTCAGGTTGGTACTTCAGTGAAAACAGTCCGTGACCAAGAGATTATTCTGTAAATACTCTTTGGTTTCAAAACTGTAGAGCACTGTATTTGCAACACTAAATGAAATGGGATCTTGGAGGTTATTAATAAACACGATAAACATGCACTGATGTTCGAAATGTCTGTGAAAATATTATTCCACATCATTTCACCCGGTGCTTGTTCCCTCTGCCCCTTTGACATAAGCTATTGCTATCAGTACCAAAGGGAGCAAGCATATGCCACAGCCATAATGTTTGTACTCCCTAGTGAATCCTCATTTGCCGTCTGTTTCAATGTGTAAGGAAAGCCAGCTCTTGGCCTCTCTGTCTCTCAGGTCTTAATTGCTTAATTACAGTCATTATTTGAACTGGAAGCAAAATCACCTGGCACCCTGACACCATGCACCACCCTTACTGACGAGAGAAAAAGAAAAAAAGGCTTTTTGAAAAAACGAGTGGATGTTGCGGGGGTCTCTAGAGGCTCAATGAAGATACCTAGTGTGTGATCCACGGGGTTCTGATGTATTCGCACACATACACAAGACAGCCCGCATGCATATACAGTACATCCACTTGCATGTATCTGAATTCCCCACGTCTCCAGGACATTTCAGTGCTATCAGATGAAAAAGCTCCATGTCAGAGCCTCACTACCTTCAGAGGAAGGTCCAGGGGCTGTGTGACTTATTCATGACTATCCCGGTGCTCTCCGTCCCGGGTTTCTCCGCCTTGCTCTGTAACCTGTGTTGGCTCACAGACCAGCTCTTTGCCTTTTCATATGCTGCAGCTCACTCATCCTGTTTAAAAAGTAAACAGTAGGTTGCATCTGTGCAAATAATTAATGTGCAGGGAGAGAGAAAGGTGTTTATGTGGGGAAATGAGATGGCATTAACACCTACTCCACTATGGAATTAGCACCCGTTGAAGGTCTATGCAGCCCTTACCACACATATTTCACCTAAGGCGTTTATTAATATATTTACTTTTTACCATTTGTCATTTTTTGTACATCAGAGATCTCTTAGACTGGTCATGTTTCATGCTGTAATTAGGCATGTATCTCTTTGGTTGAGAAAGAGACCAGCAGTTAAAAGAAAAACCATGGTTACACATGTCAGCTCTCAGGTGTGAATGTCTGGGATGGTGTTAATTTGAACCAGGACATTACTGGAAATGAGCACATGAGGTTGGGTGACATTACTTGGAGAATAAAGGGTAGCGATGTATTTTGCCACTAAAAACGATGTTCGTTAACAAATAATATGTCAGTTATTTTTTGATTAATTGGTAAATCAGTCAAAATGCCTATCACAGCTCCAAATACCAAGGAGATTCAATTTATAATGATTTTCAGCAGCAAATTGTTACATTTAAGCAAATGTTCCAGATCCATCAAATGTTCAGTATTTTTAGCCATGGCTCTGTGGATGGCAAGGTCGGTCAGTCAGTCGGTCGGTGGGTCCACAACTTCCAGACTGAAAAATCTCAATAGCTATTTCCATCTCGTGTCAGCACCAAGTTTTAATTTGTCCAATACTTTGGTTTTTGTAACCAAATACCTGCAACACTGCACACCATTCACGATAGGCTCTGATGCACTTTGTGATTGGTGCTCGATTAACAACTTCTGACAGGCTTACACAGTAATCTATGATGTGATAATAGTAGGCAGTACACCTACTGAACATAAGCATGTTAACGTTGTCATTGTGACCTCGCTGATGTTAGCTCAAAGCACCACTGTGTCCAAGTACAGCCTTTCAGAGCTGCTAGTATGGCTTTAGACTATTAATCTTGTTTAAAACAATGAATCAATTATCAAAATTGTCATCACTCAATTTTCTGTCCATCAACTAGTCAATTTTCTGACATATTTTCAAATATTTTAAATTGTTACATTATAGTCAAGCTCACAATGCTGCAGTATGCCGCTATTGTATAGCAGCAGTTAAACTAATGGTTTAGGCTCTATTCTAGCCTGGCTTTATTCATCTTAACAGTAGCCGACTGTGTACATGATTTAGCATGACAGGTGTTATGCTTACTATATGGCAGGAATACACTTCAGCTGTATTTAAATATATCTGGCTAATGCCCCATAAAATAGTTCAGCCATCTGAATCTTTCAAGACCCCACTCTAAGCCACTTCTTTGAGACTTCTTTTTAATCGCCCATGCTTAAATGTTAATTACACATACCTCTCCCAAACACACTTTTTTTTTTCCTTTGTCAGGGGCTTTTTGTTAGAGAAATATGTTACTAATGGCTTATGAATTAATAAGAAGCCAAACTGAATTAGACTTTCATGCAAGGTGATTGTAAAGAGCTTGAAAGCCCCAACATTTTATTCAGATTTCAAGATTTTCTGGACGAGTGGGTTCCTTTTTTCATGTGGCCTATAATGCATCCTTTGTCATCATCTCTCAGCAGTGATTTAGGCTGTGGGATGTTCTTGGTGTAATTTACTTACCCAAGCAGAGCCATTAATTTTCTATTATTGTGAAAAGATGATTCGTGTTTTGGAGGCTGTCTTGATTATTTATTTAGATACACAGCAGGGAAACACGAGGCAGTGGCTAATGGAATATAAAGTCACAGGCCTCATTCCCATTCTGACATTTAACTACAGAAGCGGCACATGTGTTAATGTGTCCTCCCCAAGCACCTTAATTCGAGTTGAAATTCCTAATGGAACTCGCTATCTGTGCTGGGCCTTTGAGACAGTGAGGGAGAGGGAGGGGGACACCAACTTAACACATAAATTCACTTGTCTCAGTCTTGGCTGTGCGTCTAGCGACTTAAATGCTCCACTGGTTGTATGTCTGGAGGGAAATGACAGCAGATAGTAGCAATTTTACTTGCACTGTTGCCTCCTATCATGGTTTTATACAGTGACATGATCTTTGCTTTACTAAATCACAGCTATTCGTATTTTTTAGGGGTTTTTTTATATACAAGGGTACAAGGTTAATTTATTGTCATTGTACAACACAGAGTTGTACAACGAGTTGCAGGTATAGTCCCATTTTTCTACTTCAGAAAAATAATGATTATTTATGGTGGAGTGTGGAGGATGAGTTGAGGGGTCTCACAGCCTGAGGAGAGAAGCTGCTCTGTGGTCTGGTGGTACGACAGCAGACACTTCTGTATCTCTTGCAGCAGGAAGAACAGGCTGATATCACTGATGCTCAGTAGATGGGTACCAATGATGTACTGGGCATTTTTAATCACCCGCTGCAGAGCCCTCCTGTTCTGGGCCTTGCGCATCCCAAGCCATTTAGTAAAGTTTCCAGTTAGGATGCTTTCTATTGCTCCTATAAAAGTTGACAAGAACTTGGCGTTGGAAGTTTGCTTTTTAAGTTTCACCTTGATGTGAGATGTCTATGACAGGTTCTCTGTGATGAAAAATGGAGGAACTTTGTAATAAAAACTTATCATAAGGCACTATTTATACATGTTTGTCCCTAATGGCTTTATTAGTGTTAATAAAGTATTTACTAATGCTTTATAGATCAGTTATAAGCCATTTTAAAAAACTGCTTTTGGGCTGCCAGGTTGTGAAGAATCTATCTTGCTGGTGAGTAATTCATAGTCAAATAATTAATAAATACTCATAAGTATGCACTTAATAGTTCATTAAAGGAATAGTCTAATATTTGGGTAAATATGCTTGCTTACTTCCTTCCCAAAAGTTAGGTGAGAGTATCAGTACGACTTTAACTGTATATTAGTCTATCAAACATAAGGCTACAGCCAGCAGCCGGTTAGCTTAGCTTAGCATAAAGGCTGGGAAACAGCTGGCATGGCTCTTTCCAAAGGTAAGAATATCAGGCTATCAGCACCTCCAAAGCTGAATAATTAACACTTTATGTCTTGTAAAGGGTAATAAGCCACTCATTCTGCACTCACACATATTAAATAAGTAGTTACTAAAGGGTCATGAGCTTTTCACTTTTTACCAAGCAAGTTTCCTGTTGATTTTTCACAACCTGGCAACCCAAAAGTTGTTAGCACTCGATAACGTAATTTGGTTAGAACTTACACACCTTTTTCAGAGTCATAACTCTGTTAAATCTGAACACACAGACATGATACTCTCTGTTAAATCACAGTGACTTACACTCTCTGTGGGTTTTCAAAATGTCTGAGGTTTCTGAGGTTTCTGGATAAATGTCCATAAATCCACTTCAGATCTTGCCTCATAATCATCACATTTGAAACTCAGCATTTGTAAAAACTGTACAGTAGTACAACTACTAGTACAACTCACATGCCATTTATTCTTATTAATAAATTATTTATGAATTATTTATAAAATCATCAGTTCATTTCATAAACCTTAAAGAGTACCTTATAAAACTGCTACTAATATTTGTATATAATATGGTGTTCTGAGGGACGAAAAGTTGAGCAAAACGCAGTCCCACTTAAATGAAACTATGCTGAGAGGGCAGAAACGTTTGCATGATGCGTTGGTTGTGAATCACGGACTTGACACTCAGTTGTTATTACAATTAATGACAGCTTCTCATCTGAATGACTAACATGTGATGAAGTGGTATGACTCTTGCCTTTTTGGCTTTCCTCCAGTGCAGTGGCCAGGCTCAGTCAGGCTTGTTCACTTCACTCCAAAGGACATCTAGTGGTTACACACCCTACCGACTCACTCCATCTCCACTGCCTTCTGTCTTGCAACCCCTGCACAACCTCGCAGCCAGAATTGTCTAAGGTAAGAGTTGTAAAGAGTCATATCCTGATCATGAATAGTATGTTCTTCAAGGATGAAAATAGCCGTTAATTTAAACAGTGCCTTTTAGAATAAAGCCAATAGAAATTGATCTCATAAAAGACGTGATGGGACGTAGAGCTGACTGGCACAGTTGTAATCTCAGTATGAACGTGGTGCAGGCTGCCGGATAATTAAAGAGAAGAAGCAGTAAGGACATGGCTATTAGTAGGTTAATTAGGCAATAACGAAAGAGATACCTCAGGTTACTGTGGGCTTTAGCGCAATATGATTCCTCTGTGAGCGATATAAGGTGGGTGTTAAATTTAATCCTTGCACATTAATAGAGAACGGCATACCTTCCAGTCAATTATTGCCAAAAGACTTCACCTGCTCTGCACAGTCACAAATGGAGAATTCAGAATAGATTCTATTTGGTGGCTGTCCACTCTGATTAGTTTGATGAAGCTTACAAAGCTTTTAGAGGGGATATTTGCAAATTTAGCAGGTGGCACATATCATTCTCGGATCTCCTTATTAGAGAGACTGAAGTGTTTCATTTAATGAGTAATTCATTTCCAGCTACTTTTTGACCCACTTTGACGGAAGTAGAAGTACGGCGTCTAGCATTTTAAAAAAGCCACTTCATGGCAGTTTCATAACCTTGTGTGAGTGTGGCGCTGTCCCAGTCGCCATTCAACGCCGCCCTCATCTCAATTTAAATATTTCATTTAATTATAAATCGTTGTTTGCTGCGATCAATATAACCACTGACTTGGAGCGTTTACAACCTGCTGTTCCAGAGAACTGGCCTGCAGATGTTAGAAGTCAGAGGACGGGTGAGGTCAAAGGTCAGTGTCCAGCTTTATCCTTCTCAGGTTAGAGTGACAGCCAAACCGTGCGCTTCATCCACCCCCTCTAATTGACTTACAAATGCTGCGGCGCTTTCGGTGTCAAGTAACTCACAGCATTAAGTACAGCTGTGAAGTCAATATGACTTTATTAGTGGCGAGGTCTCCATTGACAGGCCCTACTTGCACTTATGACCTCGGCTAACTGTGATCTACTGTCCAGAGACCGCTCCTCTCTCCTCTTCTCTTCCTTCCTCCCTCTCTCACTCTGTCATTATCCTACCTCTCAATGATCATGTCACCCCTCTGACTCCAAATCCCGGAAGAGCGCAGGCGGCCAGGAAATTCGACATTGTTGCTTCCCTTTTTAGGAGTCTATCGGTAAACCTTGCTAATCCACAAATCCAACCTTGGATTTGAGCCGCTGAGTCTGAAGGGAAAGTAATTGGGTTGTTGCTAATAATTGGATTTTCTGCTGCTTGGTTTAAAAAAAGAAAAGAAAAAAACCATAACAACCGATGTCCAGGCAAGAACAAGCCTGCACCCCCTTAAGCTTCAGTTCATAGGTTGAAGCAGGCCCCAGGTTGCGCATATAAAATGATTAACATTTAAAATCTGCTTTCAGCCTCTGTGTTTTAAATAGTACCTTCTTGAAAGCTCTAATTTTTGGTAAGTATGTTGTAAATCCTCATTATATGACCTGAAAGGGTCATTAATGAAAAAAAAGTCATTAGTTGCCTACATTACAGCTCAAGCAGGAGAAAGGTGACCCAAGGGTGAGAAAATCACTGAAATACATAGAGATCTCATCGTTTACTGAAGAGCATTTCCATTAAATGCTCCTTTATACTTCTACTTCACTACAGTCCAGAGGCAAGTAATGCACTTTTTACTCCACCTCATTTATTTGACAGCTATAGTTAGTAGTTACTTTACGAATAAAAAATTTACATACAAAACATATGATGAACTTACTAAATCTGATGTATTGTTACAGACTGAGCTATCCAACAGTATGTAAAACAGATAAAATTAGCTCCATCTCCACTAACTACAACAGTAAAATGCTACTTACAGTACACATTAATGCATCAGTAATAATAAATAATAACATAAAATTGGGTGATAATTACTGAGGGCATTTTTGTTAATAATATATACTGTTACTCAATACAAGACAGGGCTTTTTACAGTATTTTTACTTACTTTTACTGAATTAAAGGAACTGAATACATCTTACACCACTGCACATGCAGCAAAAGTGATTCATGGACCAATTTAAAGTTTAAACAAGGAGCTGAAGCATTGAAATTTGTCAACAGATTTGTTGATCAATAATATTCAACTGCTACAGCACGATCAACAGCTTCATAAATGAAACAGAAATTTTGGAAGGAGTGCTCAGATCCTTTACTTAATTTGTTATTTGTAAAAATCCTACTGAAGTTGAAGTACAGAAGTATTATCAGCTAATTGTACTAAATGTATCAAAAGTACTAATTTACAGAAGCTCATAATAGTACTCCTACTGTATAAAGAAAAATGACCTCTTTAAGTGTTCTATTATTATATATTTTATGAGTTAATCATTACTAGTGAGGTGCCAGACAGACCAATTGATGCTTTAATAAGCAGCATTGTACTATTGTAGTTGGTCAAGGTAGGGTTGTTTTTAACTACTTTATATACTGGTAGTGTCACCTGTAACAATGCACCATTTTTCATGTTTAAGTTGGAATTAAGTTGATATTAGTATGTAAAATCGTAATATACAAAGTAATTAAAGCTGTGAAATTTAGTGGAATAAAATGTACAAAATGTAGTATAACATAGTATATATTGGATATACTCAAGGTAAGTACCCAGAAATTACCAAAAACTTAGTTACATTCCACCTCTGACCACTAGATTAAGTTTCGGAAAGTTATTCCTGAAATATAAAATTTCCTGCTGGAATGTTCTTATGTACTTCTTGTGGACAACATTAAATAAACTGCATGTTTAAAAGTAAACTTAGGCATACAAAGTGACCAGTATTACTTTGGTAGTTATGAAGGAGAAATGGCTCCTGGCAGTCTCACTTTTAGAACCTGTATTCATGGGCTGGTTGAAAAAATCTACAAGAAACCATGGGCAGCTACGGAAATGAGCAGCGCACCACATGTCGGGTCTGTGGATAGACCAAGGGAACAACAATGCTCCCTATCGTGACTTTGAGATCCCAGCCCAGATTATTGGGAAGCAGCAAACTTCACGTTGCTTTAAGGGAATAGTGGAGGGCTCGCTGCACTCTCCTGCAGCTTATCACCACCCCAGATGATACAGTGAAGTCATCCTGATTGTTTTCCCTTGTGATGCCATTAGATCCAGAGACATACTGGCTTCACATTGCACTACTCTAACGGCCAACATCTACCAAACAAGTTCTCTATACTGCAAATCCATAGGCTCCTACAAATGTTATTATACTGTAGATCCCTGCTGGGTCCATACAAAGTCAGTTTTGTGTTGGGAAAAGCCGTCTAGTGCGAAAGGCAAAAGGCAGAAAAAGTGCAAGATTTCATACTTGTAGTTTTGTTAGGTGGATTTTTAATTATTTTTTTTCTAAACTTGCTCTTCTGAGGGGATCTAATAGTCATATTAGTGTTCTTTTCTTTTCAGGGTGTAAATTATACCAATGGAGTTGGATGTCTGGTGAGGGAAAAGCCTCAGCATTCATTCATATTACTCAAATATGGTAAAGACATATGGTTTTGTTTTTTTTGTTCCAGTTTTGGTTTTTGACAGTTTTCCAGTCAATTGTGCAACAGTTTCTTAAGCTGAAAATAGGACAAAACACTGCAATTGTAGTATACTAATAACATAATAAAAATACTGTATTAATACCACTTTTGTAGTGGTGGTAACGGTAGCATTTCTACTAATAGCATTAACATAGCCTCACAGACAGCATCTATCCCTCAAAGATTGAGATGTGGGTGAGGAGGACAAGAGGCTCAGGCAGGAAATCTGCTCCCCATCATTTTCTGTATTACTGTGCACAAAAGGTCAAAGCTAAAAAATCTTCATGGAGCGACTACAATTACATATGATTTTTGCAAGAGCGAGAACAAAGAGCTGAAAGAGCACAGGCCTTTTCTTGCAGTAATTTTCAGAGAGCTCTAATTTTGTAATACAAAATAAGGGCAAGTTAGAAGCACTTGGTGATCCTTGAGTAATGGAAAAAAACATCCCGTAGATTATGGAGTCTGAAATTAGTGAGGCATTGGAAGTGTATTAACACAACAAAGGCAGGGGGTAGAAAGCACAGAGGAAGGCAAGTGTGTGTATGTAAGCAATCACACATGCATACACACCAAACATTTGGATCCATGCTTAGAAACACATAGGCCATTGTATATGGACATGGTAGTGAATGAGTTTACCAACATGTATTCTCTCTGTAATGGTCCCTTCACTGTACCGGGCTGAAGACCTGACAATATACTGTGAATGAAATGTAAACATGCACAGTGGCACTAAGAGCATCCTCTGAGTCGCACACTTAACTACAGTATGTCCACGCAAATCTGAGTTGCCTGTCCTGCCAGCTTTCCATAGGCCGTGCTGATGAGATGCAATTCATAATTTATATCCTGGCATTTTGCTACAGCACTGGCCAAAAGTGAAACAATAGCATTTTCTGCTCCCAAAATAGCATATGTTCATGACCATGCTCTGCTTTGTTTTCACTGGAAAATTAGCAGGTCTGGAGAGAACAGCAGCAACATGCAGTATATGATGTACAAAATTCTTTATTCGATTGAAATATGCATAATACTCAAATTCCTTGTATTTTCTTAAACTTGCATATATGTATGTATATATGTGTGTGTACATATATATTATTTATTGATATGTTGTATGTTTGGTTTGATATAGGTGAAATAATGGACACCAATTGTTATAAATGGTGTAAAATAGAAAATATATATCTATTTGATATTATTACATTTAGGTTGTGGTCAAAGCAATTCAAAAGTAACTGAAAGTAATTCAATTTTGTTATTACATTATTATGATCATTTTCACTCGTCATTCACAACATTACAACGTGTCATCAGCACTTTTTACAGTTACGATGTTTCTGCTTCAGTTTTTGTAGAAAAAATGTCCTGCCTAAAGGTGCCTTTAGTTGTTGAGCTCTTTCTATAGAAAACAGGCGTAGTCCTGTTTAATACCTGAAGATGTATATTTATGTTTTTGTCCTCTGTCCAAGTTAAAGACCAGTAAAGTATAAGAAAAGTCAGTTATTATGAATGTGATTACTGACATTAGTCACCTATGGGGCCTTTCTAAGAGAAGACAAGTGGCTCTGCTGTAATTATGATTATGTTGGTTGATGAAATAGAAATCTGCATGCTGTTTAGAAATGAGGTTGTTAATAGAGCAACACTGGGAACTTTTGATTTCCTTTTAAGCAGCAACAACAGAATGAGGGAGACTTTGGTCTCCCACCATTGTCCACCCAAGTTCCCTCTTTTGGTTTTCATGTCTCAAAAGCTTGCATTGTCTCCCAGGACACAAATAAATCTGTGTTCTTCCCTTTTCATCTATGTTGGGAAATAATTAAAAAGGGAGTGCTGAATTGTGTACAAGCTGGTTCCTCTGTTCAGTAAGCCACCTTCATCTAAGAAAAGCCCCCCCCCCCCCCCTTTATAATATGTTCTGCTCTGTTTAAGATTGAGATCAAATACTCTCTCATAGAGCTAGGGTAATTAGATTTCACTATGTAAATGGCCTTTAAAGCACACTCAGAGTGTGAGATGCTGTGCTCACATTTGTTCGCTGCACTGCTGCCTCCCTCAGGTCATTTGTGTATGAATCACTTGGCATCGCCCTGCACTGAAACACACAGCAATGCCACAGAATCTAGCCCACATAAACACTGACAGGAAAGCATTCATATTAGCTAGTCAATGAGTCATTTGTAAAGCACTAAAAACATAAATTTTATTCATAATTTCTCTACAAATTTAAAAGCAGTGTAATGTCATTTGTTTTTTGTGATTATATTTGCCAAACTAATTTGTAAAAAGAGCCTGACCTACAGTTACAACTAATAACCAATTTAGTACTGTGTGATGTCACCCAGCATAGTCTGTTTGTCTGTTGTTAAAGCAGATGAGTGTTACATTTCCTTAATATATTTAGTAAAACATCCTTAAAAACATTGCAAAAACACAGCATTAAAAGGCAAAAATATTAGTCCCCAAAATGAACAAAATCATTTGCCAGATTTTATGCACTTCATAATATAATCAATTTCTAATTCATTTAAAATGGTTGTTTTGCAAAGATGAGTAAACAAAAATGGCTTTAAAAATCAACCCTCATCCTCATCATCTCAAACAAGTAGCTGTGAATCTGGCCACATCCGTATGTGTATAATTGAGATATGCAGTAGCTTTAAGTGATGGATTTGTTATTATTATTTAAATGTCATCTTTTTTTTGGGGGGGGGGGGGGGGGGGGGGGTATTTAAGGGTGGGGGATGCGCCTGTCTTGCTTGTGAGGAAGAGACAGCAGCTATTGTCTTGAGGAGACAAAAGGAGTGGTGACATCACTAATGTTTCAAAAATAAACAGCAGGCTCCCATTATGTGGTACAGTTAAAGCCTGGAAAGGAGACCATATGTTAGGCTGAGGGCTACGCTGCTGAGAGTAGCCACGCATTTCATATCACTGACAAGTCTCCTCTCCCTCAGCCTTGTCAAACCACTGTTGTAAAACAATTAAGCTCCTATTAACATATATTTTATTAATTGCCCTATCAACATGGAAACACAAAGACATGTAAATGCCCCAGCCTGACAGATTTAGAGGAGCGTAGCGTGGCAGCTTTCTCACAGATAGTGACAGCTGAAGGAATCAGGTCAGATTATATGAGCATGGACAACTCAACAGATTTGTTTGCTATTGATAGCAGCAATCAATTCAATTAGCTGCCTCTCATACGTTGAATGGCTGATGAGATTAGCAGAGGTAGTGTTTTGTCATTTATTGTTTAATGTATGCATGGATTTCTCTTTCAAAAGAAAAAAAAGCTCTTGATTTTTTTTTTTTTTTCTTTTTTCATTGTGCAGTGACTGTTTCATAATTATTGCCTCACAGCTTTCTATTTCCTCTGGAGTAATTGGACTGCCCTGTTAGATTATCCGGTCTAAATTGCAATACTAATTATAAAGCCTAACAGTTGTGTCGCATCAATAGTCAATTAGGATTAATTAAGATAGGAAGTGACAGCTGACGATTAAGCGCATCAGTTGCAGTTCAACAATGTAGAGGTCAAATGATCAAGTTCTTATCTGTCATCGCATGTTGAGCCTCCTTTCAAAAATGCTTATGTTTTTTTCTGCTAACATGTAATGTTGTGTAATCACATGCATGGGCTGCTTTGCAGTTTTATTATTTCTTTTATTGTATGCAGATCCAGACACGGACCATTGTTATCTTGTCCCAGTGGCGGGAGAAACGATTCCATAATTGATTATGCTTCTAATTACAAAGCATACAATTAGTGGAAGTTATTGATAGTTCAGCATGTGCCTTTTAACCCCCCGAAGCTGTCCGTCTACTCCCAGAGGAGATGTGTGTCCTTCTGTGTGTTAATGATGGAAACGACTTTTAGATAACAAGGGTGTCCCAGACAATCAGCTGTGTTTACACAGTGACCTGGACATTAACTTACTTGGCCTCTGCATCCCCCCTGCCTTTATATATGCCAGCATCACCTTAATTACATAGCACCCAGCCAGACCAACTAAGGCTTCTACCACATCAACAGGAAGTGGAGAATATCTTTAATATTTTAACAATGATAATTAAACTGGGATTGGGCTTTTTATTTTCCTTCAAATGATACTTTTCTTTTTAAATTGGCCCTCAAATGGCAGCTCTGAGAAATAATACTTGTCAAGATGTTTTCCAGCGATACGACATATTTCATGGCCAAACTCTGTGCAATGCAATGTTATAATAGTTAGCCTCAGACATTTCCAAATGTCAGGAAAGCTGTTTCAGCACTCTTTCACTATCATCTCAGTTAGGGACACTTACCTGCACTACCTTAAGTGTGCAGTGAGTCCCAACCTTTTTCTTATCTGACGTAGCCTCACATCATCATCAGATGCACTCAAGCACCCCTGCGTCAATGCTTCCCGTCATATTTCACAATTTTTTGTACAGTTGAATTGTCAGTGTTTAGCTTGGCGTAGTCAAGTTTGCATTATCCATTACCTTAAGCTCACCATGTCCAGTAGTAATCATCACTTTTAGCTACTTGTTTCAAATGTTTATCTGTTACTTTAAGGTAAGTATATTATAGTTTCCATGCACTCTCAATGGCACACACTTGGTCATGACTGAGGTTGGTTAGATGTTTGGCAGTTTACTAAAGATCTGCAGCTGGCAATTTCAACCTGCAATTTGTAATCCTATTTGCATGTTTATTCTCCTCCTACACACAAAAATGTGGATATACTTATGTATTTCAACTATATATAATATTTATAATTATTTGAGAGAATTTGAACCACAATATTTTCAGAAGTGCACAAGTACCCTCTGGGGTACAGATTCATTGATCTCCATATCTTTAAATATATTCTATTACAATTGTTGATTTTTTCTGGAGATAAATCTGTATGTTGCACAAAATCCTCCTGATTGTTCAGTAGCAGATATGTTGTAAGCAAGTGAAAGGACTGTGTTCAGTCCAGTGTAGTGAGTCTCTAAAAGGGCTGGAGTGCTAGGGGGCATACTTACCCTTGAGCTCCCAGAGGAGCAATGTTATTATTGGTAATAAGAAGCGATAAATACAGTGTGAGGGAAGCGTATGCCTCCAATGAAGTTACACTCCACTGGGTGTAGGCACCTTTGAGAGTTGCTGTAGATGAATTTCCGCCTGTCTTTCCCCCAGAAAAAAAAAACAAAATCCTTTTAGCATTTGTGCAAAAGCTAACAAACAAGTTTGTTAAGAAATGTTAGTTTAGGACATCGCAGATTCTGTAGCACAGAGGAGCGTGGCATCTGTGCTTATGACAATTTCAATAGTTTAATCTTTCAGCGAGGGCGGTGGAGTGGGGAGCGATGCTAAACTACTGTCAAGACAAATATTTCCAACAGAGTCCACTTGTATAATGGAATGAAAAAAAGATATATAAGCAGGCACTGAAAGTGTTTCTTCTGCCTCTTGCCCCTCGGCATCAGGCTTTTTCCTTTCCTTATCCAGCACAAAGAGTGCATTGTTAGCAGGGCCATTACAAGCAGTCTTGACTACACTGGACAACATATGGCTCAAGGGAGAAAGCTATAGATTGCAGGGATGGGAGAAATGGGAAAGTTCATCAGACCCATCTCATCTGACCTCAGTTGGTTCTGGGGGAGAATGTGCCGGGACGCTAGAGCTGAATAGACAGATTTTCCAAATGCTTTGAATTCCGTTAGGATAGCGAGAAAGAAAAAAGCAAGATGCTCAAAGAAATGGATTTGGCCTATAAAGTGTAAGTGGCGTGATGCCCATTTCTTCAGAAGGATGACATTAGGGGACTGGTTTTATTGATGGCTGCACAAAAAGGGGTAAAAAGTGCACACAATTAGGAGTCAATTGAAGGACTGGAGGATTAGGGTTGATATATTTTAGCCCTATAGCTTTAGGTCTTTCATTTTGCAAATACAAAGAAGGAGAATGGAGCAGAGTGTTCATCCTTAAATGCCTTTTTTCCTCTGTTCTTTTATTTATTTTATTTTATTATTGTTTTTTTTTTTTTTTTTTTGTGGATGATAACCACGACCCCTCTTGGAACAGATGTATTACTTATGACACCCCAGTTTTCATCCGTTCAGAATTTTTACATTAGAGTTAAATCTCTGCAGCTGGAATCTCACGGCTGAGTTAGCCGGAGCCCATAAAATATTGAAACCTTCAGAGCCACTGGCAGGCAGGTTGAGGGGAGTTCATGTCCAAAGCCAAGCTTCAGATTCACAGACATCCCAATAGGAGTGTACTACAGAAAAAAGCACTAATAAAAATTTCATTGAAATGAGACGGGGATATTGCTAGCATTCTCCCCAGCATCAGTATGAAATCTTAATCTGAGTTAATGGAAGAGATATGAAAGCCTTTCTCAATTCAAACACAAGCGGTGCATAATTTATAAATTATTGTCAGAAAAGTGATTCCACTCTGAGATTTACTCTCTTCTAGATGGAAGTGAATTCAGCAAGACAATAAGAAAACATAGTCTGTATGACCTCTAATGCCAGGAGATTTTACAGTAGAGCTGTCGATATAATCACGTAAACTGGCCTTTTTCTTTCCTTTTTTTTTTTTTTTTTTAAGAAACACTGCAGCACCGCTCAGAGCGAACAAATACGAGCAGAAGCTTTTTCTGGCAAGCCACAGACCGGTGCAGAATGAGTAAATAAAACAGCCTCCGGAGGATGGAGTGTAAGAATCCTTTGTCCTGAAGGTTGACAGTTTACTAAAAGCTTCATAATGTCTCAAACATGCCGTCTCAGTGATGTAGAGGAGCCGAGTGTTATTTTAAAAAGCCTTTCCGCCCCGTCTTACCCTCGCTCACTTTTTTTTACTCCAATTACACAAGATATGTTTGCATGGCATGCTCTGTGGTTAATTCACAGTGACAGCTTCCTCTTCCTCCCGCATGTGGAGCGTAATAGAAACGGTGTCCCATGCTGGAAAACATTATTCACTAATGTAGCCTCAGCGTGTCCAGCGTGGAGCTCGGGGTTGTTCCTACTCCATTACATGGCAGGGAACAGGTCCTGATTAGGATTAGCACATGTACTCCCCCCTCCCCGAAGACAGCCAAGTTCAATCATCCTGACTACTGCACTCTATTCACACTCTGCAGCCTCTCTCAGCGAGGCCTCCAGCCTTACGGTCCCTTTCATGCAAACGCTTGTGGGACACGCTTTAACAGTCCAAACTGAATGAGGTATCTTTCATTTATTTTCCTGAGCTCATTTAGGAAAGGACTAGTCTGCCAAACATTACATATGAATTCAAACACTGTTTACATTATTGCTTTGAGATTAATATTAGAACTTAGTTAATTTCCATTAATAATCAGTTTATGTCTAAAACACTAAATCATGTGATAATTTTAGTGCATTTTTAGAAATGATAACTAAAACCAAAAGCAGTGGCTTGATGTAAGATTTTATATACAGTAAAGTGCATGTTGTGGAAACAAACAAACCTATCACCCAGGTCAATGTTTGCTATCCATCAGCCATATAATCCATCTTGATGTGTGTGTCACTAAATGGTAAAAAGCGCAGTTGCGGACACAGAGCACACAGGATGTGTTTTACTTTGGGCGGGCCGCTGGATGTTCCTGGAACTGGCAGATAAGGGGGCGCGTACACGGTTGGCTGAGTCAGGCGTATCCAAGGTGATAAAAGCATAAAAAGGAGACATGAATGTTAGATGGGGTGCTGAAGTGTACACTGCAAACTTATTTAGGACGGCGGCATCCAGCTTTCTAATGCAAATAAATGGACGGGGATTCCTTTGCTTTAGCACGTTCCGCAACATCCTCCCCTCAAGTCGAAGCTGATGAAATGCCGAAAAGCCTTAATGGAGCGCTGAGCGAGGCAACAGTGTCATTACATGTACTGAGACAGCGCTTGTAGCCACAGGTTACGGAGATGGAGTTTTAACGCGTGAACACGGCGTATTATTCCTTTATTATTAACAACTGGTTATTGTGGTTAATCCGCAATAACAGTGTTTTAATGTAAGTTATTCATTGAGCTCTTATTATTAGGTATGTGCTGTGTTGAAATGAGGCTTTAAGGGAGAGTGTATACCCACCCCGAGGAGCGTGCGGAATCACTTTAGACGACACAATCAGTGAGTGCGGGCTAGTAAATTAAAGCTGCCAGTGATGACTTATTGATGACTGAGCTTGTTCTTTACCCAGTTTAATTATGAGAGCTAGTTAATTCACTGCAGCCTGGGAGTCAAAGGAAGACGTGTTGGGTGTCGTTAAGATATCCCACAACTTCATCACCGAGGTCCAATCCATAATTCACCCTCAGTTCATGTGTGACTAAGAGGGCTTTATTTTAGAACAGCCTTAACGGGTAAACTCATGTGGAAAAAGGTCTGCTGTGCTGCACTGGTCTCCGTGTCCCGCCAAGTGGAAGAGTTAAGAAGTGTAAAAGCTGCCTTTTTGAGAGGCCAGAGTGGACCGGCGGAGAGGAGGGCAACATCTCCGGGCGGACGAGGAGAGGTCACATGATGTAAGGGGAAGGAGGGCCATGTGCGGTGGGAGCAATTTCTCGACCTTCTAACTGTAGCTGAGGTGATGCTGTTCATCTTTGGGAGGCTACTTATGTCAGGAAGTGCCTCAGCTCCAGGGTGCCCGGGGATCTGACATGCACTCCGAAGTGTCCGGCCTGGAAAAACCTGCGAGATGTCCCTGGACTGGTGGTGCTCACTCACTCAGCTTTACTTTACAATTTCTCTTGTGGGACTCGGTGCCGACCACTCACTCTTTCTCAATCTGTCTCCTTAGCTCCCTCCCCTGTCTCCTTTCTCTTTCGATTCTATCCATTTTTTCAACCTAATTTTTTCCCTCTCTATCTCTCCACCAGCCCCCATCCCATCCATCACCGTGTTCCTACACCCATCTGTTGTCTTCGCAGAACATCCTGGCTTGTTATTGTTTTTCTTTTAGGCTTGGCAGCCCTGTATTCACAAATGGTTTGCTACCTGCTGACCAATGTTTCAGACTCTCTTGCATCAATTACTGGAGAAGTGGGATGGAGTTGAACAGGGCTGAACGAAACACCAAAGGCCACAATCCTATATTTTTTAACTCACTGCACACTGTTTTCTTAGCTTTTCTCTCTGATAAAAGCGCAATTTAGAGCGATGGTGATAACCTGCCTGTCATGGGTTTTGTGATGAAGTTAGTAAAATACTATGTGTCAGATAATCAGATATTTCTGTGCAAAAATCAACCTCAAAGACTAAAACGTGCTCTATTTACCTGAAGAAACACATGCCTCGTCTTTGTTTTTCTGTTTACTTTCACCTGACTTGGCTGTGTGCTCTGATCGTGGGACGGTGTGCTGGCCCTGATCCCAGCACTTGCATATTCATCTGGTCTAGGTGCTAATTTGTGTGTTTCATGCCTGTACTCACAAGCTTGTTTGCACACCCTGTTCCACCTGGGCTTGTTTTGGCGTCCT
This sequence comes from Lateolabrax maculatus, assembly GCA_031216445.1. NCBI lineage: Eukaryota > Metazoa > Chordata > Actinopteri > Acropomatiformes > Lateolabracidae > Lateolabrax > Lateolabrax maculatus. Next base: position 23,458,090 of record CM062196.1, on the reverse strand, counting down.
GTCAAAACCCAGGCCAGCGGAACAAACAGCGTCTGTGAAAAAAGTGCCCATGCATGTTTAATTATAACAGGACACTCTCCCTTTCTCTCCCTCTCTCATTCTCTCCATAGACCTCTCCTCTGAGAGGAGGTGCCTCCTTGCAACCCTGCATTATTGTCGCCTTTTTGAAGTATGGCAAGAAAAAAAGGTATTAATATTTAAAGTGCTTGCTGCCATCCCCTGACACACACACACACACACACACACACACACACATAGACTTACACATATGTACAGAAATCTCCTCAGCTTAATCCAGTCCTGATTTGGGATTTATCAGTAAGTATAATGTATGTATTGTTTGATGCATGAACTGCTGAAACATTCAAATTTAAGCATGTTCTGTTATCCAGGGGGCAAAAGTAATCTGGCTTTATTTCTGCAGACATTTTTCAAGCAGATAATACAAATTACTTTTATGTTAAAAGCCATAGATAACATAAACATAAATATATAAATACATAAATATTGGTGATTCTTGAAGTTGAAATTAAATTTTAATTTTACCTTTTTGCGAAACAAAGTATAGAAGTATTGAAGCTGTTGTGCACATTTTTCCTTTTTTCAAAAGAAGATAAAATTGTTTCTGGACATATTTTTTTAGAAACAGCGTCTAAGCTTCAAGCCTCTGATTAGGCGCTTCCCATGGCAGCAGTTGATTAACATCTGACTGACATTCGAGGCTAATTAACTTTCACTCTGAAAGAGGAAGCTCTAGCTTGCTAACATTAGCACTGATTCCAATTAGGCCATGTCATTTTAACACGTGCTGAATCCCCGGCAGGTCCTGCACCCTCAGTTTTGGGGGTCTAGCTCGCAGGAGTCTGGCTAGTGTTAGCTTTCTGTCTTTCATGGGTCCAAATGTGGTGACAGCAAACGACCAGATTTGCAGGCTCACAGCAACAGATATTTCTGAGAATGGAAAGCCTAAGAGGCCAAAAACATGTTTAATTTACATTTTTGCCTCCCTGGCCTTCCATACAGGGAATTTAAAATACATTTATTTTGGTTTATTTCTTAGGAGTAAAGAAAAGACACCAACAAGTACTCTAATAGTAGGCCTATTTGCAAAATTGTTCCCCCCTCTTATAATTAATTAATTAACTAACTAACTAACTAACTAACATAGACTGAAATGTTTAGTTTTAGAGTGAATGTTTCCATAAAAGGTTTTTACAAAAAATGATCATTGATCCAAATGGTCCAATGTACGTGGAATAAAAGTTATGTTTTTATTTTCTCAATTTCTGTGTGTAATCGAAACATCCCAGATTATAGGCTACCTCACATCCAGGCATGAATTCTAAGTTGGAGGCAACATAAACTACCAGTGCTCAGCAATATAAAAGCAGCCACTGCGAAGCAAAACAATAGACTCATCACAGAGGAGGAGAGGAGGGGAGGCTTGTTTTCTCACAGGCCTGACCTCTTTTTCTGACGTGTCACATTACGGTTATACAGAACGCGTCTCCTTTGCATACAAAAGGTCAGGAAGATAAATCAAAATCCGCATATATGACTTGCCCGATTCATCACAGCAAAGAGGGTCAAAGTGTTAGCTGTAATCAGATTTTCTACCCCCCCCCCCCCCCCCTCCAAATATAAGATGAATTGTCTTTGTTAGCAAAATGTGGAAATGGAGGATCTGGTGCTTTGTACAAACATACAGTTCTAATTAAACTATTCAGTGAAGGCATGTCCCCACTTTTTAAAGGAACTGGGTGAATTTTGTTTTATTACTTTTTACACTTTGGGTGTGAGGAAAGAGACTAATTTACCCCTCAAGGTCCTAGAGATGTTTGTTGGCTTAGTGACACTTGTGCTTGTTAGATAATCCGTGATGATGCAATACTTTGAAATGAAACGCTCTCCCAGCTAATAGAGCTCCAGTTTGGATCTGGGCCTGTGAGGGTTTTAGCTCAGTCTCAGTCTCAGTGTTCCCTCCACCCCTGCTGAGACATTAATTAAGGCTCTTTCAGGTCCTTTTTTCAGCAGTTGCCCCCGTAATGCTCTTGCTCAGTTAAAACCTGCATATGCAGGTGCCCCCATCATCTCACAACAAGCTCCTTAATTAACTTGAAGTCGTTACAAATGGCTACACTGTTCCTCTATCGTTGCTCTTTCTGTCTCTTTTTCTTTGTTTCCCTTTCTCTCAGAGTTTCTTCGACTGAACATAATAAATAAAAAGAAGATACAAAAAAGTCTGTCCTGTCTGTTTGACCCGGTGCCTTTCCTCCGTGAAACGTTTGTCTTCCCCTCTCTGTAGTCTGTCATCTCTCACAGTGGATGATTTCGAGAACAGGCAGAGGTTCAGGAGGGAGTGGAGAGCTGCCATCGAAACAGGCATCACACCTCTCCCACACACTGCTAATTAGAGTTAATTATTAATACAATTTGATTTAGCCTTGCTCCCCCACCATCAGGTGCCAAGTATATTTTACATGTTTTTACAAATGAAAGGAGTGAGGCAAATTGATTGATACAGACATTTTTTCTTACCTTGCAAGTTAAATCAAAGGCCCCGCTAGTTTAATTGAAGGCAAGAGAGTGCTTGAAAGTCAATTTAAAAAAATATTAGAAGTAGAGTTGAAAGGATAAAGTTATTTAGTGGCAAACTTTGTGGTTAAAAGAAAATCATATTGTGTGTATATGGATAAAAAGAGTAAGACATATATTTCTGGACATCTGGGATAATTTTCATCTGTGCTGCACACCAGTACCCTCACACTAAAAAATCTAATATTTAAGTCGTCATTGCCTTCCAAAACAAAATCTATACTGTATACTATATATAGTAAATAATATATACAAATACTATAAGCATTTTCTGATCTAACGGCCCCAATGGCACAATTACATCGTTTGTCAGTACTGTTAGCCTACATGTGCCAATAACACAAACTGCTGGGTTAAGAAAGAATCACGATCAATAGCTGCATTTACATGGACCCGAATATTCCACTTATAATCAGAATAATAGTCCAATCAGAAGGAAAATGCTTCATGTAACCACCTCAATCGTAAGAGACTGGCCCGATGCGGCCTGATCTGAAGTAATTTTCAATCGCGTTGAGAGAGGTGGTGTAAACCTGTCATGATATGTTCAATAGGAAAATATGAGCACCTAATAACCATGTAAGAACTTGTTCCAATCATTTCTCTCTTGTTAGAATAAATGTATTCTTTCTGCACACGTTTGAGTAGAGTTAACATTACATATTACAGTCTAGAGTACGGGACCAGCAAATACGCTTTGAGCGCACATACGCTTGTGTGTGTGTGTTCTTCTTCTGTTATATTTCCAGCAGATTAAACGCTTCCGAGCGTGTGGAACCGCTTTGTGCATGTTAATAGAGTTATATTCGTATTACATGCTTTGAAGCATGTAAACACACATCTTATCAACTCACTTTATTTAGCTTCCATGTAAACAGTTAAGTACAATTCTTTAATCAGAATGATTTCAGTCGGATCGAAGAAATATTGCCCATGTAACAGCAGCTGAGCTTTGGAAGCATCAGAGATTCTTTTTTCTAGAAGAACACAGTAGTAGATGGATGCACATTGAACAGCAGGGTGATAGGACAGAGGAGGGGTGTAGAAACAAGGTTAAACTGCAGTCACAGGCTGACCCTGGGAATACCAGTGCCGTCACATCTGATGACGATCACCAGGTCTTGGGCACAGAGAGGGATGGAGGGTTGAGAGAAAGAGCAATGGTGGAAAATGGCGGCTTGATTCAGTTGAGACATTAATCAGTGATGACAGACGTTAAGGTTTAGACCACTCTCTCCCCTGCTCATGTTTCTGGCCGGCTATACAGTACAGAAGCTCGCAGGTACAGTAATTGCCCTCTAAACTGCACATTTACGCCTGGACAAAGCTGGCTGAGCAAAGTTTGTGTTTTTGAATCGTGAAGCTTACAATGACACTGAAAACTGAAAGGGATCACCACCGGCTAAGGCACTTAACACATAAGCACATAAAGGCAGAACCAATATTAGCTAAAATCTGAAAATTGCAGTGTGACAATGTAGTGTAAGAAGATCATATCAATGTCCCGGCTCAGGACTATAAAAACAGCACTAAACTAGGAAACATATCGTGAAGCCCCCACACATTGATTCCTCGGGATCCTGTGCTAATTTCATATTTAAAAAGTTAACTTTTAAAATGAGGCCTTTGACAGAATGTATTATTTCATCAATGAATAAAAATTTAAAGAATGATGTGAAAGTGACAAATGGACATATTAACTTATTGGTGTTTTATTGCTGTCTTATTTAACAACTTGCATGTGTGGAACATTAAAAACGTAAAAATATCTCTGATTCAGACGTTAATTTAGCAGCTTGCCCTAATCAGTATGTTGCATTTCAGTAATGTTATGACCCTGCCAGTGACATTAACTAACATTAGCGGTGCACGGAAGGAAATAGTGACAGATTTGTGCGTCCACAGTCAACCAAGTGGCAACAAAACACCGGCAACAAACAAAGAAAAAAAATGCAGGCGTGCACGCCAACGTCTGTAATAATCTAATGTGACATTAGCTAGTAACGTTAGTGTTACATCCACAGCCCTTTCTAGGGGCTGTAACAGTAACAACGCTCAGTTAACTGTGGTTCGTGTTAATAGACTTTCGGTAAGAATGAGTGCAGGATCCATGTCGGCTGTCAAATCTTCAAAGGAATATTACTGTGTAAATGTGTAGCTAATTGTCTCAAGCTAAACCCAGATAGTGAACAGTATTTTAGTGAATACAGCTTCTAAAACAGCCATGGTGTAGGAACGGCACACATAATTAATCATGGAAACTGTACACATCAAAGAGTGTTTCAATAAAAGACCTAAAAATGAAAATGCATGACGAAAATTAGACAAAATAGTCATTGACCAAAGCTTGATTAAAACTTATAATAATCAAATGACTATTGACTACAATAGCACAATTGACTGAAATTAATACAGTACACATTACCATCAAAAGACAGAGACTCAAATGAGATCAAAATCAGGTACCAAAAAAATACTGCTATGGGTTTGAAGTTATGAGGAATAAAAGTCAGAGTACACAGAGAGAAATGTTCCTCCAAGCTGGTCATTTGAAGTTTGCTCTTTAACACCACATCACTGCTCCCGCCCTGCAGCAAAAGGCACACTTTAATAACACCTAAGTGACTCACCCATTAAATTGGTCTGACATCTCTGCTGATCCCTGGTATTCCCAGTTTGGGGTGGGGGGGGCACTGGCTTGCCTTGGACTCTGTAACACTGGGGCCAGTGATAACACCCCTGAACCTGTGGCTGTCTTGTGTACGGCTTTGGCTCTCATGAAATAGAATCATCACCCCCTGCAACAAAACAAATAAATCCTTCCTCCTAGTCTGTTTTGATATGTAATGAGTCGGTGTTTCACTCTTCTGAGATCTTGTTATGTGGCGTATCAGTGATGTGTCTCTCTGCGGCTGTGGTTCATCTGTCAAACTGGATTTTTCCACCTCAAAATAATGATCCTCTGCTGCACCGAGGGCCCTGCTAAAGTATCTGCTTATTTAAGATGGCTTTGCACCGATGTTCCATGTAGGTAACACCTGGCCCTCAGGAGTCGTCTGCAGCGGGTTACAAGTGGAGAGGCCCCTGACAGAGATGGAGACACAAACAAGCATAGTATCAAGAGGGGGTGGGTTTTGTGATGTGTGAGTAATGCTATGGTTATTGTCTGTGGATCTACACCAATGATGGATGTCATAAAAATATATACCATGCTTAGCAGCCGTGTTGGGCTTGGAGCGCCAGATTTTGTCAGGAGAGACATTTTAAGGAAGTAAGTGATGGAGTAAGTCAGGCTGCCATCCCAGGATGAGTGTCTTCTGCAAGGGCAGGGGTTCACTGCCATGTGTGTTCACGTATCAGACGTTTCTTTGACATTAAGAGTCTCTTAATGTGTTCCAGACTCTGAACTATCTGATTCTGACTTTATTTATATCCACTTTATCTGCTCAGTATATAATGAAAGTCTTAACAAATTATTTTTAAAAGAGTTAGTAGGTATAATAAAGCCAGTTTGGCTACTGCATGATACAAATGTGTGTATTCCTCCTGCCTACAAATAGCTAAACATATGAAATACTATGAATTATTTTGATGCTCCATCCTTGGCTGATGTTCTAATCAAACAAGCATATGCTACCCCGAAGTGTGCATTGAAAGATATGATCGCCCTTGATCTGCATATTATGTTGCAATATAATTTTCTATAAAATAGCCTGTTCCTTGATAATGGCGTAGCCTTCCACTTAAACCACAGATCAAAGTAAAATGTCTATTATTGTAAAAAAAAAAAAAAAAGAAGAGAAGAAAATAAGATATGCCGGCCTGTATTATGTTTGATTACAGCATTTATCAAAGATCCATAGACTTGAGTTATAGGCTAGAGAAAAGACATCTGTCCAGTAGATGAAATGCGTGTTCCTTTTTGATATTATTTATTCAAAATTTCATTCAAAAAATGCTAATGTGACAATTTACATGTTATATTAAACCTTTAATCTAAGCTATATTATTTTGGAATCAGCAGACAACGTTAGATCAAGGGATAGAGCTGCTTTGTTCTCAATTTGCTACCATAGTGAAAGGTCTACATCTCCATACACTGTCAGTTGCTGCATTTCCTTCACAGACTGTATCCACGGTGCCTTTTAACTCGTCTGTGAACAGCTTTTTGCCTGCGTAGTGTTAGAGAACAGGATGGCACAAGGTCGAGTGTGAGGGCAGGCGAGCACAGTTGGTGCTGTAGTCTTGAGAAACAGCTTGCCCTTGATACCTGGCCTGTTCTTCATTGTACTGTCAGACCCACGGAGGAACCCTCCCCGGTGACCGTCCAAGGCCGGTATAGCCCACCTCTCTATCCTCCACCCTGCTCTCCATCGTAATTGAGCAGGGCTTTGAGATTGTTTTTAAAACCCAGTGTGTTCCCTCAATGCAACCTTAAGCCCATCTTAAATAATCAGAACAGTGCACGATGGGAAGGCTTTTCTTAACCTTAGCAGGTAGCCAAATGCAAAGGATCAAGTGTATCGCTGAGAGAGGGAAAGGCCAGTTTATATCTGTAGACTGGCAAAGGCTTTAAATAAGAGAAACCTTGTTTAGAGCAATGCCTGTTGTTATTATACACTTATTATTTTCTATCTACCACCTTCTTCACTCCTCACAAAGCTCATCTTACTCCCTGCTTTGTCCTTTTAGAAGGAAATTAAGGTGATGATTGAGCTTCATTAAAGAGGTAAATAAAGACGGGTAGTGCATGGCCCTGGTGCTTCAGCCATGTTGCTAATTGGCACGGCATGTGGGTTTGATGTGGAGCGCCGCAGAAGGGGAAAACGTCAGGTGCAGGCCAACCATGTGACCTGGGAGCTACGCCAACCGCCGTGCAGCCCTCTCTCGCTCTGTTTTCCCTGTGATCACGCTGTGGTTCTCTGCATGTTTGTTGGGTTTTCTAAGTCAAGGTCTTCCCATTCATTTTAATGACTCCACTTGGATGTAAAAAATTAATTGATATTCCTACAAGCAAACACCTTCAGGCTCATTAATCAATGTGTCAGTTTCTCCCTGCCATAAAAATGTACTTTACAGGATAATTAATTTTCTAATATCCTCCAGTCATCATGAGTGCCCTCAACTTAAAATACTTGACATTTAGCCCTTCATATACAGCTCACTGGCTCCAAGAGCTCTTAATACATTGTAGTGAAGACTATAAAACAAACTAACGAAATAATCAAAAAAAGGGATCTATTTTTATGATGGTATCAGGCTGGTGCAGGCACAAATGCTTGTTTGTTCTTGTTGGTAATGTTAATTCCAATAGAAGCAATGCAGTTTTTTCTGTCTACCTCCTTTGGTGTAATTTTTTCATTTGCAACATGCCTGTTAATGCAAAGATGGGTGGTGCAGCTCTGGGTTTATGCACTTCCTGTGGTGTAGTAGTCTGGCATCGCAAATGCATCTTAGTCTGGAATCTCTCAGTTCATTTTTGATTTCCAAGGGGCGTTATCGACGGGCAGAGACTACCAATCAGAGCAACGAAACATCGTCCTGTCAGAAGTTTGGCAAATATATATTTATTATCAACATAATGTTTAAGAACAGTTGTTTGTTCTTCTTTTAGAGAAAAAAATTATTGTCCAGTCCATTTAATACTGCCGCTGTAGTTTGATGCTGAACATTCCTTATCGGCAGTGAACTTGGATATTTACAAAGATAAATGCTAGATAAATGCTTGTGATTGGCCAGCCCGATAAATCAGCAGAGAAATCTGTCTGAATGGGAGAGGGGCCAGACGTATATCTGCCAGAGCAAATGGAACATGAGATCGCAGATTCGTCTGGTTCCCAGGCTAGTCATGTAGAGCAGTTTTAGCATCCACTATGACATGAAATCTACCGCATGTGAGCACAAGGTTTACATCCTACATAGAAAATAAATTCTTAAACCAAAGTCAGTTAGCCAGGTAAACATTATTTTTTCCCGGATAAAAGAACTACATAAATATACTGTATGGAGGTCGTTGCACAGAACTTTGACACTGGAGACTGGAATTCACATCCCGAGTTCCGCGTGGGGTTAGTTCAGGGAGCAAAGGAACTTTGGTTAAGGTTAGTTAAAGATTGGGGTTTTGTTTAAATGTTAATGAAGTAAACACATTAGACCTCATGCTTCAAGTTAGTTTTGATATTTTCTCTATTAAACCAAGACTGATATCTTTCCCTAACCTCAAACGAGTGCTGTGAGTGTCATAACGTGAACATAAAGAAGGTTTTGGTTGCTACTGTACGAGTGGATATTGTGGTCTGGATCATACATTTCCCATAATGCATAACTAGAAAAGCCTGTCATCAGACACTCTGTGCCTCCTAAATACTAAATACACCTTCAGTAAGTAACACAGGCTTTCTGTTAAAAATGTTAATGCTCAACCACAATCTGAGATTACACCGATGACATCATCAGGGTTATTTTTTCAGACTTTGTAAAACTCCCTCCAGAGCCGCAGAAGACATTATACAACTTTTTTTATGGACTGAGTAGTACTCCTCCGCTGACAAGTAAACTGATATTCATGTGCAAAATTGTAAAAAGAAAAAAAAAAAAGATGGATAATCTAGATCATATACTAGACTAGTAGAATAGCATATAATGTAATTGATGTATTTATTGACCAAATTAATAGATCAAAAAGCAAGTGGCCAATTCTTATCTGGATAAATCATGCTGTAAAAGTAAATAAATTGAATTACATTTAAATGTTTTATCTATTTATTAAGTGAAAGAAACAGGCCTGTCCTATCTGCATAATCTGATCCTCAAAAGTCAGGTTACTGTCAAAAACATCTCTTATGGACACTGATGTAAAGTTGTGAGGAGAGGACTCTTAGTTTGTTCAGAATCCAGCCTCTGGAGCTGGACAACATAATGAAATGATTTAACATTTACTGTCACTGAATTGTAAAAAGTTTTCAGACATTCAGAAATGATGCGTTAGAGGCACGGTGGACTTTAAACTACAATCTACATTTTATATCTGTGCCACTAGCATTATACTATATAGATTTAGCCTCTCTCACTGTTGTCCTCACAGGATCCTTACTTGCTGAAATACTGTGTTTTAAAAGACTAATCACTGCAAAAATGTGATTTATTGTAACAAACAGGAATTGCTTGCTTGTTATTTGCTAGTCCACTGCTAAAAATAGTCCCTGTGAGACTTAATACTGTGTAGATCCCAGAGATCCCATTACAAACAGTGCCATAGAATAGTGTGTAATTACAGGATTTTCACCAGGAATTAGTATAAATGCTACAGCACCTATAGGATATAATGCGTCTGTTTCAATCTGAGGCACACATACTGTATGAGCGTGCCGGAGCTGGCAAGGGTTTTTCACCACTGTTGATTCTTGTTGATGGCTCTGTGGTAAACCTTTTGGAAGGAAAGGCATTTATCTCCTTTCACTGGTGTAAATGCACTAACTCCAGTGCTTTCTTGTGTCCCACACCACAGCGGACATCTTGCTGTGAACTTAACGATTCAGCACTCACACATCAGACTGAGAGGCAGGAGAGAACATTGGAATATTTGATTTCTCATCACGCAACTGGGCATAAGTAACACCCCGGAAAAAGTCCAATAAGTGATTTACAATGCGCCATCCTTACATTATTCCAAATTAAAATGTATACTCAGAGCATTTTACAGATACATTAGATAGTAGCTGCAGGAAAATGCCTTTCATTTTTAGCTGAAACTGTGGCAATTGCTGAACAGATTAAAGCTATAACTAGCACTCGTTCACTGCTCAATCATTCATGGTGGACGCTTTATTATTGCTGTCCCCTGCATCAAACCCAAGTTGTCCAGAGCTTGTATTGAAAGTTTCAGTGTAACAGTTTGGTGTGTGATGTGTATCACTAATTAGTCGCTAATTCACTAAATGTGACTACAGGGGTATCTGGGTTGTGATCGAACATTTTGGAAAATACACTTGCTCGCTGTCAGAGTTAGACAAATTCATAAACACTAATGTCATTTATGGGTGTACAGAGATCCAAGATGTATTTTTGTAGCCTAGCTTAAAGCAGCACTAATCAATATTTTTGTATTAACAATGGATCAAACGAGTAACATGATAGGGTTCACTCCTAGCAATGAGATTTACCACCTGATATTGCAGTTTCTGAACTGTTTACTCACTGTTTTGCTTTTAACTTTACTGTTGGTTCACTCTAATCAACCTCCTTTCCAGACATGGCAGGAAGTTGTTTACAGCGAAAAAAGCTCTGATAAACCCACTGAACTTACCTGCCCAGCATCAAACAGCAGACAAACAAAGCTAGCGATCGATGGTGTACATAGAAGAGCAAGACCCATAAATTGGCCAGGCTGATAAATTGGCCAATAGTAGCTTACTGCAAATATAAACCTGTTGAAGAGTGCCTGAGCTTCTTTCTCCAGCACATCCTCCTTGAGGGAGGAACAAGTCTGGATCCTAAATAGTTCCTCAATTTGGTAAATGAAATCATCAGCTTCTTGGGAGGGACGACAAAGAACACTTGCCTTGAACTCTTAAGTTCACCAAGATGCTGTTTTGTCCAGCCGGCACTTTTTTTAAACATTCAAAATAATATTTTATCACTTCAAAATAAGAAATACTACTATACTTATTAAGAGTTGATACTTATTATACCTGTGTCACCTTTAACACTATAGCTGTGATCAGCAGCTATGGGCATGCATCGTGGTGCAGGGGCCCTCCTTTTTTGGCCACAGGGTGATGTACAAATTTGGTGGGAACAGCATCTGCTCTCAGCCTAGTCCTGCACTTTTTGGTCTTGACAAACTGGTCTGCCTCAAAATGTGCCTGCAGAGTGACTTGAGTTTACTACCCACACACAACAACTCAGTTTTTATCGTCCCACATACATATCCCATAGTGGCTGAGTGCACAGTATTAGGGAACACTTAACACTTACTGGACATGTATAGATTCATTACATATCTAAAAGAAAACCAAGAACCCGAGACAGCTTTATACAAACTCATCAGTAACTGATGTCACTGTGTTAAGTGACAGCAAAAGCTGTTGATGATCACAACTAATAAAGTTCTATAGCATAAGTTGGGGAACAAAGACCAAGCCTATATAGGTGTGTCTAACCCTTTCTCCTCTGTCTTTTTCTCCCTCTCTCACTCTCTCTCTCTTTCAGCACAGGAACCACAGGGGGATTCAATGGAGCCTGAAGACTCGCTGCAATGAGGCAGCACCCTCACCCTGCACCCGGAGTCTCATCTCCCTGGGTTTTTTCAAGCCTTTCCCTGTTTCTTATTTTTAATAAACCAAACATTAAGCTCCCCAATGGTGTGGTCTTTGTGAAAAAGTGCAAATGCAGTGTTTGAATATGATTACCTCACATATTTTTGTTGTTGTTTGTAGCTCCTGCTGATTTGAGCCAACCATTTTTTTTCTCCTCTGTGTGTCAGTGGGGAAACCGTACATTCGCACTCCTTCATCCGAGCAGCACAGCCAACCATGGTAGAGACTATATGCAAGGACAACACGGAGGAAAGGGCACAGAAAAACTGCTTCACATGCTATTCCAGTTTATAAGATATTTATTTAATTAATTCATGTGGTAAATCAGTGCATTGTAAAAAGACAAAAGAAACATTCCTTCCCTTCCCTCTCCTTCTAAATACTGTATATCAATAAACATTAGGATGTGATTGCTCTTGACTATCATACAAGTTTAAGATCATAAAAAAATTAAAGAATTCAAAGCAATAAACAGCAACATGCTCTTTACTCAAGGTAACGCTAGCCTAAATTATGTCAACAAGGCAGCTGTTCACAGTAATCCTCAAATATTTGATAATTTGACTTTTTAGAAAAGCATTGATGTAACTACATGCACATGTTGGTGTGCTATATAAATATTGTAAATGAATGCATTTATTGACTACTAATGACCAAAAATCACAGTTTTACATCTTTATTTATGCATTAAAATTGCCCACCAAGAACTTCCAGGATCTCAGTGACAATCTGGGTGTTGCTGTAGAACACAGTGGAGCATTCAGCTGCTAAGCCAAATATATTTTTCTGAGGAGTTGGTGGAGACCAAAACAGAGCTCAAAAGGAGAGTGAATATTGGACTATATGGACTAATTGAAGCGTTGTGTTCACAGCTTGTTTTGCTGCCCTCGAGTGGCTGAAAACAGCAGTGAATGCAGGTTTAATGTTAGTTCAAAGACAGGAGAAGTGGTTAGCCTAGCTTCATCAGAGGTGAAAAAAAAGCAAACAAATAAATAATTATGGAGAAAAGAAAGTTGAAAATAAGTGTATTGTACATGTATTCTAACAAGCACCTCCTATTAAACAAAGTCTTATGTACTGGTCGTATCTGCCTAAGATGCATAGAAACACAAAGAAAGTCATTGCGGTTTAGGGGTCGGCTAGCTGACCAACACAGGTGTTTTCATTTGGGCAGAACTATGAAAATGATTACTTTGCCAACTATGCAAAGTCATGAAACTCGTGCTAAAAAAAGTATTATAACAGGTCATATGTAATTTGAATTTCATTATTATCAGCCTGTGCACGCCCACACGGTCCAGAGGAGAGGTCTAATCAGGAAAACTAAATGAAAACACCTGTACAGGTGGACTGCGGGTGTGCGGCCCAGACCTCTCTAGGATTTACTGGCAGCTTGTAGTTAAAGTAAACAAGACGGTTTTAGTTGTTGAAAGGCGCCGTCTTCACTTCTGACAGAGGTTCGCAGCTTTAAGGTAGGCCAAACTTTTCTGGACCCGTCCCTGCAGTGAATGCTGAGCCTGATATCAACTTTCCTGTTTGACTCACGGTAAAACAGCAAATTATCCATCCATCTCGGTCTTTGCCCTCCTCATATCTTCCCAGAAAAACTTGTTTTAGCCTTCTTTTTTTAGCGCTTTGGTGCCTTAGCATGTTGCTTGCCGAGGTCAATAGTTGACAACAGCAACAGGCTTGCTCCGGTCAAACGGATGTTGTGTCCCACTCAGGGCAGGCTGCGGCTTGTTTACTGTACATGTGTGAATGCTCCAGCAGCCCACTCAGTGTCTGAAAACCTCCTATAGAGTGGCAACCGCTCGGAAAAATGTCTGCCTCTGAGTAGCTCAGACATTTAGGCTAGTCTGCACTGCAACACTCTTCTGAGGAGTGAGTAAAAGTCAACTACCGAGCTATAGAGCTCAATGTATGTTGACTTTTATGTCTTCACACAGTATGTGCATATCTTTCTCCGAGGCATTACATTTATTATTAAAATCGTTTCTGCTAATAGCTGAGAAACAGTGTTGCACTTGTTATTGTGTGCATCTTAATTCCCGTTCTTGAGCGCAAGATTAGATACATTTCTTTGCTTGAAACAATGCAGGCCGTGGGTGTTGTCGAAGTGCGAGTGCATCGCTGGTTGAAAGCGGCTGTTTGAATCCCTGGCAGAATCCAAGCAGTTAATCCTCCTTTTTAAGTCTGTGTTGTGTGTCGTTATACAGTTAAGAGGAATATTTACTAAAGCAATCCACAGTAAATCCTTGGCTCGGGGCGGCATCACCAGGTTTGTCGCCATATGGTGTGAGCCCGCAACCCTCCAGTCATCCACCTAAACTGTGCTGTCAAGCTGCAGCCTTTTAGAAACACAAGACAGAGTTTACTGATTAACATTTTCAAACTGTGCAGCTCGGAAAATTAGGCCTTGGCTTTATGTACAAAATCTGTTTCTCTTAAATGATTCATGCCCTCCAATATGTTAAGACTGGGAATTATACTTCTGATATTTATTTCATGGTATCATGCCCTTGGAAACAAATAGAACTTTATGCTGAGAATGAAATATTAAAATCAGATCTGTAAAATAAATAAGTAGAAAGACCAGTATACATATTTACAAGAGACATGGTGTGATATTTGAAAATAAATGAGGGCTCATCTAGCATACTTAGAAAATGATGTACAATGAGGCAAAAAGTGCTTTGGGATATTTTGATGAAATTATTTATGAGTTTAAATAAATCATCTATTCACCCAAGCTTAAACTATTTATCTAAAATGAATGCACCCTGCAATAGTTTCCATAGCTCAGCATTTAGAGCTGCTTTAAACGAGGAACTGTGGAATAACCGAAATCGCGTTGAGAAACACAGACAATGTCAATAAGGCAGAACATGGTGTTACAGCACATTCAAGCCTCGGTGAAGAAATAAACAGGCTTTTTTCCCCCTCATTTCTTTTACAGATACTGACCACCTCTGACCTGCATGTCGTGCATTAAAAATGTAATTTCTCTGCAGCTTGTTTTGTGCATTTATCTTAAGACTGCTTTCCTACAAGACAGCAAGCACACTTAGAAATCAAGTCTTCTGTCTTCTGTTTGAATCTAATTGGATTTAATCAGGTCAAATGCTTATAAGCTCATTTTGCCATGTGTTATCACTGTGCACATTGAAAAGTAGGACAGCAGTCTATATAAAGTATACTGTAACCAATTAAAAAAGGTAAATACAGTGGAGGTGAGTATGCTGATGATATTATTAAGAGTGTTAAGGAGGCAGAAAACGGGAGGAATTAGCATAAAGTGAGGAAAGCAATGTGCTACTTAATGTGGATATTCTGAATCGTCACACTTCTTACAAATAAAAAACTGTTGCATTTAAAACATTTATCCCGTTTTGCTTCGGCGTATTTCACATATCAAAAGGCTGTTTTTGAAAAGCGCTCTGTTTTATAACTGCAGGGTACACTTTGTACGCTTTTTACCCTCACCCCCTTTCGTGGCCTGCCACCCCTCCACCCTCGTTTCTGAAGAAAGCTAGGTGTTAACACTACAGAAGCAAGAGGAGCAAGAGAAAAATCCTGCAGGTACCCTGTGGGTATCTTTCAAATTAATCGTCTGGCTGGTCTGTCTTATGTGCAGTTTTGAAACATTAACAAGACCTTTGAGAGCAGGGGAGAAAGGGAGAGGGAGGGGGAAAGAGAGCAGGACATGGCATGATGGTCTTTAATGTTTTATTGAACAGATACAAATTATTTTGGCCCTGGCCTTCACTGTTTGGTGGAAGTCAGCAAGAAAGCAAGTCAGGGCATGCCATGGGCACTGTGTGGGGACGAAAGAAGAGCTGTGTGTGATTGAGGGTCTGAGGCTTAAAGCCACATTCGTTTTACTTATTTATTTCTTTTCTGAGGAAAACAATACCATGGGAAATTCTCAGAAAAAGTACTGGATGGGAAGCTTGATGTAGTTGTGAATTTGTCTCAGTGAAATTGATTTAAACTTGAATATGAGCTTGTGAATTTGGTTGAAAATAACATATCACTGCTTTACAATACTGCATAATTGAATGCATTGTTATGCTAATGTTTGAATAAAACCATGAAAACATGTCACATCAATGCTTTTTAGTTGAATATAATTGCAAACTTGTAAAAAAAAAGTTTGGAAGTGACTGCAGCATTTTAATTCATGAATATAGTATCTCATTTCCAACATGATGATATATACTGTACTATACTACACATTATTGCTTGAAATCCTGGAACTATCCCTCAGGTAAAATGTTTCCTTGGTGTAAATCAGTGCATTTGGAGCACTCAGTGGTACATTTAACCTTGTAAGCACTTGAAGCACCGGTGAGTGATGAGTTTGAATGAACTATTTGTGGCTCTTATCGAGTGATGGAGTTGTTCTGCATTACCCACAAGACCTTGGTGTAGCGTACAGGTCAGGACATCGTCTTGGTATCCTGATCTGAACACCAATGACAAGTTTTTCTGCAACACCTAAATCAGTTGTCCATCAGTGACAGTTGAAAGCAACACGGTTTCTCTGTCAAGATTAACAGTGGGATTACAGAAATCTAATTATCCTTCAAACGTATAATAGCAACACTTAAATAATTCACTCAAGGGTTGCTTTGAGTGATTGACAGCAGAAATGAAAGACTTAAACTTAAAAAAAAAAGCTGATTAATGTTGAACGTAATGCTTTCTGATTAATTGTTTGTGGAGGTATTACTGAATATCTGTGAAAACATTTAAATTTGCACAATTGAGACTCAAATAATTAGCTCACTGTTGCAACGTCTATTGTCTGAGTATCATTTGAATTCATTTGAGACATTTCACTGCTTCTAGTCAGTATTTCCTGCGTTGACTGGAAGGAAGGCAAGGAACATACATACTGTACATCTATTGGAGAGTGGACAGGACTTTTGAACTGCATACAGTTAACCCCCATCTTAGCCTCTCTGCATTGGCTTCCATTTGGTTTTAAAGTTTCTGTCATTACTTTTAAAGAACTCCATGGTCTGGCTCTACTATATATTTGCGAGCTTGGACCTTCACTGTTTACCCGACTCAGATTACACACAGCGGTGTGTTTTCTGCACAATGAGTCAAAATGTATGCCTTGAAAATGGTCTCTTACTGCCGTGAGAAAAGTTTGTTAGTAGCTCGTAAATTCACAAAGAAGGTTGGCATGTAGAATTGTAGATCAGGCAGGTGGTGCCTGCAGAAGCCGAGGCCTTTCCGAGCAACTGTTCAAGTGGAGGTTGGGTAAGCTGGGCCGTCCCCTCAGTTAAAAATTAACAAATTGCCTACTGGGTAAAACTATGCTTAGAGTTTGCCAGCTTGGGGGTCACAAACTTTTGCAACAACCCTGGAAATCTGTGCAACAAACATGGCAACCTTCTTATTAGATTTTGAGATGTCTTGGGTATACTGGAAGTGGAAATTTTGCTCTGATGTTGGTGCTGGAGGAAACACTAGGGGGTCGTAACATTCGCGATTATGCTTTAAGGATGATGAATATCCACAGCAGTCAGTCTAGATGTCAGAGTGTCTGGATCATATTGTTGGATGGACTGACAGACAGACCAACTGACTCACCAGCATTGTTAACCTTGGACAAAATATTCCCCAAAGTACCACAAAAATACCTACAAATTGTACAGACAGGTCAAATTAACCTGGAACTTTCCACCCCTAAATGAATGGATATAAAATGTATTTAAGCAGCTAAAGAAAAAGTGAAATGAGAGCAGACCTGGTTGATAATGCTCCCTCTAAAAGGAAATGACAACAAAGAGAATCATTACCTTGATTTCACTTGTCCTTAGAGTGCAGTCACTATTTATACATGTTTAACAGACCTGCTAATTCAATTAGTGTAACAAGTCATGTTATTTTCTCTTACACTCAATTGTTTCTAATGTGCTAATGATGCATTTACATTGTTAATTCAAGATACTTTTTCATGTTCAGCATATTAATGATTCCATTAGGATTTAGTGCAGTCTGTTGTCATTAATCCTGTTAGAATATCTCACTCATATCAGTGTTGGCACTGATCAGTACTCAACACCATAATGTACCTGCTAATGCACGTAGTTATGAATACATGGACGTGCAGGTCTGTCCAGTGAGTGACAACATACACTGTGCTGGTTGTGTAAACACAGCGTTAGGTCTCATGTTATCTCACTGTAAGTGCTACTGACATGCCAGGCAAGTGATCTCCTCCAGAGTCAGTTCTGCTGTAATTTCTTCAGAGAACATCAGAGATTTTATCAGTTCCACTCCATAAATTTTTAAATTACAAAGTAAACAATAACTTTTAACACTTTGCTTGATATCCCGACATAGCTTTAAAGGATAAATCTGGGGATGTTTTTCTTATTGTCAACAAATCCCATTAAAAGACCAAAACCGATAATTACTTGATCTGCTAACAAGTATTGTGTGTGTTTCCAAACCCTGTCATGTGCTATTCCTATGTGCCATTAAAAAAAATATATAATATCACCTTATCCTTTAATATCTGGCCAAACACTAACATTTCAGCTATTCTCTAGCCATGTTTACATAGATTTTTTTTTATACAGAACACACATCATACAAGATCATGGTACACCCATTATACCATTGGTTTACACAATAAATACTTACAATTGAAAAAATGAGACATAATAGAAACACATTATGCATTATATGAATCAGATCCATCATGTTACAGAAGTATCACTAGGCCTACAGTATATATGGTAGTAACACCAGTATGCTAAATACAAGAGGAAACAAACTGATGCAATACTACAATAGTTTTTTCCTGGTACCGTGCATCAATAACAGTCAGATACTGTAGAGGGGGCAGACAAATGAATATGATGTCCACATGTGATTTATAAAGTACCAGCAGTAGGAATCTAGAAACCAGCTCAGGACTGAGTGTAACTACTGGCAGAAAATTGGCTTCTTGCTCTCAGACAAAAGCCCCTGTTTGAACAACAGTGTCTGTGCTCAGAGAAAGGGATCGCATTACACGTGTATGGCCTATACTGTACGGTCTTCCTTCACGGTGGATTGTGTTGTAGCGTGAAGGACCCAGCCAACTTCCATCATGGATGGACTGATGCATACATTAATGAGGATGGAGGATTTGCACATCATGTGCTTTCAGGTTCTGCTTTGTGGGGCCCTAATGTGAAAGCGGAATAGTTCACTGGTCATGAAAATTTCATCATCTGCCATAGTGGAGCCTGCAAAGTAGCCATTAGACTGACAATTTTAATAAGCAAGGGGAAAAAATTAGTTAAGCTGAAACGCTGAGTGTAATTTGAATTTGACTGTAGAAGGTTGGAGTAAAACTTTGAATCCAGTTTCTGTATGACCACCATGTAAATGTGTGATTATATCCTGTATTCAGTTACATTTGGAGGTCCACATGGGTTTTAGATGCTGTCGATGTTATGGGAGTCCTCTGGATATAGTGGAACATGCAGGAAAAAGGTTGCAGTGAAGATTTACTCGAAACTTAGATTATACTTCATACTGTGAACTTTTGCACATTCTCTGTTCAATACTTTGCACATCCCTGCACAAAACAGCTATTTTATTTAAATAACAGGCATATCTTTCTTACACTATTTGTAATATTGTCTCATATTGTATTGTCAATTTCCTATTTTAAATGTATACTTCTTGACTTGCAGTACTTCTTATTTCTATATTTTCTACTTACTATGTTTATTGTAGGACCGATGCAACAAGGCACTTTCCTTGTATGTGAAAAACCTACTTGGCCATAAACCTGATTCTGAGACACTGATACTAAGGAAAGAGGCATGTATTATACAAGATTACATTACAAGTACAGTGACCAAAAAGGCATTCTACAACATCCATAAAAATCTATTTTAAATGGTCAAGACAAAAATATAACTAACTAAATAAATAATAGTGTTAGTACATTTGTTCAAATTAAGCTTAAAAATAAATATAATGATTTATGCTTCTTTTTAATTTCTTTAACTAATTTGTTATTCACTAGCTCATTTTAATTTTCAACTTCCTATTTTTTGGTCTTAACACACATGAAATGTTTTGTATTCCCTGTTGTCTATTCCCTCTGTTCCTCTTGTGACATTTCCCATATTCCTCACCACATTTCCTACACTACTACAATATTAGTTTTAGTGCTGTTTGACATAATGATAAAAGAGACACTAAATCACGCACATCTACAAAATGTCAAGGATTACGCAATACAGTCCAAGACATAGTTTCATTGTGGTCCTTGATAAAGACACCAGACAATCAATTAAAGATTCAAATAATGTGATGAAGCTTTAGCTAACAAACTTTCTTAGCGTGAATTAACTGTTACAAGAGCTTATACAGTGATGCTACAGCGGTAAGCAGTGAATGATAAACATAAATGTAACGTAACTTATAGTAAAAACAGGAAAGAATATGCACACCTTCCCAGAGAAAAGTCCCCTAAGGGAAATCCACATAACACTTTAAAGGAATATATAATAACATATGTCTCAATATACATTATTAAATCAGTAAATCCTTCTTGAGTCACCTGCACTTGATTGACTGTTTTACATTCATGTTTTTCTTTTGTTGTCACTTTCAATTATGTTATTGTCATTTTAACAATATCTTTGGATTGACTGGTTTCGAATCAGCAGAGTTGTGAAGTGGAAGCAACTGTGTTAACTAGGAGGAGGGCTTTTGTGATGTGACTTGCGGTCTATGAAGCATGTCTGCTTTGCGTAGTGTTCTGCAGCCTTGTCTCTTGCCTTGAATACTTGACATAATTGATTTCTCCTTACAGTGGCAAAAGGAGCAGTAATTAAGAGCCCAGGCCAGTTCATCGATTGGACTTGCCGCCTGAGACAGCACACTGACAAATCATTGCAGCTTTTCCCAAGGGATCGATTAAGTCAGCCAAGTTTGTGTTTTAACTGCCTTAACAAAAACCCAAGGTAGTATTTGCAACCCCCCTCTCCAAAGCAAGGGACTATACAAAAATTATTAGGGGGGCAGTGGGGATCGAAAAAAAGGGACATTTATGTACTTTTTCTCTTTGATGAAGGGTAGTGTGACATTTTTCAAAGACCAGGGTTGGGTCTTTGAAATAAAATCTAAATCTAGCATGGGAAAAATGTCAGCCTTTCCTTGAGCTGCGCAAGATAAATGCTGAGCCTGAGCACAGTTCATTTAGTCACTGACAGTGTTAATAACCATTCAGTTAGTAGCCTAGCTATTGGTTCAAAATTAGAGTGGTTGCAATGTTTGGGACGCACTATTTTGCATAAATTGGTAATTTTGAAAATGATTGCCCAATTTACATATTAAGTTTGAAATAGTGCACCATTAAACTCTCTGTAATCTTTAAGATTAAACAGGGTGGACCAGTTCAACACTGTTGTTTTTTTTTAAATATTATATGGTAGGTGTTGCAGTGTTTTCCTAAGGCAAGAGGAAAAAAAGTGGACCATAAAGTTCAGCCGAATCAGAATATAAAGAAAAAACAGGAAGACTGTGGTAATAATTAAAAAAAAACATCATAATAACAGCAGAAGTTGTACATTTGTAACAACACTAACACTGTTACAAAAATATTGTATTATGATGACAGTAGATGTGAGAGCAAACATATAATGCCAGAAGCTTCTTCATTACAAAGACAGAAAAAGTTGCCACCGTTTCAATGGAAACAAACATTGCTTTGGGCCCCTTTGTAAACAGCACACAGCTGCTATTTCGAGTGATGGGAGCTCCACCTTGTCACAACAGTTCCCTTAAAGAGGAACAGTTTAATGTCAACAATATTTTCTCCATCTGCCTGCTCACGAAAACCTTCCAATCCACAGGGAAAATGTTTCTCCCATTCCAAAAGGAAAAACACAATAGAAAAAGATGAACTGATAACATCAAGCAGGGATTGCAGTCAAAGGCATAGTATTAGCCCGCCGCAATGAGAGCTTTTGGTGGCACACATCCATCTGTTCACTTTTGCATTTTTCAAAGAGGTGTCATGCCTTCCGTTATTTAAAAATTTCTATGCAATTTTCACAAGGAACTCCTCCGAGCGCCACGCCAGCTGACTGATTTGCATGGCCGCAGTAAAATGGAGGTATTCCACCTGCCAGGCTCCCGCGCTTTCTTCTGAGAAGTTTGATCGCTCAGTGGTAATCTGATTGGGAGAGATCCATCCAATTTGCGCTGATAATGAGACAACTTGACAGGAACACAATGGCAATTACTTTGCGAGGCATATAGTGTCACAGTCTAATTAGACAAGGTTATATATTTCAATTGAACCGATTGTATTGAATATCATACTCATATTTTTTGCATGACAGAACTGAATGCAGTGTACAACTGTTTCAGCGGCTCTCCCGTTGTTTGCTATTATTCAATACTTATTTCACCTACTTTGTCGACTCACGTTACCACCTTTCTTCAGTGTTAGTGCACTATGTTAAATGTTATTTGCGTCTGGGAGCAGCTGATCGCCCCGAGGCTGGGAGCAGGCCCTGGGCAAAGAGTCTACCAATCAAGGTGCTGGTGCAATAGAGAGAGAAGAGTGCAGAGGTGAAGGTGAGGGATACAGAAAGGAGATCTAATATCTTCCATCATCGTCATGGGGAATGTGAGATCACTGGCAAAAAAGACGGATGAGCCTCCTGCCTCGGCCAGGAGTATCAGCGATCAAGCCTGATGTGCGTCACTGAGACGCACCTTCTGGGGAATAAACCAGACACTGCTATGACTCTAGAGTTTTTTTTTTTTAACTGTTAACGTCTTAGTTCTCCCTCTTACGACACATGGGAGAGAAAGGATGAAATACCAGAGGTGTGGTTCTGAAATAGTATCAGTCACTGACTAAGTCTGGGTTTCGAAGATTTTGTAACAGACCTACATGTGCTCATGACACCAAGTTTCGATAAGCTGCCATTGAATGCTTGTTCAGTCTTACTCTTTTTATGTATTCTTTCCATTTCTGATATGTCAAAAAAATAAAAAGTTTAAATTCCTTAAAGTGAGGTGTCAAAACATTATTTTGGTATTGATAGCACAATGGTAGGTACTGTATCATCGACCTCTAGCTTTGAAAAATACCAAATACTCAGCAACACCCATGACATGCTGTACAGCTGTATCACCTGTCACTGAGCTTGTAAGACATTGTACAATTCTGTTGTCGTAGAGCTTCCTCAGCTATAATGTCCACTGTATTGGATGATGCGCTTCTTTGTAACGTATATGTATATGACTTTTTTTTTATTTTCCTTCGCATTTGTTTCCGCGGAACATCACAGATGTTAAAAAGATTGATTGAGCTGTTTGATGTGCAATGTTCTAAAAATCTACACACACTGAGGCCTGTGGATACAGAGCCATCCATTTTAAAGAGTATTTCAAAAGCCTTTATCATAATATGTATATTGCAATGTCCCAGCTATTAATCAATGGACCCTTCAAATACTGTCGGCATCTTGTTTTACTACATGTTAAGCACATGGATTCAAATGAAGATGCAGGTGAAATAACAGTTTTAACATAATCATGGCATGAATGCAGAAAACTGTCTAAACTACTGCCTGAGGGACAGGGAAACTAATAATTACTTCTTTATCCAATGTCTGTCACGCGAAAATAACAACAGTCATTAAATCCATGACAATTCTATGTAATTCAAAGAGATCTGACAAGAAAGAAGAAAGACACTCCCAGCCAGGGAGAGACTTTAGGACTTTGGACAACAGCCACTCAGAAAACGACCATGGCAATAAGCTAACTGTGCTTGTATATTATATCAAATAGAGTGCCGAGTGTTAACGGAACAGAAAAAACGTTAATTTTCTGTGTCAGATGTGAATGTGTCACATATTCCAATAAAGGACTTAACATATTTGCTCTCTTCTTGCTCCCTGTCTCCCCTGAGATGCATTTTACTAACTGAAACATATTTAAAGATTGCAGAGCTCCACTGATTTTCAGGTCATAGGCCAGAGAATGGAGGGCAAAGGAGACGAGGATGTATAAATTACAAGACTAATTTTATAAACTGAAACAAACCCAGGGTCCTGCCATCATTGCTAACTCTAAATAATATATTGTGATCTACGTATGTTAACAGTGAAGGTGAAGTTCAACAGTTGTTTCCATGTCTTGTGGTCTCTGTCCTGAACTTCATCCAATACATTAGACCTTGGACTTGCCATATGCACTACGTTCCCCTGCGTTTCTCTTAGTCTTTCCATTAGTGCCACCAAGGTGAGATAGCATCAGCCTCAGAGTGATGATTCTGAGGTATCAGACAGTGCTTTCCCTGCTGTGTGTACTAAGGTATGTTTCAGTGTAAATGATCCTGGCCTTGATCTTTAGAGTTTTGATAATGGGCTTCATTAACACCTGCTAATTTGCACATCACAGATTAGTAATGTGTTTTCAAAGAAATAAACAGAATTTTTTTTTTTTTTGTGGTTTTGGGAGTTTTGCCTGTTTTGTTGTGCCTCATGTGAAATACAGCTTGACTTTTGACATTAGAGTTGGAAATTATTTAACCATGTGGATGACTGGATTATACTCATTCTGATGTGCATGGAAGCATTTTTTTTTTTTTACTACTTTATATACTTTTGGGGAGTTTAATCTATAACAATGCATCACATTTAATAAGATTAATCTTAGGCTATGTGTATAAAACTGTCATTTATAAAATAACTACAAGCTATAGCTAGCAAATAAATGTGGAGTAAAAGAAGTACAATATTTCCCTCCAAACTGTAGTGGAGTAGAAGCATAAAGTGGCAACACATGCATCTAAAACCATTCCTGATTAAGGAAAAAAAAGAAAACTTTGCTGTGGTCTGGTTGTAAAATCTGCAGAACACCTTGATGATAAATTGTGGCTGTTTATAAACTATGGATTATCTTGACACATCAATTTACACAATACATATTGAAACCTTTATCCTATAACATATTATATTTGTCTTGAGCTACACCCTGAAACACTCATCCCATCATAAATGGCATGTACTTTTAACTTACTTGTCATCCACATAACATCTGAGGACCAACCATAATAATCAATTACGTCTGTAGCTGCTTCCTCTTCAGCAGTTCAGATGCACCCAGCGTGAGGGCTGTTCAGATATGAAAATAGTATGGAGATTCACTGAAATTTGCAATATTTAATTGGAGTTTGTGTGCATCTCTGTGTATGTCTCTGTATCTACTGGCAATGTGCCTCCCGAAATTAAAGCAAAATTCTTTGATCTGATATAAGATTTGAATAGTGGAGATTTAAATATTTAAAATTCTTCTGCAGTGTCACTTTGATCTCTGAAATGATTAATAGGGGTTTGTTATAGAAAATACACTAAACGGATCTGGGAGAGCCAACCCACTGTAATTGTGAGTTCTCTCGGAGAGTGAGGGTAAATTACACATTTTAAAGTAACAGAGTAAACAGTTCATTTGAATTTTATTTCATTCTTTTATGTTTAATGAGACAAGAAGACAGAGAGCGACTTCAAACACCCCAATCTAAAGTGGAAAAGATTTTCTCCATGAAGAGAATGACACTTGGAAGGGAAATGTGCTTTCATCGTTCATCACAATGATTAGGAAGAGGAGGCTCTTTGTCTCCCATCTCTGCCTTTTTCAAGCATGAAGTGGGAGAACTTGGCCAACACCCGCGAAGGCAACATCACCAAATAATGCTGATACTGATAACAGGGAGTGTTGATTGTGTGATGCTCTCTTCGCAGCTTACAGTCTTGAAATTACCCACCTTAACAAGAATACACTTTACAACACCTTAAGAGTAATAGTACACTGCCATTCTGATTCCAACTCTTCGACCTGTTTAGCTGCTTTGACAAAGATTTAGAGTTACAGTCGATTCATGTTTTTTTTACATGTTTGACATGTATGTTTTGTTTGATGTAACCTGTAACTGCCAGCCTGTTCTCATACCGAAAACCACAACAGTGGTCGATTGCTTAAGAGGGTTAAAATCGACCAGTGTTTACATAGGCGACCCCTCGCGACGGTGTGACTAAATGCGTGTAAAACACGGCCATACAGGTTGTCTGTGCGAACCACTTATTACAACCCATATTGACATGTATTTTTAGAATGGTGACAAAGTCGCTTAAGAAAGATGTCGTGGGAGGCACAGGACGTTTACCCAAGAGACTGCTGTTCATATCCTGTGTGAAACCGAAAGTCAACATTGGCTTCTTTAAAGTTACATTACATTACGCGTACTTCACTTACGCTACGCACGTAACTTTTTTCTTTTCTTTTTTGTTGTTTGGTTTTGTTTTTTTGGAAAGGCAAAAACAAAAAGACTATTTACAGTAAATGCAGAGTATTGTTCTTAATATGTACAGCCCCATGCACGCAGCTTCAGCAAAAAGGGATTTAGCAAATAGTAAACTAGATGAAAGGGTAAGAATCATCTTTCTTTAGAATTTAGTTATTTTAAAAATTACAGTTATTGCTATATTTACAGTCTTGTTTTGTCATGTAAACCTTTTTTTTTTCTTTTACAAATGAAAGTTCTAAATTTGCTGCACTGTCACACCGATATTAAAAGTGAATGGAACATCTACTAAACATAGTTTTGATTCAATAATAAAACTAATATGATATTTGCTTTGAATTAATGTTTAATTCATCCCCATCATATTTACATTTATTAGCATGCAGAGAATAGAATAATTGTGCCCAGTTCATCGGGTAATGCCTCGCTCTGCCCAGTTGAATATAATAACCTTGTAAACTGTCTATTAAATTACAATTGCTCTCCTTACAGTGCACAGCTTTTTTCCTCTTATAAATATTCAAAGTTAGATTGCTGCAAAAAAACAAACATGGGACATAGAGTAGCTATGCTGCTGTTTTCATCTGGCATGAATGTTCCATTTATGTATGAATTCAAACAAGCCATTTAAATTTCTTCCCCCATTTTGAGCTGCGCCTAAAATTAACATTGACAGAAATTCAGCCCATTTGTAGTTAGTTTCAGTCTGACTAAAGAACAACATGGATTTTCAGATGAGTAGAATCATACCAACCCCTGAACACATTTCTTACCATGCAGCCTCAGCCTTGACCTTTTTTATTTGACCTTTCATCGCTAAACACACACTTTTTATGCTCTTTTTCTTGACCATTCTTCCTACCAAACACACAATCTCAACTGAAGCCTATATGGTAGGGCGCTTGTGCTTTCCCCCGTGCTTACCCACTTGCGTGCACGCGGGTGTGTGTGCGGGGTTCCCCTTAATGGTGGCCACAGGTCAGTGAAGATGTGTCTTCAAAAACTGTTGTCGGCGGCTGACAGGTGACCTACTGGACCATGAATTGCCTGTCTAACATTTCGGGCAGCGTACCAACCGGTGTTTCCAATTGTTGTGGCACACTGCAAGAGAGCCACCTGCTCACCGACCGCTGTGATCAATGAAGATTTTTTTTTTTTCTTTTGTGACACAACCCAAAAGAGGTGGTATTGACATTTGAGGCCGGGGCGTGAATCGATAGCAACCAGTCAAGCCGTCTGACTGAGCAAAACCCATAAACATCGAGCCCTCTTGTAGCGGTTGGAGGATTGATTGATCATTGGAATGGCAAATATTAACGCAGTTTATGATTCTTCCTTCCTCACAAGCATTTTGTTAGAAAGAAAAAGTGCTGAAAACCATGAAAGAGTGATCTGAAGAAAATTAAGTCTCTCTTTAGTCATACAGTTTAGGAAATGGGTCCTAATTCAATACATAGTTAGAATGTACTCGTGATCAATCAGAGTAATGTTTTGTTTGTAAATGGATATAACACATTATATACAGAAAAGGGCATGCTATGCTACCTGTCTCCAAGTGCAGCTATGCCCTTAGTAGCCGCGTCCTCGCTGCCTCTGCCTGTCTCGTCAATATCATCCCCTCAGTAAGTAAAAGCCTCTGACAGGTCTGATTTAGTCATTGTGCCTCTCAAAGTATCTTTCCACACTAATCAAAATGACTCCCTGTTAAATAAAGCATGAAAAAAGCTTTTCCACGAACGGTGTGCTGGAGCGGAAGTCATCTTGCCTGTAACGCTGGATGATTAATCAACAGATTGGATTCTGCTCAGCATTGCAATTCCCTCCAGCAGCACTCACTTTAACCCAAACATTAGATGATAAAAAAAAAAGCTGTGAGTGGAATTAAAAGGTACTGTAGACTGATGGTGCTTCTGTTGGGTTAGGTGATAGATTTTATATATATATATTCATTTTTTTGAGTTAAGAGCTGAGGTCTGCCAAAAAGTATCAGTGAGTGTTCCCGGCTCTGACTGTCAGCAGGGCCGGTAAATGGTTTAAAGACAGTGGGGGGGTGACACTGTGTATGCTCGAGTGTGGTCTGGACGGAAAGTTGGCACCCATCGGTGTGTGCCTTCACTTAACTGGGTGTGGCAGCTCTTTGCACTCACCACATGGTTTTACGGGTCAGTCAGTGATGAAATGTAGCATAAAATTGCCTCAATTTCTTGGTTAGTAGCTGTTATGACAGGAAATAACCACAAAACAAGCATCTGCTGTCACCATACAACCAATACTAGCTTGATAATTATCATTCTAATTGTGGTGTACATCCACAACTACACCATCCATGTCAGCTGTGTAGAAATAATACTTCTTAATAAATATTAAATTGATTTTTCTCTGTTTTCTGCTTGTTTACTGTAGCATGAGAGAGGTAAAGGGCAAGGTTTCGGAAATAGAATCAGCCCTGTCTTTTTCTGCTCAATGCGTGAAAATAGTATTGATTAATCGTCATTGCCCCTTTTTCCACGCAGAATGATGTAAAGACCCTGTCAGTTACCATCACCTTCGCCGAGAATGTGTTCCATCAATCCCACAGCCAAACGGGCAAGCAATGGCAGGTGGCACATATTTCACCTGCCCAGGCAAAAAGGGCCAGTAAGTGGGACAAGGCAGGAAGACAAAAGTGACACATATGAAGGTGACAGCTTTTCACACCTGGGAATAATGGTTTTGATAGGCGTCCTGCGTGTTTCGCCGCCGTGGACTGGACAGAGACCAAAAATGTGTGATAATATACACAATTAGCTCATGGCGCAAAAAGACCCTGGGCCTTCACAAGCCAGGGCACATCTAAACTCTACCTTTCACCAGGAAGCGTGACGGCTCAGCCCAGCACAATGCTGGAAAAATACCATGTTTTGACACATCAAGGATACAATTATTGGACCCTAAAGCTATGCTTGTCCACACATGCACTATCAGTTATAGTGGGAGCACTGCAGTTAATTTCCACATCACCAACAGAAGACTGTCATCCCTGCTCTGTCTGATTCTCCGTGTATAAATCTGAAAAGAATACAAATGATTACCATTGAAATAAACACACACACACACATATTCATATATATATATATCTTTACATGATGTATATATTTCTGTGATATCTTTGTCTTGTCTGTCTTATGTCAGCTGGTATTATAGATGTGCAGTAACTTCAAAAGTAAAGCAGTGTTAATATCACTTTGGATGTCCAATTTATTCCGTCACAATTTCCCTCTCCCATGCGTTTTGTAAAGGAAAAGGATGTCCCTTCAACAGAGAAGCCTCACCAATTTATGTGTCATTATCACTGTCAGTACATGCAGAGCTATTTTTGTTTTTCATCTGACCATGTTGACATGCTCGCAATGTTAATGTCCTACAGTGGAGCTGCAGCCTGACAGAACAGAGGATGTGCAGGAGCGTGACGGGACGTTTTGATCATCTCTATGGTATATAATCTGCGTACTGTTCTTACAGCTCGTCAGCACAGGGACAAAGTTGCACCGCTCACTGTCTGCAGGGCATTCCTACAATTCTTCAGCTTATTACCGGCGCCTTGTAAATACTTTCCAGCAAACACAGCTGTTGGCCCTGAAATAGAAAGAAACGGGAAGAAATCAATGAAATCGTGCCTCTAATAAGGTGAGAGAAGAATTAAATATACATGTTAAACCCCACACACGGAAACTAATGGTGTCCTAAATTGACAGTCAGCAGAAATCCCTTACATGTTGAATATGAAATCAACACATTATCATGATAACCAAGATTTTTAAGACACTGACAATGATGCTCAAATACACTTACCAAAATTATGTAGGTTTTCGTTATATAGCATTTTTAGTCTCTCAAATTAAACCTTTTTACTTGAAGTGATATAGCTGTGTTTGGTAATCAGTCAATAGCTTGAATGCTTAAAAAATGTAAAAACTTTTTAGGTGCTCTGTCACGTTTTGTATTCAGCCAATTTACAAATTAGCAATGTATGGCCTCCTCTTAAAAACTACTGGTTCCTAACATCCTTAATTAAGTAATAATGAAAATGATGACTATACAGATAGTCACAGTTGCACCAGAAACACTAAATAAAACATGATTGCATTGACGTCTTATTTTGCTGTCTTTTATTATAAATATACAGTAATAATCAGTGAAAAGTAAGATTGCTTTCCACCTTTGTGTTATGCTCAGGGTAAAATAGAGACGTAAAAAATCGTGATTGAAATCATGTTCTAAAATGTTGTAAAAGCTCCCTATACTACGTCACCTGACGTTACATGCACTTATTCACACAACCACAAGAGGTTGTCTACTGAAACATAAGTCTTTTTAATCGTCTTAAAACACTAACCACTGTTAGAATGACTGGGAATGTCAGATTGTGCTTAAATGCATTTTACATTTCTTAAACTGATTATCCTAATAACCACTACAGGTGCGTGTTCTCCAACATCAGTTTTCTTTAATCCTATACTGGACCCCAAAACAACTGTTACCCAGTATTTTTAAAACATACCCATAACTCTTTTATAGCCACAGTAGTAGAGGGCCTAATTTGTACAACTGGCCACTCCTAAATTACATGTAACATATATTTTTATTTTTAATTATGTCTGTGTGTGCAAGCATGTGTGTGTGTGTGAGCGGGTATTACTATTGTTGTGGGGACATAAATCTGTTTACACATAATCTGTCATATTGTGGGGACTCACCTTCCATATGTAGACAAAATGCAAGTCTCCAATACGTAAATGATTCAATTTTAGGGTGAAGAATTGGTTTAAGGTTATGGTAAGGTTGGGATTGGGATAAATTTAGGATTAGGGTAATTCCATTCCAGGGAATTAATGTAAGTGAAAGTAATGTCCCCGAAATTGATGGAAACACGACTCGTCACGGATCCTAACGTTAGCTAGCTAAATGAAACACTACCACAGCTAGCCATAGTGCGTTTAAAAATGTACCTGCTACTCCCACAACTACTGCCCCCCTCTGCCAAGATGCATCTTTTACTGTTACTGTCCCGTAAATGAAAAGGGTAGAAGCTCAGGGAACTAAATAACTTTACGGAATAAAAAAAAAAACTAAATAAATATACAGAAAGGACCAGGTGGGGGGAGAGAAGAGGTGTGGAAATAAAAACAAAAACATATGATTGGCTGGCGCTTCACTTTGTCATTGGAGCGCTCAAATAATTTGAGGCCAGCTCAACTTTGAGTTGTAGCACGTCGCAGCCGACACTTGGTGGGCATGACGTTGGTAGCTTCATGTCACCAGCCTCCGTTGGAAATGACTTGTAGTCAGCTAATATGCCGCCTGTTGCCTGAACACAGCATTAGAATGCAGAGGCAGTCACTAATGCATTCCCCTTTAACATTAGAAAAACCTAGAAAACCATGTAGGCAAGACAGGAGGTGAGCGGAAAATTCCTGCCTGACTTGATTGTCTCTAAATTGCCTTGAAAGCCTGGAACGTTTCTGTTGAGACATTTTTGGTTAAAAGTCAATCTAACTCACCCAGCAGTCGATCTCTCTCTCTCCCTGCAGTTGACTTAAACAAATAATCATCCAGCCAGATCATCCAAACAAATTCCTTAAATAAAATTAAAATGCCGGTGTTCTAAATGAATGGACGTATTGGTCTACACAATCCACAGCCAAAAATAAACATTATACATAGGATAGGATACTATATTTTTTTTCTGTACAATTTAAGAAATATACTCTTATGTGCTGCTTGTTTTAAAATACAAAGTGTGCTGGGTAGAAAATAAGTTATCATGGCATTGAAATTTAAAGATTTAGAAAAAAATTCATAATCAACCAGATGCGCTAGTCGCCTTCCGCAGCAGGTTATCAGTCATTTCTGTTTTAGCGAGACTACCAGTTGGAAACTGTCTAAAGAAGGCCAACAGTATGAACTTCTATAATTATAGGCCCATCCAAAATTTAAAATCCATGCGCCGTGGCTTGTTGTTCTCCAAAAATACAGTAAAACTATGCCGTATATTAATAATATTTTAAAATAAATGATACTGCACCATAACTTATTTAATTGTATTACAATGTGTTACCCCATTTTACCCATTTTTCCTGTCTGCTTACCCAGTAACAGTCTCAGGATCTCTTATAAAAGAGATAATGTATCTCAAGAGAATTCCTGGTCAAATAAAGGTTAAACAGATACCAATATTACTATACTCAATTAAGTAGTTGTAATTACTTTCAGTGTGATTTATTCCCTCTTAAACACAAAGTTGTTGCTGCCATATTCCGTAACCTCTTGTCTTCTTCCCTTGTGCCTGCATACTGTATTTGTCCTTGTATAGGTACCCAGTAAATATTTTCAGTACAGCACATGTACTAAATAGCAATTGCAATTGCTGTATTTTAAAATGTTAACTAAGACATCAGGAATTACACCTTACAAACTATAGCATCAAAAACGACAATTGGGATATGGATCTGGCTTCATTATAGTATACAGATGTTGCTTGTGTTAATTCTGAATACTCCAGATGATTTAAATGTGAGTACATTTATGAATAAATTAAGTCAGAAAGGTATTTTTCATGGCAGGAGATTGAGAAGAGACCAATTTCCTCTCAGTAATGATCCAGGGACAATGTCAACCCCTCGTTCCCTCCCTCTCCGGGTCAGCTGGTGGACGTCTGGGATGTGTTTATGGCAAGTTGGGACTAAGGAGACCAAATCCAACCTGCTGTTTCTCAAGGCCCCAAAAAGCTGAGTTGGATAATTAAACTGTCGAGACACCCTTTCTTCTTTTTCTGCTCTCGCCTTCCCTTCCTGCGTTTTAATTTGTTTAAACGGGGGACAACCCGCTCGGTAGGCTGGGCGGGTTTCCAGCTCGTCTGTGAACACACCATGAGAACGGTGCGGTGGCTGGAAGAGTTCAGAGGTTGGGGTGTAAAGGTAGAGCCATCAGGGATGAGCCAGGTCAAGCTATTTAAGTCAATATTGCTCACCCCGTCTGACAGCCAGAGTAACACCTTCCTGATCCACAAGGCCAATGGACAAAGGAGGCAGTGCCTAAGTCTCATCAGCAAGGGATTGTGGGCTTCGGCTGCTGTAGAACAGCTGAAGGGGCAGAGGCATGTGTCCGAAGGTCCCTGTAGAGCAGGCATTACAATGAAGGACTCACTGTTGTTGACCTAGCCCCAGGCCACATGTGTCACTGGCATAGCCATCAATACTACCATGTCATCACATTTGCACTTCAAAAATATAAGGCACGGCTTGATAGGGTTTATATGCAGTAGAACCTAATACGAACCTGGTCAATTGTATTAAAAATGCCTATTTGACAGGTTGGCATTCTGTTTTTGTTTTCTTTTTTTATTAAAATGGTACAATATTGAAAAAAACTGTAACCAGATTTCTATAAAATCGGAAAAAGAAAACGCAGATTAATGTGTGTTTCAATCCACTACTGTTATTCATCGAGATAAACAGCTGGTGGTGCTAATCCTCCTGTCAGGCACCATTAAACCACTGCAGAAGAAGAGGGCACAAGGAGATGAGGTCATTCAAAGAGCGCCAGTCAAACCTCACACTGTGGGAAACAACGTGATGGAAATATGGTGTTCATGTTTGTTTCATGTATTCATTTGAACAATGCCGCAACCTCCTCGTTGCTCCATGACGATCTGATGTTTCGAGTATTGTTTAAGTCACATGTTTCATGTATGTCATCATTTATTCGCTAAGCCTGTTTCCATTGCACTAAAAACTGTTTTGCGTTATTTGGACTTTCTTTCAAATTTGCAGCGTTTACACTCATTGGATTGGAATAAAATAGTATAAAAATAGTTATAGGAATACACTTAGGAAAAGGAAACATACTTATTTATGCCCAAATTTACACAAATACATTGTTGAAATGCTTTCATGCCAATTGCTTCATATGTATACAAAAGTAGATTTTCAGTGTGTATCTTGTAGCATGGAGACATACAGTACTGTACATTGTATGTGTCCATACAGAGTGCACCAATCACCAGGCTCTGCACACACTATCTGCCCTCCCAGCTCTTGTGTGGGGTCAATCGTCCCACCCCTTCCCAAGCTTATAAAATGTCCCCTATCAATATTTTAGCACATCAATTGTAACCTTTGGTAAACACATCTCCTGAAAAGTAAATTATCAGTGGAAACAGTCACTGGGGATTGAATGTCTGGGACGCTGTCAAGGGCTTTCTCTCTTGTGTTTGCTCTATCTCACACACTCTGCCAATTCCATCTTTGAGAGGGGGACCAATAGAATCCACCAAAAGCTCTTGTTGAGGATTTTTTAAACTAAACAATGCCCTGGGCAAATTGTACTCTCAGGAGAACTGTTGGCCAAAGTAAGATATGCTTCAATTCCCAGAATGCTGAACATTGTACAGCCCCGTTGGAAGTCCATGTACACAACTAGTGTTTATTTTACCATTTGAAGAGTCTGATTATATGTAAATCCATAATATACTGTCAGGAATTCTGTTAAAAGACTACTTTGGCATTTTGGTAAATACTTACTAATACTATATTCTTGCCGAGAGCGAGATGAGAAGATAGATACCAAACTCTGTACTGTCAATACCAAGCTACAACCAGCTGGTTAGCTTAGCTTAGCACAAAGACTGGAAACAGCAGGAAACAACTAGCCTGGCGTTGTCCGAAGGTAACAAAATCCATATATAGCAGCAGCGCTGAAGGTCGTTTGTTTAATCAGTACAAAAAAGAAAGTATAAAAATGACAAGTTGTGGTTTTACAGAGAGTTATGTACTTGATTATTTCTTAGCCGACCGGACCCCATTTACTTTGCTGTAGGCTTGTGATCACCCTGAGGTTGTAGGACAACCAGCGACTCTAGAGGGCAGATGCATAAACCTCTGTGTAGATGGGTGTAATTTAATAAGTGAACTTTAGATGTGCTGGTCGGTGGATTTTGTTTCCTTTGGGCGGAGCCAGGATAGCTGTTTCCACCCGTCTTTATGCTAAGCTATGCTAACCAGCTGCTGGCTGTAGCTTCATATTTATCGTATAGAGCGTTTTTCCCGAATGCCAAACTATTCCTTTGAAGAACTAAACTCAGCAGTGTCCAAAACTAGGGATTTGCCCTTTACATCTGTTCAAGCACAGTATATTCACATATTTGTTATAGCTCTTATAGCGCAGTGTGTGCTGCCACAAACAAAGAAATAATACAGCTGATATAGCACATTGCTGTAGCTTTTGCTGCAAACTGCAGCTGATCAGGGGGCTGGTGGAAAGAGCTGCAGAGCAAGAGAGCTTCATCACACTGAGATGATGATGTTCATTGGCGTGTAAAGTTTCTTCAGGCAGTCAGAAGCAGAATGATTACCTTTTAATCTTGGAAAGAGCGTAAAAACACAGATTATCATTTTATAGTCTTTGCTAACCTAAAGTCTGATGGTGCTCTTATTAATTTTGTAAATAGTATTGATGTAAAAAAGTACCCTTTTTTTAGTTGTGAAAATATTTATAGCTTGGTCTGAAAGAGCGAACATCCAGCACTCCAGCTAGGAGAAAGAAAGAAGAGTTTTCTGGCCTAATCTCAACATTATGCTTATGGGATGCTCAACAAGGGAAAAGATAGGAAAGAAATTCACCACAGATATTGAACCTCAGGAGAATATCTCAATAATAACTGTTGAAATAGATTAAATGTTATAAAATATAATTTCTGTAACAACAAAATTAAATAAAAAGGCAACTTGAAGTATCACAAACAGCATGCTCATGCACAGAGTAGATGTAGAAATATTCAGCTTTTTTTCTATTTTAGCTTTCAGAAAGCTTAAAATACATTTTAATGCAAACATTACTGAACCCAAATGTACAGTGAGCACACACGGCATCATAAACATAATGTGTTGACTATTTTTAAGAGAAAACAGCGCTTTTAACAACTGAATCCATTTATCAGTAGTGGTGATGTGAAGCCCCAGTCACATCATATTGCACATTACTGACTTTGCTTTACTAAACCACCTCAACAGCCACAAGCGAGGCATTGCTCATGTCATCTGCAAATCACAAATCGTAGCTCCTGACGCGAACCGCTGCACAGAAGCCAAGTGCCAAAGGGCTCTGGCCAAAGCCGGCATCAGACTTTAAAGTGATTTGAAACAGTGAGCAAAGGAGGGGCAGAATTTGCCTCGGAGCCTAACAGAGACAGAGCTTCAATCTTCAATGGAACGAAAAAAAAAAGATGAGAAAGGGGTAGAAACAGTAGCATGGCCAGCTCATCCATCATTTCTTTAAAAGGTCAGGATTTTGTAGGTGGAATTGGGAAGAGCAGCGAATTGCAGATGCACCGAACAGCAGGGTATTTTCCGCTGCCATGACCAGCTAAGGAGAGCTCCTTTAAAACACATCTGCCAGTAAACATTTTGGCCTGACTCTGGGTCATCTCTCCTGTCTGGACCAGACCCAGCAGAGCATGAAGATGTACCTGCACAAACCTCAAGACAGACTCAGTCACTTCAGACTTTCCTTTTAGCCCTACCGCCCCCTTCTTAATTGTTATGATGATACATCCTCCAGCACAAGGATATTTCCTGCACTCTAAAGGGTTTTCTCACCTCCTCTCCTTCCATTCCTTTTTTTTACATCAACAAAAACTTAAAATCTACATTATTGTTATCGCAGCACCCCCCGGCAGTACCAACAACTCTGATGGACTCAAATTCTGATGTACAAACAGAAACGGCCTTATAAATCAGAAAAAAAGAAAGGAAAAATAAGAGTATTGATTTACAAAACACAGTGTATCTGAAACAGGGATTTAATAAATTACAAGAAAATGTGTCCCCTTAACACAGCAAATGAGTAAATTAAATGTCATTCCAAATGATATGTAATTATCTGACTACATGTCTCAGAGGTACATTTGGAAAAAATGAGAGGAAATGGGGCAAAGAAATCACCAGAATGTCTGAAGTCAAGCCCACCAGTGGCTAAGTGCCTCTTTACCTCCTTCAACCACTAGAGACGAGGAGAAAAAAATGACCTTCTGGCATTATGGACGGGGAGAAACAAACCAAACACACGTCACTCATAAAAGACGCACACTTTTTTCAGAATGTACTGTACTTACAGAAGAATTCAGTACAGTCGGAAAGCACTTTCTCTTCCACTGTCAGAGTGATGAAAAGGTTGCTCTCCCAGAGAAAATAAAAATGGTGAGAGGGACAGATGTGAGCTTGGTTATAAGTCTCTCCATCAGCCCTGTAGATGCTGCTCAGACACCCCTGGGATACACAGAGACATCTGGGAAGAATTGTCAACGGGATTGATACAGTACCTAGAGTAATGAAAAATGAATTTCCCTGCCGCGATGTAAACACAAATGACCTGAACCATGATGCATTTGCTTGGATCTGCTTTGATCCACCCCCACCCCACCCCCATATCTGTGTCTTCCTGACTCTCCGTCTCATGTGTTTCTTAAGCAGTGTGCACACAGTTTGAACAGAGTCGATAATTGCAAATAGTCCCGTGGATTGAGGGGCTTCGGCCTCAGTGTTATGAAAACCATCATGCCCAAATGATTCACTAGTTAAAGCCTGCCTGATCCTAAACACCTGTTTAAAGGGGTATTAATATCCGAATCTAAAAAGCAGATGGTGCGTTATTACTTTCGTATAGAGATATAACAAGCTCTAAAGCTGCTGTACACTCTTTTGAACAGCCTGCGCGGATGGCTAGACAAGCAAAAGAGAAGTGATACATTAAACATGAATTGTTCGAAGGACACAGACTACATAAAAGCATGCAGTGACAGGGTCACAGGCGTTGTGCGCGATGTGAATGGAGTGGATAGATTTGCAGACTCTTTTAATGTGCGCGCTTGTGCTTAACATTGTTTAGAGCTCAGTGATTTGAGATTACTACCACAGGGGGCGGCCCGAGGGCATTTTTATGATGAGCTTTGGAAAATGTCGCCAATAATACACTGAGCTCTTTAAGGTGGCCATCTCTTTCTTCTGCAGGGGGGGGGGGATCTTCTACAACTACATCAAAATTTGATAATGGCCGAGGTGCTGCTTATTCAGATGGTGATGTTTAAAACTCAAAACAGGTTTAATGCCCACATCAGTAATCTCCACCAGGGTTTTTTCTTTTCCCTCCACAGAGGAGCTGCTCTGCAGCTAGGCTGTCAGCGAGGTGTTTAAGTTGTGCCCTTGAAAGTTGTGGTAAGAGCCTCAGTTCGGCTCCTGCTCCATGAATGATTCCTGGGATACGCCTCCAGGGACCTCTTCATTATCTGTCATTAAATGTTTTTAAGTTTGCATAATTGATCTTCTCCAATAAGTCGTCATTGATTTATGGAGGTCTGGGCTGAAGGAGGAACTGGTTAAAAATTCATAACCCTGCTACGCGTCTTCACAATCCATTAGCTGCTCCTGGACCCAGAGTCCTTCCATTGATTGACCTTGTGCAGAGAATATCATGGACTCTGCATTTTTCCCTCTTTTATTGCGCTGTGGGAAGAGTTATGTTTCAGCTTTTTCCCCAGATAGGTTTTACTTTGATTTTCTCCCTCCCTGTATGTTGCTGTATGTCGTTCTCTCTGTCTCACCATCCCTCTGTCTCTCGGTCTCTCCTTCCCCTTCTAAACTGAAGACCTTACTCTAAGACGATGAATAAATAAAGCATGTTCCATAAACAGCTTTCCACTATTATTTAAGCTTCCAGGACCTCGCACTCTGACAGCCTGCTTTCCCTGCCATCAAATTCAAGTGTGTAAATTTTCTAAAAGGCTCTGAATGTTTTATGATGATTTCAGGGAATGATGGAGTAATAGCTGAATAGTGAAGCTATTACTTTTAATATTTATATTGAGTGCTTTGAATCATTAATGTGACAGGATGTAAAATCAGAGCTGCGGGACGTATGTACTTCACAGCCACAGCCACTTGGCAAAAAATATTTGTTTTCCTGAGCAGCCGGTTCCAAACTGTTGTGAGCTACCCATCGGGGCGTGGACGTGACGCTCCTTTCCATTAATTTTAATTTTACCTTGAGAAAAGACCATTCTTGGAAAGCATATGTTCAAATATGGAGTACATCGAAGAGAAATTGCAACAAATCTTTCAGAGTGTTGTGTTTATAATTCAGAGATCAAGTCATCACAATGCTTGGGTCTAGACATCTTTTATACTGAGTAATGTTTTCTATATCAAACTCTAACAGTGAAAGGTATGGAAGTCTATTTCCTCTCGGAAAAAAAGAAACAAGTAGATGAAGTGACAAAATAAATTCACTCAAAATTATGAAATACTAAGTTTGAATTAGTATTTTAAGATTTTTGTAAAACACATTTTGTTTTAGATTTTTACACTTTTTATCTATTAGTTTTAACTTTTTAAGTTAAAAGCAAAGGATAGCAGAAATTATGACATAAGTAAAAACTGTGAAATAGTAACTTACATTTTCTGACTTCTGAGTCAAAATGATCTCGTAACTATTGTCAGCTTTTGTTTTAAGCAACCATTGCCTCCTAAAATATCCAACCATGACTTCTGTATGTTCTTTTCCTGCAGGCAGAGACACACTTCCATAAAATTGTAACCATGTTGTATCATTTAGTAGAAAAACTAAATCATTAATAATTAATTAGCAATTATGAGATACCAAGTTCAATTTCATTTTGAAAAAGTTATAATTCTTACAGGGTTACTCACAATAAGGATTTAAATGATAAGGTATAGGTTTTCTTTATTATATCAAAGTAATGATTTTGTAAAGCATGATCTTGAAATTTTGTCCAAGTCACACTTGGTATTAGTATCTTAAATAATTTGGACTTTAATTGTCAAACGTTTGACTTACTATCTCATATGTATTACTTCATAACTCTTCGTAATTTTCACATGGAAAGTGAGAATTCTGACTTAGAGTTTCATTGTTTTGATGAATCTTGAGTATTTTCATTTTTTTTATTTTATTCCTGTTATCATCCATTTTTTCCCTTTCTTCGGTCAAAATGGGCTTCCATACAGTTGTTCCCACAATGCATTGTTTAGTAGAAGGACAGAGATTTCACACCATTTGACTGCATCTCACATACGTTTTTACTCTTTGTAACAATTGCCTTCTAAAATATTTAATCACAATCTCTGTATGTACTCCATACTGCCAGCCTTTATAACTAGGAGCGAGTAATATTCAAACTCTCACTCTGTCAATATGTTGCCATTATCACTTGCGGAGTTCATCTGAAACACGTTTTTATTTATCTCCTTACATTTCGTAAATAGAAAACCACAAAAGAAAGATAAATCAAAGATTTACTTATGACATTACTTGTTATTGATAGAGGTTATACTGTAATGTGGGGTCTTTGCAGATTTGTAGCCTTGGTTTTGGTGTTGTTTGTTCCTTTAGCACAGAGAGCTTTAGTCTGTGTGTCTTGTGCTTTGTGGAGCTTGGCAGTTAAAGGCCAGTTTATTCTTGCGGGTATCAGGCAGCCCTGTCCTGAGGGAACGAGCTCTTTCATGCACAGTTAGTGCACTTGACTCAGCATGGAGATGCTTTCAGATGGAAAAGCCATGTTTAGAGGACGTCTTATGAGACATTAAAGCACTACTGTTCCATTGTTTTAGCTCTTCCTAAATGTCACTTTCCTCTCCTGAGCCTGCCCTTCACCACAATGTTGTGGGACACGTCAAAGAGAGAGGCCTTTTCTCTGCTCCCACTGAGGGTCCATTTGAAAAGAGAAGCAGAATGTGAACTTGCCGCTCTGGCCATTACTGTCGTCTTCATCTGTTTACTTTCTATGCAATATTTAGTGAAAGAAAAACAGAACAAATCAGACAAATTATGGCCTATTTGGGATACATTTTTGTAAGGTTTTTGCTTAATTTCCTGTAACCCTAATCCTTGAATTTTTGGTTGTGTTTTTATATTCTAAATTTTATTTTGATATTTTGCATGTAATTTCCTGATTAGTTCAGGTTAATCACAACATTAGAGAAGACACACTCTTATTCTTCTTTTTCAAGACCTAAAAGCAAACTCTACTTACTTATATTTAACGTTATGACTGTTGCTGTTCATCAGATATCCATACTACAATCTAAAAATAACATACTCAGCGCCAAAATAGTCCCATCTGTAGTTATTGCAGAAAAAGAACAACATTCTCTCTTTGAATTTAAAAATACTTTTAGGCAGAATAATACATATATATGAAAATATTACAGCCCGAGTGGAGTCAATAGGTCTTTTTCTTTTAATAAAATGGAACCCGCTCTGTTTGTACTGATGGGTTTATGGCCTTGGACTGACAAAGACTTGTCAGTGTGCTGTTTCATACATTTTCAGACTTAATAGCACCTATCAGCAGTGGAAGCTGAGGCAAACTGGAAATGCAGAAGCAGTGACATAAAATACACAGCTATCTGGAGCCTAGGTGTGTTTGAGATGCTGGAGATGGGCTGAACTCAATAACTCTCGGTGCTTCTTAAAGTTTATGTTTATCCACTTAGAATAGCAATTGAAAACAGACGGCAGTGGACCATCAGTGGTGGAACTGCAGACCCGATCCAGCAAGTGCAGGTGAGTTTCAAAATGAAATTAGATTTACAACAAGTGCTGAGGTGTGTGCCCCTTCCTCCGCTTGGTAATGCGGTTTTAGGTGAGCGGTAATGACTTGTGTAGATTCAAATGTTGGTATAATCGAGAAAGAGATGCCGTGACTGGAACAGATGTTTCATATAGACTCCTCCTCAGACTCCTGGGAATCAGGTGTGTGTGTCTGGTAAATCTATACTTACGGGGACGGATTTTGACAGTCTAATGTTTTTATGAAGACATTTTTGGATTGATTTTGGGAATGTTGGTTAAGGTGAGTTCCAGGGTTACGGTGGTTACTTGTTATGTGCATGGTTAGGGTAAGCCCGCAGGCAATGAATGTACTATTATGTGATACAATGTCCTCACATATGTAGCAAAAACAAGGCCCCGTATGGGTGCATG
Source organism: Lateolabrax maculatus (assembly GCA_031216445.1). Lineage (NCBI taxonomy): Eukaryota > Metazoa > Chordata > Actinopteri > Acropomatiformes > Lateolabracidae > Lateolabrax > Lateolabrax maculatus. The sequence goes on along the minus strand of CM062196.1, from coordinate 23,415,790 downwards.
TGTGTGTCTGTGTAAAGTGACGCCACTCAGAATACGTTTGGGACTTATTGTTCATGCCTGTGAATTGAAATCATATACAGACATTGCAAAACTCCTCAAGACTAGTCTACTTCTTCTAAACCCTGGATCCCACTTTCTGTGTGTGGTCCTCTAGAATAATTGTGCAAGTGATTTTTATTGGAAGTGTTTTCGAACAATGTGTTTTATTTTTACATGAGCAAGTACACCACTGCTTCTCAAGGCTTGTCAATGGGAACCATCCGGGACTGTGTCCCACACAGTGGTTAAGACAGTTGCAAACATGGCTAGTCTGTCTGTCATATAGTTGGCATGCTGTTGGTCAACTGTCTATGGAGTTGGGAGTTTTTTTGCATACAGCCAATCAAAACATTTTATTTTATGTTGAACTTGCATAAAGCAGTAACCAGTATTGTTACAGCAGAGTACAACACAGACACACAGAAACCATAAACTCTGAGGCGCAGCTAACTTTAGAGTTCTAGTTGTAATGTATGTCTGCAAGCTTAGACACACATTTTGTTATTTCATCTTGACTTGTTGAACAACCTAGAGAATGCGAGGAAAAGTGCACTTGCTAATGTCATTTTGAAGTCTGGTGAGCTAATGTGAGCGGCTTAAAAACTTCTGCGCAAATGGTTTGATCAGTCAGTTTACATGCAGAATGACTGAGGTCCTAAGGTTACGCCATCTGTCCTAGCCTTTAGCCTCTTTACTCACTGTTCTTGTGTAACTTTTCCTCCACCTGTAGTGCCAAACTAAGTGGAGTAACATAGTCCATGAACCCATGGACCTGCAGTTCCTATTCAAAAGGAAAGTTTTTATAATTAATACCTACACAAAGCTCCAATGTGACAAAAGAGGTGAAATTATGGAAACATGGGAACAATTAAGTATCCCAGACACTGTAGCTGTGTATATCTGTGTCAGAGAAGGTGCAGAGCCCCATACTGACATGACAGGCCTGTCTTAGATCCTGTCTGGGCCTGCTCCCTCTCTCCCATGTCTTACCCCTGTCTTCTTGTCTCACCTTCAACGGTGTCACCTCTGACTCAGTGCCGTTTCCCGATTTGTGTGTGAACGCACACAATAAAAGGACACACTTACACACTTATAATACACAATACTGTGACACTGACACGCCTTCTTTCTCTGTCTTACAAGTCATACAGTAGATGCTCTCTCTCTCTCACACACACACACACACACACACACACACACACATGCACACAGAAGGATGTTTTCATCGTCTAAATATGCTAGCAGCCCCTACAGGCTGTAATAGTCGTTTCAACACATAATCCAAACTTGTTTAATAGGACAAAGAATAGAATGATGACTTTGCTTATTTTCCTGGAGCCTTACAAGTAGTTAGATTACAGAAATGTAACAATATTCTTACAAGTGGCACTGGAGTCATTTAGTCATTTAGACTATCTGTTAGACTTTGATATTTTTTTATGCAGAAGTGGGGAATTTGGCCTGGTGGTGGAACTAGAGAACAGGTCAAAAAAACAAAAATATTCACAGTCCTATTTAGGGGACTGGTAATAACCGTAGCTAATTTCTTTTTGATAACATTTTTTACCACTTGGGGGCAGTACAACAAGCTGTAAACACCACTTTGACATATTATCAGCTTTAAATGTTAAATATAGAAATTGACTACAGACTGGAGTCTCTGATAACAACAGGATTGTTTGTTTTATTTGGTTGTCTCTTACTGCATTTGTTCATTTTAATCATTCACTGTAGGTGTTTTCTTTATGTAAAACTGCTTCCATATGTTATAAGTTTGCAGTTTAACTTGCTACTTTCAACAAAAGTGTAGTGTTACTGTAGCTTAACTACTTCCACTGACAAGTAACTTGTAGCTTCAATAGTTACAGTTTCAAAGTAACTTACCCAACACTGGGTGTGAGAATGAATCAAAACAGTAAAGTTTCTGGCTGTCAAACCAAAACAACGAGCTGAAAGACTCTAAAACGCACTATAGCGCTGAGGGAAGCTGCAGAGTCAAGTGATAATTTTCTTTGGCTTCACCAGTACGAGCAAATCCTTTCACATTTGATGTATCATTCATATAAAAATATCAGTTATTGCCACTTTAATTTTAATTGTGCTACGGTTGATGTAAAGGGTCACCAAATGAATTAAGAATCATCTCTTGAAAACCATGAATATCCATCCCGCATTTAATTTAACCTGCTAGGTATTGTGTGAATATCACTGAACAGATCAACATACAGTCCATTATGTCTGTCCACTGTCACCATCTTCAGGCCTCTAGTGCTGCTAGCAGTGCAAACATCACCACACACTAACAGCACATGGTTCTGACACTGTGCTGGTGCCGCCAATACACAATGATCTACAACCATAATTAGACATTTTCATCATGATTCCATGACAGGACTAATTAGTGGGTTTCTTTAATTACTGATGCTGTGTTGTGAATGTATACAGATGACTCCTAAGGTCTGTTTAATATTCAGGTGCAGTAACATTGTCAACATCCTCTGTGAAGCAGTCAGAAAGATTTCTCATCGATCCCATGCATGTGATACATGCAGGCGCCATGGTGAAGCCACAGTGCACTTTATACAGATAGATGATTGACAGGCTGTTGTATTTCCTCAGAAGAGTGTGAACCAGTGAACCTGGTTAATAAAACATTAGAAGCGCCTGAGAGGCCCTGCTGAAACGAGGGGCGGGGGAGAAGGGGTCACTGGTGTTCAACTACCATCGCGGCCCTCAGAGCGGGCGCGGGATCTCCCCATCCTCCAAAGCACATCACAGGGGGTCCATGTGGCCTCATTAAAATCAAGGAGATCACATGTAAGGACCAGAGGAAGAGGGCTAGTCCCAGCTCAAAGCGCCTGGACTCCCAGGGTATTACTCTTTGAGGAAGCGCCACTGGAGAACACAGGGATAAAGCCTCAAACCGTTAAAACAATGGACATTTAACACAGCCTTTGCACTCTCCCTTCTCTAGGACTCATTCGGCTAATGCTTCAAAGATAGTGCCGCTGCAGCTACGGAGCTACCCTGACTCGGATTGGAAGTGAGCCATGTCAAGTTCACCTGATTTGATTTCTTAGATAACCTTGCTGGATGGAGAGATAAAGGCTGGCAGCTAGCTGTGTTATGCGGTGGTCTGAGCCCTCTTTGCTTTGGATCTACTCCATAGTCTGAGACAGTGCAGGATCTGTTAGATTGCCGCGGTTTTTCACATAAACAATAGTCTTTTTCATTCCATTCATTAGCACGGAGAAAAACACTGATGTATGCAGCTAAACTGCATAATTGGGCCTTAGCAGAGCCTTTTTTTTTATTGAACTATTTATTTTTCATGATATCTCAATAATTTACATGGTTGATTGTGTAAAGAGTGGGGGAAGAGTGAGCTGTTAGGCCCATTTTCTAAGTCATTGCGTTTGTTCAGCTGTCTGCCTCACTGTCGCGTGTATTTCATCTTTTCCCTCCTTTATTTATTCTGGTCTTTGGACGCCTTCCTAGTCATGTATTAAAGCTTTGCAGCTTGGCGGCGACAGTGCGGCTGTCAAGAGTTGGGGGTGCCGTTGTGCATCATCACTGCCTTTAATGGCTGGCATCAAGTTCTGACAAGGCTACTTAAAGCAATGGGCTTAGCAAAATGAGGGGCCGGGCGGCTGGTGCACCTCAGGATAAATAAATCGCTTACTTTTGTTTTAGTCTTATACATTTCCAGTAAGCAGCAGCCCCCTGTCGTAGGTCACACTTATAGCTGACTTTCCTGGTTAGAGAAGAGGGTCAGAACCTACTATACAAGACAGTATTGTTAGAGAACATTTACCATGTTGAGATGTCATTAAAAAGCTGCTGTCAGACTTGGGGGCACTCTCTGACCAGGTCTGCAGTGAGAAGAACACCCATAATGAGTGGGTGGCACAGGGAGAGGAGGGGGGGATGCCCTGGTTTGTTTATGGATACAGTCTAAGAAAGCTCTTGTTTGGGGGACAAGGGTTCACGGCGAGCAGAGGGTAATTACGCTCCATCCGGTGGCTTCGGGACGCTTCACAAAACCTGACACAGGAGGGCAGGCGTGCCAGGCGAGCGGGGGGGGGGGGCACAGGAACAAACGGCAGTGACAGTGATATTATTGTGCTCGCAACGAATACACACACACGCACGCACGCACACACACTCACACATAGTACACACACACACACACGCCCATGCATAAACACACACCATCCGTGTAACTGGCATGTGCCCCAGGAAGGCAGAATGCCAGGGAGAGAGGAAGCAGCAGAGAGTTAATTAGGGCTTGGATACACACTCTTAGGGCTCTCACACCTCACTCACCTCCAGCCCGCTTCCTTCCTGTCATTGTTCCCCGCAGTTCAGCCGGGGAGACACGCACAACAAGATGGCCCCCAAATAGCTGCTCCCTCTATGACAAGTTTACCTCAGCAGTGTAGGAAGGAGCGTCGGAAAAGGACTGTGTGTATGCTTGTGTGTGTGTATGGCGCACACGCAGTCTTAGTCGTTCATTTAACCATTTTTACTTGGAAGAGAACAAAAACACAGGATTCCAGCTGTTTATTTACTCATTACCCAATTATCACTCTGAGGGCGAGGCGACATGGAACAGTGAAACTTTCCTGTGAGAACACGGGTGTGGACCATGCTACATGTTGAGTACACACTCGCTGCTACAGCTGACAGCAAATAGATGTGCTGCGTCATATCAGGAGACAATATGACATATTTTGGATTGTAAGCCAAGAGATGCATTACTCAGTGTACTGGATTTACCATATCTATTTAGAATTTGTATCGTGCGTACATAGTGGGATCCAGGCTGCAGTATAGAGTTGCTGTTGGCAACCCTGTCTGCTACAAAATACCGTTACATACCAGTCATTTGCCCACTGTGTTGGAAAGAAACGTAATCGCTGCCTTTCATTCTTTATGCAATGCACACATGCCATATGTACATATGTCACTGTAATCATTGTTCTGGCCATGAAGTGATCCCTTCTCAAAGTAAATACAGCACACTCCATGTTTTCTGTGGAAAAAAATATTCTAAAATTGAAGCTAGTATGAGGTTTCAGCACTCTGAGTTACCTAAGCCTCATATTAGCTTTGGCTGAGCTTTAAAACACATTTTTGCACAAATGAGGACCTCAGGTTTTCAGGTTTGACTGTAGAAGCCATTAGACAATTTAAATTTGTCAACCAAGATTGTGACATACCATTTACACCATAGTAGTTATCCATTTAATATCTTGCTGTATTAGGCCATCATGGGAAGTGAACGCTTCATACTGTAGCAATGTGGGATTATTTGCATCATTTTGTTCAAGTATTCAGGTTTCAGTTTGTCAGGTATTAACCTTACTGGATAATCTACAAGAACTCAACAATTATGTTAATTTGTCGACAGTATAAAGGTATCTCAGTTGAAATTTCAGAAAATGTACTTTTTTTCATTACAATATATATATCAATATTATGATATAAAATTACCCTTATCGTGTCCATATGCCCATTCCTGTCCATAGTCATACTATGGAGAAATCGCTTCACAGCAATTGTGGAGAGGGAAATGATTTCAGCAATCAGTTCGTCTGTCAGTGTACATATGAGTATTGTATTATGATGGATTTCAGAAAGTTCTATTTACGGTTAGGGACAGAGAGTGATTCTAAGAATAGGTCCAACAGGGCAACGGACACAAGCTGTCAGATGGGTTGTAAACCAGCCAAGAGTTTTTCAGGATGATCGAAAACTCTTTATTTTGAGGTAAAACCAAAAGTGACTTTCTGACAGCCCATGACCGTGTTCCCAGAGCTCTGCAAGTACTCTGGTGGCTTTTTGGTTGAATTATCCTCCTGTTCCTACTCTTGCACTCCTACTTAAATCATTAGATTTCATTATTACTCTCACTTCTTAGAGAAAATAAGCATCTGCTTTGGTTATGTTTATTTTCTTCTGCTAGTTCTATAAAGATGGCAGAGTTCCTGTCATCATGACAGTCCTGAAACAGATGGTGAGTGGAACCTCACTAACTCAGACCCCAAAGGAATTACTGATGGCTGCACGCATGCAGTACTGGACGATTTAGTGATCAAATATGGCGAGTCAAAGCATTTTCACGCACTGTATGACATTTGCATGGTCATCCATCTATACATAGTCCCTGAATAGCAATTCATTGACGTAAACAATTTTGCATCACCAGAGGCTTTCATGGTAGATGAAGGGCTGGTGATCGTGCCTTTAGTGGAGTTGAGCGTGGATTCAGTACAGTACAATACACAGTGACACAAAGGTTTATTTTCTGCCTGACGGCTTAAGCTAATTTACCTCCCGACCCAAGAACGGTATAATAATTGACAGAATTCAGGTGTTGCTTGTAACACCATTGGCAATCCATCTGTTTTCTCTGTGAATTTCCCTAATTGGAAAACTCAATATTTAACTTTGCCTGCCCCTAAGTGCAACAACACACACCAAGCTAAGAATACAGTTCAAAAGATTCCCATACAAACTAAATGAGATTAGATTGTATGTCATTTGGAAAAGTTAAAGTGCGATAGAGTATTTGTGCTTCTTGGCTATAGTTGCACGCACATTAAAGGAGTGTGTTATTATGCGTCCTTGTGTTTGCATTGATTGAAGAACATACAGGCAGGCTCGTTGGCAGATGTACAGAACGTCATGTATAATATATGTGTGCTCTTTCAGCTATGCACAAAAGCCAGATGTTCCTTCTATCAGCAGGTCCCCGCGCCGTAAACATGTTGGAACACGGCGGTGAAAACCAAACAACAACAAACAAGTGTTTTCTGTTACCAACAGCAGCCATTTTGGAACAAATAACAAAAGGACTTTTCGGGACTCTCGACAGCGGGAGGCCTAAAAACTTGTGTTTTTCCAGAGAAAGAGTGCCAGTGTTTTTCAGACACTTACAGTTTTTTTCCATTGTGTCTGTCTGTCTGTCTTTCCATATCAGGTTGATGAGGGAGTTTCTTTTTTGTTATGTTGCATGTGTGGTTTCCGGGAGTCTGCTGGAGTGCAGTTTTGGCAGGGTGACAGAGAGCTCTCCCAGGGCTAAACAAACAGCTGTGGCATATGGGTAGGACGTAGAGCGCAGCACCACGTCTGCGCCACACAGCACAGGGGAACTAGGGGCTTGTGGGAAATGGAAAACCTAACCTGCCTCTGTTTAATGGCCTGGTCAGTGGCATCCTTGCAAATGCTAGCAGCAGCAGCAGCCCCACTCGGCATTCATTAGGAGCAGGGGCCTGAGCTGTGCCCCGCGATGAAAGCCCGGTGTCAGGCATGAGCTCTGATGCCACGACGAGGGAGCGAGGAGGAGGAGAAGAAGGGGGGCGGGGGGAGGGGGGATGCTCTGCGAAAGACCCACCCCTGGGTATCCATCACACACAGCCATCACTCGGGAGCAGAGTAGACCTGATAAATAAATCAACTTAGAGGCCCATCGAGGTTTCAGGGCCTATTCCTCTTTATGAGTACAGCAGGGTGAGAGATGGGGGGGGGGGGGGGGGGGGGGGAGAAAAAAAAAACTTTGACTTCTTCACGCCTTGGTCCCAGTAGGCATGAGGACCAAAGACACCAACTCTGTGATTCTTTCAAAAATTAAATATATTCACTTATCTGAAAGGCCCAGGCTCAAGATCCTCATCTTTTTCTTTAACATCCAAGATAAAAGTGTGAGGACTTTCCCATTGGCTTTCAATCGGCAGCTCTTTGAAAACTCATACTTAATGATTTGAAGGTCTTTTAGAACTTACTTTGGGACAACAATTTCTGAACTGCCCCTTTTATGTGGAGATGAGTAGAAAAGGCCTGTATGAAAACATCAGGGAGCTTCAAATTACCCCAACTTTAGAAAGAACATTGGTTGTTAGGGCTTAATTGAACATGACTGACTTTACTCCGGCAGCCCCTCTTTATTTTCAATCCACTCCCTAAAGTTTTATTTGTGCCGTTATTTATTTATTACAGACAAAAGTAAAAGGCATGTCTTGGATTTGGACGAGTTTCTTGGCAGTAACTTTACAGATGGGGGACGTTACGTCTCGGCTTCAAGCCGCTTTTACCACAATGCCGCCCGTGATTTTGTGCATTGAGGTGAAGGAGCAGAGAAATGTGTTGACATGGGTTTTGCCCCTTCCTACTGGTTGCTGCGTTTCATCTTCAGAGGTTCAAATTAAATACTTGAGTGGTGGATTTTAAAATGTGTCTCCATCAAAACACCCTACGGAGCAAAACAAAACAAAGACTGGGATGGGGGGGGATCAGGAGACAAAAGTACAATCCAAATTCCCTGTGCACTCTGTCTCAGTTAGAAACTTAATGGTTGTGTTTACCTTCTCCCCCTGAATGTGTTCTCTCAAGGCTCTCCTTTAACATACTGTATTTGACTCTAGGAAACATTTCATTCAATCTTATTTTCCTATTGCTTCCTCATTCCGTTTGTTCTCGGCTGCTGTTAAGTTTGCTGCAGTTTGGCAAGTGTTACATAGCCTGAATGGGAGATGTGTCTTAAGGCACATTTCTCCCTGACAGAGGCTGCTGCATGAGAGGGGTGACAGCGTCGGCTGGAAATTCTTTCTTCCTTTGTGGTTCAGATAAGTAAGCATGCACAACACCCCTGTGATTAAAATCTCCTTCTGATATTTCTATCAAGATTTCTATTAGGAGACAGACAGGGGAAAGAGGCTGCCAAAAACACAGCACGCAGACAAGACAAGCACATACATCCTGAGAGTGGAATACCATTCAAAAAGAGCGGATGGTATTTAAAATATTTAAGCCAAACTCTTTGGCATTTTTTCCCAGTGTTTATTGTTTGTTGATTGCTAGCATCAGAATGTATTTGCAAGCAGGGATTCCAAACCCGAAGCAGTACATCTCGCGCAAAAGCGCGGACCGTCACTCACGGAGAACAGGAGAAATTTGACACATGAGGAACGATCCCTGCCATGCACTTGCTGACAGTGCTGCATTTCGCCCTGTCTGCAGCATTTCACAGGCAAGGAGCAACAACCGCCTGTCATCTCCTAAAGTATCTGGTAATTGTGTTTCCACCACACAATTATGTACGGTAACCCACAAACAGCAGCACGCTTTAGTTCTGCTCCCTCACCGTTTCATATTTTCACCCATGTCGGAGACAAAAGAGTCATTTACATTTCCTTGGGCGAGTGCCCCCCCCCCCCCCCCCCCCCCCCCACTTGTGCTCTCTTTCACTAACAAAAGCTTATTTAACCCAAGGTTAGATTACAACAGTGAGGTGATTGCCTGGCCCTCCTCCAGCTCCCCATTATCAAGGGGCCACCACCTAATCTGGAGGAGCAGCTCTTCATTAATGTATTATTAACAAGCCCGTTACAGTGTAATGCAGGAAAAGGCTCTCCACTGGGGATAGTCCTAATGGGGAGGGCAAGAGTGCGCCTAGTGAAGCAGATTACAATGAAAGGCCAATGAATTTGGGCTGAGAGGGGACTGATGAGGCCTGCCCTCCTCATCCTCCACAATGGATCACAAAGAGGCATCTTTACCAATTAGCTTAATTGCATATTTGGAATGTTAAAGACAACAGAGTTTAAGTGAAAGACACTCTGCAGCCCCCACAGCGACGGTGTTGTAAACAAGCTCATCTGCACACATGTGGCAATGCATCACAGATGATGAGTGTAAGATCACTGATTCATTTCACAGTAGATATCAGTACAAAATTACACTTACTGGACTAATAACAAATTGACACAGACTTTATTTAAGATGTTTGAATAGTAAAAACAAAAAACATTTATTCCTGTTTTCAGTATATATGGAAGTCAGTTTACAGTTGCATAGCATGAATGGCCGTGATAGTCATGAGTGAAGCACGTTCCTGCAAAGTATTGATTACTGTTGTGAAAACTATAGATTAAAGGATAAGTCTGGTGATAGTCAATATTTGTCTTACTGTCAACAAATCCCATTAGAGCTGAAATGATGAGTCATGTAATCGATTGGTCAATTGACAGACAATTAATCTGCACAGTTAGAATAATCAGTTAAATGTTTAAGCCATTTCTTAAAGCAAAAATTCACAGTTCCCATCTTCTCAGAAGTGAATATGGCTGGTTTTGTGAAAAGCAAATAAGAAATACTCCTTCCTCATGCGGTAAAAACTTGCGAACGCGCAAAACTTGTGGCTTAAAATCATCACCAACAAACAACCCTGTTTGAGCAATGTTGGCTAAAAACTACCCCGCTCTTTTAGGAAATTATTTTGCCTTTTTTTAAATTATCGTTTTTAATGTCTTACAGCTTCAGTAGGAACCAATGGGCTTGAGGCCACAGACAGACTGGGAAGACACGGACTAACGCATGGTCAGTTTTGGTCATTGGTAGACATGTTGACAGTTTGAAAAAGATTCAATTTCACCAGCTTTATCTTTTTAACTGAAATTATTCAGTTCTGCCACCTACGTTGCTGCTAATTTGAGTTTCTAAATTCTTGACAAGCTAATTCTGGAAAGGCTAACATGCTAGCTAATGGAAAAATGGCTGCATTACGGTTAGAAGACTTCAAATAAATATGCTGAGAAAATCACAAATTAGGATGTGTAATGTGGATGTATCAAGCCACAAGGGCACTTATGTTACCCCTTCTTTCTCAGAGTACCGTCTCTAGTGACTATGACCAATTCGACCAGTATTTGTTGGTGCAGGACTAGTTTTTCTTTTACAATCCTAATTCTGGGCCACGTCTCGCTCCGTCCTCGTCACGTGGCGTCTAACCACGGCTCCAGATTCCGCCTGCCTATAAGCACATGTTCCTCCCACCACTCTTCACACTCCCTCTCTGCTGTCTAATTGACTTCATGCCTGTTCATGAAAAGGATCCTGGTTTCCACCTGCTCTGCCTCTATTCACAGCGTAACACCAAATTCTCCTGTGCTCTCACTCTATTAACAGAGATCATACCCAAGTTCAGCTCCCCGCTATTATTGCGGGAGATGCTAAAATCTCATTTTCAACTCAATTTAACCTGGTCTACCTCAAGGGGAATGGAAAAGTCCTCCCTCTGACTTAATTATGAACATACAGTACTGCAAGTCAAGAAAAATCTTTTCATATTAACATTTTGATTATTGCTTGGCTGTCAGCAAAACAACAAGCGTTATGCTATTTATAAGCAATTTAATATGAGAAAATTAACTGAAGGATTTCTCTGACTTAATATATTGTGTGTGTGATTTTTGGTGCAGTAATTGGTGCTAGTGTTGCAAACAGAACCCTTTTTTTAAACTTACCATGAAAGGTTCCTTCATTTGATTCAATCTTTTTCAACTAGGTGCGCCAATTATAGTTAATAATTCAGTGATCTTTATGCAGTTAGTTCAAGTGACCTAGATAGCAGGTTTTTTTAATGAAGTAGTCTCTTGTTTCATATTCCACTTGCTTGCCGTTGAGAGACCCATTACCTGGCTTCACTGTGTCACAGCCAGCCTTCACCCTGACTCCCCGAAACGTAAACTCCCCAATAAATTGACTCTGGAGGTACAGTGTCTGCGCCTATCAGACAAGATTGTCAGATAATGTCATTCAGTGCGGTTGCTGCTCAGTGTAGATGTGGGTTGGCCGTGGCACATTCCCATTCTGCGCTCTCAGAGAGAATCCGGCTGCGCTTTGATTCGATCACCCATATGGATATTCATGTACTTTAGCAGGCGACAGACTTAATTCGCATGCAGCATCGCGAGATAGAGGGTTCCTTCCAACAAGAGTAAGAGGTGACGTTTATGTGGCATCCTTGAGGAGGCTGTCTGTGGCTGTTGCTTTGAGCTCCCCTCAAGCAGATACACAGATCCTTAGCAGGAACAGTCTGGCTCAGTGTTTAATGGTACACCAATACCAGGTTGAGTGTGATACTCGGGCTCCTGTCTGCGCTCCTTCCTCCCAGCTATTGAGCACTGTTACCGGGCCATCTGTGACTAAGTGCTGTGCAGTTACCCCAGTTTTGGAGCATTACCCCCAGCACATCTATGATCTTAATGAACCTACAAGCTTTTTACTGTCAATCAATAATTGAACAGCCACTGAAGGAGCTTTTTCCACAGCTATTTGACGGGGCACAAGGGTGGCTGAGTTTACCCAGCAAGTTAAAATGCACGTCGGAAAGCTTTGCCAGACTGAATACAGCTGCTGCTGAGAGGGATGCAGAAGCAAGTGTACTCATGCTTTATTCTGAAGGCTGTGAGATGGGTTTTTTTTCTTCTTCTTCTTTTTTGGGCATCTGTATTGAGCCTAATCCACTAAATCTGTTTGGAGCAGCACACACAAAACACACAGTGAATACATGGTCTCAGCCGTTTGTATCCCATCCTCATTTTCACCTCATTCGCGCCTACAGGGATGCATCAGACTACTATTAACCACAGGTCATAGCCAGCATTGCACTCTGCTAGCGTTAACACCTTCAAGCAACTGTCAAGTCAGGCATAATGCCTATTAACGTCTGACAGTGATTGAGGCTACCCGTGCATTCAGTCAGGCTGTATGATATGTAATGCGTTTTACAAGCAATTAAACAAAGACACCAGGCAAAACTAGTAACAACCACACAGGAGCTAACTGACATTATTTACTCATGTAGTCAGATGTTATTGTCATAGCCTAATGTTTTGTAATTTGAGGTATTATGTGCTATTTTCGTAGTTACTATTATTATTATTATTATTATTATTAAACAGCATTTATCAATTTTCAGGCCAGATACATCGACCGTACTCCATATCAGCCTCCCTCTTACTGTTCACTCTATAAACCGGTAACGTACCTTCTGACCGTCGGTTCAGTTACAGCAGGCAGTTAGTGGGTGTAAATATGCAGCAACAACTAATCGTTGTGTGCGACGCGCTATGATCCAGGGATGCTTAAATCTCCCCTCAGTTAGAACCAGTATCTCCTACACGACAGATAGCCGAGCCGCTTCCTCAAAATGGACTGATGAGCTTTGAAAAGCTTCAGGAAGTTAAAACGAGCTTCAGCCACATATTCATTGTGACTTCATTACTGAAACGAGGCGTGAATTGAACAGCAACCCGGCCTGAGCTTGTGAAACTCCCACCATCAGCTGGCAGTAACAGTGTTCTTGGGTTGCTTTTAGCCGGGAGGTTAAGCAGCTGAGAGCAGAGTTTTTCCTCCTCCACTATTCCCCACAGGCGGCAGGGGAATACTAGAGGAAGTATGTCCCTTGGTTCTCTTAGCCCTCTTTATCCTGAGACTTCCACGGAATAGACCTTAAACCACTTTAGCTCTGCTTTATGGTATCATCATTGAGTCACTTGTGACATGTAGATGCACAGGGTGCTGGAGATCTACAGATTCATCCATTATTTATGAATTGTGTCGCAAGGATATAAATGCTGCTATCTCATTGTGGGGTACTTGGCCTTTCGAACCCCGCTCGCAAACTGCGCCATCTATTCACCGACAGCGATGCTGAGCTTTTCATTCTGTGGCTGCTCGTGTGGAGAGCATTGCATCTGCCAGGGGAGCTGGTCTAGACCGGACTCGAGCCATTTTTATTATTTTTTTTTTTTACTGCGCATTTCCAGTTAGTGAATTATTTTATGAAGGTTTGAAGAGTGTAAGCAAACAACTTTCCGATCCGCCTGAGGCCCTGGCCCTGAGAAGCGAACAAAAAGAAGAAAAAAAGCTGTGTCCTGCGTTCTCCTGGGAACCGCAAATCCTTCTCCACACAAACGTCCCCTTAATTAGTTGGACTGTGCGTAATGGGAAAACATTAGTATTGTTATGAGGGGAGAGGGAGTTTGACTGACAAGGTCCTGCTCTTAACTTTTGTTGAATTAAAAGAGGATAGCTATGGAAGGTTTGGTATATTGAAACGGACATTTGCATATTTGCGGCTATATTAAAAGGGATTAGCTCCAGCCAGTGAAGCACAACAAACAGAAGGAGGAGGACAGCATGGTTTAATATCACAAATGACACCCAGGGAGTTACCCCCAGCTTCAAGCCTGATTACAGCTTCTTAATTAGGACAGCTTCTCAACTCTTACACATTTCCTTCCCCTGCTCTGCCGTGTACAGCAGGAGTTTAGTCCCAGATTCAATATTTACCCTGCACTCCTCTACTTGTACCAGGAGTTTTTACCGGGGATAGAGGGGTGAGTCGGGGGTAATATTAATGATGAAATCTGCTCCTCGTATGCAGGTGCAAACCAATTAGCAGGCTGGCATTTAAAGGACTTTAATTAATATTTCGTCACAGATGAAATCAGATATCAATTATGTTTAAATGCCTTTCACACCAGTTTTCAAATATTGGGGTCCTGCGTGTTGCATTATTGGCAGCTGTGCCTCAGCAGGTTGGAGATTTAGCTTCCTCTGTTGACACCTCACATTTTCACACATGTGCTGTGTGCACACTGTGGCACACTAACAAAGTTGTTACATGCTGTATTTTATTATGCAAATATAGTTATAAAATATGTTTTAGGCGGTGTCTTCCGTATCACCGATCTCTCAGGCTCCTGTACAGTCAAAATCTGTCCCATCAAAAGAACATTTAATTTCTTTTAATTCACGCTTTTGTTACTTTGCTGTTTATCATGATGTGTAACTCTGTCTCCCTTTAAATAATATAAAACGAAATCTGTTATGGTATGGCAGTATTTTAGATCAGATGTAATACCACTTTAAGGATTTCTTGTGGCGGCTGTTGCCATCAATCCATCCATATACAATGCTTATTGAATGACCCAAATGACTATTGATAGTAGTTTACATTTTACAGATTGGCCTGACAGTAAATGTGTAGGAGCAGCAGTTACTGGATGAGTTTTGTAGTTTATGAACAGTTTGTAGTGTAGTTTGTAATTTTATGTGACTTTATACTTCTACTCTGCTGCATTTCAGGAGCAAATATTGGACTGATTTTACTGAAATGCCAGTATATTATACCAACTATGATTGCGATTTTGCCTTTCAAGATTTTACATATAATACAATGTGATGCATTGTTATACATTATCCAACAATACAAAAAGTAGTTTAAATGATCTCCAATTTGACCAACTACAATGCTAATGTGGAAGCAGCACATTAGTTTCATATTAGTAATAACAATATGTATAAAATATATATAATAACATGGCACACTGGAAAAGACCATTCAGCATACTTTTACTTTTGATATGTTTAAGTACATTTTGCTGATAATACTTCAAAGTAAAATTCTGAATGCAGGACTTAATGAGTTGTTATTGTGCTATTTCTACTTTTACTTAAGTGGAGGATCTGAAACTTCTTCCAACATTGGTTATATGTAAGTAGCAGAAATGCAGTTGGAGTGGTGAAATATTTGACGGACAAGAACATAACTTATATGCATACAGTATATTGTTTACAGGTAACATTACATGGCAAACAAGAAAATCAAGTACAATTTAATAAGCCCTGTAGGCCTTCAATTATCATATTATGAGCAATTCAAAATGAAATAGACTTCACCCCCATGAAATGAAATGATTCATAGAATAATAGTCTCTCCCTTTACTGGTAGCTCAACACAAAGCTAATTGTTGAATACTTTATGTGTCTACCAGTCACAAACAAACCTGTATGGACAGCGCTGCATACGTCAAACATTAATATTAAAGATTGTGTCATCCTCACTTTCTGTTGAGGTCCAGCTTTATGAAATCACACAGGGGCTGCTGACCTGCAAAGATGCAACTTGAACCACATTTTTTTAACCGCAGCATAGGCCCGGAAGGGGGGCGCGGGTTAAAGGTCAACTGTCACAGAAGCCACAGACGATCCTCCTGGGTGAAGATCCTTGAGACTTTTCCCTTAAACCAAGACACCATGGCCAGGTTTCACAGGTCCGCCCTGCAGCTGCCCCGGGGCTTGAATACATCTGTGTGTTTATTGGATGGTGTGGTACCACTACCACCACAAAACCCCCGACCATTTCCCCAGCCAACCCTACACTTGATGTTAATGTTTAAGTGGGCTTACTGGTTAAGGTATTAGTTCAGAATCATTCTGGTGATGTATTTACTTGCTACAGTAGCAGGACTTTTGTTGACAACCAAACTTTATTGCAGGAGATCAGGATCTAATGTACTTCATAATGTAAGGAACGACTTAAAGCAACCTCTGCTGGGCTTAATACAGTAACAGTAGGCCAAACATGCACAGATAAATGAGATTTTTCCCATTTGCATGTTAGTAAAGCTTACAGTCAGCACTGATTGGGAACCCACTCAGCTAGAACTAAACCCTGTTTGCTCTATCCACAGTGGAGAAGAAAAAAAAATCATATTAGCAAAAATAAATGTTGGTGGGTTGTTAGAGAGTCTGATTATGTGTGTCTCAGGCAAATTGGCGGTAATGAGTCAAGAGACTGCACTCGTTCACATACATTAAAACAGCGATCATTAGGAAATTAGGGCCCAGATTAATCCTGTTAATGACACACTGGTGCTCATGGGAAAAAAAGACGGCCCCAGATGTCGGGATGCGGCGCCGTGATGAAGCATCAACTGCGTGCGACGGCTCCTGCCCCCCCACCCCCCACCCTGCCTGACGGTAACGCGCGCCTGCTCCTGCACAGCACCACCACTTGAAATGCAAACGAGGGGGGGGCGGCAGTCGACTGCTAATGAGAGCAGATCCTAGAGATAAGGAGAGAGAGAGAGAGAGAGAGAAGGGGGGGGGGGGGGGGGGGGGAATAAATTAAAAGAAGAAAAAAAAGGAGCGATCTGAACTGAGGATAAGACGCAGCAGCAGGAACTCTGATGTCCCCAATTAGGAGGGATGTCACCCCCTGTCTGGGCCGCAGTAATAAAGCCCTCACTCTGTATTCGGAATCACATGGCTCCAACACTGTTAACATTCTAATATCTTGGGCGTGCGCGGTAACATTAATTACTTGGCCATTTGGATGGCTCCTGAATCTCCTTAATGTTTGCTTCCAAATGGAAATCTGAGCTCAGGCTTAGGAGTGTTACATTAGAAAATAATAAGTAATATTTACCCAACCAGCAAGCAGTCATGGGTGCTCCGCAACTGGTCCAATTCCTCCTATTGACTGTTTGGATATAGTGTTCTCCTATACAAAGACAATTATTCTGTGAATTTTAACAAGAATGTGATCCCTGGAAATGGTGTCTCTTCCTCAGTTGTTTTTTTCTTTTGGTCCTCTTGCACGTAAAGCCCGCTGTTTGACAGAGGCCACATGCCACATTTAGATTTAATTACAGGTGTTTGAAATCTATGCAAATCTCCCCCAATCTATTCTTATCAGGCGGGCCCAATAATTGCAGGGACTCTGCCCAAATAGTTCCTGCTCCCATTAAAATTCATGGTCACCTTGAAAGGATCCAATCAGTTGGCACTTTCGCCTGAGAAACAAACACTTGTGTGTCTTGAGTTGCTACAACATATATAATATATATATATATATATATATATATATATATATATATATATATATATATATATCACCGGATAAGGAATTGCACAGGAATGAACATTCTGCAGACTGTGGCTCCAAATGGTCAACTTTCATCTGGTGCTGCATTGTTTTCAAAGTGTAGTGAACCCAGAAGGGAAAGGGTAAAGCCATTTTGGTGTGTGTATACAGCAGAAATGTGTTCTTTGGGGTGGCAATATTAGAGGAGCCCCGGATAAAGGAGAAAAAGATTACAATTTTCCCCCCATGTTGAGGTGGCAGAGCTGCCAGCGAGAGGCTGAGGAGAGCAGCGAATGTAATGGTTGTATTACTGCACTCGGCGATGCATTATTAATGCAAACGTGATCAAGGCAGGTGGACAAGCCCAGGAGAGATAGCGCTGCCTAATGAACAGCCCCCTCTCTCTGAGCAGAACAAGGCCTGGCAGCTGTTAGTGTTGCACTGTGAGGTGCGAGCCGCTGTACCTTTGTGGTTAAGGTAGCCCCTATTTAATTAAGAAATAATCTGCAGCCGCTCCTAATTGACTCTGTTCATATACCGGTGCACGTGTCAGCGCAGTGGTCATGCCCACCTGCATTTTAAATGGAAACGTAAACGGATGTTTGGTGCCATTCATCATTTGTTTTTGTTTTTTAAACAGTTCAAGCGGATCAAATTGTGCACAATTGGACCGAGTAAATGAGTCTACACGTGTTAAAATACAGAGCTCCTCAAAATGAAAGCATTTCACATGATCATTATACCACAAGGAGTAAAGGTTTCTTGGATACACTGGATGGGCCTAAGCAACAGTGTATAAGGCCGATGTCAATTCAAGGCCATAGCAGAGGTGCCACCTGCAGACACTCTACTCATTTTAAAAATATTTAAAATGAAACATTAAAATGCGCTTTTGTCTACATCTTAATGCATCATTGTAAACCTGCATACAGGTCTCAAAAAAAAAGATTCCATCTATAGCGCCACTTCATTGTGTGTACATCCCCCAAAGACTGCTACCTTTCTGAGATATAGATCTCACATCAAAATAGTGAATGACTATCTGTAAAAGTATGCAGTGAAAACAAGGGACTATAGCCACTAATCCTGCTGAGGTGCTATGTGCTATGTCTCATTGTGAAAGAACTCCATGTATTGAGCCTCAATGCAGAACATGTGATTATTCCGAGGCTGTTAAATTCACACGCAATATATACGGCTCATAGGAATGTTGCTGATGTGTGCTGTGAGGATTGCTTTTACAGAGGATAACATCAATTTGGCTTTAAATTTTCATTTAATTTTTGGAGCACGCACATGGACCTGTCAAAGCAATGGTCTCATGTTTTTAAGTCACATACTGCCCCCTAGTGTGAGCGTGTAGTATTACAGGTATACATCAGTGCCTCCCCTGGCAGCCTGCTCCTGTGGGAGAGGGTCTGCTGTATGGAGAGATGCATTGTAGCAAGAATTCAACGCATAGATTTAAGAAAATGCATGATTATCCAAAATTGTTTTTTCTGGCAGTGTGTGCTTTTGTGTGTGTGTTTCTAAACAATGCCACAAAAGGAAGCATTTGGGATTCAAACCGGTTGAGTTGGGGCTAGCTTGGACAATTTGTTTTCCCAAATTTGCTTTCCTTGCAGTTAAAAAAGGAGTTTGTCTTCCCCAAGGTTAGGCCAGGCCAGGGTTAGGGTACACTCAGAATCCAAGCAATGAGCGGATCTCAACGCGTTTTCCAATATGGTGCCCTGTTTACCATCATGTACGAGTGGATACACGTGTGTGTGTACACAGTATTGTGTGTGTGTGATGTATTTCTTTATACTCAAACCCCTCGGAGCTGGTGACTCCCCTAGCCTGGGACCTCATTCTGTTTTGCAGGGGACCGCGGCGACCAAAGGGCCTACAGGGCCCTGCAGTAAAGGGGCAAAGGAGCAAAGGCATAAGGGCGTATCCGCAACCCAATCAGCACTTTGATAAGCAAAGTAGACCTTGTTTACAGCAGGCCCTCAGTGCTGACAAGGAACCAGCAGCAATAATGCAAACAGTGAAAAGATGGGCGGGCGGGTGGCCAGGCAGAGATACAGTTACATTTGTACAGGTATGATGCATTAGCATAGACAAAGACACAAACAGACAAAGCTCATATGGGCAGACACATACACATACTCATTGATTTAGCCATGTTCAGCTCTTCAGACAGGTAGGACTGGGGTTAATGGAATACTTACGGATGTAGTGTGTCTGGGGCTGAGGGAAAGATTGGGGTGGAGGTGGGATTTGGGGTTGCGGTTCTGCCCGCCGCCTCGGTGAAGCCCCCGCTAACCGGCAGAGCGCATCCCTTCGTCAGGCAGGATTAAGAGCATGTCAGGCTAGACGGAGCAGATAGCCGGGCGTATATATCACGCAGGACGGACACACCACAGCGACACCCACACATACATCCTGCCCTTTTACAAAGGATTTTGTCACAGAGCAGTTATTTATGACTCCAGACATGGACAGACGCATGGGGAAATTATTCCAGGATTATATAGATGATGCTTGAAAGCCATCAGTGTTATGAATTTGAATGAGATGGTAATATTTTTGGATGTGATGGGGCATTATTTTATAGAGTAGGGATAGAGCAGTAATATGTTACACCTGTTAGCTCTGACATGCAGGATTTGGAATCTGGAGTGATTTGAATTGTGGGAATGGGTTGGTGTTAACTTATGTAGAAACGCAATGCATGCGCTCACTTCTAAAATAGGCAAAAGAAACAACGTGAATCCTTCCACATTTCTCGATTTATGGCCAACAGCGGAGACTCAAACTCTCAGCATTTAGAACTTGTTTAAATTTGATCAGCTCTGAACTCAGGTAAATCTAACCAACGCGCGCTGTAATACCAATGCGAGCCAAGGGTACAATTGTATCTCAGAACGACGTGTCATTATATTTCAGCCGAGCAAAAATAAACATTTGGATACGGTGAAGCCAAGAATTGATTGTAGCTTTGGGGAGGGTAACATTGTAGCCCATGTAGCTTTGCCTGAGGCTGAAGCTTACCAGTGCTTTTATACATAGTTTATTCCTACCTGTTCTCTCTCCATGTCTTGGACCTGTATGATAGTATCTGCTTCAATTCCCCAGTCTGAGCAATCTGTTTGAATCCACAAGGTTGTGAATAAAACAAACCTGCTCTCCTGCTCAGCTTAGTGTATAATGCAGGACCTCGCCATTGGTCATGAATTGACAAAGTCCACATAGAGCTATATCCCACACCCTTACCTGCTGGAAATAGCCATACATATATACTACTACCAAGCAATGAGGTGGGAGGAATTGCATGACGGTGTTGAGAATTCTTCTTGAGCAGTAAAAACTTTCGGCGAAGATGAGCAGAAAATGGGACATTATGTTCGGAGGGAGTGGACCCCCGAGTTCACCCCCCACCCCACCCTAGACAATGTTTCAAGGTGCAGGGTGGACACCGGACAGGAGTGCAGGGCGAGGCTTGCTAACAAAGCCACAGCCACCAGCCAGGTCTCAGGGAAGCACTAAGCCTGAATATTTCATGGCTCCTCCAAGCACAAAAAGACTACAAAACTGACCTGGCTCATTTGGAGCCGTGTGCTCACTGAAGGTCAGGACCCAAAAACGGGGGGGGGGGGGGCAAAAGACTTGTCTGAGAAATACGCCAAACATCAAATATACATCTAATGCTTAATAATATCTTTATTTTTTTATTTTTGCATATTGCTGTTTCTCCATTGGCACAGATTGATTATAAGCTTAGAACATCCAGTATGAACAGCACATCACTGGAGAATCCAATTCTCTCCAGAGCAGATACAGTTCATTAGATTGATGTATTTTTCTTCTAGTTGTAAATGCATAAAGTTGCTCTTTATTATTGTAAGCCTTGACAAGGTGGGTGTAACATTCACATTCGCTCACTTCTCCTAACAACACAAAAGAGAAAACAATGGGGCGGTTTATACCCTGCAGACCCTAAAGGGAGGCGTTTAGCTCCTTGTGACTTTGTGTGCAAAGCAACCCAAACTCCCCGCGCTGGCGCATGGCAGAGAACAACAGCAAGAACTCTAAGGGCTGTCTCTGACAAAAGGGAGCAGGATAGCGACGTCTGAAACCCTCGTGTACCTCTTCTCCTATTCCCTCCCTAATCAATATCAAAAGCAACAAAAACACAGGCGTGAGGAAGACACACAAAAACACGCGCAAAAAGCAAACAAATGCCTGTTCAGTGGGGGGAGAGAATTAGAGCACGGCGCCATCTCCTCATCTTACCTGTCATTATCTGCTTTAGCTCTTAATGAGTGCTCCTCTACACTTGGTCACATCACATTTGTTTTATACAAGTCCCTTTGAACAGCTGAGAGATATTGAGCCTCCTTTGATCATGGAATCCGTCTGAATTTCAAATCAGATGTGAACCCCCCCACCACCACCACCACCACCCATATCTCTCGCTAGGTCGTCTCCACTCTTTCAGTCACTATTTTGTTTGTTTATACATCAGCCAAGGAAAAAAAGAGGGTGGAATAAAAAAGAAAGAAAGAAATCAGATAAAGAAAAAGTGAAGATGTGGGAGCCTCGCCGAAGGAGCATGTGGGTTGTATAAATTTTGTTCATTAATGTTTATGAATTTAACAGAGAAATAATAAAAGAATAAAAGAGAAACACTGCCACAAGATGAAGTGGCGTGCCTGCTTTTTATATATATATATATTTATATAATTTTTTTGAAGGCAGCCTTTTTCTAATGATGACCCTTGGCATGCTGTGGCACCTGGGACCTCCCCTAGCATGAGGGAGGCTGATGAAAATTAGCCCATTCACATTTCAAACAGAATTTGGCCTGGCCCCTGATCACAGTGCCGCGGCCCCCCTCACGGTCCTGCAGAGAGAACACGCACCACCAGAGAAGATCTCCACCCGGCCAGAGCCTCTCCCCTGGCGATCATTGCGGGAACACATGGTGACATGACTGTGGGACGCGAGGGGTCTGGATGTACTCCGGCTGTTATTCCCTGTTAAAAGATTTAAGCCATTGGGGTATGATAGGTCCCTTTGATGTTTGCTAAGCATAGAGCTAGGGAACAAGGGAGAAAGAGAGGGAGAAAGGGGGAAGAGGTGGGGCGAGGTATAGTGGTGATGGTAGCGGTGATGCGGGGCAGAGGCTTGTTACTAGAAGGCAATCATCTTTGTGGAGCCACACCAGAGGAGGGAGGAGATGCGCTGAACCTCTGTTTCAACGCAGCCACGCCAACAAAGGGAAGATAAAAGACAGAGGTTGAAGCCGGGGCCAAGGCCTGCTGTGAAGCCAAGATTACTGCCAGCACAAAGTTTTGGCACTTCTACCACTCCAGCAACTTTTACGTTCCTAATTGCCCCAATTTGGCTCTTATTTATAGAGGTGGGAAGGGG
Source organism: Lateolabrax maculatus (assembly GCA_031216445.1). Taxonomy (NCBI): domain Eukaryota; kingdom Metazoa; phylum Chordata; class Actinopteri; order Acropomatiformes; family Lateolabracidae; genus Lateolabrax; species Lateolabrax maculatus. The sequence continues at coordinate 23,392,833 of CM062196.1, read as the reverse complement.
TAGCAGACATCCCAGTCGTAGTGAGTTTCATACTATAGTTCATCATGGGAAATATGCTTATTTGCTTTCTTTCCAAAAGTGACATAAGAAGATCAATATCAATCTCAGGTCTGTATGTTAAAAGAAAACTATGGTAACTAGCCATTGGCCATATCAGTTATGAGCCTATGGAATTGGGACAAAGATCATCTGACCTCCGGGCTGAACTTTGACTCATCATACCTGTTGTCGTTGTTGTGCACACTTACAGTATGGTTGTCCTGTGCAATGAGAGACTATTAGCGACATTACGGGCCTGCTCTCTTTTAGTTTTACATCCAAATAATGTGGTCCACAAATAATGCGGCTAATCTGGGCCAAACTGTTTTAGTGACAGTATCAGTATCTCTGCAGTTAGTTTAGCAAATGCAATGTTATCGTAACTAATAGAACAGAGGGCCAGAGCTATGAAAGTCAAACCCAAGTTGTAATGGAGTCAGAAGACTACAAGGGGGAAACATCTAACCTGGATCTGGGGTGCTTTAAAAATATGCCTACCAACACCTGCAGTAAGCTGTTTTATTCATACAATGTATTTGTTTGTTTTACCCATATAAAAACCTATGTGTAAAAAAAAAAAATAACGATTGATAATCATACTGTGTGTGTGATGTTACCTATATTTCATTCTTTTTTTTTTCTTAGAAACATCCATAAACTGGAAAGAAATGTCTGACTTACTGTGAAGGACGGAGGGTCATTTACGCTTCATCAGCTGTTGTGCTAATGTGACAAGACTTAATCAAAGGGGAAGCGTTTATCCTTTGATCTATACCATATAGATTAATAGTGAATCAATTATCTGAGTTCAAAAATTAATGGGACTACCAGAACTTCTACCATCTAACAAATGAGTAGTACATAATTATCTGAGCCTCACACTTAGTCCTCTGCTTGTGTATATGTGTTTATGTGTGTATGCCAATATCTATGTGTGTGTGTGTGTGTGTGTGTGTGTGTTTGTGTGTGTGTTGCATCCTCCTTCATGGTACAGCGTTTGGGAGACAGATGGAAGAAAGTCACAGCAAAGGGAATACTAAAGATCTGAAAGCATTTTAGAAACAATTAAAATCTTTGATGGTTTAATCTGTTCACATCAAAAGCAACAATCCCTCTGTTTGATTTTCTTTTGATGACACAGTATAAAAAACGATTGAGCCAACTGTTAGCAAACACTGATGTAAACCGCAGGCGGAGAAGAGCTATACAATACCACTGTATACAACCATGGGACAAAATTCACCATATTGTCTGTCTGAAATGAAGATGTGAGTGCGCAAACATTTAATGGAGAATATATGGTAAAATAAATGTTTTTTCTTCAACATTTAATAGCTCCAGTTGTTTTCAGGTAAAAGCTAAAAAATAATGGACATTGACATTAGTGATTAAGGATTGGGGGCCAAGTGTTTTCTTATTTTTTTCTAATCTTCTGGTTAAATGTTTGACTCTGGGGGAATCGCCAAGGAATTTTGAATCTGTACAACATCAGAGGACAAAAGTCTTACCAAACTGCCCGAGAAGCATTATTCTGACCCGTTTCATTGCTGTCTTGGTGAGTGTTCATTAGACAGTTAATCACAGGAGGGAGTACTTCATAGGCGGGGGGGATTAGTTAAGTCAGGGAGGCTTTTTGACATTCTGACAGCGTTCCGGCAGGTCACTCCTCCTCACTTTCCTCCTGAAACTCAGCCTCGCTTCTTCCCTAGATACTTTCGCGGCCTGACATTCTCTGGGGAGCAAATTCATTTACTTATCTTCAAATTAACAACAATTCAAAGAGAGATCAGCACTGCTTCCGAACATCACATCAATGTGTTGATAGTCTAATAATGCTTGCCAGTTTTATTGTCGTCATATTGCTGATATCAAATTGTCTTTTTTTATTTCTTGCTGTAAAAATAGCCAAACCAGTAAGAAGTGTTTTTCACAGCTATTGTTTTGAGATTTTACTTTTCATAAAATGTATCTTTTCCTTTCTAATTTACACATCCTTTAGTGGAAGTCAATTCACATTTCTGCCTGCTTGCGTCTGATGACCCCAGACTACTGAGATTTGAACTTGGGCGTTGCGTGCGGTGTGTTTACATTTGTCTAAAAGCGGTGTAAATTGAATTCTGCTGTATGTTCCCGACAGTGACTACAAGTGTAAAGTGGCGTGTACAGAGTTGTACATACCACTCCTCTGGGGCCCAACCCTCCCTCATTGTTCCATCAAGGCTCAGGATGATGGCTCTGAGAGCGGGAGGAAAATAATCAATAACTCACATGGCATCCTGCATCCAGGAAGATTCTGCTGTAAATTAACTTGACAATGGGGATGAAAAAGGAGAGAACGCTCCTCTGGATATCTGTTTGTCTGCTCTCTTCCTCAGATGCGGCGGGGAAAGAAGTACCAAACGGGGAGCAATTGAATGCAAAGTGCTCGTTTTCTCGCCGACTTTTCTGCAAGCGCAGCCTACCCCCCGACCCCTTGAGGCGAGACCAGCAGAAACCCGCATCAGATCAGAAGGTGACATATCAAAAACCGTGTCACAAAAAAAGGCAGTAATGGTTGCCAAAGATGTGGCAGCAGTTCTAGTTTTCCACTGGGCTCTTTCTATTGCTCCCCTGTCTATTGGGGTTGTATGGTATCAGAGGGAAACGCACTCTCAGGCCTGCCATGTAGAAGCGGGATTTGATCTTGATGGCTTTGTGACAGTTTGGGATGAGGGATAGCGGTTAGTGCTGAACAAGAGACTCGGAGCTGATCAATGGGTGCTTTTCAGACAGGCCCATGTGCAGAGAAGTTATGGGATGGCACCTCTGTGCTGCTGAAAAGCTCCCCTTTCCACTTTCTCACTCGTTAATAACCGCTCATCTTTTCTTCTTTTGTCTCCAAAAGCACGAGATGGCAACATACACATACGGCATTGGAAACTGACCTGCCATCCGCTCGCAGTGTTTTGTTCAAGATCGGAATTAATTTGAAAGAACAAGCAAAACATACTGCTCTGATGGAGGGCGAAAAATGGGACTGAATGAGTCATCTTTTTAATGTCGAAACTGCAATTTGAGTCAAATCGAAAGATAAGCCCTTTGAATCACATTATTACATTAACAAATGTCCAAACAAGTTGTAAAACTGTAGTGTAAGTATATTTAGTCAATTTCACTGGCTATAAAGACAATTCATGTTAGATCACGTTTCTGTGAGCTAGCCAAACTACCCATGCTGGTGTCTGTACTATTTATGCTTCATAGTTTCGCCACCGTGACATTTTGATATTTGAAAAGACATAGTGGACTGTTCCAAAAGACCAACTGAGGGTTCAGTCTTTCTCTAGATAAACCTTTTGTTCAGCTAATCACAGTATTTTCAGATGATCCCAGGTAGTTGTTGAGTGAATTACTGGCTGGCAGCCATATATAATATATATGCTTATCATTTTATCATAATATATAGTGTTATTTAGTGTATATATATACATACATATGTTTATATATAGCATTATAGTTACCCCCTCAAAGCTTTGAATTGAGTCCTGCAGGATTTGTGTCTAGAAAGCAGCTCGTCATTCAAGTTCACTACAGTAGCCTTCAGTCATCAGTCCACTGAATATGATACCGTTTTGTTTCTCGGGGTAAATGTTCATCATCTGTCCACGGACTAAATGGAAAAAATTGCCATTTGGCTAGCTCTGGAGCATTCACACCAATGTGTATTAATGTGCATCCCTGTTAAATAAACCATAAATATAATAAATATAGAAACTTTGAGTCAATACCACTAAATCTATCTATGTTCTTGCTAAATAGGTATTGTTTCTATAAAAAATTAGCTAGGTTTACTTGTAAGTTCATTCCAACTGCAATAAAAACTTGCAGTATCTCAACAACAAACAACTGAAATTTTTTGTCATTGTGCTTGCATCAGTTTTTCTGACTGATACTATATATACCACCAGTACAGACCTAGAATTTGATTTATAGAAAATTATTGCAATATTGGTCAGGAAATTGGAATTACTGTTGCTATTTTCTCCAAATTATTCAGCCCAGGTGACAGAATCAGCAGCAAATTTATAGTCTTTTTGTGTGTGTGTGTGTGTGGGGGGGGGGGGTGTCTTTGAATAATAGTGAGGTTAGTTTCCCACACTAGGGTCAGAGGCTTGCTCTAAGTCCTAAGGGATGATGTTGTCTTGAAGGTTCCTGCTACTTGTTCAAAGAGTATAATCAAAGAGCTGCAGACAGGGCCACAGATGAATGAATGAAGGCACCCAACGATTGTGCCAGGATGCCAGGTCCTAGAGGTGTGTGGTCACCGAAAGAAACCACATTAAGGATCAAATGCCAGCAACCACATGAAATCAAAGGCAAAGACATACATCGAGGCACCTTTTACCATTTAGCTGTAGAGGAAGTGCAGGTTTCATTATGGATGTAATGGAGAGACGGCCAAGGTCAGAAAGCAATCATCAGCCTGACACCTCGCCCAGCAGGCAGCGTTGCTCCTCAGAGCACCACCAGCGCTCGAAGAGCTGTCTTACACATAACAACAACAGGCAATGGAGGCCAAAGGCAATGTCACAGGCCACCCCTCCATCGATAACAGTGCAAAGGACCTGTAAGAGAGTTTTCTCGTAGCAGAAAATAGGACCTGTCAGCCTGCAAAATTCTAGGGCTTCATGTCAGAGAGCTTAGTCCAGTAAGTGAGCTTGGGTGTGGATATGTGTTGACTTGACATGTGTCTAAACTGGCTGGAGAAACACTGAGTCAAGAATAACCATCTTTTTTTATAGGCACTAACCGAAGCACAGCATATGGCAGGGCCCTCAGTGGCGTAAAGTAAAGACAGGAGGCAGAAGAGCACGAGGCTTGTCCCAGGCATGAGCTGCCATCCCCGTAGAGGAGCCCTGTAATTAGCAAGGCTAATGAAGAATCGGGCTGAGACTAATGTCCCTGCTGACCTCTGAGCCCTCTTGGCAGGGTGAGAGGGTGGACTTCAACAGAGCAGAACATGATACTATGCTACAGCCATTAACCCTGACCCAGCACTCCCCTCAGGCTTACATCTGGTGCAGGACTGGACCGGTACCAAATCTCAGTGGGCAGCAAGACTGAATACCTTGGTCCACAGGTAATGAATTGTCTGATAGGCCCTATTATCTCTCATCTACCCCAATTCACTAACTGTGAATTCAACCTTTAGGAGACAGTGTGTTATTACCAGGGTTATGCTTCTTATATCGCTGCCATTGACATAAAAATGCAATTCAACAGTGCATCTGAAGCATCCTCAAGAGTCCTCGTTTTAAGTCTGCACACTGTAGATATTCCATCATTATAAAAACTGTTGTTGTCTGTTTTGCACAGCATGGTTCCTCACACTGTGATTACATAGCGGAGGAAGACACCTGTCACATGGAGCTGTTACTAGCTGTTACTAGCTGTCAAGGCTTCCTACAGATTGCTTGTTGCTCATATGAATGCGTAGAAAAAAAATGACAAACCTAATCTTGAAGTGTAAAAATCTCATGTTTGTGCACGCTCAAATCCCAATTTCAGAAACAAAACGTTACAGCCTAAGGAGGCATAAGAATTACGGAGTCTGGAAAAGGGATTTAGAATCACTTTGGAGGTATTTGGAGCAACATGGTGAATCATTTTCATTCCAAGTTGGAGTTTTGGGTGAAGCTGTGTTGTGGCTGCGAGGTGCTTGAGATGAGAGACAAGGAGTCTCAAATGCCGAAAAAGGATTGTCTTGCAGTATATATCAGCATTAAATTAGTCGTGATGACACATTTGAACGCTAACAAAACAACATGACTGTCACCAGTCACCATTATAAACCTGAGCCCCACTGATGTGTGTCAAGCTTTACAAGTGAAAGAAGAAAAATACATCAAACAATGCAAAATAATGGACATCACAGTAGAAATAAACATATAGCAAAGATGGTCGTTATCACAATTCATCAAACAATCTGTCAAAGAATGTTAAATTATAAATTTATTGTAAATGTTCAAAACGTCCGGTTTTTCTCATGAAGGGACTTCTTTAGCCAGTTGGTCATTTCCCCACTTTGGTCCAGACTGAAATAACTCAACGGCTGTTGAAAAACTTGCCATGAAAGTTTGGACAGGCATTCATGGTCCCCAGAGGATGAATCCTAATGATTTTGGTGATCTGCTGATTTTCCATCTAGCACCACCTTCAGTGATCAGGTCAAACTTTTAATTTGTCCAAAACTTTGGTTCATGGCTAAATACCTGAAAAGCTAATGACCTTCCCATCAGCCTCAGCTGCACTTTGTGTTTAGTGCTAATTAGTAAATGTCATCATGCTAACATGCTAAACTTAAAGAATAAAACTACAAATTGTCAAATTCAAAAAAGTTCAGAACATCGCACATGGTATTTATTTGTTATTATTTTAATACCGGTGTTGACCTTCTTTATTTCAGAAGAGTAAAGCTATATTTTACCAAGGTAAAATGTCTGATAAAAACATTATTTTCTAGTGGCATCATAATTTATGTCAACTATAGGGTCTTCCACACAGTGGTACTGTATGAAAGAAAAAATGTTGGCAGGATAACCGAATTAAAACAAAAATATATACTGTGCCGTATGTGACAAAAGAATAAAAAAACACAAGCTTTGTATGTACGTCTGTTTGATTAGACCAAGTTGAGGAAAAGGACAGATAAATATTGTATAAATGAATTTATTGTGTAATGTGAGCAATCAAATTAATTAAGGGGTCCACAGCTGTTGGAGGCGAATAAGGCCATGAATTTTTCAGTGCTACCACTTCTCCCTAAGATTTTACAATAAATATTTCTGGAGGTCTTGGATGAATTTTTCATGGCTGAGTGGGGGAGATGAAAGGCACATGAGGGATCCAGGGGACGGGAGCTCTCTGCTGCTGACACACCACAGAGAGGTGCATCGGCTCCAATCTTTATCAATGAAACCCAACCGGCACTATTGCTTTAATTACCCTGCTTTGTCAAGCATTCCACTATCAATAAAGAAAGGCTGGGCCATGTGGTCGTCCAGAGGAGGAGGAGGAAGAGGAGGAGAGGGGGCTGATATAATGAGTTCCACTTGTTTTCATGCCCTCCCACTTTAAGGGAGGAAATGATGTAACCAGGATCGAAGGGAGAACAAGTCTAGACCACCTCGTCATGCCACTGCAATACAGCTGCAACCTGCATTTTGTTTGGGAGCAGAGATTTTCCTAACGCCCATTTAAATCCCAGCAGCGTGATGGTGTCAGTGATACAGCAGCACCACCTTTAACTCAAGGCTGCATCATTTATTTAGCGATGATATCCTTGCAGGAGACGAATCAATAAAGCATTAAACCCCTATATCCATACTACTGTATGTACTATACATGATTAAATGCTGATAAATCGAATTGCCATTGATTTGCATGCCATAGTCTGAGCATGAGGCATAGACCGGATGAATAAATCAGAATTCTGCACAACTTGTATGTTTCCCCTGATTTGGTATTCAGGGAGGATCCTGGGGTAACTAATTCAGAAGAGACATCTGTTTGGTGGGCAATGCATTAGCAATATTCCACCTGGAATAGCATCCATGAACAGCATCCCCTCTTTTCACCCAGTATTAAAATACAGGGAACCGAGAGCAAAGGTGGTGGAGGTTGTATGTCTTTATGTACTGGATGTGATAGTTTTAACACCACTTATGCTAGGTTCTAAATAAGGACTAAGATCTTCAACATCTGTATATGAAAGCAACAGGAAGTGTTGCTGCTGTAGGTGAGAAAAGAGCGATCGGGAGTAACAGATTATCATAGAAAACTAGACTGTACAGTACGTGGACACCTCTATACTTTTATTGTGGGGCTTTTTTCATGGTTTGGGCTTGGCCCCTTTGTTCCAGTTTATGGAAATCTTCAACCTGCATTAACTGATTTTTCTGACCACTTGGGGGCAGCAAAGACAAACTGTAGACACAACACTGAGATCACCTTATAAAGTTGAAATGGCAAATGTTCTAGCAAACAGTAGCCCAGCAGACACAGAGCAACATTGGCATTCACCTGGAGTTGTGTTTCAGGCAACCTGGGGGAAGTTAAGTCCAACATCTACTCACCTTTTAGAGCTGTTTTGGTTTCCACAACTCCTGAGGGAAACATCTGGCTCTTTAGCTGCTAAATGCTTCGCCATGTTCATTAGCTAGTTTCTAACTGCATCTGTCAGCTGTTTGATGCTGGGCAGGTAGTGTACAGTGGGTCTATCGGAGCGTTTTTTGAAAGCAGTTGCCTGATGCGTCTTGAAATGAGGTTGATGAGAGCAGTGAGAGTGAGTAAAAACAGTAAAGTTGTGGACCTTGAAACCAAAACAATTGGCTAAAAGATGCTAAAACGCTTCCGAGAACTGAGGGGGACTGCAGAGTTTGGTGATAATTCTCGGTGGGTTTGTCACTGCGAGTGATCACTATCAGATTCATTCACAGTCATTTGATCCATTGTCAGTATAAAAATATTGATAAGTTCAGCTTTAATGCTTCAGCGGACAATGATATTTTAGTGAACAGTTTGCCCGTGTGGAGGTTTTTTTTTTCTTTTTTTAAAGGTAACCACAATATTTCCTTAACCAGGTGTTTTAGTTGCCTAACCATGATTATATCTTTAACATAGTTTATTTGTCATAGCCATGATATTTTCCTATCCTTTGCCATAAATACAGTTGCCATGCACAGATATTATAAAAGCAAAGAATTTTAAAAAACATTTGTCAATGAGCATCATCCAAGTTTTTGCAGAATTGTCCAATACCAACATTTGGGTTGCTCGGACTGAACTTGATATGACCGTAACCCAGTCCTTCCTGCCACATAGCATACATTATAGTACAATGTCAATATGATAATCTGTGTTTTATTTGCCATGTTGTTTCGCAACCTATTAATAGAAAGGAAAGCAGGCTCACTATAACAGCTCCACTCAGCACTTGCAGGAGGACCGATTGTTTAATTCTGTTATATTCTCACCAATCAATGCGTTCACTTCAAAGCGATGGGAAATGCTTGCATCCAAAGTAGATTGATCAGTTCTAATACAAGTCATTAACATACAAGTTGTTAACAAGTGAGGCCTCTGTACTGTATCTAGGAATCAAGAGAGTCATCGATAAAGCCAATTTAAGACTTTTAATGTCTTAAAACCTTGAGTACACACTCCTCCACTCCAGAACGGGATCAACCACTGTTAAACCGTTTTCTTTCATTCTTTCCCTCACTGTGTTTTTCTGTCTGTTTCTCTCCGTCCTTCGTTCACTCGCTCAAGCTAAGCCACTTAGCTTGAAGCCTGTACTACTGCATGAGACCACTGGTATACTTTAGCCTACTGATGATAAATTTATAAGCCAAACTGAGGGGAAAGTATTAAACAACCTTGTGAATAGCCAGGGTTCACTTTAACCCAGGCGGCGTATCCTTTTCATCAACAAAAATAACTCTTCAAAGGCAGTAAAAGCATGCTTAGAAAGTAAAAGGCCATTTTAGCAGACGAGGCCAACGATGGGAGGGGTGAAAAACAGAAACAATCCAGCCTCTGATAGCCCACAACTCCCCCTCCACCCTCCCCACCCGTTCCTTCCCTCCCTGCTATCCCCAACCCCTGGCCACACCACTACCAACACAGCACACATCCCACCCCTTAAAAAAGCTAAATCAAGGCTTTGAAAAACATACAGTGTCTTTAATAATTCAAGCATTGGTGGGTTTGAATAGCCTCTTTAGCGTAGAAATATGCAGTCTCCTGATATAAGATCAGTCCCTCAGGGGGCTCCCTCAACATCTTACTGCCCTTTCTTAACTACAGTATAGGCTGCTGCTTAAGATGCAACTTCCTGCCTGATCATATTAAGTAGAAAAATGGAGTGTATACAGGATTGTACAGGGTGTACCAGCAGTTTGAGAAAGATATATTTTTAATGGGTGTACATTTAAAAAAAAAAAGAAAAAGAAAAGCGCTCTGAACTTGTGTAACACCCTGTGAATCCATGAATCAAGTGCAAAGTTTTGCAGTAAAGCAATTATTGCAGTTGACTAGCATCTTTACTGGGGTTGTGGACTAACACAGGATTGTAAATATTTAACTATCTTCGCACCCAATGCACATTCATATTTCATCAGGTTTCTTGCAGTTTATTCTCAAAGCAAAGTGTTGGGCTGCATAATTATCTCAGTTTAGCATTTTTTTCCCAACCTATTACTTTCATAAATACAGGAATTTGAGTTATAGCTCCTCAGAGGGCTAATTTAAGAAAAGCATGCATTAATTAATACAACCTAGATGGAAAGGAAGAAATCCCTAAGTAAGTAAGCTGTTGGCAGATATCAAGGATGATTTTCGTCTTCAAAGGAAATGGGGATGGATTTGAGAGGATGCAGCGATTTAATCAATATTGTTGACTCTTGAGGTTGGCAGGTGTGGTTGCTGCGTACCTCTCAGTAGAAGCATTTCCATCATTCAGGAAGAAAACCTCAACGCGGCCAAACTGGAAAGCTACTCCCAACTTTCCAAGGCCCTCAGTTGTCATTCACAGTGTTTAATCGTACTTAATTATAAAAAGTATGGCAACCCCGTTGAAATATTCATCTGGGCGTTTCTTTCTTTGCTTTGACCACTTTAGTGTACTGAACAGAACAGCATGTGACTTCCAACCTTTTGTTGTAGCCCATGCTTCCATTTGTGTGTATGTCCATTCTCACATCCGATGTGTGGAATAATGAAATAAATATCGAACTCTTAAATATTTTAGTGCATTCTAGGAGTAAAGTGGAAGTGTTTTTCTGACAGACCTTGCCCCCACCCAACCCCACCCCACCTTTTCGCTCTCTCTCTCTCTTCACAAATGCATTGTGTGCACTGGCCGGCCCAATCCATCACTCGGCGTCTGGCGGGAGAAAAAGCACTTTCCCAGGGTGGGTGTTTTTTAGTTCTGCCAGCGCTGCTGTTTCAGTGGGCACCCGTGAGACCTCGCTGATGGACACTCTGGTCATCACTGGCAGGGAGCTTTGGGACTTTCTTCAACCTCGCATCCCCCCCCCTCATCTCCACCTCAGCCTGTTCCACTCACCTCGTGTTTTCACCAGCACCTTCCTTTGTCCCAGCAGTGTAGTGCACTCCTTTCTGACAATGATGACTGCTGTACCTGCCTAAATTCTCCTTTGCAAAGTGGCTCGGCCTTCAGAGACCAGCCGGGCTCTGTTCCAGGGCTCGGGCCTCTGGGATGCTGGGAGACGTGACGGTTACAACGTGAAAACTAATACTGGGATGAGGACGTAATGGTAGAAGATCTGGTTTTCAGATTATGATTGTGGTCGTTTTGACCATATAGAGGTTTAGTGGAGGATTACAGTTGCTAATCCGAAGGGATTGTCAATGGTGCACACATAGTATTTTTCACAGTGGCTCCCAAATCAGCTCCATTTTGCATCACAACCAGGGAAAGCGCAGAAGAAGAGGGTTTTTGCACATGTATGTGCTCAGAACAATTATGTAGAAATAAATCTATTCAAATTGAAGTCTGCTCCAGTTTTACTCCGACAAACTGAGATTTGATTTCCAAAATGCTCGCTCGTCTCTTCTACACAAAGAAGCCAGCGGGGAGAGGGTGCGATCGCTGGAGAGAAGTGGGCTGGAAGGCAAATCTAGGTGATGCGTATGTTCTTGGAGTGCCCCTGGGTCTTCCATGGGTAGGTAGGATCTGACAAAAGAGATCTGTACAACAAAAAAATCCTCCACTCTGCTTGAGCATGGGATATTAAGCCCAGATAAAGATTCTCTCTTAAACATACTCGCTTCTCTCTTTTCATCCCTCTTTTATTCCCCTCCCTCTGCAGTGGCAGAAGAAATTACCCATTGTACCATTAGATAAACCCAAACAGCCCTCTCCGTAAGACCTCCAGTTCCTCATGCAGTCCCAGCTTGGCGTCCCTCGGGTGTTTGTTCAAAAGGAAAACTCTGCGGTGCCTCCGGGGGATGTTTAACTCATTGCAGTGGCAAGTATTTAGAGAAAACTCAACAAGTTTGAGGCTGTCAAAGCTAGAATCCAACTGTCAGGCAGAATTATGTCTCTGAGGCGTCTGATGTGAGGTAATGACCAATTGCATCATTTTGACAAACCCACCATCGATGAGAACTAGGGCAGACAGCGATTGCTTTTGCACAAGTGTTTCATTTGAATTTGAAACACTGCTGCTAAGTGCATTAAATGATGCTGATTAACTAAGATTATAGCTGCGGCAGGGATGTGATTTCTGTTTTGATACGGAGCATAAATTGAGGCAGAGCAAACAGGTTTTTTTTGAGTGGCTGATGAATAATTGAAAGTCAGCAGAGGGTACATCAATAAAGTGGTAATGAAGCATATTTGTGTGAAATTTCTAATCCTCAAACTCGTCACTCTTCTAGCAGCCTAAAACATCTGGTGTTATGATGAAGCTTACTGTATGTTAATGTGATTCTTATTAAATGGCACCTTTTCAAATATGTCCACAAATAATTCAAATCACATTTATGATACTAACAACGTCATTACTACCACTGTATCTGCAGCTACAGCTAATCATGACTGCTTATTATTAGTAGTAGTATTACCACCTGTTTTTTTTTTTTGTTTGTTTTTTGTTTTTTTTTCATGTCATGTAGTTATTTCATCCAAAATAGATTATCTCCACACTGTAACCCTGGGCCTCTAGCTAGGGGTTAGGGTTAGTATAAAATCACAAAATACACTAAATACTAAATACACAAAGCACTTGTGCTCATGTTTCAACAGCAGTCTTTTCAAAACTGAGGCTTTGGTGCCCTCTATCTTTGAGTCAAGGTGGCAAAAAAAAAAAAAAAACTATTACTGACCAAATGATAACTGATCAACTGTTTCTTGGCAATTTAATTCATTTGGAGTCATTTGCAGTTAAATTTAGTCATTTTATATGACACTTAGCCATAAACCTCTGATGAACGTAATACATTATTCTGCCAACACAGACTGATGTATAACCTGATGCTGATATTGTAAGTGATGCTGGATAATTCAGTTTGTAAAATTTCACAAAAGCAATGCATCACTTTGATTTTTTATTTACAACAGTGTCTACAGGTCACTTTCTTTGGAATAAAACTGTTCCTTTGTTCTGCCTTTTTGTAACACAGTTGTGGCATGTTGTGTCCACCCGGAGTACCGTTGACCTTCTGCGAGGCAGCTACCTGGTTAAAGAAGTCCATTTTCAAGGCTGTTCTTGCTCAAATCAAAACTCCATTATAGATTTTACCTCCAGGGGAACCTAGGGCTCACAAGGTCCTTGGCAATTTTACCTGAGGAAGAAGCTAAAAGGATTTGAATCTCCGAGGATGGGTGAAGAGAGGGAGGGTGTGAGGACCAGAGAGAGGGTGGGATACGCACCTCAGGACCCGAGCCCCCTAATCTTTCTCTGCCAAGCAGGGAGCAAAGCAGAGCAAAAATGGAGATTCAGATATGGTTCAGTGGCACTGAACCCTAAACATCAGGGCCTGCAGAAGTGGTGGAGGAGGCAGAGAAACCTTGAAAAGCAAAGGGTGGAAAAAGAAGAGCTGGGAGATTGTTGTGGAGGGTTTGCCAGGGGAGCTAGTTTCAGCTCCCAGAAACAAGAGCTTCCAATACATTTAACATATATGAAAGAACAGCAGCTCTCTCCTCACACCATCCTTAACTATTTGTACTAACAAGACAGATGGAGGCCAAAGATGCAGACAGATCACATCAGGACATCTGTCACTTCATGGCAACAGCCTCCTTAATAAGTGACAAGGCTTCCTCACCCGTGGGCACAGGATGGGGGAGGGTGGGGTTAGTGTCTCGGAGCAGTGGCTGTGCAAAGCAGCCGTCAAAGTCATGTGGTGCCCTTTTTTTTCCCTTTTTTTTTTTTTTTTAAACAACTTGTCCCAATTACAGCCAATCACATGCGATCTGTGCCCTTGATTATCATCCTGGGCAGCAGACATCAAAGCTGCCTTCTATGGGTGCTGACACGAGGCTGTGCAGTAATTAGTGGACTTCACTGAGCAGTGTTTCATCACCAAATGTTTTCAAAATACAGAATGTCTTCATTTGCGAGGGTGGGGTGGGGGTAGGCGTGGGGGGTTCACGTCGGGAGAGAATGATGCCCTACAGAAATAATTAAAACATAATTACAGCTCATCAGCTGTGCAAGTGCTCACAAAGTGCTGTCGCTGAAGATCTGCCGGTAACCTCGGGGCATCAGCGGAGGAGCAGGCCACATACAGATCCTAAATTCCCAGCATAGCCATACTTACACCAAATAAATGCTTATGTCTTATTACCAGAAATACCAGGAAGAAAATAAATTGGCCACAACAGCCCAAATTCAAATGAATTTCTCTTGCTGTTAAATCTGTACTTATGAGTGCTTATTATCCTCGATTAACACCTGCGTTTGTTAAAAATATGTTGTCTGCCAAGGACAAAGCAGGCAGCGCTCATCAAACCAGAGAGTGCACAATGCACAGCAGGTCGTTAAAGCAATAACTTGTCTCCTCGGCTGATGTGTCACACTGTATGCTCTGTAAAACAGAGATGCACAGATTGAGGAGCCAGTCAACCTTTTAAATTGACATCATGTTAGAGCTGTCCCCAGGTTGCAGTGCGGGTTGATGGGCATTGGTTCCATGATGACCACTTCATACAAATATGGCTGGCAGTGTAGTCCTGTGAGGGGAAGAGTGCACGCTAAGTGTTTGTGACGAGTGCTTAGGCCATTGCTTGATTCCAAGGAAGTAATGAAGGCTGGACTGTAGGGGTTGTGTTTTCTCTGTCCACCTGATGGCAGACTTCTAACAACCTTAGTGTCAGGCCGGCTTAAAGTCATGCATCCTCCCTCCACTGCTCATCCAGACTCATCACGACATGTGTTTATTCCTTCCAGCCCAGAGCCGAGGAGCCAAACGGCACAATCATCGAAAATCAAGTCTGGTTTGATGATGCGTGTTTGTTTTCATTTGTGTATGTTAGGCAGATCATAGGCTAAAAGCATGCTGGGCTAAAATAGAATGTGCATTAGTGGTGAAATACATGCACAAATCAGAACATTATGACACTGTATAAGTTAGTAATGGTTTGGTGCTAAAATAAAGACTTTTGCACAAAAACATCAGCATGATAAAGCTACATTAAATGGAGCCTGTGGTGTGCCACTGGAATGATTGTAAACATTTATAAGCAGTTTGTAAATACTTAATAAGTTGTTTATAACACATTATAATGCAGTTGTAAGCAGATATAATTGCATTTTAATCTCAATTTGTTATATACATTTTTAAGTGCCTGACAGTGGAGTCATCAACAATTATAACTCCACTTATGAAACATCCATAGCTGGTGTATAAACAGCTAATGGATGCTTGATAACACTGTGTAATGTAGTCATATGATTACATACCTGAGCAAATCTTCCAGTGTGTTATAGGCCTTTATTAGCTGTTTATACACATGTACAAATCATTCACATATGGGTTCACAACTGTTTTTAAATGTGCTTAAAACTTATAAAAACAACATTTAAAAAATGCAATGTCTATGTTGCATTATGTTGCACAACTGTTTATACAGTACTTATGGATGCTTCATAAGACGAGTTATAGTTGTTGACAAATACATGAATAAACACTTTAAAAGTCCCTACATCTGCTTGCAACTACAATATAGTTGGTAAAAATAATTAACTTATTGATTATGTACTGCTTAGAAATGCTAAACAGGGGGTGTGTTCACACTTTTCTGTGATTAATTGTAATTGATTATTAATTAATTAATAAATTTAAAAATGCAGATTTTATAAAATTCTTTAGCCTCCATACTGAACTTGTTGTACAGGATCGTAATAAGTGAATGTTACTGACCGAAACAACTAATTGAAAAGACACTTTTCAAGAAGAAGTAGTGCCAGTTTTGCATGACACTGAATTCCAATTCCTTTTGACCACCACCTGTCATACATCCATCCATCCACCCATTATTTAAACCTGCTTATGTTTTGCAGGGTCGTGGGGGACTGGAGTCTATCCTGAGTGACATGGGGCAAGAGGTGGACATGTTGCCAGTCTATCACAGGGCTGACACAATTAGGAAAACAACTATTCACACTTGAATTCAAACCTATGGGCAATTTCAGGTCTTGCATGTCTTTGGACTGATGGGGTAAACTGGAATATCCGGAAGGAATCACACACATACATAGGCCCCAGCCGACCATTTCTGGATTTTAACGTTTTAAAATGTCAAAAATGTTTTTAACCCACTGACGACAAATTCACTGCCCATTTATTGCCCCTTATTTACAGTGTATTATTTAACAGTAATTCATTCATTAAAGAATCTACAAATCCAATATTGGGTGCTAAGACAATAGTCTGAGACTGGGGGTAATGCTTCAGGAACAAACTACGGAAACTTTGTAAAAATGGTGTAGAAATGCAATTGCAACTAGATACAGAAGCTCTAAATGATGTTTAGCATGAAGCTGTGTGAAGTAATCTTTTTGGTTTTACATCCTGTATTCTGTCCTGTCTTGTTCTGCTGTCCCTTGTGACTACACAAAACAGCAAAGGTGATTCATTGAACTGTTCTGGAGAGTTAAATTATTAATTTCTTAAAAATTAAATTAAGAAAAACAATGACTCGTGTTTAAAAGGTTTTTTTTTAATGTAAGTAGGATTTGAAACCTCTTGCATGGTGTTACAGTCCAGTTTACTGTATTATATTGAACTAGTCAGATTAACATGTTCGTAATGATATGATATAATAAAATGTGATATGATTAGATTTTTTCATCAGTACAAATTCTCATCTATATTATTATTATGTGTTTGCGTGGAACAGACTAAACCTGTAAACCGGGTTTCTGATTCTGTTTCTATTCTGATGAGAATCATGCTGCAGATCATACCCTGCTTTTATGCCCTAGAATTACATGAACAACCTCCAGTTAATGTGGGTTTGTGGTGTAGATTTACCCTCATAGTGAATTAATTAATTTTATGTGTGTGGTTTAGCCAAACGGTTCTGAATAGCGGCTTCACCTAATTAATGTCACGTGCAGTTAAGAGTTAAAGAATTGCAGGAAATGTAACTATTGACAATTACCTGGACAAGTTACTGTCAGATACTTGCTTCATACTGTGGCAGAAGCAAAAATGATTCTCATGGTGTTATCTGTATTAACAATGTACTCCCACCAGAGGGCGACACTTTCCAAGAATTGTGTTCAGTTTTACATGAAGGCCCTCTACAGTCATATCCACATCTTTGTGGACAAGTTTATCATGTTAATACAGTTTAAACTACATATATATTAGGATAAATGAATGTGATTTGGTGCTGAGGGTTGATTATGACTGTTTTTCATTAGTGAATGCAACATGTTTGCAGTCTCTTTTATAACAAGTGTATGCACTATTGAGGTATACAGTATGATTTCAGTTTTAACATGTGAAATGTTAGTGTTATAGCTTTAACATCCCTCAAGGTCAAATGAGAGGTTTGTAGAAAGACAATGCAATGACAACCAGAGCAAACAGAATTATATGATAATATAAGCACTGCATAATAAATACTCAAGCTGTACTGTAGTCATTGATTTCACTGAGAGAGGAACTCTGCTGCGGAAACCTGCTGAAATATACCTGAGTCTCTGGCTTTTCTCCAGAGAAAGTATCACCAATGTTGACCCCACTTTTAATTGGAGTTTATGGAATAAAGAGGAAATTCTTTAAATGTTGGCGTAGTGTCACTTCAGACACATTTTATATACTGTAGATGACATAATTATTTTGGGTCTTGATTGTAGCTTATGGAAAGGCCACATCAGAATCACAAACCACACTAAACTGCCAAAGAATAGAAAAATAATGGTATGTTTTAGTAAGATAAATTTGTTGTGAACTCCGTATCATTCAAAAGAGTCGGAATACCCATAAAAAATACTTTGCATTTATAATGGACTAAATATATTGTAGGTTTAATTACCATTTATAGTAGAAGGACAGAAAGTGTTGGCAAAACTGCATATGCTTACTTGATCATTTCAAAATACAAACTTAAAACACAAACTTTAAAAATGTAATCTGTTGTAAATTTAATACATAGTTGTTTTTGTGTTGTGAATTATTTGCAATTTAGAATTTTGATGGTAAAGCTTAGAAATTGAGAGAAAGACATCTAGCTATTACTGTGTTATATTATTTATGTCCACTAATTTCAATTTAAAATTAAAGGCTCTAATAAAAAGGAGAAAATATTGTATATAAGCTGTTTAACAATGAATAGATACATGCAAACATTTATTTAATGTGGTTTTAGGTCTTGAATAATAATAATAAAATAATAATAATAGTATAATATAGTACGAATTCCTTTATTTATATAGCACATTTTAAAACAAGATTTACAAAGTGCTGTGCAGAGAGAACAGATGAAAGACAGTGAGATAATAAATACATATGAAAAACACAAAATAAATGAGAAAAATACTACTTACAAGAATAAAACATAATTGAACATGAGAGCAAAAGTACAACTAATTAAAAACATCATAGTGGCTGTACACAAGAAAGGAAACAATCTACTGTTTACTTGTTTGGGAAAAAAACTGCTGTATCAAAAATAACGGCATGCCTCAAGACTTTTCAAGAAGTAGAGAAAAGGATAAGAAAAGAACCATCATCATTTTGCTATGTAACATGAAAATGTATTACAAGTGTATTCAAATTGGAATGCATAAGGTTAATAAGAATACACAGTTTTTCATCTTGTTCGTGCATCAAATGTCATTGTTTGTGGTCTATACTGCAGTAGAAGAAATTATCCCAACTCAAGGCCCACTTACTATCTTTTTCTGAGCTTTCAACCAGTTTGCTCAGCTGTCATTCACCTGTATACGACCATAAGGCCGAAGCTGGCAATTGGCCCTTGAGTTGAGATTTTTTAAATAAACCATAATTTTTAAAGGGTCATTTCATCCAAATAACAGAAAAACATATTTTCTCACTTACCATAGTAGTATCTAGCCATGCAAGTAGTTTTGGTTTTATCTGTTCAAGTTTTGAGGTATGTATAGCTGCGATTTCTGCCTCCTTCCAAATACATTGTATGGGGAATGGAATTTTATTTATGGTGCTTACAGCATTGAAAATTTCAACAGCAAGATCTCTTTCCAGAAGCAATGTCCTGGTCACTCTGGATAATCAACACACTTGCTGTAAACAGGTTTCACTAAGAATATTCCTTTGATTAAATGTAGGTGTAATAAAAACTGCAAGGTCGTACCCGGGGTAATGGGGACACTGTTCTGGATGTTGCTGTTGAATTTTTTCAAATATGTTATTTATATGGGTGGACGCAGAAATGTCATTGTCAAAACTTGAGTCTATGAAACCAAAACAACCTGCATGGTAAGATACCATCACAGGAAAGTTCAACCACCCCTATAAGTTGAGGTCAATCAAGTGTATCAAGTTAATTTGAAGAAAAAACAAATTAAATCAAGGAGATAAATGTTTAAAAATGATAAGAACCTGTAGATCCACTATAGATATTTTCACATACAAAAGGTAAAAAATACAAGCAGAGTGATATAACTGCGACTATGCACCTACATTAACTGAAAACAAAATGGAGGAAAAAAAAAAAACTTTCTAGAGTTCATCTAAAATTTCTCCAGTGGTACCGACCTTGTATGTGCTGTGGTATGTTCAATTTATAAGTTGCTAAAACATCATGAAGCATACCAATACTCTACCCTGAACTACTGTTTCTACTGGCATGATAAAAAAAATAGGGTTAGACTAAGATGAAATGCTTGACATTTGATGTCATGTATGTATGTGACTACCGCCCATCAGTTAGACACTTACACCCATTTGGAAAAGAAACACTGGATTCCTGATTGATGCTCTCTTTGACCTCCATGGGAAGCGAGTCAAAGAGATGATCCTCCACAATCAGGCAACTCCTGCGCAGGAGGCTACATTGGCCGAGCTGAGCCGGGAGACGATCCAGGCAGTTTCCCTTCAGTTCCAGGTGTGTCAGCTGAGAGAGTTGGCCAATTTTCTCTGGGATGGAGGTGACACAGTTGTGGCTGAGACATAAGGTCCTCAGCTTAGTGCACTTGAACAGCTGCTTGGGAACTACATCAACTTTGTTGCCGGTGATGGCAAAATGTTGGAGGTTCTGCAGAAAGCCAACCTCCAGTGGTATTACTGCTATAGAATTATGGCTGACATCGAGGTACCTCAACTTGAGAAGGGTGAATAACGACGAGGGAATAGACTCGAGCTTGTTGTGAGAGAGATAGAGTGACTCAAGGCTTTTGACATGGCTAATTGACAATGGAATGGTGATGATTTTATTGTGCCAAAGTTTGAGGCACGTCAGTCTCTTGAGGTGCTGAAAGCTAATGACCTCCTCGATGGTACGAATGTTGTTGGATTTTAGATCCAGTTCCTGAAGGTTGTTCAAACTGAAGATGGCGTGGGGGATTCGCTCCAGCTCACAGTTAAGAAGCTCCAGTTCGGCGAGATTCATTATTTTCTTCAAACTATTCAGCACTAAGAGCTTTGTGCCGTCATTGTGAATTACCAGCTTGATCAGATGTGGAGACAGATCTGTTATGTTTGTCGGGATCTTTGTGAGGTTGCTTTTGAGATGCAGAATCTTCAAATGCCTTAGGTCCCGCAGAGACTCGAGTCCGATCATTTTGTTGTTTTCAGAGTTCAGGTTACCAACCAAGTACAGTTCTCTTAAATTTTTCAACAAGTATACCCAGCTAGGAATCTCAGCAACGTCTGTGAATTTGACATGAAGGCACCGGAGGTGATCACGAAGAAAAATGAAAGCAGTCTGTTCAACTTTGGCTGGACAGTGATAGAAGTGCAGCTCCTGGAGGTTTACCATTTGTGAGATCTTAGCGGTTATCCTAGCCTCTGGGATTAATTCTAGTTTAAGGATTTCCAAATCGGTGAGATCAAACACAGCATCGGGCACTCCAGAGAGCATAAAAAGGTGGAGTTCCAACTTTTCTTGAGGATTGCGCGTCACATGCTGCCGCAACTTCTCGAAGGTCCACTCATGGTTCAAGCTGATTTCCCGAAGTTTGTTCTCACTCACCTCAGAGAGAAAAACACCAAAACGCTTCGAATACAGCTGGTCGTACTGATCGACCATGTGGAGGAGGAATGCAAAGTCATTCTTAACATCTGGAATGTCACTAAAGCTGCTCTCCTCTCTGACTTTTTCAAAGGAATACTCCTTAAGTGGTCGCCGAAAAAGCCAGAACAGTGTGTATATACAGATTATGCCATAAACGCAAATGAGAGCAATATAACTAACAAGGAGTTTCTTTAACATGAACGCCATGTTGTGCGTACAGTGGAACTTCGCGTATCCAGTCAAATGTTTTATTTCAGGTTCACACACATGGTCAAAATCTATAGAGGCAACAAAAGTCATCGTGTAGCACAGGATCAAAATGAACTTGACTGTTTTGATGACTGTCTGAATGGCATACAGCCTGTAAATCAAGTCACTGTCTTCCACATGGGCACGGAATTTCCTAACCTTTTCGAACAGGGCTTTTGCTTGCTCGCCATCTTTCTTGTCCAGTATGGTCATGGAGGGAACCTCACTCACAAGCTTTTCAGCAGAAAACGTGACCCCAGATTTGGTCAGTATTGGGGCGGACTGGTTTGGACTCCCCTCCTCGCTGCTGGTGGACAAATGCTTCAGGAGGGAGGAGGCCCCAGCCAGTCTCTGCTTGTTCTCCTCCGAGTCCTCGCATGCAGTCTCAGACAGTGCTTTGGTAGTCCAAGGCGATTCGAAACATTTTCCCAGTATGGAGACAAAATGTTCTATTTTGGAACTTGTCTTTGGGTACTTGAACCAGAAGTTGCTACTGACCATTAATACGATAGTGTGGATTAGAGCGAGGTACGGGAAATATTTGGAATACCAAGGAAGGGCCACATGGTAGCACATCTGGTTGACAAAAACATACTGCTGAAAATCCAACTTGGTCCTGACACCTGTGGGCTGAGGCTGCCTAAAAGTACCCGGCTGTGGGAAGTGAATTGTAGGGGTGACACTATCAGGAGGCCTTTTAGCCATTAAAGGAGCCGCTTGCTCTCCGATGGCGCTTTCTTTGTTCCATAAGCTTTCAGCTGTCTCTGGTGGTTGAGATCCTAAGAAGCCCCCAGCCACCTCTGGGGTTTGCTCCAGAATGGGAAGACAAACCACTTGGTCCTTAGTTAACTGCATTGTTCCAGAAAATATGGCCAACATCAACATGACAATACCAAGGTAATCCATGAAGACATCCCACCATGGTTTCAGTATTCGATAAGTTGGCTGGATGTCATTCAGGGAAGCTACTTCTGTGAGGGTGAACATTCCTGCAACAGAGAATATATAATTAACATAAGGTTTGTGTATGTTATGGCCATCCTGCTGTCACACATAAGCTTCAGCACAGGCAGCTGTACGTAGCATTTCTATAGTGAAGTACATGCTTTTTGAGTAAGGTTTTATCCTCTTATCCCAGCTAAATAGCACTGCTGTCTTTGTCTTAGCTTTTCTATTTTCATCAAAGGTTTTCTGAGTTGAGTTTGGAGTGTTTGAGTTATTTTTAATGTAATTATATGTTATTGCAGTACAGAGCTTTTACCTTAACTCCCTAACACTAATTAGACACATACTGCTGCCCTCACAGGGGGCAGAACTAGTGGTATGTCGTGACTGTCCATTCCAACTTAAAATCTAAAAATAAAACATCCATGTTTACCACCAGCAATTTGGCCTTGGATGAGTGATAAGTGGTAAACAACATAAAACTCTGGCATGTTCCACATTAGAGTTTAAGAGTTGTGACTTTTCACTTACATACATGGTTGAACAACAGCAAAAAAAAAGTATCAGTTTAATGATAAATATATCGATATAACCTCGTTTTTTTTTTGTCACAATACTGTATTTGTAAATATTTTTTAAAGGCTACATGGTAAAGAACATGTCCAGGCTGCTAACACAACAGAGTTTATGACAGGTCATAATCCTGTTATCATCCTGCCGCGGCTTGTTCATTGGTCCAGTTCATGTGAGAGAGTGAGTCACACATGTTTAAGTCACCCTGTGACAGAGAGGTGTTGATTACTGTATGTTGAGGTGTTGTTATGTTTGATCACTTTAAACTGTAATGTGCTTTTTATATTTAATTTTACTCCCATTTCAAACAACATGAACAAAATGTAGTGTACTGCACTGTACTAGTGGTAGGTGTTTCTATTTATCTTTCTATTTTTCTGGTCACTTGTACGGTATATCAAACCTAGGGGTTATTCCTAATAAAGAATTAACAATTTAGTTGAGGAGGCCCAGCCAATGTGACCGGTGCTGGAAGGCTTTTGGGATCCTGAGGAGTGGGAGGATACACTGGTTGTGTCCTCCAATTCTTGGCCAGGCCACATTTCCCAGGCAGGTTTAGAGGAGGCTCAGAGAGAACAGCCTTGTCAGATATGGATTTAGAGAGGCCACTGCCCTTGAAGTGGGACACAGCACGCAAATTGTCTGTAGAGACCGCATGCCAAATGAGCCTCCTTCCCCAGAGTTTACAATCATGTGCTCTGCCAGCACCACACATTATATCACACAGCATATCCACTGCTTACTATGAGAGGCCTTTACACGTTGCCTGTACAGACTGTGTATATACATAAAACACGGTCTATATTAGTGTTTCCCGTTTAGGTTATTATAAGAAGACGTTAAACAATGAGGGGGAAAAAATAATCAGTGCCACCACTGCGGTTTCTATTGTGTGAGCTGAAAGCATGAAGGTCACTATCTGTGCAGAGAGGCTGCAGAGCAGGCTGAGACCGGCTGCAGCAGCACGACGCATCCATGGACGCGAAACAAGAGGTGGACCTGACGTCCGGGGAGCCTGTAAACGCAGCACCGGGACCCGGGTCCCGCTAAAGAAAATCACGACCCGCTCAGATTACATCAGCCCACCGACACCGCTGCTGCTTCAATAACCTCCCCGACCCGGCCCGCGGTTTTTTTTTTTTTTTTTTTTTGTGTTCACTATGTTGCACAAGCCTGCCTGCACCGCCGGGCCGGAGCTGCATCATCAGATGCTGAATAACGCCAGACGAGGAGGAGCAGCACA
Organism: Lateolabrax maculatus; assembly: GCA_031216445.1. Classification (NCBI taxonomy): domain Eukaryota; kingdom Metazoa; phylum Chordata; class Actinopteri; order Acropomatiformes; family Lateolabracidae; genus Lateolabrax; species Lateolabrax maculatus. The sequence goes on along the minus strand of CM062196.1, from coordinate 23,368,549 downwards.
GATACGCACCTTCAGGAGGTCTGGTCCGGTTATGTCGATGCCCGCGGTACCGAGCAGCGCCTCCTCTCACACGCCGCGCTCCGCCGCGGGGGTGAAGCCGTCCATTCTTCGCATCGGCTCGACCGCGTGGGCCTGCCCGGCCGGGCTGTAAGCGGCTTAGCTGACCACCCCCCACTCGGCGTCAGATGGTCGGGTCCTCGGCCTCGGACACAGCCGGCGCGGCGGCACCAGCGGCCGGAGCTGCGGGCGGCTCGGTCTGCTCCTACTGACGCGCTCGCCGCGGCTGATCCTCGGTGCGTTTCATTGCGGCCGGGGTCTGGCAGCGGTGCCGCGGTGCTGCGCGGGGGTAGATGCGGCCTGATGTTGCACAGGTGTTGTGTGTTTCACAGCGTGCGGCGCTGAGACGGGCTCCGGGAGGGAGACGACCCGCTCCAGTTAGGGACCGTCGTAAAAGTGCACGGGCTGCGAGTTAAGGTCGTATCGCAGCTTTGTTGGGGGAGCTTCAGAACATGAGGCCGTGAGACACATCTCACTGAAAGCACAGATCCATATTTTATTTAAATCTCACAGTCATCAGTTTTCCCCAATAGCTTTGGCATTTTATTTTTCTCATAAATAATTTCAGCCACTTTTTTTTTTTTTTTTTTGCTTTTTGTTTTGTTCTTGGTATCTTTGCACACTGTGCACACTCCAACCTAAGGGACTGAAAATCTGCCATTTGGCTAACACTGGTACATTTACAGGGGTGCTGATCAATGCGCATTGTCCCTTTAAAACATACAATAAATGAAACATATTTAGCAGAACCCAACTGCCCTTGAAAATTCAGTTATTGTTGTGAAGGAAATCTTAGAGCAGGTTCCCCTCGAGACAGAAGAAGTTTCAGGAGACCTGGATGTCTTAAGCAGGAATATTTATTGAAGCTCGATCGAGGAGAAAAGGGGAAAACAACAACATGTGAAACACAGCGTACTGCTACACAAATCTGAAGATGGTGTCCTGAAGCTCAGTATTTAACCTTCCCCAGAACTGATAAGTTTCGCTGTATGTAAGTAGGGTTATTCCTAACTCAGCCTGTCATGTGTGATGACTCTATTGGATATCGGATCCAGACAGGGAAAGACGTCAACCATTGCTGTAGAACCAACAGCATAGCCTCTCTACAGTCTCTCTTATCCAGCGTCAACAGCCAGGCTCCAGCCTGTTGTGTCTGAACCTGAATACAGAAGATATCTAGCTGACCTTGGTCTACCAAGTGCCAGAGCCCCCCCAGCCTTATCAGGAGAACAGAGGCAGGCAGTTGACCTGACCTATGAAGCCCTGTCTTAACTTGCCTTTAACCTAAAAGATAGAAGTTTAACATACAAGAAGGAAAATTCCTTCACAATTATTTGTATATTAAAGCAACACTATGTAACTCTTGCTGAGCAGCGGCAACAGCGGTCTCTGCTGCCACAAATCTGTTGACGTCTGAGTGGCTTCATGGATCGAGGATACTGCACCATTGCAACGGGAAAGAAAAACTATTCTACTGAAGTAAAAAAAGACTTATGACTCATTTTACTGTTGTGACGTCCCTTGTCGTGAAACACTGTTGCCCGGGCAGACCAAGTTACATAGTGCAAGAACAGGGCAAGAACAATGAAAGAGCCACCATTCTCCCTATTACAATTCAGTGTAATGGAAATTATTGAAGCTGTTATTTTAAGGTAAAATAATTAAATAGTATTGCTTTAATATGTTGCTATGTAGTTAAAATAGTTTTTATTACATGTATTTTTTATCTTAAGTCAACATTTTTTTGTATCCATGTACTAAAATTCAGATTCTTTATTAAATGTAAGACTTACCCTATTGCAACCACAATTTCTAACATTTTGGTTGAAAAGTTATCCATATCTGTTTTTTCCAAATAACTAAATCATATTTTATAGACTCTTCACACCAACTTTATTTTTTCCATCGGTGCCTCGTGTATGCATTACAATAGACTAATCTTCTTTGCCTTTTTAATCCTCACCAGCCAGCATGTGTGGTATCATACAATACAACTGAGAACATGCAATGTGCAATTACCCCTTTAAGATATAGCTCAACATAAAAGATTTTAGACAAAAAATATAATTCAGTCAATTCAGCACTATTGCTTTCAAATTTTTTTTTTTTTGTATGTTTTTTTTGTGTCAAAATCTGTTCCTTTTTCTGAATAGTGCATTTTTGTGCTATTAGAACTTTCTGAAATTCCAAATTTGAACAATTCCAACTATTACAACATTTTTGTATTAGCCTGCATACTTCTTTTGCACATTTCAAAAGCCGAAGAAAAACACCAGTATGACATAGTCCTTTATGTTTAATGCAATTTAAAATGCCATCTTTCTATAATACAGAATTGTTTACATGTATTTATGTATGATATATCCTTTGTTTTTTGCATCTTCCCTGCTGCGGTCCATGTGAACTAACAGTCTCTTGAAGAAAATAAAACGCTTTATAAGGGCAACCTAAAATAACTAAAATACAACATACGTAAGGCTACTGAACTTAAGTGAGGTCTTCAGTTTAGATTTACAGTCAGTAATCAAATTATATCATGTAGCAGCAACAGGAAATGTGCTTTAAAAATAGTTTGACATTTTGGGAAATAGACTTATTCGCTTTCTTGCTGAGTGTTAGATGAGAAGGTTGAAATCACTCTCATGTCTGCATACAAAACATGAAGCTACAGCCAGCAGAGAGTTAGTTTAGCATAAAGACTGGAAACAGGGGGAAACAACCAGCCTGGCTCTGTGCAATGTTTTAAAAAATCTGCCTACCAGCTGCTCCAGAGCTCACAAATTAAAGCATTAAACGGTGGTGCTCTTTCTGACATCAGAGACTTTCTTTCATTTATGTTCCACCTAGATCACAGAGATCCACCACCGCTTTTCTTTTAAATGTTCTCTATGTGTCCGGTACCAGTGAGAGCGCCTTCTGTTTCTGTTTTATGCCCCTAAACTGTGGAACTCACTGCCTTTGGACATTAGACTGGCAAGGTCTCTCTGCATTTTTAAATTGAATTAAATCTTTTTAATACGGCTTTTCATTTGCAGAAATGTTAAAGCTTTAGTTTTTAAGTTCTAATCATTGGTTTCTTCATTACTCTGGTATTTATTTTATTTTGTGTCGTTGATTTTTATGTATTGATTTTAACAATCGACTGTTTTATGGTTTTTCATTTCTAGTCTTGCAAAATGTATTTAATGATGTTTATTGTTATTTTTTCTGTTTTTATCCTTGTTTTTAATATTTAACACATTTTTATTTGTACTTTTACTATTATAATTATTATTTTCTTTTGCTGTGTGAAGCACTTTGGGATGCACTGAGTTAATTAAGGGACTTCGGGAACTGTACCAGGCCAAGAAATAGTCCTGCATGCTACTCTCCATAAAACCACATTTTGTGTTTTCTTTTTACAGATTGAACAAACAAATTATATCTATAGCTATAACAAGTTAGTTTATTGGCTGCAGAGGTACTGGTAAGTGTATTTTCCTCACGGTTGGACAAAGCCAGACTAGTTGTTCCCCCCTGCTTCTAGTCTTTATGCTAAGCTAAGCTAATTGCCTGCTGGCTGTAGCTGCATGTTTAATGTAGAAATATCAGATTGATAAAAATTCTCAGCAAGGAAGCGAAGAGGGACTTGTGGACGGATAATATGTCAAAAGTTAATAACAGAACAAAGCACCACTGTTGCAGTCACACTCAAGGAAACTGGAAAAATAACTTGACATTTTCTTAACAGAAGAGTAATACTTGAGTATGGTAATGACTTGAATGCTCTGAATTAATAGACAGAACAAACAGCAGGCACTGTGGCTACAATAAGGCATCTCACTCAGCCTCCATTTGGTCCCGGACATCTGAAGGCAGAGTTTCAAACAGTGTCTCTTCCACTATAAGGCCACTGCGCTTCAAAGCACGACAGCAACCGAGCTCTTGTGGTAGAATCTCAAAGTGGTTGCATTTGAGCTCCAAGTATGTCAGTAGAGCAAGGTAGGAAATCTTTGGCGAGAGTATGGACAGTGAGTTTTTGCCAAGCTTCAGTGTTTTGAGCTTCTTGCAAAAGAAGAGCTCATCTGGTAGATTTTCGATTTTGTTACAGGTGACAGAGAAATACTGTAGACTCTGAAGGACTCCAATTTCTGGAGGGATGAACCGGATGTCATTGTTGGACAGGTCCAGGTAGCGCAACTTGTTGCACAGGAACAGGTGGGAAGGCAATATCTCGATCTTGTTGTTGCTGAAGTAGAGGCGCTCCAGGCTGCCGAGCTTCTTGATATGCTCTGGAATATACATGATACCATTGTACCAAAGTTTGAGGCAAGTGAGTTTTCGGAGATGTTGGAAGCTGATAATCTCCTCTATCGAGCGAAGGTTATTTTCTTTCAGGTCAAGCTCTTGCAGATTTGTCAGGCTGAAGATTGCATGTGGGATGCGCTCCAGGTCACAATGCACTAGCTCCAGGTCAATCAGATTGGACATTTTCTTCAAGTTGTTGAGCATTACTAGCTTAGTGCCATCACTGTGAAAGTACAGCCGCTGCAGATGGCTGGAAACATCCACTATAGACTGGGGGATCTTGGTCAAATTACTCCTAATGGAAAGAGTTTTCAAACACTTCAACTCCCGCAGTGACTCAAGAACTATATTCTTGGAGGCATCAGGACTCAGAGATCCGGTGAGATAGAGCTCCTCTAAGCTGCGCAGGCCGTACATCCAGTTTGGAAGTTCCCTGTTGTCATCGAACTTCACACGAAGCACTTTCAGGTTCTCTTTGAGGAAGAAGGTAGCGGTTGTGTGCGACTTTAAAGAGCATTGGTAAAGAGACAGCTCCTGAAGGTTTTCCAGCTGAGAGATTGAGGCAGGGATGGTGACATTGTTGATAATCTCTAGCTTGAGTGACTGCAGCTCTGTCAATTCAAAGACAGGGTCAGGTAACCCAGGGAGCATGAACAGTTGAAGTTCAAGTCTGTTGTTGGCGTTAGTCTGGAGTCTCTGGCGCAATTTCTCCACGGTCCACTCATGGTTGAGGTTGAGCTGTTTCAGTTTGTTCTCACTGACCTCAGATAGAAAAACTGCGAATCGTTTCGAATACAGTGGGTCATACTGATCAATCATGTGTAGCATGAAAGCAAAGTCGTTCTTGACGTCTGGGATGTCATTGATGCCCGTTTCCTGTCGCACATACTCAAAGGAGTATTCTTTCAGCGAGCGGTAAAACAGCCAGTAAGAGGTGTAAAGGCTTGTTAATCCATAGACAGCCACTAAACACAGGTAACAGTAAGAAAGTTTAGAAAACAGATGAGCCATAGTGTGATTACATTTAAAGTTTTTATAGCCTGTCATGTCCTGGATCTCTACTTTGCAATGTACACTATTCTGCACTTTATTCACTAGAGAACTATTATAGGCAATGATCAAGAGGAATTTAAACACCTTGAACACTGTCTGGCGAACATACATAAGATAGAGGATGTCTCCTTCCTCAACGTGCAAACGGAACTTCTTTACCTTTTCAAAAAGAGCTTTGGCTTGCTCACCCTCTTTTTTATCAAGAGCACTCGCGGACGGCTTGTCAACTACAATCTTTTCTGGGATAGAACGGAGGGACTGTGTTTTCTCCAAACTTCCCTCTCCGGGAGACACAGCGATGTTGGACCTACTGCTCTTTTTATGGTCCTTTTCTTCTGGATTTTCTCCAGATACCTCCGACAAAGCTCGCGTGGTCCAGGGAGAGTCAAAGCACTTGCCAAGCATGGATATAAAATGCTCTATTTTAGAGCTTGAGCCGGGGAATTTAAACCAGAAGTTGCTACACACCATGAAAACTAGAGTGTGTATAAGAACCAAATAAGGGAAGTACTTGGCATACCAATGCAGAGCCTTCTCATAACACATCTGATTGATGAAACTGTACTGTTGAAGATCCAGATCGGTTTTCAGGCCTCTCATTTCTCTTGGTGCCACTGAAATATTGGATTGCAGGTGTAACAGTGACTTCAATTCCACGTCACTTGTGTTCTCTGAAGGCGATGACATTCTCTGAGGAAGGCATATGATTTTATCTTGCATTACCTAAAACAAAATGTAAAAAAAACATTCAGAACCTTGGAGATATCAATCAGTGTGTTTACATGCACTAAAGTAAACGGGTTACATTCAGCTTTCCCCAGTAAGCTGATTTTGTATACATGTCATATAAACAAGAAACCCGATTTCCACAATTATGGTAGGGAATTAGGCCGTGTTCTTTGAAAAAAGCAGCTCCCTCATTCATGCTCAAATTTTGACGGAAACGCATTGCACCTTTGCAGTGGCAAGGTGCTTTGTTGGCCCATTAAATTCTACCAAGCTGACACTGGTAGGTTACTTTGTTACACAAAATTACGCCACCATGATAACTTTTCAGAGCAGTAAAATCCTTCCTCACATTATATACTGTTCATCACAGCAAGTTTAGCAGCTTCTTCCCATCTGCAATAAGACTTGCCAACAACATTCAGGTTGGAGATAGTTCAAGCGCACAGCCCATCTGGATCATAGTATTTCACCCCACCTCCTTATACACAGTACACACTGGAAAGAACTACCTCAAATGACTTAAAGCCCTCATGTGTTTTATAACGAGTTCTTTACATACTGGTACATAGCATTGTTATACTTGCATGACCGTTAGCGGCCTATCAGTCTGTGTGCAATAGGCCTGAAACCTGTACATACTAAATTGAGCCTACATATCCCCCAGGCACTGTAGGTATTGTTTGTTAAAGTTACTTTTAACCTCTATTTTTACTTACATTTTTGTACTTCTTATTCACTCTCTTTTTACTCAGTGTGCTTGTTCTCCCTTTTAATTACTCCTTACCTTACACTCCTTTTTCGGTCTTGTTTTGGGACTGAGAAACCGTGCAAGAACTCCAATGTTCTTTTTCTCTGTAAACATACTGTATATTGGCCAAACGTTGGCATCAGTAAACAACAAATCCCGTGAGTGTTTACTTATCATGTAAATAATGAAAAACAGCTGCTTAACTCTGCAATGCCAGTAACAGGAAATGGGCACTTTGATTCGATGGTGGCAGGCCTGAGGGGGAGACATTTTGTGCACTCTGTTCAGCTGCCTGATACTCAACTCAACACATTATGGTTCAACATGATCTGAAACTATTACGGTTTGCATATGTCAACAAACTCCATTTGTGAAGAGTGAATACAAAGTGACATTATTACTATAGTAAGGGCAATGCAGGTGTGCTGCAGCACATCACAGATTAAATGCAAAGTCAGGTCTGCTGAGGTCTCTGAAGAGCTGATCTGCAGAATTTTACAAACTCAGTCTCTCTCTGTTATTCTCTGTCTAACTCAGGCGGAGGTTATTGTGTGGGGCAATGAAGTAAGTGTTGATAATGCTCTGACTTATAAAGTAAATTTGCCAACATAATAAACTACCCACTCAATTTACCATCTATTAGATCCTGTCCAAACACTGTTATAGTGAATGTGGGAAACAATAGCTGCTCCCACCCTGATAAATATCTCGTATCAGTTTTTCTAAAACTGTTTTGGTATCATTTCCAGGGTTTACTCTACAGAGTATTGCAGGAGCCAAAAATTGTTCCTATTCCACACAACAAGAGTTAAGTGCCCAGCCAAAGGAGTTTGGAATCTTATGTTTACAAAGAGGGGCTGGGTGGGTAAATGTTTCCACTGGTAAACTCCTGACAGGCTGAATGCTTCCTTTGCTGAACACGATCCAGGTTGTAAAAGCAGGAAAGTAGTGGTTCTGAGCCGGGGCAGGAGGCAGAGCAGTAATGCTGCATCAAGCCAAGAGGGTTTAACTCTAGACTTAATTAAAAAAAATAGTAAAGCAGCTCATTTTATCTCATAAACATGTTGCAGTTCAGACTGATGTTACATTATTGTGCATTAGTTACTTTTCTCCTTCACTGTCAAAGACCAGGCATTGTTACTCACCTGAAGAGTGCATCCAAAGACTCCAATCATGAGCATGATGACAGACAGATAGTCAGTGAACACATCCCACCATGGCTTCAGGACTCTGAACGCTGGCTGCTGTTCAGAGAACTGCCGGAATTCCATCACAGGAATCATGATGCCTGTTACAAAGAAATGGAAAATTGTCCCACATGACTTTCAGTCCATACAATGGGAAAAATGGTTTGGCCCTAGAGGGGTGAAGCAATGGCATTATTGAATTCACAGAATAAAGGATATTCGGTGCATGACAACTCACAACAGTATCAGTTTTTAGCCCTTCATTCATGTCAACCTCAAGATTTATTGTAATGACTTTGGCAAATCCTCAGTTTTTCATGGAGAGTCACTGGCATGGATGTGGACTCTTACACCTCTTCCTAAGATACAGCGAGTGAACTCTGGCAGATGGAGCACAAAAAATTGTCCAGATATACTAAGAGTGATGTCGCTGCACAAGGAGGGGAGGAGAATACCAAAACTACTGACAGTCCCATCACCCTCTGCTGTATGTTGTGTTCCTGTTGTGTTGAGTTTATTGGCAAACTAGAATTGTCATTGTGAGCTTGTTAGCATTTAGCTGCTGGTGTAGTTGTAGACTATTCTTGTGAAGTCTGGACTCAAAAACCCATAGAAATAACAAAACAGTCAATTAGTCCCACAAGACAAATAGTCCTCTTTCCCAGTCTCCAGAGGGGCTAAGGACCCTGAACTTTTTCACCCTGTCCTCTTTGGCGTTAGCTCCATGGAAAACAGAGACCCGTAAACACAGAATGTTTTCCTCAAACTGATGAGTCCCTCTCTCGTGGAGCTTCGACATTATACAAATGCACATTACAAATGTAATTATTAAGTCCAGTGCGCACAACAGACTAAATAAATGACTCATTTTGTAGAGCCTGTGACAAGTGTTTGGACATTACTTCACAGTCCAAGAAGTCCACATGTTGTTAAAGTGGCTTCACTGACAAACCTGAATTAAACCAGATCTCAGCCCTTTCGATGTTGACACGCAGCATGGTCGTCAAGTTATTAATCTCTTAAAATACAGTTAAATATCTGTCTTTGTTAACAGTGGTGGCATGAAAAAGAGTGGCGTAACCCTGACACTGCTCTCTGCTCACACCCTCTGTGGTCACCTTTCGAGAAAGTGCTTATTACAGCTGCAAGGATCCTATTTCCAATATCTGTCTGGCAGTAGGTTGGTTAGTCAAACTTTAAAGGCCTAGTCCATGAAAATTCTGTATAAAAAGTGGGAATTTTTATTTCAATGTGAAATATATTGAGCATGATTCTATCACAACCATTAAACAATATAGTTAGAGCGCTGGAGGAAACAATAAAAATGCTTAAAATGTAAAATAACGTCCAAATTCAAACTTGTATTTAATGTAAAGATGGACATGTACACTGTACATCTACAGACAGATCATTATGTTTTGTGCAGCTCCACAGCGCCAAAGAGACAGGAGCTGTCAATATCTGAATACATCTGCACTTAAACATCAGTTCATTATTAATGAGTTTAGCTGTACTGCCGTACTGTTGAATAGGGTGCTAAAAGCCTGGTGGGCTTAGAGATATCATAATTTTGATCGTTCAATTAACTTTTTCAACACAGAATGTCGCTATTGATTCTTCCATCTCAGTGTCATAACAACAAGAAGGATGGAGTGTAGCCATTATGGGGATGTTTACCCTTAACTGCCTACTGATGGTTGACTTTTTCTCACTTGGCTCTAGTTCTTTTTTTCTAGATTCCTTTAGCTGTTTAGATAGTTTCTTAAAGTTTTTTTAAATTTGTTGAATGTAGAAAGTAACTACATACATTTAATTAAGCACTGTACTTGAGTAAATGTTTGAGGCACTTGAACTTGAGTTAAGTATTTCCATTTTGTGCTGGTCTCTACTTCTACTCCACAATATTTGTGTAAAATTTAGCTTTTTAGTCCATTTAATTCATTTGACAGCTATATTTACTAGTTATTTTGAAGATTAAGATTTTACACACAAAACATAAGGTCAGTTTACATTAGAGGTTCCCAGCTTTTTCAAACTGTGGTCCATTTTAGGGACAATTTTGGACCCCTCATCTACCATCCTCACACAGAGTTCTTGTACTGCTGAATGCGAAAGGTGGTGTGACCTGCCGGACTGGTTATCTTGCAAACTGATGACCTTTAGTTCAAAATTGGTATATTTTTGTTAAGGGCGTAACAGGGAATGATAAGGAAAATTTTAGCATAGACTGCAATGGCAATTTCCGCGAAAGACAGCCTATAATAGCCTACAAAGTTATATGGTATTATACCACTTTTTTTGCAGAATCGTATATTCCCTCGATGCCCTTTAACAAATGTTTTCAGGGTCATGATCGGTCTGCCGCCTCTTGGTTGGGAACATCGGCTTATAAAACTGGTAGATAAGACACCTAAAGTAATTTAGCTCCACCTGAACCAGCTACAACATTAAAATTCAGTTTATGTGTTAATGCATCAGTAATCCAAAAACATAATATGCAGTATTCTAACATTCTGAACAGTGTTTTCAGTGCAGAACTTTTACTTGTACCTGAGTATTTTACATTGTGTTATTACAACTTTTACTTTGTGTAAGTAAAGGATCTGAATACTTCTTCTAACACTGGTGTTCTGTGGGATCACCTACAGTGGCAAGGTGATACTGATTATGAAAAAATGTAAGTTTTCAATTATGTGAGAACACACAAATTCCTTCATCGTATTAAAGGTGCACGTTAGCAATTTAAGCAGCTGAGGTCAGATAATTTGAGAATTCAGAACAGTAAAGCTCAAAAACACTGGATTCTGTGTTTCCCATAATACAGCTCTGTAGCGTCTTTCATCAGACCCTCTCTGCTTCCTAAATGCCCACTTCTTCCAAACCCTACACTTCCAGTTTGTAATGCAGGCTTTCTGTTAAAATGTTTCAGTCTCAAGCCTCAAGCTTTCTTGTTACAAGGAGCACTACTGATGACATCATCAGTAGTGCTCCCTGTAACAAGAAAGCTGAGCCTCATGTGGAAAATAAGTTTACCGTATAAATCAAAATCTGCTTTCGTAAAACTTGGGCTAATAACATTTAATCTAACCTATTTACATGTTTACCAGAAGTGGTAAGTGAGAACATAAGTTAGTTTGTTTTTTTGTAATTTGACTTTAAGGCCCTTTATTTTTTTTAATAATAGGGTGGATTCTTATAAAGATAAAAAATAAAAAGCACAGAGAGAAGGACCAGACAGGGCTTTTTTTGGTCGGTGGCTGAAGCCTGTAGTTTGGATTAGGTATGGCTCCTTAGGAAAAATCCCGTCTTTCCCCCTGGATGAGTCAGCCATTGAGTTGAGCTGACCGGGCCATATCCTTGTCCCTTCCTGACAGGAAATTTGTCTGAATCCCAGATATCCAAAAACAGACATGTTTGGAACACACCCAGCCCCAGGCATCTCGTTAAGGATATGGAAAAAAACCACCCGCAATGCAGAAAGAAAGAAAGGAAGAAAAAAAAAAAAAAAAAACCTTGGGTGTTTATGGTGAGAGGCGCACTTTTGTCGCTCCCGAAAGAAAAGTGCAAATACATCCAGAAGAGCTGTGATTCATGTTGCGATCAGCACAAAGCATCAGTGAGTCCTCAGTTTGGAGTTCCCCCCCTCAGACATTGGGGACACATTTAGGGGTGAACTGTGCCACGACTGAGCCCTGAACGCGGTTTTGAGGCTGGTGCGCGCACATGAATGCGTGTTCACTATTACTGTTTGTATACACCAGGTGAACTAACGGCGATCTCGCTGTAAACTAGTTGGTGAGACGCTCCGCCGACCGCAGATTACGCCATCTACATATCGGCCCGATCGGCTCTCTATCGCGTCCACAGCGGAACAGTGTGAGTGGGTCTTTACCTGCCTTTAGATGAGAGCTGGAGTTGAGGATCGGAGTTCGGCTTTCAGGCGATGAGGTTTCGGATCATGATGTGCGCGGTTCCCCCGTCTTTCCTGTCCGCTAACCTTCCTGGATCCTCGGCCAGAGCGCGTACTGTCAGCCACAGGGGCGTGGACTTCAGAAGAGACTGGGCTGAGACTTAGCCCACTGTTAGTGATGAATGTTGTTTATGAGACAGCTGAAGGGGGGGGAGGCCAAAACGGCAATTCTCTGCTAATTATACTCCCAGAAACAACAACAACAACAACAAGAGTTGCACCGTTATCCTTTTTTTCCTAACTAAATCATTCCTCATTTGCCCTTTCAACATGCTGAATAAGAGTATGTTTGAGTTTAAGTCAGTGAAAGTTTATTTATGCCATATGGTGGTGGAAGAAGTACCCACATCCCGTAGTTAAATAAAAGTAGCAGTAGGCTACAATACTTCATTACAAGTCCTTTATTCAAAATCATCACCCAAATGTATTCCTAAAAGTGCTTGTTGTGCTCAGAAAGTGCCCCTGTGTCTGTTTTTAGGAAATGGTAGGCCTACAGCCCTTCTTAACATGCTCATGTAATGTTTTGGAGGAAATGTACTATTGTTTAAAAACCCAACAAGACCCCCCTTTTCCCTCATTTGCATAATGTTTAGTGGGACAGCTTGACTGCTAAAGTGGGACACTGATCTACACTGTTTTTCATACATGAAATGCTTACATGTATTATGGTATACATATTAACTCCTTAGACATTTCTGTGTTTTCTATCAATAATAGGCCTAAATAAATTAAAAAGTTCAATTGTGTTCTGTAAAGAATATTATACTGCAATCAGCTGAGTGTCAAAGATTTTAATACAAATCAACAAAACTACAAAGTGCGCTTTTTATTACATCATCAAACTTATAGCAATGCATTGTCATTGTCACACTTATCATATGTTCTTTTAATGTAAAATATAAATCTAAAAGAAAGTTGTGAAATAACTGTGGTGGAGTACAGGTATAAAGTAGCAGAACATGGAAATGCTCAAGTAAAGTATGTACATGAAGTACATATACATCAAAATGGTACTTAAGTACAGCACTTGCATAAATGTTATTACCTTCCCCTACTGATGCCATACTGTATATAAAGCTGTTGTTTCCATCCCCTTAATCATTTTATAAAAGTTACTGGCTCCTGCACACTCCACTCTCCCCATCTGTCCCCTCTGCAGGAAGGCTCTCACGCTGTTTTCAGCTTGTACTGACTTAGCTATTACAGCTGTTTGGGACCATCAGGCTATTATGACCTAATAGCTATTACATACATTTGAAGATTTCCTTTTGCTGCTGCTGAACAGAAGCATAGTGCTGTTCAAATGTATCACATTAATAATGTAAAAGGTAACTGATTGCAATAGGGGAAGTTGTCTTTTACTTTCCATTTCCACAATTCCATCATAGCTCTTCACACAACTAGTAGAACCTGGAGGGCTGATGCAATCCCGATCCTGCTGTTGAGGGAGAGTCTACTCGCTGAGCGAATCACTCTGCAGCCTCTGAACCAGTTTACATTGGCAACATATTAAAATAAACATTATAGATTCAACTTAATTTTCATTGCAGGTACTGAGACAATGAAATCCGTGTCTGGGGGTTGGGGGGTGGCTGGGATGCTATCACTGAGGTGCAGAGTTCAGCAAGGTGACAGCTGAGGGGTTCCTGAGGCCACTGGTCCTGGAACAAGAGTCCTGCAGCACTTCCCAGAGGGGAGGCGGGCAAACAGTCTGTGGCTGGGGTGAGAGGTGATGATGCTGCCGCAGTTTTCCCCAACCTTTTCAGACGGATGGACCTTCTTCAGTCTCCTCAGGATGAAGACATGCTAGTGAGCCTTCTTGGCCATAGTTGAAGTGTTGAGGATCCTCGAGAGGTCCCCGAAAATGTGGACATCCAAAAACTCAAAGCAGGCAGTACGCTCAATGTGCATCCCATTGATACGGATGGGGGTGAGTTTGCCACTTTTGGTCTTTCTGAAGTGCACAGTGAGCTCTTTGGTCTCCTTGGTATTGAGAACCACACCACCAGGACCCAGACCTCCTCCCTGTAGGCCGTCTCAACATTGTTGATATTTGATAATGGTATTAGAACCATGTACAGGCGTGCAGTCGTAGGTGAAGAGGGAGTAGAGGAGAGGGCTCAGAACAGATCCCTGTGGGACGCTTGTGTTCAGGGTGAGGGTTGAGAAGGTGTGGTTTATTTAACCTAACATACTGCGGCCTGTTGGTTAGGAAGTCCTGTATCCAGCTGCAAATGGAAGGTCACAGAGTTTGGAGTGGATGATGGTGTTGGATGATGAACTGAAGTTGATGAACAGCACTCTCACAAGTGTTGCATCTTGTTTACATATTTCTCACACTTGAAACTATAGTAACTTTTGTTTTGCACTTAGCAACTGCTGAAGAGAGGATACTTGGACATTTTGTGAAAAGCCTCTATTGATTGCAGGTTACAGTATGGTATGCTATCATGACCTGTTGTTTATGTAAGGGACTGTACAAAAATGATTGAGGTGGTGAGGGGGGCTGAACCTAATGTTTCATTTTATAAAGAAGCAAAGTCCTTCCTAGGGTTTATAATGTTTTCTTTGAACACTGTTGACCTGGAGAAAATACAGCGACCCTATCCCGACAGCATGTCAAATAAATAATAATAATGTGTTAAATTGGCACAACTTGTTTAATCATGTATCCAAATTCAAACCATAATATCTTGTGCCACCAGTGTACATAGAACCCTGATACAGAGATTGAATTGGTGTCCTCTGCAGATAGCAGAGAACACATTTATCAACCATGGTGTTAAAGCTGGAGTGCAGAGCTTTTGTCTCCCCCTTCTGGTAGTGATCCCAGGATGCAACAAAAATACTCAGTTTGAAACCCAATACAACAGTCTAGGGAACCCACAGCAGCATCGTTTCCGTTTTTTAACTCATCACTACCGGTGAGCCAGGGCAGGAATGTCACCCCAGACACCAGGTTTAAAACTCATGTATACTGCGAAATACAGACAGGATTAAACTGGTGGTAATTGGTTTAATCGACATTATGTGAACTTTTTTGGCCAGGCTTTGAATGTAATGGACGTTCATTTATGTGTAAAAGTCCCGCACTCCAGCTTTAAAGTTGTATTTTTGATACAACTATTGTAACTGTCTGCAAGGAAACGCTGAAATAAAATGTAAATTTAGGTTGAGAAAAATCAAAAGACCCTCCACTGCTCTCTAGAAAGGTCTTACTATGCTACCTTGATTTTTTTCAAATCAATATAAACTTTATTTCAATCATATTGGAATCATGTGAAATATATCCAAAGAAATTTATGACAAAATCAAAACAAACAAAAAACAAACACGTAAATACCTGAACCATCCATCATGACCCTATGATTAAACGTATCTGAAATTAAGAAAAAACACGTCATATTCTTTGCGCTGCTATTATTCTCTACTTTTTACCATGTTTGCAAGCTGCAGAAAATAAGACTATTCATTTATAACAGGTTGATTTGAGTAGTAGTGGGAGTTGCCACACTGGCAAAAAATATCATGGGGATGTTATTAGTGGCCTAAGGCTAATGTACTGTGTGTGCTGCTAAAAGCTTGGCTTGGCATTTTCTTAAAATTCAAGTTAGGGAATGAATTCCCAGAAAAGCTTGAAACCTTCATCAGAATTACTGCAGGCTAATCATTTTTCACTGGATGGGTGTAGGTATGAGAGAAAACGTGTCAAGACATGGCAAAGTCTCTCTTCAGCTGGTAAGCATGCAGTGGTTTCCTGATATTTCAAATAGAGTATGTTATGTAAATGAATGATGTGAAAAATGGCCCCTAATGGAATAAACATTTGCTGATCACACAAGTGCTGAGAAGATGTCCCTTGGTGTCTGTAGCCTACTGTGATCAGCTATTTTGTCTATAAGGATAATACATAAACAGGCCCTGTGCAGAACTACAT
This sequence comes from Lateolabrax maculatus, assembly GCA_031216445.1. NCBI lineage: Eukaryota > Metazoa > Chordata > Actinopteri > Acropomatiformes > Lateolabracidae > Lateolabrax > Lateolabrax maculatus. The sequence continues at coordinate 23,352,581 of CM062196.1, read as the reverse complement.
TCATTCCATAAACGAATGTTGGAAAAAATGTTTTCTGAACACGTGTCTCAACTCCTCACGCTGCCAGCCTGACTTGGCACTATCATGTCAACAACACATTTAGGGCTGCTTGGTGGGATGTAGGGGGTGGGACTCTTTTGCTGGGTTTGACAATATAACTAGATCAGTGGGCCAACAGTATTTACCAGAATAAGACAGGGAAAAAAAATAAATATAAAAATAAAAATAAAAACACATAAAACGATGTAAGTAACCAGAGAGATGACTTATCTAATTGGTGATGTGAAAAAGCACGGAGCTTTCTCGATGGTCCGTGAAGCGAACATCAGTTCTCAGATCACCATCCAACTCGGGGCTATGTTGCCTTCAGGGATTTCACGTACAAAGTCCTTAACAACGTCCCATTACGGGACTACTGACGAAATAATCCTCTGTTCTGAGTGGCCCTTGTTGACTTTGTCTAAACACCTAAAAAGCCGATGACTATTCTAATGCAGGGCTAATGCAAAGACTAATCTGAGAAACACGCTATGGGTTTGACTACAAACTGAAGCCGTGTTTGCTTGGCCGGTTCATGTCCACTGTCTGTAGCCTGTAAACAAGGATAAATTCCGACGACTGTAAATGCAGCACCGCTGTTTCCCTGCACCGCGTCTCCTCTGACCGCTGCACTCCGTCTGGGCGGGACAGTGTAACTACACGTAAGTTGTGCTGGCTGGCCTGCCGGTGGCTAAACTTCTGTCGTTGCATGGTACGTAAAGACGGGCCGTCGTCACCGGGACTCACGGCACACACCGGGTTAACGGCACGGCCCGTTTACAGCCGTGACGACCCCAATGTTGCCACGGTCAGAAGCGGCTAGCGGTAGTTAACGGTAACAGTTAGCACCGTGTGGTAGCAGCGTGCGCGGCTCCGGTGTTTCAGCGGGGCAGCGGAGACCAGCGGAGGGCAGACGACGGGGTGAAAGATCTGCCTTCCTGCGTGTTCAGACAGTAACAGTTAGTAATGTCATTGTTGTTACTGAGGGCCGCCTAATATCTCGCCGAGCCGCCAGGAGTCTATGCAGGACCAGTGTGCAGTTCACTGGCGCCATCTACTGCTGCACGATTAAGTAGAATTAAAATAGTGGGGGAAAGCCATTCACTGTTTCCTGGGGTTCACAGTGACCTTCCTCTTTAGGTCAACAGTAGAAAACTCAGCCAACTTTCCTGCTTACTTTAACGGTATTCAGCTGTATCCCAACTCAGTCAAACTGCAAAAAAGAAAACAGCAAAGACCAGAGGTTATTGAGGTTATTGATTGAAGTTACTTGAATGAACATCTGGATGTTTCTCACTTTTCACCTCTCTATTCGTGTAATGTTGTAATTTCATTCTCTGGCACTAAGTTTCTTCTTTTTTAAATCTTATACATGTATATATGTTACCGTTTTTAGAGTTTAAAATTGTTCTCATTAAAGATTTGGAGGGGAACTGTACTAAACCCAAACATACTCAATTTACATTGATATAAAACAGAAAAGCAGCAAATCCTCCTATTTGAAAAGCTGAACTTTAGTAAATGATTTGCATTTTACCTTTACAAATAATTAATTATTTTTTCCTTTTTTTTAAAAAAAACCCATAACTGACTATAAAGGTCAGAAGTGCGACCACAGAGTAATTGTTGTTTTATTTAAAAGAGGGGTGCAGTTTGAAATGTCACTTACTTGAACCTCACAACAACATGCAGCTGAGCAACTGGCACGTGTGCCCTGCCAGTTATAACAGGAGAGTGTGATAAAGGGGAAGAAAAATGTTATTGTATTTTTTCTCTCTTTTTGTGTAGCATGAACATAGCACGACAAGTCCTGAATCGCTCCAGTTCAGCTAACATATACTGCAGGAGAAGGTTTTGTACTTCACAGGTAAGTCCACTTCAGAACTCTTTGAAAATCGAGCTTCTCTCTGTGATATGTGGTTGGTGATCAACTAATTGGCAGGACTTCCAAGAAATTAGACAATGTTGAAAAAGGTGTAGGTGCTTTGGTAGAGAGATGAGATGCATATGAGTTAAACTGCTCTGACTTTAAAAGCTCAGTGTAATAAAACCGGCACAGTGATGTTATAGTGTTGTTGGAGGATTGCTGGATGATACATTCAAATTATGCACTAACACAGCCACAGTTTTAAAACCACTGACCAAAGTCCTGGTATGCTAATGTACGCACCATCTGCGAGTGGTTGATTATTGTTTAACTTTTGCAAGGACGAGCAAGTAAGTGGTTGGTTTTGCAAAGGTAAACATGTCATTATTCAATAATATGTTGATTTAGGTGTGGTGTATCTTGGCTCTGTGTTGCAGCATAAAATGACGTCAAGGCACACACACTCCAAAAGAATCCAGGGTCTGGACAAGAATGTGTGGTAAGTGAAAGAATAAAACATTCACCTCTTTGGAGACAGAGGTTCCCACTTTATACTAAACTGTTATTACATGAAAGCCAGTCAGACCTCTGATGTTAGACAAGAGCAAAGTAAGCCTGACATGCAGGGTGTCAAGCACAGCGGCCATATATTCTTTATGCTACTTCATTAGGATTTGATCCATGTCATTTACACAAGAATGCTCTGACATTATAAAGTATTAACAACATGCAAGGAGAGCACCCATATTGTAGACATATTGTAACAGAAGAAGTCAAAAGTCAAAGTGTATATCAAACAGTTTGTTTGTTTACTTCATTGTAAATTCAGGGTGGCGTTTACTTCAGTGGCAGCGGACCCATCCATCATTAACCTAGGCCAAGGCTATCCAGACATCCCTCCACCTTTTTACGTCAAGGAGGCGCTTGCAAAGGCTGCATCCGTGGACAAGATGAACCAGTATACCAGAGGCTTTGTAAGACTGATACACTGTAGTGCCACTCACTTATGGTCCACTAGTAGTTGTTTTTGAAACCCGGTGTTTAACTGAGGGAATGGAGACAGAATTGGATACTTAAAAGTTTTACCTATAAAGGTGTTGACAGTTGTGATAATAATATTCGTACAGCACAGCGGCATGTCATAAAATTCTCTGTCGTCTATTGAAGCTGCAGTTTGTAAGTGTTGCGATAGGAGCAACCATATCAAATTAAAATGTACATTATAATACAGTATTCACTGAAATATTTGCTATTGCTATATTGAGCGCGTGTCATCTGGATAACTTATGTCTTCTGTTGATTTGCCAGGGTCATCCATCTTTGGTAAAGGCCCTCTCTCAGGTTTATGGGAAGGTCTATGGGCGCCAGATCGACCCCTTCAAAGAAATCCTGGTCACGGTCGGAGGTTACGGTTCCCTATTCAGCACAATGCAAGGGCTGGTGGAAGAGGGAGATGAGGTATGGACATGTCTCGCCGTCACTGGGTCATTCAGAGGTGTTTCCGTATTTCTAGACATTCATATATACATTCATAAACGTGCTCCCAGTATTTACAATATGTTTATTGTGTGATGTTTCTTTCTCTAGGTCATCATAATAGAACCTTTCTTCGATTGCTATGTACCTATGGTGCGAATGGCAGGGGCCAAGCCTGTGTTGATACCGTTACGCCTTGTAAGCTTCAACCTAAAGCTACTGATGTCTGTCGTTCATGTTCCACATATACAACGTTTAATTTACCTGCTGCACGTCTTGAGGATGTTGGTGGACTTCAGGAGCCATAACACACAAAATGTCTCCTGCGTTATTTTAGAAGTCTGGAAAGAAGACGATCACAAGTGCTGACTGGTTTCTTGACCCAGATGAGCTTTCCAGTAAATTCAACTCAAAGACGAAGGCCATCATCATCAATACCCCAAACAATCCTATTGGAAAGGTGAGTACACAACAGTTGTCACTCATTATGTCTGAGAAATGTAAATGCCTGCTGACTTGGTATGACATGAAAGAAAAAACGAGTGCTCTCAGTAGTTCCTGTCCCCTTCCTGCAGGTTTTCACCAGAGAGGAGCTGCAGATGATTGCTGACCTCTGTATTAAACATGACACGCTGTGCTTCAGTGATGAGGTTTACGAGTGGCTCGTCTACAGGGGACACCAACATATCAAAATTGGTACGTTTCTTAGTTCAACATACTTTGACATCATTCGTCTCCAATATAATATTAAGCTCCTCCATTCTTTACACACAGGTACAGGGATGGAAATCTCTAAAACATGCAGCAACTCTTAAATTTTGATTTCCTGAGGTTTTACATGGTTTTTCTTGGTCTATAGCCACTCTGCCTGGAATGTGGGATAGAACAGTCACCATCAGCAGTGCAGGGAAAACATTTAGTGTCACTGGGTGGAAGGTAAGAAATCTGCAGATTTAGGAAACAATGTCTAATAATCAACAATCAGTTCTTGCACATCATGCAGTTGAAATTTGTGTCTCCTAGCTTGGTTGGTCTATAGGACCTGAGCACTTGATAAAGCACCTTCAGACCGTCATGCAGAACACTTTGTACACCTGCCCGACACCATTACAGGCAAGTGTGCAAAGCTCTCACACGTGTAACTTGAAAACTGTAAAAGAAAGCAAAGAATAACGTGAATCTGTCTTTTAGTCTGGAACTTGAAGCATTCTGTTTCTCTTCAGGAGGCCGTGGCACAAGGTATGCTCCGAAACCTCGAGCTGATGGGTCAGCCGGAGTGCTACTTCTCCTCACTGGCAGAGGAGCTTGAGGGCAAGAGGGACCGCATGGCCGCCATCGTGCAGGAGGCTGGCATGACCCCCGTCATCCCAGAGGGAGGCTACTTCATGCTTGTGGACGTCACATCTCTTGGCGAGTCACCGAACATTTAAACTGACACCACATGCACATTTACACTGGAGCTGCTTGCAAGTAATGTGGACCTATGCAGCTTGGTGGCTCATTCTAACTGTAATTTCGTTTTTCGTTAACAATTGTCAGTTTTCATGTTGGACTCCAGCCCTGTAACTGAATATTCATCTGTGCTCTGTGGTCATTGTAGATCTGGACCTGTCACACATGGTTGATGAGGAAGCCTATGACTACAAGTTTGTGAAGTGGATGATTAAAGAAAAGGTAAATTAATTGACTTCATTTGATTATGCTCCCTATAATATACAGTACCTCATAGTTCTAACATAGATGAACTCACATTGCAGCCATTGTTGTTATTTTTTTATTGCTTTTCTTGATTATAATATTATGTCTAGAAACTGGCAGCCATCCCAGTCACAGCATTTGTTGGAGATGAGTCCAAGAAGCAGTTCGAGAAATATATTCGTTTCTGCTTTATTAAGGTAAATACAAAACTGTCTGTTATAAACCAGCACATCCAAAACGATCTTGTGACAATTAATGTTGGTAGAGGTGCACTTTTCTCTTGTGAAAAACACTATATTTTCATAACTCTCGAATGTCTTTCTCTTAACAGCAAGATAGTACTCTAGATGCAGCAGGGGAAATCTTGAAAAACTGGAGTAAGATTTAATGGGATGCAGTGTCTGAAGACTTCAGCACAATTTTAGGGAGGAGGAAACTGTGGTCAAACTGAAGCAACGGGACTTGACTGCAAACTTGCGCACAAACTGGAAATTAGTAAAAGGCTAATAGTGAAACGGTTAATAGTAAGATACCTGTCCACACTTCGACCTATATCCTGTTTTAAGGGAGAGAATCGTCATATCAACATGAGTGGAATTAATTGTTTTGATAAATGTAAAGGTGTGAAGTGAGACTTTTATCCTTTATCTCACAGTGGATTTAAACAACCCCTTCTTCATTCCTGTTGTTAGACTGTATAGATTAATTCAGTATTTTCCAAGTTAATATTTGCATAGGGGTCCTTTTTTTGCCAGGAGGATTACTACTTTTGGCTTCCATTTCTCTTTGGAAACCTCCACTTAAAAGAAACCACTAATGATGCAGATGTGTGTTGTGTCCCTATGGTTGTGTCAAGAAAGTAATTTTTATTAAAATCAATGCTGTCAAAAAATGTGTTGACTCAGCTTGTTGCTTTTCTTACTCTCAACCCCCCTTTTCATTTTTCACAAAGTGCAACTTAATGTGTTTGTATTGTTACATTGATGCCAATGCCACGTTAAATAAATGCAACCTATGCTAGAACTTCATAAGCTTGCCTTACCAGTAAAATCACCTTGTCGCAGTAATTCTACCAGACTGTGACTTGTACAGTCCATGGCCTGTTTTTCAGCTGAGTAAAGCAAAATGGTACAGCTAGACAATATGGCTAAGTCATATTTTGATATTGTAAACCATGATAAAATGGCTTTAAGAAAGAATTCTCCTAATCAGAAAAGTTATTGGTATTGATACACATCAAAAACATACAATACACCTACAAGTTGAGTTCTCAGCGGACAGATGCAAGCTGCCGTACCGTTCATAATTATATTCATAAAACTCAAGAAGCTGTTGGAAAACAATAATTTGCCCTCCAGAAGTTGCTCGAAGGTTGTTGCAGCGGCCATGTGTGCACTAACCAGTGAAATCAGGTGAGGGCTGAGTGGGACTGCGATGCTGTGTGTGTTGATGAACGTGCTCCTTGGGGGCTTGTTGTGTCAGGTCAAATGTTATCTCAAAACTAGTAACGGTAACAGTATTGTTTCATTTTTCCTTCATTTTCAGCCATTCAGAAAGTACAGCCAACCTCCTCCTGACAACGCGCTCAACTTCAGCCTCGTACAGCAAAGAGAATAAACATTAGTGGTGCTTTTGAATATAACCTATTTCAAGGAGTCTTTCCATATTTAACCATCTGGATACTGTGTTGCCTCATACTTTACCATATATGACCTCAACCCTGTTAACATGCAGCACATCGGTGGTACACTCTATTTCACTAATGTTAGTACATTTCAGACACATTTAAACCATCTTGATCTCAGGCCTTGTCCACACATATACAGATATTTTTCAAAACGGTTATTAGTTCTAGTCTACAAGTTGAATATTACTTATTTTATTCTTTAAATATCAAGGAGCGACAAAACCTTTGCTAACAGGTGGGATTCTGAAATTCTTAAACGGACATCTGATGTGAAGCCCTGACAGTCTAAATATCTCACTGAAAACTATTGTTTCATATTTCTGCTTTCCTCTCCCGTGTATTTTGATTATTGATTCATGTTTTGGATTCCTTTAGTTTGAGAGGGACAGGCCTGCAATCAAGTTAAATACAGCAGCACACTGAAATGCCGGCATGTCTTACATGGGAATTCCAGCCCATCTAAATTGAAATGAAAAATATTCAAACCTTTTCCCCTCCAAGACAGCTTGAGTTATGGACAATTTCCTGTTAAGCCCCGACCTTGGATTTTTTGATTGATGGCAGCCATGTTTTTGGACTGATTTTGCCAATTTATAGTACATTGGTGTATCTCAGTCCGGCATGGTTGTATAGGCTGTAATATTTTCCTCTGCTGTTATCCCTGTCCCATCTGTCCAGCCATCTCTTCATTATGTCTTTCTTAGGAATTTCTTTAGCTTCTCCTTCACCAAAAGGTATACCAATGACATCTTTCATACTGGCTGCTTTTTTGGCTATTTTGTCTGCTCAGTCATTCCCTTTTATGCCTACATGAGCAGGTACCCAGGACAATCGCACTTAGCCTCTGATTCCACTTTAACCCTAAATCTTTGTTCAGATAGAAAATCTAATACCCAATTGTAGAACCTAAAGAATTCCCTTCCAGTTAAATTTTATTGACAACCCTTCCCACGTGGAATTGTAAGCCTTTTCAATACAAAGAACACAATTGCCATACATCTCAATTTAAATGTCTCCATCCATTTACAGAGGTGAGAGGTTAAGGATATGGATATATGGTTAAGGTTATGGCTATAGGATCATCTTGTGTAGTATTACATTCAGTTCCGTGTAATGTTACTTCCAGTTCATTCATCGTGATTTCAGTATCTAAGGCACTTTAATAACAATCTTTCTGTTTTTCTAAACACATCCTTGTTTTCATTTAAAGTATCCTCTTTCTTTTGTCTATGGATATCATCTAGGTGGCTACCACTATGCACATTTGCAAAGTTCTTTTTTAATGTCTTATTATTTTCTTTGTCTGTTATTGCCAGTAATCCATCATCTTCTAGAATGGGTATTTCAACAAATACCTACATTCCCCATTCATTTGTTTTTAACATCAACCAGACATCTCCTATTTCAACTTCCCTTTCTATGGTAGCGCAATAGCTCCTCCAAGCATTTCGTTTACTATTCTTAATTACTATATGAACTTGAGCCTTTTCCCTCTGGTAATCAATTATATTCTCTTAATTCAAGTTCTTTCATAGCTTCCGTGCATTTATCATTCCACCATGAAACCGTTTTCCTCTTCCCCCCATTAGATTCATTGATATGCTATTCAGTGCTGCATTCACTATTAAATGAGAAACTCCTGGTACACATTTCTCAATATTACCCTTTGTCATAATTAAATCTGTTGATATTACTAGTAATTTCTTTAATTTTTTCCCAATCAGCTTTTGCATAACACCGCTTCTTATGACTAGACCATTTTTGGGTATCTATCTCTGCGTTTATAGAGCATATTATTGGAAAGTCATCATTTTAGATACTTGAACCTGTAATATTCCAGACACATGAACTTTCCATATATTAAAGTAAGATCAGTGCAAGACAATATGTGTTACAGTCAGTCTTTCTGTCCCTCCTCTCTAGCCATATTCCCTAGTTCCCAGCAGCCTGTTAAACCAGCTATGTATGAGTTCAGACTTAGCCTACTTGATATAAATAAATGATTATAAATGATCACTAAGTTGTGATTTATGCATTACTAAAACAAAAAGAAAGCTAATGCACATGGTGCGCATGGTACCATTGACAATGGAACTCTTATCTTTGATCGTTGACTGGCCAGTTACCTAAGTTATGACTTTACGTGCAAACTAGATTATGCCCCAAGTATCTGTGGTGCAGCCAATTTAAGTCGCTAATTTAGTCACAAACTAACTAGTCATTACTAAGCCTCTAGTGTCGACTTTAGACCCTAACTTATGAGATAACTTACACTTAGCTGGTAGAACCCAGTGCAGTTCCCTTTGGTGCCATTTCCCATCCGTCCACCATCAGACTTTCCCTCCTTTCACCATCACCAGACTGCCCCATCCATCCACTGACCTGTGTCCACTTCTCATTAGTCCTGCTGTTACCTGGTCAACTCCACCCACACCTCACCTACAACTCAACCACTCTCCATATATACTGGTCAACTTCTGTGCCAGATTGTTAAGTTAATGTTACCGTGCTTCTTACTTTCTAGCCTCTGTTTATCTGTGTATATGTGATCTGAAACCTGCCTTTCTTGACCTTTTGCCTGTTTGTTGGACTTTGGATTTCTGTCTGCTCCTTGTTGGATACGTTGGCCTGTTTTACTGCTTCCCCGGTTTTGACCCTTAGAGGCCTCTTGGTCTTATAAACCTCTGTGCTTTTTGATCATTAAATCATTGAACTGTATCGGCTCTGCCTCGTCGTCTGCATTGGGTCCAGCTGTCTTACGTCCAACAACTCTTCCACTACATCTCCGTTACTGTTAATATGCTTATGTCAATTTCCTTAAAGGCTATACATTATAAACATCTATACATTATTGTCTCTGCACTTTACCTCTCTGCTATTTCCTTGTCTGTTTATTATCTCCTAATGTTTCTAGGCTTAGTGACTTTCAATGGTTATATTATAAGTTAACTATTATAAGGTTCCCATCTGTTTTACAGATTTTAGTAACCAGTCATTCCATTTCTGTTGAGGTCGCTATACTCTTCTAAATTTCTAAATCTTCTAAAAGGGAGTTTTTCCTCGCCACTGTCGCCAAGTGCTGCTCATGGTGGGAACTGTTGGGTCTCTGTATATAATATTTTAAAGAGTATGGTCTAGACCTACTCTATGTGAAAAGTGTCTTGAGATAACTTTTGTTATGATTTGGCGCTATACAAATAAAATTGACTTGACTTGACTTAAATGCTACCCCATCTCTAACTGTTGCACACCCTCCACCTTAGCTCTCCCCTATCACACCTTAATGACTCATACCCAGATAAAATAAAATCCAGGTGAGGCCGTAGCCAAGTTTCCTGAATGAAGACAATATCAGTTTTAACTTCTGATTAAGCTATAAATGTTTTAAATTCTTGACCATTTGCAATAAGACCTATAAGCATTACATTGCAAAACATTCCATGTATATCTTTAACTCTCAAATCTTGGCTTACCTTGCTTCCTCTCATTAATGCCAACACTCCTTAATGCCTCTGCATATGACAGCTGAAAACTGACATATCAGTTCTTGTCCGGGTCAGATGAGGTATTTCATTTCTATATTCAGTGGGCGTGGGCTATTTATTGTTTGGGGTCTATGTTAGCAGTGCACCTATTAAAGCAGAAAAACATAGGAACTGCATTGCTACTTGTTCTGTTAGATCTCAGTGCCGCTTTCGATACCATTGACCATTGTATCCTATTACAGAGACTGGAGCATTTGATTGGCGTCAAAGGACCCGCACTAAGCTGGTTTCAGTCGTATTTATCGGATAGATTTCAGTTTGTCCACGTAAATGATGAATCCTCCGTGCACACGGAAGTTAGTCATGGAGTTCCACAAGGTTCAGTGCTCGGACCACTTTTATTTACCTTGTATATGCTTCCTTTAGGCAATATTATCAGGAAACACTCCATAAACTTTCACTGCTATGCAGATGATACTCAGTTATACTTATCGATAAAGCCAGATGAAACCGGTAAGTTAGCCAAGCTTCAGGCATGTATTAAGGACATAAAAGACTGGATGACCTGCAATTTCTTGCTGTTAAACTCAGACAAAACTGAAGTTATTGTTCTGGGTCCTAAACACCTGCGAGACGCACTATGTATAGATATAGTTGCTCTAGATGGCATTGCCCTGGCCTCTAGCACCGCTGTAAGGAGTCTAGGAGTAATCTTTGATCAGGACATGTCCTTTAATACCCATATAAAACAGACTTCAAGGACTGCCTTCTTCCACTTACGTAACATTATAAAAATCAGGCATATCCTGTCTCAAAAAGATGCAGAAAAACTAGTTCATGCATTTGTTACTTCTAGGTTAGATTACTGTAATTCTTTATTATCGGGTTGCCCCGATAAGTCTCTAAAGACTCTTCAGCTGATCCAGAATGCGGCTGCACGTGTACTGACAGGAACTAGCAAAAGAGAACATATTTCTCCGATATTAGCTTCTCTGCACTGGCTCCCTGTGAAATCTAGAATAGAATTTAAGGTCGTCCTCCTCACTTACAAAGCTCTTATTGGTCAGGCACCATCATATCTTAAAGAGCTGATAGTACCGTATTACCCCACTAGAGCACTACGCTCACAGAATGCAGGGTTACTTGTGGTACCTAAAGTTTCTAAAAGTAGAATGGGAGCCAGAGCCTTTAGTTATCAAGCTCCTCTTCTGTGGAATCAGCTCCCAATTTGGGTTCGGGAGGCAGACACCCTCTCTTCGTTTAAGAGTATGCTAAAAACGTTCCTTTTTGATAAAGCCTATAGTTAGGGCTGGCTCAGGTGAGTCCTGAACCATCCCTTAGTTATGCTGTTATAGGCTTAAGACTGCTGGGGGACTTCCTAGGACGCACTGAGCTTCTCTCTCCTCCTCTCCCTCTCTATCTGTACGCATTCCTATCCCACTAATACAGGCTACCAACTCCATTTCTTCCTGGTAGTCCTTGTGCTTTCTGTGTTTTTTCGCCTTCTCACTTTCTGCAGGTATTTCTGCCTCTGGAGCTGTAGAGTCTGGATCTGTGATTGCCGGCCGTCTACTGCCCCCATGTTCCTGCTCCACACTCACTGCTGCAGTTGTTCTTATTATTAGTCTGATTTGTTGTCTCTCCTCCTGTTCTGTCTCCCCTCTCCCCCTCTCTCCTCCCCTTTCAACCCAACTCGGTCGATGCAGATGGCCGCCCACCCAGAGCCTGGTTCTGCTCGAGGTTTCTACCTGTTAAAAGGGAGTTTTTCCTCGCCACTGTCGCCAAGTGCTTGCTCATGGTGGGAACTGTTGGGTCTCTGTAAATAATATTTTAAAGAGTATGGTCTAGACCTACTCTATGTGAAAGCGTCTTGAGATAACTTTTGTTATGATTTGGCGCTATACAAATAAAATTGACTTGACTTGACTTGACTTGACTAATATTTATTTAATTATAGCAAGTCATATCGTTATTGCAATATTGAACAATTATCTCACATTGTAGATTTTACTCATATCGTGCAGTGGTGGCCATGAGTGGTAAGGTGTATATGTTGTGTACATGTATACACAAAGTATTGCAACACAGCCAGTCATTGCATGTCTTTGACAGCACTAGGTATTTTTCACAGAAGACATTTTGACATGTCACAGTAGTAAAAGTACATGTGTAAATAATGTAATATTAATGAATCTTAGCTGAATTCCATTTAGCTGCTTCTGTTTCTATTGTGCATGCTGGTTTACTGGGATGTTAATGTTATAAGGAACACCTGTACTCATCTTACTGTGTCAAAATGTCTGATGTGAAAAAGACTTGAGATGAATTTCACTGTATGAGATTCATACAGTGGAAGTTCCAGACTTCAAAAGGCGAATTTCTCTGACTGAACTGGAGAAGTAAAGGGAGTAAGAAGGAAATGACAGAATAATGCGGTGCATGTAGCCTCCGACTTCATACAATAGACGGCTTTTTCACTTTTGTTTTAAACAATCATTTGTAAAATTCAATTTGTTAAATATAGGTAATGGAAGTTTGGTATTTGGATCATAATAACTATTGAATTCATTACCACTTCATTACATGTTAAAGCATTACATTCAGTTGAAAAAAATATCTAAATGCCAGTTATTCACCAGTTATTAAAGAAATTGTACAATACATATTTTATCAACTTGCTAATAATGTTTTTTTAGCCCTTTTTATAATGACTCAAACACATTTTTTTCTTTTTAATACAGTTGTCCTCAATAAAAATGTACCAACAAACTCTATTGGCAGGCCATTCGTGGAGAAAAGTAATTGGTTGGCATTCTAATCAACCTTTTTCACAGCAGACATTTTACTTGTCCAAGACGGAAACACACAGGTGTAATTAATAACATTATTGATGGCACCACTGTTTTAGTCCCCCAGTAATGGGCCAGGATGCACAATACGGGGGGCCTGGAACTGACTCACCTCAATAGAATGCAGCAATCTTTAAAGTATTTAATTATACCCATGCTTTCCCTCCTATGACTTATATAACAATATGTCTACTTCGAAAAGGTTTGTTCATGTGTGTAACATTTGAAAATTCTCATCAGATCCACACTGCACCGTAAATAATGATGTGAGTTTGTTTATCCTTTAGACCACTTGATGGAGACAAAGTACATCAGACTGTAACAAAATTTGACAGTGCACAGTGTACACTTTAGTGTTGTCTTTCAAAAGTGATGCAAAAGCCAACTTATTTTATATTAAACATTTATTTATTTAAATTAATTAATTACTAATAGCACATTTTGCAAACATGGCTGCTGCCTCAGTAGGGTGGAAATATGGAAACATCAGACATGGTCATATTAACATTAGACAGTAATATTAACAAAAACATAATTATGCAAAGAGATATTTATTACTTGTGCATTCATACATGCTAATGTGAAGTAAAACTAAAATACTGTACTTACGACCAGACTGTGTTGTGACATGCTAAAATGGTTGAGAGCTAGAATCTGTCAGGGTTTCAATTATCAGAACATGTACCGTTTCATGGGCTATTCCTGCTGCTTCTGAATAAATGAAATACTTAGTACCTGCCGTACATGTAGACTGTACATTTAGAGCATACTCGAATCACAGTCACATAGTGTATTATTGGCTGGTGAGTTAACACGAGTCATAATTAAACCACATACATTTTGATTAATCACATACTACATTTTCATCGTCATATGCAGTTTCTAGATGTCTTAAGTTCCACAGACCAAGAGATCAAATTACTAGACAAAGCTAGCTGTTGACATTCTATAACCATGAGGTTGTGGGTAGTGCAGGGAAAGAGTAAGGACTCAATTGCAAAAATGTATATGTAAAGGAAGTGGATCTTTTGTCAAAGCAGACACGTGTAATTTTCTTTTTTTCTGTGGTTATGCATTAAACCTGCATAAACCTGCGTCTAGTTTCCATGACATGAGCACATAAATTAAGAGGTCCACACGGTCATGGTGTGTAGATGTTTAAATGTAGGGGATGGAGGGGGCATACATTAATGCCCCTCCTCACCTTTTCCCCGTTTTTCTGGCAGAACAGAGCACCTTCGTCCCTACCAATAATTTCATGCCAAGTAGCTTGGAACGTTAACTATTAACTCTGGTGACTATCACAGCTGGAAATGGCTTCAAGTTGAGTATTTATTGTGCCACATTTGCAGAGCACACAAAGACATGCTTCAGGCATAGAATGGCATCATTTGTCCTAGTACTTTCATGCTACATGGGCCTTCTTGGGTTCTTAATGTTACATGAAATATCTGTCCAATATTTTAAGCGAAAAAAGCTTTATATATTGAGTGAAAAGATTATAGACATCTTACAGCTACTATTTAAAGCACATCCTAATATGTCACGTCCTGAGCATCCATACAAAATACTTTTCACTCTGTATTTTCCAATCTTTATGTGATGAATGTAAAAGTGTAAAAGAATTATGTTTAGTGAGATAAAGGCTCTTTTTTGCTTTTACTGATTTCACCATCCCTCAACAGCTAGACAACAATGTCTAGCATTAACTTGCAACCTATGTGCCATGCATGGTGAATTTTTCATTTGTAGGAATATCCAGCACTGTAAATGTATAATGTTACATAGTTGTAATGTACTGTGAAAACTGGTAATGGGAACACAACAACTGCGGTTAAAAATCTGAAATGGATTATTATGTTGGCTGCTGTTGTCAGACATACTGTATATAGTGTGCAGTTTCTAGATCCCTGTGGATTAGATGTCTGTCGGCATAATACCATCATAATTTATGTTAATTATAATTATTGTGCCAATAATCTAATGTCACAATCCGGTTATGAAGGAGGATTTAGGTTATTGTTGCCCTTAAAATGAGACCAGATGTTTATTTTATTTTACCTCTAGGTGGCCACGTTGATCAGATTGTGTAGTTGAACAGAGCTGGACACAGTGCCCTTCTTCCTGCTCTCTAACCAAACTTTGCCAAACAGTTTTAAGTGTTAGATGTAGACGGTGCAGAGGATGGTCTTGGTATTGTTATCCCCATTTTTAATCATAATTATTGAATAAATGTATTCCTATGGAGGGTCATTGTGCCCAAATGGAAAGGACTGATTTTGGTTGAAATGATAGCTCAAATACTCTGAAAGGGGTATTACAGCAATTTAGTATTGCACTTCCATAAAAAAAAGGGACTCACAAGAGACAGATAAAAAACGAATGGTCAAAATGGAAACAGCAGAGACCCATATTTGTGACTAAAAGTCAAGTCACAAGACTGAAAGTCACAAGTATGCAAGCTCACAAAAATGCTGGATTCTATATATATCCCACAATGCAACTCAATATCATCTTTCATTAGACGCTCCATGCCTCTTAATTGCCCAATTCTTTCAAAACCCCACTGCCGTTTCTAATGCAGGCTTGTTGTTACAAAAATGTAAAGTCTCAAGCTGAGATAACCTGTATGACATCATTATGTCATTATAAGGGTCATTTTTCACTTTTTTCAAAGCTACAGAACATTATAAAACTGTCTGTCCTACGTTAAATTAAATTAAAGAGTATGGTCTAGACCTACTCTATGTGAAAAGCGTCTTGAGATAACTTTTGTTATGATTTGGCGCTATACAAATAAAATTGACTTGACTTGACTATTCACAGGCTAGTAGTACTCATTGTGACAAGTAAACTAAACTTTATGTGTAAAATTGGGGGAGTGCCTTTTAATAACTCAAATAACAAACTATTGTTTAGAGCAGCATTTAGAAAAAAAAATTGGCATTAAAATCATGTCACAGTAGAATTTAACTTACAATAGAAAGTAAAAATGGCTTAAGGGATCACAGATGGATCACAATAAAGTTCTAATCATCAAAACAACAATCACAGAAACATTGGACTAATTCTGCAGCATTTCACAACATATGTTATTTATCTATTGTAAACCAAGACAAAAATATCTGAATATCTTTAAAGGGGGTACCACTGCACCCCCAAATGATGTCCACTCTCACACAGGCCATATGGCAGTGTGTGCCCAGCTCCTATTGCCAGCCCTTGCTCTGTGCACACGAGTTAACAGCTTGGTGGACACATAATTAATTTGCTTAGGCGTCTGCCATTTATTTCCCAACCTACATTTTGTTAATTGGACAGAAGAGGTTAAAATCAAATGAGTGTCTCTGGGTATGTTAAGGCTACTAATTGCACGGAATTTACAAGATAGTGGTTGCCTGTCTATATGGAGTCAGGGATTATATTGGGGAGGACTGTAGTGAAAACATATGTTTTTTCTAATGTTTTCAGTAGGGCTTGTGCTAAAGTCACTGTTGATCACAGAAAATCATATGAATTGTGATGTGAAATGCAAACGACAGACTGCAAAAGAGGAAAGACCTCTTCTTTCACACAGACATGCCTTACATGGGTTGTACTGCTTGCAACATGTAATCTTTGTTGTCCTGTGTTGTTTACAGCATAATGGATCCTGACATAGTCAACCCCCCCCCCATTACGTCATTTTGCCCATGTTGCTATTTAATTCACCAAGCAATAACTGTCTCTTGCAGCCAAAGTTGAATCAGACTTGGAATAGAATTTAATCAAGTTAATTGACTAGTAAATGCAAATGTTATTAGGAGCCAAATATGCAGCATAAATCCAGATGATGCCTGTTTTTTGTGTTTTGTAAACATCAAAAGATGATGATGAAAGTTATCTAAATGATCAGAGAGATAGAAAGTGTGTATAAAGAGAAACAGTTAATTAGAAATCCTGAATATAAAGTAGGTCTCTCATTGTATTATGTTTTCATTTAATACAGTTCCTCCATACTGAATAATTAAAAATGGCAGTGTACTCAGATAGCAAATAATTAGCTGAGAAAGATTAGAAACATTTAGCAATGTTACATAAAATGATATTGTACTCCATATATCAGCTGCTTTTTCATGTCATGGAACTTTTTAGTTTAAAGTCTGTATCAACAACTCTTGGGCCGTTTTTGGTGAAATGATGGGTTTCTAAGTGCTGAAGCATGGAGACAGTGCACTCTAGGGGTTAATGACAATACAAATGATTGCGCTCATTCAGGCTTTCAGGGGATGATCCAGCTAGCCAGCGCCTGCAGCAGCTGTGTAAAAGGGTTCGTATGGTGCCCCTCGAGCTGAGCAAAACAGGGCACGTTGTCCGCGGCGGCAATCCCTGCTGTTGTTAATCACCTGCCTCCACCCCCCAATTTCACCCCCCCTTCCTCTGGTTCTTTCTCTCTCTCTTACCCCTGCGCTGATTTGCAGTCGCAGATTAATCAGAGCATGGGGGCCTTGATGAAATTTTGCTGTTATTGTTCCCAATTTTAGAAACATCTTTTATTGTCTTCATCATTCATTTACAGGAGGGAGACGGGGGAGGGGGGAAGACTGTGTCAATTATGCAAATGATGTCGCACACTTTTGCAGATTACTTCATTCGGTCGCCATTGTTTGGGAGAATTTAATTATTAAATATTATTATGCTCATGTTTCCTTCAATTTTCCAAAGCTTTGTTTCAATTTGATCTGTCCTCCAGCTGTTCATCCCTGTGCTCTGAGCCAGAATCAAAGCGGTCTGGCACACCAAGGCCAAACAAACTCCCCTCAATTTAATGATTTTGAAGTTGGTACCTCGCTCTCATCTGTGGGCTCAAAACTATGATTGAAAAAAGGCAGTCCACATTCAGTTTAATGACCAGGAATTGAATTCAAGTTTATTCAAAACTGACATTCAATTATGTAGAACCTAATGATATTTTAATCTCTTTTCTTTAATTCCCAGGAATTGGCTTTTCAAAGGCTTTGTCTGGCAGCAACACAGGCGGCCTAAATAAAGAATACAGATTGGTATTAGATCCTAGTGGTGATAGGAAAATTAAAGCTTTTATAGTTCACACATTCAGAGGAAAGGCAGTGTTCCCTTATTAGACATATCAATCCCAGTTTCTTGAAGCCATCGCTGCCATCTTCCCTCTGACATGATAACTTGGAAATGTTCATATTGCAATACATTCCAGAAAGCATTAATCAGTTTCTACAACCTCTTATTTGATAACTCTTTAATAGTTTAGGTTGTGGAAAATCTGTCGGTGTACATGGACTGATAATGATTTGGTGATGATGAGTGATCCCATAAGTTTCCCATAAAGAATTTGTCATATTAAAGCTATTTTAGAAGATGTTTTGGTATGTGGCACAGTAGAATATGTATGGAAAATAAAGGTTTTTGCAAATTGGGATAGGAAACAGGACTAGGAAAGAGAAACGTCCGCTTATGGTTTGAACTGATCAACTGTCCACGCAACTTGCAGACCAACACTGCTGTCCTCAAAGCCATATGCAATAGACAGAAACTGTGATAGTAGGTTGAATATCTTTTGGTTTTGACGTGTTCGGACAAAGAATTACTACTTAAAAGATGTCATGTTGGTATTTAGGAGGGTGTGATGGGTACTTTTTGATAATATTTTGAAATTGTATAGATCAAAGGATTATCTTATTCATTGAGAAAATACAGATTCATGAAAATTTGCACCCACTAGTGGAGTTAAAAGTTGAAGATCAGGGCCCGAATTTATCAAACTTCAGAGAATTATACCCAAGAATGCTCTAAACAGCCAATCTGGGTTTAAAGCAATTTGCAGTGTGAAGAACAAGAGACATTTACTCCACTACTAACTCAGAGGGGTAAGAGTAATTTGTAGCAGATACTGATCACATGTATGCTATGAGCAAGAATAGCCAATCAGAAACTTATTTACTGCAAGTCTGCCATATTGCTCATTCTTTTTAAAAAAAAGATCTGCAAAACATATAATTATAATGTTTGAAAAAGTTAATTTAATTTGCGTGAAATCCTTTACATGTCCATTAGCAATTTACGTTGATTCATGTCAAATGAGCAGCAATCTAATACAATGTTTATATGAATGTACAAATAGGGATGAAATATTAGGAAATTGGCTGTAATGGAGTTAAAATGAAACCAAACTGGGGAATTTAGTACCACTTTGACAAGTGCAGACAACAAAGATGAAAACAAAGTTATGAGAAACAACATTAGTGCCAGCTTTATTCTTGTCTAGTATGCTACAGCTAACATGTCATTCATAATGACAGTGATATTTGGTAGTCACCATGTCTCAGAAGGCTCACTTCTGTGTCTGCTCTACTGTTCACCAACTTAAGAGAAGTCTGGAGCGCTCTTAAATAAATGCAAAATATTTTAAGTCAAAACAATGTCATTTTTAGTGGTTTGATAAATACGAGCCCTGAATGTAGTTATTGCTTCCTTTGCGTCCTGCAGCATTACTAATACCCTTGCCCTGTCTGGAAGATCTTATAGAATTCTTACAGGACACCGTTTATCTCATGCACACGTCTTTCTTCACCACAGGTTACTGGTGGAATTATACACCAACTGCACCAACTCAAAGGGATAAGACGGGGTCATGGGATGGCCACATGAACAGTCTTGTGAAGGGGAGCGGCTGGTTCATAAGGGGTTGGGGGCAGGGCTTGAAAAAACATAACCCGAGGACCACTTTCTCGCTGATTACTCATTGACGTTTTCC
Organism: Lateolabrax maculatus; assembly: GCA_031216445.1. Lineage (NCBI taxonomy): Eukaryota > Metazoa > Chordata > Actinopteri > Acropomatiformes > Lateolabracidae > Lateolabrax > Lateolabrax maculatus. The sequence continues at coordinate 23,332,711 of CM062196.1, read as the reverse complement.
TGCCTTGTGGGATACTTCTATTTCTGACAGTTGCTCCCGCAGTTCAGCGGCATGTCCGGCGCCACTCGTCATGTCGGCCATGGCTGTGGCTGGGAGGAACAGCTGTCTGTGTTAACGAGGCCATAGCCACACAGACCAGCGAGGCGGCGGTGCTCGAGCAGACCAGAGCACCACTCAGGCTCCATAAGGCCCCGGGATACGCAAACAATGACTTAATGAGAATGCGTGCCATTACTGTAATTAACACAGCTCACGTCAAGCACTGTCAGCTTTCAAGAGTTTCAGGAAGGTCTTGCATTACATAGAAAAGGCTGGCATGCAATGACCAGAGGTCCTACCTACAACATTCACAACACACCCTATACAGAGCATAAACACGCTCAATAAAACAGTTCATAAAAATATTACAGTCCACCATTTGTAATTAAAACACAAAGCATTAAAGACATTATTAAAAACGTTTAACTTTTACATTATAATCTGTGATAACATCATAATGTATTTTTATTTGTTTTTAGCTGTAAAGTTTTTTTGTTTTTTGTTTTGCTCTAAAATAAATCTTTCACAGATGTATCTAAAGGCTACTTGGCCATTTACAGCATGAAATGTAACAACAACATATCAGCTTTACTGGCAGATTTCTTTTTCACTATTGCTAGGATTCATCTGACCACATAAGAGTAAAACAAGGTGGAAAAAACGCCAGGTAATGCCTAATTATATGGCCGATACAGTGTGATATTCTATATTAAAATGTTGGAAGTATAGTGTGTGAAATGAATGACTGTTCAGTATGTCACAGTGTATCCTGACCCAATATCCTGCTTTAATGGCAAATGCATCAAATAAAGGAAGCAACATAATCTTAATATGGTGTTCTTTTCCTTCACAGCAGCCTGGCCATGTTGGACTCTGCTGTAGAACACTCATAACCTATCCCCAAACTCAGTCCAGGTAATGTGATCAAACTGGATCAGGTCCCACTTCACCCCCTCGATTTTTGGATTTGCAATGAGAGACGCTAAGCTGATTATGTTAGCTAGCTGTGTTTCAGTAAATTAGAGTTATAAACAATATCAATTGATGATAATCAGTTTCATAAACAAACAATATGATGCCAACGTAAGAGTGTTTTTAGCCACGCTATCAGCTCAGGATGGCAGTTAGTTGGTCCATTGATCCACAACTTTTGTCCAGTTTGAAATATCTTAACTATTTGTGATCTTTGGATATCAGATTGGCAGGTGTGTGTGTGTGTGTGTGTGTGTGTGTGTGTGTGTGTTCATAAAATAAAGGGCCTAATTGGTATTCTTGTTGAGGTGGGTGCTGTTGGATCTCACTAGTTTTTGAGGTTTGTTTGGATGAGTTCTTGTTGTCGTAGGGGCTGGTAATCCTTTTTAAACTGTATATTTGTATAAATTGTAGGGTTGCATAGAATTTTATGACTATTTGTAAAAACACACACACACACACAAAAAAAACCTATCTAAAAAATCCACTAACAATCTCAAACAATTTCATAGGGGCAGCCAGCCTTCACAGTGAGCTTTGGTAAGCAGGGGAAACTGCATCTTTTAATAAAGGATATAAGTGGTTAACTGCAATCCTTTACATACATTTTGTGGTTCTTGTTCTTGTTGCATTTTAATCTTTATTACATGAGTGCGATGCAACAGGAAATATGGCTGAAAAGAGAAACGGATAACATGACAAAGGTGCCTCACCAGATTTTCAACCATGACATTGGGACATTTGTTACATGATGTCTACATTAGACTGTTGACTTTTTTATTCCCAAAAGGACATCTATCTGTGCATGTACTGAATATACTGAGCTTAGGGATCAACTGTGGAACAGTGGATTGTGCTGTGTGGTTTGATAACGTTCTACAAATGTGTTGATGCTTTCATTGTGACTCTGGGTCATTCCATTGCAATGACCCAATTGCCTTCCTCTAAAACGGATCAAGCTACAAACCTTTCAGAGCCACCTCTCAAGCTTTTGAGGTATATTTAATGAATATGTGTTGATGTTGCTTTAAATTCATTGGAGTGCCTGATGATTACCTCTGTTACACTGGTTTGGTTCGATGCCTCTGTTGATCTGGGAAGACTTAGCTGAACTGATAACAAAAGGTATTTTGTAGTGTGGATAGAGACGCAGTATGTGAATGTATTCTCTAGGCCTTAGTGGTTGCTTTTGTCACTTTGCGCTGTTATTTGGGCCGACTGTGGATGCAACATAAGTCAGTTGAAACAGTGTTTTTGCAGGGAGGCAACATTATTAACAGTTAATCATGGAGTGAAGTTGTCAGCGGGGGTGGCTGCAGTTTTCATAATGGCCTAATTTCTAGCAATCGCAGACTAATTATCTGCATTTGCAATTGTTGTGAATTCTCTTTGCGACTATGCGGCAACTTTTAATATAGAGTTTATAGTCCAGGGATGAGTTGTTCGGTTATGTCTTTGGAAAACACCACAGGGCATAACTGCACCATAAAGCTGTGATATAAATGCAGCATAATTAAGAATGTAAATTCTTAGTAGAAGCCTGTTTCATGCCGGTGCTACAACCAGGCATTCTGTAGTTATAGATGAAATACAAATGAACACATACAGCAATTTGTATAAAAGAATCCAATACATTTTGATTAATATAAATAAAATAGTCTGAACGGGCTTCACTCAAGAACTGGTGGGTGGTGGGTTCAAGTCCAGTACGGACTGTGTGGACTGTTAGCTGGAGATGAAAAAAGAATTTAATAATGTAATTTTCTTCTTTTTCTAATGAGATACTAAAGTATTTCACATTCTTTTGCATTATTCTCTGTCTCTTTTATTTTAAGTTTATGTCTTTTGCAAATCGACTGACGTGTCTTTTAAAATGCACATGTACAGTGTGCGAACCTAATCCAGTAAGGTGAGAGCAATGGCTTATGACTGATTTCTTCAGGAAATAAGTAGTGGCCTTGTTATACATTTAAATATTAATTATATATTTATTTTTGAGGTGGATTCTTAATGTCTCTCTCTTCAAAGTCACAATGTTTTAAATGTTGTAACAGCTTGTATTGTATAGGAAGAGATAGGGAAGAATATTCTTTGAATCTACTTGTTAAAATGGCAGAAGGACTATTTCTTGTATGGACAAGTATGTGAAAAAGTTTCCATTTCTGACAGTGTTCCCCACTGGCTCTATCTGCTGTCGAGACGCTTGTATTGATTTGTTCAAGACTTTGTTTTGCTTTTGTGAACACAGAATGCAGGTTTATACATGTATTTGTTTACTAAATTGTCTTGGATTGATATGATCAGAGTGTATATGGACAGTGACAGCGCTACACATCAATCATTACACACACAAAAACAGTGTCATTGTTTATCATCTTTTCACTCTATAACACACTGTAAGATATGTTAGCACGTGTTTGTTCATATATCATTTATCATCAAATATGATTACTGCTACGTCATGCTGTCTTATCTATCATTCATTCGTTTTAACTCTGAAGACATGCATTGATTTTAACACACACCTGACATACACACCACACGCAAAGCAATGAATGGAGCACCGTGTGCACGCCAACGGTTGATGACGCAGCACTCAGTGGTTGTATATCCTTGTGTCTTTTTAATTAGTGTTGAATCACTGAGGCTTACACAGCCAGTGTTTGCTTTAGGTTGTGGATGTGATTGAGCCACAGAGGGGGGCGGCCTTCCTTTTATTCACTGATCTCCTTTTTGCCCCTGTATTTCATTTTTTCACTTCACTTTTTCACTTTGCCAGCAACTGAGACATGAGTTTGTGTTTTCCTGTTTTTTAAGCCTTTGATTGTTAATGCAAAGGTGACGCACAATTTGTCGTAAGTTTTTAATGTTGCTCCTACAGTATTTCACCAAATATAATAAGCTATTAGAAAAAGTAAAAGCACTATTCAGCAGTTCTGTCACACTTACAACCAATGTTTTCATCATGTTTTTTTATTGTGTTTATAACAATGACTTTAATTTGTGAAAAGGTGTAGATCCTATTTTATACGTCGGGACTACAGTGGACTCGCCTGTACCTTTTTCTTCTCTCTCTCTCTCTCTCTCTCTCTCTCTCCCCCTTTTTCCCCCTCACATCCTTTCCTTCAGAGAAAAGAGGGCTACGCATTAATGAGTCAATGCGGAGCTGTATTATGTTTAATTAGGTAGTTTATATAATGAGGTGTTCATTTCTAATGGAGGGACATGCTGTGAGCAGCACATCTGCAAGAATAACTCAGGCAATCAGCGGCATGAGGACCCATGGAACTGCAAATGAGACTTACTTACTCAGAAATGAATTATGTCTCAGTGCCTTTCCCAAAGCCCATTAATTAAATCCACTGGCATCAAGGTCTTTTTCTTAATTTCATGTACCATTAGCATAATAAACACAATTTGAGTTAGCACAATGTGATCAGTTTAATGGATGCTATTTATTTTACTTTATTATTTAAAGCTCTGGTAATGGGGGGAGAAACATAAATATATCTCTATGGCTCCCTCTATGAAAAACTCCCATCAGGCCCTGGCGTCGGCACAGATGCTCGTTTCAGTGGCCCCATACATTTGGAGAGCTGCTGCTGCCCTTATGAGTGTGCGGAGTGGAAAGGTGGGGGATGGCTATAATTTTAGGGCACTAGACTGCGGTTCAGTGTAAACTCGGGCCAGGTTTCGCATTCATTAAAAATGGGGCCTACGGTCTTGTATGTCACAATCTCCTTACTCATGTTTGGTGTTCCGAGGTGTACTGTATTCCAACTTTTTTCATTTTTTTTTTCTGTTAAGTGAGAGGAGAATTAGGATTTGGAGGCATTTACACGGGGTATTTGAGGTGTAAGTGCAATCCGTAGCGGCAGGAATACATCCACCTTCATTAAAACAATACAAGGACTTAATGTATGGTAGTGAATTTGTTCTGACCTTAAAGCGCTACCCTAGAGGTGAGATATGATTAGCGTTATTGTTGAGGACAGGTACATCATTATCTCAATGTACCTCGACCATTGCCAAGCTCCACAGCCATGCTCCATCCTCTGACTCTAGCACAAGACATAATCTTTTCTCAGGAGCAGAAATGCACTTAATCATCTACTCAAGTTTCAGGGACTGCCCCCGAGTGCTCTCTGTCTGGTAGAACTATGAAAACTGCTCGGCAGAAATCTGCAGCAATGTTTTAAGTTCCCAAATTAATTGCCTAATGGATTAGGAGGTATGGAGTGTCCTACTTTACTGGGATGGAGCAATAATTTAAATTGTGCCAGGTTAGGACAAGGAAAGTTGTATTTCAGGAGAATGTTTTATTTATTTTTTTCTTCAGACAGAATGCATCTTTTATTGCCCCAAATACTGTGAAGCCTCCTCCCCCACCCTCATTGGCATTCATGGGTTCATTAGACAGTCTTGTGCCTCGAAAATAGAATTACAGGCAATAGTTTCTTGTTGCCGGACACAAAGGTATACAGACAGGTAGACATTGACTGTTACACACTCTAAACTACAAAAAAATGGTCACACACTCACCAGATACAGTGCGGCGGTGTGTTGCGAACAGGACTTAGTGTACCAAGAAAAAAGAGCGGATTGGATTTTAAAAGGAGGGAAGTCTTTAAAATACACTTTCATTTTGGACAATCTAAGTGACCAATAGTCAGCCCGTTACTTTGGCATACCTCATCCTAATGGACATAAAAGTGGAGTGATTGAAGGAGAATGGCTCCATGTGTCAAGTGTTGAGTGAAAAACACATGACACCAAAACCCATTAGTGTCCTCTGGAGAGACAATACCCAGAACTCTCCCCCCTCCTCCTCCTCCTCCTCCTCACTCCAGACTCAGGGTGCTCTTTCTGACAAAAGACACTCTTTCTGCGAGAGATAAAAGGCCCCACGATTAGCTCAGGGGTTGAACGGTGCTCCATTCCAGTTTCACTTTTTTAGTAAAATGAGAACTTGAAATGATGTCAAAGTCTGGTGTAATGAAAGTGAGTGTTTTTACTATAATAGATTTCAGGAAATCATCCAATTATCTTTGTGGAAGAAAATTTGATTGGAAATGCTGATGTTCCGAAATGGTTTTCTTGATGTTTATTGCAAGAATTTAGATTGGCAGCTCTTTTAAAATTAAATTCCAGTGGATTATCATATTGCTACTGGTAATCATTATGGGTTATTGAAATCTGTCTGTCTGTATATCCGTCTCTCAATTTCGTCAATGAAAGCTATAAGGAAAAATATTCACCGTTTTCCACAATGACAACAGGAATTAAACTAAATACATACAAAGTTACATTTGAAAACAAAGACAACAACAAAAAATAATACAGCTTTTTTTACAGAAATTATTTTAATACGGATAAATGACATTAGTGAAATCGCACACTGTATGCTCCTGATGTATCAAAAGTATCGTCTCCTGCTCCTGTCCCGCTGTCTTTTTCACTGCCCCTCAGGTCTCTTTTCTGCTTTTACATTTACTGAAACCTTATTTGCCTGGACATGGTAGAGTCGTTACAGTCTGAGCTTAACGACTTTTTGTATTTTACCAACACAGGTGTCAGGATAGAATCGATCACCAAAACATTTTTCTCAAATTTTCACTTGCATATGGAGTCCAATACTGTGCTGCCTGGCTGTCATTAAGGAGAGAAAACATTGGATTTTGATTTCCCAATCGGTCCCAGTGCTGATCAAAAGAATCTGCCCGGGACATCACTAGAAGTAACTACTTTAGTCTTGCTAAGAAACAGCAGCATGAGCTTTGTAATTAACATTAACATTAAGCTAGCCATCTAACAGGTAGCTAATGGTAAAAATCAACTTTTCATCAAGTTGAAACACGATAAAACATGACTCAACTTAGTTGGCATTTGTATCACTGTCGATCATATTTTCAATAAAATCAAAAATCTTGTTTTGTTTTTGAGTAATATTTCAAGATCTTCTTAGTTCCTTTAACCCCAGTCACATAGCAGTGAGGTGACAGGTTAAAGAGGCTAAACTTGTACATTCTTAGTGCTGATTGGTGATATTTTTAGTTTTTGATCATTAAAACTAGAGTTAAACTAACGATAACCAAAAGACTAAAATGTGACCAAAAATTGAGCATTGCGTTAGTTCAGGCAGGCCACGGAGTCAAGCTCAGCTCAATATTCCAGCTACATCAGCTGACCATGGCCAATCCAGCAGCCACATCTGCTGATTGATCAGCTAATTTCCCTTCTTCTTCAGCCTGCCTATCCTTGCTGCTTCCCCAGCAAGCCGCTTCACAAGCTCGCCCACGTGAGAATGACCAGGCTGTCAGCATATCTGCCTCAACTCACCTGCTGCTCGCGTGTCAATCCCCGTCCACGCTGACTGCATCACGGACTCACCGTATTAGCAATCTGAAGCAGAGGACGCTGTTTGTGTCGGAAGGTTAGGCTGCTCCCGCACTTCCGCTGTTTTAAGGTAACTCTGCTCCCGCACCTCCGCCGGTGGAAGGTAAGCTGCTCCTGCACCTCTGCTGTCGGCAAGCAATGCTTCTCCCGCACCTCCGCTATCGGAAAGCAATGCTGCTTCAAACCCACTTATTGTTTTAACCACACCCTTGATCTTGTTCTGTCATATGGAATCGAAATTGAAGATTTAATAGTCTTCCCACAAAATCCTGTCTTATCAGACCATTATTTAATAACTTTTGAATTTACATTACTGGACTACAGGCCATTAGGCAAACATTCCTTCGGTAGATGCCTGTCTGATAGTGCTGTAGCTAAATTTAAAGAAGTGATTCCATCAGCATTTAATTCAATGCCATGTCTCAATATAACGGAGGACTCCTATGCTAACTTTAGTCCCTCCCAAATTGATCGTCTTGTTGATATTGCTGCAGGCTCGCTGCGAACGACTCTTGATTGTATTGCCCCTATCAAAAATAAGATAATAAAATAAAAGAGGTTAGCTCCATGGTATAACTCCTTAACCCGCAAATTGAAAGAAACATTGCAAAAATTAGAAAGGAAATGGCGTTCCACCAAACTGGAGGAATCTCATTTAGTTTGGCAAGATAGTCTTAGAATATACAGGAAGGCCCTCCGTAATGCCAGAGGAGCCTATTACTCCTCACTAATAGAGGAACATAAGAACAACCCCAGGTTTCTTTTCAGCAGTGTAGCCAGGCTGACACAGAGTCAGAGCTCTGTTGAGCCATGTATTCCCAGTGCTCTCAGTAGTAATAACTTCATGAGCTTCTTCGATGATAAAATTCTAACTATTAGAGAAAAAAATCATCATCTTGTGCTCTAAGCCAGTTCAGATATATCTTCAAGTACAGGAACCTCAGGAACCTCAGAAGCAGCTGTAAAACCATATTTAGTTTTTGGATTGTTTTTCTCCAATTGACCTTTACCAACTAACTTCAATGATTTTTTCGTCTAAACCAACAACCTGCCTCTTAGACCCCATCCCAACTAGGCTGCTTAAAGAAGTTTTACCCTTAGTTAGCACTTCTTTACTAGACATGATCAATCTTTATTAACAGGCTATGTACCACAGTCCTTCAAAGTAGCTGTAATTAAACCTCTTCTTAAAAAGCCTACGCTTGATCCAGGGATTTTAGCCAATCATAGACCTATATCTAACCTTCCCTTTCTCTCCAAAATCCTTGAGAAAGCGGTCGTCAGTCAGTTATGTGACTTTCTAAACAGCAATAGTTTATTTGAGGATTTTCAGTCAGGATTTAGGGAGCATCATAGCACAGAGACAGCACTGGTGAAAGTGACTAATTACCTTTTGATTGTGTCAGACAAAAGATTTGTCTCTGTACTTTTTCTGTTAGATTTTAGTGCCGCTTTCGATACCATTGACCATTGTATCCTATTACACTGGAGCATTTGATTGGCATCAAAGAACCCGCACTAAGCTGGTTTCAGTCATATTTATCAGATATATTTCAGTTTGTCCATGTAAATAATGAATCCTCCGTGCACGCGGAAGTTGGTCACGGAGTCCCACAAGGTTCTGTGCTTGGACCACTTTTATTTACCTTGTATATGCTTCCTTTAGGCAATATTATTAGGAAACACTCCATAAACTTTCACTGCTATGCAGATGATACTCAATTATACTTATCGATAAAGCCAGATGAGACCGGTAAGTTAGCCAAGCTTCAGGCATGTATTAAGGACATAAAAGACTGGATGACCTGCAATTTTCTGCTGTTAAACTCAGACAAAACTGAAGTTATTGTTCTGGGTCCTAAACACCTGCGAGACGCACTATGTATAGATATAGTTACCCTAGATGGCATTGCCCTGGCCTCTAGCACTGCTGTAAGCAGTCTAGGAGTAATCTTTGATCAGGACATGTCCTTTAATACCCATATAAAACAGACTTCAAGGACTGCCCTAAAAATCAGGCATATCCTGTCTCAAAATGATGCAGAAAAACTAGTTCATGCATTTGTTACTTCTAGGTTGGATGATTGTAATTCCTTATTATCGGGCTGCCCCGATAAGTCTCCAGCTGATCCAGAATGCGGCTGCATGTGTACTGACAGGAACTAGCAAGAGAGAACATATTTCTCCAATATTAGCTTCTCTGCACTGGCTCCCTGTGAAATCTAGAATAGAATTTAAAATTGTCCTCCTCACTTACAAAGCTCTTATTGGTCCGGCACCATCATATCTTAAAGAGCTGATAGTACCGTATTACCCCACTAGAGCACTACGCTCACAGAATGCAGTATTACCTGTGGTACCTTAAGTCTCTAAAAGTCCCACTAATACACGTTACTAACTCCACTTCTTCCTGGTAGTTCCTGTGCTTTCTGTGCTTTTTTGCCTTCTCACTTTCTGCAGGTATTTCCGCCTCTGGAGCTGTAGATTCTGGATCTGTGATTGCCGGCCGTCTACTGCCCCCATGTTCCTGCTCCACACTCACTGCTGCAGTTATTATTATTAGTCTGATTTGTTGTCTCTCCTCCTGTTCTGTCTCCCCTCTCCCCCTCTTTCCTCCCCTTTCAACCCAACTGGGTCGATGCAGATGGCCGCCCACCCAGAGCCTGGTTCTGCTCGAGGTTTCTACCTGTTAAAAGGGATTTTTTCCTCGCCACTGTCGCCAAGTGCTGCTCATGGTGGGAACTGTTGGGTCTCTGTAAATAATATTTTAAAGAGTATGGTCTAGACCTACTCTATGTGAAAGCGTCTTGAGATAACTTTTGTTATGATTTGGCGCTATACAAATAAAATTGACTTGACTTGACTTCCGCACCTCCGCTGTCGGAAAGCAATGCTGCTTCCGCACCTCCGCTGTCAGAAAGCAATGTTGTCCCGCACTGCCACTGTTGGAAAGAAATGCTGCTCCCGCACCTGTGGTGTCATCGAAAGAGCATGAGCCCCACCTCCAGCAGCCGTCTCTTGATTTTACAGGAGAGAGGACTTCCTGTAAGATCAAGGTTTATTTCTGGTGAAAATCTTAAAAACACTGAATTATAACCGCAGCGACATTTTGCGTCACGTCCTGCCTCCTGCACCCCTCGCCTAAACCAACGGACTATTTCTGGTAAGTGTGAACAGACACGGACAATCTCCTGCTGTCTGTGCATGTGTGAAAGGGCAACTTCGCAATTTACAAATGAACATCCTGCTGTACTGAAGAAGACTCAAATCTAGCGATTAAGACCATTAACTCAATTGAAGAAATGTTTACTGAGGAAAATAAATCAAGTGAGAAGTCGGACCTTTTTTTTCATTGACCTCAATACAATCTTCTCTTTGCAGCTAGCCAAGTCGCCCCCTGGTGGTCAGTAGAGAGTGCAGGTTTATGGCACTTCCGCATTGGCTTCACTTTTCAGAACCGTAGTTTGCCCATGGAAGTATAGGGAGAACTGTCCTGTTGGTTTGATGCGCCTTCACGATGCCGAAGAAATAACTCTGGCATCAGCTATTACTGAATTTTACAACTTTTAGAATCTATGGTTTAAACAAGGGCTATTAAAATGCCAATCAAAGCCTTCAAAGTCTGGCGCACTTCGTGGGTACTTGAGGTGGCCACCGCATGTGATACTTAGCGATGATATCACTCCAGTGTGCATCGAAGGTATCAGTCCCACGGAGTTTGCTGGGAAATTCAGTCCAAGTCTCCGCAGGAGTTCCATCCTTCCCCCCTGCATGCAGCATCTCTCCAAAACTGAGAAGCCAATCCTAGCAGCCAATCTCAAGCCAGCCAACAAGAGCCTCACTTTTTTTAGACTAATATCCCGAGCTTGGTTGCCAATCCTGCAGGCTCCCGCCAAAGCGCTGCACTGCTCATTCTCTCCGCATAGGAGCAGCAACAACTGGCCCATGGCCCTGTCTCAGTACTAAGGGTATGGGACGAAAGTCCTCATCTGCCTACTAACGTTACCTCCAGTCCAAGGCTCAGCCTCACTTCCATGGAAGCGCATGGAGGTTTCACCTGGTGCAATCGTCCTTGCTGCTGCCCTACCTGCCTTAGGCTTTCCATGCATGCTCATGGAATGGTAGGGAGGTGTGCTCTCCCCACCTTAAGCTTCCCACGTATGCAGGGCAGGGAGGTTTTGCCTGGTATGACCGTTGGCGGTCCTTGCTGCTGCTGCTGCTGCTGCTGCCGCATAAATAAGCATACCGCAGAACAGAGCATACCGCCAAATACATCTTACTGCAAATATATCTACTGCATGTAGATCAAATTTCTTTGATAGAGTGGTCCTGACTGAACCAATATTTGTCAAAAGACTAAGACGAAAAATCTGAATCCTGTACTAAACTCAAATCTGCTGTCTGTTCATCTGTCTGCCATTTAAAATGAACCATTAACTGGGCTGACCTTCTGTCTCACTGCAAGCAAAGGTCTCAATTTGGTTGAACCACTTTTCCTGGTTTGGCCATTGTGTTTTTTGACACCCTCTATTAAAAATGTTTGACACAAAGCGGGCGTGTTAGGATCAATAGTGGAGGTACATGCTTATGTTACCCTGGGAGTCCTGCTGGTCATTGAGTGGCGCCATGAGCTCATAGCTAATGACTGAAGATCAATGGCCAGAAACTTGCCTGTGGTTGGTTTCAGTGTTATGTTTACCATACAGTGGCTGATGCTGCACCACTGACACACTTCACCGCAGGGAAAAAAGACAGGCTCTGGCAATACGTTTGCTGTGAGTGGTTTTGGTAAAATTTTCAACTGCATGACAAATCCCTAATTGTATTAGTGAAACAAGACAGTCTATCAGCTGTACAAATACAATTCAGAATTGCCCAGAATTAATTTGGCACTGTTCTATTTATCATCAGACTTGGCTGCTACCTCAAACAGATGAAGATTTTCTTTTCTTTTTTAATTGTATCAACTGAGCTGTATATAAATAAATTGAATAATATTGGGTAAAAAGTTTTAATTGTGCAACCAGTGTTACACAGTGTCATTACTTTATATTTATTTTCTAAGAAGATTCTGGTAATGTATGAAATCCCTTAGGGACTGTTTGAACATTTTTAGATTAAGTCTTCCACGTGAGATTTATTATGAAAAAAAAAGATGGCTTTCATTGTGATATTTAACACTGCACTTTTTGAAATCACTATCTTGAAGAAACATTTCCCAGCAAAACCAACCATGCGACTCAGGCATCATGTAATTGATTTGTGGGGCAGTCCAACATCTGATCTCATACATGACAGGCTATAACATCATCTGATCTAATTCATATATATTTTCATTATGTGGAATCTGGGGAAAAGTACAGCAGTGCTCAAGTCCATCAAAAGCCACAGAATTGCTGCCTGTGCTTGTTTCACTCATTCTGTGGCTGTAATAACCATCAGCAGCTTTTTACTAAAAAATACGATGTCTGGATTGTTCGCCATTTCGTTATGTTTGCCATAAATATATTACTTTGAATTAGTGGGTGGGGGGTAATGGATTTTTTTTCCTAAGTCAAGGGGAGGGTTAAAAAAGAAAAGAAAAATAACGCTGAGGACAGTCTTGGTTTAAAAAAAAATAACGTACAAGATTCAATCCCCCCTCCCCAGCCCAATAATTTCCAACAGCCCTTAACATAGTGAAAACAAAAGCTGAAAAAAGTCAGGGCAAATTTTAACACAATGCAACTTCTCTTTTTAACAGCTCTCTTACTGTCAATGATGTCTCCCTCTGAAGAAAAATTGAAAATGACTCCGAGTGCCACCATGAGCTGTTGTGGTTTCAGGCTCAGAGCCCACATTCAGACATGGGCTCATCCGGTCCATTTTTTCAAATATAGACTTATTATTACCTTCCCACAATAAATTGCTCTAGAGGGCTGGGGAAATGCTGCTCTCCGTTTCTGTAACAGTGGCATCTCAGATATCATTAGGAAAGTACTATGCAGGGGGACAGCAGATCAATGGATTCCACCACAGAAGCATTAGTACACTCTGTGTATGATCAGTTTACTGAACAACACTGCCTCTGCGTCTCTTACTGGAAACAATTGATGCATTGTTGCAGTGAAATTAATCCCCCGAATTCATAACCCCAATCAGATATTCAATTGGCACTACCCAAAATAATTGTTGGATGTACAAATGAGAAACAAATTCTTCACAGAGGCAGAGGCAAGACAAAAGCAACACTACCCATTCAATATCACATGCTGCTTTGTCATCTCAATAAAACAGTCTGAGCATTTGCTGCTTTGATATGATTTAATCTTACATTAATTTTGTATTATATCCATCTTAATCCAAAAGAACCAATTTGAATCCACAGAGAAAGACATTGAGGATTTCAGTAACGTAGTAATGCATTTAGAAAATACTTCTGCATGCCAGCGTATGTCAGGGCGTGAATGTGACTGGATCATGATGATTTCCTGGAGAAATATTGAATTCTCTGCAATCCAAACATGATCGACATGTTGGGCCTCAACAATCCTCACATGAAAATATGCTGCACTCAAAATCGACATACTGAAATACAAGCCTAATATAATCCAGTGGGTATATATCTGTCACTTAAATAACAGACATCTATATCAAAAAGTTTCAAAAGTGGATGCATTTCACTACTAGAATTTAAAAATAATCCAACAGTACCTGTCTGTACACAGAGAAGTTAAGTTTTAGGTAGCGGTAAAAGCCAGATGGTGTTTATAGTAGCCAACTGATCTGACTTATTTTTTGTATTTTTGTTTTATTTTGACCCAACAGAGGAGAGAGGGACAGTGAGAGAGAGGGACCACAAGCCTTAACACGTGGTACGTGCACTACCCTGTGAGCTCTAGCCAGGGCGTAAGGGCATGTAATGGCTGCACAGTTTCTAAACTAGCTAAAACATATATTTTCTCTTCTTTTTCTGTAGGTTGTTCTTACTAATTGGCCGCCATATATGCTGATACTATATACCTGCAATACGCTAATAACACTCAATATATGGGTGGCTCTTTTTCCCTTAATATTACTATTATTATTATTATTATTATTATTATTATTATTGTGTTTGTTATTATTATTATTATTATTGTGTTTGTTATTATTATTATTATTATTATTGTGTTTGTTATTATTATTATTAATTATTATGTTTGTTATTATTATTATTATGTTTATTATTATAGGATTAGCTGCAAACAACTGGAGCTGCTTGCTTAATGCTCATACTATCACACAAAAACACAAATTCCACTACTTATTTCATGCTGTTTAAGGACAGAGTAATATTGTATCCTAATTATGTCATGGAACAATTAGTCTATTAATGTAGTGAGTCAACTCACAGACAATGAATCAACAACATTTCTGACAATCCATTCATTGTTAAAGTCTTTTTTAAATCAAGCAAAACATTTGCTGGTTTCAGCCGCCTAAATGCAATGATTTATATATCATTGTAAATTGAATATCTTTTTGAGTTGTTTGGACAAAACAAGTCAAAAGTAATTTAAAAGTGTCACCTTGAGCTCTGGAAAATTGATTTTTTTTTTCACTTTGTGTTTGTGTGTCATGTTATAGACTAAACAGACTAAATAAATATAGTTGATATATTATAATAGAACTCCAACTATTGCTTATTCTCATGATGTTTAAATTTGACAATTATTACCTCTCTAAAACCAAGAGATATTCAGTTTCCTATCACAGAAGATGAAGAGTCAGTTAATCAATTATTATAATAGTTGCTGATATTTTTCTTTCGATTGTATGATCAATTAATGGAGTAATTTTTTAAGCTTTAATCTGAAACATCCCAATAATACTTCTGCATCTTGAGTTGAAGATTAAAGATTAAAGAAGACAATGTAATTGCAAATACATTTGCAAGATATTTCACTGTGTTTGTGTTGTTACTCAAACCAAAACTAACATTTTGTGATTAATACTCTTTAAAGCAGTAATAAATTGTTTATATTTCATGGTGTGTCTATGATGAATGCAATCTGAAACCAGGAAATTTCATTTGATGAGCTCTCTTTTGTTCTACAAGTCCCTTAATGTGGGTAACCCAGCAAACTCGCAAGCGCTCAAAATTTAAAGTCCCATCTCCTGCAGGGGACAATAAATATTTCAGAGAGGTTGTATCAGTTAAGTGACATGGTCACAATGAGAGAAGCTCGCAGTCTGAATTAAAGATGTACTCTGTACAAATGCTGTGGCCGCATTAGATTAGCCACAACCTGTAATCTGTCACTTAGCTGCAGCATGCCTTGCTGTTTGAACTGATGTAAACTGCTGCTGTCTGGGCACAGAGCTGGGGAGTGTAATGGGGATTCATTGATCCACTGGTCTTTAGCTGATTGAGTTAGATAATTAAAAAGCCTCTTGTATCAGTTCCATTAAGGATTGTTTGTGTTGCTTTTTTTCCTTCTTGTTCTTGTTCTTGAACAGCAAAACTTAGAGCTCTAGAGAGCTGCTGGGAAAACAAACTGTCTTTTTTGTCCCGTTATTTAATGTATTATTTACCCAATTTGATTGTAAGATCACTAGACGAAACACAAACTAAGTGGCAGTCCTAACCTAGATTACATGAAGATATTTTTACGGGACATCGCCATGTATCATCTGAAGGAATGAAAAAGTAGCTGTGTGAATCAGAATATTAAGCAGTGAGTGTGATGTGCCGGGATCACACATATCCCTCCAAACAGGATCTGGAGTGACTGTGCTGTCCTGAAGCGTGCAGGCTGAGGTCTGCTTTGTACCTCCTCCAACAGGCCAACTGTCCTCTGCTGTCACTGGAAGCCGCGCCAGGCCTCCTCAGCAACGGCTATGATGTCTGCGGCAACGCTGAAAATAACCACGCTGAGCTCATTATCAGATTAGGTGTTGCAATGAATCTGTGTGGTTAGAGCTCCGCGGCCTGATATTGTTCCTCCAGGATGGCAATTACAGCTGATTGACATGTTGGCACATGGGGGTGGGGGGAGCCCGCAGCTCGTGCCCGTGGAGGGGCTCCACATGAAGGGCAAAATAATCTTCTCCACATCACTTACAGTATCTTTACTACACTATCCATGTCACTGGCATCAAGTGAGGGATCTGTAGTTGTGGTCTATGTCATGCTTTAATTTGCATCAACAGGAATAAGTACTGACACACTGATGCTGGGCTGTTTGAATTGCATGTAGTGTAGTGTGAGTGTAAACCACAGTTTGGTTGTTGACATTGGAGATTGTTGTCAAATGTATATCCTGTGGCTCAAAGTTGTCTGGAGAATCGAGATACATCATGACTTAATTTCCTTGCTTACCTGGACACATTGGTACCAGCAAGAGAGATTCACTTGCTGAAATTTGAGCCAGTTTCCCATTTTGATCAAGGATGCCTTGCCCTCCCTGGGCCTCGAATCATGGCCGCTAATCAAATAAGTGTGCCCTTTTTAAATGGATGTCGTCTGTGATTCCAAAAGCCCCCCCCCCCCCCCCCCCGTCTGAAAGAGAATCATTGCGAGTTGCCAGTGACGGACTGACCCGTTGTCTTTTAAATTATACAGTTTGATCTGTGGTCTCTTGAACCGCAAATTTCAAAGGAAATACTAAACTTGATTTCGCAACATCAATAGGATATCAGTAGTGGCAAAAGAATATTTGATTCTCATTGGAATGCGCCAAACTGCCAACTGGCAAAAAGGCCTCTGATCATTTCTTTTTTAAATCTGTCGAATCAAAAAAGTCTGAGCATTTTTTTTAAACATGCAGACATTCATGAACTTTGCATGATGCGCCTGTTTTAAGTTCTGGTCTTGGGACATGGGAAAAGCAGGGTGGGGGTTGACTCTCTAAGTACACGCAAACATTTTCAAAACGTGTAATGACTGTGTGTGGCTGCTTACGCCCATGCCAGACCTCCAGTAAAGTCTCAACGATGATACTGGGAGTCCCTGTCATCTACCACAAATCACTTGCTTGTCGTCCTCTTCTCATGGTGTAAAAAGAAAAAAGTTCAAATATTAAAAAACATACAATACAAATCCAATTAACATTGTTTTCGATTATCTCTCAAATACCATTGACATGATGTATGTAGCATCTCTTTCAATCAGTGACCTTTCATCTGCCGCTCCTCACAGTTCTATTGTTTAGACAGAGTTGTTTTCTGTAAATTCTGTTGAAATTGTAGGAGAAATGTCGTAACACTAAGAATATTCTGAACATCCCATATGTAAAAAACTGCTCTTTGAATAGGACAGCCATGTTGGATTCCTCCATTGTTTGATACATTCTTAGGACATTGAGAAAATAGTTAAGAAAGCATACAAGTGGCTACAGTTCTGGCTAGACATGCTTTTTAACTGATATACAGTAGCTAGCAACAGTTTTGGTCTGAAAAACCTTGTTTAAGATTTTTGTTTTTGTTTTCTGCCTCGTCAAATGATGCTCTATTTGAAGGCCCTTGATTTAAAATTCTGCTTAGATTCTGTGCAGACGGCAGGCATGAATTAATAAACCCAGTTTCCTGATTTAGAAATTGCCATATGTGAACATACACTACATGCCAATCCTAAAGTAGAGTATTTGAACATAAATAAATAAAATCATGCAAATTTACTATGACTTTTATACTTTGCTAATGCTAAGTTTTGATTGGCTTATCATAGCTAGAGTGGATCAGGGCAACATGCAGACAACTGACACAAAGGCACAACAGATGAGTTCCTAGGCTTCTTCTAGACAGAAATAAATTGCTAATAGACCCACAGGACACCAGCTGGAACGAATGTTGCTTTCGTAACTGAAATAGATAAAATAGAAGACCCCTCACTTTCTCTATAATTACAAGTTAGCAATAAGTTTAATGAGAGCAAAATGCCACAGTGGGAGCTGCTGTTTCAAAATAAAAGTACAGTACTGGAAGTAGATCTCAGGTTTGGTATTTTTTGAAATACTGCTAAGTCATGTGTTGCAGAATATGTTTAAAAAGTTTGATGGCTGATATTAGTATTTCATTTTTTGAATATAAAAAATATGACAAATATATTGAAATAGAATTAGTAATGCAAAAATGCCGGTGTCTTCAGAACGACACCATACAGTACATTTATTATGAATGAATTCCTGAATTATCATCTTTCCCCATGCATATTGGAAAACCTGAAACACCTTGAAAATTGTACTGAACAGATCGCAAATGAGAGGAAAGTTAAATGTCCTGGAAAATGATGTTATCCTAGAGGGGGGAAAAAGTTCTGCAGGATAATTTCCATGTTTTCCTGTTTTCTTTCGCTAATAATAGATTGTACATTGGAGAAAAAAATTTGCAACAGCCAGCAGCTGAAAGGGCATTATTCAGGAACAGATACATGGACAGCATTTATTTATACAGTATTGTAAAATACTCCAAAGGCCCAAAGATTGTGAGGCTCTAAATACATACCATTCAATGGAGCTTCTTGGATATGTTAAAGAGGCTGCTGTGTGTATGAATGTGAGGTAGTACCCGTTAAAAAACATATTAAAAAATGTCCCCTATGATTGTTTAATAGGGGATGTACTCTGCATACATTTCCTCTAATCGATCTGTTATCTTCCCCTCTTTATAGAAGGGGAAACACTATGAAACCAGGTCATTTTTAACATTCTGTTCAAATCACTATGTAACTTACCTTTGCATGTGATAAGGCAAACTTATGGTTCATACAAAGTGTAGTTTTGCTACCCTCATAACCATCCCTTCTCTAACCTATCATAGCAGGCTATCATATTAGAGCTGCAGATTAAGGCTGACAATGTCACAACACATTTCTCTTTCAAAGGGCATTATTTGACCCCCTGTTGTCAAGGAGTGCAAAGGTTTTCCACAGTAGCCTTTAATAAAACATCAGATTTTTGTTTTATACCGTGTTTATGCCTTTTTTAGACTCTTCAGTGAATGATGGGAACATTAATCTGGCTTGTTGTTTATTGCCTTTGTATCATAATAGGTTTTCTGTTCATTAAGTTCATTTTGCGCTTATGTGATGCTAACTTTTGGTAAAAAATAATTTCTATCTTTTTTTGTGTTTTAGACAATGCAAAGACACAATTTAACTCTAAACGAACGACATAAATTATGAAATTTTGATTATTCTGTTTGATTATATGAACAAAATCAGCAGGCCTCCCAGTATATGAGTATTTTCAGTATATTAACTACCATATCTTCCATTCACTAAGTAGTATCATCATGGTAACATCACTTCTGGTTTTATTCACTGCAGTGGTTTGATTAAGCAGCATTATAAAGGCCAGGTGCTGTATGTGTAGAGTCTAAATGCAAACCTCGCCGCAATGAAAACTTGATAGAA
The DNA here is from genome assembly GCA_031216445.1 of Lateolabrax maculatus. Taxonomy (NCBI): domain Eukaryota; kingdom Metazoa; phylum Chordata; class Actinopteri; order Acropomatiformes; family Lateolabracidae; genus Lateolabrax; species Lateolabrax maculatus. Next base: position 23,312,928 of record CM062196.1, on the reverse strand, counting down.
TATTTTCAAATTGAAGTAAAATGGAGTTAAAGTGTTACATTATGTGTTTGCTACATTATGATAAATATGCTCTTACTTTGTTCTGTTAAAAGCCTAACCCTGACATGCAGAATAGCCACAATCCACTCTGTGCTAGCCCACATTTCTTCATTTGACTTTTATTGATGTAGATTTTGCACGGCATCTACTCTATAACTACTTAAGTTTGAATATGCCACGGCCTCGGCCTTTATCATTTGATAAATGTTTTTCCTCTGAGATCACGTCGAGTCCCCTTACAAGAATTCCATGGCTTTTACCAAAAGCCATCACACCAGGAAGTAATCTAATAATGAATACAACAGCAGTTTGCACACTGCCTGCCTCTGTACCCATAATATAAACAATGGAACTGCGAGCATCCAGACCTCCTCTAATGGAGTACCAGAGTAAACACATTCATTTAATCACAGGCCTTTCTTTCAAAGCAAACTGGCCAAGCAGCAGAGGATGAGAGGCTAATGACCCATGAGCAACAAGCAAGTGTTACACTGAATGTACTCTTGCAAAAAGAAAAAGGAAAAAAAAAAGCTTTTACAGAGTAGCGTATCAATATTTAAAAGCAAAGCCTCTATGGCACCCCCCTCTAACTGGATTAGCTGTGTGATGTGCTCTGACAGTATGTTGTTAGTGATACTCCATTTGCTTTGTCTATCATCTGATTTTCCCTTGGTAATCCACAGAGCACCGTTATATTTCATAATTTGTTTTGCTATCAGGGCTGATTTGTAAATGTGCAAATTCTAATTAGCCATAGCTACTGTTTCTAATTTATTAAATATTAAATGATTCCTGTGCTGGAGTCTTTCTTCACATCCCCCAGATGAAAGTTTGTGGTATGCAAATTCAATTGCCTTTTAGATGTCAGCAGTTCTTTTTAAATGTTCCATTTTGCGAGTGCGGCCATTTTCCCCTTGTTTGTTTGCCTGTCCCCGGTCCTCCTTAAGTTGACATTTATTCATTGTGAGCTGCATTTAGGTTTTCAACAGAAGTTAAACTCTGTCAGGCTCTGGTACCACTGCTTTGTTGAACTTCATTAGTGTTGTCTTAATAAACCGCTTTGGTCACTTACAAGAAAGCATACTCTCGGAAGTTAATTTGTAGGTTAGAGCACAGGCATGTTGTTTTCCTCACATACAAATCCTCATTGTGCTACAGTCTACAAACCCGGGGTCCTGTTTCCTGATAACAATTGATCTTAGAAGTTAAAAGCGTTTCTATGAAGTCTCTTAACCCTTGTGTTGTCCTCTGGGTCGAGGTGATGTATCATATGTTTGTGTCATCCTTTTCCTTTATTCTGTTTCTTACTCTGTTCCTATTGTCAAGAAACAAACTAAAAACAAAAGATAACCGCTTCAAGAATCACAAATGTCATGCATAACAACATTTACATACACAGAAGGACATTTTCGGCCACCGGGTCACCTTGACCCAGAGGACAACACAAGGGTTAATTTTTTTACATGTGTTAAAACTGTAACAACGGTACTGTTGCTAAATTACCTCAAACTTAGTTTGGCATTTCTGACCTGACAAACACATAATACCACCGTTACTGATATACCTGCAGTAAGCTAACATTGGCCCATTTATTGCTCTAGCTCTACTGGAGAACAGCATATGCGTTATATTTAAAAAGATATGACAAGAAATAATATGCCAGATATATTGTCTTATTCTTTTTCTGTTGTGCATACACACATGCATACATATGCTTGATTAGATAAGTCGAATAACTCTGTATCTATGAGTAAAATGCACCTGTGATTAGAGTATTTTCTCACCCATCGATGGGGTTGGTGGGGTAACTGGGAGTATTTTGGAGATTGGGTTGGGGAGTGGGATGGTTTGGGAGTCGGGTCGGAGAAATGATCTGCTATTGTATTTACAGCTTGATGTAATATATTCCTTCAATAAAGGTTTGTGTGAATGTTCAAGTTAGTTGCCGTGCGCCTACCTGTGAATATACATGCTGAAAGTCAATGAAGAAATAAAGACAAGAGAAGATATGGACACTGGAAACAAAACATTAGGAAAGTGACATTTCAGCCAGAAGAAAGATGATAATAAATGTTTTTGTATGTGGGTTAGTGTTATTTTCTCACTTTTATAATTGAGACATCAGAGGGGGCAAAAATCATAGGCTTAAAATTAAGAAAAACGATACAGACTTCAGTAAAACATCATTTTTGGGTCCTGCTGCAGGTCCTGGAGCCTTGAGATGCTTTTACTGTAGCTAGAGTATGTATGAGGTACTTGTTAATCTACTATCCTTTCTTCGAGCTTCTTAAATTACAGTGCTTTTAGGAGACAGAGCCCTGGACTATTTCTTGTATCCCTATCAGTATTGCAAACCACGACAGTCTGCTTGCCTTTGTATTCGCTCCTCTTGCTTCTCCATGTCTCTTTTCGTTGCCACGCTCTCTCAGTTTTATGCGATTTGAAATGTTTTTGAATGCCACTTGTATTCAACTGCCAGACATTTATTGAACGCCCACTTACCTTCACACTAATTAAGTTTTAAGAAACACATCCATCAAGCCATTGAGGCAGTTAATGCAGTGTGAATCGGAATTTCTCCTCAGGATGATGCACACATTTCTCATCATATTGTGCCGGGTTCTCACACAAACTGGAATAAAAATTATATTGAAACTATTGTTGCTAAATATTTTTCTCACTGACCGATTGTAGATATACTGTACATTCCAAAGATTGTTCAAATATAGAAAATGTATAATGTAAAGAATAAAATTAATTGTGCCAAAAATATGCTCTAATGCTTATAGTGGACATTTTTAATTTAACCCACAAATCTGCAAATTTGTGGGTTAAAGTACAAATCTGCATAGCATTCAGTTAAAAATCAAATAAAGAGTAACACTCTCTTTGTTGGTTTTTACAAAGAAATTACCCACATTAGTAAGCAATCCACTAAAATTTTCATTACCTCAATTTCTGCCATTCTTAACTACACCTCCCTTTATTTTAGCTCCTCTTTCTCTGTTCTGCCTTCCCCTTTTGCATAATAAACCTCCACCCAATTTGTCATGAAATCCCTCATTTGCTGGATACTCAGAAAGGCAGATTATGCTTATTTTTCATTTGGACAGTGGGAGATGGAGCCAGGTGTTTGGCAGCAGCAGAGTGTTCAGGTGTAACTGTGCCGGTGACGGGACATGACGAGCAGCCGCAGATGAAGGATGAGGCGTGGAGGATTTTGGGAAGAGGGGCACCCCACGACCTGCTCCCTCAAGAATACCCCCACTGATCGAGAGGAGGTAAAAACTTTCTTTTGAATCGCTTCTTGCTGGAATCAGCTCCTATTTCTTAATTACCCAGTGAAGGCCATATTGGAAATACAGCTGTTAATCCGGGAGAGCAGAGAAGGGTTCTGCTTTGCTCAACAAGATTAATTCATGCCTCTTCAGACAATAGTGGTCTGATCTCTTAACAAGTCCATTATATAGCTGGCTTTGGCTGCAGTCGTATTATTAGTGAATAATATTGCTATAAAAGCTGTTGGGTTCAGGGTTTCATTTCTGTTATTAGGACAATAAAAAAGACCTTTGCGAAGGTTATAATGTTGGCTTTTTATAACTATGTCAAAGATGTTTGAAATAGTATGTAATAATATGTATCTATTGAATTACCTTGTTGAAGGGTAGACACTGCTGGTGGTGAACAAACCACGGAGGTGACTCTGAGTTAGATCCTAAACCATATTTGTTCTAATCTACGCACAGACAAGTGATATTTTGATCATATGATTTTTGACTTACTGTCATGGATTTTTCCAAAATGGGTCAGATTTTGGCCACTAATGGAGAAATGTTTGGATCAATGGGCCCCCTTATTGTTGCTGTGCAGTTGGTGGCGGTAATGAGCCGTGATGGGTAGCAGTGCGCCAATAACAGGGGACAGGAAAACCACAAGCTGATATAAATCATGCAGATGTTAAAACAAAGGCTTTTGAAATGTTTTATGTGGAGGGACATGCTTTGAACATGTTTGTCAAGCCTTAAGGAAATATGACGCATTTCGGTGAGAAACAGATTTAAAAAAGTGAGAAAACTCCACGTTACCTTTTAAATTATTATTATGTCTGTGTAAAATAATCATCATTCTTTCTTTGAATTCAAGTACTATGTGTGTAGCTCTGTTTTCAGGTTGCTGTCCGTTAGCATTCAGTAATGCTTAATTTAGTGACACCTGTGGTTACTGGTGGTGATGCCAAGTTCATTTCAATAAAAACAGTTTTTAGTTTTTGGAGTTCTGTACAAAGTTGCATGTGTAGCGACCACCGGGGGCAGCAAACACCTTGATGAGCTCCTCACAAATGCAACAGAAGAAGAGCAATAAATGTATTTGTTTGAAACACAGTGAAACCGTAGGCTGGGAGAATTCATTGTGTCAAATTTTTATTTTACAAACAAGACTAAAGAAGACAGTCAGCCAGCTTTTGTGTTCCGCATCACCTCCAGTACTTGCGTGATTTGTTTATCGGTGAATCTCTTGTGTGCGAGTACGCGGCTTGAATGCTGCTCAGGAAAATGGGACTACACCAATAATAAAAAACTACTATATAGAGAAGCAGTCATAGAATGTTTTTTTATTTATTTATTTTTAAATGCCAGCCATAATTAGTATAAAAAGAAATGCATCTTATTGGCTGGTTAATTCATATAAGAATTTCTCTGTATTATTTCCATATTTAACAAAAATGGTTGACAGATGTTTTTACTTTACCTGTTCTTTTAAAGGGGAGTGATTTTGAGCATTTTCCTGCCATGTTTGACATCAAAATCACCGGGTGTGACTTTTCTAGCAAGTACATTTTATGGCAAAACCTGCAGCCATGCCCTCCAGCCGGCTCATCTCAGCACACAGCCCCTATCATGTAAGCCCCCGAATTGAAATATCCTCTGCTTGAAATATTGACTTTAATATCTCATTTGAAAAATTCATGTAACCTTTTGATGTTAAATCCATACTCAATTTGGCAGAATGTTATAGGAATATGCAGAAAGGGGATTGGAGGCATTATTATGTTTTTTCCTGCAGAGAAATTACATTTTATGGTTGTAACACCAACCTCCCCTGTGTTCTTTTTAGTCCACAAGGGAAAAAAGACGTGGCCATTAAGACAAAATGAAAAGAGCTATTGATTGGGCTCTTATGCCTTTTCTATTTGCCTCATTTCCTAAATGCATGATAATAAGGGTTCAGCCACTGAAACTAACAATACTCCTTAATGAATCGAGCTCTAAAGAATTAACCTAAGTTTGCATAATGATTCACAGATGTTTCCATCAATGGATAATATGCATTTGGTTTGTTGTTTTGTGGATTCATGTTCCATTTACCAAATACGAACTCATCTCCTTACGGCATTATGATGCAATCAAGACATTATTTGATGATTTCTGTTTTAAAGAAATGGGTTGCTTGTTATCAGAGATGTCTGGGCTGACAGTTTCTAGAGCTATGATATGGGAATAATGTAACAGTTGATGTATCTGAGCTAATAAGTCTAACAGGGAACAGTAGGTTATAAGGAATACAGAAAAACATGCTTTTAGCTAATGGAGTTTATCTTTTAATAGCAATATTTGGCAAGAGAGCATCACAAAGATGGAGAGTGAGAAGCGAAAAGATGAGCTATTGTCAAATCCACAGTTTGCCAATAGAGACGAGTGCCTTAGTAATGTAGAAATCTGTAAATTGTTTACCCCAGGTGGTGGTAAAAAAAAATGGTAGGACTCCTGTTGCCATGTCATCAGCCCATGTCACACAGACAGTTTAAGTGTTGCTGCATTGCTTAATTGAAATTAGTGTAATGACTACTCACTTTAATCATTACTTGATTCCACAATTGCACACAAAAATCCTTGGAACAAATACAATAAGGACATCCCTCGAGGTTATGACCACAGTAGCTGCAATATTTTCACGTTTTTACTCACATTTTCTCAGTATTGGATGGGCAAATCTTGTTCCTAAGCTCCCAAAGGGCAGTCGGTCTTCAAAATCTAAAGGCATTATATATTTAAATCCCTCTCCTGCCAGCACACACCTAAGGTCGCACATGCATTGCCACAACCACAGTACGAGCAAGGTGATGGCCGGCAGTGCAGTTAGCTGCAAATGTTTTGTGAGCTATGAAAGGCATTCAGCATGTTTGTAAGGCCTTAAGGATGCACACAAACCATTTGGCGAGCAACGCTGAATGCAAACAAAACCGTGTTTGTTTACAACGAAAACCCCACAGGGTAACTTTAATTATCTTTCATAAGTTAATCCTGGCCCAATTAATTCTGTTGTTTTCTTTAATGCATTTACCCAGCTACTTGGATAGATATTTGCACCTTATATTCTTTAGTATGATGAATTGGCCCAGGTTTGTCCTAGTTTATGTTGCTGATAAACTCTTCTTTGGCTCCAACAGAAGCATGTCAAATTGGCTCCTTATCAGCGACGTTTGCTCATACGCTGATGCTAGGTGAGTTATTTCCTTCCGGGCAAATTATATATTATGAGTACAACCAGCATATCTAAACATGAAAGCAAAACAAGGTTATCTCATAGCCCTCACTCCTTTGATCCAAAATACAGTTAACATCGTTAAGTAAGATGTTAATTTCAGTGTCTTTACTCTACAGAATTGTATTGTCTCATTTGTTTTGGCTGTTTAGGTTTGCATTACCTCAGGCTACGTATTTGCATAATGAGCATTTGGAGTTGGAGCAGTGCATTGTCGAGCCAAGTGCACAGGGGTGAGGCTGAGATGGTTTCTTGAAATTGGTTTGGAAAATGTATTTTTTTTTTTCAGACACTCACTCTTTTTAGTAAGAAAACTGCAGTGTTTGCATGGCATTTAAACAAAGTGGAACTCTTAAAACAGCACTAAGACACCTGAACTCATGCTATTGGTCGATACAAGTAATGGCCTGCTACCAGTTTCTTTTTTCAGTGTTAAATCTCTATAAAAAAAAAACAGGAATGTGGTTCATGATCATTTATGACTCTCTAAACCTTCTTTTTTGCCGTGTTGCTGTGAAATCTGGGCCTTTCGTGGTCCTCATCATTGAAAATGGTGCTTCTTTGCGTTGTAGCATTCCCAGCATGTTGCACTCTTAGCCTTTCTAAGCCAGTGACAAATCCATGACCACGGTGTTACCCCTGGTGAGACACCCAGGAGGATGTAATTCAACACGGTCAGTTCCAAATGAAATTTGTCGCTGCAACACTCTAGAAACAACAGTCATGGGCCTGTTAGATGGCTGCGCCTGCTACAGCAGCTTCATAGCGGGACAGTTTACCCTGCTGCTCTCTTTCGCTGTCTCAGCTTAACTCCATCCTCTATCCGGGGACAGTCACCTGCAGAGGGGCAGATGGTCTCATTTCTCCCACTGGGACTGTCTCTCTCACGTGCAGCAGTGTCGCAGTGCCTTCTCCTGCAACATCTTTCCTGGAAATATTCATAGCGATGGTTACGCTGGCTGTAGAGTTAATTTTACTAACATTTTTAATGCTTTTTTCTTTTTGAATTTGTGTGGATACAATCTTAATCATCCACACATTTCAAATGACAATTGACCAAGAGTTGGACCAATTTGGGTGATTGCTGACCTACTTTTGGCAAGCCTGTAAAAAGTGGGTTGTTGGTCAATTCAACTAATGTTGTAGATGTGTCCCATCTGTTACTGCACACCAACAATGCAGGTTGTGCTGCTTTTACACTTGTCTGCCCAGACTGAACCCACCATCTGATCACAAGTGTATCCACCTCATTTTCCCCAGCAACAAGGAGGCGTTGTGGGCAACTTTGCGCCAAAAGATCGTCTTTTTAATCCAACATCTGCGGGGGATGTCGAAGCATCGGGCAACCTCCTCATACATGTGTTCTCAACTCGAGGAACTTACAGTAGGCTGTGTAACCGAGACTTTTGACTTGTGTTTACTATGGCCGGAAATAACCAGAAGTTAAGAGACAAAAGCAGGGCAAACGAAAAAATGGTCGATAGTCCACAAGCCATCTAAATATATAGATATAACAGGTACAGTTACTTACAAATGATCCTGATACAGACAGTGAATATTAAATCAATTCTCTTTACACTCTACAGGACACATTTTTCTTCTGGCAGTATTTGGCTCTGTTAAAATCAAAAGCAAACTAGCAGTAAGAGTTTTTTTTTTTTGGTGTTATTTGGAACGTCAAAGGTAGCTTCACTAATGCATGTAAATATTAGGAAGACTGAGTGTCTGATTGGACAGTGCAGGCCTGGTTACTGCTCAGGCCAGGACTGAGATAAATGAAGGGCATTTTCTCATCATTCCAGGACCAGGTACGAAATGAAGTCTAACCATGGCGTCCAAAACAAAATAAAAAAAAGCTTATTTTCAGTTTATATACATGCACACCTGTTGTGGCCCTTTTCTCTTTGTAATCACTTACCACTCTCTTTCACAAATGCGAGTCCTCATGCTTGTGTAAGATATTACTTTCCTGCATATACAGTGGCCGATTTGCCGTGCATGTCCCACATCTCAACACCTCATTAATATTGCATGATCTTGTTAGTGTCTCCTACCTCTTCTCTACTCCTTCAACCCCCCCCCCCCCCCCCCAACCTCAACGGCTGCAGAAGCTGGAGGGTATATCTGAAAGTCAGCTTGCGTCTCCTGCTTTTACCAGACTTGCGGACATGGGATGGGCTCATATCCATCTAAGGATTATCCTCCACTGTCTCCCTTCCAAAAAAATCATTATAGGGAAGTGTCAAAAGAAATGAGATTAGTTCTCTCTTCTTTCCTCTCCCCAGTGGAAAATACATTTTATGTGTAATTTTCACCCAAATAAGCTGGGGGTACAGATGAGTAGGTTCTTGACAGTTATGAATGAGGGCCACACTACATGAAGGCAGTGACAGAAGGAGGAGCCGGTGCAGGTTTCAAAAAGCGTTTGAATGAATCCTCATCAGCTGCGTTGCGAGTCCAACACCCGATCACTTGACCTCTCATTACCTCGGGAGCATTCCTCAAAAAATTATTATAACATTTTCGGTGGTTGGAAGTCTGCATTGAACCGCCGTCCATATGCAGAGCCTCTCCCTCATTACAGCAGGCAGGCAGAGCAGCAGCAGCGTCTATATGTTGGGGTAATGAAGACCCCACAGAGGCCAGGGGAAAAGGCTACAGTTGAGTGGGAGGGGAGGAGAGGAAAAACAGGTGGAGTGCTTGGGAAAAAAGGTCAATACTGGAAGTGGAATAATGAAAAGAAATAATGCCTGGGTAATTTTGCATACACGGGAACAGTTTCAAATACACAATCTCTGTTTCAGAAAAAAATAAAGTTTAAAAAAAACTGTAATTATGCCTGTTAGGTCCGTTGTAAGTACCTTAAACATTAGCATGCATCTGTGTGTGTGAGTGTGTGTGTGTGTGTGTGTGTGTGTGTGTGTGTGTGTGTGTGTGTGTGTCGCAGGCATTGGTCAAGCAATAACCAATTTATAGGCAATCGGTGACATTGTGAGTTTATCTAATAGTAAGACTGATCTGAAAGCTCTTACTTTGAGTTTAGTTGTCAGAATTAAGGTGCAGACTGACTGCAGTCGGCAGGTGATGGTGCAGTAGCTTTACATTACTGTGTCTGATAGATGACTAATTTGTTTCTAACCTCTTGTACTTTGACTACTCTTACAAGGGAAAGTATTCTTTTCTATGCCTACCTTGACATCACTGACTGGGTTGTAGCCCGATGTGCCTGTAAAGCTTCAGCTGTTAAACAGCACTTCAGCTGCTGTTTTTCATTCTGTAATAGAAGTAATAGGAAAATAATTTGAATGATAAAATTCACATATCTCTTTCTACATATTTTTATATAGCTTTTCATGCAGTATTTATGAAACTGTTAGAAAAGTTAATATAAGTGTATCATTGTAGTAATCACTTCAGACAGTCAATAGTTTATTAGGCACAGAAAAGGCAGCTTTGTATTCAGTAAATGCTGTTTCAGCTAAAAGTTGTAATTGCAATTTGAGTCCAGCAATAACTGTTTACAGTGTACGTCAGCTAGCTTTGGACAAACCAGGAGTTTGGACGTGAATTTAAATGAGATAAAAATGAGGGAGAAAAGAGCAGCTTTGTCATTCAATCTTGACATTCTGCACCATCTAAGATGCTGAGATCTCTTCTACATTAAGCTGATAATCTGACAGTTCGCTTCACTTCATTCATTCAGCCTGATATTTTGTTCAAGTTAGACCACTTCTGTTTGAGAAGGTGGGGTAAGTTTTGCTACGTTTTGTGCTCACCAGTCAATAGTGAGTGATGTGTTTGTCCTGCTGATGTCTTTTTCAGCCCGAATGGAAGCTGAAGTAGCGGTGGCTTGGAGCAGTTAAATTAATGGATTTTCCCATCGATAAAAAAAAAGCCAATGTAAGAGTTGTTATCTGTAATTCCACTTACAACAACATGTACAGCTGCTTTGATATCTTATCGCCATATTTATGCCAAAGGTTATTGTGACCTCACAAAACAGGTTTTTGGCCAGAACTCAAGGATTCACAACTAATTATGACGACATTTCACATAAATAGGATAAAATAATGAAGTGATGAAATTTATATCAAAAAGGTCAAGGGTCAACTTCACTGTGACATCATAATGTTCTGAAAAAACACCCTACCTTTTGGTGGGATACTATATTAGTGACAATAATCTTGTGTGCCCCCCGAGAAGCTGTGGTGACTGTATAGATCTTCTGTGCTGCCATGTTGAAGATGTCTGGGTGAAGCATCCATATTTTAGAATCTGTAGCTTCTGTGCAGCAACATCCATATTTTAAGTATTGTTTACTGTCATAGCTACAATTCTGTGAACTATCAGAGTCAGCTTTGGCCAAGCATGTGATGTGATGTCTCACCGAACTTAAACTGCTCCGTAAAAATAGTCTCTGGCTGTTTCTCACTGGAAATTATTCACTGGAATCATACATGTCAATATAGTGATAATTCATTTCGCAAAAAAATACACTTCATGTTTCATTCTGGCAGGACAAGGAACAAGGACCTTTTGTTTCAAGTGTTCAACAGAAATGCTGTTTACATTGGAACAAAGTGAAAAATGTGAGGCTGCCTCAATAACTGCTTGTCATTACAAATGTAGGTCTGCACAAACATCTGATATCTCAGTTTAGCAATCAAATCTGTTTCTGGATGTTTAAAAAATTACTCTGAAAGCACAATAATTCCCTTTGAACTATGACTGCAGCATTCAAATGATATGGTAAATCTACTGAAGGACGGCATACCAAATAAGGAATTACCTTTTCTATGGGCATGTGTTTAAATGTGGGGGGAGCATTCTGAGAACTCTTTGGAGATTACATTTTGTTAATTGCCATCATCCATCAAGCATAACATTCATAAATGGAATAGCCATTGGACATTTAAGATAATGCTCAACTATTATGATGGATCATGGTTTCAGTTCTCGTGTTCAATCTGGTTAATGTCTGAGATAATAATTTAGCTTTAATCAGTCTTATTTTATATATTTGAAATCATTACTACCTCCTGAAGGGAGGGGATAACACAACAATTCAATACAAACATAATGTAACTACTAAAATACATTCTCTTTAGGTAGTTAGGACACAGCATTTAACAGTCATTTAAAAAAAGGCATATTTATATTGAACATGAGGCGGCCACAAATTAGATCGGTCAGCGGCAGCTACAATAAAAAAGGTTCAATTAAATTTAAGCTATACCAGATTTATAAAATGGGCAAAATTAGCTTCACCACAGTCAGCTCCATAACAACATAAAATGCTACATATATGTTAATGCATCTGTAATAACAATAAATAATGTAACATTGACAAAGCCCATTTTTCCCTGCATAGTGTGAACTTATATTTATTTATTCTTATCTTACATGTGTACTTTAACTTAAAGATCCGCTCAACACATATAATACTCTGCTTGGAATAATAATATGCGTCTGATGTAATTTTTCCACAAAAAAAAAAAAAAAAACATTCAATTACATGCATACAATGCAAATATTGGTAGTTTAAAATGTTTACCTGCTGGACAAGCGATGTCTCCTTAACTGAAAAGTGTATTCTCAGTGTATTTGCACTGGAAGCTTCAGGTTTCCACATCACACTGGTATTAGTTGCATATTTGACCATGATTGAACGTAGCAATTTTGAGTTAAGGGTATTTTAAATGCATAACTTTTACTTGTAATGGAGTATTTTCTGTGTATTGTGTAATATTGCTACTTTTACTCAAATAAAGGATCTGTATACCTCTGGTGACCGCTTTTAGGGGAACGAAAACTAATAATAGGTTATTGATCAATAAAACTAAAGAATCTGGAATATAAATGGACAGTATTCACCTTGTAGTGTTCAGTGTTTATTTGGTGGAGCTGTGACCACCAGTCTTTGTATAAGTGCTTGATTCATATGTTAAATATCCAAGTTCAGCAGCAGAGGCATCAAAGCTAATACTCTTACGCTTTTCTTCTTCTGCATCTGTATTCTGATTTTCTCTTTAACATTTTAGTGATGTGGAACTCAACATACCGCACAAGGTATATGTATTGGGGGTCAAAGGTTAAGTCACTCATACACCATCGTTCCAGTTTGACTTTCAAAAGACAAACGTGTCAGTGTCGGTGAATGACAAGCAGGTGGAGCTGTGAGCAAAGTTAATCCCAGAAAAACTCCCAGTAACATTTCCAAAGACGTGTTGATGCTTTATTCCTGAGAAGGTTCCTCCTCAGAGACAGAGCTTATTATTACCGTGCAGCCTGCTTCCTCACAGCTAAGTCTATGTAACATCAAGACCATGCCTCCGTGCACTTACTCCATATCTGGCATAACTAGAGGCCAACACTCTCATTTTAATTGATGTTACTTCCACATTTCTGCGCCTTCCTGTGTATTCTGACGCTACTCCTGGTTGGTGATGTAAGTGACAGTGTGGAGAGGCGCTTCTAATCCAGAGGTGGCAAATAATCAGAATAATTTGGGCACTGTGTGTGTGTGTGTGTTTGTGTGGGGTGATGGCCTGTATGTACTGCTTGTCATTTTTTCAATTACTCGAGCTGTGGTTAAATGTTCATTTTCAGCAGTCAGCCTGGAGCAAAAACTACTGAGCCCCATTAGGTTTTACCCACAGCCTCACACTCATTAGTTTTCTCCGGTCAGACGAGAGTGAGGGAGAAGCTGGGCCGGCCTCTCTAAAGAGGTCAGGGTGGAGTCTGGTGCTCTGCACAGCCACGGCAGAGATTGTTAAGGAGTTTCCAGCAAGTATCCTACGATAGAAAGAGGACTTGGGTGACCTTTTAAAGACAAATCAGCACACAGCCTTAATTGACCTTATCTCTTTTTCCTCCTCTGCGCCTTTTTCGTTTTCTCTCACATGTGTAGGAAACTGTTGACCTATGAGAGAAGCTGATAAACATGACAGCATAAAACTAGGGATTATGGTGGTGTTTAAACCCAGATTCCAGGGAAAACCATCGGAAATGTACGTTCTCCCCACTGCTAATAGGTGCTGGTGCTTTTTACCTTCCCTCTTGCATCCAACGTGATGCTTTCAGAGGCGTACAGGCGTCATTAACCAACGTCCTCTGTCTCCATTGACCGGAGGGATCTCGTCTTGATTTTGTGCCGCTACTGCTCTGCCAGCTAAATGGAGGTTACAGGGAGATTGCATCCATTATTGAGGTATTCAATTCAAATGTCACCCGTTTCCACTTGGCACTCTTTTCTCTTCCCCTAATGTTTGCTCTGGGCGTGGGGTTGAGGTGGGGAGGGGGAGAGGGGACACCAGTGTTTGTGTCTTGTTGTCTCAGCACTGAGAGGGACTTATTTTTTATTCTTCTCGCAGACATTAGCAGGGACGGATTCAAGGTGACACCGTTGTAAGTCTCGCCACTTAACCTTGCACTCTGACACCTGGACGTTCTCTCGCACTCTCTCTGCATGGTTAGTATCCTCCTGAGCACAGGCCTCTGAAACAAGGCTGATTGTAACTATTCATCATCCGGCCTCCACTTAATTGGACCAAAAGTAGATTGTAAGGTGGCACAAGCCTCTCAGGTGGTTGTGGACAGAATACAGTTCAGATAAGACACTGAAAATACTTGAGGTGCTCACATGGAATAAACCCACTTTGTCTCTTAAGTGCAGGTTACCCATTTGGCCACTACAGACTCGGCTTTCATTACCCGGTTACCCTCCTGTCAGTGTAATTCAGTCCTATCATCCCTCAACCCAGTTGAAATTAACAGGTAATTTGTAAATGTCACTTTGGGTTAGACACCTCATTTTCTTCCTTTTCCAACAATCCAGCACCCACAAGCTAATTTTTCTTGTCTTCAGACTAAGGTTTTCATTCACAAATAGAGTTATGGTCCACTAAATAAATGAGAGTAATTTATGAGTGGAGAAAAAAAAGGGCTTTACCGTAACCTATTAGAGTCAATCAATGACATACTACCCAGGATTCCTTTAGTTACCGTAATGCTGGATGTCCGCTGTGATTCTGAAGATGTCCATTTGAGAAGTGAAATGAGATGTGAGGAGATGGTAATAGTACTGTATTTCTGATGTTTCACACAAAAACACCCACCCACACACGCCAACTCTCTCGCAGATTTTAAATCAGATCATTCATTAACTCAGGGACAAACACATAAAAAAAAAACATTTAAGTTTAACATAAATGTGACAGCACGGTAGGGTTCTGACTACATTTACAGACCAAGACCTCATGTGTAGACCACATTTCATACGCAGAAATCATTTTGAAAGAAACCAAAAAGAGAAATAAATGAATAAAAAGATGTAAGTGCATATGATGTAATGATGAGTGGTTAAGGTCCAGTCAAATGGGCTGGCTGACATCTTAGGGGGTTGCTCGTAGTGACAAACATTTCTCTGCAGTTCCCCTCAGCTCCACAGAGCGTTTCAGTGTCTTTCAGCTCATGGTTTTGGTTTTACAGGCCACAACTTCTGGTTCAGTCTCACGGCTCTAATCAGTGTCATTTCCAGACAGGCAGCTGTTTTCTGTGGGAAAGCTCTAATAACCTACACTGCCTTAACTTCTGTATGTGTGAGAAGCAACTCTTTACTACTGTAAGTAAATCCGCTGTATCACTTTATCAGGTGATAATATGTCAGTGTTGTGTTTAAAGCGTATTTTTTTCTGCCCCAGAGCGGCTAAAGAATCTGTTCTTAATGTGACCACTGGTGTGTACAAATGTTAGCTGTAGCTAGCTAGCCATTGGCGCACCATTGATTCTCAGTGATCTTGAAAGTTACGAGAAACTCCTGTTCTCTGTTAATTCATCAAGTGTCCGGACTCGTGCTCAAATTGAAACCTTTTCAGCTTGCGCAGATTTGTTTCACATTCAGTCAGAAACCCCCAGAAATCATTGCTATTGTTGACCTGTAAAACCCACTGAGATATTGTAACCCAGTCTCACATCGGGCTCTACAAATTAACTTGGCTTGACATTAATATTATTTTTCTGTCTAAAGATTTTAGTTACATGTCTAATGTATCTACATGCAACTCCCAAATTATGAAAACAATTTTGTAGCCCCTCAAGTGGTACACTAGTTGCTACTGGAAGATGCAGAAAAATGCTAAATTTCTATAGGGGATAGGCACAGTCACATATTTTCAGGTGTACTGTAGTTCTTCACAAAAGCCGCCACAGAACCGTCAATGGGCGGTTAGTGGTTTGTCGAACATTCTCCATTTATGCCTGTGGAATTGTGTTTTTATCACACTGAAACATCCAGACAGGCTTTCTGATCATACATCATACATTTATTCTGTAGGATTAAGGCTGTGCAATACTGAAAAAAACCCAACAAATGTTACCACCTAGATATCAGTAATTTGTTAATATTTTGGGGCATAGCTATTGGTGCTTTCAGAGGATATGAAAGGTTTCAGAAATGATCATTAGAAACGTGAATGTGATGACCAAGCAGGTAGATAGATGCATGTTTCATTTCGCTCTGCTAGAAGAGTCTAATAAGGAAAATTGCTCCATTAACTGTAATGCAGCCTTTAGGACCAGGAAAAGAAAACATTTAGGCTACATCACAATATTACGACAGCCAAAATCCCAGATAATATCTACTCTCATTTGAGAATATTATATTATACTGATACATCGGCCAGCTCCAGGTGGCATGGGCATAACATTTGTTAGTCTCAATAAATCAATTCAGACAAAGAATCATTGGCTTTCATACATAATGTATTAGTTATCAAGGGTCCAACATTTTTGAGGGAATTTGCATGAATAAGTATGCAAGTCCAGATTTAATGAGAATCACTTCAGTCCATCTCTTAACAGACTGACCTCTACAATTGGGAACTATATATATATACCTCACACACTTTAAGTTTTGTTCTATAGTTGTCTGTAATATGACCCTCATTCAAAATAGCATTCAAGCTAATTCCCCAATCAGTCAGTGCATTGTCTAAGTGGAATTCAAGACTGATTTCACCAAGTGATACCCGTGTGCCTCCAGCCTAAAAGCCTCTGTGTGATTGATAAATACAAGAATTGAGGAGACGTTTAGACTGGGGAAAGGCCTCTCTCATTAAAAATATGGTGTTTGTAATGAAGAGGAAATGGAATTAGCACTGAGAAGGATGAAGGGGAGCAAATTGCTGTAAATATTGTAAAGACTGATCGGCAAACCTCCTCTTCCAGCCACAGCAGAAAGTCATTATGTGGGTTTTGGATATAGGTTCCCCATGACCGCATATTTATTATCTATCTAAATAGAATCACTTACCTCTGATGCTGGCTCTGATAGCCAGTCACCACAAATATCAGTTCCCCCCGGTGCCTCTGCCGGCAATTTTACATAAGGCCAAATGATTATGCGCACAACCAGACAGGATTGCATTTTGTTGTTAACTTGATTCGTGTTTTCCTATGAGAAATAACCATTTGTGGGGGGATTTTTTTCCCTTTAAGAGTGTAAATTCAACTCTGTTTGACATCCTCCGTGGTGGAAAATGGGGTCAGTGGTAGAGAGTCAGCGTACTTTTTAAAAACATTGGAAGAAAAATGCCTCCTTGTATTTCCATGACTGTGATGTGGTTATGAGCCTCCTCTGTGATCCCATATCTTTATTCACTGTACCTTATTTGTCAGTATGGTGCAATTTAGCGGTATGTTTTCTTTGCAGCCATTGTTCAGGTGTTAAGAATAATGGCAACAAATAATATGTATAACAACTGGGAATGCAGCACAATGCCTATTCATGAAGGCAACATATGCGGTGCTGAAAAGCATGTATGCACATAGGTATTGGCCCATTTGTCAAGCCAGGAGAGCTAATTATCTCATACCGTGCAATACTGTTTTCAACCCATGCGTTTCATTTCGCAACATTAAAACATACGTGGTGGAGACAGCAGAAATGGTTTCCATGAGTATGAATGCATTAGAAAATTTTGGGAGGGGATGTTGTATTAGAACTCCACAGGGATATCAGCATGCTACAC
The DNA here is from genome assembly GCA_031216445.1 of Lateolabrax maculatus. Lineage (NCBI taxonomy): Eukaryota > Metazoa > Chordata > Actinopteri > Acropomatiformes > Lateolabracidae > Lateolabrax > Lateolabrax maculatus. The sequence goes on along the minus strand of CM062196.1, from coordinate 23,295,316 downwards.
CTCTTTTGGTTTGTCATTCATCTTCCTCCGCGAGGGTGGAGAAAGAACCAGTGGGTAGTGACGCCTTCAGCCAACTTGGCAGGTTAATGAAGGTAATTTGATTTCATACATAATGGCTGCCCATGCCACGCGGGGCTTAATTGCGCTCCGTGTCTGTCGTGGTACCAGCCGAGGCCCTGTGTATTTCCTGAAGGTTGTGCAGAGGCAAACAAGATACTGATTCAAGTGAGATGGAACCGATAGCTCTGTTTCATCTGCTAATATTTTATCTTATTTCCCAGGCAGCTGTGAGCTCTGCCGTCTCAGTGTGGCGGCGGCAGCTCGGTTTTAGTGAATCAAGCAAGTTCATTACTACATGGCAAACAAACATCATAGTAGGCCTTACAGTCCTAGGATGACTCTAAAGGAACATGCTGGTGTTAACTCTGTCCTATTTGCTACACCCCGATTTGATATTATCCATGTGAAATCCGTTTTTGTGTGGCTGTTGTAATATTCAGTCATCTTAAACTGCTTTTCAGAGATATTATTCGTGTGTCAAATGTGTAAATTTCTCTCTTAATATGAAACAATTCTGTTTGAGTAATATACCATTCAGGTTTTCCATCTATGTACAGTATATAGTGAGGTAATCCTGCCATGTTTGCATGGTTGTAGATGCTCTTCACAATCTGTTATTGAGAAATGTGGATGAATCTGCTAGTTTGTTGGATGCTAACATCAAGGTGAGAGATGAGATGATGAGTAGCAGCGTCATGTTTGCTGTAGTTTGAAGGTGTCAGCATGGGCATATGGCAAACTAAATGACAGATATTAATTAAATAAACAAGACAATAGCAAATAAATAAGCATGACTAAATTCATACAAAATAAATGATATAACTATGAGAATGTGAAATAATATTATAAGATGTGATATAATCCTGCTTGTTTTGTAAGCGGAATTTTTATTTTAATTTCATCAGTTTTATTTCAGATGTCTTTTGTCTTTTTCACTGACTTTTTACTTTTCTTTTTTTTTCAGTCACATGACCATTGACCGACAAACACTTTCTGATGAGAAGTGGAATTATTAAAAAAAGAACTTTGAAAAACTTTTGAAGATAAAAACTACTGGAATTAAATAAAATTAACCTACAGTTTTAAAAATTGATTATTTTAGCGATTTTTGTCTGTCCTTATTCATAATTTTTATTTCATATTGCTAGTAGTTTATATTTAGCACCTTAAATCTCTGCATGTGTAAAATTGAAATTACATGTTAAATTTTGGAAGTGGTTTTCCAACTGACATTTAAGCAGTACTGTGGAAGACTTACTAGTAAAACAGATTTTTTTTTTCTTGCCATCTGGCCTGTATTAGGTTATTTTCTAAAAACTAACTGAATAAAATCCAGAAGTATGTATAAATACAGAAACACTAAAAGAAATAATATGGAAACACATAATGGAATAAAAAATGCAATCAAATCTTACATGGGATATACATATTACATGGTCATTTAGTTATGTTTGTTCTGAATAATTGTCCTCAATTGATAATCTGAGGAAGTTTCTCATCAAAATCAAATGAAATCTCAAAATAATGGTAAGTCGGATGGAGTCTGAAATAAACCATCCTAAAGTTAATTAGAGTTTTTTTTCTGGCCCTATAATTGGATCCTAATCAGCATTGGGGTTCAAGCTATTTTCCTAAGACCTCTTCATTTGATCATTATCTACAAAGCTGTTGTAGATGTTATAGGCCATATTCCTTTACTCTGCCATACAATCTAAATGGATCTTGTTTCAAAGCCTCAAGGACAGTCTGTGATGAGCTTGACTAGATTGCACTTTCCTGCTTATCTTCATCTACAGAGATGTCTGTAAACATCATAATGCACAAATCAAAATAATGTTGCACGGGTTAAAAATAAAACCGTAGTTGTTCATCCCAAACAAATTTCTAAATATTTTACAGATATATTTACGGAAACATGGCTGTAGAAGAACTATCAAATGGTCATCAAAACTAACATCCAGTTGTAGATATTACAGTTTGTCCATGGAGAAAGTCACTTCTTCATTATATTATTTCATTATTTGTAGCCTCCTGCTGGTACACAGTAGTTGAGAACAGCCTTGTTAGTTTGTGGGCTATGAGAGCTGCTGTCCGTTCAGTGACATCAAACACTGACAGTACAGTTGTGACGTGATTGATGAAAAAACACAGAGCAAAACACCAAAGAAATAGACAGTGTTTGATTTTCTGGGTCAAATGGGCACATTAGCACTTTTCTACAGGGTCACTGCTAAGGAGGACAATAAACAAAACTGAGAAAACTGTCCACTCACTGAATGCTACAAAATATTAAAATGGTATGACAATTTATACTACATATTTTGGACCATGCTTTATACTAGATCATAAAGATCCACGGCTCTGAACCTTAGTTGGGAGGGAAGGTTTTAGGCTATTTTAATTGACATTAGTCCGGCTCGTAGCTGGTAACTGGCTTTTCACAGTCCGGATCAACTCTGCTGTGAAGAATGCAGGAAGACGCCAGCAGTTTGATTTTGTAGTTTGGCTAACACACAAGATTAACATTGATACAGCTGACAAAATCTAAAATGTTGAAGCCTGCTGTTAGCGTGGATTGTGCTCTTTATTTTATGGGGGACAACTGGGTGCTGGGAGGTTGTAGTGCCGGGACATTCAGTGTTTTAAATGGGTCAAAGTAGCAAGGAACATGAATCTGCCAAATAATCAATTTAGATTTTCTAATGCTTTGTTAATACATAGTTTTTTAACTTAATGAAAACATGGGCTTGGACTAAGAATAATTCACATGCCTAGTGAATTTAGAAATTAAATGTAATTCCTGGAGTACAGATATTATGCAGCACAGTGCTGTTACTGTTGAGACGTATAAAGAGGGACCATAATGTGCAGTAACGTTGTATAGTAATCTCTGAAAGTGTTTAAAGAGTCCATGCTAGAGAGATTTTAAAGTGTTGTTGTTGTGGGCTAACAATGAGGTGATGTTTGCTGGCTCACACTGTATGCTGGCAGAGGCGGAGTCTCTTCTGCATGACGATTGTTGCCAGCGTACAATTATAGTTCAGAGCCAAAACAGACTATATGTACGGCTGCATGTTACTTCTGACCCTCATCAGCCAGGCTCACAATCACCAAAACGTTGTTTGCATTGGCCTATCTCATTGTGCTCTTACTGTGTAACAATATTCACTGAATGCCAGGCATGAAACAGAAAGCCACTGGACTCCGAGTGCAGAGTGGATAAGCACTCCTACAGATTTTCATAATATCCAGCTAAAAGCCTGGTTCTTCCTCACCTCAGTGCCTACCTTTACTAGTGGCTGTGCAATTAGCAATAACAACCCCTCGTGTGTGTGTGTGTGTGTGTGTGTGTGGGTGTGTGTGTGTGTGTGTGTTTGTGCACGCGCGCTCCAAGTCCAACACCAAGTCTTTGCTCTCCTAATATTTGGGATTCGTCTTTGATTCACATCTATCTGTTAGCTTAATGTAGTCTAACAGAAGAATAAGTGAGATTTTCTCACCCACGAACATTACAAGAGACCAGTAGGAAAAAGAGCCTGAGCCATAGCGCTTTGACATTTCCTGTAGTCATGGTAGGATGACCATGTAAGAGAAAATGGAAAAGACATAAAATAAATAGATGTGTGTGTATAAAGGTGGACTACGGCCTTTTATAATTCATGAAAATCTATTTCACAGTACACATTGAAGTCAGTGGAACAAGCCGAGGTGCAAGCATTTAGCCCAATTAACCTTTTCAACAGCAGCAAATCTTAACGTGATAGTGAGTGACAGGCAGGAAATAATAAATGAATACGTTCAAAAATAAATGCGACAGAGGCTTCGTAATGGGCTGGAGCACATCCTTGATGACAGCATTACTGCTAACATTGCCATACCCGTATTGTTCCCTGTTTTCTGGAGCCAAGCCAAGTTGAATGTAGTGTAATGGCACCGAGAGTGTTGAGTGGTTTGTTGGAATGAACAACATTCTTTGGCCCAATGGAAAGTGCTATGCCCTTTACCCACACTTAGCATAATAATACTCATCCGCATTTCTTTTTTCTTGTTTATACACAAGAATCTGTTGTGTTCCTCACAGCATGGACTGTCTGGTTTATTCCTGCAAAGTTTTGGACTCTCAGCTCAGGCAATATCTCCATCTCGTTTGAAGAGGTTGGGATGATCCACCTCAGCTTGGCATTAGCCTCCAAAATGACTATCCAACAGCAGGCTGCTGGCCAGTCTGGGTAGCATGTGGGAAATTTGTGTGCTCTGTTCAGATAGATGTAATTGAGCCTGATGTAAGAGATGTCGCAGATGGAGGAAAAAGACACATCAACTCAGATCAGTGTCTAAGCTTTATGATATTTACAAAAAGCTACTTATATACTCTACATTTGTTTGGCTATCAGTGTGTTTATATGAACAGTGTGTGTTTGTGTGTGTGTTTGTGTATATATAGTGCACCATTTTATAGTTTATATGTTCCACTTTATGAACCTAATACAATCCTTTGCCTTTATACTAGTGCACACTGACTGGGTATTCACGTCAGGCCGACTTCTTTTCCAGATATAGAAACTTTCCTTTTATAAGGTCAACATTCATGGTTGTTTGGCTCCATAATCTACCATAAAGCCCAAGCCAAAGTCCACTTCTGAAAATGGCTCATTAAGATTTTGATCAATCTTGTGCTTTCGGTGAGACAGACGTAGGAAATGCCATCAGAAAATTGCATTTCCCAATGACATTAGGCGCCCAGTTGACCATCCAATTCCATGTGTTTCTATTGAGATGTTAAGATCTGATATCATTTGGGTCAGAAAACCTGCTTTTTTTCTCTAAGTGAGGCAATTAAATTTGCTTGATGGTCTCTGAGAGCACTTAGCTTAAGAGAATACACGTTTAAATCAAAAAGCTTTCAATCATCTCAAATCATATTTGGGAGAAATCTGCCCCCAAGTCTAGTGTCACATGCAATGCAATTGGGCATGTGACAGACTCGTGCTGAGATAGGCGATGTTGGGAAAGGTTATTGTGCATGTCTCTGTGAGCTGTGCATTGGCTGCGACATGTTGTTTGTCGGCATTACGGCGTAACTTCATATCAAAGACAGGGCTGGATAAGAGAGGTTAACCTGAACTGAGGAGAGGCCTGCCAAATTGAACCAGACTTTATCAAACAACATAAAAGAGAAATATTTGTAGACTGCTGAATTTATTACACTTTCTCTGTCACACTGAGCTCAAATATGGCAGTTGCTATCTTAGACTGACAAAGACTGTTTGGAAGTTGTACACAATCGTCCCTCCACATGAGATGAAATTAGCTTTTGTTAACTAAAAATGATTTGTTGTCTCTCCTCCTGCTCTGTCTCCCCCCTCCCCCTCTCTCCTCCCCTTTCAACCCAACTGGGTCGATGCACATGGCCGCCCACCCAGAGCCTGGTTCTGCTCGAGGTTTTTACCTGTTAAAAGGGAGTTTTTCCTCGCCACTGTCGCCAAGTGCTGCTCATGGTGGGAACTGTTGGGTCTCTGTAAATAATATTTTAAAGATTATGGTCTAGACCTACTCTATGTGAAAAGTGTCTTGAGATAACTTTTGTTATGATTTGGCGCTATACAAATAAAATTGACTTGACTTGACTTAACATCGCAAGACTTGCTATGTATGGAAGCAAAAATGGCCATAAAGATTGCATCACAACTGAATACTTGATTGTGAAATATAATTACTACTGAATACTTAATGTTTAAATTTAAATAGCGCAGAAAAATTTTACCTTGAAAATGTGTGTGTTCTATATTTCTTTCTGGTCCATTTCAAGTTGTGTTATTATGAAATCAAAAAAACATTGATACGATATTCAAAACCATAATCAAATTACTCACTCAATAAACACAACTTAATTCCAGATTTGAAATTCAGATCTGAACATCTGATACCAAGGATAAGCAATCGAACCTGAATGGAAGTGATCAGACGTCACATTTATTTCACCTCCACCCATCCCTACTGTACCTCACCCACAGTGTTCTATCAGGAACAGGATGGGGAAGAAATGAATAAAGTAGACCTTAACTGCATTCTTTGGAAATGTAAACAAAGGGGACACAGGATTAGAACTTGGAAAATTAATTTTTCATTTCACTTTGTCAGACAAACACACTTAATCCATTCCTTACCCTTTTGCTCATCTATTTTTGATTTAGAATGGCAGGTCATACAAGTTTGGATCATATGGCCAGAAGTGGGATTTATTCTTTGTAGGCTCAATTGTTTATTCTTGGTGTCCTGGCTGTTACTGTATTCACTTTAATTTGAATATATTTTTTGAATACTGGATTTGTCAACCCTATTGACCCCTATTGACTACAAAAGAGAGAGGGATTCAGACCACATAAATTAAGGTAGATGTTGAGGTAAAATATATCAGTGCTTTAAATTCAGTGCCTTTTAAATTTCAACATTAAGTATTCATTAGTCATTAAATTTCCCAATTAGGTAGTCAGTTGCTTCAAAGATTCTGATCTTTATGGCCATTATTTGCTTTCAAACCTCCATTGTGCCAGCACTATACCAAAAATAGATTAGCTTTTTGTGTTAAATGTTATATTAAATAAAGGTAACATATAAAGTAGTTTACTGAGTGAAGGTAAAAAATAAACAAAATGACCATCTGGCAAGTCTGAAATCAAATACTTCATTCTCTGTAACTACCTGTTCACTGGCGTACCATCCTGTTCTATTTTACGACAGCTAATTAGGCAAGTTTTATAACCAGGTTTACTTAACTCTGTCATGCAAGGATAAATTATCATTTTGAACTTCTTCACTTAATCATTTTAATTACCACAGGCAATTTATCAGGCTGTCTTCAGGCTATGAATAATTGGAAAGATTATTAGATGAGAGTATAAACTGTATGTATCTGGATATACTGTATTTATGGAAGAATATATGGCATATTTTGAGGAGACTGAAGGAAATAGGGTATATGAGCTTTTACTACAATTCACATTACAGCCCATCATGGTATAGTGGATAACTTCACAGTCATGTTTGTTAGATTCAACCATTTTCATGTTATTCATAGTCTGGCCTACCTTACAGAGATAATCAGCCATAGACAGAAGGCTTGCTATTATCCAGGTTTACATATTTTAATGCTTGTGTGCATCGGGAGTGTGTTTGGGAGGGGCTGGCCCTTTGCTTACTTTGTCCTGACATTCATTCCCACACTATATCAGCAGTGAAACAGGGATGCATCACACGCCCCCTCCACATAGATCAAAGAGGGGTGTGCTACGCTGCTGTGGGCTTACTTGAGAGACTACCAACATGAAAATACCACATCCCAGTTCTCAGTGGGGGGGCCAGTCTGTAATTGTGTCTCGTCAGACCTCCAAAGTCCCTCTCACAGCTTCGTACCTGACATTTCCCTCCAATGAATTTATTTTTCATTCTTTGGTATTTTGGCAGCAGTGCCACTTGTGACCAAATGTGGCTCTTTCCTCCCACCATGTGTACTGTGAAAGCCAATGATGAAAGTGTGTAAAAAATTTGACTTTCTTTTATTTGAAAAGAGAGCGTTACCCCATCAAGAAAAGATCACATAGAGCAATTGATGAACAAGAAAATGCACCAGTGTTGTATCAGTTTATGATTCCTTGGCCTATATGCGCAGCACTGTAAAACATTTAGCAAGAACAAAAAAATGCCTGGGAATTCTGAACACTCCTGTATAAAAGAGAAAATATCAGTGATCCATCTACAGGATCAAACCTACCATGAAGCCATTTTGTGTGATCAACCAAAACCAACCATCTATGTGGCATTTTATAGTAAAAATCACTACTGCGGATGCACGCTTCAGATGCATCAAATTGCATTAAATGTGACACAGTTATATAATGAAGGGCTCTAACCACTATAATGCATTATCAGTTTTTAATCAGTTTTTTAGAGAGGCACGGGATGCAGGCAGTGATGCATAAGGCACACTGTTTTTGGTTTTACCACATTTCACCAAGAAATTCCTGGAATTATTGAATTTTATTAATTTCACATATTTTCCCGCTGACTCTGCTTTTGTCCTGGGGAGGGTGCAGACAGACTGTGCCAACTCTATGGCACAAAATGTCACTAGCTGCTTGTTTTCACCCGCCAGCACTGAGCTCCGCTAACAGGCCATAACAGACGGAGCCCGTGCTATCCCCTCTCTCCCGCCCTCCACAGTGTTGACAACCTGACCAGCCGAGGATTTTGTATTTTGAATCAAGGATGCTTTATTATATATTTTGAAATCATAAACTGCCACTTCTGCATGTTGTAGCCTGACATATTCACTACGTGTTACTAACTTACCGGTCAGGGAACTATTTAGTGATAATGACTACAAAATAAAGGAATCCGCTGCACCAGACAGGTAAAGTCGTGAAGAGAATTCTCAGCAGCTGTAGGTGACAACTTTTATTTCTTCTAATTGCTGCAGTACAAATTCAAGTAGTAGGCCTACTAAGTGCCCAAGTTAATCAGTCTCATCTCTATCCATTTTTGCAGCAACCAAAAATGACACTAACTAATATACATAAAGAGAAAGTGTATGTCCCTGACTGTGTCAACTCAATACGTTCAGCACAAACCCAAACTGTAGGTAATGTTACTGTTCAGTGCTGCACCTCTGACTTGCTGTAGTACTCCTTGAAATCTCCCCGTGCTAACATGCGGTATGTTGCTGAGAGGACTGAAGATTAGCATATGACATGACAGATTACATTAAATCATGTCTGCGCCTGTACTTTATGACATTAGCCTCTTAGCCCAGGCATAAAAATGCATGCAAATGCTCTCCCCAAACCCTCTTATTTAAATCTGCTGCATGACATGGCACCTTTGATATGATTATTAGTCATCTAAGCGACTTGACTTCACCCTCATCAGATAGGGGATGTCAGCGAAGGTGAGAAATGATGGCCACTTTGAACACGAACCTTGACAAGCCGCAGCGAAACACCGAAAAGCAGACGACTGGCTGAACTGTGTTATTTAACAAAGGACGTGTACACGAGGAGGCTTTCCTTACTCTGCCGTGCTCGCGTGTATTCATTGCGCGGCCTCGCCATCTCCTCGCATATAATAAGGAGAAAGTTGTGGTTGTTCTTTTCATGCTGTCCAACTCATTAGTAACAGAAGTCAGTCGGTCTCAGTCAGAACTGCTGCCCAGATGGCTCCCCAAGCTGCCCCGTGTAAAAAGTGAATCATCATAATCACACATAATCTGCTGTTTAATACATGCCTTTTGCTTACATTTTTTGAATTTTACACTACAGTAATACATAAATCAAGCTCTTCCTTTTTTTAGATCCACAAGTGACACACAGACTGTGAGTTACCACGCAGCGATCTTGATATTTCAACCTCATTCCATTTGTCAGTCACATCCAGTGTTTGCATATAGCGATACCCACAGCCCCCTACTCTTTGGGGAGGTGGGGATTGTAGATACTTCTCTCCAATTATTCCCAGTGTCATCGGAGAAGCCCCCAACACCACCCGTGTGTCTTGTCTGTGCTCTCTGGTCTTTAATCTTAATTATAAAGCTATCATTGCAGCATGAACCCTGGGCTGCCAACAGTGGAGCCCTGGGCTCATCTGCTGTGAATCAATCAAACTAAGTTCTGCACTGGAGGACTTTTTCCCTTTTTTCAATCAGGTCATTTTGATTCTCCCTTATCTCATTTTCATAATTATGCTTGTCCCCCTCTCTAATGGAGTGAAAATTTTCAACCTCCCGAAGCTTTACATGGTCAAGTCTGAATATTTAAACTGTGCTGCAACCTTGAACGTCTGACCTTGCTTTAGAACTTTGTGACAATAACTGTTTGTATTTTTTTCAGTAGCCGGCAGAGCGTCAGGGAATAATCCAGAAGATCAGAATGTGTTCCCCGCAGTGCCTGTTAATAGAGCCTTGTTAATAGTGGAGGATGAGACAAGAACAAAATAACTTGAGCAGTTTATTGTTTATGAGAAGGTGTCAGATATGGAGTTATGTGTCTGTGAAACGCCCTCATTCACACTCAAATTGTCAGCTTCTGCTGTAAATCAAGGCAGTGAAATTGGATGACAGAGAAAAAGTTGGCAGCAGCCAGTGACAAATTCTGCCTATCTCAGACGCAGCTGACATTTTAAAGCTGTGATCAAGTGGAATGATCAAAGGCATTCAGTACTCCATTGAAAAGTGTACAGTTTTTGTGTGTGCGTGTGTGTGTGTGTTAGTAGATCAAGTCAAACTGAAATTAAATTCAATCTTTCAGTATGTTTGTGTTTGTTTTGACTTGTGCATTTATTTGGTGGAAACTGCTTCATTCATTCTTTCATTCATTTTTCTGCAGTGATGCAGAATTAACTGGGTGATTTCTAGTATATTTTGAGTTCATGGTAAACATTTAGAGTGGGACACCGATCTGTTCGTTTTCACAATGTAGCGTGCATTTTTCTGTATCAGCACCACCAGTCATCCTCCGCTCTCCAGTCTTAATTCGTGAAAGATACGATATCCAAATATAGAGCCACAGTTGAACAGATAGCCAGTGAACTTAAGAACTTTAAGCCTACAGTGGAGAAACCCAAAATGAAATCCTGCACAAAGACAACCTGTAAGTCACATCATTCATCATTAGAGATGATGGAAACAGATCAAAGAGTAGATGAATTGAGCTTTTCAGCTTTCAACAGGCGCTGCAGGTGCGGTATTGCTTCCCACTGTCCATGCCACCCAGCTGCAGCACAAAGAGAAAAGAGCCTGACAAGTGAGCATATGACAGAGAAGATTATGTTGAGCTCACAGGTCACTTTTTCTTTAATGCGCAAACCCTCCAAAATACCTTTTATTGCCATCTGGGAGAAAGCGAAAGCCTTAGTTTAATGCGATAGAACGGAGGTCCTCATTGGTTTTAAAATATGCAAAGAAGTACATGCTAACATTAACCACTGCCTACATTATTTATCCTCCTGAAAAGTGTTTTATCAGCACTAGGCCTGCTTTACTTTACTTTTAAATATTCAAATTAGAGCGGAACTAAAATACCTGCCATGCGAGAAAATGCCTCTTTTACACAGGATTTTGAAATTGAGCTCACAATTCTCACATGTTTGGTTTAATATGGCTTGGTTTATTGCAAATTCTGTGGAGCTGCATTTTTTTTTTTTTTTAAAGGAATTGCCGAAGGCTAACCCTCCCACACTCATCAATGTATTTTTTCTATGTGGCTGAAATGCAGTCAAGAACTGGTTGAATTCTGCTCAAAAAGAAAACTATCTCCAGTGTTCATTTTTCGCATCATAATAACATGAAACCAAACAGGTCTGCCACACGGTTATACTGAAATATGTGAAGTCCAAGATTACTGCGTGATGAAAGGACTGTATTTCATAAATTCCATTCCACTTTGAGCAATAACTTCAAATCCACTTCAGAACGTTTGTGAGACTTGAGAGTGAAACTTGAAAATGCACTAAAAGCCCGGTATCATAGTGCGTGAGAGTGGCTCTTAAACAAAATATGTTTTTCCCAGTCACACTATAAGGTCATAAACTAACTGATTAATGTCTCACAAGTTACTTTGTGTCCATTTCTATGTCTTTAGCGGTCGAGTCTTTCCCTGATGTGGACTTTATTTACATGGCAGGGGGTTTTAGAGGGAGAGGGAAAAGCTTTTACTGTGGTTTACATTGGCCATGTATCATTGGGCTTACTAAAAACTAAAGAGCTGTTCCTAGCTTTTTAGCACTCTATCTCAATCGTCCCCCGCTCTTTATTCCCTAACACCCATCACAAATTTGGTCTGGTATGTGACTGCTAATTTATCCTTTCAATGTATGATATCCTGTCATCTCCTCATTTGTCCCTGAGTGTTTCTAATCTGAGATAATCCCAGTCAAATCCTTTGATTGTGTATTTGGACCTGATCCATCTCTAAAGAAGCAATTTAATGGGCTTCATGGCACTTGGTGTAAAGTCATTTATCTAGTGGATTGGATGTGAATGCTTGTTTTAATAAGTGCTCTTCATGAATAGTAGGAGACGTGCCATTTAATTAGGCAGAGTGTAGACCTGTCCCATCCCAACAACTTCTCTCAAGGTTTTTTTTGTTTGGAGCCAAGTGTTTTGTTAGAGGTGTGGAACTCTTCAGATTTTGCATCTGTAAAATCTGTGTTGTGGTTATGGAGAAGCACATACACTTACTACTGCAGGCTGTGAGACTCACCGTTTCCATTTGAGTTTATAGACTCACTGTTGAATCCATTCCTTAAAATTTTGCTCTTGTGTTTTTGGTTTTGGAAAGGTTAAAAAGAGGATACCACCTTTTAATCCACATACTATTTTATGGCTTTCTCTCAACCAATGGATATTTGTTCTAATATTAATATTTGAACTCATTTGTCTTCACATTTTGGATTTATTTACCCTTTTATTGTTTTACTATAAAGCTTAGTGCTTTATAAATAAAGTGGTATTATTATTATTAATAAGCAGCCAACCATTGAGAAAAGTGTAACACTACTGTCTGATTTTGTTAATCTTAAAATGCTTTGTTTAATGATAAAAGACATGGTGCCACTGCGCAATGTCGAAAATGACCCAACATATAAGCATTTGACACTGCAGGAATAATTATATGAATTGTATTTAAATAGATTTTCTTTAGATCATTTTAAGCTTAAAGAAATCTTTAACAGAAACAGTGACCTGATTTATATTGTGAATGTCGACTGATAACATTTTCTATTTTTCCACATGAAGACAGGAAACTGTTCTAGGAGGCCTGAAAAACAAATAAATGCCACAACTGTTACTGGGGAACTTTCCATTGATATTTGTCAATATGCAGAATGATGGGGAAATTCTTAAATCTCTTAGTAATTTCCCAGCAGTGAGTGTACATGATGGTTTGTTGCGACAGTAATCCATTACATGCTCCTGCCTAATTATGAAATCTTGCCAACCTAGTACTCTTTTACCATAAACAAAAGAATGCATGTGGCTGAAATGGAAAAGAATCTACCTTTGTGGTGTACTACAGTAACTTTATCACTCACAACAGCGATTTATAGACAGTCTTCACAAAGAACAAAGTTCACCGGAAAACTATTCTTTCTTTTTTTTCCCTTCTTTTTTTATTTTTTTTTTCATGTGGCTTCCTGTCCTGACGTGCAGCCAGTCTGCGTCTGTGATTGGCTGCTCATTTGCACAACTTCCTCAAAAACAAAAACAAAGACCGTGCAGCTGACAGGGAGTGCAGTAATAGGAAGTGCAGATAAACAGCACTAAACTTCAGTTTTGACACGCTGATTTGTCTCCAAATGTTCATACAACCCCGCCAGCGAGAGAAAACAGAGGAATGTTAACAGGAAGTGGCGGCAACTGCTGGTATCTGGAAGTGCTCAGAAGTGAGTGGAAGAAGTCGTCCCTGAGCTACAACAAAGAGTGAAATATGGGCAGTGAGTACCAGCCCCTGTCTGCAGCCGAGTCATGCAGAGGTTTGTTCATCGGTATGTTTGCTGTTTTAAGTTTTTTTTTCCATTTCACAAAGAACATATATTGTAATAAAAAATGTTTTTATACATTAATGGTAGATACTAATTACTATTATTGTTTTGTTTTTTAATCTGGTAACGTCTACTCTCTCTGTCTCCACACTGAGACCAGGCCAGTATCTTTCAAGCATCTCAGAACCCCTCCTGGGTATTATAATGAAGGTTTAACTAGGACTGAAACCCCTCCCACCTCACAGCAAAACTCTCTCTTTCAGCGAGGAGAGAGACATTCGGCTGCAAAGTAGAAATGATGATGTAGTGTAGTTTGTAATTTGAGAAAGTGGTAAAATTTGAAACGCAGAACATACAGGCTTTATGTGTATAATCACATAATATTGGTAATTAAGTTATTTAGGTTATATATGCAGAAATTAATAAGTAGCTATCTTAAATAGCTTAATTAATACTATTTAACAATAATCAATTTACATAAGTAAATAATGGCAAACCAGCAGTGTTCCCATCTCAGCAACACTATGCGTTAAAGGGGAACTCCACTGATTTTGCACATCATGTTCAGTTTACTTGTCACATAGAGTGCTCCTCGGCCTGTGAAAACACTTAGCCTGTGTGATATCTTCTGTGGCCCTGCAACGAGCTCTATGAGGTCTGAAAAATAATCCCGGTGGTCTAATTAAAGATGGTATTGAGTTGCATTGTTGGAAATGAAAAGATCCAGGCCTCTTTTGACCACTCTTTTTAAACCGGTCTCCCACAAGTCTCCCAGCTGAAGTGTAGCACTGAATTGGAGTGCCCCTTTAGCTCATGTGCCCTTACAGTTGGAGAAAGTATTAGTTATTTCTGTACTGTGACTTAGTTTTGTAAAATACACTGTAACAATATGAACATATCTCTCAAATGTGAGAGGCCCATCATCGTCCGTTTTTAAAAAACAGATAACCAGCCAACTATTTGCATGGATGAAGCTTGTGGAAATGAACGAATCTGCACATTATCTGATGTTCCATATCGATTCACCCCTCATTTGTAATCGTTGGAGACGATGTCATGTTTTCTGCAGATATCATGTGCTCTTTTCTGCAAGGTCAGTCACAAAAATATTAATTTCTTTTACCATAACAGTATCTAAATAAACTCTGAGATGCTTTATAAATACAGGCCCAAGTCCGGTATGAAATGCGTCGTCATACATAGATTACTATGTAATTACTAGTACTGTAGGTGTGTCATTTAAAGTAACCGGCTGTAAATGTGAAAAATATTGGTAATCCACCTTCGAGCCATTATCCCCTACTTGTTTTTCACTTGTTTCTTTCATATCAGTTAAATTAGCGAGATATGCAGTGGATAAAGAGAAACTGACCAGTTAGACAAGGATTTTGAAGCTGTGAGTGGGTTTTGGATCATGGAGAAGGTGCACATCAGCACCAGGCTTATATACTTTATACTTTTAGTTTACTCTACAGTCTCACTTTGTGACTGGAATCGCATTATAGTTCAAATAAAATAACCGAAAATTCACATTGGTCAGGAGAACACTAATCCCTGCTTCCATCTAGAGGTGCTCTAGGCCTACGCTTGGAAATAACGACGGCCGTGGTGTTAACTTACCCCCAACCCCCACGCAGCTCCACCCCCCCATAGTAGCCAGATGGCTGTCGCCCAGACCATGCTGATTTCCCATCATTCTTTGTTAATGAGGTCGTTAGCAATGCAACGGACAATTAAATTATCTCAATCTGGCATTTTCCTCATTTGTTTACTGTATAGTGTACTGTAGAGTGTTTCAACTCATCATATAAAACTGCTCAGCTGAGATTATGGCTTCTATCCTTCTGCTTATGATTCATGTGGGTGATACTAAAGCATCACTGACAGGGGGCCACCACTGAAGCCATTTTCAGACAGTCAAGGAGTAGAAACGGAGCTCTTGAAAGAGTTTGTGTTGGTACATTCTCCTCTGTGATACTGGGAGATCAGCGTTTCCAACTGACAAAGGTTGTTTTAGTACATCATCACTCTGTATGGAAACAGCACAGCCCGGAGCTGCTGCTGCTGCTGCTGCACAGAGGAAGTTTTGGTAGCTGCTGAAACGTGTGGAGAGGGTGACTTCAGCCAGTTAGTCGAGCACTCACCTTCATGTGAAACGCCGCCGAACACTGACACCGCTGACAGTTAATTATGGGAGTCACAGATCACGCAGACGTGTCAGCTCAGCTACGATTGACGCGCCGCATGTTTACATCTCTGTTGTAATGTTGTTTTCTAGTTATTTTCTCAGCAGTGCATCTGTTATTTAGCTCCAGAAGTGCCTCGGGGCTTGCCATAATGATCGTAAAAGCAGTACAGATTCGGAGGAATGAAATGTTAAAAAGGACTTGTGGGTATAATTGGTGAACCTGCCATCACAGTAACTTTTGGAAATATTTTCGGTCAGGCTGTTGAAACACACAGACTGCCTGTTAGCTCCACTGTCATACTCTATAGGTATGTCTCTGCATGGCTGCATTATTTTCGGCAAACTCTTCTACACATATGAAGTTATTTTGAGTGAAAACCAACTAAACCTGATATATTGAGCCTGACAGGCAGACAGAAAGGAAGCAAACATATGAATTTTGACACAC
The DNA here is from genome assembly GCA_031216445.1 of Lateolabrax maculatus. Taxonomy (NCBI): domain Eukaryota; kingdom Metazoa; phylum Chordata; class Actinopteri; order Acropomatiformes; family Lateolabracidae; genus Lateolabrax; species Lateolabrax maculatus. Next base: position 23,279,087 of record CM062196.1, on the reverse strand, counting down.
AGTGGTATTTGGAAAGCGCCTCACTGGAAGAATTTCCATTAGCAGGCCAGGTGGTTGGTGTCAGTAACAGGGAGGTAAAGGAAGTGGCAGGCAGACACCACACATTTCTTTACAAATCACAGATTTTTGACTTGACCAAACTGGGTGTTTAGGAAAAAAAAAAAAAAAAAAGTTTATCAGGCTTTTCTATTTCACAGCTTGTCCCAGAGATATAAATGCAAGGTGATATATGTGCCTTGTCAGTAGTAAAATCTGCTTACACAGAATCTGATGGGTTACATTAAAAAACCCCACCCTTTGATTAAAAGATTTTTCATCTGAAGATAGATTTTCACCTCAAGCAATGCGGTTCAACGAGAGGCCCAAAAGAGACAGGAGCTTCTGAGGCAGCAGTTTATCCCCCGTTCAGGCGAGCGCACGGATGACAGCCAGCCCTCACTGCTGTCTCCCAATGTTTTCATGGAATGAAACCAACAAATCTGGCTTCTAGCTACTGTCCAATATTTAGCTTCAAAAACCCCCTCGCCGACTGAGATGTTGGTGAAGTTTGCCGGTTAAATCAGAGACGCCGGTTGCAGCACAAAGGAGCATAAAACTGTGAATGGATCTCGTGGCTAATCGCGGCCCTCGGCTGGGACTACATGCCTGGCAACTAGCGCATGATATATTCAACTGCTCACCTTTTTATGTCCACTCCTAATTGAACCGGGACAGATCATTTTCTTGCAAGATATTGGGCGTCGTTTCAGCTGTGAGTTCAAAGCAGCTGTCGTAAGTTGTCGAGGCAGCAAACAATGTGTCGCCGTTAACAATTAACAACTCCAGATCCTTCTTTTCACCCTGCTGCCAAACAAAGTCCTACATCAGGCCAGGCTTTGGCACATTTTGTAAACTAATTTAGGGAAATTATGAAATCCCCACTAAAAAAAATAGGTGAGAAATCTTGAAATTATAGAAGTCATGTTAGCGTCAGTGTACATATATTTGCCTATCTTTGTGTGTTAGTACCCTTTCTCTTGTCCAGTGCATGCTGGGATACACTTTAGCCCCACACAACCCTGAATGGTATAAGTCTGACATTTGCATTCTAAAAAAAACAAAAAAGGGTAACCTCACCACGCTCTGACTGGGTTAAATATGAAGATGAAGGGCAGAGTCGGTGTCACTTTCCTTTAAACACACCTCTGCACTGTTGTGTTTATTGTCTTGTCAGGAATGTCAACCTGCTACAATTACTTTTTAGACTCACTTTGCCGCACTCCCACTGGGAACACAATAAAGCTCTAATGCTCGAGGGAGCTGTACAGTGCGTGTTGAATGCTCCAATAGGAAATAAGTTGCACTAAAAGTGGGAATGTTTGCAGATTCTCTCTTTAAATAAAATAAAATGATTTAGAATGACCAACGTCCTGACCAACAATTAATCTTTGATGCCACTTGAATTCAGTGCTAAACCATTCCTAACCTCTATCTTCTCCTCTTCTTCTACAGAGATGTCAGAGTGCTTTATATGCAGGGATGTTGAACTTAAAGCCAGTGACCCACTGAGGAATTTCTGTGACTGCAAGAATTTACTTGCCCATCACGTGTGTCTGTCCTCATGGATCCAGAAGGTAAGACAGCCTTTCTATGCTGGGAACCTTGATATTTTGAATTTCAGTCCATCTGTTTTTCCTCATCAGCCATTTGCCAGAATGTGAAAGGAGAAAATGTCTGCACTGGATTTGTAACAGTGAATAAATGTGTTTGCCATGTTAGCAGTCCTTATTGAGACAAAACGTTGCTGTTTGCCTCAAGGTAATGAGCTACCTTTCAAATAGCAATACCAATTAGTTTTAATGAGGGTTGCTAACAATGATAACACGTCATCATTATACAGTTGAAACACAGAGGCTGAAACAGTGAGAAGGGCCTCATAATGGACTGGCAGGAATCCAGGAAGCTATCATGCACCTGACACCTGTCACCTACAGCAAAATGGCTCATTAACATCTGTAGCAGTCCTTGAACCAGTAGTTGTATTGATGGTGCGGCCACTGACGTTATGTTTTTGCAGTGCACCTCCCAGAAGATCACTTTACACTCTTCTTAGTTGATGAAATGTAAGTGTATGTGTTTCTGTAGGTGGCATACATTTCACTTCCTGTTCAGTCATGGTGCTTATTACTGCTCATGCTAATTACTCTTCCTCCATTAATTCCCAGCCAACTGCTGCTGCTCCTGCTGCCAGGATTGTAAAAATGTATAATTGCTTATGTATAAGTATTATCCCAGAAGTAAAAACGTAAGAAAAATGAAGAGGTGTGTTGATGTGGAAATTGAAATTTAACGGGAGATTTTTACACCTCAGCTGCTATTTGTCATATAACTTATACACCTCCTCTGTATGCAAATTAGTTTTTATGTCATATGACATGAAAATTACTTTGGGAGCTTGTTAGGTTGCATGGATAATGACATACTGGTACACATACATACATTTATATATATATATATATATATATATATATATATACATATACATATATAAAATATAATCACTATTTAACTTCCTTAAAAAGTATCATAATAATCACATTATGATGAGATCACCCAACTTTGCAGTTCCCCTCAGTTCTACTGATCTTTTTAGCCCCTTTTAGCTCATTCTCTTAGTTTTGCACCCCCAACATTACTGTTTTGGTTCATCACTGCTATCAACCCTGTTTCAAGCGGGCAACTATTATCAGCAAAAAAGCTTGGATAAACCCACTGTAAACTTTGAACACCAAAAGGCAGACAGACAAAGTAAGCGACTAGCTGTTGAACATACTGCCAGGAGTTGGTCGACATTGAGTCCAATACTTATTTCACTACTTGTAAATTTGTTATTCCTTCTTCCAAGTTGTTCAAAAAGGTTTTTGGAGTCATTGCCCCTTGGCTTCTTAGCATAGTGAAAGAGTTTCTTCTAGAACCAAAGAGCAGATAAACGGAAAATGAATTCAATCTGTGTCACTTATGCACTTTCAGACTGCACAATATCTGCACTTGCGTTTTTTTCTCCAAATGCCTGCTCCCATATGAGGTACACAGAGTGCAACTCCAAATGATAACATCTAGATTTAATTCTGAACCAGAATATACTGAATCTGTAAGTCGCTATTCACACAACATTCAACAGCAAACGCACATGTGCCGTCCACTCCTGTGAGCTTTGGGTCTCTTTGGATACTCCACAAGTGGTAGACAACATGTTATAGAAGACCTTTCATCTGCACCACCCAGCTGTCAGAGTGAAGAGCCACTTCCATTAAGTGTGTGTCTTCCCACTATACAATTATATACAGACACACAAGCTTGGGCTCATGAAGCAGACAAGTGCACACACACACACACACAGAACCCCACTCTCTGCTGAGAGTGTGTGCAGATGCTACAAGACTACTTTAGTTTTTTGTGTGTGAGAGAAGCAGACACAGAAAGAGAGAGAGGGAGGGAGAGAGAAAGAGAGTGTGTGCAACCTTTTAGAGTGCTCAGGGTAGGGAGCCCCTTTCCCTTTTTACGGAACAGAAATCAGCAATTGACCTGTCACTTTTGCTCTGATAGCCATCTCTGGAAAGCAGGTCATGCACATATGTCTAAAGTGCCTCTTAACCGCATTTTATGAAGCCAGAAAATGTAATCCAATAATGATTTGACTTGCGAGAGGGAGGGAGGGAGGGAGGTAGAGAGAGAGAGAGAGAGAGAGAGAGCTGGGAGTGATAGCATGCACCGTTACAACTCCTAAAAGCAGCTTGGATGCTGCAATCCCCCCCCACCCCCCGCCCTCCAAAAAAATAAAAAATCCACGTCCTTATTTAATTTCACCCACAACAGTATCACACAGATGTTGTCACTGTACAGCGGGCAGGCTGAATTCAAACACACCAAAACGGCGCTGGCGTTCATTTCCACAACTGTTGATACATACTTCAGCGTGTTTGTGGCAGAGGACTATCTGAATGATTATCATCTGCACTGAGGCAAACCATACGCTATCTTTTTTTAGACTGCCTCATTTGTGCCCCCCCACCCTCTCCTTCCCAGGTTCCCAAAGACAAATAGCATGGCACAAAACTAATTAGTAACCAGGAACTAGTTAGGAGATGCCCTTTGAAAAACATGTCCTGAGGCAAGATTTAAATATAGGGACAGAGTCAGTGACTGAGTGTGCCTAGGAGATCCCGGCCTCCAGGCGCGGCAGCACTTTGACCCCTGACCCTCATTATAGGGAGTGCATTCCTAGAGGGGTGAAACCCCTCGCAGCACAAAGTACAAGGGCATGGGAGGACTGTATAGCTTGTACCGCACCAGGCGAGTGTGGCCTGGTGTGTCTCACTGCCCAGCCCAGCGACGGCTTGAGAATACACAGAGCAGGGATGCAGGCTTTTGGAAAGTAATGGCATACGCTCGCTATCCCGACAGATAAATATGTTTTTCATTTTTATACATCTGGTTTCACTCTATTGAAGTTAATGGGAATGGTATTCTGCAAAAAAAGAAAAAGAAATGCTCTTCAGAATTTGTAATCCCATCCATCTGAAATAAAATACATGGTAGTTCAGGGTGAAAAAAAAAAGTGAGAAGAGAGGTTTTGAAAATGCTAACAACTTGTTAGCTAAATATAGCATTGATTCAGTGGAGAGTGAAGCCTTGACCAAAGTGTGAACAGATGAAGAAGATAATGAGAAGATGAGTTTACATGCTGACATGTATTAGATCAGTTTTTTCATGTGTGATTTAAGTGTTTGTGTGTGTCAGCAAGCATGCCCTTGACTGTGAGTGTACATGCCTATATTTCCCTGTAATTGCGAGTGGTGTGAATAGTGAGTTAAGCCCCACCCCACCCCTTGTGTCTCTCTCTCTCTCGCTCTCTCTCTCTCTCTCTCTCTCTCATGGGTTGATAATTCTCATCACTGCAAACAGACTTGGTTTACATTCATTAGCCAAACACTCGCAGCAATCAGGCCACAGTGCCAGGGGCAATGGTCCTCTTTGTAAAATCACATTGCCTAATAGCAGTGTTCTATAATTATATGCCATTAACATCTATCAAAATGTGCTCCTACATGCCATGCATATTAGCAGTGGATTTGGCAGTTTGTGTTTGTACAAATGCTTTTCGTGTTATTAGTATCTTCAGATAGTTAAAACCAGCTTGAAGATTATTGCCAACATGTTATTTTTGTTCCATGTGCAGTTATGTCACGAGGAGTGGTGCATTCAGTGCATGCATTAAAAACAACATCACGTTATATATGTCTAGCTGTACTGTAGATTACCAAACTACGGTGGCCTGGAGGTGCAAGACACAAACATTTTAAAATACACAATAATGTGAAATGTTGTGTATTCTGTTTTTTGGTTGTGTTTTGTGAAACATTGTGTTTTGCACCTCGGGGCCACTGTACTATACAGGTTTCTAGCACTGTAATTAAATTAACATTATTATGCATAATGAGAAAGATGCAATCACATTTTCCAAACAAACATAATTAGTTTATTGATCAAAACACAAACAAACGGTTTGTCATTCATGCATGTCATTCTGCACCAAGTACAGCTTTAGAACTTGTTTTGATGGTTCACTGTCACTAAATTGTGTTTAAAAATTGTTTTCTTACAGGGATGTGGGAGTGAAGACAGGCTGCGATGTATTATATGCAAAGCCAAGGTATGTGTTTTGTTTTAGTTTTTTTTTTTTTTTTTTTTTTGGGGGGGGGGTATTCAATGAGATATCCGATGATGTCTCATTCTTTTAATCTTACTGTGTGAAATGTAGGTAGCAAGCATTTAAACAAGCACCGTTTAAGTCATTAAACAGTGGCTGCATCTCACAAAACAGATTTAAACAGAGCAGATCCATAATACTAATGAGCAATCAGGTCTTTGTTTTGCTCTGTGATTTAGCTGATTTGCCAGCAGTTCTGTTGCTTATGAGCTGTAAGCTGTCTTTTATTCCTTATTATTGCAGCAGAACACTCGCTTCAGAAAAGGAGGGAGAAACATTACAATATTTGGCAGAGGATACAAGCCATGTAATGACAAAATCTGTATTCATTTCATGAGCAGAAATTAATCACGCTTTCCTGTGGTACATTCCTAATGCAAATTTTCCGTCAACACATTGTGTCTTGTGTTTGTGAGTTTATTCGTATGAAATGGTGGAGCTGATGTGTCATCACAGATGGGGTTGCATGCTGGATAAGGTGGCCACATTACTAACCATCTCAGATTGGGAAGTATGCTGTTGATGTGTTGTATGTATTCATGCTTGTGCCCTGGGTCAAAGCATCAAAAGCTGGCTACTGAGTGTTTTATTCATTGTTTGCTCTGCAGCAGCTGGGTGAGCATGTCTGGTCCTGTGTATGTATGGGAGGGATCCACTCAGTGGAACAAAATGTCACAGTAACTCTGACAACGACCTTTCAGGATTTTTTAGATATTTTAAACATGAAATCATGTGCACGCGCCGATTCACACACTGATGAAAGGTAAATGAAACATTCAGTCTGTGGGGAAGTCTCCACTGATCGTTGTTATTCATCCAGGAATTTGCGTTTGTATCCATTTGGGGACAAAGAGCAATTGGTCCCAACTGTGATGTTGTTTTCCTTTATAGGAGACAACATGTCTCTATAACATACAGCTGGAGTTTGTTACCAACAGGGTGATGATGAGTGGGTTTTTAGGGAACAGGTTTTAAAGTCGAACTGAACTTTCCGCTCTTATCCACTTTTGTCTGAGGAAATGTAAACTGTAATGATACAGCGGGTATTGTACATATATTTCAATTTTTCTGTCCGTTTCTTCGACATATTTGCAGAAACACCATTTAAGCTTCAAGCCAGTTGGGTGTTTCCAGTGGCAGCGGTTGACTGACATTTGAGAGCCAGGGTTGCTAGGAGACGTGCTCTTAACTTCCGTGGTGCGCTACCGACTGGAAAACATCTTAAATTATATATCCCACCAACGCTGATACAAGCCCTCGTAGCGTTGCTTATCAACTGTTAGCCATTGAAGACGCCTATCCCTTTACAACATTCAATACTTAACCCATCGTGCTTTTAAGTTTGCCTTCCACTAAGCCGGGATTATTAGCTTCTTAACCTAGCCGTCACCTGCTGAGTGATCGGCAGCTTCCACACACTCAATGTTGTGTTTGTCCTGCCCTACGTAAAGTAGAGGGGCTGGAAATCTGTAGCTGTCTCTCTTTCACGGGTCCAGTTGAGGCGACGGCAAATGACCAGAGTGTCAAAACTCACAGCACGAGCGGTCCTGTGACAGGACTCCTGTCACCTCGCCACTCTGCATGCTGCACTGTGATTTAAAGCACGACACAGAGTAACACAGCAACTTAGACTGAGCAATGGCCAACAACATCTGCCCCAGCTGGTGAACTTCCTGTGTGGCCGCCACATGTGGGATGATATTACAAACCCACACACACAGATATTGCACCAATCAGATGACGGTACCCACATCACCAAACATTAACACCCTAAATTACAACTTTGACCAAATAAATATAATCAATTATATATTTATACAGATTTCTTAGCAGAAAATATATTTAACCTGCACTATTGTACCACACCTAAAATTACCTTAAATGAATCTCTGCTGCAGTTTACTGATTTGCTGTACAAAATCCATCATATATCAAGAGAGGTTGTGGAAATACTAACATGAGCTGTCATGCTAACCAGCAGACTCTCACCTGACTGTAATAATTTTCATTTTTTCCTGTTTCCCTGACAGTATTTGGCTGCAGGCAAACACATTTTTTTAGGTGTTACAACCATCCCTGCTCTTCTTTTACCTAAGAGGGGACATTTCTTGCACTTTCGCAGCAACTCCAACTGACCGTTGCACTTCGTCTTCGCCCATTGTACCGATGGCACCGTCATTAATTATTAATGCCGAGCAGTAAATGTCTGAGAGACATCCTCCCACTGAGAGACCAAACGGCCATGAACAGGGGTTAGTGGCAGGACTGGTGAATGCTGCGAGTGGCAGCTGTGCCATTTAGAGAACAATTCTTGGGAAGTTCTACTATAGAGATATGAACTTTGCTACAGTAAGTTAATGCATCAGTATAATAACATTTTAATGTCTGCAGTAGAACAGCCATTTAATATTTGTCCACAAAGGGATGTATATGTGGATCAGCAATGACTGTAATGATGATAGCAATAATCATTTTGTCCTGCGCTGCTATCACTCTGTAATGCATTATTGCAATCACCCTTGGTTAACATTAAGAGGCTTTAGCCATTAAGACTTTGAACAAGCAGTGCTCATCATACAGTCTCCTATTCAATGTCCCAACCATTTAATTTCCTAGCTTTCGTTTCTTGTTGATGCTGCCTTTCTTCTTGCATGTTGTTTTCCCTTTTTGCGGCGGGGTCTCAAATGTGGGCCATTTGTATGAGTTATGCTAATTTGTTGGGGCAATGAATGCATTAATTTCATTAGCACATGGCCTCAAAGCAATAATTACCAGAGTAGGTGTGTCACAAGCAATCATGTTAAAATTTGCCAGTTAATTATTAAGATTTTGTTCTGAGGGACCTGGATTTGACACGAGTCGCCGAGGGAAAAAAAAAGGGAGAGGGAGAGAAGAGAAAGTTAATGCGTTCCAGTGGCCGAGGCTAGGTGCTTGTTGTTGAACACAGTGGGGGTGGCTGCGGCATTGTGGGCCTACTGGCACGATTTTTGCATGTTGACAGCTCACATTCTGGACTAATTACCACAAATAGCAGAGGGCTAGCTGGTGCCCGGTCAATCCAGGAGGGTGTAATTATAAAGAAAAGGAGGTCCAAAGCCACCTAATGGCTTCTGCTCTCTTTGATTGGAGTCCGGTGGAGAACACATTGGCGGGGAGTTGTGAAGGAGGAAGAGATTCGCACCTCCCTTCCTCGGCCCTGATTAGCCCTTGTCCGACACAGAGCTGGAGTCAGGAGGACAGACTGTGTGTGTAATGATCCACTCTTAATGAAAAATAGTAATTCTTGGTACCAGGGGGAGTTCCTCACCTGATAACTGTAGGAGCCATATTGGATATAATAGAGACTCTGGATCCTTTTTATGTCAGAGAATTTAATTTCGACAGTGTGGTGCCGCATGACTTTTACAGTACTTGTCTGGTAGTAAATTCAAGTTTAGGCTTTATAACAGTAGATAATGTTGTAAGTCAGACAATCAGTTTGGTTAGTTGTAGCATGCAAACAATATGGTAGCAAAAGGAAATGACAAGGTCAGCTAGTGTTTTGTAAGGGGAATTCTTGTTAGAATGATGTGTTTTCCATCACATTATTGCTTAAGGAATAAATGTGTTTAGTATTTATCAACCATAATATTACAAAATATAGGTTGTCGTGAGTGTCCTGAAACAAGTTGATGCACATAGTTCTGTTAACAAAGAATATAATTGTTTGTTGTATTTGTTTCTGAGAAAGTGTTTGCCACACAGTGAAATGTGTGGGGAGTTAGGGAGTAGGTGCAGGTGGCGCACCTTTTTAAACAGGGAAAAAAGGCATTATAAGAGAAGAACTAGAGAAAGACAAGGTCAAAAGGAACTTCTTTGGTGAGATCATGTGAATCCTGTTGATTGTTACAGTTATTGTAGTCGACAGTCTTAAATCAGTAGGCTTTTGGAGACTGCAGATATATTTTCAGTGATTTTAATCCACTGTGAGGCAAAAGCACTGTAATTTTTCTGAGTCTGAAATGTTGGTTATGTTGGCAAATTATAAGCTGCTTAAAGATATGAATACCCTTGGACATAACCAGTCAACTGTTGATACAAGTAGAAAGAATTCAGACTGTAATTGAAAACTAAAAACAAACATGCAGGGCATGTGAACCTTTTCTAGACAAGCTTTATATCTGCATTGGCCTCTCTGGTAAAGTGTATCATTTTCTACGACAGCCACTACATCATACATGTTGACAAGGATTGGACAAAATACAGTACTTAATACAAAAACACATTACGCAAATTAAAATTTAAACCAACAGTTGCAGAGTAATAACTTATCAATGCCATAATGGAATTCTTTTTGTCACTTAAAATGTTTCTACTTTTTTTGTTTCCCAGTTGTTTCCCAGTTAATCATAGAGTATCTTATAGCCAAACCTTAAAAGGAGTACAACATTAAGATTATTTAAATCTATTCTTTCCTGCAGGCTGTCGCCCTCTGCCGCAGTTAGAGGTCTACGGGAACAATGGCGCAGTTGTTCACTTTGTTTTAATCTCAAGAAAGCAAACTGTGAAGCCACTGGGTGTGAGGCTTTGTTCTGGTATATAAAAATGTAAGCAACATGCAGCTTGAATTTCTTACAGAATTTAATACGGAAATTACAGAAAATTATTGGAAAAGTAAATATGGGATTTATATTTTTCTATATGCTTTTCAAGCCATAATGGCAGAAATGTATAGAATAGTAGGGGTTTTGTAGCAGTTTCCTAAAAAAACATTTTTTTTTTACATTGCATCAGATGGTGTCACATATGGGAGGTTGTCCTGACACTGCCACAGTGGTCTTTTCTCTGATTGCATTTCACCATTTCAATCATGGAAACTGCCTTCCAAAAATTTGTGTAGATGTCACTGAATTGTATACTAAGTATACATATAGTATTTTTAATGTTACATTTTTAATAAATCATCTACAAAAAACAAAGAAAAAAAATTATTTTTTTTTTAGATGTTTTATTTAAAGTGGAACATTTTTGATGTTCCAACAAACATTGTTTGCAGACAACAAAAATAATGGTTGATAATTGAGTGCCCATTCTGTGATTTATGTCTTGGTTAAATGTATGGTATTGATGGTATGGTAATGGTATCCCAAATGGACTGGTTTTAAAAGGCAGCGGGCAATTAAAGTGAGTCTCTAGTCATGAAGTCAGTCTAGACAGAGCAGCACTAGGAAAGCTCAGTTTATACACTACCTTCATGTGATTTCAAATCTTCTGACACAATTCTGCACCGTTTCTCAACCTTCCCCGCCCCGTGTCTCTCAAGTGTCTCCTTAAAGGTGCTTGCATTTACGCTCCCCCACCCCCCTTTGAAAAAAAAAAATGTTAATCATCACTTGATTTTATATGGAAAGCAGATTATCCTTTGATTTTGATGAATGCAGCAGCTGCCAGACTCTTCATCTGACTAAAAGCAGGACATTCTGCCGAGGCCTCTCGTATGTCACTAAGCCTCTGTCAGGACAGTACTGTGACAGGAGATGACACATGAAAGGAATTCCTCCTCATGGCTTTCCCAGGACATTGGGACATGGCCTTGAGGTGGTAGTAGTGTGTGTGTGTGTGTGTGTGTGTGTTGCTTGGTAGTGAGCCACTTTAGTACAACAGTGGACACACGACAGCAACGGTGTTTGCTCTATATAGCCCTTCAAACCTTTTTTCTCTTTCTTTCCTTCTTTTTTTTCACAATATATTCATTTATTTTATTAACTGTAAGTACTTTTCTTTAAGTTGAACTGAACTTTGAATTCTCCCCAGTTTTTGCGTGAGAAAATATAAACTATAATTGTGTCTGACTCACATTTGAAGGCGTGGCCAGGAGACGCGGTGTCAGTTTGTGTGGTGCACTACTGCTGCTGACCGGAGGATGTCATACTGTATCTAATTCTACTAACGCTGATACAAAATGTTTTTTCACCTTTTCAACCCATCCCACACAGTGTTCAGTGTTAGCTATCAATCATCAATCAGTCTGTCCCTTTACAGAATTCAAAATTTGGAGGACATTTGGAAAGTGGAAACTAGTTAGCCTCGCTTGGTATAACGTTAGAACCGATTCCCACTAGACGATACCTTTTGTTCACATTACTTTAACACCTGCTGAGTCACTGGCAGCCCCCATACACGTCCCACATTACAGGAAGGAACGGGTCTAGCTAGCATTAACGGCCTCTTTCAAATTACCATTATACCTGCAACATCACACTGAACCAAAAATCTATGAAAATGTTCTTTTTAAAAGTTAAAACAAAAGGAAAAAAAGAAACAAAAAATGAAATGAACTTATTTATTCATTTTTTAAATTACAGTTTTGACCAATTATGTACACAAGTCCAAAACAAAACAAGCACCAAGGATATGTATTTTCTAACATGAATGATTTTTAATATCAGTTCAACTTCAAAACTGAATCCGTCTTTCCTTGCTGCAAATTGTGCTGGAATCCACAAACGTAAATGTAGCGTTGATATTTGGTACGAATTCCACACAAAATTTGGGCTGAAATTTGTGTTTGGTTTAGACTGAAGAGTCATAATGTCACCAGACACAAAAACAAAAACTACAGCATCTGGTTTGGTTGGATAAGGTTGCAAACAAGATTTCATTTACGTCATAGCAGGGTCAGTCTGTAGCCATTATTCCGAGAAAAGACTTGGACTCTTGGTAATTTCACCCTTTTTATTTAACCTCCACGCCCTCCTTCTCTTTCCTGCCATCCGTCCCCGAGCACAATTCATTTGAGTTCCTGTTCGGGAGGGTCCTGAGGCTGATTCAATTAAGTTTCCTTTAATTGGCTTTCAGGCATCCAAACTGAAACTGATGGAGAATTAATAACAGCTCCAGTTGTTCTCGGCACTGTTTGCAACCTTGGAAACATCCTAAAAAAAAACAGAGGCTAAGTCAGTCCCATTTCCCATGCCTATGTACTGGTAGGTCGATAATACAGCTGTGAGGAAAACGTGGTCACTGTTGCTGTGTGGTCCCAGATCTTGGTATGCAGATCGTCTCTTTGTCAACACCCTGGATGTTTAGTGCAAACTTTACAGCCACAAAAACACAGCAGAGGCCAAAGAAAGCTCTGCATAAGTGCAGTATATCTTACTATTCATACTTTTGCTATGGTTTTAAAATGTGTACTGTTCTCCAAACCCTAAGATACATCAATTAGGGATGAAAGATTAAAACGCTATGCTTTCCTGTTAACTATGTTCTCTCTTATTTGTTCTTCACAGAAGCACATGTTGTACAAAGCAAACATAAGCCTAAAAAAACAGCAATTTTTCTTGTCTGACAAGCAGTTCTCTGTGGGTATGGCTCCCTCTGTGTCCAGAGAAAGACAAATCATTTGCAGATGCATTACTATTTAGGTAGCTAACAAAAGATGAGTTGTGAAATAGCAGGAAATGATGGCTGCTAAAATTAAGGTTTGAAGTTCACATAGCATTAACAGCCGTGAAATCAACTTTTCCTTTGACTATGCTTTCCCCCCAGAGTCAGCCTTTGTCTTCAAACAGCGCCAAAGCAATCATTATGCTCAGACATAATGCACCATAATGACAGTAATTTCAGTATCAAATTTTCAAATGTTAGGCCTTAATTCATTGTGGTTAAGTAGCTTAGTTGTAATTCACATTTTCTACCCTTCTTAGCAGAGTGCTCAAGGAATAAGACGTCTGAAATAGGACAGGAGAGCACTGCATGCAGGCACATTTGAAAGGCTCTATTCATTTAAATACTCTCAAATACATGAGACCTGTGTTGCAGCAAAACAAAAAGTAATTCTGCAGTCTTTTCATTTACATCTCATAGTGTATTGAATTCATATCCAACTTAATATAAAGGTCAACATGCGGCAAGAAGCAGAAAAGTAGATGTCAGCGTGCAGTTTTGACTCCTCTAAAGTTGTCCATTTAAAACCACACTTCACTGTAATGAAAATAAACTCTGGTTTTCAGTTGGAAAGATTATGACCTGTGCCAAAATATATTTGGTATAGTATATAATATTACTTACATATAATATTTAGTGTCTTTCGTTTTTCCCTGACATTTTATAGGTAAAACAATTAATGGATTAATCAAGAAAATAATAATACAGCAATAATAAAATAATAAGTTAGTTGCAGCCCTAATGCTGAGGGAAATATTCAAGCCCAGTATACAATATTTTGAACCTCTGGGGTTGGTACAAAACCTATATGATGTTGGACACAACTACATAGAGCAGTAAAGCCATTAAAACAATCAACCTCTTCTCCATAGCAGACCCTGCTAATGTGGTATTCTCATTATAAGGCCCCACACAGCCATTATGCACAGAATCCTTCGGTTCCAAACTGAGCTGTAAATTTTGAAAGAATCTGACACCCCTGCCCGAGGGTTACAGCAGAATGCTAACGAGGCCGCAGCGACATTTCCATCACCATACCGTCAGTCGCACCATACATCAGCTCTGCGCTGAACATCTCCCAGCGACGCATGAAGTCAGTGACAATTTCAGACGCAATACTTTATTAGTATCTTTCCCATATCCGCGCCATAATGAATGAGGCCATTTAAACAGGATTTACGATATCTTTAGAACTTGATTGCTGGGAATTTGAGAATTATTCATAAGACTAAAGCATCATTTGTCATACAGCCAGTGCTGTTTTGGTGGGAACAAATGGTTTTGTTGTAGTTTTTCAAATTAACTCCTTTTCATCCACTCTTGAAATAAGCCATTTGTATGCATATATGTCCACGCAACGGATGTAATTAAAGGGAATGAGGCTCAGGTGACAACTCGCAATCAAGTTTTCTTCATAATGCATTGTGCCACTACCGAGCTAAAGTAACAGATATGGATGCAAATGATTAAGAATACACACACGTATTGTATTACCCTGCAACTTCTGCTGAAACAAAGAGTACAGTGTTCATACACAGGCACGACTTTGATGCTGAGGTGTTATGGGATATATAATACATCTGATTTTAGTTTGCTTAAAGCTAACCTCTGTAGAACTTCTCCTCTTATTGAACAATACACTTAAGGAATTATATTATCTCCCCTTGAGTTACATTTCCTTATTTCCACTATGAGAGAGGAAGACGCTTCCTCGCCTTGTTACAAAGATTATTGTGCTCACTTCCTGAGGCAGTGTGACCATGCTTTGTGTGCAATGCCCAGATCATCTCTCAATTACACCAGGATCCTGAGGCAGAGGGTGGGGACCCAAGTGAAAGACCAGTTATGTCCACACACACACACACACACACACACACACACTGCTATAGCTTGGAGGCATGGCTTACTATAGCCACAGCCAAGAATGAGGCCTCTCAGGATAGATTTACACACAAATAAAACCAGTCTTATCTTGGCCCACATGTGAACAGGAACTGATTACACGGTCTACATTTTCTATGCTCAAATTAAATGGAGTCAATTTCCTATGGCCTATTTAAACCAAGTCCAACCTGCAAACACAATGAAACCAAATCTGATATTACTGCACTAAATCTCAAATAAGTTCAACTGTCCACCAAGAAGCCGTTTAGAAACTGTATGTGGAGGCTGAGTAGTGTAGGGGCAGTAGTGAGTAATATTACACTTGTGGGATTGCAAACCAAAATTAAAATGTTTTTGACGGCTTGGTAGTCACTGAAATTATGTCCGCAATGAAAATATAATGTATCTAGACACGATATTATTACTTCTTAAACACAACTCCTAACTCTCTTTTGCTTTACCACAATAATTACCTTTGTTGCTAACATTGCAAACAGTAATATTATTTTGTCACTTTCCGTGCGTCATCAATGTCACATCATTATCTCACACACAGACTTGAAGTGTTAACAGGCTGAAAGTATAGTATATTTTACAGAACATTTACGTTTAATTGGCACTCTTTGTGATTAAAGCAAGATAAGATTCAGTTAAGTTCTTTGTTCACCAAGTGCTGGATTGGATGAAAGCTGCAACTAAAGATTCTTTTCATTACTGATTAATCACAGTTACCCAGAACACCGGGGTGCACTAGTGGCCTAGAGGTTAAGGTACATGAAACATGAAAGACAATGTCCTCAGTTCAAAGCTGGTTGGTCTATTAACTTAGTAATAAAGACAGGACTTGCCCCAAAAAAATGGAAAAAAGACAAAGGAAATAAGCAAATATTCACATTTGAAAGACTAGAACCAGGTAATTTTTTGTGTTTTTGCATTAATGGATTATCAAGATATTTACTGATTTATTATAGACCAACTCTTAGAAAACTCTAATGGCTTCAATGAAAAGCTGGAATAAACCAAAGTAGAATATACATGATATTGTCAGACAGATTGGTATAAGATCATTTTAACAGCCTTAAAGTAAGACCATGTAACTTTTGCTCAACATCATGCACTGTAGTAGTAGTAGTCACAGGTGACAACTGTAAGAGAATGGTAAATGCTAAAACAAAGTAGTAACAAGTAGAGAAAATTCATAAAGACGATAAACTGACTCATGTCAGTTTCCCAACAATATTGACCTAAAGTTAGCATTAGCAACCGTAAGCTACTGGTCATACCAGACCAAGTAAGGCTGTAGCAGCAAAACCCTTGAGTGTCTTGAGTTGATCAAGGGTGCTTTTTGTTTCTTATGAAGTCAGATTTTCAGTTGTAAGAGTAAGAATATGTTATTTCTTCTTTCAAATGTTAAAAAGTCTCATTTTAAGGGAGTTTAGCTATCATCAAATCGCCTCAAAGACCATATTTCAAATATGCTTACTGTAAATACTAAGGCATTAGCATGAGCACTTATGTTGCATGCTGCTTTTTTTTTTTTTTATATTAATGAATATGTAGAAATAAAGCAAGACATGGCAGAAGTATGTTACTGGCTGCAGAGTGATGTTGTTGGGTTTTTTTAAGGGCTGTCTTTAAAGCGCAACATGAACAAAATTAAAAACATTTTTGGTATATTGCACAGTTGTACTGAGCAACATTATAATACCACAGGCATAAGAATGCAGCTACACACACCCTGTGGTTTGTTCAAATTAGTTGACACTATGTCTCTCTTCAGTGACTTTTTATATATATTTTGAAGGCCAGAGTCATTGGTTCCACTACGAACAACTCACCCACTGATCACCTAAGGTCAGTCTGATAGTTGGTAAAGTAATGAAACAACCTTCAGAGATGGAGCCTGTACATTGCTTATTAGCTATCTTAATAATTGGGTTTAATTAATTTAGTTGGAAATCACAAAGGTTGACTCGACTCAATTTTTATTTAATTAAATTTGATCCCATAAAAAAAATATTTTATGTTTAAAATAAAAGCCTTGTAGATTTAATTAACTGAATTGTGAGGAATTATTCTTAAACAAAAACTCTATCATCCATTAAGTCTTTTTAAACTGTGTGTCTGTGTGTGTGTGTGTGTGTGTGTGTGTGTGTGTGTGTGTGTTAGGGATGCATGAACGCTCGCACAAGTGTGGGTGTGTTTTTAAAATCCCACACAGTGATATTGCAATGCTTCAGCAAAGCTCTTGATTAGTTGTGGTTTTATGTTTGGATGGTCCATTTAATTAGGTTATGTACGAGATAAAGGCCAGCCAAAAGTAATCACAAGGATTATTTACTCTTGTTAATTGAGGTTCCATCTTAACACCACAACTAAAGGTTAATGTTCTCTTGGTATATTATTTACTGTCCACGCTCCAGAGGATGGCTCGCACCACACACAGTGGAGGAGGGAAAGGAGACTCCACAGGTACGGGGGGAAACGGAAAATGATTTGTAGCGTAATATTGACAGTAGTTGAACTTTGGATATTTAACGGCCCCGCTCTAAGCTTTCTGAAATACTGTACAACCTTCATTTTAATAACCTTACTTTGGCTCAGGTGTGATGCTCAAATTTCCTGGAGCTTTAGGTGGGTGCAGCCCATCACCACTCCTAATCTCTCCTTTAACTAACCACAGATAATTCCCCATGCACATGTAAATCACAGAGTGAGCTTTAAAGTGAATTGAAAGGTAGATTTGAAGTGACATTGTGTGATTAATTCTGCCGCTCTCTAAGTGACCCTTCGTTCTGTCTTCATAGGAAAGCTGTTCTAATAGTCTTTCCAATAGTGATTAAAATTACAAAAATGTGAACCTGTAGGTTAATAAAAATGGTAATTTAACTAGTATCTGATTTAATTGACTCTGAAGAAGTACTTAAACGTGTTTGCACTCTGGAAAATCTACATGGCTCAGCGGCAAAGAAATTGGAATATCCAGCTGTCAAGATAATAAATTTGACTATTTCATCACTGTAATCTTCATACAATCTCCCTTTGTGCTGGTCCCTACCGTTCGCCGCTAATGTAATAAATCACCTCCATGTTTGGAATTGTTTCATGTGTTTTAGAGTAATTGTAATATACTCAAAAGACCCCAAGTGTGGTGATCAGCCGGTGTTCTTAACCTTTGTAGATTCAAGATTTGGAAAGTTTAACTCAACTTTCCACTCACATCAAACTTCTGCCGCGTTACAATAAGAATGGCACTTACTCCAAAATCCTCATTACCATGTAATGAGGATTTTTACAGTTAGACATGGTTGTTCAATTTTAAACCTAAAGTGGTCATGGTTTATGCTAGAAGTATTTGAAGTTGCCTAGTCTGCTTTATTTTCTGAAAAGCTGTGCCACTGTTAAGGTCTGGGTGGAAATGAATAGTGGAAATACAACAGAGGGTTTAAACAGTGGGAAACAAGTGAGAATTGCATTGGGCCTTACAGCATGACTTTTCCTTCCTTCAAAAACTGGAGGTTGTGTATATAATGGGAGGAGGTCCAGTTTTGTTGTTGGTCTGAAGCGTTTATCTTTTTTGATGAAACCAACAACAAAACTCTCTTCTTTTTTTTTTTTTATGAGAAAGCTCTAATAAAAATCTGAAAAGCTTTCTTGGCCTTTTGGCATATATGGTCCCTAACTTCAGCTCATCAGTACTCCTCCTCTGACAAAATTAATACTGGCAAAATTCAGATATTATTTGCATCTGTTCAGAGCACATTATTTGTTCATATCCCAATAATGTATGTGAAGTTGTGTACCTTCCTAGTGTTTATAAATGTTAAATTTGGTCAGGAAGCACTGAAGAAGCCTTATTTTTTTTCTGTTTAAGTTAAGCTTTTTATGGCAGCTATACTCACTCATTTATATTCCAGAAACTATGTGTTAGTGACACAACCACTACTTATATTTATAAAATTGACATTGTTCCAATGCTCATCCCTGCTATTGCTAAGAAATATCTAGTAAGATATTAACAGTCAATGAGCTTTGTTAAGTCGTTACCAAATACATGAATAGACACTTATTCCTTATTTCTATTTCTGTTCACAACTAAGTGTGTTGTTGTGTGTGCCCATTTATTAATTGTTTATACACTGCTAAAATGCTAAATAGGGGGTTTAAAACAAAGCTACGAGGTT
Organism: Lateolabrax maculatus; assembly: GCA_031216445.1. Classification (NCBI taxonomy): domain Eukaryota; kingdom Metazoa; phylum Chordata; class Actinopteri; order Acropomatiformes; family Lateolabracidae; genus Lateolabrax; species Lateolabrax maculatus. Next base: position 23,259,845 of record CM062196.1, on the reverse strand, counting down.
ACCAGCATCGTTTGGTATTTAAAAGTTTCACTGGCCTGTGATTGTGGATCCCTACAAGGCTTGCAAAACAGGATGATTCTTTCAGGGGTATAATTTCTTTTTTCTTTTTTTTTTTCATTTCTTATTTATATGATGCCAAAAATATGCTCCCAGGGCTATCATTTTTCTGTGGCTGTTTGCAAAACCGGAGAGCTAAGAGGATTTATCTTCTTGACCCATCACACAAAGACAATGAGCTGCAGAATAGTGGTGTCCAACTGGGAGGACCAAGGGTGGGCACACCCACCTATCCTCAGGCCTCCTTCTAAAGACAGAATCATGTTACAGGTGAGAGACCCATTACTCTTGTCTGTATCAACTCTCACTGGCTTTCTAAAAAGCCGGTGCATGTGTGTTGGTTGCAGGGATTACTGTATGTCAGTGTTATATCTCCGGCCTGTTTTGACCAGCTAGGCTTCAGGTTTCTGACAGTACACAGCATTAGATATCTGCAATGGCTTGGACAGCACAAAGCAGCTTGTCCCTGTCTCCAGTAAGAACCAGCACAGTATCAGCCTTTGCATGGAGACTCAGTAATAAAATGGTGTTGCAGAACTCTCCACTTTTTGGGAGCCGTTTGCCCCGGGGCTAGGGCTAATGGTTTACTCACTCCCCGGCAGACCCTCGGGCTCCAGGTAGTCTCACATTGTCAAGCTGCTCTCATTAAGTCCTATAAGTCCTGGAGAGATAAGTGTTAGACAGTCACATACTGGAGGCCTTACAAGTGGAAGTGCAATAGACTGACAAACACGTTTTCAGGCAAGAGTACACAGTTAAATTATTGTTTTTTAGGTTGGAGATAACTTTTAACACAGAAGTTGCTATTCAAACAGACATTTTTTACTTAAGTAAAAACAGCAATACAACAGTAAAAATAATATAGTATCAACTAAATATAAATTAATTTAACAATAAAAATTATAGTCTAAGGTGTTGTATTATAAATATGGTATTTGTAAAAATTATATTGAGGAATTATATTGGTGGAGCAGAGGTGGATATTATTGTAACGGTTGGGTAGTTTAATCCATAATAATGCAGCATGTTTTATAAACTGACTATGTTTTATATGTAAAAAGTACAATATTTCCCTCTGAATTTTAGTGGAGTAAAAGTGAAAGTAGCATAAAATGGAAATACTCTAGTAAAGTACCACAAAATTATACTTTAGTACAGTACATTACTTAAGTAAACATACATGTACTCCGTTGCATTCTATCACTGCGCATTAGTTGTGTTGCAATTAAATTATTGTGCAAGTTTTAAGTGAATTTCTGAAGTTTCTGCAAAATAAAATGTGAATAAGTCTGCTGTGTTTTCATGGGATTTTCTGTTGGATTTGAGGCCTTAAAATGTGATCGATAACTTTTTTTAATTTATTTTGCTTCTCAAATCTGGCATTTCAAATCAATTCACAGATAATATGTCTAAAAATGAGGGGATGGAAACACCCTGAATGAAAGTATCCATATTCTTAATTCTGACATTTCTCATTTTCACATTTTTGTCACTCATTTTATCCTTATCACTTGGCAGATTGTGCAAGAATAGGAACACGTATTTCTGGAATTTTCACATGTATGACAGCCGTTATGAAGTTTGGTGTATGTTGCTGACAAATTGTATTTACAACAATTCAGCCACAGACAGCTGTCACTGATATGCACATAGAAGCTTACTGAAAAGATTAAAGGTATAATAATACCAGAAAAGATAAAAAGTGACACCAGAGTTTTGGACATAAAGATCTTTTGTTTCAACATTTGCACTCTAAAACAGGCATGTTGCAGCGGTATTGTGAGTTCTGAGTTAAACACTGGACCTGTAAACGTCCTGGACACTCTCACAGTCACCTGTTCCACGTGTTCTCCTTTAATCTTGATTAAATATCTCTTTGTTTGACAATGTTTGAGCTGCTGGACCATCGCTCAGTAAAATATGCAGACGGGCCTATAGAACTGTAGAGTAAATTATAGACTGCTAAGCCAACATGTTTTATAAGATGTGGTTTCAGATAGAGGCAGTCACTTTGTTAATCTAATCATCCATATATTTACATTACAGCTGACTCACATCATATACATTTATTAATTTAAAAGTACAAAGAATAGTTTCTTCCTTATAAAAAAATTTGATTTGGCCACCATATTAAAACCAGGCCTCTTCTGTGTTGCTGAGTAGCTCTAAAAAAATGGAGGATGGTGGATGCTACTCTCAAGTGTGAGCATTAACTGTGCAGCTACTGTAGAGCCAGGGGGCGATTAGCTTAGCTTAGCATAAAAACGGACGTGGGTGGAACCTGGCTGTCATTCACTCACTGTGAGCGATGGCTTCATACATGAACACACCACTTTCTGCCAAAGTTAGAAACAGTTTTGATTTATAAATAAAATACAAAATATGTTTTGTATTTGTGTTTTCTCACTGGTTTGAAGTGGGCGGGCCTCAGCCTGAAAAGGTGATGTCATGAGCTTTGTGCACCAATCAGGATCTAGCAACATTTGAATCGGAGTGACGGCAGTCGAGGTGTTGTTTGCTTGTATCGCCAGCACAATCAATCAGTCAATAATCAAATCTGTTGTTGTCTTTTTACATCAAGTTTGATTGTTGCTTATTTAGTCGTTAATATTTAAAGTGTTAAAGAAATACTTTGAAACAAAATTTAAGGGGCTTTAAAAAGCTTAAGTGAGGTTTTTCAAATATGAAGAGGGGACAAAATAGGTTTTAATTACCCTTTGTATACTGTTTAGTATAGTACAACTATAACTCCAGTTTAATATTCATACTAGTAGCTGTTGCACCACTGAGCTATGTTGTACTTTAACTGTTCACTGTCAGTCACAGTATAGTATGTATAAAAAATATATATATATATATATATATATATTTAGTTTTCTTTTTTTAGGGGAGCCTGGATGTTAATTAAGTGGTCTAAGAAACCCTGACACCCCCCATACTTTGCACACATGAGCATACCTAATAATTCCTAGAGGTGGGAGGGAGCTGCCTTGGCAAGATCACTGCCAACTATCTTTTTTTATTTTATATTATTCAAGTTATTTTTTTAACCAAAGAGAGTTCCAGAATATGAATCCCAAAATTAGTTTTTATAATATAGGTGTTGAATAAGAATGAAACTTACTTTGTTGATGTTATAATGCAGCTGTCTGAATAAAGCTCTAAACATCTATCCCTCTATAAAGCACCATGCAGCTGTTTGGCTGCACTGGAATTTCAGTAAACCGTAAACCCTCCCACCACGGCCAACCAGGCTTTTTCTGGAAATAGTAGTGTGTTTAAAAAAGCATTCTTAAAACAAACTTTGTACCTATACAACCCATTTTTCTCTCGTCTCTTCTTCCTTTTTGCCGTGTACTTGTGCTTGTTGAGGTTGAAAAAGATTAGGGGAAAATAGTGCATCATAAACTGGCTGCAGGCCTCGGGGCAACAGTGTCTGCTCTAAAGCTGGATAATCTCATATCAGTGTGGCGTGTTCATTTAGCTTAAAAGATAGGACCGTTTTAGAAGCACCTCCTTAGGTTATTATGAAGCTTTTCATACTCAAGATGATAACTCAGTCTGGCACCTGTGTAATTTACTAATGACACATGATTTTAGCCCGCGCTGACTGCGAGCCGGGGAGGAATTACAGTGCACCGCGAGCCTCTGCAGATATGCCAGCCGCTGACACTGAAGCAGAACCTGGTTGGGTTGTGTTTTAACTTCTTTAATTAGGTGTGTTTACTCTGTATTTTATTTGCAGAGATCACGGGAGAGCCTGGGGAAAGGTAGATTTAATTAAGGGACACTGATGAAAGCACACAGCTCTCTCACAATCTCCAAAGTGTTTCCTCTGATATTGCTGCAAAAAATATCCTGATGACAGGTGGTGCTGGGGAGGAGTTGACACGGCTGCGAAATAGAACGATTTGGATTCATTCGCACCATGTGTAGGTGGGGAAGTGTTATAGGTCTTCTGTTATATATCACTGAACTGAATTTAACTGCTGAGTAAAAACCATTTAAATACACCGTCTGAGTTATGCAGGAGAGTGGGATTTTAGGAGTGGAAACATTTTTTAAAAAAAGATGTGATTGCACATAAAGGAATTGTGATGGTCGGTGAGATAGTGGAAATGTACGAGCAGCTTTGCAATTAGCAAGTGCAGGCCTGCCACATTGTCAAATGCCCTCACGCTCTGTCTCTGCGATAATTGTCACAGCCCCTCTCTTTTATTACAATCTGTCATAGAGTCAACCATATTCATTATGAATTCTTATCTGCTTGTGCTTTAACATTTGCCAGATGGCACGTTGGTATCAAACACTAATAATGATGTAGTAAGGAAATTAAGACTTTATCAAAAGCTACTTAATGCCGGAGAAAAGGAGAATCTAAATGCATTGATGCATTAGTTGATCCTTGATGATCCCATCTGTGAAAGTGTTAAAGGTGAATCATCTTATCTTATAGCTCCAGAATTTGCAAATTGGAGAGCAAAAATGAAATTAGATTGGGTTTAGTTTTAACTAATCTCCTTTGGTCACAATTTAGGTTTGATGTAGAAAGAAATCCCATTTTTATACATGCAGGTCTAATCTGGTTTTCTAACCTACAGTACAGGACTCACTGGGAGGAAATGTAAAGTCCATGAAATGTGTAAAGTAAGACGGTAGGACATGGACAGCTAATACAAGGAGCTCCCAGACATTTTACATACGCCTGCCAATTCCCAACAAAGGGATTTACGCTTTTGCGGTCTAATTAAACATTCACTTGATATCTAAATCTACTTATAATAAAGCAAACACAAAAAGGCTGTACTGTATGTTGTTCAACACATGGAGAAAGAGACAACAGATTTATTTTGACTAAACACATTTAAGTTAAGATTTGTCATTGAGATTCCTGATGTATAGTTTTGATCTTGTCTTTACGAAACAATAACAAGATTTTTGTTTTTTGTTCTTGTGATTGTACAATAAAGAGTCATTGAAGAGGTGCGAAAAAGCTTTCACTCTCTAGCTGACAGACAATTGCTTCTGCTGTGTTGCTAATAGGACAATGAGGTCACACTTTATTCAATAGATGCATTCGTACCATCGACTCCCGTCTCAACACTATCAGTAAGTCATATTTCACTGTTTTAATGCCGCCTTATTTCCATCAATACAACAACAGAGACCACTCTGCTGCTCCGAGTTTCTCTTTATACAAGAAATACTGTTTTTGATCACTATTTAAGACTTTTCAATTGCTTTGGAAGTGACTAGAAATAACTAGTGAATAACAAGACTAAGAGTCTGCAGCCATGCTGGAGGCTTTGTGACGCTGTAGCTAGATAGCCAGTGCTTTGAGCTAAATACACACACGCAGGAACAAGGCCAGCATGTCCACGTTCAGACCTTTAATGTTCTCTATCTCTGTTCAGCATGTTAGCATATCAACATCAACATTGACTGATTAGCACTGAAAACTACTGAAGACAGCAGGTAAATAGAGGAAGTTTTGAGGAGGTTTCTTATTAATATTTGATATAATCACTAATAAACAAATATAAAATGAATACAAGAAATAAGGGCTTCTCTTATATAAGTTTGTTTCAAGGCTCTCATAGTTCTGTGATATTACCATCACTCATATCTATTTAGTGCAAGTAAAGCCTACTGTAAATGTGTCTTTCGTCTTGAGAAGTAGGCCCAGAACAGAGGGAGAATTTCAGCAATGCACAACAAATAGCTGAGACAATGAGGCTCGTGGGAACAGGAGGTACGGCCCTAGATTTTCCTCCCTCGGCGACATCTTGAATAGTTCAGGAGTTATGTGCAAAAGTTGTGGAAGATAATGTCTGGTGACATGGACTTGTTGTCACATTTTTCATCCAGCACTATCCAGTCCCATTGCATTCTGATCACACCTCCTCAGGCAGATAACTATTTCCTCAGGATTAATGTCCCAATTTCTGCATCCTCCAACACATCACGTTAATGACATCGATTTAAATCACAAGAAGGTATGTAGGAACTCATATTACTTCGGAACAAGAAAATAGATCAGCCTTTAGATTTTGTTTTTGCCCGGCCCTGTGCTACGCCACTTTTGCCCTGCACCTATCAGTGAGATAGGCAATCGCCTCTTCTCTTGGTTTGATTGATTCAGTGGAAGTTTACCAAGCTGGGATGCCTCGCTCATGCATATGCTGTTTCTCATTCTTCAGCCTTTTTTTTTTTTTTAGTTTAGTTGTACTTTTACTTTCTGCATTTGCTGTTTGATTGCTAAAGCTTAAAGAGTTTGACACGCTGAATAATCGCGTAGGTTACGTGGCTTTACAAAAGTGAAAGGTATGATAAGCTCAGGGGATGAATTAGTGCTACTTTAAAGCTTGCCACATGTTTTCAAAATTTCCAGTGATTCCCAGCATCCCGACTAAGCCGATGACAACATCCCAAAAATGACAAAAGTCAAGCAGAAGCAAAGGCAAACTGCTTATAGGCCTATAAATGATTTCAGACTCGGGGTGGGGGGAGTCCTGAAATGTGGGACATTCACATTGCGCACACACCTCCCCCTCAAAATGCAACAATGCACTCTCTCTCCGTCTGTCTTTCTCTTTGTCTTGATTTCACACACATTAAAGACACATCCAAGTCTATGAGGAAAAAACAAGTAGTGAGTGAAAACAGAATTCAAGAGTGACACTAATTATTATACTTACATACTATTTACTATTTATATGCTTTCATTTATAGGTTTCTCGTCCTTGCAATGATCTGAGTCAATCATTGAGGCTGGAAAAGCTTTGGTAAACAGCATTATCACAGGGCGCAGAAATTTCTTTTAAAGATGCACAATCATGACATTGGAAAACTGGTACCCGTTGTGCAGTACATCTAAACAAACACTTTGCTGTGTTACACCACTGCGTTAATCCGGACTGCCAGAATATTAAATGTTCCACAATAGAGGAAGGGTCTGCAGACAGCTATGTGACAGGCGACAGTGATACAAATATGTCTCTTGAATATATTGTGTAATATATTCACCAATTAGCCCTGTGAGTACTTGCTGTGTCGCTTCGAGCACCACTTATTTCTAAAAGACATGAAGTTTGCTGTGCCGCTTATTGATGTGATTGGACTGTTACACAACTGCCATTTCCATTTAAAATGCTCAGCTGTACTGTTGTAACATTACTGATGGACTTAGTAACATATTGTTCAGTAACCAAAAGCTCCCGGTGAAATCCCCGTTTTACCAACGCAACAAACTGAAGAGGCAATGGTAAAGGTAACACCTTTTATCCTAAATCACATCTGTTGGAGGCCCACTGAAAATGACACTTCTTTCAGTTCATCTACAGACATGCTGCTGTCTGCAAACTCATCGCACTGCTGTCACACATTTATACCAGTCAACATATATGTGATAATTAGTTTCCATGGAGTTTTGATGGCACTCACATGATCAATGAAAACAAAAGCATCTGCCTTCAATTGTTGAGCAGTGGAGGAGTAGAACAGACACTTACTGCCATGCTGGTGCTGCGAGAGGCTTTTGTTGGGAACAAATATGTTTTAAAGTGACAACACAGGCGGTGAAAGGCCAAAGAATTTGGAGGCAGTAATGGAAGGATGCCTTTCCAGTATTTGAGACATTTCAAAATCTCCACCCTCAGTTACTCAAGATCACAGCCTGTGAAATAATAAAAAATACGAAATAGAAGAAATAAACTAAAACTGCCATTAAAATGGGTGAAAAACTATGCAGTGTGTATCAACTGAAGTGTTCCAAGATGCAGCAGGTTGCAGTGACGCACGTGTGACGAGGCTGAACGCATGCCTGCACAGAGCCAAGACACAACAGCTTTAATTGAAACGAGAGCATTTATGACATTTATGTCCATGAGACAAATGAGTAACAATCATGAGTCACTTGTGGTGTAGACAGGATTTAGCCTCCGAATGTGATGTTGCTGTGATACAGTATGAAAATCATAGCCCATAGGATGTCAGATATTATATATATATATATATATATATATATATATATATATATATATATATATATATATATATATAAAAGATCAGTTACCACTATACATGTCCATTTGTGTAAAATTATTCTTAATAATGGGGATCTTTTTCAGTTTGTTACATAGATGTATAGTTTTCTTTCCTTTCTATTAAGCTGTGAACAAACAGCAACATCTGGATTTGATTTCATAAGGCCCGAGGAGTCTGACTAATCACCAGAGTAACCCAAGTAAACTATTGCAGATGTGAGATAATTGCAGGGAATGGCTCTCCAAATAACTTCATTTAAATTTGCAGAAGTTACTCTGTCAATCTGATAGCTGCTGACACACATGCAGGAGATTTTGAAAGACAAAATTGCACAGACAACAATGGAGCTTGGACTTTGAAATGCAAGCTGCAGAGTATCCTCATTAATTGTGTAAAATAGGTTTCTCTCGAAAGAAGTGACAGAAATTGTGTAATGTTGGGCTTCATGGGTAGATATGCTAGCTAATTGGCTCTTTAAAAGAAGGTTAAAGCATTTTAAAGGCCTTAAATTGTTCTTTTCTCCTTCAGAGCAAGTTTTGAGTGCCAAAAATAATTAGGGCAGTGCTGATTGTTATGGACCCCATATCACACTAAGGCAAAACAGACAGCAGGGAGGATGCCAAGGGAAGCTTTATGAGTCTCATTTGAGGTAAGCTGAACTGACGCTCATTATAAATTGTGTGACTTGTGTGAGAGATAGTCAGCTATACAGATTACATAACTATCTGGAGCTTTTAAAACAACCATTTGCAATTTATATAGTCATTATTAGTGGAGTTGAAATACAGTATGGAAACACTTTTATTTATGCATGTTGATGTCTCAAGTCGCGAGAAAGTCTGAATCTATAATCAAAGGACAGTCCTCATCCAGAAAAATGACAACATTGTTCATTTGTTCAAATGATTAAAGCATTTATGATTAATTTTTCATTGATTGTTATTTTTGGGCCACTTTAGAGGTAGTGAAACAAGCTGTAAACACAACACTGACATAGTGCCTTATAAAGTTGCTGTGGCCAATGTGTTGGCCAACAGTTGCCTATTTATTAGAGCCCTTTCCATTGGAAACAGCTTCCTGCTGCAGATGGAAACAAGTTTGATGAGAGCTGTGAGACTGAACCAAAACAGGTTGTGGGCCGTAAAAACCAAAACAATGAGTGGAAAAAAGTGGGAAAGCTTGTACAGTAAAACTGCAAGGAAAGATAGTACTGTGTAGGTTTGTCAATACGTGCAACATCTTTCACATTGCAGATATAGTTGATCCACTGTTAATATATGAATATATATTGGTGCAAGCTTTAAGGCCTGGATTCAGTTTAGCACTCTAGTATCCTTTAATGAGACACACACTTGAATCTAATCTAATTTTATACTATAACTTTTTTTTTTAATTCTAAACAAAAAATGGTTCAAGATTACCAAAATATTTTATCCTACATTGCAGACTTGTACACCTTTAGCAGTTGCAAGTGTAATCTATATTCCTTGGCAATGACAAAGATCAAAAATTAATCGTCAGATACCCCTCCGAGCACTCATTCCTCCATTGCAGCTGTTTGGGGACTTCCACATTGTGAGGTTCCATAACGCTGACATGGAAACATGGTGAGCAGTCGGATGTCCTAGTAGCCTCATTCTCCCTGCTAGCAGAGCATGTCCCAACTGTTGTCAATTTATCAATGTACCGTGCACTAGTGGGCACAGTTTGAGCCACCATTAGGACAGGTGCCTCCATCCATCATGGCCAAGTCACTTATTCCACCTTGTCAGGGGAAACTAAATGGAGCTTTTGAAGAAATGTAAACAACCCTCAGTGGACAATCAGAGGACCCATCTCAACACTCCAACTGAAGAACTGAGTAGAGAGAGAGTTCAGTCTCCCATTAACATCCAGGGCCTCCTGTGCTCATACTGATGTTTTACCATATGTCCTTAAATTGTGCAGACACACTGATATGCAGCATACAGTATGAGCTCTCTAATGTTAGTACTGCATTTTAAATGTTGCATGTCTTCTGGGTGTAATTATCCTATTGTCTTGATCACCCCGGAAATCACTCTTCTGTGTAGGCTACTGCAAGAACATTGCATCTCTGATTTTTATTTTTATTTTGAATTTTTTAAAGCAATAAATCTTAGCTGATTTTCAGTTTAACATGAAAATATTTTTTGTGCAGTTTGGATTTTTTGTTTCGTTTCAACGAAAAACAAAATTATAAAAGTAGGAGAGAAAAACGTCTAGAGTGGCATTCATTATTTGAAAGTGTTGATTAATCACAACAATAACAAAATATTGGATGCATGCTTTCACTGTAGAAGGGAATGCACTGATGTAATTCATGTCTCATAATGTGTTTAGCTGAAGCTTGTTCAGGAGAGTTTCATCTTGACAATTATAATCTTATGAAGAGTGCTCTTACCCCTGGGCTGCACTTCATTCTTTTTTGTTATATTGCTGCACAATACAGCCAGAGGTGAAGAACTAGGTTTTAATTAAAAGACAAAGAGGAATTAGAAGTTGGGGGTTGCACAAAGCTGTTAATCAATCCCCACCAATCAGCCAGGGTGATGATGGCACAACAACCGTCAGCAGAATGAAGTGAATAGAGAGCAGACAGATTGATAAGTTTTTTTGTTGTTGTTTTTTTTTTTTTTTTTTTTTTTACCACTGAACTAATTCAATATTTGCAGTCATGATGAAAGCTTTTTTGTCTGGTAAATTATGACTGTTTTGTAGGTTATACTACACCAACCTACCACATACTACATATCCCTTGTTCCAGTTTTCTTGTTTTCTTCATTTTCTCTTTAACTTTGACTAAACAGCAAAGACAAACAACAAATATGGAAACATGACATAGTATGACTTGAACCTTTGTAATATCTATTAACACCTGGCAACCTTTAAATGCGCCTGTGATTTCATTATTCACATCTATACTATCATTTTATCACATTGCATCTTGAGGTCACAGTTTCTTACATAGGTGTTTGACATTTTGACATGTCATAGTAGAAAACGCACAGATGTGAATGATAAAATGAATGATGGCTAAATTCCATTTAGTTGCTTCAGTTTCAGGGTCCTGGTATTGTTCATGCTGGCTTACTGTCACACTGTCATCTCTTAATGGGACACTTGAATAGAACAAAACCATTGTTAAAGGTCCCATGAAAGGTAAAATATATTTTCCCAGTGTTAATCCTGTATTCCAGGGTTAATTGTTAATTTATCTCTTGTTATATGAAATATACGTGACATTTTTTTACAACAAAAAATACTCACCCGGGTTGGGAAGGTTGGTCCTCCTTCCTTCTTGGCTGAGATGAATAAGGGGAAGACCTTTTCCTCAGCCTCCACATCTCGCTAAATTCTCACTAGAGTACTAAATGTATATTGATCCTTGGCTGAAAATAATCCACAGCAACTGCTGTTTGAGTAACGTTCACTAAAAGTTACAGTGCCCAGCTGTTTTAATAACATACTATTTTAAAAATCAAACAAACTCTTTTCAGGGGATATAAATAAATAATTGAAACTTCATTTTGGTGTGTACGAACACACACATGCACATGGTTACACACAAAGAGACAGGTGCCATATTCACACTGGTGGACAGCAGTTCACAGCGCCCGGGGAGCGGTGCCTTGCTCAGGGGCACCTCGGCCGTGGCAAGTAGTAATCTTCGGGATGGAGAGCGGGGATCGAACCTCCAACCTTGGGTTATTGGACAACCCCGCTCCACCACTGAGCCACGGCCGCCCCCTAGTAGCCGTTCTTCCACATTTGTCTAGTATGTATTTATCTTAGTATAGTTTGTTAAAGTTGGATGTAAGGACGTTAATGCTAACTGAAAATGATTATTATGCTCATGAGTGTGACAGATGAGATGTTGTACATTACTATTTCCTACAATGTAGTGAGCCAACCCCAGGATGTACCAAGATAATATTCTTGACAGCCATTGAAATTCTAATCAATCAGATTTTGAGAAGCAGCAGCTTCGTTAATTTGAACAGTAGCTGCATTATTAGTAGTTCTGCATTCATTCTTGACCAACCCACAACAGCAGGGGAAATATGCTAAAAACTAGTTTAGCACACATTATTTGGCTCATTTCCAAACACAGAGCGTATCTGAAGTGTTACCATTAAATCAAATGGTGCCACGTGTTAGTGTGAGAGGAATTCAGGATAATGAGAAGTATGAGGGAGCAGCAAATTTGTCAAACCTCATGAAGAGCACTCCTGCTGATTATTTCAGAAGCTCTCGTGAGCTCAGTGGAAGCCGTTATACACATCATATATGTTGAATCATTTTTCAGAAACCAAGTCATTTTCCTTAAGTATTTTATCTAATTTTCATACTTTTTTTAAAGACTTTTCTATGATTTATAAAAAAACCCATAAAAATAACAACAGACTGCAACATGGTCCTCATTCCCTATGAGCAAATACATGGCAGAAAAAAAAATCACACTTTTAATCTAGACATATTTCACCTCATTCTGATGTATTTTTATGAAGTGAATTCAATTCAACATGAAAGTAATTATATCTATTATATTCAAACAAAATGTTGTAAACCTTTGGCCATGCTAATCACATCTTCTTTTATTCCAAGTGAAGACTCTAGTTGGCTGTTTCTTTCCTTTCATATTTTATATGCTTATTATCTAATTTTCTTTTGAAGGCCTTGATTATTCCCAGTCTGAAAATGAACAATAATTGCTGCCCTACTGCTTACAAAGTCTGCGGAACAGAAGAATAAAAGAGTACTCTTTTCAATGGTCAATCAACAAAGAAGTACATTAATCATTATCTTACATTACAATTTCTTGTTTTGTGCATGAAACATGGTTCTGGAAGAATTAAAATGTCTTTTACCCTCCCAATTATGCATGAGATTTGTGTGGTTACTCTGAAACATAATATGAACAACAAGGATAAAATAGAATTTACAAAGAGGAGAGTGCTTTGATCACATACTGTACGCCTTGAGGAGTCTTGCCTGAGACTCTTTGATGTGAATCAGTGCATGAAAGACAGGTCCAATTGGCCTGGGGTGACCCTCAAATTTGCACTCTTTAATCATGTGTTCCATGTCAGGTGTATTAAAAAAAAAAAAAGAAAGGTCTCTTGTGGTTTATAATTTTTTACTATTATTGCATGAGGCACATTTCCTAACAGAAGCGTGTGAAACAATTTGCTGCCCTTAAATATGGTTTTAGTTATTGCACAAAACAAAACTGCATGCTGTGAAAGACATTACAGAGAACAGAGACAGGATGGGAGGTAAATCCCAAACAGTTGTTGTGTTAATACCTTCATAAACACTGGGATTGCAGCACCTAATTACCATCAGATGGATGGAACTGAAAGGTCAGTCGCAGCCTTTTTTAGCCACGCTACCAACGCAGCGGCTCTTGGGACTTCGATGTTGGTCTTTCCATCCCTCGGCCCAATATTTTGGTCCGTAGAAAAATACCTCAACAACATGAACGGATTGGATGGACTCTTGGAATGGAATCTTTTGCTACGGGCAGGTTGAAATTTACGCTTCACACTATATTTCATGACAAAATACTTACATTGTAACATGCTTGATGTAAACATGCCGGACCTGAAGGAACGTACACCTATTGTAGCAAGGGGCTGGTTTGCAGGCAGACGTCAGAGAAAGGAGAGGAAAGTCACACCCTCGTACGGTAATTCAGACGTGACTTTTAATGCTAAACGTCAGCAATCGCAAGAATATTGATACACTTGCAAGAAAGTACAGCTAATCCTCACAAAGTGCAGCTAAGGCTGAATATTAAGCTAAGCCTGTCAAAGACTTTCCGGACTCCAGGTGCCTCTCTCACCCAGTCCAACCAGGCACAGAAGGCCTCCTTTTGCAGCACCTTTGATACTGTCCATCCCAGAAACAACCAGCATTTTGCCCACCCATATGAAAGAAGAAGATCGGACTGCATTGTAGCTGAAATTGTTCTGGACTGAGTCCTCAAGTTTTACTGGTACCATGTACACTTACGAATCCTTCGGGCTGCAGTCTAACAACTTAACTTATATCGTCCCTCTATAAGGGGCCAGACAAACCATGGCTCACTAAGACCTCTACGACTGGTTCAAGAATGGTGTTCTCCTGGGATACTCTGGAGTCCAGTTAACCCTTAGCTCCCTCCATGAAAGCAACACTAGGCAACTACCTTTATGGGCTTTGGGCAGGAAGTAGATTTAAAAGATTTTTTCCAATCTGGGTTTTTTTCCTCATAATTGGGACTATTCTGGTCATGGTAACTCTGTACTCACAACTTTGTACAGCAGTACAGCACAACAACAAACAAAACGCTAGCTCGCTTAGCTCCCTGTATTCTTGAAAAGATACGCACATACGCTCCCTGTCACTAGTTCTGAGTAACATGAGGATGAAAATACATCTGTGAGGGACAGAAACCTCAACATCAGATTTAATTTATCTGGCCTGTGTAACTCCTCCATCTTTATTTGACCTTGCTTCGTATCTGGCAATTTGTGAGGCATGTCGGTTTTTTTTCTGACCGTTCTTCTGACAGATTTTGCAATGCATTACCATTGTCACATAGAGCTGGTGAAGCCTGAACTTTAGTAGTAGGAGACACTCCAGCTATAGGGGAGGAATTATTTATGGCCCAGAAGAAAAAAATCACTGAACTAAACACATAGGACAGTAACAATCCAAAAGAAAATAAATGTATTTGAGGTTTATTCTTCCCTATATCTTTAGACCATTTAGAATATTTTTGTTTAGTTTATAATGAAAAACGTACATACGGTACCTTAATCTTGACATGGCAAATGCAAATTGTTATCCGTCCATAAACTAAATTCCATTGCTCCTGCTGTATAGTCATTCCTGTGTGATTTAATAGGGTCTTCTTATTTCTATATGGAGATAGAATTGGAAGACAAATAGGATTTAAGGAAACATATTACCTCTTGTCCCTCTCTGAATACAAAGGGCAGACCTTAGTGCTATCACAAAGAAAACAGCTTAGCAGCAGTGCATTTGTTTTCCATTCAGAGAGAGAAGCACTTTGTCTTTCCAATCGTTACCTGTCTGTGAATCAGTTGCTCCATTAAGGACAGCCTAAAGAGGGAGGTGCTGTCTAGGGCTAAATTGCAATTAGTCGCCCTGCAAGTGAGGCCGGCACCAGTTAACTTGGGATATTGGAGTGCAAGGGCCCCGTAATCAGGCTTTGGTCATGTAGAACAATGCATAAAATTAAATTGACATTAATGAATAATTGTGTAATGAAAATGGAGGAGTAGAGTTAATTGCATGTTACAGTGAGTGTAATGCCCAGATAACCTTGTGTCTAATGCTATTCTTAGTCTGACTGGCTCTCACCGTGGCTCCTCTCAGCGGGAAGTCATTAAAGCCAGGGAGTAGATAATGCCAGTGTGCCGAAACCCAAAGTAGCTACAATCTTGCAAAGACTTTCTTTTACAGGCCTTTTTTCCTAAGTGGGCTATGCTGAAGTCATTTGTACACAGTCTGAATGAAATTAAAGGTCACTGGTGCTACGCATCCATGTCTGGATGGGCTTTTAGAGTGGAGCCCATTCACCTACGGTGGCTGTCACATGGTAGATTGAACACTTAAAGATGACTGAGGACTACGATATTTGCCACCGATAAAGAGGACTTGAGTGACAGCTGCTCTGACTAATTCATAAATGTAACCCATGTTGAACTACACCTTCCATTTAAAAATTATTCCAACAATTAGGTGCTTTGTTCAGAATTTCAGTTTGAGTTACACTTACATTATCAGACTTTTTTTAAAATGTCACTGTCTGCTCAGTGACAGACATATAATTAGACATACAATATGCCATTACTTATACCAATGGTTCCCAGCCTGGGGGTCGGGACCCCCTCAAGGGGTTGAAGGATTAATCTGTAGGGTGGTGAGGTGATTCATAGAATTGGAAAGCAGACCAAAAACATGCTATGCTATGAAAAATTATATTTACTGTTTTAGACATTTGTCTTATTTTCATTTCATTTTCTTGTGAATTTCTTGATAATTTTGCCATGTCAGGCCTCAGAAAACTTCGCAAAAATAAAATATGATAAGATAATAATCATGTTTATTTTGCAGATCTGTAAATAAATATATATGGAGAATAATGTTTTCAATAATAAATTAATGATGAAGTGAACTGGTGATGACAAATAGACATTGCTACATTTTAAGTTTGTACATGCTTCAAAATGTTGCGAACCAGTGTCCAGCAGATTGCACATATATAATAATATAATATTACGTGATACGGAAGTCCACATTGAAAAGAAAACTGCCTCCATTTGTTTTGCAAGGCAGTGACATAAAGACCTCTGCGGCAAAAAAATGTTATAAACTCTTAGTAAAAGCCCATCAGCAGCAGCCTCCCATAGGGAAAATCAGTGAAAAGAACAGCAATGTATCAATTTGCTAGCTGCTAATTTACCATTGCCTCAGCCCATTAAGTTGAAATACATCACTAACATCACATTATCACAGTAACATGCAATAAATAAAGCTATGGAAGCAATATTATAGCAATTTACCTGATAATTTCTGCTAATCACTGATTTGTTTTACTGTTTATGTCCTGAATGACTGAATGCATGTTATCCAATTATCTAATAATGTAAGTGGACCATAAGAGGAATGGAAAATGAAAGAAGAAATCTTTTATCTTTTTATTTTGTCATTGGCATGCAAACTGTAATGGTAGACCAATAGCATAGTGTACATTTTTAAAAGGCACATTCATTTTCTTCCACTCCACACCAATCTAGTGCTATTTATTTGGAATGCCATTGCAGGGAACTGTGTATCATAACATGTAAAATTGTTCTGTAATAATACAAATGTTACTTTAAAAAGAATATGAGTTAATCTTAAACACTTAATACCACCTACCCGTGGCAAGATATATGTAGTGCCATACATGTATATTTGTATTTGGGCTGCTGAATGTTCACACCATGCCGCTCTGCACTGCACTGCACTTGTAGCCTAAACTGGTCAGTACGTCATGTTGACCAGAGCACACGCACATGTGCACCACTGATGGAACAGGGAGGAATACATTGTGACCAAATGGGTCACAAATGGGGGGAAAACATTGAGTTTCATGTTTGGTCGTGACCCTCGTGCGGAAGGGGGGCTATGGTTAACATTTGGTAATGTTTCCCTGGTTTTAGAAAAATGAATGGACCTCCAGCAACTGTTTAATTTACTACACAGAATCTCTGAATGTAATCTCCCCGGCTGAAAAATGGTGTCTCAACATCTTTTGGATGGATTGACATGGAGGTTGGTACAGACATTCTTGTGAATCAAAATTTTAATGTGTATAATACTTCTATTTGTGACCAAATATCTGCAAAACTAATGACCTTCCCATCAGCCTCAGCTGTGTTTCATGTTAAATTCTAATGAGCAAATATTAGCATGCTAACAAGCTTAACTAAGATGGTGAACATAGTAAACATTAAACCTGCTACACATCAGCAGGTAAGCATTGTCATTGTCGATAGTTTACAATGCAAGAGCAAAACATAAAGTTAAACTAACGTCGTTATGTATATTTTATAGAGATGTAGGAAAGGAATTTCTTATTCGTCTTACCTTGTCATAATAATTAATATTTCATCCTCCTGCACAGTCTTCTTTGTTCATGTTGACGAGCATCATGATTTTCACTCAGAGCAAAACATTTCAGCTGAGAAGATTACTAATAGGCTGTCATTCATATTTTACTGGGTTTTTTATGTCCACGATAAAGCCATGAGGCAAAAGTCTAGATGTGTTATCTACCACAGTGTCTTTTATGATAGTTCCACTAGTAGTCAAGCTATTTAATAATCTAGAGTCTGCACAGAGCAGGTGCAGACCACAGCATTTTTTTAAGTGAGAAGAGAGAGGTGACTTTAATGTGGGTGAAACAAGCCTATTAGTTTTTAACCCTCTTCATTGTCCAGATGAGAATTGGTGTCAAAAAGCATCGTTTTAGACAAGGCTAAAGTAAGGGCCCCTGCTTAAGTCAATAAGCATGATGTAACTGTATTTAGTTTCACGTCTCCATGCTCTTCAGGACTTCTATCTACTGTAGACTATGGCCTAGATAGACTTACCCTAGATATGTCAATCCAACCCTTTTTTATAGTTTTACATTTCACTGGAATGGCTTTCACCCCATGTTGCGAGATATCACAAACTGCTGTTGAATTACAGAGATGAATCTGCATGTTGATAGCGCACACAGATGCACCGTGGCATGATGTAATGCTTTCTATCTTATCATAGGCACTTAGGGTACAGCACAAGGCCCCCTGTGTCCCGTAATGTATGTGTTTGGTTTCATTGTAGATGGTGGTGACGAGGAAGTGTTTCTTTAAAACAAGTCCTATCTTGTACAGTTTTACAGTTGCCTTGTTTCTATGGTGAAAGAGGCAGGATGTCACACTGGAGGAAGTAAGCCAATTAATCTACAGCAGGACACCCCCCCCCCCCCCCCCCCCCCCCACACACACACACACACACACACACACACACACACACACACACACACAAACACAGCCATACACACAGCCACACACACACATTCTCCACTATTATCCACTAACCAGGAGTTTCCCAAAGTGGAGTCCCTGGAGGTTTTCCAGTGAGTTCTTACACCATTTCCTTGGAGGAGGATGTTGCTGTGGTGTTTGGGGGCATGCTAGAGTTTGAATCTTGTTCCCTGTCCAATCCAACTGATCCAAACACTAGTTAGGAGTTTACATAATTGCTCTAAACATGCTCAGCGTCTGCACACATTGTGTGGCACATTTGGTCTTGTTTAACAGCATAACCAACACTGTGATGTCAGCCACAAACAAAAATCCAACTACCCAAAGAAATAATTTCATTAATTGCATCTGCCCAAGGCAGTTCATTTGATTTATTTGAAATGATCATTCCCCACTCTTTAGTAAGCATTTTCACACTTCTTTGTTCTTGCTACTACTTGTTACTTGAAACTGGCTTCTACTGTGAGTAAAAACTAAACTGATATGTTTCTGAACAACCCCTTTCCTCAACTCACTACTATGTTAGACATCTGTTGTATGTATTTTATCTGAATATTGGACATATATATATATATATATACACTACATATTAGAGGCATTTAGCAACACAGAAGCAAGCTACATGCAGGCTTGATTAGACATACCCACAGTATTTGTCTCACCTCGAAATTTACACTGAATACATCACTTTAGCAGCACATAAATGTGTTAACATCACTAATGAAATGCAGTTTACAATCTATACAGGTGACAAGCTTCAGTGGGCTCAAAAGAAGAATATCTCTTGTTTGCGCCCTGTTTCTTTCAACTAATTGAGTTACAAGGTCAGGGACAAACTGACCGACAGTGAGAACAGATTATTTAATAACTGAAGAGGTATAAATATTCTGTATTTATCACACTGAAAAGATGGGCCCTGCTTTATTACCCAACCTTCATATGCTGTTTTGAGGAGGGGCCCTGAGCCCGCATCTAGACCTTTATTCATTCAGTTGTGTTGCATATTCCTCAGTGTTTAATCAAATTATAACACAACAAATCTGGGCCCTGTAGTATTCCAGCATAGAGAAACACACTGCACATACTGCACGGAGTGTAAGCAGTGGGGTAGTTTTATAGGGGTCAGCAGTTTATTTTTGCCCCGACCCCCCCAACAGGTTAATTTGACCATGTATATTTGTGATAAACTAACATCAGACTATAGTCTGACTCTATCTTTTACCACCTTATTCTGTGAGGCCCAGCTATGAGTCAAAGCATGTCCTGGTCTACAGGACTGTAAAACCTTCAGATTGACAGCATCTTGGCGCATTAAATGTGTTTCTGAACCATAACTCAAATCTTTATTTAAGATTGGAACAAAATTGACCTTTATTCTGACGTAAGGGTGGAGATTTTTCTCAATAACCGCGTCCATATACATGAGGAGAGTGTCTCGGTCAAAGTGTCTGAGTTGTTATCAGGCAGCTACTGTACATCAAAGGAGCTTGCTAGTGGTCTTTAGATTGACTGCCTGCTGGTGTCTTCACAGCAGGCGGCGATGCAACCATTTGTTTTTACTCGGCCCTTCTTCTAGTCTCCCCGATGCTCCCTGGTTTAGATATCTATACCTAAACTAAAAGAATGCAGGTGTTTTCCTTACAGCTTGAGGGATATATGTTTGTTGGATCGGGAGTGCTGTACATGCCCAGGTCACAGCCAAGCAAAAGAAAGTAGATTTTGAAGGAAGGTTTACCTGTTCTGTCATCATCATTGTTTCTGACTGTTGCATGTGCTCAAGAACCCTTGAGAATAGCGTGATTTAATAACACTGGCAAAGAATCCCCCCCCCAAAATTAGGCAGTATTGTAATTTTAAGGGGTGAGAAAGGGCTGAGAAAATAAAGCAGTCCTCTGTCACTTTACCTTTGTGTAATGTAGCTCCAGGCTTCGCTTTCAATATGAGCAGCAGCAGATCTGAACATGCACTTTGATCCAGTCCGCTGCATACTTTTTCATGGCCTGGAGCCAGTTTTCTAGATGTCTTAACTTATGCTGATCTACATAAATAGATAAATCCAAACTGATCAAATTGTTGATGTCAACTTAAAATTTTTATGTAAGTCAAATTAAAAGTCAGGGCTTAAAGTCCTCATAAGCCTTTTAAAAAAAACAACATTTGCAGCACATTGACGCCCAGGGCGATGCTGACTTACCTGTCTGAAAGGGAGCAATGAATAATTTGATCACATTTTTCATTTTGCTCGAGTGCTGAACAAACAGGAATCTGTGATTAACAGTTTTAATTAGGATTCTAACTTGACAAATTCTTACAGCCTCGCAACGTGTCTAAGATGAATAAATCACTGGCCTGGGATCATCAAGCTGCCTCCTAAGTGAATGTGCCTCGAGATTACTTTGTGATTCCACAAAGTTTGAGTCAGCCGGGGCTGAGTGTGTTTAACTAATCCTCTTCCCACCACATGTCAGGTGAAGGAAGTTTATGTCCACTCAATGAGCTAACTACCCCGCTCAGGTATTGGACCCCCGTGCTCTCCAGCGTTTCTTCTTCCACTCTTGAAAGCTGGATGTCAGAACTAAGTGGAGCCGGCGTTAGTCATCCTCACAGCATGGAAGATGTCTGCACACCTGGGTTATGGGGGCACTGTAAAAATAATGGCACATTTTAGGGGTTTTATTCAGAAGTTGAGCTTCGGTGCATGTACGGTTCACTCACAGGTAATGCTGCCAGCTAGTCAGTGAAAAAATAAGAATATTGCCTTTGTCATAATTTACGTGATTATATTTGTCTAAAACCCTCAGAGTCTGCAACTTTTCTCAGGAAGTAAACATATTTTTGTTAATTGGCCTTAAACTGGTGTTGTTTGTTGTTACATTGGCATCAACTATCGTGCCTGAGGTCAAACTGAAATTAAAATTCAGTTTTACTAAGAAATTACTTTGTCCTTCTAAAACTGTAATTACCAAAAAGAAGAAATAAAAATGAGGAGAATGTTGGTATTGTAATTTGATTGATCAGTTAAATTCCACACCCTACATTGCTCCGTGCTGTGATTTGGATCTGAAAGAGAGACAGCGAATGTTAGCTAAACCCCCTGCTTTCTCTCACGTGGGACAACAGAGTGTGCAGGAGCCGCTGCCGAGGACTCAACAGTGTTCCAATAAAACAAACCAAACAAACGTCTTGTGGGCATCAGAGCCCACACTAGCCCGCTAGGCTAACTAGCATCCACTTCCAGCCCATCGAGCGAGCATCAACATGCATTTTATCTTCATGTTGTTACACAACAGCGTCATGCTACTCATGCTGCTTTTCCCTGCACTCACAGAAGCTTACCCTTCTTTTATGAGGCAACAGCATGGCTTGCATAACCTGTGAGGTGCAACTATCTTGTTAATGTGACTACCACAGGACAGTGGCCCCAAGCAACTTCCCTGGGGAACACCATAATGAACCATACTGGATTAAGACAAATAACACTCGCCGTTAACTAAAAATATGTTAATATAATACGCAGCAGGTATCTCAATCAAGCTAGACCACACCAGCTATTTTATTACTGTCTGTATCACAGAATGAAGGATTGATCTTCTCCAGTCTTTCTTTATTTTTATGCTGAAAAGTGTTTTCACTTAAAAATGATGACACTTGATCAAACACCACTCTTTCCAGTCAATTGACAAGTAGAGGGAGAATACTGATAGGACGACTACTGCTGCCTGTAAATGTGCCCCTCAATTTCCCATCAAGGTTATGTTATTCAACTGGTTTAATCCCTAAAGATAATATGCTTAAATTTACAGAATGAGTTAGACGAGACCCTCCCTAAAGCACTTTATTTCTACCTTTTTTCCTTTAATCACTAGTCAAGCCTGTTCTTGCTGTGCTTCAAATGTAGGCTAAATTTATGGCTACAAAAAGTACTGCACTGTAATTTTTGTAATAGCAGTTTGGTTAGAGTTTTAGATGGAGATACCCACCATCCCTCAACCCCCGTGACACGCCCTAATGCCAAATTTAAACATCAGTAATGTGCACTGGTGTCTGAAATTCCATTGTGAAGTGTTAAATTTAAATCTTGATGATATGCATCGTAACTATTGTAATCAGACATCCCAAGTTTCGCCTCCATTATTAATTGTCCAAAGCGTAATGATTTATTATAGTCCTGCAGAATGATTATTAATTTTCTGGTTGATTATACCTGTGGGCGGCAACAACACTGTTCTGCATATACGCATCTGCTAAATGAAAAAGTATTCTTCACATAAAAAGATGTCCTTGGAGAAACAACAGCTCATTTTCACTTTAATCAGACATATGTAAAAGTGCTGTTGATTAAGGGTACTGTGGCACGCTTTCACAGGGGACATAATATAATGAACGGTATCTGATGATTTCCATTGTTCAGACTAGTAAAGGAAAGAAAAACTTTATCATGCATGCAGTTCAGTCCAAGTAACTGTTGTTCTTCTGAATAATTTGCATGCTGTGACTTGGCAGAGTACTTGAGTGCTGCACCCCAAAACTGCACCTGCACTGCAACAAAAACGTGCAGCCCCAGCACATCGTGCTGCTGTGACACCGGTGGTTTACATTCCAAAGGAACAGTGGAGAGTGACAGGAGCGTGTGTACAATACAGGCTGCTCTCAGCCGGGCAAGTCTGGGTATGCCTAAGCCCAAACAGCAGGCCAAGTTCAAACTTCGCTTCAAGAAACACTGGGATCTCAACACTTAGAGGAATGCACAGGTGCAGACACTCGGCAGCAGACGATCTCAGCTAACACTTGATCAATTTGACACTTTGCCGGGCCCATGCCAGTGACGAGTTCCTGTGGGATGGGGGTTGGGTCTCACGCAACAAAAGGACAAAGTCCACTGAGCTGTTTTTTGCTTTTGTGTTTTTTTTCACTACCTCCCGTCCTGCAGTATCCTGGCCAAGTTAAATCCCTCTACACTGTCCTGCTCATTTACAGCATCACAGCTGATGGTTGTGTAATAACACTTTTACTCTGATGAGCTTGGCATGGGTATCCAGTGGCATATTAATCTATCCATGTCCAATTAATCAATGCCGGATCACATGCTGGTGCTCTTAACTGCAAGCTTCCACTTACATTTACTGATATCAGCTGACATGTTTTACCAGGGATCACCTTCCTATGGAAATATATGCACATTGCATGTACTTCTACATTAGCAAATAGTCCTTTTGGCAACAGTATTTATTAATATTCTGCACTAAGCAGTCTCACTGTTAGAGACAGACATGATCCGTCAGGAAAGAATCTCTGGAGAGCTCTATTTGCAGCTTCATTGATCACATGCAATATCGCTGTCCCTCAAACAAAATTTCCCAGGACTTTCATTAACTAAATTAAATTAAATATCCAATTAACTAGCTTCACTGGTGAAATTAGAAAGGAAGAACCTTTCTACCTTTGATGCAGTATTTTAATGACACTGATCAGGGATGTTGCTTAACATCACAGCAGTCTTATCCCAAATCAGATGTGTGTTTTTTAGGAATAGTACACCTGACACCCTAGTGCCGAGGAGGGAACAGCGCTCTGTTCACCCTGTCCTCTTCGGCCACAAAGACGGAGAGGCAGATTAATTAACAGACCTTTGCGGCCAATGAAGACAGGTGGCAATAATCCTGACAAGAGACAGATCTGAAGCCTCTCATACAAAACCAATTTCAACTGCACTCCATTTTTCAAAAGCTCATCAGGGTGAAGAACGAGAGAGTTGAACCCGTGTGGCTGCAGGATTTGTTTCTCTCTGATTGCCTTGTCAGGATATCTTATCCGATGGCAGATGACCAAAACCCCACCCTTCACAGACAAACTCTGTCTCTTTCTCTCTCTCTATCTGACACACAAACTGTTTCACACAATGCATTCTCTGTCCTTCCCATTCACAGACACTCATGCACATCCCTCTCACACTGTCTTACACTTCCCCACAAGGACGCACGCAGCCACAATTCGACCATTCGGCAAGTGGTGCGCCTGTCAAGCTTTCCATTCTCACACGGCACAAATGCAGTTCACGATAAGAGGGGCAGATTTGCCTCTGGAAGTTCTTGTTAGTATCTGAAACAGATAGAGGTAGACAAAAGCAGGTTTTCTCATTTTTGCTCGGCTGCCTTTCTCTTTGGCTGGCTCTATCGCTGGGAGCTAACAGCTGGCTATATAACATTAGCGCCATGAGTTGTTTGAAATCCATGGACTGTATAAAAGAAGTGGACGTAGTGACATCACTTATTGGTTAGGGTTAGGCATTTCGGACACAGACATCTTGGTTTTTTTGGAGCCAGAAGTGACGTTATTCGGACGAGAGGGGTGGCGCTGCCATGGATAGGCATCGCTACGCCTCTATGCCTCTGGTGGCTTTTGTAGCAACTTGTCAATCACAATGTAGCCCCGCCCTAAAGCAAACCTTGCTTAATCGTCTATTCTACTCTAAATGTGACCTTTATTTATAAAACTGAGACTCATACACTCATTAGGAAAATGTGTACTGAAGTAATAAATCAGGTGAGAAATCGGCTCAGTTTCTCATAGACTTCTATACAATCTGACTTCTTTTTGCAGCCAGTGGAGTAGCCCCCTGCTGGCTGTTAGAAAGACTGCAGGTTTTACAACTTTTCAGACCCAGGGGGTTGCTGCTTGTTGAAAACGCTGTCTCCTCCAGATTAGATCTATAAAAAGGTGTTTAAAGGTTAAATATGCATTTGATGGCTGCATACATGATACTATGCTGACTGGGGCTACAGCGAAATGACAAAAGAAAAAATGATTCATGCTCACCAGTTGATGATCCATGTAGAAGTCATAAAACAGTATTGTTCTTGTATTGGAAGATAGAACTAATTAACCCCAGATATATTCATATGTACTCCCATCATGCCATTCCCCCAGTTAAAAATTGACAAATCGCCTGTAACTCAACAAAATAATAAAGTTGGCTCGAAAAATGCTAACTCTTGGTCTTGGAAGTAACACTGGGTTACTACTGTTTGTAGTAAACTAATTAGCTGGGCATGCTAATGTTAACTTACATCATGCTCTTGTGTTTTTGAAAAGGCAAAAAAAAAAAGACCCCACAATCCAAACTCTAGGATGCTAAAGTTGTCTGGACTTTGGTGGAAGGTAGATTCCAATGCAATGACACTGAAAGGCAAAGATTTCCACCTTTTCCTCATTTTATTGGTGATTATTCCTTATTAACGCATTGTTTTGTTGGTCTAATTCATCAAAAGTGCTGCCTCAAAAACTTTCCAGTTAACTCAAAAACATTGTAAAATAGAAGAGAACACAATAAGCTGCAGCACAGACTAAATTGTTTCCATAGAGGGCATTGATTGCAACTATTTATCTTAGTTATTGTCTTAAGTTACAATGAGGTTATTTATCTGAACAGAATGGACCCCACTTGGTTTGCAGCAATACAATCAGCAGCACATTATAGTAATGCTACTATCCACTGGCAATTAGTGCATAATAATGTGCTGCACTTGCATTAATGTGATTGAGCATGTCTGCTGTAGGGATATGCATATGTAACATTATTTCACTTCCTTTCCGCCACTCTAGCTAACCCTCCTCAAGAGAGCCTCAGTGGTCGCTGATGAGATCCACCCTGATTGTCCAAACAACGCTCCCTCGGGGACAATTTCCAAGCAGTCCCATGAGCGAATCAAAAGAGAGAAAGCTCACTGAGCATGAAGAGTAGGGAGTGGAAACCACAGTCTTTTTTTTCTCAGGGAGAAAGTATAATGGCAAATTAATTTCCCAGAGATTAATGTACAAGGTAAATATTTTAGTGTGAGTACTTATCTTCTAAAAAGTCAGAGGATGAACACCTCCTCACTCCCTCCCCCCTGCCCTGCTCTCCTAGGGTGTGTTGAAACAGTTTAGATGCATAAGGAGTCTAATGAGAGAAGAGATTCCAAGCTGCCTGATGGCTCTCATCAATCACCTTTCTCCTTTGGAGGTGTGATGCCGGGCCAGGGGAAGGGGCAGCGGAGGGTCGAGTGGGAGGGAAGGCATCAGGCTTTTAATCTCAATAAGTTAATGGACTTTGTAGTCTGGCCCTGCTAAGTAGAACTTCATCCCTGTTTTTAGCAAACGAGCAGCATGTGCACGGGAGAGTGTCTCAGGAGCGGCTTGGCATTTCCACATTACACAGTTCATTCGTGTTGCAACTGAAATGAGGAGATCTAACTAAAGTTTGTCGATACATTGATGACGGCCAGTTAAAGGTTACTAACTACTGAGTTTAGGAAAACAAGTCCAGATCTCCACTGCAGCAGGTCTACATTATAATTCCTAGAAATATATGGTTGGAAAATATTTTAGCAGCAAATGTGTCCTCTGTGCTGTATGTTTTTCTATAGTAAGCATCCAGACTGACTTTTTTCCTGGGACGTGTATGTTACCAACAAAAGCCTATTGTAGATCCGTTTTTTCTCATCTTCAAACAAGTCAGCTGACAACATAAGAAGTTAGAGAGCCACTTTCTACTTCTGTGAAATCAAAGACACATTGTTTTCTAAATGACTTTGAATTTTGAGTGGTAAATCCGCCACTGCTATCACTGTGAACTGCATACTGAGAATTCAAAACCCGGCAGGCATAGAAAATAACAAAAGAGGATGAAATTGAACAAGATACAGCCGTTAATCTGACTATAGTATGCCGTAACGTTGCGTCACAGTTTGTTCCAACCTCAGCATAACATCCAAGTACACTAAAACTTTCAAGTTATTATTATTAGTGTCTGATAATATATGAGAGAGAATGTTAGTCTTTTTAATGGCAGGTCAAACATGTATGACCACTGGCTTTATAAAGATAATATTGTATTTGTGCTTTTGTCCCCTTTGCTGTACCAGTGTGACAGCTCTGGTTAATGAATTATCTCCATGCTGGACAGTGTGTTGGTTGTACTTCTGGAGGCAGAGGGGGTAATGTGGAAAATATGCAGAAAATGTATTTGGGTTGACTGTCCGGCTATTAATAATGATTGTGTTTGGATAAATAGTGCCCTACTTTCAGAATCTGTGGATCTAAATATTCCCAATAGGCTGCTTCCCTCCTGTATTGATTGATTGGTATAGTGTTTAAAGGTCATAGCCATAAAACATCAGGATGTAATTAACACACTGTGATTTTTAACCAGTGGTTAATGTATTGTCTGTTGACTTTTGAAGTCATAGCTTGCTTCTCAGTCTAGTGTTTGGATTCCCAAGTCTTATTTGAATTTAAGATTAGGTGCAGAAGAAGTGTAATTTCTGATGAGATGGTGCTCCTCACCAAAAAGGGGCAGGTAGGTCTGCCAGGCCTGTGATACAGTTCCTCGCATAGTGTGTCTTTAATCACAGTTTCCTTCACAGGAATAGATGGACTATTGTGTCTCCCTCTCCCCTCTGAACCACTAGTCTTCAAAATACTAAAAATCCTGCTTACATTCCATGCAGAGTCAAATGGAGACAAGACAGATGCAACGGCCTGTCTCCTTATGGTTACTTTATACACAGATAGTTAATTTGGCCGAGGGAATACAATAAACATATTGAGCTGCTTTTAACCTGATACAAACTGGCTTGGCCTTGATACGACTAAAAGCTGAGGTCCCACTGATGGTAGGGACGCTAACAGCTTCATTTAAATGTGTCTTTTCAGGATTGTCACCAAAATGTGCTCAATTGCTTTCAGTCGCCCAAACCTTAAGGACTGACCAGTGCAGTAAGTAGCATTTTTAATAGCATTTGTTATCAGGGTCCATTCCTAAATAACAAAAAAAGGGGGAAAAATTCTTCACTGTGTGGCAACATATTCCCACTGCTGTTACTTTGGGACTTGAGTCTATTCATATTTATTCTAAGATTGAAAACACGTGTTTTGGTTTGTGAAGACATTTATCTGGATGTCTGGGCTTCTCTTTGGCAAAAAGGATGGAACAAGCTTACACATTTTTTTCCCTCTTTCTCTCTAATAGCATTCGCACCAGCAGAAATATTGAAGAAAGTGCTTTGCATTATGAAACCAAATGCAAAAAAGATTTATAAATTCAACATTCATTTATACATGGTTAATTTAATAATTGATTTGATAGAAATCTAATTTCAAATGTAATAATTCCAGACTTATTAGTTGCCACGTTCCAAAGGAATTGATATGGATTTTAAATGTAATGACCTTACTGCCAAACTGATCTACAGCTGCTTGTTTAAAAAGGTTTTGTTTAATAGACAAGATTCATTTGAAAAAGAAAAAGAAAAAAAAGACTGGCATGGCTATAGCTCAAATCCAATTGATCCAGTGGGACAGGATGGAATGTGACATTAACACACTTTTTACTAATTGCTTTGCTGTAATGCTTGTCTGACAATCCTTGCCATGCCTTCATAAAGAGAGTTTGTAATCTAAAAACACAGAAAAGGTGTTTGGTTTTCATTTGGCTGCACCGCTGTTCCACCTTGAGAAGCGAAAAAATCAGCACTAAAGAACCAGATATGAGTGGAAACCACGACCTGGTAATTTAATCAGAGCGACTAAAATCAAAGGAGGCAAAAGTTCAGGATCTGAATGCAATGAAATGTATCAGTTCCTTAGAACCTACTGACATAGCTCACTTGTGGAGGAGCAAGCCTAGACAGAAAGGGCTGAGTAATGAAGATGGATGCATTCTGTTATCAGGCAGCCACTTACTGGGGCCTGATGTAACCTTAAACATTGAGGATAGCTCAGTTGCACAAAGAATCTAATTAATGAATAGCCACCATGAAAGAGAACAAGGCAAGTGTGCATTTGCAGATGAATTCCAGACACTAATCAAACGCCGTTCAAGTGGTTTGGTTTGTCTCCAGAGCAAGGTGATATTTAGCGAGGATTTAAGGCAGTGTTTGCATGTTGGCTTGATGACTGCATGCGTGCTTTAGTGTTTTTATGTTATTAGCCTGTGTGAGTATTTATGTTGTTGTTGTGTTTCCCTCTAATTTTTTACTTTGATACACTTTTTGAAGTTCCAGGCCAGAGGTAAAACAGGACAGGGTGTACAGAACAGGTGTGAGGTTGCATTATTGAGTTTATTCCAACAATAGGGATTAGGGCAATTACTAGGATTTCTGTATGAGGAAAATGTGTCCTGTATTACACATTGCCGCTGAATCTCAGTGGGTGTTGGATTTTAATTTTAAAGCCTGGACAAATCTGGATGTGATCAAGTCTTCACTTGTTTCAAACACAAATCTAATCCCAGTGTGTTTTACCTGTAAGAGTGTACGTAGCCTGGTTCCAGACCACTAAACCGCTGGCCACATCTCTGATTTGTTCAGCGATTCAGAGGTGTCAGGTGATGGCTATTTCAGCCAGTTGGAGATACAGTCGACCAATCAGAGCTTTGAAGCTTTGAGCTTTGTAGGCGCGACAAAATGTAGCACAACAACCTCCCTTCCTAACAGAAATCAGCTAACATGAGTCTCCAGCCATGCCAGTAGCTCTCTAAGGCCAACATGCTGTTAACATGCTGATGATCTTAGTGAGCATGCTAACATTTGGTAATAAGCACTAAACAGAGTGTAAAGTTGGGGTTAATAACTCTCAAAGGGGCAGAAATGTTTGTGCAAGATTTCATGGCAATCCATCCAATAGTCGTTGAGATGTTTCAGTCTGGACCACAGGGCTGGACTGACCCGCCAACAATGCCACCCATTGACTGTGGCTTTTGCTCTTTTATAATTTTCTATGCACCTAAAACTGGAACCATTGGACCAACCGTAGATTCTCCAGTGAGGAAACACAACAGTGCAATGGTCCGGCGATGTCATGAGCCTCTCTTTCCTCTCCCTCTTGTCCAGTACCAGCTCCAGAGGAGTTCTCCATGGCGGTCGGTGGTCTTCCAGTGGCGGACGTGGCTCGTGCTGATCACTGCACTTGTTGTGCTGGGTCTGGTGCCCTACGTCGTTTACTGCATGATGACCGCCTTCACCAACCCTCCTCCTCCCAGCACCTTTAAAGTGGCAGCAGCTTCTTTTGGTCTGCTGACAGAGATCCTGCTGATAAAGTGAGTATTTTCATTTTAACTCTGCATTCATTAACCCTCGCCTCTGTACATTTTAGACTTGAAGTGCCCTTCGCCTGAACTTCGTGTAACCCGCCAAACACGATCAGAAACGTCAGTGATTAAAATGATGATGATGGCCTCTCCGCTCTGTTCTGGTCTTAGATGTGTTTTCATCTGCCAAATACAAACAGTATTTTCAAGCAACATTTCATTTTTATGTAAGTTTCAAAACAAGAAGTGAGTGTCCATGTCATCCAAATAATCATCTCTGAAAAACCTGCTGTTGTCCGACCCCCAACCCCCCCACCTCTCTAGTTTTCACTTAGTCTTCTTTCCCATTTTGATATTGCTAATTGGAATGATGCCTGCGGTACTGTAAACCATTAGTAAATGAACAGTCTGTTTTTATCAACATCTAGCTTGTAAATAATGCATTAGATTCCTGGCATAAACAATATCTACTCTGTGATTAAAAAGCAACATATGGCGGATACTGTAATCAGATTACAAATACAGGTTATGTAATCTGTAATTGCCTTAAAGCAGTAACTCAATCGGGATGCACACTTTTCTAAAAACAATACTTACTGGATTATATAGAAGAAAGAGAAATAATAGTCCTAATAGTGTGTTTGAAAGTAAAACCACATTTTTAATGTGATTTTCCTGACTGACCTTAATCAACTGAATGCTGGGATTTAGACAAACTCCCCTGCTTAATAAAATTCATTGCAACACATGGTGGTAGTAGTAGAAGTGATGTAACCCTCCAATCACCCTAAACTGCTTTTCGTGCCAGTAGCAGAATTAAAACTTTGTGTTCTACATCTGTCCCTCCTCCAGTATTTGTCTTAACTAAAATAAGAGACGCTGTTTGTAATTAACTCAACAAGGCTCGTAACTTTTTTTTCCTCATTAACCGCCTTTGCAAGGAATGTGGCTAGTGAACTGGTAATTAATAAATATGGTTGCGCTGGTAATGTGCTTCTGCATCATTATGTTGTTGAAGCCCTTATCCACGCTAGTAATGAGCTGTAATTTTATGAGAGGAAATTGGTTTGTTTACAACACATTCAGCAGCTTCAGACGAGCCACATTCTTGGCAGATCCCCACTGCAGGTATTTGCTCATTGTTTGAGTTGAAAGAGGTTCAAATATGTTTTCATGCTAACAGTTATACTGTTAAAATACTAACACTTTGTTAATGTGCATGAATCATTCGAAATAGCTCCTCATTACATATTTATGTTGTTTTGAAGCCTCAAAGCCCAAATCTTAAATGGAGAGAGTAAATTCCTCCAATTGAAGGCACTCTATGTTATATGAAACAGAAACAATCATTATATACATATAAAGTATACTGTATAGGTTTATATATCTGTCTGCTTAACATCTGATCTATGACACTGGAGGCATCCCACTGCATTAAACAGGTTATGTGTCAACTGATGCCTTCATTATTACTGGTGCGATAGGAATGGTGGTGGGTGCCCTTATTAGGATTGGTGGGCCTCACAGACCCATGCCCCACGGTGCTTGTGTTGCCTGGGATGTGCCAGCCTCCTGCTGCCCCCTGTCAGGGTGCATCTCAGTCACTATTCACCCCGAGGGTGGAAGTCCTTGTAAGTAGCAACCCCCTTGTCTCTCACCCGCCACAAGTCCACGGCAGCGTTTGCAACAGGGATGAGACAAAGACAAACAGGCAAACACTTCGGAATGACCTTTTACTGTGTTGGACCCACGTTGTGTACTCTTGTGTTCATTTATACTGACTCTTGATGAAATAGTAACATGCAATAATGCCAGTTTACAGGCAGGGTGGCCAAAGCAGTTTGCTACCCTCCCGGTGACTGAATCGCTGTGTCTCTGTTACCTGTTGTCAGTTGCCATGGCTACACTTCAGACGCAGGTTTAGTTTGCCACGAAGCAATTAAATAGTCAAATTTGGCCATTATTGGCCAGTTCTGAATGAATCTCAAATATGTTGGCTGACAAAGTATCTTTTCACCAAAGTAAGAAGTTATGTTCATTTTGTTAATGAGTGCAGTGCTGTTTATTTTGCTCCTCTGTTCCTTGTAAGGAAAAGATTACAGATATTCCATATTATTTCTTATTGTCAACAAATCCCATGAAAAGACCAAAACCAAAAATGACTTGGTCCTACTAACAAGTGCCTGTGTATCCAAAGCCTGACACATCTTATTCCTCGGTGCCATGGAGCTCCATTATTGTCCAAAAACTATTAATTCAACTACAGTGCCCACCTGTTTTAGGAAACAACTGAGCCTTTTTAAAATTGAAACTATGAACTCATGACCCATTTTTGACATTGTACGAACCAACAGGCTTCATGGAATTTGTCGACAATGAAAAAAAATTATTGAATGATGTGAGATTTATCATTAGTAGTGTTCAGTTTTGTGTCTTTTCTTCAGTTAAAAAGGAAAGTAAGTTGTCCTTATATTATGAAGACATTTTATCATGAGACAGTAGAAGCAGGAAAAGAAAAGAGAGCTGGCTGCTTTGGGTTCAAGGGATAAAAGCTTCAAATGACAGAAAGGAGCCCCACTGAATTGTGTTCAGGCTCAACACTGTATGATTTGTTCTTCCTCACAGCCCACTTACAAACTGCCTTCAAATGAGTCCCTCTCATTTCGATTTAAGTCCGCTGCACTCTGGCATCTTTTCGACACCTCGAACCTCTGAAATTTCTACTTTTTTTTTGTTGCCCTCCTCCTTGCGCTGCAGGTCTGTTATTGGACACATTCTTAAAGTCACATGACATTTTTCAGGCTTGAACTGCCTTTCAGAAGGCTGTCACACAACATGCGCCCTCTCCTTCCTCTACTGTCATAGCGAGAGTTGGGGCGCGGAGACAGTGCCCTGACCATGCAGCTCTGCTCTGTGAATTTTTATATGCCATTGCCTGGAGGTTAGAAACTCTCATTATGCCGTGTTAGATTTATTAAAATAGATTATGGAAATGTTAATTAAGTCATTAATTACATTATTTAAGCAGCATTGACAGATAAGGGTGTGTGTGTGTGTGTGTGTGTGTGTGTGAGGGGGGTGTCAAGCTCCCTGGGTGGTTTAAAAGGATGTGATTGGTGACAGGGGACACCGTGGAGATGGCGTCCAACCGCTAGCGCTGACATGATACAAAGTGGCCTACACTGCTCTCTCACCTCACGCTACTGTCTACAGCAGTTTGCAGAGCTGCCCGAGGACAAGCTCATCGCCCTTTTTGCAGATATAAGTGTGCACAAGGGCACAAATGTGCTTTTTCTGATGTAGCAACTACACATAAGTTAAGAGAATTTGGGGGCCGAGCACAGCGTTTAAAGTATTAACATTTTTGCATTCTGCTTTATGTTTTCCTTTGTGTGAGTGTTTGCAGTGACATGTGAGCAAAGGCCTCAAACCATATTTCCAAACTGTTCCGAAGGAAAACACAACAGCACAATTGTGAGATGAATTACCCAGGAGTTGATACTGTGGACTCTCTTATCTGTTGACAGTTTAGTTACCAGGAAGCACAAGAAATGTGTTTTCCAATTCTCCGAGAATTGAGCTTTTCTTTGTCCCATCAAACCTATATTAAGGGAGGGAAAATTGCTCTGATCACACTTGATAAGAACAAATGATAGATGTTGTAAACAAGAAGAATGCTTCAATTCTGATCCGAGGCATTGATTTGCCTCAGCAGCCAATTACTATGTGGGCCGAGGTTACGCGTTCAGTCACACTGCTGGAAGAGGGATCCTTTGTTTACCCTCCAGTGTATTACTTTGTACCAACTGTTCCTAAAAGCGTTAAACTGTTGAATTAAAATGTATTATTAACTCTGATAGTTGGAAAAGTAAAGGTGGAAACAATGAGCGTCAGTCTTGATTCCTCAGGTCCTCCTTCAGGTTGCCAGGCAGTACTGGATGTCTTGATATTAAGTGGCTACTGATTGTAGGAAATGATACAGCGTGAGGCTGTCCAGCCACCTCGGAGTCAAGCTACCATGATTAGCTCCCACATCAGTCACATGAACCTCAACCTCGCTCATTGCTGTGATAGTATGCACCAACATGAAGAATCACATGATAGCACCTTCCCTCCTCCCACACACACAAGGTTAAAACATGCATATTTTTTGCATAACACCATGCCTTTTCTAAGATGGTGATGTTTTCTTTTGTTGTGTATTTGTTTGTGTTTTAAAGTGTATAAAATGTTTAGCTCTTTCGGTACAAAATGTATGCACGTGTGCTCATTACTTCTTAAACATTGCCCACAGGACGATTACATGGAGGCACTAAGCTTAACCTGTTTTGTGACAGATGTAATTCTGTTTATATCAGTGTAACAAGGAAACATTTGCACTGAACATATGTGCAGACTGTTCGCTGGCAATGCAAACTGTTCAGCAGTCTAAGGTTTTGGACTGCACCTGGACATGTGTAATTTTACTGCGTTGTTGCTGGCTCTTATAATTAGAGATGCATGCAAAAATGTAAAAGTGTTTTAAAGTCAAGGTGAGATTCAACGAGACGTCAGTTCTTGGTTTGGACGTTGTGTAATGTTTCACAGCGCGTCTTCCCTTCATAAATACTGGGGAGAGAAGGTCTTACTGGACAGTGTGGTTACATCATATCAGGAAGCCAAGCGGCACCCTGGATGCAGCAGGAGTTCCCCACATACTCTAAAGACTCACTTAATAGGACGCGAGGGACTTCATAATGAGATTAGGATTATGTTATTATAATAACAAAGTAATTTGGTGCGAGTCAAAGTGTGAATGTAGCTAATTGGACTTATGTGACAGAAATATGTGGGATGAAACAGTCAGACCTCAAGTCCCTGAGTTTCTTTCCTCCTAATGTTTCTACTTGGGCGGTGTTTCCCCAGGTGTCTGTCCAGCTACTTCAGCAGCCGTTACCGGCAGGCCGAGCAGAGCTCCTTCACGGTCCGGGCCAGAGGCTTTGAAGAGAACAGAACGAGCCCGGGCCACTGGGACCGCTCCAAGACCGCTTCAGCAGCGGCGGGTCACGCTCCATCAGCGGCCTCGCCCAGTCAAGTGGAGGAGAGGAAAGTGGACGTGTTTAAGAGTGTGTGTCTCACACTTTTCTGAACCACCAACAGAAGGAGTTTACAGAACACGGAGCGAGTGTAAACCCTTTTAGGTATTAGATGTTCCTAACACCCATTCAAGATATCAGTTTATCTGCATGGCATTTATGAGATCTTGCACTTTAAAACCTATTTTCAAATCTGTCAGATATTCTTGTTTCCCTCTATGTCAAACCCTTACACTCACTTTTATTGAGTGGATATATTCTCACATATTGCAAATTGATTGTAAGGAAGTTAATGCACACAGCTTGCACGAGTGTGTTCAGGCTCAGAGAGGAAAAAGAGAGGCTGAAATCATTCTCTTTCCTTAATGATGTCCACACAGAGACAATGGGGCGCCATTCTGATTAGTGTCACCTGTCCTTGTGCATCTCATCAGCTCCATTATGGCTCCATCTCCCATGCTTCTTCTGCTAATTGAATAGCCTGTGAAGTGGTGACGGGGACGGGGGCGAGAGCAGCGTCTGTCCCGCTGCTGCTTCAGAAATGAGAGTAAAGCTTCCCAGTGAGAGACTGCTGTTAATCTTAAAACATAAACCATTACCATATAGATAGAAAAGGTGCTAACAAGTAGCCCTCGTGTTAGATTACCATCATATCATCTACGGATTATGTTCATGTCCAACAGCTGGGAATTACAGACTCCTGTATGTTTTGAGGCGGATGCAACTGCACACAGCGTTCACATTGGACGTAGCTATAAGACACTCACTAATGGTTTACATATGGCAACTGTAGTGTCGTAAAAGGTGTGGTTAAAGCAACATTTTGACATTTGCTTTCTTGCCAAGAGCTGGATGAGAAAATTGATAGTACTCGCACATCTGTCCATTTAAGATGGTTAGCTTAGCTAAGCGCAAAGACCGGAATCAGGGAAAAGGTTTGCCTGGCTCGGTCACATGGTGACATTTAAGGTATTCCATTAAGGTTAGGAAACTAGATCATTTGATGGAAGGATAAGGCTGGTTATTATGTTATGTTATGTTATTATGTTTTTCATCAAATCCCATGAAAAGATGATGATGTTAGATTAATTCTGGGGTCCACCGCTCTGCTGCTGACCCTGTGCTCACCTGACGCATGTTTGTTTCAAATCAAATCAAAGCGTTTTATTGTCATATACACGATCATACACAGTACAACATGTAGTGCAATTCGTATGTGCATATAGAACAAATCCAACAAATAGATAAATTAAGTAGAATGGATGAAACAATATAATCAGAATCATTTTCAATGTAAAGTATGTATTTCAGTGAGATAGTGTTTGTCTGAGTTTGTGCCTTGAGTGGTCCTTTTTTTTATGTGGATTAACGTGGATTCACTGGGATCAACCATGTAACAGAGAATCAAAATTAATTTAGCAGTTGATATTTTTCTGCTGCCCAGAAACTCTTGTTGGACAAGTCAGCAGGACTTCCTGTTCTGCAGGCACGACACACCTGTCGAATCTTCGTTCACATGGCGGTGATGTTTCGGTGCCCGAGTTTACCAGAGGACCCCGGTGAATTAAGATCTATAAAACAGCCAAAGAGAAGAAAGAAACGGGGCTCCAGAGGAAGCGTGAAAGAACGTCTGCAGAAAATGTGATGGCGGTGACACAGAATTATTGTCTGAGAAAAAGGAGACGACAAGCTGAAATAGATTACAAATTTAAGATTGAAATTAACTTTTTTAACGGGTAACATAAGACGATCATGGGACGGCCTAAATGCACTAATGGGGAGGGCCAGAAAGAAGGAAGGAGGCTGTGTCAGGAACAGTCAGTCCTCTGCTGATGAGCTGAATGTTTCTTACAGCAGATCTGTGTGGATGACAGTGTAGAACAGTGACAGACTGCAGCAGCGTATCCTTGACATCATATTTAGTGTTGGAAGAGATTGCTGCTGCTTTTTCCAAACTGAAGCCAAAAAAGGCCACTGGCCCACACAGACTAAAGGCACATGTCCTTAAAGGCTGTGCCCCCCAATTAAAATGAGTCTTTGCAAGGTTATTCCAGTACTTGTTAAACACACACAAAAATCAAATCATGGAAACTCGCAGTAATTAAGCTTGTGTCCAAAAAGACAAGAGCAGGAATGCTGGATGACTTTGGACCAATAGCCATCTCTTCCGTCTTTTGTAAAACCATGGAGAGAGTTCTAGCAAGTCATCTAACTTCCTGTGCTGCTGACTCTCTTCAGTCATGGTGCAAAATTAGCAATTTGGAGATCAGTGTTGATAAGACTGAAGAAATGAGCATTTGTAGCGAGCAGGATTTCACAACAGAGCCTGCTGCATTTTGCAGCCAGCGTGTTGAAACTGTTAATTCTTGGTACAGTCCTGGACTACCAGTTGATGTATATTTTCCAGAAATGCACACAAGGGCTTCACTTTCTTAGACGATTTAAGAGTTTTCAAGTGAGTCAGTCAGTATTTGAAAGTGTTTACTAAACCCTGATTGTTTTAACATTCCACTTGGCTTCATGGTTTGGTCACCTGAACTGCAGGGTCAGCTGGCTAGAATAGTTGGCAAAACCAAAAACAGTGCAGTAGTCTGTCTTTTCAGTGCCTGTAACTCTGTGGCCTTCAGGTTTTTCCAAAACAGCTGGGCACTGTAGTTTTTAGCAAACATTAGTCAAATGTGAGTAAATAGTAAATTAATACACAATGAATGAATACAGTATTTGGCGCAGCAGGACGGTGTATGTGGGATTGAGTCAAAATAAACTACAGTGTGTGAGTCCATCGTAATGAAGGAACATGTTAGCCACTGCAACAGTGTGTTTTTAATAGTTTTTGGACAACAATGTAACTCTGTGGCACAGAGGAATAAGATATATCAGACAAGACTTGTTAATACGATGAATTCATCGTTGGTTTTGGCTTTTTTGTGGGATTTGTTGACAATAAGAAAAATTAAGACGTAACCAGCCTCGTCCTCTAAACATAGTTAAAGGAAATTCTTTCATACTTTTGGTCATCACTGTTGTAAGTTATGATGCTATTTTCATTATGAAATTCTTCTTCGGACAACTGTACAACAGAGTCTAACACAAATGATCAAACCACATCATCAACATCATTATCCAAACCTCTTATTATATTTGGTTTATGTTACTAGTCAAATTTTTTATATGTGTGCGCATGAGTGGCCAACACACACAATCCTGATTCTTATTCTGAACCAGATTGTAAAGAGTCACTCCAACAAAAAGAATGGTAAAAATCTAAGCAGCAGTGGCCAAGATATCCTGATGTTTTGTTCCAAGTGGGGGTCAAGCTCCCAAAAACCCTGCATCCTACATTTCCAACAATGCAACCAGTAGATTTTTTTTGTTAGACCCCCTGTTGGTAAACGCTTGTGTCCCCCAGTTTGTACCACTTGCTTTCTGTTATTCGTTAGTGTAGTCTACGAGCTGAAGCCAATAGCACGCCGATGACATCACCTAAATAACCCTGATGAGGTCATCTGGGTTATTTTCTCAAACTCAAAACGAGCCGCAGGACACATTATACAACTGTTTTGTGAGTTCCCCTTGAATGCATGTTTGTTATAAATGTACTGTAAATGAATGCTCCTGTATAAATGTAACCCAAAGGAAACTCTTGTATATGAAATGATATTGTTGAATAACTGAATGTTGTTACTGAAGTATAAGTAGTAAGCTACTAAAATGTTTTGTATATGGAAACAAATAAAGACTGAGGCTGGCCCCTATCTGTTGTTGACATTGAATACTTTTCAGGTCTATCTGCGTTTAGTCAAAGGAAAATACGTAAGATATTTCTTTAGATCTGGAAGGAAAACCTTGAAATATAAAAAGTTTTTTTTATTTTGATTGGATAAACATTGCCAGCTGTGATGCAGGGCTGTAATGTTGGTGCCTCTCCTGCCAGGCAGGAGCTTTGTTGTTATCTGCATGTGCCTGAGGCACAGCTAATGTAAAAAGATCCTCCTCACTCTGCTCTGCTCTGCTAGCAGCGAGCTCTGCAGGCTTATCCTGCTCAGTCCCTCTCCGTTTCACCTCTCGGTCACAGCCAAGTGACTCTCAGCTGTGCACCACCTCGGCTCGGGCCTTTCTGTGGACAGAATAGAGGAAGTACAGCGGTAACTCACAGTGCTGTATCTGTTAATGCCACAACAACAGGACTGCAGAGGCGTCCCAGTGTCCCCATGCCTGTATGGTTCCGGGGGCTTAATGTGTGCGTGTGGGGCCAGATGGACACTTTCATGAGTGTATGAGTGTGGATTATTCTGCCGGCTACATCTGGGGCTCCACATGGTACAGCAGACTGTGGTAAGAGAGGCAGGTGGGCACGTGGGGAGGGCACCCCTCCAGTGGGCTCTCTTACATCTATACCCACCGACAGGGCATCGCCGCAAATGGCAGACCGAAAGGTTACTTTCTGCAAGACAAATTCTTCTCTGGATCCTGGCAAACATCCTGTTTGACACCAACAGCTTACTGTTTCTAGGTGTCAGATGTGACTCTAGTGTTCTTTTCATATCCTTTATTTGGCAGGCGCTTTGGTCCAAAACATTTTTTTTTTCCCCATATACACTAATTTGGAACAATTTGGGGTGCAGCGTCTTGCTCAAGGACACTTTGTAATCTGGACAAGAGGAGCCGGGGGCTGGGCCGACACTCCTGTGATTAATGGCCTACCACCTGAGCTACAGCTGCCCATAATATGAACATGCCACCACCATCAACACATTACCACATTATGTACTGATTCATTATTGTCAGTGTTCATCACTGGGTCAAACAAGCTGATCATATGACAACGTAGCAGGCAATAGCCAATAGAAAGTAATGCTGTACAGGATGAGAAAACACTGGCACTGAAACAAGTTGTCCATTTATTGTTCAAGTCAATCAGCAGAAAATGAATTCACAGCAATTTTAATATTTATCATAATTTAAAGCAGTATTCATTGTTTTTTTTTGGGCCACTTCAAGGCGCACAACATGCTGTGAACATAACAGTGGCATATTATCAATTTATGTAGTTGATAAGCTGATAACAAACAGTTGCCTTTTTACTCATCAAGCATAACATTAGCATTCATTTGGAGTTGTGTTTGTGTCCATCTGATGAATCTAAGTCTAATATTCCCTCCCCCTTTAGCTGGCTTCTGTCAGCTCCTGAGAATAATATCTGGCCTTCTAGCTGCTCAATGCTGCACAATGTTCACCAGCTAGTTGCTGTCCTTGAGACAATGAGCTGAGAGAGGAACTGCAGAGTTAGTGATGACTCTCTGTGAGCGACACCTATACGAGCGACACCTTTCACATTACACATAGCGATTTGAAACATAATTTAATATACAAAATATTGATTAGTGAAGCTTTAAGTCATTTATCAAGCAAAAATACCAAATGTTAGCTTGTTCCAGCTCTTAAATGTGAGGATTTGTTGCTTCTCTCTATTTTATATTATTGTAAGTTGAATATCTTTGTGTTTTAGACTGTTTAGACTTTAAAATAAATAATAATAATAACAATTTAAAGAGGTCACCTTCCACTCTGGGAAATTGTGATGAATATTTTTCACTGTTTTTTGACATACAGACAAAGCGACAAACCAATAAATTGAAAAAACAGCCCACAGATTTATTGACAGGGAAAATAATGCTTATAGCCTAATGCTCACCCTCAGTGACAAATACATTGCATTTTCTGTGATTGCAGACAATAAAAGCCTCCCTATGGTCATGCAGTAGAAGGAGATGTTCAGTTCGAAGTAACTTAATGTAGCTTAAATAAAACGTTAGGAGAGTAGTGAACAGTAAACAGTGAAGCTGATATTAATGACATAAAATTACAAACAGTAACACTGGTAATCATCTTTCCTGTGACTCCCTCCTGCGTAGGTGGGTGAATACTGCCTTGGAATGGCGGACTCTGCCACTAACAATGAAAACTACTGTATAGAGAGGTGTAATTACTGAATGTAAATAGACTGAACAAATATTGCAGTTACAGTTACTAGTATCAAAATCAGGGGTTGATTTTATGATATATAATCTTAAGGATTATAACTTTAAGTGATTATCAGCTGCCCCTTCCCTTACACTCACCAACATTGCCTTTGAAGGTAGGAAAAACAGGATGAGATTTGCTTTCAGGCACCTATTTTTGACATTAGTATAATTAAAATCATGTAATCACTATACCCACATTGTTATTACATACAGTATAAGACATTGATACAATTTGTGTTACAGGTAAAACAGTGTATCTATAAGTTTGTATATATATATATAATGTATATAGTACCAAATTGAAAAACTCAAATCATTTCATTTCAAAATTAAATTTTGCATTGAGCTTGCTCACAAACCTCAACTTAATAACGCCCCACACTCATATTAGATTGAATTCAAGCCAAGGCCTTTGTGAAATCAGAGCTCATTAGACGAGTCCACCTCATAATGAGTGGCCAGATCCATCAGGAGAGATAAATCTCCTGCTCTGCGCTGAATGAGATCCAGTTGAACACACCCGCGGCGCTTCAGACCACATGTGAACAAGATATTTGCTTTGAAGCACCAACACACAGATTTGAATCGGTGTGTCAGAGTGCCAAACGTCCTAGGTCGTGAGTGACAGGGGATCCGCTTTAGAGTTGGCTACCTGTTGAGGAGGATTAAACAAAATGCAGATGGTGTTTACATATTAAACAAACAAAGGCGATCTCTGTTCTGAGGATGGCAAAAAAACAAAATGTTTTCATCAAGAGAGGTCGTTAAAAGGGGAAAATAACAGATTAGCTGTGATTCATCAGTTCTAGACCTTTTCATAAATCGTAACAGTTTTTATCAAGACTTTTCTCTCCTCCAAGTTCTCCCTCATTTGTTCCTCATGAAGTAGAATCAGTCCTTGGCTGCAGAAAGGAAGCCATGAATGATGTTTTTCTGCCCTGTGATAGAATCACACATGACCCTGAGATCACCTCTGAAGGACGAAGGCTGCCAAGTGTCCGGCCGTGTATTCTGGCCGTCAACACGACACGAGCGCAGGGTCCACTGCGAGTCGAAGTTGAATAAATTAAATGAATTACCAGCTGCCTTGTGCAAGCTCGCGGGATGCAGGGTGGCATGAGCACGCCATTAGAACAATGATAAGGATATCTGCATGGCCTTGTGTTAAAGGAATTACACATAGCATCCAGAGCCTTTAAGAGAGTCTGACAGTTTTGCGCACACTGGCAAGTTAGTGTGACATGAAAATGTGTGTGGCTGCAGAACAGCTCGGCTGCTGCTTGGCCCAAGTGGAGTCGGGGGCACTGAGCGGTTGGCTTGCTGAGAGTCAAAAAAGAAAAAACAGAAGAGCGCTGCATCTTATTGTGATGCAAATGGACACAGCATTGTGCTTAAACAATGCTTTAACACACATCTTTTGGAGCAGATAACATCACAAGATGCACAGTAACACAAAATGATGTCCTCTGAGGTTATTTAAAGCGATATGACATCAAATTCTGACACTGCAAGAAAGTGCTTACTGCCTGTCCGACTGGTTTTGTCTGCAGCTTTGATAAAAACAGATGAAGGATAGAAGGCTGCTTTTGAATCCCAGCCACTACATGACAAAGTCTATTTACATAATATTATGTATATTGTATTCCGTTCCATTCTAATGTTTGAATGTAAACTAAATTTCAGTCTTCGATGCGCGGACGCAGGAGGAAGTGTTGTAGCATAAACGCGAGACACGTGGCAAGGTGTCCGATAACTTTGTCTTCTACCTGTAATCTGATGCTGCGCAGAGAGGAGGGATTGGCCTCACTTCCCCGGGGTGATTTATGATTGAGGACATGTTAATAAAAATATCAAAACAATCTGAGCTCTGGTGGGGAAGATACCGGTCCGCTACGTACATCATGCTCGACAGGCCTGTGCGGGGAAGGGCCCCGCTCGGTGATATTATGCGCGTGGATGCCCCGTTGCCCTGTGTTTGAATAGAATATGCAGCTGTTGTTTGTTTTTGGGATGGTTGGTGGGGGTAGCAGTACTCACACAAGGTGACATTTGCGTGAACATGTGCTGCTCTTAGCCTGATAGGTGAACCATCTTGAAATCATGGTCCC
Source organism: Lateolabrax maculatus (assembly GCA_031216445.1). Taxonomy (NCBI): domain Eukaryota; kingdom Metazoa; phylum Chordata; class Actinopteri; order Acropomatiformes; family Lateolabracidae; genus Lateolabrax; species Lateolabrax maculatus. The sequence continues at coordinate 23,215,856 of CM062196.1, read as the reverse complement.
AAAGGAGCCATGAATCCCATGCCAAAGCTCATAAGAATTAAAGGCCTTTTTAATTTGGACATGTACTGTCATATTATACCCAGTGGTACAGGATTGAGGTACACGCTGCTGTTGCTGAATAAACACCCCTGCTCAAACAAATCTGCTCCTACTATAGGACTGGTATCCGAACTCACTGGAGAGACACATTACAAATGGTTCATTAAAAGCCTAGAATGACTGGATGAAAAGATGTAGCGCTGTGTTCACTTCTCACACAGATTTTTTTTCCTCCCTCTCGCTTTTGATGGATTTATATTGAGTATGGGCGTGGACGCAGAGTAATTTAGTACGTGTTAAAAGCCGCTGCAGGGATGTAGCCTGTAATACTCGCTCAATCCCACTCCCAATATCACTGTTCCTGAAATCTCAGTGATTTTCTGTCTCTGTGTCTTTCCGAACACAAAACAGCTTTTTAGTGTGAGCTCAGTCCCTCTTCACACAGCTACAGAACACTATACGTGTATGTGAAGGAAAAGTGGCATTTCCACCAAGAAAAGTGTGTTTTTTTCAACTAGCCCATCTCACTTTAAATTGAAGTCAATGTAGAGAAGAATTCTGATTTATTAAAACTTGGGTCTTACTTTTGACTTTCATCTCATTATGATAATATTGTCCTCGCCAATTTAATTGCTGAGACGTCGGTACACGGCGACATCGCTACAGCGTAGTCCGATGGGGCAAGAAACATGGGTTGTAAACAACAGTTTAACCGTGTTAGCAGTGTCACCTTTTCAAAAAAATCTGAACAAATGACAACTAACCAACTAATCTTAGGTATTACTGATTCTCTCTGACTTCTTTTTAGCTGTCCTGTTCCCAAATTTTATCGACACTGATGTGTATAGTGTCGTTATTACCAATAGGAAGCAGAAATGATCCTTTAAACAGGTCGGTGCGTTAGAAAGTTGCCAGAATTGGTGATTGGTTGGACTTAATGCCTGCTTTTTCATAACAATTCGGCAGTTGATCATTTACAACAACCAACATGCGTGCAGTTTTAAGGAGATCATAACAACCCCGTTAACATGTTTCACCTTCAGCTGCCATGAAAACACCAGTTCTTGGTTAGTTTTAGCAGCACTGCCTTTATTGATTTCACACACAGTGGTGTTTTGGTCTGCTTACAGTGCAGGAAAACATTCCTTCAAGATAAATTTCACCCAACATGAGCCGTTGCACCCTGACACTGGCAAAGTTAGACTTGTATAAATGTCAAGAGAGATGTGTCCTCCTTTTGTTCGCTGCAGAATTTGCCGGCAGCTCATTTCCTCCAGGAACGCATTAACAAAGCAGTTAATTCTATCATTAATTAAAAGGAATCACAATTCAGTGAACACTTCAAATTAATCTATTGAGATTTGCTCTCACACAATGCTCACATTCTCTATTTTCTTTGTCTCATCAAGAAATTGCAGCTCGAGAGGCGTGTTTTTTGGTCTTTTCTCCCCCTTGGTGTCATTTACGTCAGTCCGGTCCTGTGTAGCTCAGTTAGAAAAGCATGTCACCATCGCTGCCAGGTTTGTGATTCCGAAGGGATCCACCCGTGAAATAGACGAATACACTCGCAGCAATAGCGAGGTGCTAACACAGGAGCGATTTGGCTATAAAAAATAAAAAAAACATCATCTTAGAGACATTTAATGAAGGTGTGAATACTCATTAACCTGATTGGAGGCGTAATTAATGGAATTTAATTGCTGGTGTTGTGGCTTACATGTTTATAGATTAAACAGAACGCCCTTTGGAGCAGTGGGTTCATGCGAAATTGATCTAAAAACCATTGTTTTCCTTATGAAGCCAACCTTTTGTCCAGAATAATGCAGCTAAACAGTTTCATAACGCCAGCAAAATGTTTGATCTGGCCGCCGGCCACGCTGAGCTGTTTATCTCCTCAGTCACTGGAGTTGGGTTATAAATACTCCGTGCTTGGTGTCTCCACAGTATGGAGCTACTTGGAGGGTGATAAGGTGCTAATTAGCAACTGTTAGCAGAAGTAAAAAACACTACATCCACAGAATGAAGCACATCTCGCCTGCCGCCACTGAATGTTCCTTTCTCCTCTCCTCTCGCCGACACCGGGACTTGAGAGATGTCCCTTATTAACACTGTGTACGAGAAACTCTCGCTTTTTCTTCCTTCCAGGCAAGCCAGGTCTGACAAATTAAGGCTGTGGAGTTATTAGATTAAGATAAGAACTTATCTTTTACTCTGAGACAGACTTTTATCTATTGTATTTTTCTTCTCCCCCATCTCTTTCGTTCCCTCGCTCCCCCCCACCCCTGTTCACTGTGAGATTGTTAAAGTAATTGGGATGTTATGTGACCAGAAAGGCCAGATAAGTTTTTAACCCTGTCATGGATTAACCTCTCATGTCTGAGGTAGGTCACGAAAGGTGCAGTTGGAGACATGTTAAGACTCATTTAAGGGAATCTTGATGTATTATTGTCGGAAGACGGCTTGTTTTTTCTGCAGGTACATGTGCCAGGAGGTCTGGAAATGACTTCTGTACGCTGTCAGGGGTTATTAAAGCATAAAGTGTATTTCGGGGGTCGCTGAGCAAGACTGGTGTAGTGTCTTCATCTCCGAGTACATCATTTAGAAACATTCAAGCGGGTTCCATCACGTGGTTCCTAAAAGCTATTTTAAATGACCTTTTAAAGTTAACCACAGTCATGCTCTGTTCGGCTGCTTTAAAGGGAATATGCATCAAACGAGGGGAAAAAAGCAGAATCTATCTCGCAATGTAATTCTCAGCACGATAATTAGGAAAGTAGCTCTCTCAACGTCAAATTAACAATCACCATCAGATACTCCATCTTTGTCTCAAAGCTGTGTGTGTTTTTGACCCCGGTCTCTGATGCTTCTGTATATTTTTCTGTATTATTAATATCTAGGGGGAGAATCGCAGCCCCGAGCTGCATGATTAGAGCATTGAGATTTATTGTTCTTAAATTCTATTATATGGCAGCAGCCGGTGCATTTCTATGATCCCTGTGTTTATAATCCTTTGTTTTAAAGGTCACCGCACCACCTTGTTGATATCTAGACACTTCTTTGAAGCACTAATTGTGTCTACATTCTTGACCACTTTGTCAGACAACTCCACACTAGAGCTGAGAATTCAGAGGAGTGTGCGCCGCTTGTTTACTGCGATCAAGATAACAAGGACAAGTCTGTGAAATAACGAAGGCCGGGGCTGATGCAGAAAACACTATATTTTCCATTTTAATGGTGTTTAAGCGTGGAAGCTGGAGGAGAGATAGCTTGAAAAATGTAACTAAAGGATCGGATTCAGTGGGATCCAAATGGCAAGAGTAGCTGTTGGGCATGATGACGTTCCTTTGATGTGAGCTATAACTAGCTTTAAGCTCAGCTCGGGCGCATCATGGCTGCATCCTGACTGATGTGGGTATTGCGCTTAGATGAGGGCCACTTTGTCGTGTCAGCCAACTGTACCTTTAATTTCAAATTCTCTAATGTCTCAGATGGGATGACATTAAAGGCCCGGGTCATTAGTGTATTGTAATGTTTGCCCACAACTGCGCGAGCTGGACTGTCATCTCTCGGAATTTTGTCATATTCATCAATGCTCTGCATAATGGGATGAGATACTATTTACATACCGGATCAAAATTGCCAGAGGAGAGCATTAATTATTGAAAAACTGACAGAATCAAAAGAGCAGCTTTTTCCTCCTCATAGTTTGTTGTCTGCACAGACTGAAAGCCGCTCTGCGCCCAGTAAACACAATTATCTCAATTTTAAAGACGTTGCAGGCTTTTTTTTTTTAGGGAGAACTTGCTCGACACAAAGGCCACAGCATCTTCTGTCACCACAGTAAAATGAAGGTTTCGTCCTTCATGTGGCACTTCCCCCGATGGGCTGGAGCAAGCGTCTGAGAGCGGACATGGTGCAGCCTCTGGAGAGCCACCTACTGTACACCGTACTGCTGTCTGCGTCTTTGCGGGTGTGTCGGGCTGCTGATGTGCAAATAATAGGAAGTGCATCATATTGTTCAGCGACACAGAGCGTGAGACTTGTACTGGCTTGGTTATTGAAAATCAAGCAGTGTGCTAACAAGGAAGCGCTGCTGCAGGTAGCACACTTCCCTTACTGTTGTTTGGCTCCATATTATCCTATTAACATAAATGCATTGAAGAAGGTCTTGAAGGACGTCTGCCTGTGTGATAAACATAAGACATCCACTGGAGTATGGGACATATTTATGAATTATTTGGGTGAATTTAAATGATGCCTGTATTATCAAGCTGGCCTAAATTGTTCTTTTCCTGCAGTAGTTGTGACAGATTATATATTATTTAGTTGTGATATATTTTAAAATCCAAAAAGTATCATACCTAACTTGCAGTGGCACTGCATACTGGAACTTTTGGATTTAGCTGTAATTATTTAATTTTTATGCGCTTTCCCTTTGGGGATCATTAAAATTTCATCTTGATCTTATCTTATTAATCATAATCTTAAAATCTGTTTGAATATGTTGTAACCTGCTTTTCCACTGATGCAGTAAACTGTGTCTATTACATGCTCGGTGCTCAAAGTCTTACGGCCACCTGAAATATGTAAGAATATAAGGTAAAGTCATGCCATTGCTGACTTTTTAAGGTGTCTCACACTCACTCAGACATTTGTTTAAACAGAGCCATAATGGTCCATAATGAAGTTTGTTTTACGCCTCTGCCCGGTATATACAGTAAATGATTTGCATAGGCAATGGGGACAGTAAGGACTAGAAAATGCAGACGGATACATTTTACTGCATCTTCCCCGTCCACAGTGTCATCCCCTTAAGCTGCCAAGTGAGTGTAGGGGGGTGAATTCACGAGGGTCTTCTGTAATAGGCTGGCACACACACAGGCACAGCCTGTGGAACCTTACAGGCTGCTGAAGCTGGTATTGGCATTGCTTTTGGCAGCTATGTGGTTATGTGCTCTTTCACACTACACATTCTTTCTGAAAAAACAGAAAGTTTTAACTAGCTGGTCTTACCGCTCCTTTATAAATGAGGAAGCCCTTGGCATAAATAGATTTACATGTTCATTTGGTATATTAAGAGAGACACACAGTTAAAGAGTGTTCATTACAATTGTAAATTTCTGCCCCCGGGCCCTTAGCCCGGCGCTAGATTACATGAGGTCTATGCTCACGGACAGCGCCTGGCATCTGATTGAGGGTCCAGTGCAGCTAATTAATTTCATTAGAAAGTGAAGTCATCTTCTAGCAGGAATTAATATTTGGAGCGTCATGTTGCTAATTTATTTCCAGATTTAATTAGCTCAGAGAAGAAATGTTGCTTGGGCAAGAGGACTTTTTAATTATCAGCTTGGATAAATTTGAAAATGTTGATGCCTAAGGGTTGAGTTAATTAAAACCTGCATTATTTTAACTTTAATTAGCTCCCATCTTTGTTTTTCTTCACCATATGGCCATGTCCTGTAGTCAAATTTAGTTAATTAAGCTAATTAAGCTAATCATTTTAATTACTCAAGACAATGTGATTGGATAGCGGATGACTACAAGTTTATAGCCAAGTACTTGTTTTTCATTAAGTTGAAGGGACAGAGTTATTTCTGATTGCAGTTGGCAAGCATAGCAGAGTAGTCTGAGAATGAGACAGCCTCTGAGATATTAAGGCTGAAGTCTAATTGCATTCCTTGATAATAAAAAAGAAAAAAAAATCTTGTCACCAGCACAACTCTTTTAGAGGAGAAATGGTTTACTACAACATCTTTAAGCTTTCTGCCCGCATGCTGATGCCTTCCCCTTGTACTCCATCAGATTAAATAACGTCGGCATTTACTCACGTTTAAAGAGGTTCAACGTCAGAGTAGATGCTCTGTTCACTACCAGGAGCAACACGGGAGACACAGTAACAGATATCATGATGTGCAGATAAAGACACTGTTGTTTGGACTGACATCTCCCCTCACGTGCAGGGTGGAAAAACGTGTCAAACCTTTGCGTCAGTTTCTTTTGACCACAGCAGGCTTTGAAATTGAATTGTAATTGGGTAATAAGCCTGCCTCTGTGGCTGCCGGTGGGAGGGGATACCACCCTTCCCCTTCGTGACCCTGGAGTGTGGGATGGCTGCGGCGTGGGTCTGTGTGAGCCGCCAGCAGCTGTGCGTCAGTCTGGACGCAAGCTGGGCCCATCCAGAAGCCAGGCCTAGCTGACAGATGCAGAGGCTAAACCCAATAATGAAATAATACTGGGAGACATCATGTCCGTGGTTTCCATCATTGTTAAAAGATTTTGGTGGCGTGTACCCCCACTTAGGTAATTTGTTTCCATGTATAATCCTATTGCTCACTATTAAATTAAACCAACTGGTCATTTCAGTTTGGAGCCTATAAATAAACTGGTTGCTGTGTGCATGGGCAGTATGTGGGACGTCTCATCTGATTAGAAGGGAAGCACTTAATAATTTGAACCGAAAAAGGTGACCTTCAGCGTCAGGTGACCTCAGTGGTCTGCCACACATATGGCCCCGCAATATTACTAATGTCTGTTCCTAATGTAGTTTTACAATCCTCATCCAGGACCACTCTCTGCAAATTGTTTTGGACAAATGTTGATGTGTGGTGAGATGGCAAAGTGGACCATGCTCGAGCTGTTTACATGGCGGAGAGCGGTAATGTCGCGGGCAAAAGATGCACCGGTCAACAGAAATGATAGGCCCCTCTCTGCTTTCACCGGAGCGAGGCAGGTTAGTCATCAGTGTGTGTGTGTGCTCGAGTTTCGGCCATTGCGGGAGCGAAGGAGCCCCCGGCCTTCTCATAGTTGCACTGTAACTTAGAAAGCAATATGAGAGCGGAATTAGTCACTGCGTCCCCGGCAGGCATTCGCCCACTGTAGTAATGTTTCTGTCACCACCTGCGTACTGTAAATGGTCCTGTCTCGCACTACAGCTGCCCACCTGATCTGTTGCTAGTAACATAGTCATCTCGCTTCTGGACCATCCATCAGTTTTGAATAGAAACTGACATACCTGATAAAAAGTAAATGAGCTGTATTTGAAGCATAACACAGCAAGCTAATCTGTGTGCATTCAATGTAAAGACAATCTGAGTATGAAGAGGCGAAGTCCCTCCCCTTACGGTGGACTACCATGGGACCTTTTTTCAGGAAAAATATGTACAGCAGTTAACCACGAGAGACAAATCATTTTTGGATCCCGTTTGAAATCTGCATGAGCGGTCAGACAGGCGTTAGCGCTGCGTCCACACCATGTGGGCACACATTCAACTTGGGAGGATCCAGACATTATTCTGCACCTGAAATGTCAAAATGTCAAATTGTAGGACTGCTTTCTACACAATATGGGGGTTCAAAAAATAATTTAAATGGCCATACATTTTTAACAGACAGATAAGGTACTCAATTTATTGGTCACCTTTACTCTCACTCATGAACTGTGTAAAAGAAGTGTACGAAGCCTCCGTTACGTCACCCACTGGTATGTGGACTACCGTTTTGAAGCCTTGAGTTCAGCATTTTGGCCATGGCTATCTTGGCTTTTTGGAGCTCTATGCCCCATGGTAGCGGTCAATCACATGGTAGCCTTGCCATAAAGCGTCCACTATTTTATCATCTGTTTTACTCTAAACGGGACCATAATTTAAAAAATGAACAATGTGCTGTACTGAAAAAGACTTGAAACTAGCGATTGAGACCAAAAATGAATTAAGAAAATGTTTACTGAGGCAATAAATCAAGTGAGAAGTAGGGTCATTTTCTCGTAGACTTCTATGCAATCGAACTTCTTTTGGAAGCTGGTGGAGTTTCCCCCTTCTGGCAATTAGAAAGAATGCAGGTTTAAGGCACTTCCGCATTGGCTTCACTTTTCAGACCCAGAGGTTGCCGCTTGCTACAAAAAGAAAATACCTGTTACAAAAAGAGTGGAAGTTTCCTTTAAAGTCTAACTTAATTTCATCATTCTGATCTAATCATCTTAAAAAAAAAAAAAAAAGATTAGCGTTTGGCCCACTGTCCGATATAAGCCCCTCCACTGGCCAAGGAGAGCTCGGCGAGAAGCAGCTTAATAGATTTAGATGAAAGGAGGGAGTCATGGAAGCCTCGACCAGCAGAGAGCAAGAGCATCTGCTCAAAGGCCACCTCCCCACGCCCGGATCACCATCTCCAGAAGAACTCGGGCAGGCACAGAGCCTCCACACAGCACAGCTCCACACTAATTCCAGTGCCCCCGCCACACGCAGGCTAATTAAGGCCATGCATTTATTTATGACTGAGCTCATTAAACAGTGAAAAAGATGGTCGCCGCTCTGAAAACACATTAGTCCCCGAGGAAACTGCCTGTGAAGTCGCTCCCCTCAGGCTGTTTCAGGTCACAGATTCTGAATCTTTGTGACATATGAAGAAATAGCGGACTGTAATGCCTTAAAAAAAATAAAAACATCAGTTCTGAGGCGATGAAGTGATGGTTCAGGACATTCTTCAGGGTGTATTTGAAGCTGCTTGAACTGGTCCCATAATTACATGTATAGGTCATTGACTGGGGGATGAATAGAAAATTCACTCTCAGGTCTCGTGCTTTGCATTTTTGTCTTTGGGTGCTGGTGAAATCTGTGCTTTACATTCATGATGTACTTCCTTTAACGTAACATGACAACTGCAGTAAAAAGGAAATTACACTTTGGGCAAAAATAGCAATGAATAACGGACATAACTTGGATTAACATAAAGTGCCCCCACCCTTAAACACAACCCACCATCCCTACCGTCTTTTTTATATTACAATGGTATTTCAGTTAATTTAGGACTTAGTCAGCGCCGAGCTATGAAATCAATGACAGAGGATATCCCTTAGGTATATTTTCTATGCCTGGAGTGCTCGTCTTTCTCACTCTCTCTTTGTGTGTGTTTGTGTGTGTTTGCGTGTGTTAAGGTGTGTGTGTGTGTGTGTGTGTGTGTGTGTGTGTGTGTGTGTGTGTGCAGAGGGCATAGACAGAGAGATCTTACGCAGATCCTACTCCCTTCCTTGTAATTGCAAAGATAATGCCAAATCACACAGTCCTTTGCTGAGACAACTGGCAACTTGATGTAGTGCTCTTTAATGGCTCCAACTTTGAAGACTCGGATATATATTCCTCCTCTCTACTTTTCCAGTTGAGCTGCTCATCTGGACCGGAATATGACTGAAAGATAACATGTTTTATGCTTTCCTTTGGAAAATAGAAAGGGTGCAAGCTCATTTTCATGTCACTTCTTATTTATTATAGATTAATAAATAAATTATTTGTTATAATGAGTTGTTGTCAGGGAGCTATCCAGTTTAGATGCTAACACCAAACTATCAGCTTCAACATAAGGAAAGCCAACAGTCGGGGGGCTGTGGTTCTATACGTTACCCCTTCTGTGGGTGTAAATCCAAATTTACTGGTGGAACCTAAATAAAAAAATATTTCCCATGCTGGTGAAGTGAAGTGCGCTTGTTATTTTAAAGTGGGAGTGTGCCAACTTTACATATCAGTGTGTGTTTTCAAGTGTTGGGAGTACTACTGCATATGTAAACAATGTTGTATAAAGCCTTTTGTGTCTCCAGAGGGAGCTGCGTTTAGTCTGATAAACTGCCTCAAGTGATGTCACTTGAGTCAGTGTGGGTCGGGTTTGAAGACTACTGGCATAACACATCCTGTCAGTGATTGAATTGCATTGTGGATAATGTAGGCACCAGATTTTGACAAGGAAGAAACATCTTCGGTCTCATGTAAAAGGCCCTTTCCACAGCTGCAATTTTGACATGTCCTAGCAGGGTATACACAGGTGTAATTGATCAAAATAATTATGGTCCCATTCTATTTAGTGCGTCACAGCCGTTCCAGTGAGCCACCATGCAAAATACCAGGGCCCTGGCACACTTAAATGGAACAGGGCCATAATTAATGTTATTAATTACACTGCTGTTTACCCTGAAAAGGGTCTATTGATGTCCTCTGATGAAGCCTGGCAGTTGTAAAGCATTATTTAATAATTCAACTTCTCTGGCCATTCCCTGAAAGGCGACAAAAGGGAATCTTGGGAATTTCAAGTGAAGGCCTTATTTTGTTATTAGAATTTAAATTTTATTTCATTTTTCTGCTCAAATCCAAAATGTATTTGGATTTTGTAGCGATTATGGGTCACGCCAGCAATATGAAAAAGCTGTTGTGTATGAGTAGTGTAGTGTGGTGTGCTTTACTGTATATTGTGTCATTCTTTAACATTAACCAAGTACGGATTGTTAACAGGTTCAATAATCAATCCATGAAATTCCTTGAAACCCTACTTCTTCATTTTTTACACAGTTTCTGTGTAAAAAAAGTTGTACTGCCATCATCATTATAGCATGCTTGTGATACTGCAGGCACAGAGAGGCTAAAAATCAATCCACAGGATACCCGCTCAGCGCTTCATTCGAGGAAGGCTGATAAACAACAGCATTTGGTGACCTTTTGGTGTTCTTGTGGGGGATTTAACCCCCTGCTCAGAGCTGCACCATGCTGATGGCTCCAGCAGACAGGAGCATGATGCACGCTGGAACTCAGATGGGACTCATTTTTCCCGCAAGCATTGCAAGACCCTGCCTTAAAAAACAAAAGCGATGATATCGCACATCGAGGTCTTCTGACTCACCGGACAGCGCGAGACCCCGAGTCTGACGGCATTTTTCGGCTCATCATCCGGAGTCACAGACAGTGTGTAGGAGTCTATTGTGTGTGTTTGTGTGACTGAAAGAGAGAGGGGGGGGGAGAGACTCTTCACTCTCTGTAGGACTCTGTGTAAGATGCTTTCAACAGCAGGCAAACTGGTTCTGCACTTACTGTGAGAGGAAGCTCTGAGTGTTTAGAGTACTCAGCCCACTTAATGCATTATTATTGTTACTACATTCTTGAGGAGAATAGGGGAAAATGGAACAAGGAATGCTTTTCAAGAGTCAAACCAGTAAAAGGGGAAGAGATGTGTGTGTGTGTGGGTGTGTGCGGCGGGGTAAACATAACATGAGTGTTGACTATCTCATTCTTTTTGTATTTATGCTCATTTTTTCAATAAGGTCTCATAAAAAAGCAGCCTGAGCCCAGACGTCATGTTTGTGATATTCTCTAGTGAAATAAACATTTATGTCGATGGAGAAAGACAGGCTCCCATTCCTTTTGTGTATTTATTTTTTCAGTGAAAAAGATGATGCAGTTACTTGATTGTTAACCGATTAAATTACTTTGTCTCATAATAGTTGTTCCTGATGTCATCATTTGGAAGTTCTCTTTAAGGAAAAAGGAAAACTGATGTTTCGGACATTATTTTAGGAAATCTGAGACAAAGTTTCCTAATTCCTGTTTGTTGTTTCTTCTTTTCAAAAAACAGTGCTGCACGTAAACAATTTTGACTGAGTAAATGTGGCTTTAAGAAGATAAGAGTCCTGAGGGCAGGAGGTGCTTTGTTTCTCTTGTTGCATTACGAGTGCATTTCCACTGCGAAGGACATCTGAGCGTAAAGTGAGCCTCTTTTCGTCAGGAGGTAAGCCTTTTAACAGTAAAAAGCAAAGCTTTAACAGGGCTCCTTGCACCACAGTTCACAGCATACATAATGGAGAGGATAGAGTTACCTGCTACTTTAGGCCAAACACGCCTGCCAATAATTGCCTTACCAATATTTGCATGTCCCTGTCTGTGTTATCGAACACCCTGCTAAGTAACTGAGCACCCCGGCCCAGGCACTATTTTAAGTTGTTTGCTGAGTCCACGGTGGACTGAAACAAGACAATTATGAACCACATTTCACACCATTATGGTGTTTTAAGGGGCCTCAGGTTTCATTGAAAGCTTGGACCCTGGCCTACTAAATACTATGCCCGTGTACTATGGACAGTCTGGACCTGACTGATGTTAACTCTTAAAATACATCATTTATTGTTTGATATGTTAGAGAGAGGAGTAGTCAAGCATTAACACGACTGAACATAAAAAACGATGAGAAGGAGGAGTACACCCCCCCGACTCTGACCAGTCAGTAGTAAAGAGCTCTGGATCATAATATTTTGACCTATAATCAGCATAATCTGGGAATGAGGTGGTGATGAGATGCTCTACTTGCCCGAGCTTTGTCAAAACCTGATAAATGGTTTATGAGATACAAATGAACAAAGGAACAGACAAAACCCCTTGGACCTAATCAGTGTAATTACAGAAATGCTGGAACGCAGTGGTGAGATGCATAATTTTCACAGGTTTTGGCAAAATCTGATCAAGGCTAGCCAAGAAAGCAGATGGATGGATGAGCTAATGAAGGAACAAATAAAGAAGTGAAAGTTGAATGATGGTATGGAGGAAGTTCTATTTAAGAAATACAGGAAATGGCTAATATGGTGTGTATTTCTTTTAGATACATTTTACGAAACATGAGATAATGTAAAATGAACGATTCAACGCCCTGTAAGACTGCAAGAATAATTTATGTTTTGAAGTGTGTCAGTACACGGCTAGCAGAAACGAAGCTAAGTTATCTTCTTCTTCTGAGAGATGGATTCCCATATGAACACAAACTTGTCAAAGTGCCAACATTTTGGTTCTTTAAAAGAGATAGTTTCTGTGTTTTGTATTTTGTGTTCGTTGGGAATAGGTGATGTCATATATTTCCATGGACCAATTGTGGTTTAGCAACATTTAAATTGAAACGTTTATTGGGTGTGTCATGTTTATTTTTGAACTGAATTTTGATTTCAATTGATTGATTTTCCAAGATTTCGGGGTTTTCATGTTTTGTCTGTTTTGTTCCCCGGTCCTGAAAAAACTACATTTCAGATGGCAGAGAGGGGGCGTGGCAGTGGGAGTGGCCTATAACAAAAGGGCTCATAACTTCTAAGCAGATTCACGTGACATGGCCAAACTTTGCAGAAAGACATATCTTATAAACCGTTAGTTGTAGACTGTTGTGGGAGCCATCTCGTCCTGTTGGTCCATCAGTTTAGTTGTCCACAAAAATCTATCCATTCGACAAAGCTGTTCCCACCCTACAGCAACCGCAACTTTCTACCTATGAGGCTTAAATTTTCCAAGGTCAAGTCTTTGTGATGTGTGTGTGTGTGTGTGTGTGTGTGTGTGTAAGCGAATTCATGCTTGTTTATAGTTGGAATAACAACTTTTTCAACTCCAACTTGAAACAATGATCCTCAAGCTAGCTACGACTGAAAGCTAACTAACTTTTAATTAGCATATGAACATTTATTTGTAAGTCACAGTCAGCTGCCTTTTTGTTTTGTGCCAATTCTAAATTTTCCTAAAGACTCAAAGAATATTGGTCTTCTTCCCCTCACAATCCCGCGTATTCACGCCTATAGCCCAACTTTATTTTGTCATTTCTCACAAATTTGACTCCTCTGTGGATGGAAAACTTGCCTGGCCCTGTTCTTTTCATTTTCACTGACCATCAAAACAACCATTAGATGTGTTTTCTCTCAATTTTTTATCAAAACTAAATATTCGGCACAGTTGCACAGCTGTAGGTGTAGTTCTTTTGTAATGGTAAAAGTACAAATAGGATAATACAGTATCACCACTTGTGGTTCCACGCTGCAGTTCCACTATGAGACTGTTTCTGTGTGAAAATCATTTTTTAAATGGATGGAGCTTAGAATAGAAGGCAGGATAATATAATAAATAATATAATGGCTTACTATTCAATAGAGGCTTTTGATTCAGTTCAAGAATTTGCAAGAACTGAGGCCTGTGTTACAAAGGTAAAGACAAAAAGAGCCGGCCTCTTCCCAGGTCATAAAGCCTTTATGCTGTCCAATAAATAAATCCATAAAAAGTGTTGAAGTTATTATCATGTAGCATCTGGAAGGTGTTATGTTTATCGTGTCTGATACAGTAAACAAAAAGAGAGAACACTAGTTTGGCAGATTTCTGAATAAAGTTCCCTTGTTTGCACAGCCTGTCCTGCGGAACACAACTACTACTACTCTTCCATAAAGATCTCCCAATCACACTCAGATCCATGATCATCAAAAACTTGCAGCGAAATGAAACATGATCTAATTACCAAAAAATTCCAAGTGACTAATCATAAGTAATCCAGTTGTGGTGCATCAGCAGACTCCCCGGTGGGAGCAGGAAGGAGCTGGAGTTGAAGCCAAGTGATTTCCCTCAGGCAGACATGCCATTTAAGTGTGCTCCATTGTTGCGGGTGAGATCCATTAGCCCTCACTCTGGTTTGCCACATCAAAGCAAATGCTCACATATGGATTATGTGTAAAAAGAGTTATTTTTGTAATAATTTTTTCCGTGAGTCTGGAACTGAGCTTTTTAACTTGTTCAATAAGGTGATCTTGAAATGTGTGTGTGCGTCGCGTGTGTACAGCTTACGTACATTTATGTGTGGCTGCGTCAGTGTTTATGTGTGCATGGATGTGTGTGTGTGTGTGAGTGTGAGTAAACAGCTTAATGGAACCAAGCGGATTTCATAATGGAAAAGGACAGTGCAGCAGAGTGTGTTCGTGTAGCACGAAATAGTGTTGTTATGATGTGGATTACTGAGGTCACTTAAAAGCAAAATCAAACCCAAAATCAACTTAAAGGATAATTCATTTAAAAAATCTGATACTCAAAAGGCTTCTTTGGCCTGAGAGTCATTTAATAAGCAAGTGAAAGTGGAATGCATGATCTGGTTGTCTGGTTATCACCTCCCAAACATCAACCTTGGATGACGACTGCAGCATGTTCATAATTCATACTCGAATCATCCTAAAAGACCTTAAATCAAATGCAGCAGTTAAGCTAAATGAGGATGATGTTTTGAAGCATTTTGCAGTCATCTAAGCATTAATGCTGACTACATTTTGATGGTGTTTACATAGCCATTCCCCCAAAATTCCAGTTTTAAGTGGTTCGTGGAACCTCCAGCCAAAGCTCCATTTAAATGTCACGTGAAAAAGCAGAATTATCCCCTGAGATTGTTTTATTTTTTTTTTTGCTTTGACCATATTGCTGTTGTGCATTTGCAATGAGATTCAGCTCCAAGAGTGAAGCTTTGATGTTCACTTTGACACCACTGATGTTTCCCAGCCATGTGTATGGTGAGTCGGGGTTTGGGTATCAAAACCAAACAATATGTATTATATTTATTTAGTTTTTAAAAGATTGCCTTTATCAACCACACTCCTATCTTAAATTTACTAAATTAAAATAGTTGTTTTCGTTACGTTGGTGCCCGGTTTGCTGAGGTGCCAAACTCAGTCTTTCTGCACACCTGTAACAACTGTGAGTCAGGCCAGGAGTCTGGGTGTTGTCTTTGACTCAAGCTGCTAAATCTTAGCAGTCATAATAAATCAGTCACAGCGTCAGCCTTTGAATGTTGCTGAGATTCAGGAGACTCTTTGTCCAAACATGATCTCAAAAAGTGAACCTGTGCATCTGTCTCAAGAGAGTTAGAAAGCTCTCAGGCAACCGCAACTTGTCTATACTTCTGCAACCAAGTTATACTTCTGACGTGCTTTCTTCTTCCTATGTATGAACCCTCTAGAGCAGGTGCTCAGGTCTGCTGTCTGAGCAGCTAAATGGAATTTCCACCTGTGCTCCTCCTACTGTGACATGTAAAAATGTCTCCTGTGGAAAAGTCTGTATGTTGACTCATATCTAATCTACTCAAACAATGAAGATGGAATTGCTGATGTTTTGGAATAAAATATGTAGATTTCATGAGCTGTAGGTAATTCAAAGCATCCGTTCAGCATCCTCCAACGCTGACTAACTGTGAAAATACTTCTAGGACTCATGTTTCAACATTTAAGAATCACCAGGTTGAGGGTTACACTTTTGGAGAAGGTTTCAGACACACTGGCGTTCAAAATAGATCAGATTCGTCTAGCTGTGCATGTTTTTTTTTTTTTTTGTAGCATTGAAATTCCATTTTAAAACACAAAAGTCTGTTTACTCTTCTATTCGAGATGATTTTTTGCATGAAAGTCTTATCCTGTGCAGCAGCATTGTTTCAGCAACAGCGGCAGGCTCACGAGGGGCCCAGACTCCACAGATAAGCGCATCAGCCATTACCGGGTTCCTCCTTCAGACCTATTAGGTCTTGCAAGGACTTCAAACACCAATTTGTTCTGCAAATAGCCCATTCAATTTGTGCCTGCCAAAGAGAGGCACATCTCTCCCTCTCTGCAGTAATTGAATCTTCAAAGGGACATTTTCCTCTATTTCTGTCAGGTATTAGAGTGATGAATAGCAAACGGTCATTTGAACAGAAAGAGAGGATACATGTTTATCCATTTTCAGCCAGGCGCTCATCATGCGCCTTGATTGCTAGGCTGGAAATTGAATGGCAGCACTTTCAATGGTAAGATGGACAAGTCATGCACTAAATATCAGGCTTTTGCATGAAAGATAACTTCTTGGGCACTTGGCGAATTGGATCTTGGAGTAATTATGTAATTCAGACATAAAGACGCCCCTGAAATGCTTCACTTTTAAGTGTGTGAGGTAGAATTCTCAGCACTTACAATTAAAAAGTACAGATTCTGAATCTTTACAATGATTTTAAGGAGGCTTTGAAATCTTCAATATTTTTATTAATTAAATACACCATACTGGAGCAAATGTCTCGGAAAATATCACAAATAAATTTCTCTTTCATTCAGCATCTATATGTTGGTGATGGTCTCTACATTACTGACTATGAGCAGATTTCTTCAGTTTGCCATGGGTTCAGGTTTCATGGGGAGGAGGGAGGGCTGGAGCTGAGTGCAGAGGGTCAGATGTACTGTAGCCACGCCTGGACAACGACATTTACATGCATACTGTACATACATGGTAGTTTTACAAATACACCAAGAGTGTTCATGATTTGTTTTTCACAAAAAGCCACAGAATTTTTTTTAAAACCCCATCATATATATATATATATATATATATATATATATATATATATATATATATACCACCAAAGAAAAGAAAAAAAAAACACATTCCCCTTCGACAACACTTAAAATATATAAAGTGGAAACACCATGTTGTTGGGAAATGAAGATAGAAAAGGAAGAGAGGAAAAATTAAAAGGTCACGGTTTTCCCCCCAAATGTCTTTAAACAAATACGCAGAGTTGAAAAGTCTGCATCTCTTAAACCTCATTAGTCTTTTTCTCTTCCCCTCATTTCAGTCGCAACATCCTCTTGTGTGTTATTTAATTTTCTCTTCCTGAAAAGTCCCCCTCGGATTCTGATCGGTCTCTTTTTTTTTAATTCCAAGGTCATGGAGTCCTCATTGTCCCGATTCAGGTGCGTTAAGTGCAAGTATCCACCCATATCTGGGGAAAAGCCAAGGTTGAAGGCTGAGCGTCGGGCATGGGTTGCAGAAATTAAAGTCAGGTTACTGGTAAGATGGGTAGAGGATTCCTGGAGGGCAAAGGGCCTGGGAGCACAGCTAAAAAAGGCCGGGGTGCTGCTGATCCACGTTGTCTCAGGTGACAATGAGTAAGGGCTAAAATGAAGGCACACATCCTGCTTCCTGCACGGCTCCCGCCTAACACACCTGAATAGTGAGAAATGAAAAAATAAAACATTTTAAAAATCTGGGCCGTTGTTAAAGGCGTCAGTTCACAAAGTGCCATAAATGTTTCACCCTGATGAATCAACTTTCCAGCTCCAGTGTTTAATTTATTGATCAGCCAGGCTTTGAAAACCATCTGCTGTCCCATTTACTTTGCATTAACTTAAAAGTGCATCCATGAAGCAATTCTCTTTGCTATAATTATAACCACGCTCCCACATAACTGCAGGAGGTGTTCAGTCCTGTGAAACAGAGAAATGCTTTTTCCTTCATGATTCTAAGGGGCGATTTACTTTTCCCTTCATCCCTCATATCACAAGGAGGGCTTCAGTCTATTAGTAATTGCAAACTCCTACTTGGGGGCTAATTAAAGTGACTGACGCTGGGAGGGTCTCACTCCCCTGGGTCAAAGCAGCTCCGTATGAGAGCGGTAATTTGTCTGTTCTGAACAAAGAGATTAGAAGAAGCTGGGAAGAAAGCTTAATAACTGAGCATCAAATGTCCTATGCACTGCATGCAGACAACACCAATTATGTTGCGGCAAAAATCGCACATCATCAAAACAATGGTCAGTAGATAACTGTGTGTTTCCGTATGAGCAGTGACTGCTTCATTTTCTCTCTATCTAAAGCAGCCTGTGCGTCTGTATTCAGTCAGTGTTGTGCTGCTGAGGACACATCAGGTACATTGATTTTGAGAGCTGTTACCCTACTGTACGTCTGTGTTATTTGAGGCCGTTCAAATTCTGTTGGAGCAAAGAAACGAGAATGTTTGTGTGATAAAGTGCTTCGGCAGCAGGATAATTCTCCTTATTTCAGTCACAGAGATAACAAAAGCATCCGGAGACTGTTCCCACTGAGTGATGTGTTGCTGTTTATTTAATAATTCTCTCTCTGCTATAATTAAAGCACCAGGGCCAATATACAGATTGCATTTTAGCATCAATAATTCAGCAGTTTTCACTACAATTGATGTTAGCACATAAATAAACAATGAGGCCTCATATTTACTACACCAGCCATGCTACAAGAGACATTGGGGGTGGGAGTAAGGACTTAAACAGACATTTAAAATTAAGCTAGATAATGCAACGGCTTTCAATTTAAATGTGAGGAGCTCTAAGAGCTCTAAGAGCTGATTTGTAGAAGTGACAAGCCCTTAAAAGGCCTATGACGTGAAGGGAGGGAGGTGTGTGTGTGTGTGTGTGGGTGTGGGGGGTGGGGGGGTGGGGGGGGGTGCTTAATGGAGTTCTACCTCTCCTCTACTCACAAAACCACTCAAGGTGAAATGCATGCTCCCAACAATATAATTCCTCTTTCAGTCAGAGTCTGACACACTCCGAACACCTCCCATATCTCTCTGTGTGCTGTGTGTGCAGACAAGGTATCAATAAAGCTCCTTGTTGTGAGGCAAAAATGATTATATCTCCTGTGGGCAGAATGAAGCTATCCTGAAGAATGAAGTTATCCTTCGTATATGATTAGGCCTTCTGTTTTGCTTTCACTGGAGGCATCAAGATCAAATCAGAGAAAGCCATGATGACAGCTTTCATGATATACTGGCTGCTGCAGCTTGCCGTCTGTGTTCAACCTCGGGCCCTGGATACATATTTTTGGCCTTGGAGTAATAATTTAGCCCAGGTGATCCCAGTCTTGTTGATGCAGTAGTCAAATGCTGTTTTAAACACTCGGTATTAATGGCAGCAAGTGTCATTTTTCAGCACAATTGGATGTCTGGTTCAGGACAGCAAATAAATTCACGATGACTCAAATATGTATCTGCCTATAACAAACCGAGTGCAAGGACAGCAGTACAAAAAAATCATTTTCGCATGTTTTGTGCTGACGGTTAATACAGATTTTCTGAGTGCGTGTCCTCCAACAAGAATGATGGAAAAATCCATTGGCTGTCTAAAAATAAAATTCCTCTCTGCTCTGTAAGATTTAATATCCACTGCATGCCTAGCAGTGAAGTTGAATCGACGACATCAATATAAACAGAGTGAAAAATGTTGGCGTGAAAATTACAGATGTTTTTCTTTTCCTGCTAATGACTCCAACTGACTGATGACATGCTTTTACTGACTTGTACTTTACTTTGAAGTTACCAGCCTTCTCCTGCTTTTAATACTTTGAAATGAGACCACAAAGAACCTTTGGAGCACTCTCCGCCATCAGAGAGCCCCCGTCATGTTTCACTGGTGCAGAGAGAACTGGGTGGGGGTGGGGGGGGTCTTACCTTCTGGTCGGGCAGTAGTGGGTTCGTCTGCAGTGAACTCAAATGGCCGTTGATGAGTGCTGTGGGTCTGTCGTGTTCGCAGAACAGGCTGCCGTTGATGTAGTGGAACCGATCCCCGGGGACAAGCCGGTTCCGGCAGGTGGAACACGTGAAACACTGCGGGGGTCAGAGAGAGAACCGATTACAACCGGACCACAAAGCAGCGCTCAATCCTATTATGTTAAAACACCTCTGAGAAAAACACACATGCTTGTGAAAACAGACATGTACAAACTTCTGCACAACCGTGTGTGCAGGTGTCAGTGGTGGTTAAAGGTAGAGAGTACGGGTAAAGCTAATTAACAGCAATTTAGAGCCCTTCTTGACTAATTGATTAATGGTTTGGTCTATAAACTGTCTGAAAATAATGAAAAATGCCCATCACAATTTACTGAAGCCCAAGTTAATGTAATCAAATGTCTTGTTTTGTCCGACCAGCAGTCCAAACGTCGACATGTTTCATTTATATCACACAAGACAAAGAAAAGTAGCATTTCTCACAATAGAGACGCTGGAGAAAGTTCATGTTTGGTATTTTTGCTTAAAAATGCTGATTACATTTCTGTTGATGTTCTGCTGAGTGGTTAATAGGGCTGCCCCCTAAGTAACTCAAAGTCTATTTGGGAGCTGCAGCGTGTATGAAACCCTAGAGGACATTTAATTTGAAAGGACTGACACAGGAAGTGGCAACACTCAATCGCTCAGTGGGTCTGTTACCATTACCACACCGGCGTACACCGGCGTACACCTGTGGTGGGCCAAGTAGGCAAAGTCTGCACTCCATTTAACTGTTATCGTGGCCAGCACATATCCACAGCTAAATTGATGTTGTTGTTTGGTCGGTCAGCTGACAATCACTTGGTTGCTGCTGCTGTCTGAATGATTACACTCCCTTCAAAGTTTTTGCAGCCTTCGCCGTTCAAGTTAAGCATTGCACCTGCGCACTGAAATGTTCAGTCTCCTTACTGGTTGTTCCAACACATTCAGAATCGCGTTGCGCATGCACTTGTAAAATTTAGATTTTTAAAGGCTCGTTACTACGATTTGGTATCGCTTTGTAATGGAGTGCAGTGTTAACAATGTTACTTATAACATTCTTTCTCAGCCCTGGAACTCTAACCATTTTCTGAAAAGAAAAGCTTTTAAACATTTACTGTCCACATTAAGCCATCATGATCCAAAGAAAACTAACATTTTTATGGGATCAATTCAATTCAATTCAATACAACTTTATTTATCCATGTAAGGGCCATTGTTGCAACAGCTTGCCACCCAAATCAACAGATGTACACACAATCGGTAGGAAAATAAAATAAAAACACCATTGATCACAAGGCTATAATCTTAAAAAGTGTGTGTAGCACTGTTTATCTTTGTCCAGTTCAAAGCTTCACAGAGGGAATGTGAGTTTACCTTGAGATGGTACACGTTGCCCTGTGCCCTCATCACCAGTTCACTGGCTGGAATGGACTGACCACAGGCGCTGCAAGCTCCACTGTTTCCAAATAATCTGAGAGAAAGGAAGAGGAAGGAGAAGAGCAAGTGTTACTATGGACCCACTGTATGCATCCTCGTAGCTTTGGCCTTGTGAAATGAACTGTGACATCCACACTTTTGTATGTTGAGTGTGTGACTGAACAAGAGCTACGTTCAGTGCTATGTTCCCTATTCCCCAGCTCCGTTTCTAACTAGAAGGGAAAACATACAGGAGGGGGAAAAAGAGAGGAGAGAAATAGAAAATCATCACAATATCGATGGAAAAATGAATCCTCCAGCACTCTGCTCTCCACAAGCATCTAGCACTGAAACTGCATATTACTTTTGCTGCACATTTTTTGCAACCTAATAATAACCTGGAACATAAGCAATCAGGACCTAAGAGGATTTGATTGTACATCCAGGCGGAGACATAGTGCTTTTGCCATTAGGACTCCTGTGAATGCTCTGTCAGTGCCGTGTTTCCATTAGAAACCCGTAGCTACTCGGGTTGATATATAATGTGCATGGGTTAACCTTTTCAATCATGGTGTCAACACTTTAGATTTGCTTCTGCTCATCTCTTTCGTCCCTAACCTTCTCTCTCTCTCTCTCTCTCTCTCCCTCTGCCTCTTGATAATGAAATGCTTGCTCCAGCTTCCCTTCTATCTTCCTTCTGAGTCCACAATTTAGATTACTTCATCTCGGTGAGCAGCAAACTGAATGAAATTTCGATTTGAGCAGAAAGTAATTTACTGGGATCTGGACCCATTTGTCATCATATCTCACCGGGTGTTTGCTCTATCACTGCACTTTTCCTAAGCAATCAAATAAGACCACGGCATCTGACATGCTCCGGAGAGAAGGGGAGAGAGGGATGGAAAAAGAAAGGGATAGGGGGGAGTGGTTAACATTGTTGTGTGTGCATCAAATAAAGTTGTTTGGCTTGAAAAAAAATTAGTAAGAAAAACTGAAAACAAGAGGAGAGCATAAGAATTACTCCTTTTTTTCTGTTCAGACATTCTTGAGGACAATTTAATGAAAAGTATTTAACAAATTCATGCTGCGACGGAGTGAGGGAAAAAATGGTTTTACCATCCTAACCATAACCCAAGCAGTTGTTAGATATATTGACGAACAAACAAGCCAGAGCTCTTTGCAAAGGGACACAGAAATGGCTTTCAATAAGACAGCCTAGGCAGAAGCAAATTTTGTCTCGGCATCATTTGGAAAGGCTCCATCAAAACTCAATTTCAGAAACTAATTAACTGGAGACTGTCGTCACAACACTGCCAATTCTCTGCTTTCACTGGGACAAACATGATGAACATATAGGCCTTGCTTTAAGACTCTTATGCTCATGCAATGTGTGGAAAAGCAAAATTACACTTTTCTGCATATCAAAGCCGCCGTCTTCAAAAATTTGCTAAAATTAAAAATATGTTCATCGTGTTAAGGTTGAATTTATTCCTTGATGAGTTTCCTCCCATGAATGCTTCGGAGAGGTGTGGAAACAAAGACTACAGGACGTTTTCACCACAGCCTTTTATGTTTCACCCCAGTGTGGAACTCGTAACAGATTAATTATTTTATGGGGATAGCTCTTGATAGTATTTGATTTAAGGAGCCAAAGCCTTTAGGTGCTCAATTAAGTTGCTATATCGGTTTGAACTTGGGCTCTAATGGCCTCCTCTGCCAGTGACCTACAGCGCCGAGGTGAAGTAGACACCCCAGGTCAGTATAATTAAGGCCAAGGGACTCTTTAATTGCAGTGACACATCTGGTTTGAGATTTTTTCCTCCTAAAGAAATCAGTGGTTTGTACTATGTTTCTGGGGGATGGCTTTATCTTGATGCTTTCCTGCGACCAACGTGTCTGATTAAATTAAATAACAAACGAAAAAACACATTTGGAGCTGTCTGTTGTCTATATAGGCAATGACTATTGGATTTCATTTCAGCACTGACTGCCAGGTGAAATATAGCATGGCCTGCTGCTAGGCTGTCTGGTAAATGCAGACCTCATTCACCAAGGCCTTTGAGTAGGGTAAAATTACCCCACAACAATGATTTCTGCAACACAGTCCATTAAAAATGCCTCTCTACATCAGCAGCCAAAGCACCTTAAAAGCACTAGGCCATATTGATACTGAAGCGGGGCTTTGCATAATGGCAAGAGCTGCATTAGAGAAAAGGATGGAGGGGCTGGGGACGGGGCAGGGTGGAGAGATTGCGAGGATGAGGGAGGGCGCGCGTGGATCTGTGTTGTGTATGTGCATGTGTTTTGGGTAGAGGGGGATGGGAAAGTGCGCGCGCGCGTGTGTGTGTGTGTAGGGGTGGAGGGTTGGTGGTAGGTGGTGGTGGTGGCGGTGGTGGGGGGGATCAGCCAAATTACACTTGGTTAATTCAGAGTAACAGATCTGGCCCCAAGTGAATTGAAGGCCTTGAATTAATTCTGTTATGACAAATCAAGATAAACGTTTCCCCTAAATTGCATGCGATTTAATTAATTTCTGAGATCCCAGTTTTTTCCTGGCCTAATAGTTCACATTCTCTTGTGCTGTCATAGTGCTTGAGTGGGCAGACTTCAAAGTGATATTAAATAACCAACTATTAGATTTACCTCACACGTTCTATTGGAAAAGTGCCATTTAATTACCTAGGCTTATTCAATTAAGGGGACAGCATTCTCCCTGAATCCGGCAGCCACGAGTAAATTAATTCTCCCTCTACTAGCAGCCCACAGAAATAATATCACCTCCAGCTTAAAACAACATGATCCTCACAGCAAACGCAACTTTGGATTTAAGTTTGACATTAAAGCTTTTGGTGGCAGCACTGCATGAAAAACAGAGACGGTGCTTGTCCTGTGATGTTCCTGCTTGATTGATGTGAGATGGGTATCATCCCAGGCCAGGCATGCATCCCATTATAGCTGTGATGTGATGCGTTTCGACTCCTGATCAATCAGATGAGTATTTTCCTATCAGCTGTATTAATATAAATTTGGAGCTACAGCTTAAAAATGTATGTTGTGTGGGCAGTTTAGCAGTCTATTACAAAAATGAGTCTGCCCCTTTAAGATGAGGGGAAAAAAACAGCGGCAAATGGCCTTCGCAATAATCCCTCTTCTCTATCTGTCTTTCTCTCTTGCTCTCTCTCAAAAGCCAATTTGGTTAATTAAATGTTTTGTTTGCAGTGTGGCTCTCATTCATTTCGGACACGTCATTGGGAGCGGATACAAGCCAGGGACCAGATCTCATTAGATAAAACCCATCAGGACTAAAGGAAATGGAGGGGGACTATAATTAAAGCATTTAATTGTGTAGACTCACTGTCAGATGTTTTTTTTCCCCCGCTCCTAGCTTTATCTCTACAGAGATCTCACGGTTCCATAATACGCGTTTTAGCTCTTCCACCAAGCATGCTCTCATTACAAGTGGAAAGGTGTACCCACATTTTCCCCCCCTTCCAATTTTAATTACGTTATAGTCCCATTATGAATGAAGTACCCCATTGACTTCCTCATCCTTTTTATGAGGTGGGTGTGAGAGCGCACAGGCACACTTTAGATTTTGAATTATCCATGCAGATTTAACAGCGTTGTTGCATGTTCATGTTGACTGTAGTGCAGTTCCATCTTTTAGATTATTAATGCAGAAGAGATGAAATGTACCCAAAACTCGGATACCGGAGTTTACATGTTTTTCAAATTGTAAAAAACAAAAACATCTCTGCATAGGTATAAAAGTGGATAACAGTCAAAACAGTTAATTACTATGGTTAATATCAATACCGTTTCTTGTGCCCCAGGGTGATTCAAGAAAGTGTTTGAACTTTCAGTAAACTGTGCCTTGTGCTGTCACACCAGACAGCTCCACATTACCAGAATGAGTGTGTCACCAATAAGCTCTGGTTGGGTATCTGTCACACCTACTAGAATATTTAAAAAGGCTCTCTTTGCTAATTAAATGGTCCTTTTCTGTTATAATAATAAAAGACCAAAAAATAAAACTATAATCTGTGCCCAGCATGAACACTGTACATATGTCTTGCAGAGCCACAAGAAAACATAAATCTTACAAGCCCAATGGTCTGTTCTTCAGTTGACCATGAACAGTAAACAGGACAGACAAGCAGATGGTCTGCAGAACAACTCTTTTGCTTTGTGCTGTCAACATACCAGCGTGTTTGACCCCCTTCAGGGTAGACCAGGGAGACTTCAACCAGCACACTTTCATCAACACTAATGATGTTAGTACAATTTGAGACACACACATGTTCCGCAGAATAACACGCAACCTTGCTGATCATTGCATGACCAGCAGAGATCTGTTAGTCCTGCCTTGTCTCTCTCAGTTTCTAACTCGATTTGATATCCTTTCTTAATATATTCCAGGATTTTTAAAAGTTAAGTTATTTGGTTTCCGAGGAATACAATTTTCTTAAAAAGTCATTTAAGATCTGAAGGGAATTATCTCACTTATATGGTAACATTAGAACAGCAATTACTTCGGATAATCAGTGGTAATAACGATCAATGATAATCTCCTGTAAATTTGTTCTAATCTAAATAACACACGCGTCACAGCATTTTCCTCACCTGATGTAGTCGTTTCTACAGAGGATCATGCCGCTTTTTGTGTAGCACGACGTGCCGATTTCGCCCAGCTGGGCCTGGCAGCAGGAGCACTTGAGGCATCGGCTGTGCCAGTAGCTGTCCATGGTGTAAAGGAGGAAACGGTCTGCG
Organism: Lateolabrax maculatus; assembly: GCA_031216445.1. NCBI lineage: Eukaryota > Metazoa > Chordata > Actinopteri > Acropomatiformes > Lateolabracidae > Lateolabrax > Lateolabrax maculatus. Next base: position 23,189,748 of record CM062196.1, on the reverse strand, counting down.
ATTTTGCCCCCGCAGCCTGCACACCGCTTCCAGGACAGAGAGCCTGTGCCCACAGGTGGTGGCTGGCTACTGCCTCCAGGATTCACCATTGTCCCTAAAACACACACAGAAAGAGATTATGTTAACAGTGCGCTGGTTGTCACACCCAGAGGGTTCATACCTTTACAGGGCAAGTATTGTTTTGTATACAACCAGGTCAAGACTGGGAAGGGTCAGAGGGCTAAGTTGTGTCCCTATACAACAGGGTAATAGGATCATGTTTACCACACACAAGTGAATTTATCAGTTATCACATTTTAAAATTCCAGCCCCATGAACATCTTGTTGCATCAGTGCAGTCTTTTAATGGCTGCAGACTGCAAATCGTACCAAAGCACAATAGCTGATCTCACAAAGGTAACAGTTTTGAGTCTTGCTCTGCTACTAGTCATTTAGTGAACTAATCTGCCCTTGATCTCTGTCTCATCTCCATGCTGTTGCTTCATTGGACCTCTCATGATGAATGTCTGTTAACTGATAACACCGGGAGCCTAAAGGAGCAATTATGCAGCATGGGCTTTTGTCGAGCTGTCCTAAGAAATTCTAAATAGCACAATACTTCACCACACAATTCCATACTCTATTGCAGTTTGAATAGCTGGGTGGTGGTGATTATTGCAAAACACAAAGGAATACTGTGTGAAAAGGCTGAAACAGAACTGGCTTCAAACTGACATGTGAAGCAGTTTGGCTTGTTGGTTCTGTGTTTACCAACACTTGATGCTGCTGGACCTTTGACCTGAGCCATAAATGTGATCCGTCCTACAACTAAAAGCTAACATTTAACAGCTCCTTAATAGGACACGAAGCCCTGATATACCACAGACCTGCTATAACGATGCTAAGTGTTCTAATCTAATGCAAGGCAGGCATTTGTGTCGCCCACAAAATTAATGTTGGTTCTCTCTAATGTAATCCTCTCCAATTTGGCCATGCAGACTACACGGATAAAGCCAAATCTTTGTTGAAAGGCAGGTAGGCTAATTAGAGTTGGGGAGAGGAGGGGGGGGGGTGCACACAGAAAAGCATTCAGTAAGCCCATTAGCGATGGCTCTTAGGGACAAACCACAGCGTACCTTAGTGCTGATTAAATCTAAAAGGAGATGAATCAAAAGGCCGACCTGAAAGTGACTCCCTGGATAAACAAGACGGACCATCGTCAAGTTTCATTCAGAGAGGAGGCTTCTTTTTTTTCCGCTGAGGGGACGGGGGGGGGGGAGGCTTTTAACTTAAATGGGCTAACTGAAGTAATTACACGGGCAGGCAATTTGGGCGCAGAGACCAAGTCATGGAAATAGGAGAGAGAGAGAGACAGACAGAGAGAGAGAGAGAGACAGAGAGAGAGTGGGAACGTATCAGGCAGCCATGTGCTAAAAGGTCCTGTCCGCTGGCTGCCGCTTTTAAATGGAAAATGAAAGAAATGTAGCATCACATACGTGTTAATGCGGGGTAAGTGCGTGGATAGGAGGGTCGGGAGGAGGGGGGTACTGTCGCGAAAATAACACAGGTCATCAAATATCACCGCTAGCGTTCTTTAAAAAGAAGGACACAAGTAGGAAAACGAGAAGCAGCCACAGTTGGAAAGAATAAAACAGACACTTTGAAGGAGTCGCCATGCACAACAACACAGCTGTAACAGCGACGGGGCACCCACCTCGTTGGTCTCTTTTAAGTGTAATGGCTGAAAAGTTGCCGGGCTGCCGGGCGAACAGGTAGGCTACAAACAGTCCCACAAGAAGAAGAAAAAAAAAAGAAACAAGAAAGTACAGGTGGAGGGACACACCGTCGGCCTGCGGCTCCGCGCGACAGCGGACCTCAGCGAGGGCTCGAGCTCGGGGCGTGCGCTGGCAGACGAGCGGCGAGCCGAGCAAATGGAGTTATCAGATAGTATTTCCACCGGACGGTCCGCGTCTGGCTGCCGCTGCTTCACTGCTCTTCTTCTCCCCGAAACAAAAGGAGTCCATTGCCGGGCGTAATTGCGGGTCTACGCATGCCGAGGTGTCCTCAGAAGGAGAGAAGAAGTGCGTGTCTTTTTTTTTTTTTTTTTTTGGCAGAAGAACAGAGAGGAGGGGGGGGGGGGGTGTGTGGGGGTGAAGGAGCAGTGACGCGGCCGGCAGAGAGGCTGTAATCGGCTGTGCTCCGCTCCGCTCCTCGGGTCCCGTTAGCTGCTTGTTCTACATGTGTCGCTGACAGGAAGAAACCTCCAGTAAAAACCCCTCGCAGCCGCGTGACGGAGGCGCCGCCGCGGCCAATCGGCGCGCGGTCCATTCAGGAGCAATAACAGATCCAGCCAATGGGAGCGAGGCCGGGGGGGGGGCGCGGGCGCGCGGGAGGAGGACGGGAGCGGAGGTGCGCGGCGGAGACGGGCCGGAGGAGGCGCGAGGAGACGGGCCTCTGATGGACACAGGGACGAGACCCCGAAGAAAGCCCTTATACTACTCCTGCTCTTAGCGGGTGTCCTCGTTAATTAGTTGCAAAAATAAACTGTGTGTAATTAATTATCTCATTTAATCGTCCATAATGTCCATAAAGGGACTGATTGGCTGTCTCATAGCTGAATTGCGTCCCAGTTGAACTGACGGATCTCCTCTTTGATTGGTTTCACACAGGAGCAGGCTGGACATTTTGTCTGAATTCTTGCTGCATGGCAACATCCAGCCAGCCGCATTCATGTCACGTCTGAGTTTAATTAGTTGACATTCAGTGACTACTTAGTTTACCGAGGGTGACTCCGACCTCCGGGAAACGTCGAGGCCTAATAGCTGCGTGCTGGCGCCATCGTCTGTCACTGGAAGTAATCGCAGCAAGGCCCGCCGTCGTTTACAAGCTCATTAAGCCTCAGGTCATTGGTTTCAACACCTATTAAGGCTAATCTGCACGACCTCGATTTGGCTGAGATGCTTTGATTCCTTCGGTCTTGCAGTTTTAGTTTTTTTTTTTTCTCGCCTTCACGTGAGGCATCAAAGACGAGGTAAACTGGAAGCAGTGGCAACACCTTTTAATAAAAGAGATAAACAATGTGGCGCTGACATGTTCTCCAACATGGTGTGGAAAGAGAAGGGCATTCCTCCTCTTTAACCGCCAGCTTTTAGCAGAAGTGCTGCAGTGTAGCATCTTGAAACCGCTCCGTGAAAAACAAGTGACGTCTTCAGTTCAACTTATTATAAAAGAAAGTGTTGCTATTGGAGAAAAGTTGCCTCAGAGAAAAGTTGTCTGAAATTGGATTTGAGTGGTTTTACATGACAAAACAGCTTCATTATGAGATGCCCCTGACTTCATTACAAAGACATCAGATGTATAAAGATGATCTTTTTTCTGACTTTAATTGTTTAATTATTGCAGCTCCGATGAGATTGTGCTGCATCAAGCTGATTTCCCCTTTGGCAAAGCCAGTGCCACTCCACCTTGGTTTGAGCCACGTTCTCCTGACACTCTCATCAAGCCTCTCCTTTGCTAGAACAAAAAAACACCCAAGATGGCAAAGAATATCTTTTCCACCAAGGAATGATTAATTGATATAAATGATTAAAACAGAGGGAAATTATGAAATGAATTTGAAAAGGGGCCTCACAGGAAAAGCTTTGTTTGTTCCAGGCCTATTTTAATGAGGTTTTCATAACTGGGCAAGAGAAATTACTCTGCATGCTCTTTTTCTGGAGCTTTTTTGCAAAATAATTATGGCTAGCTGAAGTGAGGAGGAGGTGGAGGGGTCAGGGAGCTGTCGTGGGGAGAGGGTTTGGAGATAAGGAGGAGGGGGTGTTCCCTCAGAAATTGATCATCTCCGCTGAGATCTTTCAGTCTTGTGGCAGTTCCCAAGCAGCTGCATTATGAAGCAGACCAGATTAAAAAAAAAAAAACAGCGGCACACAACAATATGGCAGAACACTATTTCAATGTTTAAACAGGGACAAGAGAGCGTCAGATGTGGCTTGCACGGTGTTGATACTCCCCACAGGGGTGATCTCACCGAGATGAAAAGGAGACCACGGCGCTTCATAATGAAGCTGCTGGTCCTGTGGGAAAAAGCAAGAGAGCCACATTCAGCATGGTGGTTAACTTCAGACTGGGATTCGCTCCGTGTTATATTCTATTAACATGACATTGAGCCGCAAAGAGGCCGGGTCCCAGTCTGCAAGTTTACACACCGCAGGCAATCTTCTGACTAAACAACGCGCGGGTCACCATCACTTTCTCTCACACTCATTCCGAGATCGCACCGGATTGTTTACCACAGCAAAGTGTGGCCTTGTCTTGTGTTTGTGATACAGCATCACACTCGCTTTACCGCATGTCTGTGTGTGTGCTGTCTTTAAGAGAGAATGATATTCAGCTAGCTGAGCCAATTGATGAGGGGCAGATTGGAGTTCAGATTATCTACAGATAGAGAGGGCCCGCTCCGTGGCTGAACGGAGGATGGCGGACTCGGCAGAGAGATCTCCAAATTAAATCTTTTAAGTAACTGGCTACTTACCTAAAAACACATTAGGAACCGTTTCGACATTTTGGGAATTACACTTGTTTGCTTTCCTGCCTGGAGTCAGATGAGAAGATCGATACCGCTCTCATGTCTGTATGCTAAATATAAAGCTAAACCCAGCTGCCAGCGAGCTTAGCTTAGCATAAAGAGTGGAAACAGATTGGAGTTCGACAGTTCAGTATCAATGTCATGTTTCTGTGTTGAGTTGCGAGGCGGCGTCAGGACATGGTTAGCTTAGCTTAGCATTAGTACTGGGAACAGATTGCCTGGCTTTGTCCCAGGTTGTCATTTTTACGCTTTGTATTTTTGTATGGATTAAACAAACAAGATATCACATGTTAATTATTGACTTTAAGAGGTGCTGGAAGACGGATTTTGTCACCTTTTCGACAGAGCCGGGCAAGCTGTTTCCAGCCTTTAGCTAAGCTAAACTAGCCATCTGCGGTAGCTTCATATTTACCGTACAGGGGTGAGAGTGGTATCGATCTTCTCGTCTAACTCTGGGTAATTTGGCAAGAAATCGTCAAAGAAAATTTCCCGAAATGACAAACTCTGTCAAAAAAATTGTTTAAATCCTTTAAATATCTGCAATATTTGGACAAAGGCAGTAAGACCAGATCCTTTATCTCCTTAAACATTTAACAACTGCGACCGTTTTTATATGAAAGTCTGGTGGTTAGGTCTGATAAAAAAGAACATTCCTGGTGCACTTAATGGGACGCACACTCAGTTCAATACATGGCAAATAAATACACTGTAGTTCATGGTAATGGGAGACAACAGTCATGCGATGTGTAGTTGAAATGCCATGAAAATAAGCACATTCAGAATGACCAAATTAGTGTAATCAAACCCTTCAATCTGAGTTCATGGCTGTGTTGCTTTGTCTTGTGGTAAGTTCTCTGTTCTCCTTCCACCCTCCCATGTGGTTCCAGCTCAACTTGGGTCACGAAACAATGAAACAACCAGTGTTTTGCTCAATATTCCCCTCTCAAAATGTGCCTCACTTCATTTTTTTGGTGGTATTGATCTTGTCCATTTATTGTTTGTAATTAAAAAGAGAACAAGTGAGCTTACGTGAATAGAAATCAACAACTCAATAAATACCCCCTGTATGTCAGTGGGTTTCTTTAAAGCCTGTGCTCATAATTCTTGATTTCATCAGTTCTGGGCAGTGCAACAACTCTGGAAAAATGTGTCCAGACCAATACAGTGGTCTGAAGATCAAAAGACCAAAAAAATAAATAAAAAATTGCACTTAGAGTGATATGTGAATCTAGAACAGATTACAAACACACAATACGAATGAGTCAGCAGAGAGCTGGCAGTATTTTTGAGGCATAAAAATGTGTTCAACATTTTGGGAAAGACGCTTATTTGCTTTCCTTCTGAGAGTGATATGAGAAGATTGATATTCAGTTCATATCTGTTACTGTGTCTCAATTTGGATACTTCTATGTTGAACACCGTGTACCATACTATACTAAGCTATCACTCATAGAGATGAACCCACAGATAATTATCACCTGACACTGAAGTTCCCCTCATCCCTACAGACCTTTTAGCGTCTTTCAGCTTATTGTTTTGGTTGTAGGGCCCGGAACTTTACTGTTTTGGTTCAGTATCACTGCTGTCATCAGCACAATTTGCCGCAGTAGGCTGCTGTTCTCAGCCACACCAAATAGAAATCTGCCAGTTAGTGACTAGCCAGTGAAGAGTGGATCATGTTTAGCAGCTAGAGAGCCAGACATTCCCCTCAGGAGTGGGTGGAAAGTAAAATAGAGCTAAAGGAGAGTGAATATTGGACTTACATGTTCCAAATGTTCCAAATGAACATTAATGTTACCCTGTGTCAGCTGGATCTGTTTGCTAGCCAAAAAATGGCAAAAAGTGGACAAAAATCTGTTGATACAGATTTTATAATTCTGTTTACCTATGACTTAAAGAAATTACACTTTAGACAAAGCAAAGCTAACCAGGTTTTGCTGCATCCAGTCTGTATGCTAAGCTAGGTTAACCATGTCCCATAACCAGCTCCCTGCTCAACACACCGACATGCGAATGATCATCTTTCTTTTTTCCATATTTGGCGGCATTTTTAGATGGTTTGTCCCTTTTACAGTCTTACGCTACAAAGCTTTTCTCATTTGATATCATTCTAAACAAGAAGGGACTCTTGTTCCCCCAAATTAACTGTACTTTAAGCTCATGTCTGTACAGGATTTAGGCGTAAGAAGCAAACTTTTCCTGCAAAGCTGTATAATGAACCCATCTAGTCTGTCATGACATTTTCATATAAATGTGATGGATTTTGTAGGTTTTTGATGGATCAGGGTGCACATTTTCAAAGACACCAGAAGCCTTTGACAGTAATGAATGTGCACACCAGAGCCAGAAAACATCTCAGCGATGAAAAAACACGCGGAATGATTGAATTCTGAAACGAAATGACAGAGAAGCAAAAACAGCCCTTCCTTTAAGTGCTTTAATCGTTGGATAATTGCCTCTACACACTATTTCAGACTCTCTGCATGCGCACATGTACAAACACAAACAGAACACCATGTGCTGCCTCTAACAACACTGCTTTAATGAAATGTCGTGAATCCTTAATGAGTCTCAATGTCTTGTGATAAATTTCATAATTATTCAACACCACACAAGTGGAGTGGGAAATTCATCAGTCAAAGCAAATTAGTTGGGATCCATTAGGGTTCAGTGTCTTGTAGGGACATTCACTTTATTAGCTCCTTACAGCCATTGCCATAATTGGGAGCATATTTCATTTTACTCTAACCCCACTTTACTGAATGACTGCTCTTTCCTTTTTTTATTTACAGCTATGTGCTCTGTATAACATACTATGCATACAATACAATACAGTGTCTGAGAAGATGTCGTGTTCCTATGTTTACACTGGGCTGGTTATTTCAGAAATCGCATTCCTTCAACTTTGCCTTCTCAGAATTTGCGCATTTTTCTTTCAATAGCCAAATCTACCTGATCCATCTTCTATTGATTCCTCTTAAATTTCAAATTAAAGAAGTGGCAATAAGCAGTGATTTCTGCTCCTTTTAATATAGATTAAAACAAGGCAATAATGAAAGGGGGTTTTGTCCTTTTGCGAGGAGGCCATTGTCTGAGAACGCAGCTCCTTGTTGATCAGCGGCACACGGCGGAGGGGATAATTTCTTTAGGATGACTGATGATGGCTTCCACTCACAGATGCCTCTCTTGTTTGTCTTGGGGCTGCCTCGGGGTTCGCCTTACCCTCGCTCCTCTCCCCTCTCTGCTCTGACAACCTGCAGACATCTCAGATGAGCGGCATTCTTCCCCACAGAGACACCAAGTCTCAGACAAGGAAGAATGACCGGGAAAGTCTGTCCATTTAGTGCCGAGGCCATGAGAAAGTGTTGGTGGGGAGCGGGTGCTCGGTGGCGGTCAAGGGGCTGGTTGAGCTTCGGGATTTGTGAAGATTAGGGGCCGAGAACGAGTGCGAGTCAAACTGTTTTGCTATTTTCTTCAACACTTTTTTGGAAAATGTTGTAGATGCCTCTTGATAAGTTTGTGAGCATTTGAAATGATGGCCCTCATTCTTTTAGAAAAATGACAGCATTGGTTGTTTGTTCAAATGCCTAAACAACAACCCATGACCTTTTGTTGCTGTTTGTAATATGTCTGTGTTATAGCATCCCCATAAAACCTCTTTGAGAGGAAATCAGTGTGGATGGTTGGTTCAGTAAAAGCTTGTGACTTTAACACAGCAGCCCAGACTCCTACCATCAGTCAACGTTGGCTTTTTCAATGTTTCGCTGTTAACTTAACCAAGTAGTTTTTCTGACCATACGTGTTTCTGCTCAGGTCCTGTGTGTTGGTTCCATTGCTGTGTTGATAGAGTGGCCTCTTTCAAATGAATGAATGCCGCATTTTTTCACACAGGACTAAATTCAGTCTGAACATGCCCTACAAACTCTGACAAACAGTTGGACTCATATTTTTTTTTAATTTAAATGGTGTGCACACCTTCTACCAAGGACTAACCACACAGGAGAATTGTGGTACAAATGTTTTAATGAATGCCCATTAAGCACATCTTTTCATGAGTTTCATGACAAGATTCAGTGAAGAAGGCACATGAAATTGAATATTTTTGGAAATCTAGTTATTGTGTCTTTGTGAAAAAGTAATGTTCAGGTCTAGATCAATGTCAAGTGAATATATTTTTCATTTTTTAATTAAATGGATCCTGTAAAAAGACACTGCTCAAAGTCGAAGTGCAAACTCCCTTTCATGCTTAGTGTCAGTTAGAGTGTTTTCTGAATCATCAGGGGACACTGAATGTTCCACAGCAGCAGGAGGCCCTTCACTCAGGCCTTGCTGTAGTGTCTTAATCTCATTCTGCCCACATCATGGCCATGTTTGTCCAAAAAGCCTCCTTTGTGGAGTTGACCTGATTGGAAGGTAATAAAAATCTAAGTCGAACAAAGGAAAGAAATAAGCTACATTCAAGCACACACGCACACCCCCGCGCACACACACACACAGAAAATAGCACCCTTATCATCCCTGTTTCATTTAGAGTTGATTGCTGTCGGATTATAATGCAATCACCACGCTGTGTGAGCCGTAACTATGGGAACTGGTTTTAACTGTTTATCTTGCCAGAGATCTTAATTTAAGTTTGAACACTCTGGATCACTTAGATGTGAGAGACATGGGAAATTGACAAAAAGGGGACAACAAAGAGAAGGGAGGGAATGGGGGCCGTGGAAGAAAATGGAGAAACAGACACTTTCTTGTTCTTTTTGTTGGTATTTCATATGCAATTTAATTTGTCTTTCAGAGAGAAAATCAATTTATGATGACAATCCACGGGGCAGTAATGAAAGCAGCAGAGTTCCTTTTCCATGGGAAAGTTTCTCTTGGAGAATGCCACTAATCTTGGCAAAATGAATCATTCACACTTTATTTGGACATCTGTGTTAACCCCCCCTCCCTCCCTCCTCCTCCTGACTTTCATTCATTTGTGACAGTTTTATTACAACTTGTGCAGGTGGCTGGAGGCTCAGGAGCCAAAAAGAATGCTGCATGGAGATGGTCCAAAATTTTGAGGAGTTGTTGAGTTTATAATGGCGTTTCCCTCGTGCAGTATGGCTGACACTACACTTAGGACACTCTCAACTAACATACTAACAAAACCTGAAAGGGCAAACTGGACAAAACAAGCTAAAGTGTTGTCATCCTACAGTGTGCCTCCCACTATGCTGCAGTCTACTCGACAAATATGTTTGATTTGAGATGTTTAAGGTGTGAACAAACCCGGATTAAAGGCTCTGAGGCTGCGACTTTGTGTAAGCCTGAACTAACTCCATACTAAATACAGGAAATTGCACATGCTGCCACAATACCCATAGTGTAGTTTGGGACTCACAGCAAGCAGCTTTATCGCCTTTTTGGCATTCCAAGACTTTCTAAAAAACCCCATCTACTAGCTGCCCTTATTTTGAAATTTGCTATAAAAGTGATGCTGTGGTTTTATTGATTCGTCTTTTCCATTTACCAAGGTATTGACTAGGGTTCCATCCTTATAGCACAGGAGTTATTTTCTTTAAAGGTATCATCTTAAAGCTGCACTAGTCAATGTTTTTATAGTTACAAAGGATCAAATGAATATGTGTAATGTTAAAAGTCAATAATTATCACTGGACTCTGCAACTGCCCTCCACTCAACGGCGCATTTTAGCATCTTTCAGCTCATTGACCCATAACTTTACTGTTTTGGTTATCCCTCATTGCTCTTATCAACCCTGTTTCCAGATGCAGCTAATGCAGCTTTAAAGCCCAAATTAAATTAAAAGCAAGGCAGGCAATTTATCCTGGAAGCATTTCTTTGCTATATTTGTTGAAATTCTCTTTACACCGCTATAGCAATCAATAAATGAAATGCTCTGACCCAAAAGCCAATCAAACGCAAACACAGACACGCCCCTCCAGCCGGCTAAGACCAAAAGGAGCATTTCTGATATTTCCCCAAAGACCTTTTTCTTTAATAATAAAAAACCATCAACAATGCGTTTAAAAAAGGCATTGCCATTATTTTCAACTACAAAAAGTTTTGAATAAATGTGATTTCAGTTTGACTTTTAGTCCTGGTTGATATGTGGTTACTGGTAAACAGGGGTTGGTGGTAGTGCAAATGAGTAAAAAAAAAGTTGTTTTTCTTTATTTATTATTTTTGGAACAGTAACTTTTCACATTCCTTTTCAAAACTGTACATTTAATTTTTACTTGAGTTTTTTTTTTGGCAAGTAATCTACTTTTATCTTTGCTGCATTTGCCTTTCATACCTTCATTACAACTAGTGTGTAATCTAGTATTATACTTTTATATTATATTTTCTATTATTTACAATTATATACTTTTGCTACATTAAGCAAAAATGAGCTGGTATTCTTTGTGAGCGTGGTTACGCAGGCAAGCTTTAACCAGTCTGCGTTAAAAAAGAGACGTGCTTGAGAAAATCAGGCTCAACCTTCTTAACTCAAATCCAGTAACTGCACACTATGCCACTAGTGGCCGTGTTGGAAAGCAGCCTGCATTCCCCTTTCACAACCTTTCACTTTCCATTAATGGCATATTAAAAGCATATTTCATCTATACAGAACAAATGTAGAATATTATTATTAAAGATTATCTTCATAGATGCTTTGGGAATAATCATATTGTATTGGGTGCCTGTGCTATTGGAGAAGACAGATTATATGTTTTGCCCTTCCTATCAAAGCAAGTGGTTTCGTGGGCTACGTGTCCGTATCAAGAGAACATCACATATAGGCAACAATAGTAGGCTAGGCAGCTAGCAAGCCAATTTTATCCATATTTTATCCAATAAATAAGTAAAAAAGTTGTACAACACAGAAATAGCTAAATTAGAGATAAACAACATAGAAAGCTCAGTGCATTCCACAAAAATAATCATGTTGCACAATGGCTATTTCTAACCTAATGCACTGCAGATCTAACACTTATTATTCCAAAAGGAGACTTGAGACTTGACATTAACTTACACATATATGACTTGTGAAGATCCCTGGCCTGCACAAACTGAACAATATAAAAACCCAAAGTAACCTGTATTTTGTGTAGTTTATTGACCAAGTACTTTATGGGAGTAATTGTACTTTTATTTGAACTTGAAGATTTTCAGTAGTGTACCTGCCACTGCTGGTGAAAGCAGAATGTGCGTTTTAATCATTCAGATCCCAGCATTCCATTCAAAATAACTGGTGGCTTGAGCGGCAAGTCTGTCCATGTGCATGCCCTTGTTTTTTTGTCTTCAGCATCATGTACATACATGTCATGTAGCGTTTCTTGTGAATTCCAATTTGAATCCCATGTGGGAAAGACTGACTCCACCAGTTACAATGAATGTTAATGCTTTGAATGGCTAATAGAATCACTTTGCTGATTTGAGTTGTTTCCTTTAGTCCATTTTTGCAGTCACTGACTGTATAGTCTGTTCACTTTTTTGTAAGCTGAGCGATTGCATCACAGTTCAGTGCACTTCAGTACATACATCAGGAAGTGCATCACCGTTCATGAGGCCACGACATTCAGTGCTGATTGACTGTTGTGCTGATCATTATGATGTTGGCATATGGAAATAGGAGAGTTGCATACTGTATGTTTAACCATTTTCTTTGAGAAATAGTCCTTACAGTCATTATACAGATTAGAATTTAATCGTCCTTTCATTTTTTGGGGTTTGTTTTAGTTACTGCATAACCACGTTTTGCTGATTTTTTCAAGATGATGTTTTTCAGGAAATACCTTAGTGTGAGATTTCAGCATGCTGTGTCCATTATCTGAAATTCTTAGATTAGATTTTTACTTTAACAGAACTCAACATTTTAGCTTGAACATTGAGCTCTGATCATGAGTGAAAAACACAGTGTCAGCCCTGCAAAGAATTCTTAACGTCCTCCAGCCTCCTGAGCCCGTGTTTGGGTGGGTCCTTGAGCTTTAGTTTGAAGCCTGCACTTTACATTTCTGAAAATCCATTATCAAAAAGATGAATCTACTGGCTGTTTTAATAAAAGCAAGCATTTGAAATCTCCACATGGGAGATAGGACTGGCTAGAATTAAATTTACATTATTCTGCACATAATGACATTAAATTCATTTCCACCTGCCCTCACACTTCCTCATGCATGGTATTTTAGCACACAAGCTTACTGAATTGTAAGCTGAAGAGTGAAATGGAAATAAGTTGAAGTGGCGAGGTCAGTGATCAATAGGAAGTTAATTAATGAAGAGTATGCAATGTTGTGAAGTATGGATTTCCGAATGCCTATGATTGTGCTCCAATCATTGAAATGTCACCAGTATTACATGTGAATTTTTTTAAAATCAACCTACCTTTACCTTGAATTTCTGAACTAATAAGGAAAATATTTATTTATTTTTTATTTTGTATTGCTTTGCCTACAACCAACCACTCACACTGAATATACCTTTTTTTCACTCTAAACCCTGTTGAATTTAATCTATGACTGCTGACTGATAACATTAATGAGTCTCCAATGGCATCATTCTCATGCTATTAATTTGTGGATGTGTGGATTGTCTTTTTGAAGTTTTGACGACAATTATTTACTAAATTCTATCCCATATATATAATTAAGATATGATTCAACTTCTGTCTATGGATAAAGATAAAGGTACCTCTTTTATTAAGCACTGATTTTCATTCCTGAAATTGAAACAGCTTTGATCTAGATGATAAAAGGGTCAAGGGGAGGTTCAGTTTTTTGATAAATAGGCCTACTTCAGTTAAGTGCAAAATGAATTGAGAATGGGCTGGTCTACAGTATGGTGAAAGTGATAGTTTAAACTGTGGAGAAGAAGCTAATGAATTCATTATGTGCTATGTTTAAGATAGAGCTATGCACACGCTGAACATAATGAGTATCCACTGTCAGTGACCCATGGGATGTCTCAGCGAAAGCTCACTTTGAAAACGGATGAGGGTATTTTGCGTTATTGTATGTAGCACATAGCTGCAGTATTGTTCAATCTTTAAAAGTTTGCGTGAGAAAAGTTGTGCTGTGAAAGAGAACAAGGATAAAAAATTAAGTTCTGATTACAATTACGGGACGTGACACTTAGTTGATTTCAAATCAGCGAGGCCAAATTTCACAAAGCCTGTCAATGGTGGCAGCGAGCTCGCCAGATCCCTCCCCAATCAAAAGTTTGCTCTATATAATTTTACGCAATCAGATTTCTCCACAGTCATCCAGTGCAATCAGGTAATCAGTGGGGAGCATTAACAAGACAAATGGGGTTTAAAAAGTGGGTGCACTCTGTTTGCAGGAACTTCCTATGGAGAAGCCCCCTCCCCTCCTTGATTACTCCTATCACCCTCATACAGCGCAACATCCCCGCTAAATAGCTTTCTACTACAGTACAGGCAGTATGTTCAGTAGGAATGAATGTGATTGACTTTACATGTAAAATTTGACAGGTAAATTGTTACTCTTAAAGCTAGTTACATGTATGTCAAGTGATTAACTACTCCAACAGTTTCACTGAATGACTCATATTCTGTACAATAATGGCTCCGTGGACCATTTCACACCTTTCAATAAATGCGAAATCATCTGATCCAGATTACAGAGTATTTATTAACGCCAGGATGTAATTTCACTCCACATATGCAGAAGTAGCATTTGACTGGATTTGTGCTGACTGCTGTCTGTCTTCTTTAGCTTTGGTGACTGTATACAGTTTCACCTAAATAAGCTCTTTGGACTGTACTGTAGAATCCTATAATCATGTTAGTACAAGGATTGAGTTCTAGCTGATTTTTTTAAATCCATGAGTATATGTGTCAAGTCCTTCCTAATTCTTAGTAATTACTAACAAAATTGGGTTGCACCTTTAAAAGTCTTATTAGGATAATTAAGACTAATATGTAAAGTGGTAGCTAGGAAACATCTGTAGTGCCTCTAATCTAAAGCAATCAACTATGTAGACAGAAAATCACAAGCTGTAACAAAACTGCTAAAATGCACAGTTTTAGGGGGCCAAGTGATATACTGTATTAAACCTGACAGCCAAAAGTAAGTATTTTAATTATATAGGCATACATGGAGAAATATGTGTCTCAGAATTAGCAGTAGTCACTGTATGCAGCACAGAATGAGTGAATCCGATTACGCTGCCCTAACCAATGCAATTCAATCATCAAGTCTGAAATTATAAACATTTTTGTAATTTAAGGTACTGTATGAAGTGTATTTTTGTGAAATGTCCCCAGTTTACGTGTTTATTGAATAGTTTTTTGGTCAAGAGTCAGGTCAGATATGTCGACAGTAGTCCATATGACCTCTTTTACTCTTCAGTCTCAACATGACATTCAGTTAGTTAGTTAGTTTCATGAAACAACTAAACTTTATTCAAGAACTAGCTTGTTTTAATTTAGCGATGCGGAAATATCATCTTAGTGAACAGTTGCGTTATAACTTTTAGTTTTTTGGGAAAGGAATTTTGGGAAATACACTTATTTGCTTTCTTGTTTTGAGTTAGATAGTCCACCTACCAGCACCTCAATGTTTGATACATAGAAAAACTGTAGTGTAGAAACAACACGTTGTGGTTTTACCGGTGCTTATATGTGGAACTAGCCTGGCATCGCCCGACTAATTCGCAAATGCGTATTAGTCTGGAACCTCTCAGTTAATTTTTGATTTCCAAGGGGCATTATCGACAGGCGAAGACAACCAATCAGAGCAACGAAGCGCCTTCTGTCGGATGGTACGTCGGAAGTTCAGCAAACACACATTTCTTATCCCATAAAGTTTAATTGCAGTTGTTTGTTCTTCTTTTAAAGAAAATTTACCGTCCAGTCCTTTAGTACTGCCTCTGTAGCTGGCCTGGGTATGCCCCGTATCGGCAGTCGCCATCTTGGTTAAGATGCTTTAACAGTGCTCCTCTCTGTCATACTAGATAAACACTTGTGATTGGTTCGCCCGACACAATGGCGCTTCCAATACCAAGGAAATCAGTTTGAATGCGAGAGGGGCCAGACGTATCTGCCAGAGCAAATAAAACATGAGCTCGCAGATTCATCAGGTTCCCAGGCTAGTGTGGGACTATCATGGCCAGTTGCCAGTTAGGACTTCAGGAAGTCACTGCTGTTTGTGCTAGGCTAAACTAATCAGCTGCTAGCTGTAGCTTCATATTTACTGTATAGACTGGACATGAGTATCAATCTTCTCATCTAACTCAAGAAAGCGAATAAGCATATTTCCTAAAATGTTGAACTCCCTTAACCTTGTATGTAGCCAATTAATATTTTTGACTACAAATTCTATTGGTGATGTAAGACGTATATGATCGATCAAGCCATACACATGCTGTATGATTATGCATGACAGATGTTTATTCTGCACAGCTCCTTATTGGAATTTGTGTCTTTTCTCCACTTCTCTCCCAGTTATGATGATACATTTCTGGGTAATCTAAGAGACTGACCTCTTCAGACATTTACCCAATCCTTGGAGCAGATTTTCTTGGCTCTGAAATAATTAGGGAAGACGATGTGAGGATGACAAAAGACAACAGGAAAATGAAATAGGCCCTCTCTCTGGCCCTTGGGGTCTTTGCAGCAATTCTAATTAAGCCCATCCAGAAACAGAGGGGCTGGATTGAGGCAGTTTCTCATCAGGGTCCCTCCATGAGCCTCTTTTGTCGTGAACACACAGCCAATTACAAAGCTCAACAATAGAGTGGTGAAGTCTTATACCCTCCACAAAGACGAAAGACTATGGAGATCTCAAAATATACATAAGCATGGAGTGACTTTGCAAAAAACACTCTCACCTTCCTAAGAAATGTGAAATCAAATATGCATTCTTTTTTTGCACGGGTATGGCCCCGAATTGGTGGACATGAGACTTAAAACAAGCCTCCAGGTTCAATTCCCTGTGGCATGTGTGCCAAAGTCATTTTACGTTTCCAAGGGAACACTGCGGATCCAGTAATAGAGTGGTTTTCAAAATATGTCTGTTCCACTAATTAAAAAGAAATATATTTCAGTGTAAAATAAATCTGAACAACTCCCACTCTATATCAAGACAAGCCAAAGATAACCTCACTTGCTTATCATCTTTGCATATTAGTCCTGGTGAATAATATGAGTGGCTGTGTAATCTTGGAGCTTGCCAGACCTTAGATTATGGAGCTGTCTCTCATTTTATTCATTGTGCACAGAGGGTAATTACCCAGAGATAAGTGTTCCTCTATCAGGGTCCAGTCACAGCGTGCCGAAAGCAATCTCCTCAGACACGGGTCCCGTCCCAGGCTATTTGGGCGCCACAGAGTGGGAAGTGGGTGCTGGAGGACGCCGGCTGAGCTTTGTGGTTGCCTGCGTCAGGATGAGGCCTCCTGACAGTCACGGCCAGGTGGGCCAATCTTTCAATCAGACACCCTATTTACCATTGCAAAGCTCTACTGCCCTGCCTCATTTATAGCCGCTTAGGGTGCTTGTGATGAAAAGCAGATAACAGTGTACATTCACCCTTCCACCTCCTTCCTCAGACGGAGGGAAAGCATCCTCTGGGGACCTTGGACTATTACTTTTTGTGTCACATCAAAAATGAACGCTCCGTCAGATTTGTAGGAAAATCAGACGATGTGTCAGAAAGTGCAATTAGTCACTGAAGAGAGTATTCTATTTTTGGTGGGATTTCTGATGGGGATAAGTGAGGCAAGATGAATGCTTTTAAGAAAAATCAATGGGTGGAGGAAAAAACAACAGACTCTTTTGTACTCCAAGATGTTTTGAGCTGGACACACACATACACACACATACACAGACACAGAAATAGGTAAAGTAAAAAGGCAAAAACTTGAAATAATATTGATCAACATAAATGCCCCCAAAAAGAAAATGACATTCATGCGATGGGTGAGAAGAAAGTGATTATGCTTGACTTACCAATCAATAATATTTGTGGTCATGTAAATTACAGGTAATTAACTGGATAATGAAAAATAAGCAATTTTTTTTTCTAATGTAGAGCATAAGCCTATTTGTCTCCTATGTTTACAAACATTACTGATGTAAACAAACCTTTTGCAGCGTCAGAAAATATGTCTATTGTTAGTACATGTATTTAAAGACCTGTCAATCAATCGGGGAATGGTAGCAGGATTGGAGTACAGATAGTTAAAACTGGATCAACCAGTCAGCTTGTCTGACAGGTGGGGCCAAACAACACGTTGGTGCGATTTCCTAGGTGTGGGTGTTGGCTCTTCTCGGAGCCTCTGTGACCAGTGATGGAAGAATTGCGCAGATCCTTTGTGTAAGCAAAAATCGTAATAGGCTACAATGTAAGAATACTCTTAAGTAAAGTACAGAAGTAATCTCATCAAATCATGCTTAAGTAAAAGTCCTTGTTATGCAGAATGGCCCCTTTCTGAGTGTTTATACATATCGTATTATTAGATTATTATAGTGCATAAATTAATATGCAGCAGCATTTTAATATTAAGTGGAGCTAACTTTAACTACTTATTATCCAGTTATTGGTTATTGATAAAATATATATTCTAAAAGATGATCATATGTTTTGTATGTTAAAGGAATACGTTGACATTTAGGAAAATATGCTTATCCACTTTCTTGTGGAGAGTTATATGAGAAGATGGATACCACTCAAATATCTGTACAGTAACTATTAATCTACCACCAGCAGCCGGCTTAGCTTAGTTTAGCATAAAGACTAGAAAGCAGCTAGCCTGGCTCTGTCCAAAGGTAGCAAAATCCACCTACCAGCACCTCTAAAGCTCACTAATTAACACATCATATATCATTTGTTTAATCCTTATATGTAAAAACGAGAACTTGTGGTTTTACAGGAGGTTATGTGCCGAACTATTCCTTGGCAGTGACTTTCTGGAGTATTGCTGTCACTGTGAGCTTGCCATGCAGCCAGAAAAAAAAGTACAGTACCTGAGTAAATGTAATTAGTTAGGCTACTTTCCATTAATTATCTGTGACGTCACGGTTACCCATAACACTCTTCTCTGTAAAGACCTGCAGAGAAGTTTGCATGTATCTTCTCAGGTGCTATAATTCCAGTTAGTTAATGCTGAACTCTGTTATATTTAAAACACAGCCCTGTAAGTCTTAAGTATGTCAGTACATTCTCTCTGAGCTGAATAACCCCTTCTGAGTGTGTTCAAGGGACATACGGAGGCCTCATGAATGCTACGTCAGAGTCACCAAAGGAATTCTACTTTGAGGCTCTTAATGAATAGCACTGAGTGAAAGCTTTTGATGATAGAAAATAAACATATTACCTCAACACACCAAATGGAGTCCACTTATCCTCCCAAAGCACATATTGAATATATGTCTGTTCAATCATAGTTTTAGCCCATTTTGGTAAGCCATTTACATACAAGGCAAGTGTGGAAAGCGTGGAAGTGTGAAGCTGCTGAAGTACTGACACATACAGTATACAAAAAGACAGGTAGGAATATATAAAGTTAAACAATTAAAGATAGTCCTCAAGTCTCTTATAGCTGCAGCAACACATAGGCTACAGTCCTCACCAAATGTGAACTCAAGAGCAAAGTCGAAATGAGGACATTTCCTTTAGACTCACCATTTAATTTCCCCTGTACCCCCAGCTTTTTGCTTCAGATGATCCCACTGGAACTGACTCCGGTGTCACTCGGGCACCCAGAGCAAACACATTTGCGGGGCAACTGTCCCCCTGTATTTATCATGGGAAAGGTTTTGCTAAGTGTGCATGTTCTTTTCTTGCTCTTGTAACCGCAGACATCTTGTTTTTGGCCTCTGAGCAGCATTAGCGGAACAAATGGGAGCAAAGTGGTTGCTTTTGGAGGCGAACACATTACTCATTCCTTTTCAGCACAGGAGGTTTTCCCAGCTGGTGTGGAGAGTCCAACAGATACAAACCTACTTATTTTAGGCTACTGCTTCCTAAAAGTTCACTTTGCGCATCCAAAATATACTTTGTGTGCTTTAAAATTTTTAGTGAATGAGGGCTTTAAGAAAATACCATTATTGTTCTTATTATAGTTCTTCAAACAGCATGTTGCCTTTCTCCCCTGCTGATTCCATACTGTCCAACCAGTTTCTGAATAGCATCATCACTTAGCCCTCTTGCCAAAAAAACACACTCCTCCTCTCAGACAAGAGAGTAACAGCACCAAACCATTTCCTGGTGTCACATGTTTCAACTCTGTGAGGATGAAACAGCTCTTTCTTTCATTATAATGAAACACGAGATGCCAGATAATCTCATAAATATGTGTTGTATTTCTTTTTCTGCACTCCCGCTGGTCCGTAGAAAGAGGCAGGCCTTTGTTTGGGGCTTCCTGGCTCACAGGAAGTGATTGCAGTCGGACAGTGAGGGACACTCATCTCTTGGAGAGGGGGAATGCTCGAAGACGTATCCCTTTTTGATCACGGCCTGCTGACGGATCGCCCGGAGAAAGGCAAATGGGGATCATACTGGGGCCTGATGACAAGAGGCCAATTTTGATGTCCCTTTTCTCTCACTGCGGTGCTTCTCTTTCAAGCCAAATTCTGGTTGAGCAGCCTGGGAAAATGGCCTGTTACCCACCTTCTTAGCCACAGAGTTGACGGGGCAACTAAGTGCTAAATGGAATTTAGATGAATGTTGCGAATAAATAAACTGCTTGTGTCTTAATTCTGGTCGCAATGAATAGGCTTTGGATTGCTTTATAGATGTATTTTTCATTTTGTTATGCAGGATAAAACATAACAAATGTTCTTTTGTCTTTATCACTGTATTTGATTAATGTGTTATTCATTCACGAATGGACAGAGTCTGCCACAAAACACAGAAAAGAGGGAGCTCAAGTCCTGAAAATTCCATAAAAAGCGGTCAGTGAGACTAAAGCACTGAAATAAAAGCTGTCTGCGAGCAAAAACAAGGACACCGCTTCGTTTCAGCCCAGATTGTTTAATTGAAAAATGTTGACCCATGTGAGAAACATTATATCTGAGCAACATCAAGCTCCATATTCAGTGTAACTATAACCTCAAAGGCCACATGTTCTCGCAGTATTTATAATGCATTAGTGGAACAAACTCTACACTGTACTCTCTTTACAAATCCCACCTGGCCATGTATTAGTTGCAGATGTGGCCCTCTAATTCATAATGAACTAATAATGGTTTTGTTAGTGCAAGATTGTTTTCCTTTCCTCCCTCGCACACACATAGATGGAGCTAATCTGTGCTGGAGGTGTGGCAGTGCAGGGGAAGATGTTGCACCCTGCATGAAACATAGACTTTGGAATGTGTTGTTGCAAGATAGCAGGCTTTGAATTGTTTTGATGTGACTCACTCAGCATAAGTTGAATGGATCTGTATTATTAAATAACAGCTTTTATTTTTTTTGGAAAGAAAATCCAAGTATGAGCTCTCCGACACACAAGAGAAACCGCACAAGTTCAGCACCATGTTTTATTGATTGTCTTCGACTGTGTTTGCGGCAAATGAAGCCACATGACGGGCAACTGCAAATTAATGACTCCATATTTTGATCGTGACCTGATAGCAAGGCGAGCTCAAGGACTAGACATACGAGATAAAGTAGAACAAAAGACGGAGATCGAAGGGCATCAATTAACAGCCTGATCCAGCTTTTGTCAAGTAGACTAAAAAGAAGGCTCTGAGTCATTTTTCAGCTGCATTGACATAGAGTCAAATTGACTATATTAATGAAAAACAGTCTGACTGTTATGTTATATTCAATGTTGCTAATTATATCTCAAAAGATGTACAAAAAGCTATGAATGCATATACCTGCATGACAACATTTGAATGAATGTGTTCTGTTGTTTAGTATTACAAAGTACATCACAGCACATTCAGGTTTCACCACTTTGCACGTAAGACTCAATGGACACAATGTTGGATAGTAAAAAAATAAACATACCTCAATCGACTGTTCGCTAAGCAAATATGCACTTGATGGCTACATACATGATATTGTGATGTTAGCCAGATATGCTAACATTTGCACTTTGGCTAGGACACCAAAATCTTGCCCAGTACTGCTCTTACTAAAGCCACATGCACAGAACTTGACAGACCTGCCTTGCCTACTTCCAGTTGCTAAGCTATCTAGTGAATGGTCAATTTATGACAATTTCATGTCAGGCTCAACATCAACATGGTAATCCCTCCTGTACGGGCTGCCAAATTCAAGATCAGCCTATAGCTCCTTTAACAAAATCTGCTTATGATTTTAAAACAGATGGTGCCAAACACATAATGTATTATGTATTGAGCAGCTTATTTTTATGATTTATCTGTATGGATTTGGCCAATGGCCTCTGCTCAAATCAAGCTCTGAGGAAAATGGAGGAAAGGAGACATTTGGAAGCAAAAGGTCTGACCTTGGATCACGTTTTAAATTTATATCTAGTGTGTCTACACGGAACGGCCTCTCCTGTATTAGAGCGCTGTTCTAGAACTCAGAAATAGGGCCTGATACTTGAAATATTGGAAATCACATCTACTGTAGTGGTAACACTTAGTGCCGGGTGCTTTGGAAACCTCTCAAATGTCCATTATTTTGCACTGCACACTGTGCCTGCAAGCGCACAGTTGTTCACACAGAATACATGCACTTTGACAAAGAGAGACCATATTGTACTGAGGAGTTTGTCACCCTGCTTTCAGTTTATCAAAGGTTGGAAGGCATGTCAATGACGTGCAAAGAACAAAGCCTTAACACGTGTGGTGTGAAGTATTAAATTAAAACGTGTTCCTGTTACTTCCCTCGTCGATTTCACCTCGGCACTTTGATGTCTGACCTGTGAGCAAAAAGCGAATGAAGTGGCACGCTCTGTGTTATTGCAGTGTGTGTATATGTGTGTGTGTGTGTGTATAGTAGAATCTCATTAGGGAATTTTTACCCCAGCAAAAGATTTCACAATAAGGAAAACAAGGATGATAGAGAAAATGAAAGAAGGGGAGAAAGCAGGAGGAAATCCAGAGGAAAAGAGGATTGGGGATATTGTAATTAGTTGCACCTGTTTCCTTTAACCCAGCTCCAGTTTCCCTCTACAAACGCATGCAGATTACCCATCAAAGCTCCTTGTCGCTGCCTCTGCTCAATGGATCCTTTGTTGCCAGTTGTCAGGGAGGCGGCCCTCAAAAGTATGTAACACAAGCAGGCCACATTGCTCTGGAACTTACAGTACATGCAAGCCTCCACCGGCCACAACAAGAATAATAGGGAGTGTTTGTAGACACGGAGTCTGCTTCACTCCAGTCTGCATGTGAGACTCTGGTGGCACTGTCTTTTTTTTTTCTTTTTTTTTTTGGGGGGGTGGTGACCACAACAGTTGCATCATCTGTCAACACTCTAAAATGGGCCAGCATGAGCTGTTGGGGAAGAGGAACGAGCTCTGCCACACAGGCCTGATATCAACAGTGGAAAGATGAATTTGCTTGTTTGCATGCACACTGAGACAAATGCATATATGCAAATGTATATACAAGGGACTGTACTTCTACTACTTGTACTGATACTAATAATAATAGTAATACAGTCTTCAACTTAAACTTAGACATGATTCGGTTTGATTAAAACATCCTACCAGACTCCTCTGATGAAACTGTCTTGTTTTATAAATCCAACCTTCTTGCCTTGTACAGATGTCGACATATTGGTGTGAATATAAACATATCTTAAAAGATAGGTCTGGCGATACTCTATATTTTCATCCTTTTCAACAGGAAAAGACCAAAACCAACAATAAATTGATCCCACTAACAAGTGTAGTTGTGTATCCAAATATGTATCTAAATCCTCTGTGCCATAGAGCTCCATTGCAAAAACCATTAAAAGCACACCACTGATTACCATGAACACACACACTGTGAATATTCTCTAGCTCACTAAATGTGGATTAATCCGCAGCGGGAAATAGTCCCCAACAAATGCGCTATTTACTTCTGTTTTAGTAACATTTGCCAAAAACTACAGTGCCCAGTTGTTTTCTGGAACTGCTGAGCCTTTTTTAAAGATAAAAATATACAGTGTGTGTCAAGAAGTCCCTATCAAGGAGTCACATGATCGCACCTGAGGCAGGGAGGATAGTACAAGCACTCCTGCCTGGAAAGGAACCGCCCCCCCTTAGGTGCAATCACTTCACCCTAATGAGAGGCTATATATACCTCAGCCATGTTGTGTGCGTCCTAGATTAAACCACACACACAAAACCGAACAGACTTGTAAAGAAATCTACAAAGAGCTGGGGAAAAAAAATTATACTGCTCTGAACTTGGATTCCTGCCTCATCTATGGGCCTTCCAACACACCCAGCCAGCCCTTAGGTTTTGAATCTAACAATAAGATTTCACTATGGGAAGTAGAATACTGGCAGCGTCATTTGAACATATATAAAAATCTAAATGTGTCTTAAACCTTACTGATCCGCTGTGGCTCGCTCATTACAAACCCATGTCATTCATAAAGCCAAATATTGTTCAAACCCACAGAACGTTATTTTAAAATCTGGAGATCCTAAACTTTCCAAAGATGCCAATACAATATGTCGGGCTGAATTTTGGATGGTATGTGTCTAAAATGATGCACTATCCCTCAAGAGTTTTTCCATGTGAGGAGATGGTGCAGCCATGAAAAACAAGTTTAAACTTTCTAAGTTGTTATTTATCGATGTAATCACTTACACTTTTGACTCATCTGAACCTTCAACTGCCTTTTGTCAGCTTTGGGACTCCATGGTTGAGGGTTTGTTTTCTTTCTTTCTTTTCTTTTTTATTTCTTTCTTTCTTAGCAAAACTTTTTACACTACAGCGTGTGTACAGCAGGTTTTCTTTTCATCCATATTGTGTATATAGTAGATGCTACTTCCTTTTTGCTGCTGAGACACTTTACCTTTTGCCAAACCTGAAACAATCAGTAGCTCATCACAGCAGTCAAAGAACTGCTGATAGTGATGTTGACAGCTGCTGTGGCAACATGAACACAGTGCCTCAAGGATCTCAGTCATACTGTAAATTGAGCTCCTGGCTGGTGGCCTCCGTAATCAATATCACGTATGGATTGTCCATGTTTCAATTTGCAGATAATCTAGATCCAGCAGCTTTCCCATTTCCTCCATATGGCCACCGCATTATTGAAAACACTTAGAGGAGTGACATTTTGGTAAAAGCGTTCCTGATCCCAGATCAGCCGGTCCTTTGCACAGCTGCTGCAGCCTAATAGCATTAATTTGAAGAAACTGTCCTTGATTAGGTTATTATCAAGATCATTTAGCGTTTCAAATAAGAGAAGTGCAGGGAGGAGTGGAGGCGATGCGGTGGTTCGGTGGTATTCTCTGTCATTGAATTAGACGCTGATAGGTTCACATGCTCACCTCGTGGAACGTATCTGACAATGAGCGCCGCGGCAGAGGCAGGGGGTAAAGGGGGAGAGAACGTTCCGCATTCAAGCGCTAATTAGAAAAATTAGATCTATGAAAGGCAGCTAGTGATCTAGGCCTTCAACCTACGTCTGTGTACCGCTGTAGCAGCACAAAGAGGAGGCAACAATAAGCACTGAGGAGGAGGAGGTGGGGCGGGGGGATAAATAATTTAATCCATTATCTACTCTGCAAAGCTCATCAGCACTGCTACACAATGGCCACGATTGAATTGCTGATTGCATTTCTCTCCTACCCTCCAGGAGAAAATGCCCATGCACCACTATGTGCTCTCAGCCTGCCAGCACAACCAAGAGCAAGAGAAAGACAGAGAGAGAAAGAGAAAGAAGGAGATGGAGTAGTGTAGAGTGTCTCCCACCAAGGTCAAACTACAATACAGCAATCTAATTAAGAGTATGAGAGAGTTTCCTGTTCAGGGTCAACCTCCCGCTTGTGCTCACAGGCTCATATCGTCCATTATGTATTACATCATGTCCATGTTCCCTTTAATTGATAACAGTGTACCAATGCAAAGAGTTGTAGCACTATTGTGTGTTCGTGATAGTTCGACCGGCAGTGTGTAAGCATGGATTGCTGCTGAAGGTAAAGGGTGTTCTGTGATTTGTGTTTTAGCACCAATGGGTTTTGTCGGCCCAAACTGAAATGTTTCGACGACCATGTGATAGATTGCAGTTCGTGGTCCCCAGAGGATAAACTGTAATGACTTTGGTGATGCAATGACTTTTCCTCTAGCGCCACCACAAGGTCGACATTTGTGGGGTTTTTTTTGGTTAAATGTCTCGACAACTATTGGATGGATTGCCATGAGATTTTTTACAGACATTAATGTCCCCCTCGGGATGAATTGTAATCACCCTGGTGAGTATTTTTCACCCACTGCATGATGGAAAAAAAAGGATTTCCCAAATTGCAACTCTGTTTACTATTCAGATAACCAACGGATGCCATCTTTACATGGATTAGGAACTTTAAGATTAGGAGTTTTCTTTTGAGGAATATTTTTTGATGCAGATGGTTAGAGTATTTAAAGATTCCAGAAATACTTTCAGAACAGCAATATATCTTAAACTCCCTTCTGGGTCGTTCAAACCTCACCAGATATTTGTGTTGATGCTTAGCTCTGTGACTCGACTGTAACGCTGATACATGACAGGTATATACTGAGGCTACGCTGTGCCCCAGAGCAGCCTCACAGAGCTGCAGCGTGGCTGTAGACTCTTAGTCTTGTTTAACTATCCTTTTCACATCGTCAAATGTCAATGTGTAACAGGTTAGAAGGCAAGAAATCACTAATGGATGAATCTGGCAATGCTTTCTGATGGTTATGGCTTCCATCGTTTTCTTCTCCCATCAACTGCAATCCATCATCTGCACCAGGCTCCAGTAAATTAGGAATATCAGGAACAGTTTTCTTGGCCCAGTGCCTCTGACATGCTGGCTTAATTTTACTTTCCATTCCAGCGTGGCGCATTAACATAAAACACAGCGAAAAAGTAGTACACATAACGGTCCCCTTTGGCCAAGCGCTATAAGGTCCTGTCCACAGTCCCAGTGAGGGGCAGTCAAGCTGCCTCTGCTCTGCTCTGTTTGTTTTATGGAGCAGTAGTGAAACCACTTTGAGGTCAGCGAGCTGCAAAAAACTGTGCTGGGTCTCCTATGGTCCACTGAAAAGGGGTCCAAAACCAATCCAGAGGGCCATTTCTAGTAGTCCGGCCAACTTTCATTGACAAAAAGAGGTCATTACTCTGTGCACAGCTTCAGCAATAAGAGGATCAAATGCTCGGGGTGGGTTGTAATGGAGACATTCTACTTATGTTATGGCTGCTGGCCCCGCTGATCAATTCCTCTTGCAAAGGTGGTTCTGCAGGAAGAGGCACATCATTAAAAAAGCCCAAAACGTCCCCGTTCACAACATGCAGCAATATGGGTACTCCATTTGCACACCCTGAAATAATTTGAGTGCTGTCATTATGCAAGTACAGCACAAATTGTCCAAGACAGAGTGAAACTATTTATAGCTATCACAAGGCCTGAGAGCCAAGTGTGCCTAATGGTGTAATTTGTATTGTTAATGGTAATGCACTATTAGTTTGTTCCATTTGGCTTTGCACAGGTGCATTAATGGGGGGCTTGGTGAACCGTTTCAGTCATTCCAAGCTCCCATGCTGCTCAGTGGAGGCTGTTTTCGGAAGGACCACGGCTCCCTCTGGTGGCTCAGAGCAGAACAGCGAGACTGAGAGGGTGCCAGAACTGTGCACTTAAAAACACAGGCTAGAGTCAAGGCTGCCAGAGAGGCAGGTTGTTTTGCTGAAACAAAAGCTAGACCTTTTTGTGGCACAGATAAAATCACAGCCTTTAAAAACTACACAAAAGGGGAAATAAGCCACTAACAAACAGTTCCCACAACAACAAAGCAGGATAGACTTTTGAAATATTGTGTTCCTAATTAACCTTCAAGCTCATCAACCACAATCAATATAGAGTGTAGCCTTTTTCTAATTGAGATGAAGTAATTATCAGACTGTATTCATCTCGTTAATGAAACAATGTTCCAATATGCCCGCAGCAAAACTGTTAATTGAGTTCTATTTTCTGAGACGGGCAGCCTCTCTTTGTGTCCATGGCCACATAGCGTCAAATATGGGTTGGGGCCTTTGTGCTCATCTCTGTGTAGACACAAGAACAGGCTGTGGACTGGTGGAGCGTGCCCGTGCTTCTCCCTGCAGACACTCTCCCTCCCTCCTGTCTATTCTCCCATCAGAAAGGAGGCAAGAGTCAGTAATACAGCTGACTTCAGCAGATCATCCCGTCCCAGTCTGTTATTTCACGGTTTCAGTGGTTAAGTACTCCCTGTTGAGTAAGATATAGCGAGGCAATTATTCTGTAATTATGGAGCCAAAAGACGAGAAATGGAGTCAAAAACGACTGTGCTCGCGTAAATCACTGCGAGAGACCCAGAAAGGGTGCAAAAACAAGCCTGATTGTCGACATGTGGGATTAGTCATTGCCCCAATGTACTGTATGAAATAAAATCTCCCTTAACTGTAAAAAACTGTGAAAACAATTAAATATAAAGGAGTACTCCACCACTTTTATACATCAATGTCAATTTAAAACTCTACACTACTCAGCTTGTGAAAACACTTCGTGCAGGCACCTGATTTAGCTGGTTATTGCTGAAAGACGTGCAGAGAAGCTTGTTTCAGTTCTGGAGGAGCTTTGAGTCTGAAAAAATGACTCATTTAGGCCTGGGGACTATTTGTTTTTAAAAGCCTGCATTACAATCGATTGTTTAGTCGATTGACAGAAAATTCATTGGCAACTCTTCTGATAATCAAATAACGTTCAATGTAATTTTTTATGCCAAAAATGGCCATTTCTTTTACGTTTTATGTCACTGTAAACTGAATATCTTTGGGTTTTAGACAAAACAAGCAATTTGAAGATGTCATCTTGGGCTTTAGGAAACTGCAGTTTTTACTGTATCCAGATATTTTGTAGTACAAACGATTCAAAAAAATCGAAAAAAATTATCAGAAAATGAATCAATAATGAAAGCAATTCTTAGTTACAGCCCTAGCATCCAAAGACATGGGCATACACTCGGTGAATCACAGACACAACTTAGTTGCATTAAGGGACATGTAGGATCCAAGGTGTTTTGGAGTTTGACCCACTTTAAGGACTGAAATGCCAATCCCTTCATCCAACAGTACTTCTATCCTTGGATGAAACTGAATGAATGAAAACAGATATTCATGGTGCCCAGAGGATGAATCCACCCCCCCCCCCAATAAATTAATAATGAATCATTTCCATCAGTCTCAGCTGTACTGTGCTTAATGCTTAGCAAATATTAGCATCCTAAAGATTAAGATGGTTAACATATTAAACGTTATACAGTATCCGCTCAGTATCGGCATGTTAGCATTGACATTGTGAGACATTATCATTCTGCTCAAAGCACCACTGTGCCTTACCAAAAAGTCAAAGCTGCTAGCATAGAATACAACCTATTCTAGATGATTCATTTTTTTATATAAAAAAAAAACATGAATTAAATTGTAATGCATTGAAATTAAAACAAATTGAGTTATCTAGAAGCACGGATGCTTGCTGTATATAAAAGAGACAGGAGATTACTTTGTCTGATAAAATTTTGAGGGATGGAACATATTTGTCAAAATCCTTGATAACATATGTTGTGATGTTAAATATTAATATCAAATTTTTATCAGTCTCATCAGAGATTTTCTATAATTAAGTGATAGCCATCTGTGGAGGTTTCACCATAACTGTGTAGTGTTTGGACATGAATAATATTAATATTCATGCTGACATGTCATAAAACCAACTCACAGGCAGGGAGGGTCTAACAATGCTACTGAGTTGCACTACGGGAAATTTAGGAACCAGGGATTTTGGAGCTCGATCATCTTTGTATACAGTCTGTGTGCTGAGTCCATAGGGATTAAAATCCTCTGCTGCTACAGTTTGGACCAAACTGTCTCAGTAACCAGGTCCCCAAACTTCATGGAAGCGCAAGTCAAAATGGCTGGAATACCCCTTTTTTAAAAAACGAATGCACGACATCAATGTTCAAAGCTACTTCCTGCCTGTCAGTATCATCATGAATAACATGATACAAGTACACACATTAGACACAATCAACCACTCTCAGTAGAGATTACAGTAAGAAAAAAAATGAGCCAAGAAATTTGTATTGTATGTATTTGTGTTTAGGTTGTTTATGGGGGAAGGGTGAAACACAAGAAATAAAAACCACAGTTCATAAGAAAGCACACGAAAAAATAGACAACATGATAGTGGGATCACTGGAGAATAAATGCCAAAATAAAATAAAAACCCTAAACATAGTTATAAAGGCACTGTCAGTTCAACCTCTGGCCCTGTGACCAAGTCAAAGCTCTACCCAACCCTGTACTCAAAACATTCGATCCATTTTTGATTAGTACCTTTCTCCTGCTCCAGCTGTGCTCCCTTCAAAGGCTGAAACAGCAGCTACGAGTTATATCAAAGATGCACATCACTATCTCTGTGATAAAATTCTGATTTGATGTGTTAAACATGTCTAAAAAATTGAGAACATCTCAGCAGAATAGAAAAATGACTAGTCACGCACCAAAGGATGCAATGGTCCAATCTATTTTTTCTTTTGCTACCATTTGGTCCAAAAAAATGTTAATACTGTATGTACAACAGCAGCTCTGATGTTCTTTTTTTTCCCTTTTGTAACAGTTTTATCTTCTGTAAGTTGACTCCTGGAACAAGAAATTGTGCACCTAAAACGTAGTGTGCAAAAACACAATAATACATGGAGCTGAGGAGCTTTCTGAGCCCATTTCCTTTGCAATTCTGTCAGGGGACAGAAAAACACTGTTAAATATGCTTTCAAACTTGAACTATTTGAGGTTGGCTACTTTTATCTTGGCGGTCCACCCAGAAACCGCACGGGGAACTTCGTAAATCGAAGGGCTGCTTGTGTTTGGGTCTGGAGATGTATCACATTCAGTCACTATTTCCCCCTCTGTAGGCTTGAATTCTTTCTCACCGCTCAGACTGACGGGTTTATCCATGTTAAGTTTTCTCAACAGCTGCACCAGCAATAAAAAATAAAAAAAATATTCGACCTGTTCTTCGTAGAAATTCCAATGTACCATCTGAAACGGATTTTCTGTACTGTAACAGGGTCAATATTTGAGTCCCAGAAAAAGCTTTCGAGCATTCGGTGAACTCGTGTGTCTTTTCCTCCCAGTGTATGTGACTTATACTAGAGTCATTGCAAAGCCGCGTTGCGGCCCTCGTCACACTCTTCTGGCTACACATTTAGTTCACTTTGGGGTAAATCTTTTCATAGAAGAAGCTCTGAGCCAGCACATATAGTTCTCCGTCCTTTTCCCTGACAGCATGGGCACGCACAAACTGAAACTGTTCGAGTGCAAACTCGTAAAACTCATTTTCAATCTTCCAGATGTCAGACTGCTGCAGCTTGGCTATCGTCTCTTTGGTGGGGGGCTTCTTTTCGGTGGTCTTCCGCAGATGGGACTTCTTTCCTGGAGGGACATGACAAGGTTTAATGAGTCTGTCAGTCTAGACGACATGTGGTTACGACAGAACTGTGATGTTGATTCAGTGGCGACGTGTGTTGGTACCTGTTCTGTAGAGCTCTGTGGCCCCCTTGAAGAAGCGTGGCAGTGCTGCCTCCAGGATCATGACAAAGTCCTCCAGCTCCTCCGTGACTCCAACCAGCAGGTACTCATTCACCAGGTTGTACTTGGCCTGTTCCAGGGCCCATCTGCTGCCCGCATTCCTGCACAGAAAACAGCTCACAGTTGGTAATGTACTTTGAGGATTACACATACCTGCGCAGCACCAAACAGCAGACAGACACAGTTAGCAACTAGCTGGTGAACATAGTGGAGCATTTGGAAGTTAAAGAGCCAAATATTTCCCTCAGGAGTTGGTGGAGACCAAAAACAGAGCTAAAAGGAGAGCGAACATTTGCCAGAGACATGAATAATGATGTTGCTATGTAGATGCTGGATGTTTAAATAAGCAACTGTCTGCTAACAAGTTCACTGTATCAACATAAAAGGTGGTGATGTTCTCAAAAACATGTTTCCGCTGACTCCAAGTGAGCAAGGAAATATAAGTTTAAAGAAAGTAAACTTGCCTAGTTTTGTATAACAACTGAGCTTACATTTACATTAGTGGTGTACTTAACACTACTCAATAATATTTTAATACAATCATGGCATTCAACAGCTGCATATTTAGCCACATATGGTTGTAATGGCAAACATGGCCAGACATAAGTGTACAGACATAGATGTTGAAATCAACAGCCACCTGCTTAACCTTTAACTGGCTGCAGCTCGTTAAGACGCTGATAACTGTATGTTATTTTCAAAAGTGTGACTCCAGCCATTTGAAAATTGCAAACAATTAACTACAAACATTTACTGCTTTTGTGTTTTTGTTTGTGATGAGGCAGGTGCGGCCCACTCACCAGCACTCCAAATGGTGGCCGCAGAAGAAGGGGATCTGCAGCCAGAGTTTCTCTGGGGCACAGTCGGACCCGCCTGATGACACACATTCATCAAAGGTCTGAAAGAACAACACAAACACTTGCTAACATACATGCGGACGAGCGACAGGCTTTGAAACAACAGAGTAATTTGAGTTAAGACTGATGCACTCTAAATGAAGACCTTTTTGTCCCCTTGTTTCCTTCGTCGCAAACCGGGTCTGTAGTCATCTCCGAAACGTAAGAAGTAGTAGTAGGACACCAGGCGCTCTATGGGGTCCCGCACCACGTTTATGTACATCGGCTTACCCTTTGCCCCGTATCTAAACAAAAACAGAGGGGGTTGACACACAAGATTTTATTTGCATTGAATGGACACTTCAACTCCAACAGACCCCAGACCATGAAGCTAATACACCCAATTAATAGTGTTTGTTGCACTAAAGAATCAGCTTTTCCATCAGTGAATGGCTGGCAGCATCGGGGAGAAGTGATACTGAGAGCTAACAGGGTCTCTCTCTCACTGAGGAACACTTACACCATTAGGATAATTACCTGTGATCAGTGAATTGATAATGTCAGGGGAGATAAGGACAACAATGCTATTAATCAACGCTAAAGCACACGTTCGTAATCAATACATGACCTCCTGTTATCTGCTCCAACTGTTTGTAACTAATCTGGATATTAATGGTATTACAGGAAATGAAGGGCTTTACTTTGAGAAGTCCAGATAAGCTACGTGGCCGTGGTAGAAGCCGGGCTTCATCTCTCTCCACGAGGTGACATTCCTGACAAAGCGCACCTGTAGCCAAAGATAATGGAAACTAATTACGGAGCGGCAGGAAAACTCCAGCAAATGGAAAAACACAGCAACAACAAGAAAACACTGGGACAGAGAAGTGAGGATGGCTCGCTTTGCTCGAGACTGATACGTTTGTATTTCTGCTCAAAAGACGGTTACTCCTCCCATTCACTCTGACACTCGCAAAAGAATGCATGACTCCTTTTTAATTGTAGTTGGGCGTCCTAGTTTCCATCACTTAGTCAAAACTTTCTCTCACGTTACCCAAATGATGCAGTAGATGAACATTCTTTCTCTGCAGCAGTGTTTTGACTGCACTCCACTTAGTCGTGTTGTAGCGAAAATAGAGAAGGTGCAACTGAACGAAGTGGCGAGTTTAGTTTAGCAGTGTTTACTTAACATGTCACAATGCAACTATTGATACTTTTATAATAGTTAATGTTGTGTTTGCATCTTTACCTTAAAGAGTTGTATACTTTACTGCCTTACATTTAATATATAATTTTCACTTTGTCTTTGGAGAATATTAGCTATACCATGATTTCTTTTAAATCCCAAAACATATTCATAGAAGATAAAATTTCCTCTTTTTTTTTTCTTTAGCTCTGGGTAGTGCCTGCAGTCTTCCTCTTAAGCGGCATACAACAATGTCCATCAAAACGTTAGGGTGGACTGTATGAAGCCAGACAGGCGAATCCTGGGGCAAAAGCCACACACTACAACATTTGCTGCTGCTATGACCATTTGAACTAAACAGGGACTCATGAGACCCAGTGGCGAGGGACAGCATGGCTTTCTTGTCTGTAAGTGCATGGCAACAATTGAAGGCGACTCAGATAAGCGTGTCAACTTTCTTTTCAACTCAGAGCACCTTTCATCTGGATTATGGTGGCAACACAGTAAGAGGTAGACGTTGAAGCTATAAAATCTGGGTAGGAAAAAAAAAAAGGATTTTGTACCCCTAGTCTACGGTGAAAAAGGACTCCTTTGGTCAATAGTATAAAACCAAAATCACACTACTTCAATGTTTTAATGCTGTAATTCTTCCATCAAAATAAGACGGACATGTTTAAACAGCTGGATGATGTCTCACATATTGTACATATGACTAGAAGAAGTACAAATTTCATAATTTATCCATCAAACAAAACCAATTTCCACCCGCCACCCTTTTGGTTCTAAATCGGCTTCCTACAGACCAGCACAACACCTCCATTTATTACTGTTATCTTTGACACACACTCTGCAGTTTGAGAGAGGAAAAATATGACAAAGTCAAACACACTGACCAGTTTAGGCTAAGATAAATGCTATTACTGGATACAAATTTGAATGTTCCTGTTGTAAAAACAAGTTGGGCTCTGATGTGGCAGCAGACTGAATCTTTCCCCTCGTCCCTGTTTCATCATGTGCAGAGGAAACAGACTGTTTGCAAGATGGAGGGGGCAGCCTGTTGTGAGATGGCAGACAGGATATTACCTTGGCACTAGCAGCCAAAAATAAAACTAACATAGCTTTGGGGCATTTACACTTTGTGTCCTAAGCTGCACTGGTAGCAATATAAATGCACCCAGTGCAACAGGCTGTAATATGTGCTGATACCACGCATATTCTCTGGAGCTTTTAAAACATGCTCAGAGTCTATATACTTACAAGACAAAGACACAAACTAACCCCAGCTCAAACAATTCCCTTGTTACGGTTCCCTAAACCTCTTGAGACAATGCAGCACGACAATGATTCTAAAGGTGAAACAGTGGAATGTAATTGAAGGGCCAAGTCAGTCAAATGAACTCTACCCAACTGCTGCAGAGCAGACTGAAGGCATATATGGTCACAGTGTCAGCCTGGCAAAGCATCACCAGGGAGGATACTGATTATCAAACAAAAACAGTAGTCTTGTGTCTTATAGTGCTGGGCGATATATCGAATGTATCCAAATATAAATGAATGTGCGATATAGCAGATGACCATATCGTCATTTCAAGTTTTCAGCTTTGCCGCTGCTCACGCACTGCCACGGCTAACTCTTTGCAGCCAAAGCAAAGTACTAATACCCCACTTTACTAATAGTGGAGCATTTTCAAAAGTTCTACAATGTAAGTGTGTATTATCGCAAAATTTACTTAAAGCACTCATTGTGCAGTAAAATAGTCCGTCAGTGATATACTATTATATCTGAAGTTTTTGGATTAATATAACTGCTGCATTAATGTGTGTTTCATTTTACTGCTTTAGATATTTATGTTTGCGCTAATTTTGAAAACTTTATATATTGTAGTTTAATCTACAGCAATGCATCATGGTCTGTAAAATCATATGTTTGTAGCATCACTGTTCTGTGAGAACCCCGTATCTCTTAAAAGTCAACTTTTCATGGGCTCAGAAAACAGACGGTTTTCAGCTTTGTGACAATGTAACAGATCCAAGAGGTTTGAAATAATTTATTTAGATTATGGAGTAGAAAAATTATCTCAACACATAAAGGAAAAACTTGGTACATGGTTTTCACTGGACAAGAAGGGTATGAAAAATTGTAATCTGAAAATGAACTAAAGCTGTTAGACAAATGGAGTGGAGTAAAATATACAATATTTACCTCAGAAATGTAGCTGAGTAGTATAAATTGGCAGAAAATGGAAATAGTGAAGTATACGTACTTGAGTGCATGTACTTACATTCTACCAGTGGTGCTAACCTAGCTCACTGACTAATTACTACTGCCACTAAGAAATATAATAATAAAAATACAACTATTTTAATTATTTATTTATTTATATTTCTTTTCCTTTATAGGGTTAGGGGTAGAAAATGTGTATATCCAGATATATATATTGTATATCGCAGCATAGCCTAAAAATATCGAGAAATTATTTATGAACCATATCACCCAGCCCTAATGTCATACTGTGGGACATGTCCACCGACGGCTGATGTAGACATTTATTTAAAACGGATTTCTGCTAAGACCCATGTATACAAACCTAAACTAATAGCTCTAACTAATTAAGGAGGCGCAGATGGATGATGCGAGTTGATGACATTTCTCTGCTTGCATCTGTTATTTGTTTTTTTTCCATTTCCATTATAGCGCTACGACTCACCAGGCATTCATCGCACCATCTGGCATGTCAGATGAACTGATACAAAACTGATATTGTACAGTGACACAGACTGGGGCAAGGCATGTACATTAAGACTTGTAGGGATGTTGTTACAATGGACTGATAATGCCACTTCATTTACGTATACATGTCCAATTACCTACTGTCACCTAAAATTGGGAGACAATTCATGAAAAAGGCTACATAATTCCATGTTCCAGATTAAAGAGTGTCCTAAAACCCCATAGTCATTATTTTATTTCAAATCCGAGGAACTGGATGGTGACAGATAGTCTTTCTGACAGCACTATCTATCCATCTATCCGTAATCTACTACTGAAAACTTGACATTCAGTGAATGATAGCCTCTCTCTCTGGGAAACTTCTTGTACACCAAAACCTTAAACCCCAAATACTATTGGTTTGGTGGCTGACCATGTAGCCTTTAAGAAATGGTAGCATTTTATAGCAACATGGAAATATTGCAGTGCTATTAAATGTCCATCCTTTTATCCTGCATGTTCTTCAACATAACTCACTGACGGATTTAAACGATACGCAGATGCTATTCAGAACATCACAGAAATAGAATTTACAGTCCGAGACTTAACTAACAAGCACTACTGGGGAGGTTCTGCATTGCACAGATGTGAGGTAAGGCTGTTAACAGAGCAGGGCTCAAAGCCTCTGCATATTTTGTGTTATTATTCATGTGAAAATGTTTCATGTTTAAAACCAGCAAAACATCCCAGCCACAACAATGGCCTATTTTTTATTCCAGATTTGCAGTTGTGATGATCAAAGTGCCCGCAAGCCAACAAAGGACTCTGTATTATCATCACAACAGAATTATCAAGTGAGAGGTGGAGTCAAGTTTCTGTCTAGCAGCTTTTATTGACTGGAAATCTATATAAAAAAGTATTTGCAGTTAAAGTAAAATAGTTTAAATGCCGTACTCATGTCACACTCTGTATGGGATTTTGACACCCCTATGATCTTGTTTTAGATCACACTACTGCATCACAATACAATAGCCGATGGTCTCACCTGGTCTTGTAGGGACATGACAGGATTGTTTTTGGTTGTATTGATGTGCAGGACGTGGAAGCGATTCTTCCCACACAGGTCGTAGGCGATGTTAGTGAAGGAAGTGCTAGCCGTCTTGGGCACCCTGTTGTAGATGATGACCGCGTCGTCTTCTTCTGCCAGTGGTGACGGTTCCCGCACGGCCTCTTCACTGTGACGCTGCTCTACTTCAGCTACCTCATGTCTGGCAATGGCACGTTCTGACCAGGCAGAAAATATGATATTTACCATTAACAAACAGACAAACACACTTCTGAACAAGGCTCATTTTGATTGTTTTGTTGTTTGCGACAAGTGTTTCTGTACTGAATCAATATGATCTTCAATTTATATGATTATGGACCGACTGGCATTCTCTGCTGCCTGGATTTTAATGAGCCAAAAGTTAGTTGATGCTTGTTGTCATTCTCATTTGGCAGCACACACAGCAGGTGTGAGGCCACTAACACAACAATGAAGACAAAGACAGAGGTACATCTGTTGTATAAATGAACAAGTAGTTTAGAAATTAAGGCCAGCGAGGCTTGTTAGCGTGCCTTAATTAAGAAAAACAACATAGTCCTTCAAAACACAACAACATTGAAACAAGTAATTAAGCTTTTGATGATAATATTGACAGGAGGCATAATTAAAAGTGTTTTCTCCCACTTCTTTTCTCCACTGCAATCTTAATTAAAACCAATTACACAAATGGCCTTGCGAGTATCTCTTGGACCGGCTGTGTGTCGCTCGATGTAGTGCAGGCATCTAGATGCCCGGGCAGCCCTTCAGTGTCTGATGTCATGAGGAGAGAGAAGCCATGTGTCTGCAGGATGTTTGTTGCGCTAGATTTGAGGGCAGATGGATGGTCTCAAGGCCCTTGTAATTTCCTTCTTCTTAAAGTCATTATAGAGTAAATGTGCAGGCGGTTAGCACTGTGCACTGTTTTATGGTTGGACCTAGACACAAACATTTATTCTCTTAAAGTACAACACAGTGCTATACAAAGCAATCTTCTTTCTCCTAACAGCTAACATCAAATGTGTGCCACACTCTCGAACTTCTTTTTTTGTCCTGTTTTGAAGCACGCCTGTGTGTCACCCATTTATATATGTACTGATACGCCTCATTCCACTCAACGCTCAGTTTTACTGAATTGCAATGTGGCAAGTGTTAAGATACAAAAATCTGACTTTTTTTCCCTACCCAGCAGGTATCTACTTTTAACAAGTACGACTATACAGCATGCCGAGATGAGCTAATTTCTAAAGTGATTCAAATTAGAGTGGACACTGTTGCTGCAGATGTTTCCATGTTCAACATTTAAATGTCGGCAAATGGGTTAGGTCAAGTGCTCTTATTTCTAGACCTGGCAAGGTTTTTACACGTGTCCTCATCAGTCTATTAACCCTGTGGAAATGGAGTGGAGCAGCTGGCAGTCATGAGCCAGCAGTCAACCCATGAGATGAATTTAAGGGGAGAAGCAAACGTCACTGAAAGAAAATTTGGCCACAAGTAAATAATTCCTTACCAGTCCATGTTACACATTAAAATTATGAACACAGCTTTATATAAAGGCTACAGGTCTGATATACCTGTCCACTTCTAGGACTCCACTTTTTTTTTGTGTGTGGTTTTAAGTCAGTCACCATGACTCACTGCAGTAATGATATGCCTGTTTGGACTTACTGCATATTTGACAAAACATTCTTCAAGCCTGAATAGACATGTAGAGTGGATACAGTTTTCACATTTGATGACATTTGTACAGCACACAGCAATTATGTTTGCCAAAAAAAACATACTTTTATTCTATAAGTTATCACATGCACTAATTTGCTGTGTGACATCACTGCTTTGACATGTCATCAACATGAATTGTGTTACCTCCCTCAACTAAATGGACTTAATGTGGAGTGTGAAAATTCAAGCAGCTCCTTCATATGCTCCAAGCTTCGACACTACATGTAACTCCTCTTTTGCCTCAATCATTTTCGTCTGGAATAATATGGCAAAGACTCAAACAGCACGTTGCATAAACACTACCCATCATCATCATCTATTCTCACAAGTTAACCACTTTTATTTTGGTCTTACCGAGTTTGGCTCTGGACTCCTCCAGTGTCTGGATCTGGTTCTCAATGAAGAGCATCGCCACTCCAAACGCCAAAACAGCCAAAAGCTGGAACTTGGGCGGCATCATGATCCTTAAAAGCCCCATCAAACAACCAGATGAATCATACCGCGGACACAACTAAACAGTGAAATGTCTCAGACACACTACTAATGGCTGGTTCAGCAAAAGAGCTACTGGCTCACTTATGCTGCTTGCCAACTGGTTGAAGTTGATTCACTTAAAGCAAATCAAACTAGAGTATCTGTTCGGCGCCATTAGTTTACACTCAACAGCATAAAGGGTTAACTGAGCGTCAGCCACACAGACTAGCATCGGCTTAGCCACCTTCTCCTCTAACTAACGTTACCACTGTAAAGCCTCATGAAGCTCATGCTAACGTCGACTTTAAAAACGGACACGGGAGTCACTTCGCATTGTTAATTCGGGTTTTCTTCCTTTTAACCTCGCCGACAGACCACGGAGTCCACGAGACTCCATTTATTAAAAG
The DNA here is from genome assembly GCA_031216445.1 of Lateolabrax maculatus. NCBI lineage: Eukaryota > Metazoa > Chordata > Actinopteri > Acropomatiformes > Lateolabracidae > Lateolabrax > Lateolabrax maculatus. The sequence goes on along the minus strand of CM062196.1, from coordinate 23,150,056 downwards.
GCGACATGAGGCTGGAGAAAAGGAATAAGTCAAAAGCGACTCCAAACTACAGAGGTATGTAGAGCAGAGTACAGGACTACAGGGGCTTGTTGCTCCAAGCAGCATCACTTCTTCTTCCGCTTCTTCTTCTTCGTGTTTACTGGAGGATCACAAACCACTGTTACATGTGCATGCCGCCACCTGCTGGGCCGGAGTGGGCGCAATGGCAGTAAACGATTTTAAAAAATAAGAAGATGGGGGGGGGGGGGGCGACCCACAAATAAAATATAAAACATAGGTTTGAACCCTCTGTCCTCTCCAGAAATATTGTTAGTGCACTTTTAATCTTTTACTTTCCTCTGCTCTATCGCCTGCTATCAGCAGTCTTTTTGAGCTCCCTCCCTGCCTCATTAATCTTATCTCATATCTCCATCGCTGTGTTTATTAAAATGCCGAGCATGTTCTCCGTCTTCCAGTACATTACACCCTGGCTCAGATTTTGAAGGCCTCTCTCTCCAACTAAATACAGTGTGGCATGAAACGTGCCCAAGCCTTTAATAATTATGTTTATATAAGTCATTCAGGTTAAACAGCGTAGTCTCTGGTGGAGCTGGTTCATTCTAACAAGAAGTTTCAGGAGACCTGAATGTCTTACACAGGAATATTTATTGAAGCGATCGAGGAGAAAAGGGGAAACATCATGTGTGAATCACAGCGTACTGCTACCCAAGTCTGAAGATGGTGTCCTGAAGCTCAGTATTTAACCTTCCCCAGAACTGATAAGTTCCGCTATATCCAAATAGGGTTATTCCTAACTCAGTCTGCCATGTGTGATGACTCTATTGGATATCAGATCCAAACAGGGAAAGACGTCAACCATTGCTGTAGAAGCAACAGCATAGCCTCTCTACAGTCTCTCTTATCCAGCGTCAACAACCAGGCGCCAGCCTGTTGTGTCTGAACCTGAATACAGAAGATTTCTAGCTGACCTTGGTTTACCAGAGGCCAGAGCCAACTCGGCCTTGTCTGGCACACAGAGTGAGACAGGAGAACAGAGAGAAGTTTAACATACAAGAAGGAAAATTCCTTCGCAGTCAGCAGGGACAGAATACAAGAAATGACAAATGTAACTGCAGTTTTTGGAAATTCAAATGATAGCCAACGTTTGTCCATTGCTCTGAATTTATTGACATAACTTTGATTCAACATGGTGAGGTATTTCATCTTATATAATAGAGCAGCTGATCCAAACCCCAAATGACCGATTGCAAAGAAGACCAGAAACAGGAAGAGAAGCCTGAACTCTTATATCTACACCACAGATTACAGGTATGTTTTTCGCACAATCTAAGTTCGCTTCCTCATCCGCGGTGCGGAGGGAAGTGTGTTGGGATACCTAACTATGTTATCAGAAAATTGGGCATGGCTCAGTTGACCATTAGTTCCTTTCTGAGCCTCAGCCTCTGCTTTATGTACACAGCTTGAGGTCAAACAGTGCAAGAGGTCACTGCATGTGAGCCTTAAACGTAGAGGTGGTGTTGGAAGTTGAAATTGGACTGCACAGAATATGTATAGATTGTATGTAGATATGTGTGTGTTCAAAATGTATGCATGTGTACATGATTATGCACAGTGGTGTTACGTAAGTACATTTACTGAAGTACTGTGCTTAAGTATAAATTTGTAGTATCAATACTTTACTTGAATAATCCCATTTCATGACACTACTTCTACCCCACTACATTTTAGAGAGAAATATTGTACTTTCTACTCTATTACATCTATGGTTGTTATTGTATCTATAGCTGTCAAATTATAAATTTATCGCAGCATTTCCTCTACTTTAACGACAGTAAACTGAACACATTTCATGTTTACACTGTTGGTCGGACAAAACGAGATATCTTAAGTCACTTTGAGCTTTGAAGAATTGTAATGGGCATTTCTCACTCAAACAATAGACAAATCAAAAAAAAAAACCAGCCACCAGAAATCACCACCACCAGAAATCATCACTAGTCACAGTTTTAAAAATGTAAAAATAAATAAACGCGCAAAGTGTAGGTCAGACAACTATGCAGAACCATCAGTTTATTTATCTGTGACATTGTCAGTCCTCTCATTTCCCCTTCTCATACAAATCAAGTCCTCCCACACATGGATATGCTACAATATACAATCCAGTCAGTGTGTTGTCTTCTTTTTCATATGTTGCTTAACAATGTTTGTGCACAATCACCAAAAGCAGCCAGTAGAATGGTGCAATTATCAGTTATAATTATTGTAAAAAAATAACTGGTAACTGTGGCCCCAGAACAACCACAGGGAGCTGTAATGAAGAGGAAACAGCCAGCAAACCCTTGGCTGAAATCAGACTCCAACCTTCAGAAGGGCAGTGAGTCCGTGTATTGTCAGGAGCTCGATGTTTTTGAGTACCTCAGGCTCCAGAGAGAACGGGCAATGTCCCGTTATTTGACCCGGTGCAAAACACCCAACACAGTTTCCCCTACCTGTGAGGGAACAAAAACAACCACACCTAGCTGTGGCCCCTAAACAACGACAGGGAGCTGTGGCCCCTGAAGAGCCACGGGTAGCTGTGACCCCTAAGGAACCACAGCCTGGCTCGGCCATGAGACTGTCTACCTCCAAAATCCTCCAGAGGGGGCCTGACACAACACCACCACAGGCCCCAAAGGACAAGGCCAGAGGTCCAGTGGAGGTGGAGAAGTCCTTGGTGCAGACTGGGGTGAAGACAGATGGCACTGTGCTGGACTTCATGGCAGACAAACAGATCACCACACGTGAAAGTGAGCAGGTGGCACTGCTCACTGAGGTGGAGCATCTCAAACAAAATGTTTCAGAACGAGACCAACATCAAGATCCTCCAGCTGGAAATAATTGACAGGGAGAGCACTGAAAAAGAGGCTCTCTGCAAAATTAGAAAGCTGAAGGAAGTGCTTGAAAAAGAAAAGGTACCAGAGAAAAAGCAGCCCAGCCAGTGTACAGTCTCCAAAGGACATGGCCAGCAGAGGATTGCTTTCTGCAGACGATGAAAGAAATCACTGAGATCGACTTCATGGCATACAAACAGATCACACGTGACAGTGATCAGGCGGCACTGCTCACTGAGATCGAATCTAAAAGAAATGCTTCAAGCTGCCTCAGCATTAAAAGACAAGACCAGCATCAAGATCTTCCAGCTGGACATCATTGACAGGGAGAGCACAAAAAAAAGAGGCTCTCCACAAAATTAAAAACTGGATGAAGCTCTTGAAAAACAGACGAAAAACCAGAGATAAGTGGAGCCTTCCCTGGCCCATCAGAGGGAAGAAATCTCCAGACTGGTGTCCGCCCTGGTCCAGGCAGAGGAGAGCCTGATGAAGGAGTCGCTCCTGTGGGAGGAGGAAAAGTCCCGTCTCATTCAGAGATTAAGGGAAAAAGAACAGGCCCTCCAGGAGGAACCCTCCACAAAAAAATTGAGAGACAGAATTGTCGATCTCGAGCAGCAGATGGCCGAGATCAACAAAAAAACCCAATCATCCTACACCCCAAACCAACTCCCAACACCTCCTACACCTCTAACCCCCATTAAATACTCCCAGTGACAGTAATGTATTTGGATGGTCTTTTTAATTTTCCTCATAAGAGTTCGAAGTTTCACTACATTGATAATCTTTTTCATGATGGTAAGAGTGTAACATCTTTTTTCAAGATGTTACACCAGATGGCCGAGATCAACAAGAAACCTGTTCAACATTCCTCTACCTCTTCAAGTGAACTGGAGGGACCTCACCACCCTATTCAAACCGCCTCTGCCACCCCTCTAATCCTACACCTACTGACCCCAATTCAAGTTTTTGTCTTTATTCTCAATTAAAAGTGAGTGAAAAATCTGATGATCCATGCAAATACATTACACTATATGATTACTTACATCATAAAAAGGGAGGTAATAAGCTGGCGAAGTTAAGGTGACATTATATATATAAACATACAGACAACACAGTTGTTATGTTTTTAAAAAATAAAAAAGCTTTTACTGTACTGAAAGTAATCATTGAAATTGAAAACAAATCCTGAACTCAAAAAGAAAACTATATTAGAAAAGTTGTATTGGCACTGAAAAGACACTGAAAAACAAAAACACAGGCATAAAAACAACAATAAAAAAAAAACATGCTTCCAATAAAGAATTCTTTTTAATGCCATTCATTATGTCAGTCTTTGAAATATATTAAAGTCTGTTCCACTTTGCTAACGTAAGCTAACAAATGGCAAGGACTTGCTATCGCACTTTAACACATGTACCTTAATGCCAGTCACACTCGGCTAACGTGAGCGTTAGCTGTGGACACGAGAAGCCAAGAACCGTCTTTCATCAATGTGGCAAAGCTGGCGACGTTGATCTTAACAAAGGGCTTTACAGGCTGTCTGATTATTGATAAAGCTTTTATTGTTACTGTTGAGGTTAGATATCTCATAAAGGGCTTTGAGTATCTTTGAGTTGCTACGTTCTCTTTCCCACATCATTAGCCTCAAGTGTCCAGCTAACGTCAGCTGAATAACGTCCATCTAGTGAATACGACGACTTCCTTTTAATTTGTGCTTTTGACGGCGCTGTCAAACCTGTGGGCCTACTTATACTAGTGTTTGCAGGTATATAGGGTCACTATGTCAATCAAGATAATGTTATTAATGCAAACTTTCAGTAATTTAAACTACTAAGATATACAAAGTTGGGAAAAACAAAAATAATTAAACCTATTAAAAAATATCCAACTAGAAATACCTGGTGTTTGTGCTTTTATTATCACCATCTCATACTTGTTAATATTTATACAACAGAGAAGTGAAAAAAAATGTAGGAATCCCACTTCACATCAAACTAAGCCTGTCAATCAGTCTATGTCAATAAATTTCTATTATTTTTTATTTTTTGTATTTAATATCAACCCAAGATGCTGCAATTTCAGATGATTGATGTTAAGAGTAACATAAAGCTAGATGAATATGGAATGCCATTTTCTTCTTTTTCCGGATAATCCACTTATTTGATTTGGCATAGGTTTTTACACTGGATGCCCTTACTGACACAACCCTCCCCATTGATCTATTCTTGGATCCCATGGACATATGAAGAGAACTGGACACCGCGTTGGTGGCAGGGCCTCATTCATTCCTATAGAAGTTGCTCAGTGAATAAGTATAAATAAATACAGCACTATGAAATAAATCCTGCAATAAATAAATGAGCATTAAATATATAAATACATGTAAATATATATGAGTCAATATAGTTCCTGGCTTCCCGTTGCCTGACACACGAACAGAGACGGGTGGTATTTCAATTAAATGTATTTACAATACATACTTATTTATTTTAGAGTATTCTGTAATTTGTATTTAGCAGTAAAGAAAAAAATAAGATGAGCAAAATACTTTGTGAGCTTGTATTTGTATATTTAAAAATACTTAAAATACATTATGTAATTAGTTATATGTCTTATTTTCAAATAAGACACATTTTTATACCAAAGTTCAACTTTAGAAAAAAAATAGAATTAGTCTTCACAGTCTTTGGCTAAATGCAAGTGAATCACATGACATGAGCAGTGTACATTGGGAACTACAGTATTTAATTTGTGTCCTCTTGACCAGTAGTTTGAGGACAGCCTAAAACTTTGGCATCTTGTTCTTAGTCATCATGTGGGAAGCTAAATTATTGAGATGAATTGTTAGCAACTTCTGTAACTAAGTACAGAATTAATTTCTAGCATATCTACATTTGGGCGTTTTACAGTGGTCAGTCCTTCTTAATAGTTGTCAAGGAAATAACTTGCGCATAGAACCTGCCACTCGCCACATACCAGTAAAAATATACATTGGTGAATTAAATAAAAGAGGTCAGCCGCCATTAGCGGGTTTTTGAAACTACTTCAATACAACACAGTGGTTATGTTTATATGTATGTCTTTTTAACACTGAGAAAAGAAAAAGTTCCACAATCAATCATCTGATCCACTTCCTCCATATATGGTTGTTGTTGCTGCGGAAGGCGTACTTCCGTGTCTTCAACCAATGTTTTACACTTTCTTTGGAAAACCTGATATTTATACTAATAAACTAAACTCAACTCTTGCCATAAACAATCAAAGACACTTTTCACAAAGAGTAGGTCTAGACTATACTCTTTAAAATATTATTTACAGAGACCCAACAGTTCCCACCATGAGCAGCACTTGGTGACAGTGGTGAGGAAAAACTCCCTTTTAACAGGTAGAAACCTCAGTAGATGGCGTGTTGAGCTGTTTTAAGTCCATACAATGCTTATTTTATATATTTGGTGAAAAATGTCAATATTATCACCAGCATTGATGTGTTTCATCACAGTACAGTCATATAATTCAGTTTACAGCTAAAAAAACAAACAAAAAAAAACATGTTTAACTGTGAAGTACCATTAAGTTACTTTATTCAGCCATAATATGTCTGGATAAACTCAGGTTGCAGCATAACGGTCAGAAAGGCTGTGTTACCACAAAAGAAAAGTCAAAAGTCCCTCATGCGACGTTTCTACGGTGTCTTACTGCATTCTTGACAGCAGGGTTGGTCCGGACTGTGAAAAGCTAGTTACCAGATACGAGCAAGAATAAAGATTAAAGGGCTAATTTTGGACCCTGTGCACAAGCTATTTCAACTATTAAAAATGACCACTATAAAACACTTACATGTAGCTATGCTAGAAATTAAGTTACAGAAGTTGCTACGATTAATCTCAATAATCTTCCCGTATGATGACTAGACACAAGATGCCACTTCCAGGCTGCCTGAGCATGTGTGCGACGTTAGCTGGTGATGTAGCGTGGAGCCCAGAACATGGCCAGTTTCACAAGCTTAAAACTCAAGTAGATTCCACGGAGAAGACTGAATACAATGTGTTGTGCATCCCTTTTTTAAAATCCTTAAATCAGGTAGGGTTATAGTTCAAAGTCCAAACATGGAGATTATAATGGTGTCACCCCTCTTGGCCTTTCCTTGAGCAAGTCGAGGCTTGTCTCCTCTAAGCCTTTCTGTGCACATCTTTCACCATTATATTCCAGAATCTCCAGACTGCATTTTTTAAAAACGTATTACATTGCTGGTGACATGTTTAAACAAACAGGATATATGTTAAATCTAACTGTTTCTGCCTCCTTCAAATTATCTCTTCTAATATAGGTTACATACAAAAGATAAGTGATTACATGTGGTATTCACTCTGTGATAGTACAGTATGCTGAAACATGATAAAATTTTATAAAACACTGGTATGCTAATATTACTAGCTAGTAGTGGTATATTTGCCAGTTGTAGAGTATATGTGTTTTCTTCTATTGTATGTTAATGTCATTCAGTAAGCTTGCCTTAGAATGCAATATCTGATCATATTTTCATTACATACTTTTATCTTACTGGAAATTTGCACCAAACTTTCCTCCTCCTGGTTAAGTCAAGTCAAGTCAATTTTATTTGTGTAGCGCCAAATCATAACAAAAGTTATCTCACGACGCTTTCACATAGAGTAGGACTAGACCATACTCTTTAAAATATTATTTACAGAGACCCAACAGTTCCCACCATGAGCAGCACTTGGTGACAGTGGCGAGGAAAAACTCCCTTTTAACAGGTAGAAACCTCGAGCAGAACCAGGCTCTGGGTGGATCAGGAGGACACAAATTAAATAGGGTAGTTCCCAATGAGCACGTCGCTCATGTCATGTGATTCACTTGCATTTAACCAAACACTGATTACACTAATTGTAGTTTTTATTTTAAGTTACATCTGGGTATAAAAATTTGTCTTATTTGAGCATAAAATGACATATTAAATAACGTATTTAAAGTATTTCAAATGCCAGTTCTTAAACTATTTTGTTACAAAGTACAAATGATAAAGTCAAAAGTAATTAAATACGTATTTTAATTGAAATACTGCCCATCTCTGCTCTTAGTAACCAACCACAGTCTAAGGAGTAAGGGATCAATATTCTCTTTAAAAAAAAGATGCTGACATTTTTCATCTCTTTACTAGTCGGAAACTTTAGGAATTACAAAGAAATGTCAATAAACTGTTAGTTAATGCTTAATGCATAATTCAATTCAAAATACTCAAAGAACCATTTATTTTTTGAAAAATAACTAAAGAACCATTAAAATGGTTTCTTTAATCAACAGTCAGTCAACAATTTGATTGAACTAGCTGTAAAAACTGTTTGCATTTCTTAAAGTGAACTGATTATTTAAAAAGACTAAGCGAGCAGCGTTGTGTATGCCTGCACTGCATTTGTTCGGAATCATTTTTAGCAACAGATCTTCTGTCTATATGGAAGATTGGAAATGTAAAATCCCCTCCAGTCCCAGGTTGAATGGGATTTGACATGAGATCCGCTGCTCTCAAAATGTTCCCCGGCAGATGTAAGACTCATTCTCCTAAAAACCTGCAGACAAAATATACTTGGGCTGTTTGAAGGGCAAATACTATTACACAGATCAATTCTCGTTTTATTTCTTTACCACAAAGACGTACATTGTACTTCTTTCTCCTCCTGTGCTCTTTAATGTGAACATGGTTACTGAAGAGATTAATACCTATAACTGTGTCACCTGTGTCACTTTAACTTGACCCTTGTTGTTGCAAAGACCTGATACAAATTAATATACTAAACAACAACAGTCTTCAGCTCTTTGGATATCGTCAGAGACTACTGAGACAATGTGTGCTGTGAAGCAAATATATGGAAAAATTGCACACAGAATTTCAAACTTTGTGTCAGTTTAAGAAAATTTGCAGGCAATACAAAGGAAGGAATGGGCTCTACTCATTGACTTTATATTAAGTTTCCCAACATCCTTTAAGGTGCTACCAGCCAGGAACTAAAGTCCAGTGAATTCACTTAGAAAGCTGGCAGATTTTCTTCTTGCATGTTTTTATTTTAATATCTAAACCATTAGCAACAGTCTACAGACAAGGTCCAACTTTTAGTTAATTCTTTCATACTTATGGACCGGTAATAAAGACATTTTGTGATAATTGCTCATTCAATGCTGATTTTGACTGCTAGTAATATCTGAGATGTTTTAAGCTAATAACAGTATTATTTACAGCAAATTGGTGACATTTACAGGTGTACCAACATTTTTCTAATAAAATTTAAAATCTTAATTTTGTCATAATTTGGCTGTATGTGAGAAATTTGCCTCTAATGTGGTAAGGGCTGGTCATTGTCAGGCTTCCACGTTTAAGCAAGTTAATCACACTAGAAAATGAACCTCAGTATATTTTATCTGGGGTCTGATGCATCTTTTCTTACAAGAGTAAGCTCCATGCTCCACTAACACTAACTCACTGACTGACATGTCCCACTTCAACAACAGAGCAGTGATGCATTACTCAGCCAGTAGGTGGTGCCACAAGTCCAAGGATGAGGATATATTGGTTGAATATACATGGTCCAAACTTGCTCAAAAACCTCACTAAGAGAAAGGGATTTCTTTTTTCATCTGAGTTTATTGGAATATCCATTAGAGACAAATCTAAGAAGTAGCAGTCGCAAAGTTTGGCCTTGATAAAGATGGGTCCAATGTGTTGCACCATCTTTCTAAAGCATGATCATAAAAAGCAATAAAATAAAAAATTACACTATTATTTCATTTCTGGTTAAAGGGGACTGACTGTGACTGCTAACAGGAGCTTTGTGGTTAGGTGATGGTTGATCCTCACTTGTATGACAGGAGCCACCATTTCAAACCACCACAGAAAACTACCTTTTGTTTTTGAGATAAAATCTAATTTATTCTCCACTTTTTGTATTTTATTTAGTACTATTTTTGTTTGAAGTTAATTCCTGAAGAACCGGGAGACATAATAGACAAATAAACATTAAAGATGTTTAATTAATAACAGTTTTAGATTTAAGAAACATTACAAATGTAGCCTATTTAGTTGAAGAGATTTAACCAGCTATTAATCATTAAAATCCTCTTGATTGAATTTAAGTCTGGACTTTACAAGGACTTTCCTTACTGATCCGTCCATTCCCAAGTGGAACAACTCACGTCCATAACAGGGCAGGAAGTAATAATCAAACACTTTGTATCTGTGATGCCATAGAACATATCTAAAGGACTGTTATTTGCAGATGACGATCCTGTACAGCAGAGCCAGGCAGGAGACATTAGTGTGTGTTCCCTGCAGGCCAAGCCAGGCCTCCTCTAACTTGGAGGAGTCTCTCAAAAAGACTAAGTAGAAAAGGAGCTTAAAAAGGTTTGTCACTTTGTCTTAATGCAGTCATTACTTTGCAACTATTTAATTAACACAATTAGTGACTCACTTTTAGTGTGATTAAATGTTACCACCTACTTATTACTTCCATTAATTGTATTATCAAAAAATGTGATTTCATGCAAATCATGTAAACCCCTTTCTGCCCATTCCCTGGGAAATACAGACATATCCCAAAGGAGTAACACAGAGCGCGTTACCTCGGTATCAAAGACCAGCCCAGATACACACAGAGCACAGCGTCTGACCACTGAACAAGGCTTACATCAAAAAAAGATGCTGGGTCTATGTGAGGGGAAATTATTTACTTTATTCAATTACCCTGAAACAGTGTGAGAATTATTGTATTTATCATATGGTGCTGGAGGGCTGGAGATAACAGGTAACGACCATGGATAAACTGATGACCACTGCACTTTCTATTGATAACACTAATAGGATAAACAACAACACAATAACCAATATGCTTACTTGTTTTCAGATGTTGTGATCCTCTCTTTTATGATAGGATATGCACAAATTCAATTATTTTTTCTGGTGAACAGTGGATGTGGTTTCCTTTTCTCCTACATTTCTTTCAGGTATGAAACCTTTCCACTGATTTAAGATGTGCAAGGTTAAATCTTTTCTGTTTAATGTTTTAATGACATTCTGGATATAGTGTGTGTCTTCACAAAGTTGGATTATTTTTTATTATTTTTCATATAAGAGTAATCAGAACTATAAAAACATTCACACATTCTTATTAAACTCTGGGCAGATATCAGGACCAGGCTGCTATTTGTAAATCCATCACTAAATTAGTGTGTGAAGTCCTTCATAAGTTCTTAGGATTAACTAGTTAGTTTCAAACTTTAGTAAATTGGGTTGATATGGGTAAACTGTAGCATCACAAACTGCAACAGAACTGATAAAAATAAGCGGGCCAAAAGATAAATTAAAATTACCAGACAATCCCTTGTTAGTGTAGGTATGACTTTATATATAGACACACACACACACACACACACACACACGCTTAAATACATGGAGAAATATGTTTGTATCCGAAAAAAAGGTCATTTAGGCTAACGTAATTGGTTGGTCAAATTAGTTACACAACAGCTACACCTCACAGTTACTGGGTGTAAATATTTTTGTGTGGTGTGACCCTTTTTAATTTAGTGATGCATAAACCTCCACTTAGTGAACACAGGCTAAGTTAGAACTCACAGTACAAACAACTGGTGTTAGTCTGTCATTATCTCTATTTTATGTTACATAACAAAAAAAACAACAACAACAAAGAAACATAAAATAACACAATACAAATCATAAAACTGCATTTGATAATTAGGATTATATGATGTTATTAAAACAATAAAAAAAATATCTTGGCAGTTCTGCCCAATTAAAGTTGAAAGAAATAAAAGAAAAGGAAAACTCTTCCCATGAATGCAAGCAAAACACGTGAAAAACACATGAAACATCACAAAGCAGCAGCATATAAAAGAGAGGTATCTATGAGAGAGAGATGATTCTACACGTAGTCAAATCTCTGGTTGGACTGCCTTCCGTCCATGCTCTGGGCTTTGTAGGAGTCATTGTAGGCTGGACGGGGCCTGGGGTCCGTCTTGTAGATAGTGTGCTGAGAGGCAGCCTTGTAGGCCATCCCGTCGTACCTGAAGAATATCCGAAAATAACCAATCATGTAGATATTAAAATAGTCAAAAACAATATGATTGAAAACATATTACAGGGAATAGAAGGATAAGTGCGACCAGGAGAATAATATAAGGACTTCTGTGTATCGTTTTGCAAGCAGCCTCGTAAGCATTTGCAACTCTGCATTATATAGAAGAAAACACACCAAAGGACATGCATTTACATTTTGCTGAGTGTGTGTCCTTAAATTTGAAAGGAACTTAGATTTTTACTACCCCACAGCATAACAAAATACATCCAGGGCTGCTTTATATTGTTATTCAGTCAAGTCAAGATTTCTGTCTTTAAGTGCTTTCGTTTTACGGGAGTGAACATACAATCTGCACTGGCAGTTTGCATATACATGCTTGCTAGACATTTCTGTTGGATCTCTACTATATTTAGCAGCTCACTCATCTCTGTTACTTTACTGTAGAGGAGAAGAGAGCGCTTTTCAAAGTTGTCCTGTTAAAGGTCAGTAAAGGTCACATATTAGTTACTGCTTCCTTTAGTGATGGAACGTACCGTTGCTTATTGTCTGAAGCCATTCCACGGCAGGCCAGACACATCATGACACCTCCAATGACCAAGATCGCTGCGCCGATCCATCCCACAAAAAGAGCAGGGCCAAAAGTGTACCTGAAAGAAGACAAATATTACAGTAAACCGTAACAACATGCTGGAGCAGATAAAACATCGCCTTCATTTGACTTTACCTTGGAGTCAGAGACCCTGTGAGTCCACCAACACCCCCTCCTCCATACATGCCATACCCGCCATCAGCATATGTAGTGAACCGAAAACTTTGCACAATCAGGTTAGCAAAAGCCGATACGCCGGCAATGCCACAGACACCTAAAAATTAAAGATAGAATTAGTGCAAAATGGTTTAATAACTAGATGTTGGAGCTAGAACTAGACCTTGCTCACAAAGCATTACTGCACCTGCAAGAAGGAACAAGATCCCGGCTGTCAGGGTCATTGTGGCTTTGATGTTGTCCTCCATGTTCCCCATTTTCAAGCATTTCAGTGCAAATATGGCGATCAGGCAGCCAATAGCTCCGAGAACAATACCAACAATCATCAAGGCCCGGACGGCTTGGAGCAGAGCTGGAAGTCAAAGTTACGCCATTTAGAACATCTCTAATCACATTATCTGCTCATAACTGATTTTCAACCTGTCTTTTTTGTGGAAATACCTTCTGTATTTCCAAATATATATGTGTGTGTGTTTGTTTTTTTAGTTTCATCAGCTATGGCAGGGCAAATGTTATTCTTCCACTGAAGATATTGTCTGACTTACAAGAGATATCCCCATAAAAAAAAAAATCTCACATACCATCGCTGATATGAAAGCAAAATTGAGTTCTGAAACATTTGTAAAGCACCAATTCATACAAATGCAGCTCAAATTATACTACAGGACAATAAAACTATCAAGCAGAAAGACAAAAAGGTACATATAAATACATACATACACAGACATATACTTAAATCCTTACATACACATTAGAACAACATAACGCACAAGTCAGTTACTTTAATGGAGTGTTACTGTTTAGTTTGCTCTGAAATTAACTACTTGTAAAACTGTTGTCCTGAAATATCTATTTTAAGTAATGAAGAACAATAATGTTTTACTGATGCACTTGTAGGTCTATTTCAAGAATATACAGAGAGAGCTAATTAAAGTAAAAATGAAAAAGTAAAGTAAGAAAAACAAAACTGTAGTTGTGTTTTTTTCCAGCAGCAGTAATATCAAAAATCCATGTAATAAAACACATTGACCTAAATGCCATCTTTCAATGGCCTGAGATATTGTACCTGTATTATTCTAGACTTAAGCCTTTAAGACCTTATATACAATATGCTCTACACTACATTCAGCTGTTAAGTACAGAGTGTGGAAATGTACTTTACATTGTGTGACACTCCGGTAAAGCTTGTGCTTGCTCAGCTAAGCTTTGGATGTCTCATCAAATTTCCATTTGATTCCGGAGAGACACCATCTTTTCTGCAGTCGACTGCATTTTCATGCAGGGGGGAAATGGAGGAAATCTGCCCTAAAACCTCCCAAATTTTGTAAAGTACCTTCCAAGGTCCTTTGGTAAATGTTCTCCCTAATCCAACACTTGGAGAAATATTCGATAAACGCCTTTTTCTATGTAAGTGTATTTCTCTTACCTGGCAGTCCTAGTATGGTAAAATAAGGCCTGCACTGTGTTGTACCGTATGCCGTCCCTACACACGAGTTCCATAACCCAGAATAGGTGTAGACATTTGTTACGACTGTAAAAGATCGGTCTTGCAAGCTCCACATGTCCATTGCTGTTGCAGCTGATATTAAGAATTGCCCTAACGCAGACAACATGAATCCTATTAACTGAATCATTGAGGCAGCCATTTTAGAAGTCCCGCTCAAACAAAGTAATCACCAGGCGTGATTGTCACGGAGTCCTGAAATGGCAGCCTCTGAGCTCCTGCTTATCGTTATGTACCCTTCAACGAGGAACAGGTCTTATCAGATGTTTACCTAAAATTTTCATGAGTCTTTGTCCCAGTTTCGGGAAATGGTGGCAATGAGAATTCCCTCCCCGTAATGAAGGGTGTGGTCAGACTTTCATCATTATTTTCCCATCATTCTAAGGAAATACAGAAGTTGATTCGATATATATTTCCTTTTAGTCCATTCATTTTTTTCATCACAACATAAAAATGCAGTCAAATGTTTGCTTTATATGCTGTAGATTTGGCTATATATATATATGTATGTATTTTTTTTTTTTTCCCTTAAGTATTTTGGTCCGATTTGCTTCTGTGTTGCTAATGACACATAAAAACATACCTGGCAGTCCCAGAATGGTGAAATATGGTCGGCACTCAGTGAAGCCGGAGCTCTGCCGGACACATGAGTTCCACAGGCCGGAGTACGAGTACACAGCTGTCACAGGGTTGTCAAACAGGTCCTCGGTCGCCCACTGGTCCATCCCCGTTGCTGCAATTATTCCTGCCACCCCTAACAAACTCAGCATGAAGCCCATCACCTGACAGAGAGTAGCTGCCATCGTGCTGTCTTTTCTCAAACGCTCACACTGGATTCAAAAGTTAACGGCCTCTCTTCAGCACTGCGGCTGAGTGTTTGAATATGATATCAGCAGGTGTGAAGTCAAAAAGGACTTTGCCAGTGACCCTGCTTGTTTGCACACAGCCTAGTCACAAACAGAAGAAGTTGGGTGGAGCGTATTGGTATCAATATAATGGTAAAGGGTGTACATGATGTGGTTCTCTAACTGCTAATTATACAGAGTCACTTGTGTTTTTAATGCAAATAGTGTCAAAAACCTCAAATTCACCAACATCAAGCAATTGCCATCAGCCCAACCATCACCTGAATCTGACAGACTGTACAGCTGCTGCTGATGTGTACTGTTGGCACAGGTTATATAAAAATATCCCAGATTACTACTTCTGACTTATTTCTAACTGCTGTTGGATGAAGCTGCCCTGCAAACCTACCTGTGCACCCATCAGGATGTAGCAACATTTGAATCAAAATGTGACGACACTTGCGTGGTCGCGTGTTTATGACCCCCTTTTCACCTTGCATTAAAATGTGTCTCGTTTCCAGACTGTATGTAAATATGATTTAACCTGATTACATTTGCACCTGGTATTAATACATGTCTCCAGTGTCCACACTGACATCCAATTGGGATCCGTTCACTCTGTCTAGCGAACATCGCATCCTCCTCTCGTTTGTCTGAAAAGAAAAAATAAAGCAATACCTACGTAGTTCCGTCCATGAAGTTGTTGTGTGTGGATTGAAAATGCAATTGCATCAACACTTGGGTTGAATGAGGTCACAATGTGTCAGCACTCAATATCCGATTGCGGTCCGATCACACAAAACACATTGTAAAGGGTGTCTAAGTTGCCTTGCCACTGTCATTCAAATCAGACCTCACCCACACAGTCCAGTTTTTGACTGTTAAACTTTTAATTAATAGTTAATTAAAATTAGTTTGACATTTGGAGAAATGTGTTCATTTCTTTCTGGCAGAGAGTTACCACTCTCATATCTGGCAAATATAAGGTTAACTTAGCTTAGCATAAAGACTGGAAACAGGGCAAAACAGCTAGCCTGGTTCTGTACGAAGACAGTAAAATCCTCTTATCAGCATCTATGAAGCTTATGAGTGAACACATTGTATTTCATTTGTTTAATCCGCACAAAAACTTAAGTGTAGAAACGACAATTCACTATTTTACACCAGGTTATGTGCCCAAAAATATCTTGTCCGGGATTGTTGTTTGTTTACATGGAATAAACAAATGAGATAATGTGTATGTGAGCTTTACAGGTGCCTGTAGGTGGATTTTGTTATCGGTTTCCTCCTGTTTCTAGTCTTTATGCTAAGCTAAGCTAACAAGCTGCTGGTTGTAGCCCTATATTTAACGCACAGTGAGAGCGGTATCACTCTTCTTATCTAACTCGCCGCTAGAAAGTGAATAAGCATATTTCCCAAAATGCTAAACTGTAACTTTAATAAATAATACCTAATCGTTTTTTTCCCCCTACTTTATTTAGTCATGAATATTTAATGTTTTAGAGAAATTCTTTCCAGGGGCTTTGAAAAAGCTCTTCTCCCCCTGAATATCTTAATTTTAGCTGCCATTGGTGTTTCTTTATCTCCTAATATCAGACATTCAGTCTTATTTTTTGCCATGTACCTCAAGCATACTGTATCCTGTTTACAGCATCTTGGTTGAGTCATGGCCTAATGATGGGAAACCTGAATGTGATGGGATCGGCCGGGATGTGGCAATACCAGCCAGGATACTCAGACATGTAAATATTTTCTGCCATCTAAAGCTGTTTTTTTGCTGCCAGTGAAAATTCCAAGTTGACCCTTCAGGATAAGTATATAAACACCCTGAAATGAGGCATTAATATGAGCCTGAAACCACAAAAATGCATGCTTTTATTAGCTCAGCTGGTTTGTTCATGCCATTAATATCTTTATATGCAACATCTTGATACATTAAACAGAGCCAGTGATAAACTTCTGTAGAATATAAAGGAGCTGAAGTTATTTTACAGTTATCATGTAGAAATGTGTCGCTTAAACTTAAATTATTTTGTTTTTGAAGCATAACATTTACAGATGGAGTATTGTTCTACAGTATGTCTCAGACAGGCTGTGCTAAGCGATACTAAATGACACTGTTGTTGGGGTGGGTGTTGTATCGTTGTGGCACCAGCAGCCAGTCAGACAAAAGTAAATACTGATATGATTGTAGTGAGCTGAAACCAATTTGCCTGTGGCTGATATGTGGAGGAGAACATGTGAGACACCAGGACTGAATCGAAACTGGGTTGGGGCCCTGCTCGGAGTAAAACACAGCCTGTGCTGCTGAGTATTTCAGTATACAATAAACACTAATTGTACCTTTGTCTATGTCGCCAAGAAGTGTATAAAAGTTGTGGTTCGGATATTTTTCCCTCTTCATTTCGTGCTTTTTGTTTTTTAAACATGACCAATGACATTTATTTGATTGTTAATTATAATAAACCCACTTTTTTCATACAATCCTAATGAAGTTGAACAGTGTTTCTGACTGCTGGCAGTTAAATAACCTATTTGACATTAAATACGCTAATTATCAAAGTATTATTTAGTCATTTGAGAATGACATCGGAAAGATATATACCTTAGAAGTAGCTAACACCTAAAAAACTGCTAAATAATTAATCACGCTGCTGTGAGGAAAATCCACATGAGTGGTGAATAAGGTTAAATAAATATGTTTATAGGCAGACTTGGCCTCTCAGGTCACTCTTTGCACAGTAAATCACTGATGAAAGTATTGTGAAAGTAGTTCAAATGACCCACCCAGTGAAGCATATACCTCTCTCTCTCTCTCTCTCTCTCTCCCTCCCTCTCTCCATCCCACACACTCTCACAGGCGACCTGATTTGATCACTGTCTATAGAAATAACATTAGCATGCTGCTTGCTGCGCTAATGATTTTTGCTGTCTGCTGTGCAAAGCCATTTGTCCCCCAGCAGGCTGAACCTTAAGCAAACAACTTTTCCAGCATCTGTAGGAGCCACTGTTTGCTTATCATGAGCTGCCCTTACAAATATACATGAAAAGAGAAGCTGCTTCACACAAGTATTTGCCAAGTGGCTACAATCATAAGATGTATTCAGTGTAAAGATGCTGGTTTTGCTGTGAAAAAGAAAGGTTTTTCAAGTACTGTAAGAAGCAGTAAATCAATGCTGATTGTTGTTATACCCCTTAACAAGCAGCAGTCTGCCAGTGAGCCAGTCAACACAAACTCACGCTCTGCACCCAAATATTGTTCGAAACCCTAGAACTTTATTCTGGAGATCCAAAAATGTTAGGCTGAATTTTGTATAAAAATGTATAAAGTGATGAGCAAAACATCTGGAATATTTCCTTTGATGAAATAGTGCAGCCATAAAAAAACATGGAGTCTGATACAAAATATGAAACAGTCAGACAATAGGGAGTAAGATCATTTTAACAAACTTTACTGCGTTTTTGCATTTGCTCTTTGGATTTACTAATGTGGGTTATGTGCTTTTTTACTGATTATGTATTAACAGTACAAGCTGACAAGCTTGCGAGGCTACTCTTGAAAAGTACCACTACTGACGCCTTTAGCTGTCTCTATCAGTCATGTAACCCTCACCTTGCAGGTCGTAGCAGTCTGTCAGGAGAAATATCTGGCTCTTTAGCTGTTAAATGCTTCACTGTGAGGGGAACTGCAGAGTCTCTTTTATCATGTCATTTCATCCATTTTTACAAGACTACAAGAGTCTATAGCCATTCTAGTGGCTCTGTGAGGCCAGATGAAAAGTCAGGAGATCCGAAGAGTGATTACAATTCATTCTGAATGGGACATGAATATGTGTTGCTAATTTCATGGCAATCTGTCCAACAGTTTGTACTAAAAATACATATACATATATGTCAACCTCATGGTGGCACAAGAAGAAAAGGGCATCAGCAATGTCATTAGGATTCATCGTCTGGGGACCATGAATGTCTGTACAGAATTTCTAGAGCCATGCCTCTAGGTTGGCTAAAATAATGATTAGTGCAGCTTTAAATCTGATTCAGTGGAAACAAAAGGGGAAAATAGTTTATTGAAGGGTTAAAACCTGATAGTGAGTCCTCCCTGATGCAGTCCCATGAACAGAATGCCATATAGCAAGGCATGTAGCATAATCTGCTGTCATTTTCTCTGACATTGGTAATAAAAAAAATAAAAAATAAAAGTTTGGGTGACAGACCTTGAAAGAAATTTCCACACCAACTTCTATTTTGAACTCTAGTCAAGAGCTCCATTATCACTCTGGCCACAATAAGAAAACACTAGAAAGAGATGTGCTGAAATGATGAAAGGCTGTCCCGGAAAATGGTAGAAAAATGGCCCATTTACTTTCTTCCACCTTTTGGCTGTCTAAATGGATTTTTATCCAGTAATCAGTGCACTGCTGCCTGGTGGACACTAGAGGGCAGAGTGAGTGCAGAGAACAGGCAGCTGTCGCAGCAGGGAGCAAACTTGCTGGGAGTGTGATAAGAAGGCTTTTCACGTGGCAGGGCCTGGAGTGAATGCGCTATTTCTCTGAGAGCATCAGAAACTACAAAATATGAGCAGGTCAGGACGAGGACAATCAGGATTTCAGTACACTTTTCCTTCTGTGCATGAGGGTGCACATGACAAAAATCAGTCAGAATTAACACTATTATAGCGTTTGGTTTAAAAAAAAAAAAAAGAAAAAAGGAAAATACTGGCTTAATGTGAGCCAGAAGGCAGAGCAAGTTGTGGAAAATGACTCGCACCAGTTCCCACTGCCACCCACTTCAAACCTCCGAACAATGAACACTACCTGGGCAGCCAGGGAGATGAACGCACCCCCCCGCCCCCCCCACACACACACACACAAATCTGTTACATTTGAAGAATGACAGAAAACTTAAAAAATCCCTGAGCAATTAACCAATCACAGTCCAGCAGGACAGTGTGACAGAGTGCACACATCACTGGTCGACAGGCTCGCATCCGTTATGCTTTCAGTGGGGCGAGATCTAAATTAGAGAGCCAATTAACTCTGCTAATAGCCCTCTCCTATTTAATCTGGAAGACAATGGGGATTGAAGAAGAAGCTTTTACAATATCCTCTTTCTGTCACGATTCTGAGGGTCTGCGTTTGCCTCCTTGTTTTCACTTCAATTAGCCCAGTGCTTTCTATGATTAAGTACCTATAATTATTTTTCAATTAAGGCTTTGATCTGGTGTGTACTGTATACAGCTCCTTAGCGTGCATGGAAGAATGAGGATGAAACAGTAAATTTGTTCCCTTCTGTGTTGTGTTGATGGGGGTGCAAGTGAGATTAAGCTCGCGGAGCTGCTGGGAGAGCTGCCGCAGCCACAGGAGTTGGTCAGACATGGACTGGATTTCTTGCCATTTACAGCGTCAAACTTTTCTGGGTTATTGGGCCCGTGCACAGTGACGGAGCTACTCACGTCCAATGCATTGGTGATGATTATTACTTCCGTAACCCTCCTGTTTTTCATGCATTTCTAAGATGATCAACCAGCGTGCTCACCTTTCCCCCAAGAAACTGCCATAATTTGCCACAGTTTGCCAGCCTGAAAAGCATTTACAAATCAATATGAAAGGAACAATCGGTAGCTGTGTACCATACCAATTCAAAGCAGGTTTTAAATTCACACCGCAAAAGTGACAAAATTAAGTATACTCAAAAGTCTATTCATAATGAAAATGTTATATTTTTGAGTGTGCTGTTGATGTGAGACAATGAAGGAGCTACCCACCCCATTGCCAAAAATGAAAAACTAAATGCAGATGGTGAGACCGCTCCAGAAGTACCTTGAAAAACAAAATAATTAAGTATTATAAAATGTGTATGTGTGTGTGTATGTGTTTGTTTGACCTGGGTAGCATCTGCTGCATACAATTGGCCTTCAGTAATAAATAAAGTTGTACTGAATCAAATTGAATTGATTGAATTGAGTTGAACTGACATCCATCTGTGCATCATCTCGTGTTAGTCTGCTGATTTCTTTTATACAAACTACTGCTAATAGTGTTACAACTACACTAACAGTATATTATGACAATTAGTATACAGCACATACTGTCTACAATTAGCATGTCCTGTAGAATTGGGACACATTTTGCATTCTGCTTGGCAGATGTTGGCAGACCTTAGTTGCTACCTTAGTTTGTTTAACTACATTCATACATAACTTTTCAATGCAACCTGGAAACCCAAAAGTCTTTCAAATCCAAAGAAGCATCTGCTTGTAATCAGCCAAAATGTCAGAGGGTGACAAGGCAACCATTGATGGGTGCTACACACGGGAAGCAGGTACATATCTATACATTGGGAGGAACACACTTTGCCTTTTTGTCTTAAAGCTACATTTACATATTTACATATATAAATTAATTTTTTTTAGGGTTAGGGTTAGGGGTTAGCTAAAAATAAAAATATATTTCCTGTGTGTGATATGATATCAGATTTGTTGGTTATTATTTTCCTCTTTTCAGTAATCACTATGTAGTAACTAAGTAATGGCAATAAATTAATAATCATATATATCAAACATATTAATGCACTCAGAAAACCTCATGTAATTTAGAAACTATTGATCTTTTCTAATTCAGTAGCATCCAAGTATCTAATTCATTTACTGAAGTAAAACTTCTGCACCGATCTGTAAAAATAATCCACTGCCTTACACTCCAAAGTAAAAGTACAGAAGAAAAGTTAACTTAGTGAACCTGTTCAAAATGGACGCTGTCAGAGAATTATACTACTATATGTATTAAACTATTGATGCATGAATGTGTAGGCAGCATTTTAATGATGTATCTGGGTCAAGTGGAGCTAATGAGTAGTTTCATCTGTAAAAAATGCATCATATTCTATATGCTGATTACATGTTTCATAAATAAAATCTTAATCTACAAAGGAACTATAGCTGTCAAATAAAATGTAGTAGAAAGAACAATATTTAGATGTATAAAAAAGTAGCACAAAAAAGAATTGTACGGTAATCGAGTAAAAGTACATATTTACTCTCCACCACTGATATCAAGCTTAAATTGCATGACATGCATTGAGACTTTCACCACAGTGCACTCTTGGGTGGTGCCGGTAAAGATCAGTCAGCAAAACAAAGCAAAATGTGCCAGTAAAACAAACAAAACAAGCAAACATGCCTGATCCTCTCATGCACAACGAGGTACTTAATAACACTTACAGGCTATTATAATTCCTCTGTTTACCCAGCTACCTGACCTGGAAGGTAGATCAAAAGCGCAAGTGACGTGCAGGGTAAAATGACAGTCTGGGTTAATTATCTGTAAAGCTGCAAGGATTAGAGGAATTCACAACAAAATGCAGCCCTGAGGGTGGTGGGGAGGTAAAACAGGCTTTCTGAAGGGAAGGCCTAGGATCTAATACTAACAGAGAGTCATCTAAAGAAAGGAGCTGTGTTAAATGTCAAGCTCAAATCTGTATCGGCAGTTTTTATCAACACATAAGTCATATTTAGTTTACTGTGATTGTGAGAAGAGTACTGTAAGAATAGCAATCAAGTAAAAGCAATATAAATTCATACCCATCCCACCTGCAAATCCTATTAAAAAGTTTTCAACAAAAAAAAAATGTTCCTCACATTTGTGAGCATGTCAAAGCCTTTTTTTCATTATATTTAGGCCTACTTCCTGTATTTGAAACTTGGACTCGGAGGATGAGAAACAGAAATCCATTGAGAGGCCAGTAATTAACTCCTTTACTGTAATTAAAACACTAGAGTCTCTTAAGGGTGTCAGGCTCCTAATGAGTTGTGACATTTTTAGAGGCTCCTCGTACCCAAAACTGTACTGTCACTGTGCGCTACCTATACGCTGAGTGCTCTGCACCGTGCGGAGGAAGTGTTCACATCTGGGCTCGGGAGAAGAAGAAAAAATAAAGGAGAGAGGAAGAAAGACGAAGATGGGACGCTTTCATTGCCCTAGAAGGGTAGAGAGAGGGGGAAATAATGAAATATCAGGGCTTTGTGAAAAATAGAAAAATAAAAATGGGAGGTGTAGGTAGCAGTGCGGCCGGGGGAAGGTGGGAAGGGGGGGTTAGGAATTGTGTCTGAAACATTTTGTATGACCTCCTCCCTCGCCCATCCATCAGGCAGGCTGGCTCATTATTCTAACTAGCCAGTTCTTTTCTTCTGTTGCGGGACGCCATCAGCTGCAATCTGCATGCCAATTATCGGCCAGACCCCCTGATACCCCTGCATGGAAAATGATCTGTCAAGGAAGAAGAAAAAAAAAAGAAAAACGAAAACGAAAAAGCGAGAAGGCTTGTGCACTGTAGCCCCAATCTCTCCTCCCCACCACCACCCCAACCACCCCCGTCTCCCCCCTTTTACACGCCATTCCTCTCCCTCCGCTTTCCTGTACAGCAGTGACAGGGCTTCCTAGAAAATTAATCTATGGAGAGAGAAGAAAAAAATTATAAATGTAGCTATTCTCCCACTCCGGCCGTTCAGTTCTCTGGGCTCCGGAGGGCAGGGGAAGTGGAGTTTGTGATAATTGCCAGGGAGAGGGGGGTGATAACAAAGGGACACTCTTCCCCTGAATGTTACACTAAGGGCAAGAGGAGCGGTCATGAAGCAACCATCGTGCTTTTTATGCTCCCAGGTATGCGCCCCTTTTTTCCTTTCATTCCCATCCATCTCATCATCAAATTACAGATGAGATGAGCTGCCATTTCTGATCACCCTCTTGATCTCTTAACTGTGTCGGATAGGCAGTACCAGGAATAAAGAAATGTGATGTCAGTGGGTCATCTGGTAATCACTATAACCATATGAACTGTGCCCAAGGATCATAAACAAAGGCTGAATACGTTTAAAAGTCTGTATGCAGTTAATAATGATAATGGTTTACCACTCAAACAATTTCAAAGTCCAAACGGGTCTTTAATTTCAGACAGAGGTTGACAAAAGCAGCAACTGTTGCTGGCAGATTTGATCAGCTATAGCTAGTGCTCTAATAAAGCTACCTTACTTATGCACTTGATGGCTACAGTCATGATATCGTGCTAAAGGTTTGAGGCTAAAGATTAGACTGTTATTGCTTGGCTTACACACTTGGTCATGTTTTGAAATAGTATGTTTTCACTTTTAACGTGACAAGAGAAAAGGTTCATAGGATGATGATTGGCAAGCGTAACGCTATCTTGGGTAATGTTGGCTGGGGTTGCTGTAGGGTAAACCTCCCAAGATCCAATAAGGAGCAGGATAGAACTATTAACATTATCTTAAACTCTGACAGCATCCAGGACCAGCTTCCACACAGAGTGGAAAAAACGGATTTATTATAAGAACTGGATACCAGACTGAAAGATGGCGCCAGTTCCGTCCAATAAGAACGGCTTGTCTGGTGCATACCAAGCCCCCAGGAAGTGCACCACACTTTGCAGCCGATTTGACATAGCAGCCAAACAGTGGAAATACAACTTCCGGGTCCGTCACGTGACACCATTGGGCCCAAGAAGACTTTTTTTCCATTGACTAACACTGAGAAAGAGACGTCTGTAACTCAGTGGATACATTTTTCTTAGGTACATCAACTTCCCAGTTCAAACACTTTAATAGCCCTCATTTAAATCATTAGGTCCTAAAAGTTGTAAAGTTCACTAATAGCTGAATCCAGAGTTACCTTAGTCTGCCGGTCATGTGAACGAGCCCGAGACAGAGCGGCTGGGAGGTGAGGCTAAAGGAAACGCTAGTGCGCATGCTCTATGGGCCCAACAGAACGGGAAAATCTGCCCAAAAAGTGTTCTAGTTCCTGGGTTACTTCCTGGGGGAAGCGGCCCATTGAATATGTGCAGTGGTGTTTACCCCTCTGGCCTCTGGCCCAGCCGAGCTGTGTGATTTGCTCGTACACAGCAGTGATGTCATTCATAATAAAAATGACTTTTCTGGCCTTTGGAAAAGTTTTACAAAGATTAAACCCCCCTGGCTTCAAAATATACAATACAAAGAGTAATAATTAACCATGTTTATAGCTGGAGGTGTTCTGTCAACAGTTTTACAGATGTCTCTTTTACAGTGGGGGTCTATGGGGAAAATGCTTTTTGGGCCGTATGGAATTTTTTTGCAGTTACACAAGTGGCCACTGGGAAAATGAAAGCAAGGCTGAGCATAGGCGCCGTATCTTTCCACAGCGTATCCATCCATGGTGGAAATACAAACAGTGGATGTTCTAGTCACAAATGGAGCTTTTTTTAGAGGGTAGCACGTGGTTATTAGGCTACTGGAAATAGTAAGCTAGTTAGCCAAACATGCTGATGATTTCATTTTTATGTTGGAGTGGACAAATACAGTGTCAAATCCATTTCTTACACTTCTGCTCATGTTTTTGGTTTTGGAAAGGCTAACACTACCCTTCAAACTCTTTAAATGCAGAGTACCACACTGCATTCGCTACGTGGAGATGGATCCTAACCGAGTTACAATTCTTAAGTTATGACTGGACAGTCAATGTTTGGAGGAGATGTTTAACTAATGGTCTATTAGTTTTAATTACGACTGTATTTCCCTTTCTTTCCAGCTACTTTTTGGGACATGATGAATATGTGAAATAGGTGGCTTGCAAATTATGACTTCTGGGTGGATCAAGCAATCAATCAATGGGATATAATCGTGACAACACATATACAAAGTTACACTTTGCTGTCTGGTCTTAAAGCCAAATCCCTGTTGTCCCTTTCTTAAGAGATGAGGCAATGAATCTAGGAGAATGACAGTTGAGAAAAAAAAACCCACAAAGCCAACCTGATCCTGATTTCCAGCACAAAGAGGAGAGGCACTGAAGCCAGGAGAGGAACAGTCACTCGGCAGAAGCAGCGGAGAATTGGGTTTGCTCTGTCTGCCTTTGTGGTGCATGTGTGTGAGCTTTGATTAAAGACAGAAGATTCTTTAAGCACATTAGGGCCATTTTGTCCAATTGTTTCACGCCCTCTTCCATATCCACCCGCACAAAAGATACAGACTGCAGCACAAAGCGATGCTCACCCGCTTTACTCTGCTCTATCACACTGAGCAGGCCCAGTGCAGGCACAAACAGGCAAGGACCAGAGGAATTATGCTCTTGTGTAGTACTAGTAGCAGCAGAAGTGTCAGTGTTATGTCTTATCACTGTTGGGGCAGATGAAGTATTGACACACAAAGGCAAAAGAAACAAAAGGTACAGTATGGTCTCGTGTTGGGAGCCTCAAAATAATATATTTTTAAGTAATAGTCTCTAATCAAACATGGGTTGTAGCAGCACTGATAGGGTCAGTAATTGATACGGATGTAGTGCCAGAGACCCACTTCTGTAGCCTGCAGTGCACTGTGCAGCATTAAACTAACAGCACATGCATTTCATTTGCAATCATCCCCTAAATTTAAAGTCTCGGGGTCTGACGCTGAAATGCAGCGAACAAAACTGCATTTCAATATTCACAGAGAAGAGGAAAATGACTCTGTTAGCATACTCAGTAAGAGAGCTGAACCCGGGCCAGCCAGCCACCATACCCTAGAGTAATAATTAAGAATCCTGTCGCTGAGTTGTCAGTAGTCAATTACACCTCCTGTTCACTCGGGCGCACGATCTGACTGCAAGCAATGCGAAGACACTGGAGCTGTCATCAGAGATGGAAAAAGAAGGAAAACGACTGAAATGAAGATTACTGTGGAGTGGGGATTTTGAGCAGGGTTTAACAGTCTCTGTCAGGAGGTGAGTGCTGAATGCGAGTGACCAAACGCCCTCCCAAACATGAAACCATTATTGCCGATTACACAGAACGGGGACTTTGGTGGTGCATTAATTGAAGCTTTGACTTGCATCAGTTTCCAATTACTTTTATGCTAGCCTACGGTTAATGCTGTGACAATGGATGGTAGCAACGCGCTCCACAGACGGAGGATTGGGTATGAAAGGAGGGAGGTTCTTGTTGTCACTGAGTGTGAATATAGACCGATGTGGGAGGCAGAAAGGCAGTACTGCTCGTCTGAGCACGGCTTTGGAAATATTCAACATACAGAACTGGTTTCGGCCAAACCACAACAGATAAATACGTGGAGCTGATGATGGCCCACTATCACCAGTTAGAAATGATGGCTGTGGTCATGGAACACCTAAAATTTAGCCGAGTTATAGTAAATAAATGTTGAATTCACGCATAGCTAAATTAAAACGGATTGCACCACACAAACTAGTTCTTACATAGAGATGAGTTATTACTAAATATTTACACCCAGTAACTACTTACTGCTTACTAACACAAGCAACATCAGCTTGCTAATATATGGCCCGTTGAGATTGACAAGTTAGTACGATGAAATATAGTCGACACATCTGACACTTTAATTTACATTTTACAAAAACAAGACACTTAAAATGACGGAACATGACGGCAATTATGTTAGCCTAAATTACCAAATGATGTTGGCTAGGTCAGCATAATCTAATGTTTTCCACTCATTCCAAACTGCATGAATATTGTTAATGTTAATATTGTTATTTCTCCATGTGTGGATAAATAAAATGCCTACATGTCCAGGTTTAATATATAGCTAGGCCTCCTAAAACTGTTATTTTTGGCAGTTACGTGACAGCACCTGATGTTTTTATAGTTGATTGGTTACATTATTTTTAAGTAGAAAAGTCAGATAGTAAGTCAGTCTTTACTAGCTAAGACATTTCTTAAGTTAACGGTGCAACCTGAATTAGCAAAGCACTAGTTTGAAACTAGCTACTATGAATTACTAACTACTGGATTCATGACTAGCTGGTATCATGTGGTATTCACATGAACTCAGTCACAATTTGTTTTTCTGATTCTTAATTTCTTTCTGTCTCTCTTTCTTTCTTACATTAATTTCTTTCTATTTTCCTTTCTTCCTACTGTATATCTTTAAAAAAAAAAAAAATTTCTTTCAGTTCATTTGAACCTCAGCTTTAAAAGCCAACATGGACTAGAAGTCCTTATAATGCTCACAAAACAGAAACAAAAAGTGTGCAAATTTAATTTGCTGGTGAATATCACGTTGTAAGTACACCTTATGGTTGGACTGTTCTCTTAAAATATTTTTTTTCTTCAAAATTCATTTTAATTACTTATATGCAAATGAGACTTTAGTGCATACTTCTGAAAATGCAAAAACAGCTTCAGATGATATATGATGAACATCAATACACATACTGTATGTGTACATACTGTAGCCCGTCCTGTACTGACATGTGCAATCAGCTGTACCATATATAGACTGGGAGCTACTGCATAAGGCTAGAATCCTGCTATTTACTGCAGTTTAAGTTTGCTTAAGGACACGTGTACGTTGATAGAGTTGTAAGCTGTTCTCATTTACTTTCCTCTGCCAGCAAAATTCCATCAAACGCTAGAAAGGCCAAGACCTGAAAGAGAAGTTATGTTTTAGCAGAGTTTTCACACTGACCTAGTTTTGTTCATTCTTTTCCTTCCATTGAAAACTCAAGCTACTGTAATTATTACCTCTATTGAGGGCCACATTTAATACCCTCATGTATTATTAGCTGGATTTGCTACAAACAGATTAAACAGGAGCAAGAAAGGCTTAGGTAATTTGATAATTGCTTTTGGCACCTGTGTTTTGTGCTCCTCTCCCTGTAGCCAAGCAGAAAGAATCTCTCAGCAGAGTTTTTAGCTTTGTGGTGAAGGCAAAGAGGTCTGAGGAGCAGCTCAGCACCCCGCTGCGCGATGCTCTGAAAAGGCTACGCTCTCACGTCTGCTCCACATTGCCCCGGCTCAGCATGTCTTAGATTCAACCACATCCAGATTTTTATCACAATATGAATTAAACCTTGATTTTCTGTCCACTCAGCAAGAGAGCTCCACCAGTGATATTGGGGATATGTCGTTTCACACTGTGGACAGGCAATCCGCAAAGGTATGCAAAGCAACATAAACTGACTTTCCTCTTCTTCTTTTTCTTTTTTTTTTTTTTTTTTGGTGATGGCCTCAAAATTGCAATAAAGGTTCTTGACACTGATTTGTATTTATTTATTTCATTTCCCACCTATCCTCATATTCAAACCCTTTCTGTTTCCACCCGCTCTCTGTGGATTCTTGCTTGCAGAAAAAAAAAAAAAAAAGAAAATTAAAATCCATCAGCTAATGTGTCGCCTGGTAATGAAATAAGAATCTGACACTCTCTCGCATTGAAATGCAAAAGAGGTGTCCTGGTGTTACCCTGGCAATTTATCATAAAAGCCAGTGAATTTCTACTTAATATACATGAGGTACAGTGAATTATTACAGGGCTTGCCATTATAACAAACTTCTCAAAGTGCACAGACAAAAGGGTCAAGTATATTATTTTCCCTTACGTCACTCGGACGGATGATCTAAATGGCTTTCTGAAGTTGGGGAATTTCATACTTTCTTTGAATATGTTTTATACTTTGTCCCATTTTGCACAATGCAACCCTTTTTACCCTCTGTTCCCTTTTTTGGTGGAGAGAAAATGGAAGAGAGAGGGAACAGAGAGGCAGGGCAAAAAAATGTCACCTGCTAGTATCAGAGTGCTTTTCTACAGCTCTAATTCATCTCTGCCAGCAGCATGTCTCTACTTTCCCTTTCTTCCTGACTGCACAAAAATGAGGCCTATAAGTCCACTGATTCACCCAGACATCAGCCTTGTGGCTGTTTTTTTTTTATGCAAAAGTAACACTGACCATAACAACAAAAAATGTGCATCAGACTGATGAAAAAACAACTAGAAAAACTTTCATGATTAATCATTCCTTCTTAATCTTGTGATTCCGCCTGGTTAAAATAATCAAAAGTTAACAATGCGTGTGATTGATATATGAGCCTATGATGTTCAGAAAGTGTGGTCACTGAGGGACAATGGTGAATAATGCCCAATAATATCAAGTGTGCTGTACTGTTTCACTTGATTGATGAGTTTTGTCAAATGACAGTTTATGCATCTGTCAAATGAATGATTAATGAAAAGGAAGCTTATATCACCTCAAACAGGATCATGTTTATGTTATCAGCAACCTCCAAAACTTAATGCATTGTTGTAGTCAATATGTCCACCACATTATGGTAAAATTATGATCGTGTATCAAAATTCTGTACACTGCTTGATAAAAAACCCCAACTATGTCAATGACGTTCTTGGAGTGTATTATTTCATGTTTTTTGCATTGTCATTTGGTTATACACAGTCCTATGCGTTCTTCAATGAATAAATATGAACTGTATATATGATTTATAATCAAAGCCCACACTTGAGCTTTGATAGGTGACCTAACGGGAGCCCGGGGATCGTGAAAATGCATTATAAGTGACACATCCAAGTGTTTTGCTGTAGAATGAGGACTGTCATATCAACATACGATGCATGTAGTCACTGATAATGTATAATTTATATGACACATTTTCACTGCGGCGGGCATAATGCCATTATCATATTGGAGAATGTTTTTAGTTCTCCCAGGGGACATCTCAACAAATCACCATGTCTCAAGCAAACCAGGGCCAAAGATTAATGATAAACATGACAAGGACAAATTAGAATATGTAGAAGTTAGCATGTGCAGGCCACACCAAATATCCCGGAGCTAAATAAATAGACATCCATTCTGATCTGTTCCCTGTTGTCCAATTTTATAAATAGTCCTGTCGGGCTATTTATGAACTACTATACTGTGTATTTTTACAAAAGCTTCAGCTGTCATGTGTAATAATATTGCAGACATGGAGTGAATGATTAGCATTACACATCCAGTCGTCAGAAGCACCAAACCAAAACTGAGCTAGAAACAGTGGTGGAAGAAGATCCTATACTTGAGTAAAAGCAGTAATACCACAGTTTGATAGTCTTGTTTTCAAAACCCTAGTTTTACTTTGAAACAGCTAACCTGACTCTGTCCAAAGGTAAAAAATCCATTTACCAGCACCTGCAAAGCTCACTAATTAACACATCATGTCTTGTTTGTTTAACCTGTACAAAAACTGTGTACAAAGGTCCCGTTGTGGTGTCCTGGGGCTTATGTATCTATTTCATGGCTAGGCGCAGTGACTTCCTGGAGTCACAGCTCACATTGGTTTTTGTATATATTAATCAAACGAGATATACCATTTTAATTTGTGAGCTTTAGAGCTGCTGACAGGCAGAATTATTATTTGTTATTTACCTTCAGACAGGGCCAGGCTCGCTGTTTCCCTGTTTCCAGTCTTTATGCTAAGCTAAGCTAACCACCTCCTGACCGTAGCTTCTTATTTTGTGTACATCTCAAACTATTAATCGAAGCAAAACTACAGTTGTATCAGTAAAATATACTTACAGTATCAAAAGTACATTATATTCTTGGAATATTATTACTGATGCATTATTTTAACTAGCCTACCTTATATAGTGTTGGGTAGTTGAATCTATAACAACGCATCATATTTCATGAAATGACTACATGTTTTTTGTGTAGTAACATTACAGACCAGTGTAGCATTCGCACAACAGTAACCTCTGGTGTCTCACCGTGAGAATCTCTCTGCGCGCCGCCCGCGCTGGATCAGAGAGGTCACTTTATTGTTTTTGATGGGGAACATAAATCCCAATAACCATCAGTAGTGAGCGCTGAGCCATTAGCACCCCTGAGTGACTGTCACATCCAATGGAGCAGCCACTCCTGCATCTCCACCTGGGGCTCCGGAGATGGATGGCCCGCCGCTCCGTGGCGCGCTGGCTCATTTCTGCCCCGGTACAGAAGTCAATGCTGATTAAAATATCCACACTGGGTCCTTATTTCTATTACCAATTCACTCACCCAGTCCAGACCCTCTCAATTAAAGCGCTTGGGCCCAGATGAATGGAGATGAGGGGGTGAATGGTAGCTGACAGAATTACAAACGCTAACAGTCACAATTTATCCTCCTGACAATTAGGAGCAATTTGTTTCATGCTAACTCATCCTTAAGGTTTCAGAAGGTCTTATTTGATATCAACAGGAGTGGCTGCAGCTGTCACAATCCCCAAAGTGCCACTCTCTATTTTGATTATACACAGTTGACTGCACTTTACAGTACAAGTAATGGTTTCCTCAGAGCTTCTCTTACACCTAAATGAAATACATGTTTACACAGGCTGTGATAAGGTAGATTAAGTCAACTTTTGAGAAGTAACTCGGCCTCCGGGACACTGATTCAGCTGTGTGCAGAACTTAACTTGAGATCAGTGCTTCTTTGACTCTTCTTTTTATACCAGATCTTATTCTGCTACACAATTAGATTCACAACGGTAATTATTATAACAGGTTATAAGGCAACACAGCAATATGTAAGCTTTTTCAACAACCTTTTAACTCCAGCCGCAGCTATGAAAACTGAAAAAATGATGGCGACTTTTCAGCGAGAATGTCTTAGGCTCCGGCACAATGGAGTACAGCTCTCAATGACTGAGCCACTTTCTTTAGCGGAACCACTAAACTTCTATGGCGATATTCTTATTGTGCTTTGAAAAGGGGCTTTTGAAATGCATTAGCACTACACACTTTCTGAAGAAAGACCAAGCACGG
This sequence comes from Lateolabrax maculatus, assembly GCA_031216445.1. NCBI lineage: Eukaryota > Metazoa > Chordata > Actinopteri > Acropomatiformes > Lateolabracidae > Lateolabrax > Lateolabrax maculatus. Next base: position 23,117,391 of record CM062196.1, on the reverse strand, counting down.
ATTTGAAACACAGCGACGGAACAAAAAAGAGAAAGAAGGAGAGAGAGAAAGAAAGAAAATAAAAGCGGGATGCAATCATTTTTTAAAGATTTGCCCAGCCCCCTTGAGATCTCTCCTTCATTGTTTGCTGACGACTTGATACTACAAAGTTCTATCTATTTTTTTCCTCCCTCTTCTCCTTCTTTTTTCTTCTGCCGTAGCAAATTTGTTTTCAGGCTCCATAAAATAGCCTTTTCTTATTTCAAGCAGCAGTGTATGCAGTGGAAAATCTTTCACATAATATATCCTTAAAAGCACATTACTCTGTCCCATACACCGTTAAGAGTTAAGAACACAGTTAATATTTACAGTCAAAAAAAATGGGAGAAAAGGAAAGGATTTTGCCAGGGAATAAAACACCCCCACCCACGTATACACACTCACTCTCAGTGCAGCAGTTGAACAATTGCTATTCACAATCCTATCCTTAATGCCTAAGACCAACATAAAAGAGGGGAGTTTAAGAATATAGGGATAAGCCCTTTCAGCTTTTCTAAGTCTTAAGGCTGGTTTATGCTCCATGAATACTGAGCATCGGCAGCCAGTGCTGTTGCCACTCTAAATAGATATTACAATGATTTGGGAACAATGCATTCGACTGATTCCCTCAGACACAAAAATACATATATGTGTATATATAGTGAATAGGAGGCAAACATTAGCGCTCCTTGACAATACAAGCATTTTTGATGTAGAAGGGTAGAGCAAGATTAATGTCTGAGCGAGAGAAAAGGCGAGATACCACTTTGGGTGTTTGCTGGGAAAGCTGCAGCGGGAAGATGCTTTGAGAGTCTAAATCCCCCCCCGAGTACAATGCAGGGCTGCTGATACAACCAACAGACACGGGGTCACCTCCCCTCAGGGAGACAATGGAAGCACAACAACAAACTGGAGTGAGGAAGCACTGGGGACTGTGCCGGCACAAAGGCATCGAGAGGAACGCGAAGGGGGGGAAATAAAGTAGGGAGAAAAATGCAATTTGCCAGCATTTTCCATCATTATTATTATTGCTAATAAGCATCAAGGGCTGCTGAATGTCAGCAGTAGCATGAAACGCGGGAAAAAAAGTGACCATTCTCCAAAATCTCATCCTTTCCTTTGCATTAGCAACATTAGAGGCAAGGAAATTAGACTTCAGCGCAAGTCTGCCTCTATCATACTAAATGACAACATATGGAGGCATTTCATATGCTAAAAGATGATTTTGAGGAGGGCCGTCTCAAAGCACAAGAGAGGTATGGATAAGCAGTCCCCCCCCCTTTTTTTTTTTGCCACTTAAGCTTTCCAAACGGCCTCGGGGCTCCAGAACAACTCCGACCCTTGTGTCTCCTCTCCCAATCCAAGATTAGCCTGTCTTCTTGTCTTAATCCAGCAGAAACGCTGCATCCTGACTCCAACACCTCTCCACAATTACTGCACTCCATAATCCCCTGCCTGCCTCCATTTTCCCTACTGCTTTAAGAGGGGTAAAGATCAGGGGTGAGCTCTCATCCCCGAGCCCTCCCCTGCCTCTCACCATGGCAGTTAAGTGTCTGTGGAAATCACAGAATGAGTAAGCCTTGTGACAGCTTATTAATACTTCTCTCTTCTCTAGGGTTTACCAATGGTCAGTCCTTAAGTATACTGTACTGGATTAAAAGGATTTGCTTGTAGCTCAGGTTGGCTTCTGCAAAGAGGTATTTCAGAGCAATTCTCTCGCTCTGTTCGTACTAAGATGTCACTTGAAGGGTCTCGAGTTGCATTGTGCGCCAGGCTGATGGTCTCTGAGATATAATGTGGTACATGAGGCTAAGGTCTTTTTCATGGTCAGTACCTCCTATGATTTCGAGTGGCACTTGATCCTCTTGGGGAGCAGAGGCACTCGAGCCTAGGTCTGAAATACAGTAACCATAAGAACTGAGCGAGCGGTTCTTTATGTCGGCAAACTTTGACAGTTTTTACTGTTGTTCCAAAGAATGACCACCGCAGTTCCCTTCCACTTAAAGCTGCTGTTCACCGCAGTGTACACAGCCGAGCAACAATGACTGTGGCGCTTACAGAGACGAGAGATGTGCTTAAATGAATCATCCTGCTGGCTTAGCATAGCTTGGCTGCCTCTGTGCTCTGGATGTCTTTAATGCGTTTGTTTGCCTGCAGGCCCTCCAATTCTTTCTCCCTGCTTTCTCTGCTTTCTAGCCCGGATAGATTATACGTTTTTTTATTTTGTTTTTTATATTTATTTCAAAACCTAAATGGACTTGAATCGATCAGTACCTCATTGTATGTGTGACGAAAGCTGCACGGGAGGGGGGCACCCAATATGACAGATGTTACAATTCAGATTTTCTTTTCATTCTTTTTCAAGTAAACACAATGGCATATCGAAAGGCATTTCAAAAGCTGTTTTAAATTGATTTAAGTTAGCTCCTTGTCACAAAGCTGTGTGTTCACAAGTATCACAAAGATGACTGGGAATGGAGAAAGAGAGTAAAAGAAAGCTGCCTCCTCCAAGGACTCTAAGCCATTGTAGGCTTCTACCCAAGCTTTAGATTTAAAAAGGGACCAGGCCTGGACAGATTTGCTCAGAAGTCTTTTCAGAAGATATTTTTTGAGCTGGAGATAGTCATCATGGAGAATAAACAACTTACTTTCAGAGAAGGGAGGGACATGAAAGAATATGGAGGCAAAAATGTCCCACTGGTAACGAAATCAAGGAAAATAGAAGGGCATCAGAATCCTCTGAGCCTCCATATCAAATGTCCCACCCGATCTGGAATTCACAATAAAAAAGACAGCACTTGTGCATAATATAACGATTGACATGACATATCACTACAGCAGAGGAAATAAAATGGGGAAAGGAGAGAGCCTTTTATGTTCTGAAAATATGATGTGATTAGGGCTTTTGATGCTGGAAGCTACTCATATTTTTTCCTGCATCAAAAGGTGAGATCTTAAGTTTTTCATATTTCTGGTGCTCCATGGTATCGTTCAATATCTTCAAAAATTATTACTGCCGCATAACTGAATTAATCGACAGAAGTACAATTGAGTTGGAACCTCTGTTGCCCTAGCTACAGGGACAATACCGGGGTTTTCATCCAGTCTCATCTGTTCCATTTAGTCGGCATGATCTTTCGGAGCTTCTAATCTGCCATGCCTCATTCAGACAGAGTGGGGACCACAAAATATGCTGCGTTCCCCAAACTGTGATAGATGGCTGAGGCTGGGGAAGAGAGAAAGACAGTAAGTTAGAGAGCGATAGCGCCCAGTTCTTGGAAGGGAAGGAGAGAGATGTCCTCCACTCTGCAGCGCTGGAGCCTCGGCGAGAACAAAACATGCAATTAGAGCAGCAACACACTGTGAAGTGGTCATTACTAGAGCTAATGAGCGCGCTATCTGTCCGCACATTAAAGTGCTCACTAACGAGGGCTTGTTCATCATCGGCGTAACACAAGTCATCGCATAATCCTATCTCCTGTCTTCTCATCCCTGTGGTAGGGAGAGAGGCTCATTTGGGCAGGCGGTGCACAAAAGAATCCAAACAAGGCACAAGGCTTTGGCTCTGAGAGAGTGGCTCAGACACTTTAAACTTGACCAGAACACTTGTCTCCAGGTAGTTCGGCTGCTTCTTCCCGTGTTAGCATCACAGTGAATCTCTGTGAATGTACTCCATAAGAGATGACACGGAATGTTTTCTTCAGATATATGTTTCTGTGTCTTACCAGAGCATACAAGTAGAAATAATCCCTTTTTTTTTATTAGTCTTCTGACTGAGCACAACTTCAGGCATGGCTACACTCCTTGGAGCTACTTCTCTTTGAGGACTTCTTCCGAGTTTCCACACCACAAGTGCCGCCAGCCGCCACAAGAGGGCACTGCAGCCAAGCATTTTCCCCTCCGAATAGTGCTCTTGCTGCTGCTGCTGCTGCTGTGTGGCATCCCATACTGTAAGCTGATAAAGACAAGACAACCGATAGTTGCATCAGATAAAAGGGAGGGGAACACGCTCCATAGGGTTCGCAGATTCCTAAACACTTATTATCTATTTGATTCATTCCTGATTGCAAAATATTTTCACGGGCAAAATCCTCCCACAGGGGAAGCAACCTCTCCCTGTCCCCCCACCCCCCAGCCCACACTCACACACTTTGTGTCCTTGTGTTTCTATTTACCCGAGAAAAGAAGGAGTTGAGGGGGGTGGGAGCGCAGAGTTTAGTCTGCCACTTTGTCACAATAAGACGAAATCTTTGGCATTCAGCGTCCCCCTGTAAAAAAGTCAAAACGAGCATTTTTAAAAGAGTGACTGACACAGGAGTGAATACATCTGTATTCATATACAAGAATGCAAGAATGTTTTTTTTTTTTTTTCTGCATGTGTGTGTGTGTTTGTTTTCCTCCTGTCTCCACGGGGCAATGTTCTGGCAGTCACAATCGGATGAACAAGTTTTTCCTCCACCATTGTTGAGTCTCTAACACTCCGCTATGACTCATTTCATACCCTGTAATTATGTTTGGGGAAAAAACAGACTTTAATTCTCTTTAATTGTGTAAAGCTGAGCAAACTGCTGGCTGAACGCAGACGTAATGTGTTTAACCTTGGGCACCAATATCCCCACGTAAACCACAACTGCAAGGGACCCTTAAGATAAAAGATGGAAAAAATAGGAAATAGCATAAATAGCAGATGGCTAAGTGGAAATAAACAGTTTTGCTACACTGTTTTCAGTGTAGTGCACGTGTAGATTTCAAATTTCTTGATTTTAAATTTTATTAAAAGAAGGAAACAGCTGAATTAAGGTCAATATAAGTTATTTTTTTCCTTGACAGGATGCATTTTAATGGGAATAATACTATTAATAAAATCATCCAGCATTCTAATTGTTATATGGCGCTGTAGCAGAGCCTGTGGAGAGAGCATATCTGTGGTTCATCTCAAGAGTGCTTCTGATTACTTCCTCTCTATTCATCATTTTGTCGTCTGGCCCCAAGGCATCAATAAACAACTGTCATGGATCCAAGTGATGGCAAATCAGTCAGCTTTCACAGCACAAAGCCACTAATGCAATTTTATTGTTCATTACTTTATCATAATATTATATCTATTCTATCTAACAGCCAGATTAAGAAGTCTCATGTTTGATTATCTCACGAGTTTCAGGTAAAACTTGTGTTTCCATGAAGGAGATTAGCATCGCACAAACCAGGTGCTATCGCAATCTTTTTGTGGCATAATAGGGTGTGATATAGTCTATCAACTGCACCGTCAGTGTGTGTATGTGTCCGTGTGTTGTATGCATAGATAGATAAACACACACACACACACACTGAGTGATGTGCAATCAGAGGCATCAGAGAGTTTAGCTGCAGTAGCATTGCCCCCAAGGGACTGCTGCTGTGCCTGTGCAAACATGTGGACCTCGCTCCGCCACCTGGGAGCGAAAAGGGGAAGACAATCAAGATCAGCCGCCCAGATAATCTCTGTTTAGGACACTACATGCATTTAGGGCTGAAATGTGAGACTACATGGGAGTTGCTTTTGATCTGTACATGTTTGCTCTGCGTCTGTATCAGGCAGCGACTGGTTTCTGGGATGAAGTAGTGAACTGGAGATAGAAGGGAAGGGGGTGGGGGGACGGGGGACGGGAGCAGGAAGGGGAAAAACTGCAAAAACTTGCAAGCACGCTGAAGTATTTTAGCGCGAGCATGCAACACTTGCTGGATTGAGCTCAAATAAATTCACAATTTTAATAGGACTCCAGACAAAATCTGTGCTCAGAACCAATTTCAAAGCGCCCATTGCGGGGTCAGTCTCATCTCAGCTGTGCTGGGCAGCAATCATGCTGCGTGCACACAAATGATGCTTAACCACAATTAACCTGGAGGGTGTGCCGTGTACCTGGGACCATTCAATCTCACTTTCATATCACCAAGAAGTTAGAAGTTAAGAGATTGTCTTGGCTCCTCTCTCATCAAGCATCAATAATTGATTGAGGCTTCTGGGACACATTGTGCATTGTGTCTTCAGGGGCGATCAGCAAGCGGACCCCTCGGGTGGGAGGAGAGGGCACTCAGTGGTGCTTTGCTTGACCCAGCCAATCCTTTATTATTTATTACAGCAAAAAGGATCCTGGTGGATGGGTTAAGGAGGTCAGTCCACATTTAGTGCTTCCTCGACGGATGTCCCCGCGGTTTAGATTGAGCATTTCGCGCTACGCTGCCTCTCCCACACATGCCCTGATTTGATATTTATATCAATCTTCTTTTTACCCTTCTCTTCATTGAGATTAGCACCTCTCTTTTTCCCCCCATTCTGACATTCATTTTGGTCTAAGGAGGACAGTGTGAAACATACTTTGCTGTAGAAGAATAAAATCCTAAATTGGTATTTTTGTGAGCGCACACATGTCTAAATAAAGCTCACATAAGTTTATGCCATGCAAATCAACTCCACCCCACGCATTCATACACACATGATAACCGCCCCACACACACAAAAAAACATTTAAAACTGGCACAATATTTCTCCTTGTAGCAGTCTGCTGAAAGAGAGAGCTAAGTTTGTTGTGTTGTTGGGATAATAATGCATGATTGAACAATAGCTTTGTTTACATTTTTCATCCCAAACAGTTCAAGTTAAATTAAAAAGGGGGAAGCAAGGGTCGACTTAAAAGGCAGCTGACAGCACTGCTGGCCCAACGTTAGCCAAAAGGCCCTGTGGCAACGTCCTCGACAACACCATATCAGTCTGTCCTGTCACCCGGCCATTGTTCAGCACTGACACCAGCATCCCACTCAGACATAAGCAGGGTCAAAGTTCAGACCTCCAACACTTGCGCCGACGCTAACAAATGGCATCTAAACGTGACCTTGGCCCCGGGGCTAAAACAATGAGGTGAAACAACGCGGCCTCTGCCAGGTCCCTTACACACACTGTGTTTGAGTGCAACAATAATTCTGTATGAAAAGTTACCCTGTGAAATAATGACATAAAAGCATCCATCAAAGGCTAACAAAGCTGAGGCCAAAGCACTGCGAGGAAGATGGCGAGAACAAACCTTTAAGTCCCTTATCAGCTGATGAAGGAAATTACACGGCTGCAACCCTGAAACATTTAATTAGCAGTTTATGTACTATCATATGTATCACATCTCTGCCACCACTTCTCTACAATTGCCCTAAACGCCTGGAGCCGTTTGCAGTAGGTTTGATACTGAACACTTCTTTAAGGCCTTTTGTTTCTGTTGGCGTCTGGGCTCTGCCTCCGTCTCACTGTCAAGTCTCACTTAAAGTCTATTCCTTTCTCAGATGTCCTCATTTCAGAATACATGAGAACCCGTAACCGCTACAACAACTGAGAGGGCACAACAAATTAAATTCACCTTCAACAATGTGCCAGATTTGGAACATTTTCAGAGAGGAAGATCCCTACTTTACAGCACAGCTTTTGCCAGGGATCACAATCAAAGTGTGTCTCATTGCGCTCCGGCGTTCGCCTTGCGTGAGTGTGTACGTGAGAGTGTGGTTGGTAAATTTGTGTTGCCGGGTCACCTTGAGCGTTTTGGCGCACATGGCATGAGGGTTCTGTCCCTGTCTCCGGCGCGCTTCGCTGAGTACTTCCTCAAGCGCAACACTCCCACTCCAGCAGGGATTTCCACACACCAACGGTTGAATCTTCCTCTGGGCCTCCATTGCTAACCATTAGCGGCGGATTAGGAGAGCGGGTAAACGGAAGAGGAAAGGCTCTGGGGGCTAGCTATCAGGTGGCTTTCATAACTGACGTCCTCAGATGACCATCCTGGGTTCGATACCAGCTGAGCTCTTGGTTTAAACTTGCTTATCAAACTGTATTAAGATCAGTCGGAATTTAAGCTGAAAGACCAGAAAACAACAGAAAGCAGGAAATGGCCTTGAACTCCTCAGTTTGAGGATGAGCTTCTTCCCCTTCTAATGTTACACCCCTGTCCCAGCATTGACAGTGCCAATACATTAGCAGAGCATGAAGGCAAAGTGGGTGGCTGAATTGATGGTCACGGCATCGCCCCATTTAACAAGTTAAGACTCTTCACTGGCTTACTGGCAATTGCACTGGCATTTAACAGCCCTGGCTTCCTCTTAATAAAAAGGCAGTTGGGACAGTGCCATGAGATTCTATCACTATCAGCTAGTGAACAAGCCAATATTACTCAAATACTTTTAATCAGGAGAATAATTGAACGCTTTATTGAAGAACTCATTTGGGATAGGAATAAATGATGAAGCCTGTTTGAGGAGCTGCCAAAAAAAGTAAGCACATGAAGAAGTAGGTGCAATGATATTCTTAAAATCACAGTGACACAGCAGTTAGAGCAACTTTAGCTTCTGTAATGTGACATGTTTCTGTGTAAAACCCCATTGTTAGATCTGAAGAAGGACAACAACGGAGAAATAAATAAACTAAATCCAAAAAAACAAAGTTTGGGAACTGATATCCAAACACACACCTAAGACTCATGATATTGCTCTGCCACTACAACACACAAGCAACGGTCAGTGTGGTTTGTATGACGGGAGGAGTTAGCCCATTGCTGCAAATCATGTTAGTTTGGATTAATTTATGTATACAACCCCAGGTTAAAGATAAGGAAAAAAGAGAGGGATTTGCATATAATACTTCTACTATTTTAAAAATATATTTTTATTAACATACATTTGGCATGCACCAAGCGAAAACAGAACACAGGAACCTTTTCGTGTCTGTAATCCTGTTTTAACAAATTTTATGAGCTGTAAAACCAAAACAATGGGTTAAAAGGTGCTACATAGCTCCATAGAGCTGAGGGGAACTGCAGGATCGGGTAATAATTCTCTGTGAATACATCAGTATTTCAGATACGTCACTGATCCACTAATAATATAAAAATATTGATTATAGTAGCTTTAACATCAGTAAAAAATATTTTCCCAAGTATTTGACTTTTCAGTACCCTAAAAAGATCTTTAAGGTAATAAATGTATACATGGGTTTCAGGGTATACTGCTGCGAACCCGCAAATCTGATCCAAAATCCAGGTATATCTTCAGCAGAGGCAAACATTGTGACCACATAAGGAGCCCGCAGGCCTCGCAGCTAGGGGCCACTGAGGTGTAACCAAGCGAATCTGAACGTTGAGCCTCTATTTGTCAAGGAGACAAAGGTCTAGTTTTCACACCGAGGTCACAGTTGCATGGAGAAGAAAGCAGGACCCCGCCAGGTAAATAGGATGTCATTGTCCCGCCACAAAGGCATAGTCTTAACCCTGTGACCTCATCAGCTTTGGGGAATGCTTCTCTATTCTCAGTCAGTCATCAGAAGAGGGAGCCTGGCTCTTTTCAAGGCACTGCCCAGACACCACAGGTATTAGTTCCCTCAGGGCCTGCCGGTGCACTTGCAGAACAGGATGCAAGCAGTGCAACTTGTGGCAACATTGGCGTTGGCTTTAATGGCCTTTAACAGCTTCATAAAGGAAGCAGTTATGATACAACAAAATACCTGACCCTTTGTGGGAAAAAAAGCATGTGCAGGGTTATGCTTTTATATGGAAATATTCTGATAATCTAATCCATGATGTTGTTGTAAACAGGTCATAAGCATGTGTACATGTGAAACTGGGATTCCATTCCACCTTACTATTTTAATTAGAATAATGATTTTGAAGGTAGCACAGAAAAACTGCACTGTGAGATGTTCAGCTGCCAGTTTGCTTTCCTGTTCCTTTACTGCCCCACATTTCCCTTTCAAAACCCATCAAAAAACGAATTTCAGAAAAATGCAGTATCACTTCTTCTGTGATCACGCTAATCTAAACGCTTTAGCAGATTGAGAGCTTCGAGTGGTGAAAGCAAAGGCAACTCAATCTTAGAATTTAAAAGGCTTTTTTTTTATACAGCCTGCAGCCAAATGGCACTTGTGTTCTGACACGGCACATAAACACACACAAAAGAAGTTATTAGCGTAGATGCAAATCAAATTACTAGCAGTGTAAACTGCTATTCCTCCCTGCACTTGGGCCTGTAATTACTCTGGCTTATAGGACTATAATGAATGCTAATGACACACTACTGCAAGGCCATCAGCCTCACACTTGTGTGAGGTTGGGTGATTTTCACTTAAGTTATGAAAGCCTGTTTTGGTTCTGTGTAGTTTTCCCTTCATTCCACACTCTGTGCAAGATTAAAGAGACGGAGAATTTTAGTGAGGAACACTTGCCTGGAATATGTTTCAATAGCAAATCATTTAAAAATTAAAGGCCATAATTGGATGCATTCAACCATATCATATATAAAGCATATTTTTGCATTTCAAAAGGGATTACAAATTCAACTACACAATGAGTCCTTGTGGAAATGACAACAGTTGCACATGCCTCAGAACAAGAATCTGTCAGTGTTCCTCACTGAATCTAATTTCATTGAGTCAATATTCATTTTTGCTGCTGGGAAATCAATATACAAACAAATTACAATACTTTAACTACACTATATAGATTGGTCTTGAAACTTCTGTGTGTTAACTAAAAAAATACGGTCAGGATGTTTGGGTCTGACACATAATACGGAGCTGGCACAAACAAAATGTATTTGACAGTTGGGAGTAAAATTGGACATATCAACAACAGTGAAAAATAAATCAGTAGATGCACAACATTCTGAAATATAATTTATTGTGTTGAACAGACAAAGTTGGCTTTGTATATAAGGCCAATAGTGGGTCACAACTAGTCAATATGTTATTGTTAGTGTGAAAACCAAGGGAAGAAGTCAATAAATGAATAGTGGCTTTTTTATTTGTATAACCTGACACATTTTACAACACTGGCCGATGGTAAATAGGAATACAATTGTCAAAACAATCTTACCTCAAGGTCGATTTGGTTGTTATTCTGGACCTTTTCGATCATATAACATAATCTTCATCAGCAGGCAGAGTTTGCATCAAACATCTTTTTATCAACAAAAGCTCTTCTTTGCAACACTTATACTGCTCTTTACTTAAAAAAAACACAAGTAACATCAGAAGGTTCAGGAAGCCATAAAATAGGCTACGTTAATATTTGCAACATATCCAGGGACTTAAGACCAGACCATGTTCGTATTCAGCATGTCTTTAGGCCTAAACAGCACATTAGTTTATCTCATACGCAGATTTAACAACCCAGTGCCACAAGTCTTCACCTATGCCTGTTGAGAATATGCTTATTGAATGATATTATGGACTTACTGGTATATCAGCCACAACCTCTGTAGATTTTTTCCCCCACACACAGAAGAGCGAGCAGAAGCTCCCCCATCGGCTGCCTGAATAAGGAATTTCTGGTGACCTGAGCTAAAGGTCACCAGTGCAGAAGAAATATGCTGTAGTAGAGAGAATCCAGGACAGCTGAAGTCTGTGTGGACGACCAAGAGATAAGGAATGGGAGGAAGTGGAGAGTATAGGGACCAAGTGAGCGTCACTGTTTGCTAATGGCACAAGCATCTGGACAGGCAAGAACCGGGAGCTTTCCAGTAACTTACTACGTTATGGGAAATATGTTTCTTCGCTTTCTTTCTGAGTTAGACGAGAAGACTGATACCACTCTCATGTCTGTGCACTAAATGTGAAGCTACAGCCAGCAGTCTGTTAGCTTAGCTTAGCATAAAGAATGGACACAGGGGGAACTAGCTCTGTCCAAAGGTTTAAATAAAATCTGCCTACCATCACCACCCGGGCGCAGTGACTTACTGGAGTCTTGCATATTTCTTTGTTATATTAATATGCTGGTGATGAAACTGTCAATACATGATCCTGTCACACCCGCACCTTCAATCGCAGCAGGACAGAAGAATCTATCTATCTATCTATCTATCCTTTTGTTCATACATACTAAAGATAATTTTAAGTCAGCATACAGTTAAGTTCATGCATGTTGTCACACCCTCCAGCGGTTTGTGGCTGTGTTTGAACCACAGCAAAGATGTTAGAGTTGTTGTGAAGGGTAATTGTGTTGTTTAATTGAGTCTTTGCTAAACTTGAAAATTACACCAGTGAGCGAAGCGTGATACTACTGGGCTCACGAAGGCAGGCAATTTTCTGTGTAACTCTATTAACCTGGTGAACAATGGGAGTGCTCTGCACCATGGAGTAAATATAGTTTCAGTTTCAAGTCATTGGTCAGGTGGTTATAAAGGCAGAGAAAGAGACTAATTAAAATGACATATCAAGGTGAAAACAGCAGGTGTTGGACCAAATCATTACCACAAACAAAAAGTGAGAAATAATAGACTTCAACAACCTTTTAAGGATTGGGCTTGAGCCCAAATGTTCTCATGTTTTGCACATCTACTTTTGAATAGTGACAGTTTCACTCCATTAATGATTGAAAATACAAAAAACTAATCTGGGTGGAACCATAAAATGAAAAAAAGTCTCGGATGTAGGAAGGAGAACGGTCATTTAAAGTTTTTTAAACCATTAAAAGAACTTTAAAATCAATTCTAAAAGACACAGGGAGCCAATGCAGTGACTTAAGAAGTGGGGTGATGTGATCCATTTTCTTTGCTTTAGTTAAAACTCTGGCTGCAGCATTCTGAACTAGCTGTAGTTTTCTTATAGTCTTTTTGGGTAATCCAGTAAAAACGGAATTACAGTAGTCTAAACGGCTAATAATAAAAGCGTGAGTGAGTATTTCAGCATCTTTCTTATTTAAAAAAGGTCTGACTTTGGCAATATTCCTTAGATGAAAAAAATAAGTTTTAATGACCTTGTTAAAATGAGAATTTAAATTTAAATCAGAGTCTAAAATCACTCCCAGGTTTGTGATGTTGGTTTTGATCTGTTTGCTAAGGCCACCAGGCGTTAAGTGCAGTTTTAATTTCAAATGGGTTGTGATCAATTGTATGGATACAATCCAAGCTGCACTCAGGTCTAAGATAAGGAGGACAGCTACATTATTTGCATCCACAATGACTCTCGGGTCATTTACGACTTTCAGTAGGGCGGTCCCTGTGCTGTGGTTTGCTCGATAACCAGATTGGAAATTTTCTAAAATGCTATAGCTGGTTATGTGAATAAGCAGTTGATTTAAAACCAACTTCTCTAAGACCTTCCCAAAGAAAGGTAGAGGTATACCCCAGATTACAAACGGGTCTGTAATTGTTTAGCTCTGAGTTATCTAGATTAGATTTCTTGAGGAGAGGTTTTACCATAGAAGTCTTAAAAGCTGTGGGGAAGATGCCTAAATTAAGAGAGTAGTTTACAATACTTGTTATTACGTGGGAGAGGCCTTGGAAGCAGGATTTAAAGAGCTTGGTTGGGATGGGGTCTATAACACATGTAGAAGACTTCATCCTTATGCTAATTTCTTGATTGATGGCTTCTTCTGACATCATATCAAATGATGACATCATAGATGGAGGCCCATCGGTGGGGAGGTCCCAACGAGCTCCAGTGTCTGCATTTACAATGCTTGCTCTAATAGAAACTACTTTATCTTTTAAAAAATTAAGCAAATTCTACGCATTTAAGAATTGATGAGTTATTATGAAGACGGAAAGTAGGTGATGGATATAGAAGACTGTCAATTGTGGAAAACAAAAGGAAATTGGGATTATTTTGGTTATCAGAAATGATCTTTGAGAAATGAGTTTGTCTTTCTTTCCTAACTGCATTATTGTACATAATAATTTAATCTTTGAATATGTCGAAGTGAACATGTAGTTTACTTTTCCTCCATTGTCTCTCAGTTTACTACAATTTCGTTTCAGCTGACAAATTGCAGCAGTTTGTCAGGGTGATTCATTGCGTATTTTTGGTTTGTGCATGAGCAACAGTATCTAAAATCAATCTTAATTTCTCATAGAACTCATCAACATAGTCATCAACTAAGCACATTTACCTGGATGACCAGCCGAGGACAGTGGCTCCAGCAAACCCCTCCGTCACTGCTGAGGAGCAGGATGATTTGTTCAGATCTCAGTGGACAAAGCGTCTGGAGTAAATCTCAGATCAAACAGCATGCTGAAAAGTTGGATCTCAAAATAAATAGCCACCGTCAAAGGGGCTGCGGGTAGGAAAGGGAAGAGAAGATTGTCTCAAATGAAAGACACCCCATTGAAATCCTATTGAGCTATTTTCAGTGAGGCCCAAAAAGAAGCGAGAGGAAAAGAGTGCACTGGTAAAGGTCAGCGTGAACCCAGATCATAGAACCTGAAACATGGCACAAAGATAAAGGGCGCAGTAAGAAATATATCAATTACGCCTTGACATTTTCCAGAGAGACAAAAGAGGCCTGTATAATACCCCAGGCTGGTGTGGTGCTCTTGCCACTGCAGCCTCTTTAAAAGTCCCCAACACTTTGGGCTGGATTGTCGAGTTAAATCCCTACTGTATATTAAAAATGTCTGAGTGCACAGCAAGAATTTAAAAGAGTTAATATCTTCAGCTTGATCCTCTCAATTATCAAAATTTCCAGTATGTGTAAAATATCACAGTGCCACAGGAGGAATTTTCGCCACAAACTTTAAATGTTGTATCTAACCTGGCTGTGAATTTAGATTATTTGGCCTATTTCATTTGAAAGAGGAAGTTGGAGGCTAAGCTTTATGCACATAGAATCTCAAACATTTTTTTTTCATTCATTACATTCTTATGGTAGCCCTGCAAGTTGTAACTCGTGCCCAACCCCTGAAACCTGAGTCGCAACTCGAGCAGCTCAGACTGAATGCTCCTCATGCGGACAAGTGCTTCAGATGAAGAAAAAGACATCACTGTACAGTATGAAACATTTACACAGTAAGTGGTCTATTGATTCTTGCTACATGGTACAAAAGTGAAATTGACATTGTTACAAAAATACTATTGAATGCCTTTATATATATGGAAAAACAAAATCAATGAGCTTTCTACTGTAATCCAGATACAGTAGAACTGACTGAAGTGCTTCTTTACCCACAGTAAGTCCTTAAACAGCAAAAGAAGAGCAATATGAGACCAATGTGAGAGAAAAGTAGTAAACAAACAAAACAAAAAGATAAGATCAAGAGATGTAGTTTTAAGGTCCAGTTTTATGTACCGATTCATTTTTGCCATATAACGCTGTTGACCGTGTTCTGTTCGACTTTTTGACACGTAAATTTGTGCCATTGACCATTAACAGTGCTCACCTTTGAGGGACCAGAGAACCAGAGAGTCCAAAACGGAGGAAGCTATCGTAGCGTATTAGCAACAAACCATCCACATTTTTTTAACCTTTTCTGTCAGTAGGGGTATAATAACATAACTGTAGGCCCTGGGGCTACAGAAGTTTCGGACGTTTTCCGATTCCGTGTTGGGGCTGGTTGGCACAAGCGCACAACTTGTTTTTAATCATGAATGAAATAATTTTAGGAATCATGTATGCACTTTGAAAGTTAGCAGAGATCTTAATCTTTCAGCTGGTATTGGTGAGACTATTTTAACATATGGGGCACCTGAGAAATATGACAAAAATGTGTAAAAAGTGTGCCAACCGACCCCGGTCTCCCCTACTACTGTTAGGACTGTGAGCCGCGGCGCTCTCCAAGGTGCTGGATAGCTCCCTAGCTGCCCACAGTCCCAGCAGCAGGATCTAGCATGGGAACACTTCATCTTTTGCACTGACAGCTACAGCTAGTTAGCCAATATTCCTGAAAGGCCGGGCTGCACGGTGCTACGGCTACCTGATTAGACGAATTACGAAAGGCAGATATGTTTTTACCTACACCACAATGTGCACCTATGCACGGGAAACCTCAGTGACTTTCCTGGCCAAATATTGTTCTTGGCGGTGCAAACCATGCAATTAGAAAAAATTCTATACATTTATATTGTTGTAGTATGCGTGCCTACAATATATATATTGTACATACATATACACAATATATACATACATATATATGTTTAAACATGTTGTTTTTTAAGCTACTGTCTCGTGAGGCCCCTAGTTCTTGGTCTAAGGTGCCATTGTCTGTCGGAATACAAACTGCTCCAAAAAAGAGGCCTGGTCATGAGACAGGCGTTGATAGTACAAATACATGTACATTCTTTTTAATAAACTGTGTGAACTTATTGTCCTATTAGTAACCAAGCCAACAAGCTTGACAACTGACAGCTAGTCTAGCTAGCTCTCTCAATTTGCTATCTTGCTGATTAGAACTAACAAGCCAGGCCGGCCAGCGTGTTTCCTCTCGTCAGCTCGCCGGCGAGTAGTCCTTGAGTCACCAGGCTTCTAGCACCACGAAGAAGAAAAAAGGGGCTTTCCATCCTGCGTTTTTATCAAATGTGGGGTGACCATAGGCAGTGGTGGTTATTTTATCTCTGTCCCTTGAAGGCCCGTTTCTTTTTTTTGAGGGCCACTCCAAAGTGAGGTTGACTCTGAAATAAGGGGAGGGAGCAGTAAGGGTACAAAGCCCCTTTTGGGGGAAACTGCTCCTTGCTTTCCTGAATACTGTTAGTGGAAAGTGCCGTGACAGCTGTCACAGATAACAAGCGAGTGCCTTTAATAGCTTTTCGATCTTTACATCATTATTTGTGATGTCCTCTCGCTTGTTGGTTTTGTATGCATTCCTTCAATGCCCTCTGAATTTGTTTGTTCATCCAGTATGTTCACCAGCACACCGTGCCTGGTGCAGGTATTGGACATACCAGTGCTGCATCTCTTTACTTCACTGTGACATATTCAAACTCGCACTGACTTGGCACTACACTGCATATTTTTGTTCCATCCATTTTTCCACACACTACATTTATGGCACTGCTGATCTCATTTTGACAGAGCATGCTACAATTATGTACCCCACCAATGCAAGTGACATCCTGGATTCGTCAGTGATCGGCCCAGATGAGTTCTGCTTTATTTAAAGGAGGAACATGTTTACTATGACCAGCAAAATTTTCAAGATTCTAATTTCAAAAAGAGATTATTTCTATTCATTTGTAGTACAGTTATCTTGGTTATATTATACTATAAATAAAGAGATTATTTACTGAGTTATATCTTACTATCTCACATGACTAAAACAAATTAGAAGCGAGGGAATACTATAAATATTCTGTGGAATCAGATACTTGGAGTCATGTAGTGGCTACAGTGTAACTGCATTCTGGCATACGAAGGAACCTCTACAAAGATAATTATGTGTAATCCCAGGCCTCCTTGGTAACATAGTAGCATAACAACACAGAGAGCACAAATTCATATTTAACATGACACTTGTGTTATAAGCATTGACGGTTGTGATATGAAGATTCTGCCTCTTAAAAACAATGTAATAATTGAGACAATGTGGAATTAACCAAGCATCTCATATGAAGCTCACTATCATGTCAGGTACAGTGAGGAACCTGAATCTTACATTATTCAACAATACAGCGAATCAAGCCTCTCTACAAGGCTGATATCTTATTCATCTGCTGCTCTGCGCTTCCTCAAGTATTTGCCGGCGTAATTAGTTGGCATAATCAACACTGTACTGCTTTGTGGTGATAACAGTGTTGCACAGTGCACATCATTTTGCGTTGCTAAAGACTGAATGGGGAGTAAACGGGGCACTTCTCATTCAGACTCCTGTTCCTGAGCCAAGGTAAATCAATACAGCGAACCCAAAGATTACCCTATTGCTCACACACAAGGTTTCCTGCAAATAATCTAAATGGCATGCAAATTAGGTCCTATTATATTTAAGACATTTTAAAACAATCAACGCGACTATAAACCATGGTGGTAAGGCACTCAAGGCCAGTCTTTTGGTTTCATTAGATACTGTAGCTGCTCAGTTCAGGATGTGCCAGGCCTTGATAACTGGCATTGGGACTTCTATAGGCCAGAACAAACACAAGTTACCACATCAGAACATGTACTGTGGCAGGGCAGGGGCAGAAGCAGTTTGAGGGGCTTTTCTATTTTATTTGAATATAATGTTTAATACTCTGCTGCAGCGTCAGGTAGCTCAGAGAGTGGCAAATGTTAAATACAACCACTTTTCCTTCAGTGTATGAAGTGCTACAGTCAAGATTGTGGTTTCAGTTTAATGGGAGACACGCTCCATAAGACCATGATCTCTCCCTAACCTGCTGAGTGCCTAAACATAATCATCAAAAAGTTTACTAATGCTGTAATTGTCCCGTGTGAATACTGTATTGGAAAATCAGATATTTGGCGGAAAATATGTTGTCAGTGAACATTTTACCAATGTGTTTGGTACCAACCTTTTTGCCACCTGTCAGAATAGTTAATTAACAACATTTCCTCATTATGTTACTAGAAAACAGTTTCCCCTCAAAACTTATTTGTTGTTGTAAATGAGTTTTACAATATTGTTAATATTTTAAAGCATATGGTCTAGACCTACTCTATGTGAAAAGTGTCTTGAGATAACTTCTGTTATGATTTGGCGCTATACAAATAAAATTGACTTGACTGCATATACGCACATGTTGTATGATACACACAGTATATTCCATATTTATTTATCCAGGCATCTTTGCACTCTACAGCATTACACTAGTTCTCCACTTCATTGTCATTGTTGTGTCATGCTCATATATATATTTTGTATATATATTTATTCCTATATTTGTACATAGTAGTTAAATGTTTATGCTTACCTCTGCTGTCCTTGTTTTTTGTTTATTTGTCTACTTATGTGTATGTACTTTGAGAGCAACGGGAAAACCGGAGTCAAATTCCTTGTATGTGTACGCATTCATGGCCAATAAAGCTGATTCTGATTCTGATTCTGACAGTACACCTGTAGTCTGTGCCAGTACCGTTTTTGTAAGGGTAATGCGATTTGACCAACTATAAATGCTAAACTACACTACATATATATATATATATATATATATATATATATATATATATATATATATATATATATATATACTGTATATAGTGTATACATAGTTTAACAGTTGCACAAGAGGAGAAGAGTAGAAGAGTAAGTAATGCTAGTTACACAGCGATATCGGTCTAATGCCAACATTAGTCACCATTAGCTACTGGTCACACCAAACCAAGTAGGAGTGTAGCAGTTTAAATCCTGGGTGTATTAAATTAAGCAGGGGTGGGCATCTCACTCATTAATTCAACTTTTCACTTGTAGGAGGAGGAATGTGATAATGTAACAATAATACACTATAGAGTCATAACTGATACATTAAAAAGACTCACTTCAATAAAAGATTTGGGTGTTATAAAGTACCTGAGATTTTCATTACCCTGATCATTTTTTCCAGTAATTTGCCCTTTTCCACATGAGCTCCCATTAAAAATTACAATTGTTTTTGGATTATTTTGTCAAACAAGTAGCTGAAACTTGGATTAAATAACTTTTTTAATCGAGAAATGAAAGATATGCTAGTCAACTATCCCACATCCCTTCAAGAAATAGAGATTAATTTGAAGGTAATCATAAGTGTGAAAATTGCTGTTATCTTCTCACCATTCCTTTGACTGCTAACGGCCTGTCTGGCTCTGAAGTCGTCCCGGTAATAAATATTCATATACCTTTCAGGGTCTTTGTTATGTTGACTACCTTCCATCAGTCTGATCTGTTGTGGCATGAGAAACACAAATGGAGAAAATAAATTAAGAAAAAAATCTAAGTAAATATATAAATAATAATGACAATGAGTGAACGGGGGGGGAAATTTGGAACATCAAAGGCTTCTCTATCTCTGTAGCATGTAAACAGTGCGTGCCTTCAGTGAGTGGAAGAGCCCTTTTTAATGATTCCATGGAAGATTGCCACATCGACAAGCATCCTGTAATAAATAAAATTAACAAACATTTCTGTAGGGTCTTTTCAAAGGGAAAGAGAGCCCAATGTTTTTTTTTCAGATAAGTGGTCTATACATCCCCTGCTCCTTCCTGATTAGTCTAATCCAGTGAGAAGTGCGTGCAGGGTTTTGATTGAGTCAGCCGTCGAGGACCCCGAGGGGAACCCTCCTGATAAGTGCCTTTACCTTTCACCTCCAGAACCCCACGCACGTCGCTTCGCCATATCCCACTCCCTCTAATCTCATTTGGCCCAGGAAGACATGCTCAGGCACAAGAAGCTACGATTAGCATCCTCTTTACCAAGGGATTCCACTGGCTTGGACTGCCAGTCCTGCCCTCACCCTGAGTCGCTGAAGGCACTAAATCAGCCAGGTAGTTCTGTGTGTGGCTTGTGTGTGTGTGCTCCTGCATCCACCCTTCATGAGTGTGTGTTTGACAACTTGATATCAGAAGGTGTGTGTCCTCTGTTTATCTGCTTAGTAGTAAATCAGCTGAAATATTCTCGACTGGCAGTTTTGCCAAACATGCACTCCTTTAGTTTTTGACATGGCCCCAATGTCAGGGCTGTACGTAAGATTTTGGAAATCCTGAAGTCATGGGTCCACATTTACCCGGCAGAATCACATAATTATTTATTCATTTAACTGTTCATTTATAGTGTCTGCCATTAGGTTCGGTAGCGAGAACTAAATCCCTTTTATTTAAATTAATTTGGTCAAACAGTCACATTTTAAGGCATTTAGTCTAAAAAAGAAAAAAAAAAGAATCAGCCTTTAAAAATCTCAGAACTCAACCTATGTGAGCAATGTGAGTGCAATCATAGAACTTAAACTCCCCTTCATGTCATTAAACCCCTCAAATTCACTGAAATACTACCAGGGCCATGACCTCTATGTCCTCAATGTTAGCTACGGCCCTGTGCACTGGTCAAATTCAAGTAACATTAGAGTGTACGTATGGGTAAGGTAGAGATTTACACTATATCCAACCATGATGGTCATAAAAAGAGGAATTCACTCAAGTTACATTCATCTTTCTCTCTGGCACTCACCACACCATCATGTTGCATTTGATTCTGCTATGATAGACATTTTGTGTGTTTTTCTAAGAGGTATTTTGTAAAGGTTTCCTAAAGAGATTTTTCGTTATGTTTCGTTAAAGAAGTAACCGTAGATTAAAGAGTCGTGTGAGCATGTTAGCTCATACTGTATAGAGGCTCAGTAAGCTTCCCAATGATTGCAGCCACACTGTTAACGTAATGTGTGAGGAACTCTACACAACTGACACAACCACGGAGGTAAATCGTATGTCACACCCAGAGTTCAGCAGGTACTCACCCCAAATGTTTAAAAAATATCTAAAATATATCCAATAGAGAAAACAAATCATTACAATGAATTTTCTGAGAAAAACAACTTTATTTATGAAAGTAAAGATGAATGGATAATGGTTGGTGGCCATATGAAGTATCACACTTTTTAATGTCTGCAACATACTTAGAGCCTTAAACTCGACTTCTAGTAACCTCCAGTGATTTGAGCTCCTCGGTCAAGTTTTCATCATTGGCTTTTTACTAAGTAGAAATAAAGAAATGAGCATCATACGGAATCCGAATTGTACTGAATATGTGCAGGTCTGCAGAATTGGTGTAACAAAAATCACAAGACATATACTTTACACCAACAAGAAGCTTATTAAACTTCCACTCAGACAATAAGTCATTTCAAAGAATCACTGACTACAGTGATTTTATGACACCTCATATCCATGCTGAGGCATACTGCAGTTATTTTTTTAAATCAACGACACAAATTCAGATGAAGTCTTATGCATGTAAAAAAAAAAAAGAAAGAAAAAGAAACAAACTTGATGACTCGAGAAGTATCTGGAGTATTAATGAGCAAAGACAGCGGCAAAAAAAATTAAAATAATTACTAATACATCGTGATGTGACGTATGGAAAGTTTATGCCACATGAAGATTCAGAGGGTGCACGAGCAACAAAGACACAGCACAATAACTCAAAAGCAGCCGCTGCACACAAACACAAGCACACCCGCACCTACTGTAAATTATGACATGTGTCTTTAATGTATGGAGGGTGTCTGAGCAGGCAGGACATGCATAATAATAAATATGCATGAGGAAATCCAGCAGACTGATAAGTGGCCTCTGGTCACCTGTGGTGGAGAGTGTGATCACAGAGCAGCTCTGAATCAGCAGCTTCTGACACTGAAATACTGTCTGTACAGTTTAAAAAGACGTACAAAGTAGGGCCGCTTAATGAGGCAGCCATGGTTGTGTGGAAATAAAATGTTAATCTTGTCTGAGTGTAAAAGACATGTGGGATGTGTGGTCAGAACGGTGGTTCCCAACCTGGGGGTCAGGACCCCTCCAATGGCTCACATGATAAATGGAAGGGTCCCAAGATGGTTAAGATAAGAAAGAAGAAAATACTTTGTCCTCCCACACAAAAATGATGACCTTGTTTTTTATTTTTATTTCATCTCACTGGATGTTTTGTCTTTAAAACAAGAATCAAATCAAATAATGTGAGAAAATAAAACCAATCTTTGTTGGAAGCAGACCTTGCATCCTTTGGATTCATAGGATTAAAAATAAAGATGGATCCACTAGTTTAGAGTACGTGGACTTTTCTGCTCAGTCTTGCTGGGGAGAAGAAGGTCCCTGTGGCTTCTAATTTAACCAAAACCTTGAAAGTGGGTGACATTAAATTGACAGCAGTAATCAGTTTTACCCATTGACTGCAATGAGAGACGGTAAGGATTTCAAAAAAGACTTTTCGTTTCAACGATATGATGAACAGTAACAAAATAAAAATCAAAGTAACAAGCACTTCTTCATCTCGATAAAGATGTTAATGAAACCTCCTGAGGCCACCTGGGGACAGGACATTTTAAATTATATTTAATATCTGTCTATTATTGGAGGGTCTGCTTGAATAAATAAATAATAAATAAAAAAATATGTGGTAGCATTTTATTCAAAATGTTATTATGTGGAAGAAATTAAATGATTTAAATATTTAAGATGTGTCACGACTTAATTTGTGCACTTGTATTTAACATTCGCTGTTTTTTTTTTGTTGTTGTTGTTAACATTAGTAATGTATAAAACGCCATATATGAGTAGCCTATAATAAAACGAATACAGCACGTGCTGTTTGCGGGCGAACATCTGCATCAGCAGCAAACATCAGGCCGAGGAGCTGCAGGGAAGCTGCCACGTGCCAACATGCATTGAGTTTTATTAGCAGACGAAGTGAAGGAAGAGTCTGCAGAGCCCGACGACGCTGCTCAGACTCACCGAGCAAGTGTCCGCTGCGGGACGGTGAGGCTGAGGGTGACCTGCCCGCACAGGCCCGCGTGCCCGAGCGTGGCCGTGGTGGAGAAAAAATCAAATAAAGAAAAAGGCATGCGCTGTCTTTATATGTGTCGGGGGGAATAAAGTCTTGGTGTAAATCACTTTTCCGTCTGGCGCAGCACATTAAACAACCGTGGCATG
This sequence comes from Lateolabrax maculatus, assembly GCA_031216445.1. Taxonomy (NCBI): domain Eukaryota; kingdom Metazoa; phylum Chordata; class Actinopteri; order Acropomatiformes; family Lateolabracidae; genus Lateolabrax; species Lateolabrax maculatus. Next base: position 23,094,055 of record CM062196.1, on the reverse strand, counting down.
ATTCCTTTTCTCTCAGCTCATCCGTTCCCTTTCTTCTTTATCAGCTCGTTCACGATTTCATTTCTTTCAAATGAGAATTCAGGGACCCCCAAATTCAAGCCCCCGCGTCTTCAAACAACACAACTGTACGGTTTTACTTTTTCTGCCGTCAAAATGGTATCCCAGATTCAATTTTAGATAGACCAGGATTTAGCCAGTGATGATTTTTTCTTTTTTTTTTCTTGGTCTTTCCGAGACAATATTTAAAATGCTGAAATGAGATCAGTTTTTATCCCCCCCCCCAAAAAAAATAAAATAATTTCTCAATATATAGTTGTGTCAAATCTGGCGTTGACACGAGCCATAAATGAATTGCATCTTTGATAAGCGAGCCTGTGTTTAGCATATAATCGTCCCTTTTTCCTCCGCTATCATGAAGGGAAGCAACAACAGTGACACTGTCACCATCATCATCATCACCATCACGATCAACAGTATATATATATATAATTTTTTTTTCTTCAAACTCTCCTCGAGGGGACTTTTTCCTTTTGATTCAGGAAATTAGTCCGCCTGAATACAAAACCACATTCTCAACAGCCACTTATCAAACTCCATTTACTGAAGATGATTTCAGGGTAACATTAAAAGACAATAATGTAAATGACCCATGGCTTTTTAATTAAAAATGTCTCCCCCCCTCTTCTCAATGTCTCTCCTTGCGATAGGTTTTGTTTCATCTGTTTTATATTTTTTTGGACTCTGAGTGTTGTGGAGGAAAAAGTCAAAGCGCGGCGTCCCCCTCCTCGTTGACTTTTATCACTAAATGAAGCATATAAATGACCTGAAAGCGCCGGCTGTCGCGTTAAATTAAATAAAATAAAGAACAATTATCCTCTCCTTTTTCTCTGATCTCGCGCTGAAAAGGAGTCCTGGGGAGATAAGGCAGATTGAATTCTCTCTGTTGTGCTCCAATAAAAACGTCAAGGGGGGGTGAGAAGAGTTAAAGAGAGATTTAAACCACCCCCCTCCCTCCCTCCCTATAATTTAAAATCATAATTTCCCTCCCATTATACCTCTCAGGTGCCGTTTATCGTTAGGGTTATTTATTTCAGGGCGTTGTAACCACAGTCAATTTCCGTGACCACGTTGGATAATTACAGGTAATATCAGATCGGCCAAACTTGAAACAGCTTTAATAAATTGTAGAAAATATAAAATCAAATTCTAGCAGTGATTTCAAACAACAGATACACACACACACACACACACACACACACACACACACACATATATATATATAAGCTGTATATAAAGAGAGAGGAGGGTTATTCGCCTCATTTTCATCATGGAAAAAAAATATATATCCACGTCTCCTGAAAGTAATTATAATTGTCTAATTTCAAAGTTGAATTAGGACGCTTTAGGGGTTTGATGTAAAACTTCACATTCGGTTCAATGAAGTATCACCCTAATTTACAGCTCCAGATAAGGACCGAGTCTGTCATAAAAATCTGCCCGTCCTCCTCCCCCCCTCCTCCCCCCCCCCCCCCCACTCCCCCCCTTTCCTCCCCAGGATTGAATTGCACCTTGGGCAATAGTGCAGAATCGTGAATCTTAACTTCTCCCAGCATATGTTCCTGGCAGATAAGTAAACAATTTGGATGTGGAATGACATTTTTTAATTAATACTACAGTCGTCTAATATGAGGGTATATATATATATATTTAAATATATATCTATATAAATATATAGATATATACACACACACCGCGGCCCGCAGATCCTGTTCTCCATTAACACAGTGGAGGAAAAAAAACCTGCGCATTTAAGTCTTTAAATGATTGTAGAATTCCTCCTGTAAGCTGTTTTCATTCTGTATTGTCTTAATGAGAGCCAGAGCTGTCATCACAAGTTCCTGCAGGTTTAAACACGTGTGGATGACTCGACGATAATGCGCTTTAGCGGGGTTTGGCTGCAGCACCCTTTTTCTTTTGGGGGGGGGGGGTAAACACACAGGCAGAGATGTTTAAGCGGCACTACGGCCTTCAGTGGGTGGCTGCTCCACAGCCAGCCAGCAAGGTATGAAAAAACAAGAGAAATCAGCTCGCATTCCGTCTGCTCCATTAGTTAAACCTATAATTAAGAGGAAGGCTCCCTCCTCCGAGTGATTAAGCAGTCAAACAAGTCGGACGGGCGGGATCCCTCCAGGGAGGCCTCTCCTGAACTGTCAAACATCAAAAGATCGCAGCCGGTTCACCCCGGTGTCACAAAAGCACCTTCCCCGTGAACATGTCTGAAACCTGTTTCATGTGCAGCAAAACTAAAAGTAAAAGGAGAAGAAGAAAAAAATTATTAAAAAAAGCACGCAGCCAAACGCCGAGGCAATTAAGCCCGGGTGAGGAAATGAGCAGGGTGGAGGAGCTGGACACAGTGGAGGGGAGAGCATCGATCTGGAGAGGGAGGGTTGATTCTGATGTTATTGTTCCGACGGCAGGGCGACTTTGTTCGCGTTCGGCCGATCAACAGTATCGATTAGTTCGGGGTCAAGTTGGGTCTAACATTTTCAGCGTGAAACATCCTCACGTTTTTGGTTTTAGATTGTTTTTATTTTTATTTAAAAAAAAAAGGGTTCCGACGTTTCATTTGATTTTTAGTGAGTTGTTGTTTCCGTTTCGATCATTTATTAAATTGCAATCTTTTCTATTTTAACACTTAAGATGGATTGAATGAGGCCTTTATTGTGGCAGGCTGCACTTCCCCGCAGCGCCTGCACAGTATCTCACTGCCTCTGTCGTCTCCAGTGCCCAATAACCTACAAATACAGGGAAATGATAGCGTTGAAGACAGATTGTCTTTATTCGAAATGCCTTTGCTCAGCAATTGAACAAAGAGCAGGAGGTATCAACCTTCTAGATACATTATCCTTTCCATAACATGACAGGTTTTAAATTACCATCTTAGATGATAATACACATATAACTTCTCGAAGTCAAATAGAAGTTATCCTCAAAAAAACAAAAAAACAAAAAGAAATGACGCGTGTGACTATATTAGCACTGAACCACAGGAAAAATGCAAAATAAAACATTTGGATGTAAAGGATTTTTTTTTCTTGTTGTCATCTTAAATAGACCGTCTAGTTTTATGTGCCAGTTTTTGATAAATATAAACAATATGACCCGTATATAATCCAGCCTAAAGGTCCCGATTTTGACCCTATCCAGAACATCATAAAATTACGAGTGTCAAAATGCAGAACTACTCAGGCCTATACAGGAAATAAGAATGCTAATTGTGCAAGCCAAATTTTCAAAATAAAAGAGTACCCTATCAATAATCAACACAAATCAGCATATCAGCATTGAAATGTACACAATAAATAAAGTTAAAGGCCTCCTTTTTTTCTGGTTGCCATAAACGTTATAACATTTACATTTCTTACAGTTCACAGGGCACCGTCCTTTACACCAAACCCCAGCTCCTCTGCTCAGGCCAGGAACTTGTTGGATTTCTGCAAAAGTTTTTTTTTTTGTGTTTTTTTTTTTTCCCCCCTTTTTTTTGCCATAACAAGTCCAAGGCAGTTAATACTGTTCATGCCTTTTTAATGGGGCGCGCTGTCCAGAATATATTTACATGCATTCAAGTCAATTAAAAAAAAGAAAAAGAAAAAGAAAAAAAAGAGTCTTGAGGGTTACATGGCAGTGGCGTGTGCGGATGAATACGGGTCTATCCCAGTCTTGGTCATACCTGGAAAAAGTATGTAGGCCACCGGGGGCTGTAAACTTGACGTGGACCAGGCCGTGCAGTTACACGGGACGACGTAGCCCGGGTTCGTGGGCGACGGGTGGGTGTGGGTGTGCTGACTGGGGCACCCGAGGGTGCCGAACGCGCCGTTCTGGTATCCCAACGAGGACGCGTACGGCAAAGTGCTGGTGCTCAACGTGTGGGGCATCTCCGTCATCTTCTGCAGGGCGCTGGAGCTGAACTGACTCGGGTCGAGGAAGGAGTAAGGGGTGGACGTGGGCGGCAGGAACGCCCTGGCTTTCTCCGAGGGGCTCAGAAGGGAGTCGGCCGACATGGGGAGTCCCTTCAGGTGATCGGTGTCCCCGAGGTAAGGCAAAGGGAAAACGTACCTGTCCTTCTTGAGCAGGTTTTTGGGCTTGCGCCGGGGTCTGTACTTGTAGTCGGGGTGCTCCTTCATGTGCTGAGCCCGCAGCCTCTTGGCCTCGTCTATGTACGGTCTCTTCTCGGACTCGGACAGCAGCTTCCACTCGGCGCCCAGTCTCTTGCTGATCTCCGAGTTGTGCATTTTGGGGTTCTCCTGTGCCATTTTCCTCCTCTGGCCCCGGGACCAGACCATGAACGCGTTCATGGGTCTCTTGATGTGATCGGCGGGCTTTGACATCTTTAAAAACAACACACACACACACAAAAAAAAAAAAAAAAAAAGGAAAAAAAAAAAAGGGTGCTTTTATCCCCAATGTTAACGGCGAGGAAAAGTTCTTATCGGAAGGAAGGGGAAACTATTCACCTGTCCAGATGCCAGATACCAGTCATGCCACGTCTGGGATGTTCGGAGTCTGGGAAGCGGCGACCATAAAACTGAATCAAATAAATCAAATTTTAAAAAAAAAAATCCAGCTCCCGGTGTGCTGCTCCCGAGTTAAAACACAGACGCGCCCGTTCAAGTCCGGTCACAACTCTCTTTCAGACCTGCGGCAGGCGAAACGGGACAAAAATACAGGCAGGATGCACACACGTAAAAAAAAAAGAAAATCCTCAAAGGTGGAAAGCAATGTTCCGCGGTCAGTTTGCAGGAGTCGTAAAAGTGTGATTTTTTTCTTGCGACGCGCACTCTCCCTCTCTCTCTCTCTCTGAGGTTTGTCGTCAAGCACCTGGCTTGGAAATGAGCGGAAGAGCGTGAATACGAGCCAAAAGCGGTGAAGTTCAAAGGCTGGGCTGGTTTGGTTTCTGCACGCAATCTGACATAATCTGCAGGGCGTTCACTCACCAACCTGAGCGCCCAATCAGCACGAAGACCGGCTATTATAATACCTCCACCAAAAATATATGTACATTACAGCATAAACAAAGAGCGGGTGGTAGTAGAAGAAGGAAAAAAATAAGGAAAGAGGGGTGTGTGTGTGTGTGTGTGTGTGTGTGTGTGTGGGTGTGGAGGGGGGTGGGGGGGTGTTCTGCTCAGGATCCCTCCCTGATTCCATTTAATGTAATGAATCGCAACAAACATGGACCTTCAACCTCTTTCCCAGTTAAAACCTGACTTCAATCCAGAGAGGTGACTATACTGTGCAACCAATTACTGCACAGCTTTACGCAGAAATATAGGGGAGCCCTTTTTAGGGTTTAGTCCCCAAAATACACGTAGTGTGAGTACTTTGAGATTTACAGAGCTGTTATTTGTGCCCATTTTTTCTATTTTTCTTTTCTTTTAAATGAGGGAATGTGTAATAATAATAATAATAATAATAATAAATGAAAATAAATGCATATATATTTACGTTTCAATTCCCTCAAAAGCCAAAAATGGCAACCCTTGTTTTGCTCAAGGACACTTCAGCAGCTGGACCCCTGTCCTGAAGCTGGGGGGGGGGGGGGGGGGGGGGGGTCCGTCTAGGAGGACGAAAACATGTCAAATTTAGCTTCAGCCCATTTGCTGGTAATTGTTTAGTGCGCCACAATTACCAACAAAACGCAGCATTTCCTTTGTAGTGAATAAAGGCCTGCCAAACAAACACGCGCGGGCACGTCCACGCAAGCAGACCCGCGCGTGCCACCGGTGCTGAAGCTGAGGCAGGCTCAGAGCCCGCAGTGACAGAGTTACAAACTGCGGGAAAATATTACATCAACTGTAAACGTTTAGGAAAGCGCCATTGTGAGCCTATAATTGTTGCATTAGCCCACATCAATTTGACAGTGTGGTTTTAAGGAGGCGCGGAGTGATCGTTTTAAAATGCAAATTTCAATGAGGACCATTTCCTAATGGCCCTCGGGCTGATGTGCGTGATATATGATTCCTTCAGCTGTGATTATTAAACGCAACGCAGACAGCTGATTTTTTTCACACCGGCCAAACGGCTGTGATTGGAGACACAGTCTTTAGGAGTCGTCCCTGGTTAGTTACACTGCTAAGTACATTTATTTAAGGTTATCTCCAGCCTGTATAGCTTTATATATATATATATATAAATATAAATATATATAGGGGCGAGCGCGCACACGCACCCACGCGCAGCTGTTGTGGACCACATCCTATTGCAATTATCTGTGAGTATGTCACACAAAATAATCCACACACGCCACTTCAAATGTGATTTATTTTATTTAACATGCCACTATGTCTAATATGCTACCATGGCAAATAAATGAAATAAATAAAAAAAAATACTTTAGAAACTACACCTCAGAACTGTGGTCACCCTGGATTTACATACATCTCTGGGCCTATTTTCAGCACTAACATTAGGGTTTAATCATGTACACATGGGGGGAAATACTATCTTACACAGGCCGAGGTCACTTTATTTTTGTACCCAAAATAGGACAAAATGGAGCTGAGTTTTCCTCCTCGTGATATTCCCATATTTCAAACACCATCTGTGTCTCTTTCTCACGCTCTCTCTCCGCTCCCAGTCTCCCCACACACGCATGCGTCAAACAGGCTGCTCGCGACGAGGAGATTTCCATCACGTCGTTCTCTACGAACCCCGAAATTATCCTTAACAAAAAAAAAAAAAAAAAAAAAAAAAATGAAAAAGCCCGTTTGGGGAGAAAAAGATCCTGTGTGACCGCGACCTGCAGAACAATGCCGCCCACAGCGGAGGACGCCCGGCAGAGCCGTCCGGACGCCTCCTCCAACGCTCCCATCGGCGGGCTGTGATGTTCACCAGCAGCCCAGAGGTAGTATGTGCATGTTCGGACTCTACATTTCGGCGTATTTTGAAGTTTTAAATTGTGTTGTGCTATCTTTCAGTGAACAGATGCAATTTGACACGCGGCGTTTAGGCGGCCGTACACCTACACCGGCTTAGGCTTCATTTTCAGATCAATGAATTAGATAACGGGAAATTATTTTAGGGGCTGAGCCTCCCACTCACGAGGGAGAAGTCAACTATGTTTCTTATTCAAAAAACGGATTGTCTAATAAATGCACGCGTGGAAGTTCCCTCGACAATTTAACGGGATAATGAGAAATGCAATAGGTTTTAATTTGTCGAGGATTGAGATGATTATTTTTTTTTTCCATCGGCAGTTTCCCTTCAGTTTTTCCTCAAATATAACCGTTAGCGCGTTTGACACAGTCCACGGTCTGAGATTAATAATAAAAAAAGGTGAAATAATATTTTATAAATAAAATAGTCGTGAGAAAACTTCTCTCTATCGCAAAAACTTCCGGCATTTGGAAATGTGAAAAGATTTGATTGTCAAAACGTACAGTGAGCTAAAATAAATTATAAAATGAGACTATATTAGAATCTAATATATCCTCTGTATGTCTGTAGAGCCTGCAGTTGATTTCTTTGGTTTGGAGAAGACTGTCGCAGTGAAAGCAACGGGCCAGTCACCGCTGTTAGTGTGAATAATGATCAACTGGACGACTGGTGAAAGTTTACTTTAACCAGTTATAACTCAAAATGACTCACAAAAACAAATGACACACAAACAGACGCGTCTCGCACGCGCCATCCCCCCCACACGCACGGGCGAGCGTGCAAACACACACACACACACACACACACACACACACACAAAACTAGGATTATCTAAGGACACATGTCCATCCATCTCGCCTTAAAAAGTGAATGGGGAGCGGCCTGACACACAGAGAGCCTATTAGCCAACTCGGGCTCCCGTGGAGAGCATTGAGGTAAGCTCCCCCACCGTAACTGTCCATGGTGCTGAAGCGGTAAGAGGTTTTCTTTACTGCACACTTGCGTCCTCCCTCAAAAACTCTTAAAAGCTAGGGCTGACATTTCAATGCCTTTTATTGTATTTCCATCCTATTTAGTGATGGTTCTCTGTAAAAAAATAAAATATTAGAAACTGAGACAACTCACATGGTCTACAACTTTCCTAACTTTTTTTTTCCCCCCAGCAGAATGTTTTTAAGCCTATTTTTCACAGTGTGGAAGAACTGCCGTTAAAGCACATTTGGAACTAATAAATTATGGCACCATAAATGATCATAAACACATTTTTATGTTGTCAAAATATGCCTAACTGTCTGTCCCTTACTTTAACATCAGTATGGGATTCAGTGTAAATTATCCAGCACATTATATAGTACATATTATAGCATTAGCAATTATGTTGTTATATCTAATTATTGCTTACAAGATGAATTGCTAGATTGTTAATTGATAGATGTCTGACTTTATGGCTATGTGACTGTGGACTGTAATGGAGATAAGACAGGACACAAGAGATGTGAAAATAAATATTTAAAAAAGCAAAGCAACAACAAACTCAATGAGATCACTTTTTTAAAGAAGTGCTTGAACCATGTGCCTTCAGGTTGAAGGGCAGTTGTACTGACAACACTGTGCCAGCATTTAGCCAATGCTATTTACAGCTTTTCTTAAATAATTCCACAGACTGAACCTACTCTAAAAAATGCTGTTTTGACTATGTAGATGGAGTTACCCTTGACATTTTCAATTGAGCAACTTTTACCAACTCTGGATGAACTTAGAATAGTCCAAAACTGTATATGCACAAACAGACACACACAGACAGACACAGTGTTCACTTGTAGTGATCATTACGAATTCTTTTTCTGATCTATAATAAAAAGCAATAATATAGCTTTCAAAGAGCGACATAAAATTAACTGTACTTGACTCAGAAAGGTGCTAGAGCCCTCACATGTCACTGCTCAGATTCCTCTACAAAAAAATGTTCAATTTGAAAATGGAACCATTAAACAGCTACGGCACATAACACAATCTTTTTTCAACCATGTTTACAGAAAGTATACTATCTGCGTAATTTTTATATTTTCACATTAAGACAATGGTCAAGGCATTCGTCCGCAGTATATACAGATGTTACCATGTCCCTGGAAATGATACAAAAGTGTACCAAAGTACGCTTGATTTGTAGACTGTAGATCTTTTTGCATGACCCCCTTAAAAGTATTATTCAGTGACACTGAGAGGCAATCAAAACAGCAATGAGCAGTATGCGAGATGTACTGCCAAAATGGGGCATATGTTACAGAAAATATACATATATATCATATCTTTGTGGTGACAATTTCTCAGTATGATAGTAAAATCAGACTTTAATAAAATCTTTTAAAATGAACAAACTAAGCTGTTCTTGCTTTTATTGTGCAACACTGAATAGTACAGAGCAGAGCAGAAAAAAATGAACAAAGGTTCAAGGCATCAGGTAATAATGAAAGGATAGGGGCAATACTTCAAAGACCACGAGGTCCACATCACACAATTATACAATACAATTAGGATTAAAGGGGCAAAAGAGATAACAGGAGATAGGGATAAATTATCACAAAAGGAAAGATGTGACTCTCTCCTGACCTTCATTAAGAGAAAAAAAAAACTAATTTAGAGCTGGCCTTCCTTGCAGGGGGATTTGAGCCTTTCACATGAGACTGTGACTCACTAGATAAGATTTACGTATATAGTATAGATGAGAAGCTGAACTACTACTAAACAAAAAATATAGAATGTATATTCAGAATAAAACAAAACAATAAATAGTGATACATGTATATATAAATTATGCAATAAATACATTTTAATAATTGTTAGAATTGGACTAATTTCAGAACAGTGTTATGCCGTACAAAGCACAAGTTTACTGTCACTGTAAAATTGTTGAGTTGGTCTGTAAGCGCTGCTAGATCGACTTATGCCCTCTAGCGACAATACCTTTATTTAGAAAACAAAAAACAAACGTCACAGGATGAACACGGTAAGAAAAGTTGGATCTCTATACTATTATATTAAGCTACCATATACAAGAAGCTCTTCCAGCACTTCTTCACAGACTTTCAGTAGACATTCTTCCAGTAGTTTTGGGCCATCCTTTTTACTTTTCCTGCTAGCCAGGCTGGCGGATGATGTCTTGAGAGTGTGATCAACAAATTTGTTTTTGAGTTTATGGTTGACATCTTCATGACTTAGTGGAGCTCCAAAGATCAGCATGTCAAATAGATATGTCAGGCCCTGCAGTGCCTCGTGTGAAAGCTTGATTCAAGGACTAGAGACCTAACTTCCATGTCGCTACTGTCTCTGTAATGGCTATAGGATTTCTGAGGGCAGTGTAAAAATGGATTCAGGCAAAGCATATGATGCCCTTAAATGGCACTGTAATTGGTTCACTTAAACTCCTATTCCTCCGATGTGGAATTAGGTTTCCTCCTCTACCATCAGTATCTCAAGTTCAAGAAGCTCCACCCTTGTACCTTCCTTCCTTTCTTCAAAAGGAAAACTAAACAAAAATATGAAAGCAGCTGAGAGCTACAGACTATGGTTGGAAAACTCAAAACACCCATGGACTGATGGACTGATCATAGGCCCACCTCATCCACAAATGTACAAACTCAGGTCCAACAGGCCAGTTCCTCCAACCTCACCTGTGAGCCTACTGTCTGTTGCCCGCATTCCTTCCTCCAGCAATGGTCCTGATGACATTCGATGGAGGCAAATGTCCAAATATCTCTTTGCCCGATGTGGAACCATGATGGTTCACATCTTCTAACTGCACCGTCTTCTCCAGGACATTGTACACAATACAGGCTCCCAATTCTTGTCACGGTCCTGTTATCCTAACTCTTCCTTCAATCTAACCTCCAACTTCTTTCCCCAGTCCAGTAGCCAGATGGGACACATCAACAAGGACCTTGAGGGTACCTTCCACTTCCTGATGTTCAGGAATCTACCACTTTGAGCAGTCAACTGTAACCTTTCAAGTTCTCCTGCTCTTCTCTGGTTGAACTCCCAAGGTCCCCTCAGATTTTGTAAGTTCAAGCCAGTCTTCACCAGTCCCCTGACCTCAATTCCCAAGCCAACACAGCCACCACGCCTCATTGACTGTCAGCCAACTTACACTGTCCACTGCCTGCTGACAATGCACTGCTGTGGCACGGATTTGAAGTCCCTGCTTGACTGGTGGTCCCAAAGAATGTGCTCAGATCCTTGCTTGCCCATCTCGGATGCAGATCCTATTACCAACCGACATCAAACTGCTTGCAAGAAACAAACCTTAGGAGAATAAATAACAGTTTGTTCTTTGTTTACACACAAACAACTGTTTGTGAGCTCAGGAAGTATAGATGAGGACTCTTGTCAAAGCCAGAGTCCTCTTCTATCCTTTCTGAACTCACAAACGGTTGTTTATGTGGGCACGTAATTCTGTTAAAGAATGCACATTGAGAAACACCAACAGTTTGACACTGAGAAAAGGCCTTACCCTGTTGAGTAACACAACACAGAATCCTGATCATGTTAATCAATTAACATAAAACTAGTCCAGTTTTATGTTAATTGCTTAACACAAAACTGGGCTCCTCTTTAGTGTTGATTACATTTTTATTTGAAGTTTTTAAAATTATATCTTATTCAAGCATTCATCTGTTTTAACTCATAACATTTAAAAACTTGATTTTTAAGAAGTTCCACTTTCTTAATGCCATACAAAGCTTGAGGTAATATTCATATGAACTACTATGATGTACAGGACTCACCTCTGACAACAGCTGGCGGTGAAGTTATTCACCGTTGCACTACAGTCTGTATTTGGGGAAATTCTCAAATTAAATAACAGCTGGTCTTTCTAAGTAAAATATCCATGATAACACCTATGACACATTTATACTCACTCATTACTTCTCATTATAGCCTGAAGCCATATCTCATCAGTGGACGTAATTTGTCTGTTGGAGTGCGTGCCCAGCATTGACATTCAGGCTCAGTGCTTTTTAATTATTGGAAAAATACTTTTAAAAAAATACAGCACATAACATTGTCAAATATAATGTTTTTATTAATTGGATTTGGTGGTTATATTAGAGTGTAGACACCCAGAGTTAAAACAAATGTTGCTTTTGGGAAAAGCAACATCTTGGTGGTCAACTGCCCTGTGAGACCTTCATACCAAGAGTCGAGTAAAAGCCAGATTTAAATATATCTGGATAGGTCAAAAATCATATTACAACTGGATATAAAAACATTCAAACATCTTACACCCATATCTATTTTAACATTGTGAATAGCTTTCTTTTTACACACTCCTTTTTTAATATCTCACCACAGGGCTACCAGTGCCTCCACTGAGTCGGAGACCTGAACCTGAAGACATGGTGCAAAGCTCCCGTGAGTCAGGTGATGAATTCAAAACTAAAATTGAAAATCAATATTCCACAGTGCTACTCTTGAATGTCTCAGAATTATACATATCAATCAACTGCCTCTTGTACCTTCTCTCCCTGTTTTGTTTACAGAATTTGCCTCCTGAATTATGAAGTGGGAAAACCTTTATTGGACAAACAGCTGCTTGTGAAATCCGAGCTGGACTGTAGGTATTGTAAAATCGAAAAACAAGAGACAACTCAAATGTGAAATTATGAAAAGGAGACAGTAAAGAATGTAAAAGCTTTTGAAAGCAGACAGACTGATGGAGGGAAGAAAAATACAATTCTACAAATCTGTATCAGTGAATGATTAATTAATTTTTGTTGAATGATCTGTTCTAGCCTTGTGAGATATCAGTTTCCATTACTTTTACACTTTTACAGAAGATCTCAAGAGACTGCTAGTTCAAAAGACGGTTCAATTTAGAGTTCCCATTGGAAATGGTTTCAGAAAGTCTTTGCCATACGTTGGGCTTTGATGTGTTTTAACTGTCGTAATCTTACTGTTCAGAGATGGGAAAATAAATTCTGTTAATTTTTCAATTGTAAGGGCTCATCTTTTCTTGACTTCACATTACATTTAAGATATTTCCCAAAAATATGAAAAGATTATCATAGAAATATCTTTGTGAAACGTAGAGTTTTGTTTGCTATATACAGTAGTACTAACATTTTCCCTTTTCTAGTGTACTTAGTGCAGAGAGAACAAGGTAAAAAATTAGTTTGCACTAGTGTACATACAGTATATACATATAGTATCATCATATTTCTATTATTTGAAAGAAAAGTTCTACTTCTATGCATCTCCCCTGACTGTTAGCTTCTAATTTTGTAAAAAAGATTGACCTTTTTCCTGAAAGATAAAGATGATTGAATCACAGCTATTTATTAGTCTATCGAGCCTGACCTCCATCATGTTATAGCTGGAAGGTGACTTGGTGTCAAAGAGTCAAAGAATCTGCTTTGGACCCGGCAGGTCATTTATTAATGAAAGAAAAGATTGATTTCCTGTCATATGCATTTGTTCCCCATTTTCTTTTCTTTTTTTCCACACAGCAGTTGTCTCTGGCCTTCCTAATAATGCCACATTTAGATATATGCTTTTGCAGGTAGATCTTTGATAGCTGTTTATTCAAAAGCAAACCAAACTTGAAAAGAGGATATAACCTCGACTCAGAACTCTGGAGGGGTGGACTAAGATTGAAATTGGTCTGACTCTCTCTCTCTCTCTCGAATTGAGGGTCCATTGTAGTACGTCAAACAAAAGGTTTTTATCAGAGGCTCTTAATGTAACCCCCCACCCATGCCCCCTCTCCCCACTCTCACGGCCACCAACTCGTTCTTCTCTTCCTCTCTTTTCTCATTCATTTATTCCACTGTGTGTGGAAATAGGCTGGGCAACAATTAATTTCAGAGTGAATTCAGGCAGGATCTATTACCCCTCTCTGCCTCTATTGCTCTAATGGAAATCTATTTCACTTCGCTTTTGTGTCCAATATAATTTAATGCCCATTTTATTAATGGCCTGAAATAATTACGGAAGGCTTTGTGATTCTTGAGTATGTTTCATTTAATTGTGTAATAAATGTCTAATCAGAGCTCCCATCTGAAGCCATTATGGCATTAAAATTAACAATTACGCCACAAATGTCTTGGTGAATGCGTTGGGGTCTATAGAAATCGTTGCTGATAACAAGACACATATAAATCATTCATGAGAATTTTTTCAGAGAAAAGCGGAGTGAGAGATAGGAGGATGGGAGGGAGAAAAAAAGAAGTGGGGGAAGAAAAGAGGAGAAGAAAGAGGCTGAGTTTTCTTTATTCCATTGAAAAACCGGGGATGGCCAAAAGATAGGGCATTTTAAAACTGTGTCACCCTCTCCAGTCCCTTTCTTCCCCTGTCTCTCTCTATCTCCCTTTAATTTGCCTTCCTCTTTATTTTTGAAGTGACAGATTTCACTTTGGGAATTCATTAACCGTTAACTTGGGCGATAAAATATCTATCAGGCCCTCTGCCCGGTTCCTTTGCTAAGCTGCGTGGCGCTCCGGTTCAACGTTGTGGGTGACCGAAGGCAATTAAAGAGGCTTCACACTCTCTCACTCTCCCAGTGTCACTTTCTCAGTGAAAACAGGAAGGCTGCTCAACGTACCAGCAAGAATTGTTTTCTTAGTAGCCAAGCATACAAATTTCATGGTATGGGGAAACTCCATCTGCCACTAAAAACCCTCGTCAGTTCCTCTGTGTCATTTCCAAGCTAATATACTACAATTGGTTTTGGTGAATCTATTTTAATAGCATAAGGTTTTGGCCTTCTTTGTTCTCTATTACCATGATGCACAAAGGGCCTCCCCGGGCAATGGATTGCACCCTGGTCCCGACCAGACTCTTTCAAGTGACAGAGTCAGAGGAAGTGACTTTGATGTAGATGATGTCTCATGTTAATGAGGGAGTTTATTTTATTCTCCATCGAACACCCATTTTTCAATCAAGCTATCTCGGATAAGATGGCTGATATCGTCCGTCTCTGACTCTGCCCTGTGTGAGCAGGGTGGACTGCTGCTGCTGGAGTTTCAATAATTCACCAATGAGTTAGTGAAATGATTCAGCACCTTAGATGAACTGTAGCTGTAAGTTCTGTGCGTCCAGCTTTTTTTGGCCGTTTAGTTCCACTTTTAACCAACCTTCCACTGTAATTCTACAAATTTTATATTTGTCCTTTATTTGTTCCTTGTGGTTTCATTTTAAAATTTTGCATTGTTACAGTTATTGTCAGTGACAGTGACTTTTTAACCTCTAAATAGGCTGTATCATCTGAGGAACTGATGCTAGTACGTATAACGTTTGTCACTGACCAATCAGATGACTTCTGCACATAAGGAGCCCAGGAACACCTGTAGGAAAATCAACCAAACAGATAAAATGCCTCAGTTGTCTTTTCTTTTCTTTTTTTCCCGAGTTCAAACTGCTAAAGAACTGATCTGGGCTCTTCTCATGGGAGGAGTGGATTCATATATATGTAGTTAGTTCTGGGAAAACAGAGCAAAGCTTCAGTTCCACACGGTCCCACAGAAACACAGTGCTGTCAGATGAAAGGAAGTGACAGGCAGGTTTGTATGTATCAGAGGAGGTACATGGTTGTTTACACCCTCTTCGGGCCAAGTAACCTGCTTGTGGGCCCCGGGGCAAAAAGGAGCTGCTAGGTCCCAATTTGCTGTGACTGCATCAGGGAGAAAAAGGAAAATCAACTTTTTTTTCAGTTTCAGTTTCATGTTTTATGCCAATTTTAAGTTGTAAACTTGCTAATTCCACTCATTGTCACTGTTAAAATACTTCTGTCCAAGATTAATCCCAATAATTGGATAGTGAATGATTATTCTAATTCACCAAAATCACTACAGTAGCTGCTTACAATAGTTAGGTACAAGTCATACATTTTTGGAGAACTTATCACATGCATCACACTTATGCCTATGTGTAGGTGGTGCAGAACTTTACAAGCTCACTAACTATGTTGCTGTTTGAAAAGTTCACCAACCATGTCTGTTATCATGTCCTGAAGCCTCTTACAATCAGCACTTGTTAGAATTCCATTATCATGATATCAGAGGATAACCTTGATCATTCAAAATGATCCTTCAGCATCCCAAAGAATATCAGTAACCCGTGCATGCAATCAATTCCATTTTAAAAAATGTTCTTAAAGCATATTGTCATGGAACAAAAAATGAGGATGAAAAGGTTTGCAGTGAAACACGGTAACAATGTCCAGGTGAGAGGTATTACACCTCATTGTGAAGATGCTGATAACACACACTTCACAGGTTGACCTGACTCCGATTAAACAATCACTGCAAGGGGCAGAGTCAAAATAGTGTGGATTTATTTCAAGACATGCCATAGATTTTTAAATTGATGAATGCATTTTTCTTCTCAAGAGCCCCGGGAGGCAGAGTTTGAAAAGCTCAAATGTAACCTTGGCAAAACTAAAAAGTTGGACTATTCACAATGATTGGTCAGATATCTCAAGCAAGTTTCAAATTTCTACAAGTGGATTGTAATAGTGTGGGATTCATAGAAACCAATGGAACAATGAACAAATGGAACTTTTACACTTTTACATGATATTTATCTTATTACTGAGATAACAAGATTTACACAAGAAATTTCTAGTAGGTATGTTAAGATGATCTAAGCAATCAGCTCTGGCGGCCACGTCACAGCTAAAGTGCTATGCAGCCGGGCCCGGTGAAATCAAGCCGAAGGGATGGTGCCCGCGGATTATAGTATATGCAATTACCCCATTCATAATTGACATTAATATTAAGAAGACAGTGATTTCGTTGCAATGAACCCAACAAATTACATAATTACAGAGGAGTCTTGTGTAGGAGTCCATAGTGTTTCTCCTGTTTTTTTTTTTTTTTTACTTTTACAACCAATTTGACGACTGTTGACAATTAAATTAACAAAATATGTTGGTTGGGTGAATAAACTACCTAACTAATTGTGCACACAACTCATACAGCAGCAGAACAACGTGTAGTGTTTTCACAACATTAGCTAACACTGAAAGCTACTGTTGACAACCTCCTTGTAATTATTTCATATATTTTTGTTAGAGAGTTTAAGTTCACTGTGTGCATATATATATATATATATATATATATATATATATATATATATATATATATATATCGTAACAAGTTAGAGAGACTGGACCCAAAATCGAACCTGAAAAAAATAGTCCACAGCCCCGCATCCAGGGATGTGTAGACACTGGAGGAAAGCCGACAAAGCGCGGTAATCAAACACCATTTTAATGATAATTTAAATTTGAAACGGTAATACTAACATTCAGGAATTTTACCATTTATCATTAAACCAGTAACCATTTTATCTCTTATCTCTGCCAGTGGACACATTTCTACTGTTGCACGGTATATATACCGTCATATTGCCCAACCCTAATTTGAATCATCATTTTAAATATGGAGACCCAATATAGTTGTGGAAATTGCACATACTGACCACTGGGGGCAGCAAAATTATTGTTGTTTGAATAAAGATGACAGTTAAGGATGTTGTCCAACCTAATGACATTATGTAAAATGTGCACATGCAGCAGCTTTTTATCTTCCAATTCATGCCCAGTATGTGCACATATAATTTCCTGTAAATCTATTGTGCATTGGAACACAATTTGAATCCCACTTGGAAATGATGGACTCAGCATCAATGAAAACTACTATAGAGAGCAAATACAGAGTGCAAATGGAGTTTTTCCAATATTCAATAACGTGCAGTGATAGATGTTTCGGTGAGCCATCCAACCTCTTACAGGTCATCAAATAAAGGCCCTCCTTGTCCTTGTCATTCTATAATTGTTTCATACTAAAAATGAAACATTGCTATATTTTATAAAAATGTAAATAACAAAATACAGCATTTTGTGTTGTGGGCTGTACAACAATGGGCTAAAAAATGGAATCTGCAAATTGAAAACAGCCCTTCAAATTGCAAATTCCTGATGGATCTACATAAGGAAGAGCCTGTGTACGCCCCAGAGAAATGCCAAACTGAGCACAAATCACTTTAACCATCTCAGCTATTTACTACATTTCTCCTTATTAGGGTTTCCTTTGTCCAAACAGATCTTCTACTATTTAATTATGCATTTAACTGATGTGCAAATTAACCTTGGCATTTTCACAAAAGGCACTTGTGTCTTTGTGATCACACCTCGCCCCCCCCCCCCCCCCCTTCCAACCAATTTAATTCCGAGCTCCAGATTTCATGGTCAATTTTATCTCGCTCACTCTCAAAGAGTCCATCATCAATTCTTCACAACTTTTCATGTCCCCTTTCTCTGCAGATTCACTGCGAAATTGCCTATTCAGGTTATTAAATAACTGTGACTGCTATAAAGTTACGGCAACACCCTGTGCTTTGAATATGCATTTGGAAAGCTGACCTCCAGCAGCAATTAGTCTTATTCTTTGTTTATCCTTTACACAAATCACACAGCTCTTTTCATTTGTTATGTCACACTCTTTGCTTCACAGAAACAGCTCGCACCCACATACATCTGGAAGTCAATCCTCACTTTACGCCAAGTCAACCTCTTTCAATTCAATTTTTTCTATTCATGCTTTGGTAAAAAATCACAACAAGACATCTCAAGCATTAGTTTAACATCTTAATAGTTTGTATATTCAGTGTTTTCAGAAGAGCTACCAATACCAACAGAAATCCAGCTTATATATGGTAAATTTCTATCACCAAAGTTGGTTTTTGTTCAACGTTGACAAAAATAATTTAAAAAAAGCCACAGTTTGGCCCAAAGACTGTACAAAATAAGTGGAAGAAGCCACCATGACGGCACCCATTGGTTTGTGGCCTGCCGTTTTAAAGGCTCGAGTTTCGCCTTTTGGCTCTTGCCATCTTGGTTTTTTTGCAGCCAGAGGAGTCGCCCCCTGCTGGCCATGAGAAAGAATGCAGGTTTAAGGCACTTCCGCATTGGCTTCACTTTGCAGACCTGGAGGTTGCCCCTTGGTTTGATTCCAAACATACACCAACAAGCTTTATTTCTAATGACCATATGTAAACTGTCTTGACACTGATGTTTCTACCCACCTGCATGCATTCACGATTGTGAACGGGAAACTTATCCATTGACAAATCTGAGTATGATGAGACAAAAGTTTGGCTGGATTCAATTAAAAGTCTGCTTATATCAAGGTAAAAAAAAAATCAAAAAATAAATGGCTTAAGTAAGAAATAAATACCAAAGAACCGCTGTAGGGCTGCATTGTTGTTTGTTTCTTTGTTTTTCAATAAAAAAGGTTCATTTTTTTCATTGTTTTTCCTGCCAATGCTGCACTATACTGCTCTATACTAGAAGAAGTAATAAAGATAAAGGCAATATCTTTATGACACTTAGTCACACAGTCTGAGTCCTTTCCTTTGTCTTTAAAGAGACCATGGGCTATAATTGGAGACCAGTGCACATCGTCTCTCGGCTGAGAGGGTAAATGAGGGATCCCTAGACTCCAGGATTACCCTATTATTGAGAAGACGTTCCACTAAGCCTCCACCACTGACACATATTCCTGTTCTATGGCCTATTCACTTTAAAATATGTCTTGTCAGGGAGGCTTACAGAAATCTACATAATCCTTTTTCATCACAATTAAAGATACCACTGAACAATAAAATTGCTTGCTCTCTGGTTTGTTTCATGTTGCTTTGAGGAAAAAGGGGTGAGGGAAATGCGGCTGAGCGTTGCTGAAGGTTGCAAAAGGCTGAAATGGATTTTGGATTGTGTCAGAGGAGAGCAAAGAACTTGATAACATCCTCTAACCTTTACAAGTGTACAGCGGTCTTGTGAAGCAGGGGTTAAATATGTTATGTTGGGTGATTTGTCTAGATTTTGGGATTCATTAATAAATCATGATTATGGAAACATTCTTTCCAGATCAAAGTCAGTAACTCTTTTCAAATGTCAAAGGTTTTGAAATTAAATTTTGAAAAAAAAGGAATAATCATCTAAATTTTTTCTTTTTTTAAACCACAGCTATGACTAGCCTCAACATGGTAACACGTCAAATAAATAATCTGTAGGCTACGGCTGTGCGAGATTACTCATATTGGTCAGGACCTTACTGGATCCTGTATTTGACTTAGAGCCAGCTGAATTCCCGCTCAGTCTGTTTGTTACAAATTACAGTAATTAACCTAATGTTGAGAAAAGGCAGCTTATTCATCACGTTCTGTCAAAGACAAGAAGCTTTTCCTCGAGTACCTGAGATGAAGCACAACCTTCTCATTTCAATGATGAAAGTGCAAGTGCATTTTGGGAAAAAAAATATAGAATAAATTAAAAAACAAGACGTCTTCTTACAATTTGATCACATATGATAACTTTTATGTCGAGTAGGAGCTGCAGGCTATTAGCTAGATTTGGTATTAAGTTATTAACATGCTGCTAATGATGATGATGATGATGATGGTTGTTAACAGTTACTTTCTGATCGGTCCACTAAAGATGGCAATAGGCCTTTTTCACAACATTTTGAAGACATGTCAAAGTAGGAAACGCACAGGTGTAAATAATGAAATGAATGATGGCTGCTCCTGGTTCAGGGTCCTGGTGTTGTTCAAGCTGGCTTACTGCCGCCCTGTCAGTACTGGAACACCTGACCCATTGTTAATGTCATTAGCAACACTTGTAACACTACTGGGACAAGTCAAAATGTACTGACTATACTGACATTCTCTATTCTGACAATGTATGTTCGTGATTCAACAGACGTCTTTCAACTCAGAAACATATCATACTTACAGTCTATGATGGAAGTTTGCAGATACTTTACTTTAGTAAATGTAGTAATACCACAGTGTAGAAATACTCAACTGAATTATAGTAACATAAAAGTACATTGTATCATCAGTTGTGTACTTAAAGTTTCAAAAGAAAAAGTACTCATTATGTTGAGTACCCCCTTTATTAGTATGACATTATTATTTGATGCATTTAATCAGCATTTTAATGTTGTAGCTGCTCAAGGTGGAGTTAAGTTTTACTAATTGATATACAGCTGGTTGGTCAATGTAATTTATACAAAAGCATCATATTTCATAAAGTAATCATATGTTTTCTATGTATAAGGATTTAAATCTGATAAACATAGTAGAGAAAAAAGTCTTTAATATGCACCCCTGAAATGTGGAAGTATAAAGTAGCATAAAGTGGAAATACTTAGTCCAAAATACTTTCCAAAGGAATGTCCACAAGCACTCTGTTCATGGCCATAAATAATACACATTTCAACACTGAATATGAATGAATGTTATGTGAGAAATTATTCCCATGCTAAAAATAGACAGAGACACAGACAAATACACCTCTTCCCTTTCTTCTTGTTCCAACTAGTCTCCTCATCAAGTCTGAGCAGTGGAAAATATGCAACAACAAACAGGATTCAGCGGGGTTAACAATTACACTGTAGTAAATGAGACATTTGTCATGTGTGAGATGGTTGTGGGATAGTGGCCACGCTGTACGTGCAGAGGATACTAGCCATTCATTTCATCTGTATTTGCTCGCACTGCCCATGTTATGTACATCATTTTTTTAAAGTAACATGAAAACATCAAAGGCTCTGTCCATACATGAAAGTCAAGAGAGATTACAGTTAGGTCACAGGTTTATATTGCCTGCTGTGGCATTGTGAGTGTGGTGCTGAGAATTAATTGCCGTTAAATTACTCAAGATAGTTTTAAAAATCAATCAAATCCACCAGACTTATCAGTACATTTAGTATTTTACAGTCTTACAGGCTCCCTTCCCTGTCGTCAACTTGTTATAGTTCTCTCAGCCTGGGTTGCCTGCTTCAGCTTGTGATTTCCTACGTTTCACAGAGCGACTATCTGCAACAGGGAGAGGTCATGGAATGTGAATGAAGGTGGGCACAGGGAGACATAAACAGACAACAAGTAGCACTGGTGGCATACACTGCACATAGAGAGCTCCTCCGCACCTTCCTTGCTGTCATTCCACTGCATTCAGAACTACCAGAGCATTCAGTGAGCCTCACCACAGACATGCAAAATGACATCCACACAGATAAACAGCAGCGAGAGGGAGGGACCAAACTCAAAGTATCCTTTTAGATTTAAGGCTAAGAGACTACAGCCACACCTGCAGCTCTGTGAGGCTAAATGCTGACATCAGCACGCCATCACGCTCACAATGACAACTCTAACATGCAGAGGTTTAGCAGGTGTACTGTTCACAATGTTCACCATCTTAGTTAAGCATGTTAAGGTGTTAGTACTAAACTACAGTACAGCTGAGACTGATGGAAATGGTATTAGATTAGTAGATATTTGGTCATAAACCAAAGTTTTGGACAAACTGAGATTTTGACCTGACGATGGCGCTAGATGAAAAGTGTTTACAGTTCATCCTGAGGGGAACCTGAATGTCTGTACTGAACGTCCTGGCAATCCATCCAGTAGTTGTTGAGACATTCCACTCAAAATCACAAAAGTCAACCTCATGGTGGTGCTACAGGAAAAGTCAGGGGGTCACCAAAGTCATTAGGATACATCATCTGGGAACCATCCGTCCACTGGATGTTTAGATTTGTCACTGGATTAGTGAAAACTTTGGTTCGCTGGTGGCTCCTGACAAAAGTTCAGAGCACCATTAAGGGTTAGGGTTCATAAGGGCTTCATCCTCATGCATATCACAAAAAAAGAAAATAAAAATGTCAACACCTGGGAGAGGGCTGGTAATGCACTGGAAACTACACAGTATCAAAAACATTATTGACACTAAATAGGCTAATAAACCAGTGAACATCCACTACGTAATATAGTAAAAACTTAACAGAAAATTAAATCAAAATCAATTAAATAGAATAGAAAAATAGACCAGGTCTAAACAGTTTAGACCTGGTAAATTTTTCTGTATTTTGTTCTGAGAAATCTTTAAAATGTACTTTAATAACTATTTAAACGGCATTTCAGGAGATCTTACACAGGGTGAAAACTCTCCCATCTCCACAAGCCCAAATCATACATCGAGCTAGCTTGTGTACACTGGGCTGTGCTTATTATCTCAGCTATAGACCTTACACACAAAAAATTAAAATACAATAAATGGTGGTCTTGTGCACTGCATTGCATTACTGTATGGTCTACTGAAAGTACAGTCGGTGCAGGAATTGGTATGTTTCTGTCCTCCACATCAGATTCCTCCCTGTGTGACACTGTGTGAGTGTATGAAGAAGACCTTGCTCTTTGACTCTGAGGGGGAGACACTGAAACATCTAACACCGCTGCTCTCCTGCTTTCCTATGGCCTGTAATGAAAATTTTAAACCCAAACAGCATCAGCCGTGTTATTCACAACCGGGTTGCACTATTGCCTCACACTCCCAGAGTTTGTAACCTTTTTTTTAGGAGTAGTACCAGTAAAGTTAACAAGGAACACACAAGCTGTAGTCTCCTGCAGGATTATTTGAAGTGCAGTGCAGTGAGGAGGGCACAGGGAGAAGGGCAAACATAATCTTGCTCAGAATGCCCAAAAGCCTGGGTTTTACATCTGTTGCTTTTTTCATCTGTTGTATTTCCAGTCCTTGCCTACAGTATGAGGTCAGCTGGTGTCATGACAGAAGCCAAGTGCAAAAACATCAACACAGGATACACACTTTCTGTTACCACTCCATCCAGACGCACCTTCATCTTCAACATGTCTCACAAAAGAAAAAAAACCTCCTTAACATGAAGCAATGCCAATTTATGAATCCTGATCACAGGTTACAGCTTCAGTGTGGACATGACTTGCAGGCAGGCTATTGTATATTTGAAGAATTATTACAGGAAGATGAGGTGAGCCTTCATCCCTGTAGGTCTCATCTTGTGTTTCACAAAAAAAGCGCAAAAAAAAAAAGAAAAATTGTCTGAAAAATCTAAAGAATTTTCTGTGACACAATTTTTAGTCTCTGTTTTAATTCCTTTCATCATCTTGTGACACCTTATCTTGGAAATCCCTGTTAAGACCTGACCCCAGGTTGGGAGTCACTAGTTCACAACATATACAGGCCATGCTGAAGCCAAAAGTTGACTTTAATGCGAGTGAATTAACCTCAAATGATATTTCTTGTATTATGTTAAGAGTTTATATCTACTTCATAATACATACGCAATACAAACATAAACAGTACCCCAAAATAAATAGTACTCAAACATTCAAAAAGATGTCTTTTTTTGTTTTGATTCTTTCCACCAGTAAGTGAACTGTATTCTGTGCTTATTTCTTATATGTATCTGTATTGTAAAATGTATTTGTATGTAACTGGTCACATTTTAAAATTATTTTTTTAAATGATTACCATTAACAGCATTTTAAAAAGAGAACGAAATTTAAAGGGTACCCTCGTGGTACAGGTATCTGATTAGACTCAAACGCAAGTGGTATATTTTGCACAGTGCTTTCAAAATGTACTCTTTTTCTCACTCTTTGTTGTGTCAGGATCAGTACATATTCATTATTTAAGTATGAATGGGCACCTCAGACTCATACCTTGCATTAAGTTTAAAGTGGACAGCTATACAGGTGTGAATGCACACACGATGAATTGAGGAAGCATTGAGATCCGAGCGCTCAGACCACATTCAGAGGTGGTCAGGGCCGCACATTCTTCTTTTAGCAGAGTGTTTGTGAATGTGTCCTGAACCACACTGAAGGGCCACCTCTGCATAAGTGGAAGTAAGTCGCATCCCACAGTGCTCATATGAGCTGATTTTATCGTGCTATTACACTATCGATTTCCAGTTAGTCTAAGCTTTCTTTATGTGATTTCAAATGGTACAGCGTTTGAAGTTGTAGTATTTTTGCCACAGCTCTCGCAAACTGCAGTTCTTGTTTTAGTGTAATCTTTGAAAGAAAAGCTAATTATCGGCATAAGCTCGTCTTCTACAAATACCAATTTGTAACTGTCTCTGTAGCTGGGCGGTGCCTAGAAGGGCTAGAGGAGATTTCAGAAGGCAATCTCCATTCATGCTGTATTCTCAATGGCTGCTGGTGGCTTTGGTTCAGAGTGGATGTGAAAGTCAAAAAACAGTATTTGATTTATCTGCCAGGCAAATGGAGATTGTCAGAACAGGTGTCAAGGCATCACAGCTGCTGTCGAGCCAAAAGTGAGTCATGAGTCACAGGCGTTCAAATTCAAGCTGGGTCGCAAGTCTGACTTAATATAACACGTTGAGGATGAAGTCCTCTAATTTGTGAGTTGCGGTGCTACATGTAGAAATGCTACAGACATCAATAAATCATTATCACAGTCATGTTTATATACTGTATATACATTAAAGTTTCACTAGGCAAGGTTTTGTGTAAAACAAATCTGTCTTATCAGCCTAAATTGCCCTGAACTGCAGCAGAGAAAGACCACTGCATTGGCCAATTGAACAGTGTTTCTTTTATCTGAGGCTAAAGAGTTCACATTTGGCACAATTATAACTTGTGTGAAACAGCTTTCTGGGTCACAAAACAACAGACCTATCCTCTAAGTGTGACTACAATTAAAGCTATTTGTCTTTTAGCTGCTCAAAACATCACCATACGTCACAATAACTTCTGAAACTATGTTCATACGCTCTCTCCCGTGCTCTCTGCAGGAAGGCTGTGCCTATATATGCAAAGCACTCTGAATACACAATTATGCCAAACACACACACACACACACACACACATATATATTAAGCTACCACCATTACAGTATGCCAAATTGGCTGCACAGTGGTGTCCCAGGGGGTTTGGCCACTGCCACAGCTCTTTTTGGAACAGATTGTATTGGCTTTGCCAGCTTTGACCAGTCAAGTTAGTTACATTTATCGGTAGCAAAATATGCCAGTAAATGGACGCATGGGACAGAAAGTCTTTTTGGGCACGAGAGTGTCATGTGACCTGCAGTTCTGACTTTGGCCACCATGTTAAAATCGCAGGAAGACTATATTGCTGTTCCTGGTGGGTTGGGTAAATAGGTTTCAACGTGCTGAGCTGTCACCAAAAGCTTTGTGAGTCAACACACACATTTCCCCAACAGCTGACACACTACAATTATTGTACCCATCATTTCCCATCAGAGGTAATTGCAATCAGAAAAATATGAGAAATTACTGTGTCTCAGATCTTATTCTCGCAAGAATTCCGTTCATAAAAGCACCATCGTAACCAAATATATGGCAAGGAATCAATCGCTGTCAATTCAGCCATCATACAAAATATGATCTTAAATATGAAAATAGATCCCTGTTGTTTGTAGAAGTTTTCACACTGCTCCTGGTCTGTCTAGTCACAACAGTCTTGATGTATAACCCAACGCCTGGTACCACTTTCTAATAAGACACCCTTAAAGGCTATATAAATTGTAACTAATGACTTTATTATCATTTACTAATGCTTTATAAGTCAGTTATAAGCTATTCATTAGAACAACTTTTGGGTTGTCAGGTTATGAAAAGTCCCTCTGGCTGAAGAATCATAAACAATCATTATTTGTCTTACATTCTAATAAGCCATCACATCTGCAGGAATAAACGGTAATAACAACAGTCACTGTTTTTACTTTTTAATAAGAAAACATCAAAAATTAAATGAAATGAGAAAGTCAGTATGTAAGCTGTTGGTTTTTGGTCCAGAGGCTCTGCAGCATGCATCCAGAAGGTCAGAGGTCAACTGGTCCATTAGAGCAGTCAACAATACCTGATGAACTAAAGAACTAGAAATACAAAGCAGGTGTTCTGCTGGAGGGGGATAAAGACCAAGCATAGCTGCTTCATAAACTGGCAACCCCAAATCTGTTTCTATTACTGGCTTACAACTCATCCATGAAGTATTTGTAAACTATTTATTAACCATCAGTCAAGCCATTTATTACACCATTCATCATAGTTTCAACTAATGGAGATGTTATCACAGTGTGAGTGACTATTTTGGTAAAACTTATTTCACAGATCCGTAAATTCCTAAAAACTTCTTGGTAGGTTTCTTAGAAAGGATAAACATTTGGAATTAATCTCAGACATACAGACTTTAACTGGTGCACTACCAAACAGACTTTTAAGGAAATTCCTCTGGAAATCAACAATTGCTCTTGAACTCACCAAAACAAACTAAATTAAACTTAAATAATAGAATTTGTCTTTATTCCCGCTCAAACCGGAACCAAATTACACAGTTCTTTACGGGAAACTTTTAAGACATTTTTAGGAACCTATGAGGGAAATAACATGCCCTTATAATAATGTGTGACCATTGCTTTCAGCCAATCAGAACTGAGATCCAGAACTGTCCGTTTTCTAGTTTGGATGACAACCAACGTGGTCGACTGCAGTACATAATGGTCTCCTATCTCTGTTGTTTTACTCCATCATGATACACATTGTCTATTTAACACACGAAGCTCAGAGCCAATCAAACTGAAGTGATGACTTCTGACCTTGATAAAGGGACGCTGAACCCCTAAGGTCTCATAAGCTTTGTGTTGATGGGTCAGGGAGAGAGTTAGCTTAGCATATAATTAATGTTTAATAACCCCTGGTTGTTTGTCAACACTTTTCCCACTGTCTTTTTCCATGCCTTATAATCTTCAGAGTGCCTGCAGGCACAGCATTCTCTGATAACATCTTAAGCCTCTTGTTCCAATACCCTGGCCTGGCAGTAACAACACTGGCCAGTCACTCATTTACAAGCAAAGATAAATGCACAGTCCTTAATCTGTCTCCAGTTAGGTCTCCAGCAACACAACACAGGCCAGGCCCACGCCTTTCACTCCTCCTCAGGCTTAGCTGCTCCATCAAGCCCTGCTGCTGCCATGTAGGCTGCCTGCGCTCTCACCTCTATCACCTGCCACACAGGTACACAGTGATAAGCACACACACGGCCACGGAAAGGTCTCCCAGTAATTAGGATGGAATTTTAGAGCTTTTGTGCATGTCCATTATTTCAGCAGAGCTGAAGACACACTTTGGAGTGATTTTACTTTATAAAAAGCAGCTTACTTTTTGCAATGTTGAACACTGTTACACATTTCTGGATGAGTAGCGTTCACGTTATTTGACTCTTTGGGTTTCAGACTGTTGATTTGGGTTTTAGGAAAAGCATTTCTCACTATTTTCTGACATTTTATGATCCAAATGATGAACCGATTAATCATCAGACTTATTGATAGTAAAAATAATTGTAAGCAGCCCTACTCAAAAGACCAATATAGGTTGCAACAAAATGGCAAAAGGGTGACAGGCCTATCAAAACCATTTTGCCACAGGTAGGCTAACATGTCTCTGTGTTAAGTATGAGGCTAAAGCCAGGAGGCGATTAGCTTAGCATAAAGACAGCTAGCCTGGAGCCACACAAAATGAAAAAATATACCTACCAACACCTTCAAAGCTCACTCATTTCCTCATACAGTATCTCGTTTTATGGGGAGTTACGTGCATTTTCCAAAATGTCCCATCCCTTTAAATTTGTTGAATCAAGCGGGGTTGCCAACTTATTGGTTGGTTCGTCGGTTACTCTATTTGGTTTCCATCTCTCATTAGAAACCACATTTATAACAGACTTTCTTGGTTTTAAATTGTTCCTGGGGTGGATTGTCAGTATTCCTGTTTCTGTCACTCCTGAGTTCAGGCAATTTAAACTGTCAGGCAAGCACAACAAAATCACTGTCAGTGCCATATAATTATTGAGGAAGAAAGAAAGAAATAATTAAATGTGAGTCACTTACACAAGCTCATTAAAGCTCATGCTATCCACTCTATTTTCCTTTTGGTTTGAATGAGACAAAGGGAGAACAATATCCCATTAAAGGCGGTTTCCACATCCTATTCATTTGAATTGGTACTGAAGTGTCAGTGTTTTTCTGTGGATTAAAGTCTGATAGCACACGCAGGAAGAATGATTCCCCCCGTTTGAAGGCTCGTAAATGCACACGAGGAAAGACAGACAGCGAAAGGCAGAGAGGAAGAGACAGAAAGAGACACAGAGAGAGCAGATGAGTGGGAAACATAATGGAAGGATGCTTCTAATGCACTGTCTGCAGAGGGTGAATTAGGAGGCAAATAGTGTGATTATTGTGTGATGTGGTGGTGGTAGTGGCGGTGATGGTGGGATCCTGCCAGCCCCATGATGCAGATAGAAACCACCAGGGGTACAGGAGGGGAGCAGGCAATTGTGATTTATGGGTAGCAGCGGGCTGATAAGGCGGCTCCCTTCATTTAATGCCTTATCGGCTGCGTTAAAGAAAGGCCACAATTTGCAGCATTCTTAAAAGCCCCAGATGTGACTAATCTCTGCAACCTTCCAGACAATCTGTCTTCAGGAAAACTATAGATCACCCACTTGTCTTACTGATCTCGGCCTCTTCTCCCTTTAGCAGAACCACGGAGGAAAAAGGTGGGAGAAAAACCGTGCGCTTGTGTGCCTCATATCTAAAAGTACACGCTAAGAGCGGAAAAGAATAATAATAATAATAATGATAATGATAATAATACAACACCTAAATCACAAAAATAGAACTTTGAAATATCTGGTTTGCCAACAGGATGAAAAAATCCAGTGTGGCAACATTTATTCTCAGACAGACTTAATGATTGAACTTCATTTGTAGACATGCACACACACACACACACACACACACACACACACACACACACACTCACTCACTCCAGCTGTGTGTCAGGTGTCTCTGCACTGTTCTACCAATAAAATGAAACCTTGACATAGCTGCGCCCCTGATCAATACTAATCACAGAAATAATTACTCACTGGAGCTTAGGTATGCCATTGATTTTTAAGGCAGTTGTTTGCATTACTGTCATATCTGATCTTAATAATCTTAAAGGGCTTCTTTTTTTTTTTCTTGAAGTTTAAGGTCCTCAGACATGTTGTGTAAAATGTATGAATGTCATTGCAAGGTCTAATCAATGTGTACTGATGTATTGAGCACCTGCTAAAGTGACTTTCATGTGCATGGCCGTGTTTCCATGCTCGGGTTTGGGACAATCTGGGGTGAAAAAAAATGAATTTATACAAGAGAGCATGTGAATATCGATCAGTTCAGCAAATGTGTCAGATAAACAATAGCACATTTTTTCCCGGCAGCCTCAAATTAACCAGACAAAACTGATACAATGGTAGCCAGAGGAGATTTCACACAACAGTTTGCATATTGATAATCGGTAAGTTTTTCACAAATCAAATTGTGATCCGCCATCAGGGTCGTTCCTCAGCCGAGTTCTGCTAATAGTTCTGTGCAAATAGGTGGGAGGAAGTGGAGCAGCATTCATTTTCAGGTCAATCATCTGCAACGTGACGTCGGCTGGTAATCCCTCCTGCTCCAGCATTCACCTCCGTGGTTAGCAAGAGTAGCTACAATCCTCCAAATGTATGCCATATTTGACTTTAAGGCACGTCTCTTTCTTTAAATTAAGTGCATGTATTTATTTTTCATATGCCTCACTGTGTTCTACAAGTGTAATTAGTCTGGGATACTCAGCAGTTGATTTTTTCCCCTCCATTTGTAAGTATTCATGAAAGCCAGTGATCTGACAAATGGAATTTTTCAGCACGGTAGCATCTTGCATCTCAGACCTCATTCCAACAGATAATCCTGTTTAAATATCCGGCCTGGTTTACACAGCCAAGGTGGGGAGAGATCAGCAATTGCATTTGAATGCTTGTACATGCATACTTATGCACATGTGCACTTTTGCCATCTAACATACCTACATATAGCAAATAGAAAAACATCAAACAATAGAGCGTATTTGTAGTATTGGTTTGTGATCATTTCCCCACGGTGGAACCAACAGAGGGAGGATTTGTGCCGCTCAGCGGTCACCCCGGCCTCCTTGCTTCTGTAGTGCGAAATGTCCGAGCAACTAACAGTATCTGCCGTGGGCTGCTGCAGCCTTGACTTTGCTGCGCTGCTGTATTCTCAGTTCACCATGCTAATTCATCATGAGCGCTCCTCTAACACCAAGGTCGCTTATATAATGAGGGGGGTCAGTGTGATAAAGGCAAAGCTCTGATTGGATCACAGCAAAAGGTCCAAAGATGACCGCCTTACAGTTTCACATTCACCCCGCAACCTCCGTGACTCCACTTAACATGACCCACGGTCCCTGTTGCTGTTATGTCCCTCACGCATGCGATGTACCGCCCACCGCAGCACTGGCAGCTTGCGTATTGTTTACTCTCCTCTCTTTGTTGTCGTGGTCCACCGGGGAATATCCTACAAGTGAACTGGCATTTGACAGGGTTTGTGCGATGTGCGGGGGGGGGGAGGGGGTGCGGCATGTTGGGAGTCACCTACTTCCTCAGGAGGCAGGGCCTTTTGGTCTGCTGGTCCACGCTGAGCGCGCCCCATCCACTCGGTCTTCTGCCCCCTCCTCCGTCTCCCTGTGTTTCCCCGCTGCTCCAGCCCGCCTGCACGCCTGACAGACAGACAGATGCTATCTGCCGTGCATCTCCAGCTCTGGGCCTCTATCACTCTCCACAAACAGCCCATTGCTTGCACACAGGCTGCAAATTTCGTCTGCCTCTCTCCCTTTAGATAAGGGGCAATATCAGTGACAGAACATATTTTATGTATGAAATGTGGCTCACAACAAGCAGTCAAGCATTAGGTTTGTTTAAATAGATGATCCTTATCGCCATTCTTTCAACACACAGTTTTGACATTGTTCTCTGTTTATTTTCCTTTGCACACAATTCTTTTTTTATGCTATCTAGCCCCACAATTGGCTTTTAGAGAGGCTCCTGTCCGGGGGTTGAATTCATTGCTATTTTAATTATAGCCGCTCAGTACAGCAGAACAGACTGTGCGAGGAATATTTCCTGCCCGGCCCGCGGTTGTAGTTCTTCCTCCTAAACCCATCCAGTCAACATTCCAGCGGATTATTTGCCAGGGATTTCTCTTGTCAAAGAAGCGACACTATTCCCCCTACTGTTGGCTGTTGTTAGCATCAGATATTGGATGATTTCCATTTAGTGCTCAGGTTATGCTTGTCAGTTTGTGCCCAGCATTTTTGTAATGATGGAAATAAGATCTTACATATGCCATGAGTCTAGCTGACATAATAGTTTGGTTTGTGTATGTGTGTGTGTGTGTTTGAAAGAGATGGTGGAGGTATCAGCGCCAATACAAAGGTATTACAAGATTTAATATTTATGTAGTTAATTTAGTTTTAACTCCTTTTACTTTTTCTACGGATATTTAAACACAGACAAAAGCTGCATTTGTATAAAACAAAGTTCCATATTAATTACTATTGTATTTTATGTCCAGTATCTCCAAATAAATACAATAATATATAATTTCCTGTACATGTACATTGATTGGATATGTTTTTTTTGTGGATAATACAAGCCTTGTTTTGTCACGAAAAGCCCAGCCCCTGTACGTCCTGTTGGGTTTGCCCCCTGCAAACCCCCTCAAAAAGCGAAGACTCACCCCCAACGCACACACACACACACACACTGAATTGGGGGGGGGGGGTGGGGGGGAGCATTCAGGTCATTACCATAACAAGCTGGCATGTTTCTGAAGATACACTTGTTCAGAATAGACGGGGGCAAGAGGGGGGTAGGCCGGGGTGGCAACACAGGCCCAGTTTATTTCAATAACAACAGCCAGACACAAGGCCTATCTAGTCAGACTTTGAATGAAACACTTGGGCTCTGATGGAGCGATAAGACACAGATGCTAAAAAGGAGGACTGCTAAAACGGCCTCTTGACCCTCGCTTTGCTTTATTACGGAGGAGAGCAAATAAAACCGGACACAGTAAACAGAGTATATAGATTTATGAACCTGCTTAAACTGGACTTTTTTTCTTTTTTATTTGTTTTTGTAATTAGTGTGTATGTATTTTTATTTAGGAAATGAGCATTTATATCATGGAAGGGAAAAAAAAGGCTGCACCCTCTCTGCCAATTTACTCTTGTGTAAATCTGAATTGTTAATTACAGGGCGATAATTCTCACATGAATGGCTCTGTGTTTACTGTGGGGCAACTGATCTATCCCTTGGGAGGGCCATGTCAAGTGCTTTACACATAAACAGATGTGTTCCTTTTTTTCCTTAACACAGGTAATCCCTGAGGTTAAATCTGTGCCAAACTCAACAGTGAAAAAGACCCCGTGCCTTCTTATTTGTACAGATAGAGCGTGCACTTAGATTTAGAGGGAGATGTCCTAAATCTCAGCTTGATTTCCTATGTTAACCGTGGCTTAGCTTTGGCTAGGCTGGATGCAGGAGAGCCTGTTGAGAGTTAGTGGAGTAGTTGTAAATATGTGGTAACACTTTCAGTGGTAATCCTCCTGCACAAAGAATTGCCAGAGATTATGGACCGGTTGTCTGACAGAGAGAATCCTCCGGCACAATCAAATTCCTATGGCTGCTGAGATTTGTAGAGGGCACAATGCTGTACTGCTCGGCTCGTCAGTAATGTGAGGGCAGGCTGCTCCCTGGATGGAAGGCTAAGAAGCAAATATAGCATGAAGTGCATATTAAGTAAACAGAGGGTGGCTAAAAATATAGCTGCGAATGGTAGCAGGAGAAGGGTGTTTGACATTTTTTTTTTCTTCAAGGAAGATGGCTGTTGCTGTCCACTGGAGTGCTCTTCACCAAGACAGTTTGACCTGTGCCTGTCCTCTCCTGTTGATCACCCCCACCCCCCCACCCCGCGAGCACGCTGACCCCGGCCGAGGAGACGTGAGAACCTGCAGCCTCCGCCTCCTCCTCCTCCGAGCTCTACACAATCGCCCTCGCTGACACATTTTGAGTGGGGTTTAAGGAAGTGAAGTGAAGAGAGAGTGTGAGGGAGCGAAGAAACCCCAGCACAGCCCCACAGCCCCGAGGATGAATAGAAGATAGAAGCCGTTTCATTTCAAAATCGGCCTCTGCACTTGGCTGAACCTACAATAAAAGTTGATAATTGAGAAGTGAAAGAGCAGGATCAATATGACTGTGAAAAAATGGAGGCTTGGGCTTATGTTTAATGCAGTTTAACTGATATTTAATATTTTCTGCTTTCTCTCTCTTCTTCTCCTTTTGTCCACATTAAAATACTTCAAAAAGAATTCTAATAAAGTGGAAATTAAAAGGAGTGTAGATTGGGGTTGGAAAGAGAGGCCTCTAATCCCGCTATCTCTTAATAATTCAAAGTCTCTTTTATTTTCTGAATAAAAAGCGGAATTAATCTGGCACTGTGAAGCTGTCCTCTCTTCTCACTGTTTAAATAAATCCCCGTTCGTACATTAGACGCGAGGAGGCCGGCTCTGGCTGCTCGCCAAGCTCTGTGTCAATTCCCTCCTGCCTCCTTCCTTTCTCTCCCAGCCCCTCTTTATTCCCTTTCTTTTGCTTTCTGCCAGGGAGGGACCTATGAGAGAAGCCATGCCACCAGAGAGCTGCTATCTCCAGAACCTGCTCAGCACACAGGCCTATCACAAGCAGCTAAGACCACTTAGCTCAGGCCGCCAAAAGGCACCCTTATGAAACTTTACCCAGATATTAGGGCACTGTGAAGCCAAATGATATATTACAAAGGCATTGTGTAAGGGGGTGACCATTTATAGTATTTATATAAGGCTGCCCAGCTGTCAGAAGAGTTACTATATATACTATATATAAATAGAATGGGGGCCATTTTATCTTTTAGCCCAAGTAAGACATAGAATCTTTATTGTGCTAATAATAAATACAGATGCACAGTAAATTCTAATAATGAATTCTACCATTATGTGTTTTGTTTCATTTAAGATTTAGAAAGTGTTTCTGTACAAGAGACAATTTCAACAATTCAACAATAAGTCCACTCCACAAATGGACGGCTAAGTCGCACAGCTTTTCACAAGACAAAAGACAAGCCTTTGAAAACTGACACCATGAAATAAAAGGAGCTTAGGCTCCAACAGTAAAACTGAGTGAACGGAGGAGACAGAGGAGTGGGGATAGAGGAACGGGCCCGAGCATGAGCACTAGGGCCTGCGGGCTCCTTGATTAGCACGGCCCCCTCTATCAGTTCACAGACTGCCTGTCTTCAGAAACCTCTCGGCAGCAGGTCTCCCCTCTGCGTCCGTGGACCCCTCCTCCGGCGGCACTGTGGGGTAGGATGCTGCTACAGGCGGCACGCCGCCGCTCCCCGCATCCCAATGATGCATCTGTGGAGATGAGCGCAGAGGCTGTCCTGGCTCTGATAGACGCCTTTTGAGACACTCCAGGATCTAAGATTCTCAGCTCGATCCTGGATCAGCCTTCCCGCTCTCTCCTCTGTGGTCAGAGATTTATGGCATGGCTTCCCCCAACCCCCCCACCCCCTTCTCTTCTTCTGCATATGCTCCGGCTCAAACTGGCCACACTTGCGATTGTGACGATACTTCCCTCAGAGGCTCTGACTGAAAGAGAAACAATGGCTTCAGACTCTTCGTATTTTCTTCTGCGACTATTCATCCAGTAAGGCGCCGCGTCTGAAAAGCACACCAGTGTCATCCAACTGGCTGTTTATGATTTAACAATATGTTGGAAAATATCAGTATCTTCTCAAGGTGAAGCCTTGGACTTCTGATCCCTATAACCAATACACACATCTCATTTTATGTGTTGAAAACACCTTGATTTTGTGAGGCTGTTGGAAATGAGATTGACATGCCTGGTCGAGGGCCAAGTCTTTCTAAAACCCAGCATGATTCTTTTTTTTCACTGCTATATTGCTCCTCACAGAAATCTCTACTTTATATGTTATCAAATGATAAAAAAAAAAAAATATCAAGAGAAGTGGGAAATAGAGGAGGCCCAGAGGGAAAGTGTAAAGGTGTGTCTTATGTTCCCTGAAGGCAACAAAAAGTCATTTTCACTGAGGTGCGCGCTATTTTTATTTATATACCTCCTTCGCTCTGTTTCTTCATACATACTGTTTGTGGGGCTATCATTATACCAGACAGAAAGGTGGGGGTAAAAACCATTTGCATTAGCATCACTGTCTGACTCCAGGCACTAAGCAATGATACTTTATTCCATACCATTCAGAGGGCCATTATCACTCTACCCCCCCGTCCCCTCTTCCAGCAGGGAGCTCACACACACACACATGCAATTACACGACGCGCCGCACACACACTATCCTCATCCAGCCCTATCGTGGCTAGCATCTCGTGCAACACTGGCACAGAGGTACAGGACGGGTGAGGGAAGTGGAGGGGAGGGACATTTCCGGAGGGGGGTCCTGGCATGTAATTGTCCTGGTGAGCACTCAATAGCACCTTAAACCAAGCAGGCAATCTACAAAGCTGTGCAGTGAAGGAGGGAAAGGCCCTGTGGCTATGGGGACCCTAATAGGAACTTCTTTCTCACAGAGATAAATGGAGAAAGTTCCTTTTATTTATCGGTAGCTGCTGTTTGGGACTGGGGCTATCAAAGCGCAGCAGTGCTATTTATCCCTCCAAAAAGGATTCGTCCGACACAGGGCTGAGGGCGAAAGAGGGAAAGAGAAGGCTAAGGAGGGGGGCGACCACTGGAAATTGGCAGAAACAGAAGGTCAAACTGTTTATCTTTTTATTCCCATGTCTCTCCCTCTCCTTCATTCTTCTACAACTGTCCTCTCTCAGTTTACCTGTTGTGGTGAGATACACAGCCGCAGTAATAAAACTCTTTTGGTAGCTGTTACTGTGTGGAAAGCGGGAGGATTCATGTCCACAGAAATTCAGTGAAAGATCAAACCAGCAGGGTTAAACCAATATAATGCAGTTGAGGTGAGTAAATAATTTGTTTTCATACACTCTTAAAATGAGGAAAGTTGTTGTGACAGTGAAATTGAAAAACAGGGATGAATTTTAAATTGACGCCAAAGCGAGAAGTGGGCCCTCAACCATTCCTCACCTAATTCATTAAAACAACAGTGAATGAAACAAGTGTTTGCCCCCTCTGTGTCCTGAGCGCCGCACAGCTCGGCTGTGATAAAGCATTCATTTTGCCGTGGATGAGTGAGCATTGTTAAACAAGCAGCTGTCTACATGTCAGCTGTCATGACCCTGAACACACATTCTGCAGAGAACAGGAGCTACAAGGCTCAATACAAAGAGAGAGAGGTGAAACTTGTGGATTCATGTTATTTTCTGAGCCAATGTTTAGTAGCAGATTTCTTCTGAAACAAAATAAACACCAGCTAATGAATCATTTTACTCATTTCTCATATCTAAACACAATAGGTTCTTTGGCATTGCCTTCCAAAAGTGATTCATGTTTATCTCTGATCTGCCCCCTCCATGGTTGAGGTTTGGTTAAAGCTGCCTAATATTAATTAATATTCATATTTTTACATTAACTATAGGTGAGACTGCTCTCACGTGATGGCGTCACTCGTAGTGATGAACCCACAGAGAATCATCACTTGACTCTGCAGTTCCCCTCAGCTCTACAGAGCGTTTTAGCGTCTTTCAGCTCATTGTTTTCGTTTTATGGCCCACAACTTTACAGTTTTCTTTATACTTTACAGCTCTCATCATTGTTGCTTCCAGCCACAGCAGGCAGCTGTTTTCAGTGAAAAGGCTCTGATAAACCCACTTTATGCTACCTGCGAAGCACCAGCAGACAAAGTTGGCAAATAGCTAGTAACCCGGTAGATGAAGACCAAAACAGAGTTAAAAGGAGAGTGAATACTGGACTTTCAATCAGGTGAACAAATACAAAACGTGTTTACTGAGTGTGTAAACAGGCAACTGTATGCTAACACGTTCACCATATCAACTTTATAAGGCTATAATATGTTGATCAAAATAATTAATGTTTGTAATGCTGCCCCCAAGTGGCCAAAAAAAAAGAATCCATCAATGCTGCTTTAAGTTTTGGAAACTGAAACTATTCTATTATTGAGGGATTCTTTAATAATTTTTTTTTTCTGAAGAAGCAAAACATGTACCTGGGGTTTACAATCATTTCACTAAGATAAATGAGCACCACAGTACTTGCTAACAGAATTTGAACCCATCATTTGGGGTTTAACAAATTTAACCAACAATTAATTTGTTGCCATTCAAAAAAACTACAGCTTCCACAAAGCATCACCAGTGCAGCATCATGCATCCACTGTTTCATTGTACTCTCTTTTTTAATGTCAACTTTCCAACCGTTAGCTGTAATCTCTGTCGTCAGCTCGTCCTGTCCACTCTCATAGCTTGTCGCTCGACTGGCCGTAGTCTGCCTGGTGACGTTCAACCTGCAACGAGTTTGGGCTTGTGGGAAATGGTGTGCATTAGCACTGTTAAAACCAGAAATGTAAAATAATCGACAATATAACATTATTGTTATTTATGAGTAGTTGTGCTTTACAAATGTCTATAGTTTCTGTTTATAGTTTCACTTTCGCTCTCTATGCCTAGCTAGCAATGGATACATTCTCTTAATTAATTTAAAATTAATATTGGGTTATTGTATAAATATTAAACTTGTTAAATAAACATTAGTAAGGCAAAAAACAGTAACAGATATGAAAAACATAATAAATCTTACCTTTTTACTAAAGCAATAATAGCCATGTGTCCCAATTCTGCCAAAAACATGTGGAAGTGACCTTATGACAGTGATGGATCATCAAACCAATCTTAAATTAATGTCATCACTTCCTGGCTCATTTACATCAGCCTCATCTACAGTACAGTAAGTGTCCTGGCAAAAGGAGCTCAATGGACGGCTCTCTTTGAAGCCGAGCGTGGTTTAGGAGGTGAAGGAGGACTGGGCAAACCGCACACTGGTGATGAATGACTTCACTGATCCATTACTGTCTATTTTAGTCCCGTAATCCAAGTGGGAATGCCCACATCAAAGCCTGGCTCCTTCCTAAGAGGAATTCCCCTTATACTTGGACATGCAAATGAGCAGGGCCTCCTCCAGGCCCCCACACCTGATTGAGGCGTGCAACGCCATTGCCAACGACGTGCCATGGGAATTACATACCAAGGGATGGCATCCAATTGGACCAAACTCTCCCTAAGCAATTTGCTTTGGCTTTATTCACTGGCATAGTCAGGCATGGCAGCACTTCCTTTATTTCACGGCCATGCCGCAAGATTCCTGGCTGGACCTCGCTTGGAAGCCATATTATGGCTGAGAAAGGAGGAAAAGAGGGATTTGTTTTTTTACAAAAGAATAGAGCACGGATCTGTGTCAGTGTCTCTGCTCATTCAGGTTTTGGGGATGTTTTCACTTGTTGCCTGAGCTTATGATGAGATGTTCATGATTCTCTTCCTGTTCCTGATCCTATTTGAACAAAACAATAGTCGCTGCTCCGAGCTGGCGCTGCCAAACAAGTTTTCACTTCCAGGAACAAAAGGAACGCATGCATATGATAATCTAAATCTACTACTACAATGCTAATTCATTTGTTTGACTCAGTGCTCGCGAAGTGCAGTACTGAAGTACAAAACGTGTGTGTCCTTCGCTTGTTCAACTGCACGCCACCTCACATAATTACAATACATGGGAGGCAGTTATAAATAAATTGAAAAAAAGATATAAAAATGTAAAAATGTGACCAGACTGATAGCTCCTCTAACTTTTAGTGAGTTTCACTGTCCCAGAAAGAGGAACCGCTTGTGTGATTTTGTGCTGCACTCCAGACAAGACTTAGTCAGAAAAAAGAAGGTCACCCAGCTCCCTGGTCACCACAGCCGATGAAATGGCGAGGGAACAAGGGAGGAATAATAGATATTTCAGTGAGCAATTCTTAGCAGGAAAAGGGAATTTATGTACATGTAGATGAGAAGGAAGAAAACGGGTCAGTGACTGCGATGGACCATCTTTTTTGGAGAAGAAACCTGGCTGAGGGAGCAGGAGCGCACGTTTAATCTCTGCTCAGCCATACATTCACCGGGCAGAACAGCAGACGGCTGCTCTCGCTGTGACTACGGTCGAAGACCAGGGGTCTCTTTACGTCAGGGTCACAAACTGGGGTTTTCTTTCCTTGTAGATAATGAGATAGCAAATGGGTGAGGGCCACAGCCCTTTTCTTGGAGAGCTCTTAAATGTGGCTCTTACACCTCTGTGGGTTCACGCTTTGGCTGGGCTCTGCTCACACGCCCCCGCCATAATTAATTTGTCTTAATTGCCCTGCTGCTCTGGTCGCTGTCCCAACATTATTTCTCCACTCTCTGCAGATTTAGCGTTTAAAAAAATCTCCCCGATCAGTCGGCAGGGGGACTGGAAGAACAGTGAGCCTTTTGTGCCCTGAACAAAGTCGACAAAACAACCACAACATGGGCTTTTGTGTTGTCAACACAGGAATAATGTTTATTACTTTTAGAAAAGAAAAGAGACTGACTTCCAATTAATAGTAATTTAATATAATACTAAATATTTCCTATTTTAAATGTTAATTGTTATCTTTACCGTGACATTTTTCATTGTTTGGAAATATATTCAAATTAGGTTGATTACATTTTCATAAAAGACTATCCATGTAGATAGTTTGAAAGTGCTTTATATAGTAAGCAGGGGTTGAACATGTATTTAGATATTTTACTCAAATGTAACAATAATACCGTGTAAAAATACTCCATTACAAGTAAACCCTGCATTCAAAATGTCACATAACTAAAGGTTTAAGTCCTGAAAAAACCATGTATTCCAAAATGTTTTCTGTTCCTGTTTTTTGTTCCTGTTTACAGCTTTTCAGCATTTCTCAGATGATCCAGCATGTTTTAATATTACATTTATCTTAAATTAGGAAAATTGAGCACTTAATTCTTCAGCTCATCTGAAAAATTCAAAATTACCCAAATTGGAGATATAAGATTTTTACTGGACAGTGACGATTTGTAAGTATTATAAGAAAAAATATATATTTTGTAAAGCATCAAAAGTACTGTACAGAAAAATTTCCCATTAGTGTTCTATAATTAAACATTATATTATAGGATTATTACAACGGATGCACGGTATTGTTGTACCTGCTTGAGGTAGAGCTCATTTAAACTATTACACATAAATTGGGTAGTTTTCTTTATAAAAACACACGATATTTGTGATGTAAGTACATTTCCATTAGAAATGTAGTGGAGAAGAAGTGTAAGCAGCATAAAATGGAAATACTAAACTAAAGCACAGCACTAGAATAAATGTACTCAGTGACAATGCATCACTGATTAAAAGGATGGATTTCTTAAATGTCATTTTTAAATCCGTGAGCATCACAAAATTCCTTTCACTCTTACTATATTAAAGCAGAGGCAGAAATCTCTGTAATATCAAAACCCTGGCAAATAAAAATCTAAACTATGTGGATGGATAACAAATAGAAATTCTGATATTGTAATTTTAAATAAACCAGTCTTTTAAATAAATGTTTTTGATCTCAAATTTTTTTTTCTATTATGAGCCAACCTCTACACCTTGTTCTTTGGCAAAATGCCCTTCTTTCCTCCTCCACAAGGATTCCCCACCCAGAAAGCCCTGTCTGGCAGATTTGTGCTTTTCTTGTGCTCCTTTCATAGAGCAGAGAATGCAGCTGAAAGGCAGGGCAGGCTTCCTCGCTGCCCCGGGACCAGTCCAAATTGTAATCCTATTCCTCTGTTTATCAAAAAGAGGGAGAGAGCAGAGAGAGGGAGGCATTGAGCTGACAGCTTGATTGTGATGCTCCTGTCTGATAACTCAGCTAACCTTATCCATCTATTTCACCTCAACCTTGCAGCCATGTCCCCAACCCCCTTCCACCTGCTTCATCCTCTACCCTGTGAGAGCCACACACACACGCACACACACACACACACACACACACACACACACACACACACACGCACACACACACACACACACGTACACACACACAGGCTTACCTTGCACACACTCTCTCTCTGTCTCTCTCTTCTTCCCGTAATACACACACACACAAATAATCACTGCACACCTCTGACCCCTTTATCGAGTGTCGGTGTTAATCCTCATCTCTCTGCTCAATGCAGAGCACAATCACAGAGACCCGCAGGACCTGCAGTTAGCGCTGTGGTTAAGTAGCCCACGGTAAAGAAGTCTGTGATAAAAGTGGCACAAAGGGTCAGTAGCTGCTAGGAGCATGGGCCCGAGCCCATGACTGGCCATGGCCTTGAGACGGGACAAAGACGCGGGGTGCGGAGGACACACAGGGTAATGGAGGGATTGAAGAGGAAGTGCAGGACAAAGAGAGAGTGTGCACGGCAGGGGTTAGGCTAATATACTGGGATAAGATGTCACCACGTATGTTCATAAAAAGCTGTCTTCGGTATTTCAAGTTGTTTACAGTCCCAGATGTATTAAAGCAAAGGTTTTCATGGTCTGACACTGTGGGCCCCGCAACTCGGACAAAATCTACTACTGCAGAGACTACTGCATTCCCATTCTTGCCAAAAATTGTGGCAAAATGGCACAATCAAAAGCGTGCAGTTCTTAGTTCCTGGTTGAACCGTGCCAATGAATGAACAGAAAACTATCACTGGATAACTTTGATATTGAAGAAAATTGCTGTGATCATTCTCAGGCTAGTTTTAGAATTATAAGAATCTTTTATAAGGAGTTCCATTTTTAACGCAAATTGCAGCAATCAGGTAAAAGTACCTTAATTGATTCCAAGAGCTGCAACTGCTGACAGCAAGCGGTACAGTAAACCACAATAACTAACTTCCTGTTGTTTTTAGAACCCCAGCATGCACCTGTCCCTTTCACCTCACGCAGAATCTCGGCCTCACCTCCCTACACACACCGCCCTCACAGTTTGAAAACCACTGCATTAAAGGTGAAAATCCTATATACAGTAGTGAGTTGAACGAGCATGTACATTAGTCAGTGTGGCAGCCGCCACATGTCAGCTAAGTTAACAGATGTTTTGCAATTAATATAATCTAATTACCGTATAATGAAAAATTACACATTTCCCAGTAAATTAAAGCTTCCGGAGGGTTTTTAGGTTGATGGACTGTGGAGTGTTGATAAGTAACATATTTAAATTGAAGCCATTTGCGGGTTTTATGTTAACATCCAGCGACTGTGATTCAGCAAATCAATCAAGCGCAGCACAGGTAGCTGTAATGATATTCTCCTATGTTCAGAAAACATTCATCTTCTCTGCTCATGCCACTGCAGCCTACTCTGAGGATTGTCCTTGGGACACCCGTGTGACACACGGCGACATGAACCCAGCCGACACAGAGACACAGCCGGGAACCCACGTATACAAACACACATGCGCACTC
The DNA here is from genome assembly GCA_031216445.1 of Lateolabrax maculatus. Lineage (NCBI taxonomy): Eukaryota > Metazoa > Chordata > Actinopteri > Acropomatiformes > Lateolabracidae > Lateolabrax > Lateolabrax maculatus. The sequence continues at coordinate 23,050,886 of CM062196.1, read as the reverse complement.
GCACAGACGGACAGACACAAACACGCACACTCTAGACAGCTTCACTGTCAGAGATAAATGATGCCTGACACTGTGGCCTGGAGAAATGGGCTGACTGAGCAGCAGTGAGATGAAGATACTTCGCACAAAGGTTCCCTGAGCCAAACAAGTAGTGTCCCTGGGAAACCTGGACGCTGACTTCTGTAGCTCGAGGGCCACGTGTCAGTCAAAACATCCTCCAAACAACCACTCTGAAAGCTGACGAACTTTATCAGCCAGACACAAACTTGGAGATTGACAACTTAATGGCAGGATGTGTTCAGCCTGTATCACAAGGTCTAATAGAGACGTGAAGAATTGGCCGCCTTCATTCAAAAACAAATCAGGAATTGTGCATTTATTTCACATCAATAGACTTATTACCGCACGTCTCGGATATTCATGAATATTTTTTTTAGATTTAATTGTCGGAGCCAATGCTCGCCTTTGATTCTTCTGTTGACAAAGACTGATGTGAGTTCAAGACGATACAGAGGACTTTTAATGTGATGTCTGTCTTTTGTGCTGAGAAACAATAGCAGCTGTAGCTCAGGGGCTTCTCTGTGTTGTGGGAGCCCCAGACACAGACAGGAAGGGGAAGACTATACACAGTGTTCGGAGACCTATCCCCTTTAGGACGATCGGATCAGTCAGTCAGAGGGCCCCTCCGAGGGCCCCGGGGTCAAGGGCCACGCCAGTCAGACAAGACACAACAGAGGCCCCCGTTTCTACGTGCGAGGTGATTGTGTAAAAACGCACGCAGAAGAACTGGTAAAAACTGCGGTGTACAAGCTTCAACACACGATGAATTAAGACACAATGACAGAAAAAAGGGAGAGAAGGACAGAACAGAAAGAAATAAAGTAACAGAATAAATTCTCTGTAAAACTGCTCCAAGTGCCTCCTTTTAAAAATATCTGCGGAGGGAGGGAGGATGAAAAAAAAAAAGAAAAAGAAGAAAAAGGAAACAGGCCTTTTACAACTTTAAAGAGAAAGAGGCTGTGGAGTGAACGGGAGAAAATATTTACTCAGGGAATTAGTTCAGGATCATTGTGTGCGTGGAGGGCTTTAGTTCCCTGGCTCCATTTCAAGGCCCAAGTGGCTCAACTGGAGCTCCCTCCAGGGCAGGCCTAATTATTACAGGGCTAGGGCCATTAAAATGCTTAACTAACCTCGTTTCTCCAAAACGCACAGATTAACGCCAGCCTCCAGCAAAGTGTCGGGAATAACCCTGCTGCCTAATACCCTCTTTGATTTTTTTTTTTTTTTTTTTCTCTAGTGTGGAGGCAGAGGACTGGTGTGGTAGTAGTTATGGATGGATAAGAATACTGAAAGTTATGGTCACAACAAGCCAAGCTTTCACTGTAAATTCTGCACAGGTAGCAGGAGGCATTTGAGGAAGCACAGGTAGTACTGACGAGCGGCTGTGTGCATGTGTGTCTGTGAATGTCAAATACGCGAAGATGCACCACACATCGGAAATATTTAGCTCGGTGATGTGGGGACTACTCACAGAGCAGTCACTGCTAGTCAGTCACAATGACTCCTTCTTGCTTTCTCTGTACCAAGCCATTTACTTCCTGGGAGGGAGAAAAAGCTCTCTGAGCTGAAAGTTAACACAGTTTATGAAAGATATATTTATACCAACGACTCATGTTTCACAACTGTCTGCAAACTCACAGATGAGGGTGAAATAAAAGTGGATGATATAACACAGCTAATAAGCTACGATAGACTCCTCCATTTTGGACTCTCTGGCTCCGTTCCCTCAAAGGTCAGCTCTGTTGCTATTGGTCAACGGCACAAATTCACAGGTCAGTTGTTCACTCACTTTGAACAAATGATGAACAAAAAAATGCTTGTGGATTTCCTCGTCCCTGCAAGGAGGTCCACTTTAAGGACTGTTCCATTGGAATGATGAGATTTTTCTTCTCTTGTAAACCTAGATGGAAATGTAGCCTAAATGGAATGCAGCCATTGTTAATAATAATCCTTATATCTGTGTTTTTCCTGCTGTGACAAGTCTAAATGCCCCACAGTTAGTAAACATTACAAAAAAACGTAGCTGTTATGGTTAGTCCAAGGGATAAAAAGTAATTGAGAATATACATAAGTCTGTGCTGCTGAGCTTGGGTATGAAAGGTTAAACACTGGTTTTAAAATAACTACAGGACTGCGATAGGGAACTGTGGGATGGCTACAGTATAGATATTGTCATTTTTAAACAGAAACTCAATTTCCTGCAAAGTCAGTCTTTTTCTGCCTGCAATAATAAACTCTGTAAGATCCTAGTGGGATTGTGTTCACTCAACTTAAAATATGGTTCGTGCATTTTTCAGACGAGATGTGACGGTTTGTCCGTGTCTTTTTTTACCCAAACCACGTCCATGCAACAGAAGTAGCCCCTCTTTTAGGTACGAGCTCCTCGTTCTGTCTTGGGTGGTCAGAGTCCTTCTCCTATTCACAATTCCCCCGTTCTGTCACGGTCACTCTCCTCCATGTTTGTTTGTGTTGCTTTCATGCTCTGCGTGCCATGCAAAAGAACACAAAGCAGCGTCCAAATGACAAAATATAGAGTGTGATTTGCCACACAACAAAATAAAGGTTAGAGCAAAATATGAAACATTGGATGTTTTTCTATGGCCACATGATGTATGTCGTCATCATTAACTTGAAAACCCTTGTAAAATAAGACCTTGCCTTCTTTGAGATACTCCCAGTAACCCCACAGTTAATAAAGTTTTTATATATATGTCCTCACAGTTCTGTTTAGTACACAGTATTCAAAGCCAGTGCATGTATTGAACAGGAAACAAGGTCATTTGTATGCAGTGCGCTGTATAATGAATATAATTAATCTTGGCAATAAGACCCTACGCCTATACAGATGCCGATCATGTTTTAGCACTGCTCTAAATGAATTTGTTGTGCTACCCACTTTGTCTTTCAGGCATTGAGAAGACATGAATGAAGTGTCTGATAGCAGGATCACGGTCTTTGTTCAGGATAACATGAGGATTCATTGGCTCATTTAAACAACTGTCTAAAAATCAGTGCAATACAGCACGATTATTTTTCAAGATCTTTTTTAAATGAACAGGGTTTCTTGATCTTAAGGAAATCAAATTAAACTCAAATCCAATCTGGTGACTGGAACATTGTGGTTTATCCTTACATCCAAGGTGTTTTGTAAGTGTCAACCCATTGCTCTATTTTATGCTACCTTATCATTTCAGCTTTGTTTTGCATGTATGTGCATATTTTCTGATGTATTACTATTTACTGTTCTATTGAAATGATTGAATATTATCAATTTACAGCACAAGCAGATTTAATTTGGGGCTTGCCAGTTTCTACACCGTACAGCTGCTAAGACATTCAAATTCACATTCTTACTCTTATAAATGGGGACTTATTAATGTAGTCTTTATTCTTACAGGTGCTCCTCCAAGGAACCAGTTTATCTCAACATTCAGGCATTTTTTAATCTTCCATCTCCAATTATATGACACCATTCATCATTCTATCAAAGTATTATTTGTATAAACACTCTCTTGTATACAATGACAGGTGGCGCCTCCCTTCAGGGAACCACACTCTTGCAATTGTGATGCATTGAGTAGACAGTTTGAGAAAACATTGTCGATGTAATTGGGAAGCAGATGCTAACTGGTAGCAAAGTAAACTTGGACTGACTTTTAATTTTATTCAACTCAAGCACTGTGAGAGAGCCTTATGTCACTGAGATTAGTATTAGCAGTTTAGGCCGTTGATGTCTCTCTTGCCCTAACATCAGAGACTCTGTGTTACGTACATAACCCACTGACTTTAATAGTGCAGAGTGATCAGCCAAGGTTCCGAGGAATTATGTTTATATTGGATGATTTACGTCCAGTCCCAACGTTCAGCGCCAATGAAGGAAGTAGGAAGTGAGGAGGAGAGTTAGGGTGTGGGGGTCGGAGGGGTGGATGCGTAGTGATGGATGGATAGATACTGTTGTAGCTGTTTGGCTGCAACTTCGCTGTTTCACAGTGTCCCACTGTACACTACCTGCTCATCACCTACCAACTGCTGCTGCCTCAAAGTGGCCAAAACAGTTACAGGTTTAACCATACTGGGCTGCCATGCAAAGATATTGTAGAGCAGAAGAATTTTGAAAACATTGGCATTAAACATGTAAAATAAATTAAAAAAAACTGAATGTGAACCAGGACTTTGCAGAATTGTACAATAGCAACGCTCTTGTCTAACACCAGGGTTGGAATAATAAATCCAATGAACTTTGAACATCAACTTGAATGTGTCTTTTGGATATGCTGTTATACACTCAACAACATACACTGTGAAATCAATTTTTCTTTGACGCTTCTACAGATCATTATCAGTCCCTTTTGCCTCTTGTCATTTACTATAAAGTCTGTCTGTGATTGATGTACTGTATTCACTCTTTTTCTACCCTTTTGTCACTTTCCTACAGTGTGCCTGCTGTATGCTAATGCTGGGATCTCAGTTTGCCTGAATTAAAGAGGCACAAGCATTGCTAATTATTTCAGTTCGCTGAAAAGCACTCCCTTTACTAAGGTGAAGAAAAAAAAAAACGCACACATGAACTTTGGATTAACAGGAAGTTCATTTTTATGTTGCACTTTTTTGGGAACCCCATCTAACCACTCTCTGAACAGGACTTCAGCATTCAAGGAATTGTGGGTAAAGGGTTTTTATTTATTTATTTTTTATTAAGTTTGGCTTTTGTTTGGTATTTCTTCAGTTTATTACTGTATGTATTCTATTTAATCTATATTAGGCAATAGTCATTTGTATTTTGTATATAGAACGGTCAAATAGTAAATGTGTTCACTGTGGGAGTGTCTATGTGCCCTTCACTGTATAATGGTGCTGTAGAGGCCGCAGGTGTATATTCCAGGTGGGAAAGCAGTGTGTCCCAGGGAGGGGGTCAGGGTGGGCAGCTGGAATCTGCTGCACCTGTGAGACTGCCACATGCTGGCGAGTGCTGTGGAACTTTTTGTAACTTGTTTATGGCCACAAGTGAAAAATCAGATCTCTGGTTAAAAAAAAAAATAAATCCCTGCTTGACTGATGCTGCTCATTTCACCATCACGCTCTGCACCTCAGTACCGCCGGCTTTCATCCTGTTTGTAAGGGTTCACCACCATCAAAACCTTACAAATCCTTTTAGTAATTTTTTGCCTCGGAAAAAAAGGGGGAGAAAAATGCGGTAATAAATAAATAAAACCCCAAATAAATAGAGAGTGATTTGAATGCGGTGTCAGGGGAGATGTAGTGCAAAGGCGCGATAATAGCTAAGCTAGCTTATAACATCTTTGTTTTCAGCGAGCACTGTGCTGCGGTCTCTGGGGCCACAAAAGGATTTTTGGCAAAGCTGTTCTTCTCAAGGTCCACACTTTGCAAACACTCAAGGAGGCTTCTCAGTGATATCAGTGAATCAGGATCCACTTACACTCTCATAGTACTGGAGGTGGAGAAGGCTACTCGTTTTCAATGACTTTCCCCATGGACACACGTTAGTGTATCTAACACTTGGGGACGGCTGAACGAAAAACAATGAAGCCAAATAGTAGTCTTTTTAGGGAGATTAGTTCCACATTTCAAGGCCTTGAATGGAGTGCTGCATCCTGGATATTATTCTGCTCCACAAGCGAACAACACTCGCTGCTAAGACACTGAGAATTTATTGTGATTTCTTACATCCACAGTGAATTTATTGTTGTTTCTCAGAATTCCATTCTGCCTCCGTTTTGACACAAATAAATGACTTTGGGACCTTGAAGGTTTAATTTGAAATAGCACATGTCTTGCAGTCAAGACGGCGGAGTGAAACAATTGCTTTTCAGCTGGTAACCAGACATGGCGGAGGAGAAGTCAGGCACAATATTTATCTCCCTGCCCCTGGAGATGTGCTACACTCATCCAATTCATCCATGTCTCCATCAGAGAAGAATGAAAGCTTGGCCACAAAAAAAAAAAAAGTCCTTTTCATTACAGCAACATGGATCATTTGTCTTGTTGAGTTTGCTCCATCACATGTCATCGATTACAAGAGTTTCTTGAAACAGAGAAACGCCAGAGTTCAGGTCTCATGTAGTAAGGTCTAACATAACAACTTATCATCCAGAATGTGGGGAGGACAGCTGTGAGTCTTCACCATGCTCACAGAGCAAAACATATTTTTTAAGTACGGAAAGACATGAATAGAAGGACTACATGAATGAAATACAAATGGGTGACAAATTAAAGGAAAAACCAACATGGAGTGTCTCACAGTGGAGTCAGGCCACCACGAGCCTCCAGAACAGCTTCAGGGCTCCTTGACAAGTGTGTTAAGTTCTCCTGGAAGGATGAACACCATTCCTACACAAGATATTCTCTCTCTCTCTACATATACATATATATATATATATATATACACACACAACCTTTTTCTAATCAGGTCATCTCAGTGAGATCAAGAGAGACCAGATTACAGCAGATAGAAAGAAAAACAAACATAGCCAGACATAACACAAGGACATATGGCATGAGAGACAATCACAGAGATCACTAAATAGATTTGAAGATGAAAGTTTGTATATCATTTGGTCTTATGGAGATGGTGGTGGAGAACATTATCTTACACTTTGGTCCAAAGTCTTCCACAGGTGTTCAACTGCGTGGAGATCTTGTGATCTGGTGGACCGAAGCATCTGTATTTGATACGTTTCGTCACTCTTTTATTCAGGTTTTTCCTTTCATTCATTTTTATTATTATTGTTATTATTTTAAAATAAATATAATGTTTCAAGTGATTGCTAATATTTGTTCTTCAGTATCAGGAAACATCTGGGAGAAGAGAGAAGCAACACACACTTTAATCTGAAAGGCTCATCTGGCTCATCTGTGTCCTCCTATCACATTACTGTTATTATTAAACATTATACAGTTACAGCTTTATCCTCATCAGATGACCACTGCTGTAAGCTTATTTCTAACGGCTGATAAGAGGATTCACCTCTGCACAGGTCTCTTAAAACAGATTCCTACCATGGATGTCTCACTGTTCATCCTGGTGATCATCGTGTCCAGATGAAGGGCTGAGTAGCAGTGGCTCTACGATGAGTTATTCACATGCACACAACCCTTTCATTCATTTAAATTAGACCACCACGGATCACAGGATCCCAATTTTTTCTCCAATGCAATGCAACTAATGATTATTTTCATTATCGGTTGATCTGCTGAGTAGCTTCTCGATTTATGGATTAGCCGTTTTGTCTATGAAATTACAAAAAAACTGTCCATTAAATGTCCATTCCAGAGCCCAAAGTGATGTATTTAAAAGGCAAACACTTTAAAATCCACTCAGTTTCTCAAACTGGCTTATGGAAGACAAAGAAGAAGCTAGTTCTAACCTATATTGGACATTTTTGGTTGAAAAATGATTCAATCAATTACCAAAATAGCCAATTTTCTGTCAATCAACTAATTGCTAAATCGACTAATCATTCGAGCTGTGAGTACAACGAGATCTGGCGACAAGATGAATCCAATATGTACAGTCACACTTCCTAGGTAAATTATTTATTTTTTACCTGCGATTGTTGCAGCAGAGGATACAATTGTACCATTATAACATTCCAGTGCTGTAAAAGCCTGTCCCAAATTATTTTAAATTGCTGTGCAGTGGTTTAGAGCATGATGAGCTTTCAAACTCATAGATTTGTTACTGATTCCAATCTCATCCGCACCTGAACCCACCGATGGAGCCTTGAGCCATTTTTCAACACAGAGAAGGGAAATAGTCTGAAGAGGTTAAAACTAAAGCAACACTTGTAGCGTAATATAAATACTAACATTACAAGCCCAACTCGTTTTGGCTTCTGGCATTCATCATGGTCTCCATAAAACATTTAAATAATCAATTGGACAAAATATACATACAATGCATCCAAAGGGGCTTTCACACATGGATCATCTGTGTGTGAATGCCTTTTTTTTTTTTTTTTTTCTTTCATGTGTGTTGTTTCAAGTGTTGCTGGAGTCTTTAAGCGCTTCAGGCTGTCCGTCACCTGCTCACAGATGCTTCACAATAAAAGCCTTCCTGCACTGCACACGCCACTTGAAATTCTGTGCTTTTGTTTCTGACACATGAGCAATGTCAATTGTTCAACTGTTGTTTTGATCACTCGTTCTCTACATCAGAGTTATATTAGAACACATTCCTATGATAAGGAATATATTATCTCTCAAGTGTCTGAATAATAATGGAAGAATTCAGTATTTCAGGTGAAAATATTGCCACGGATAAACACTGTCAAAACGCCATAAAATACTGCAATAGTCCTCACTTCTAATTGGACTAATGAACCGCTTACGTGTGTATGAGGCCTTGCTAAGTGTTACCAACTTTCACATTTGAGAGCACTGCTGAGAGTGAAATGCTCAGCTGTCCATCTCAGCCTGTTTAGTATTCTGCCCATGAAATGGTTTAAACCTCATCCCCCATCCATCTATCTACCAAAAGATATGAGATAACTTTTTTTTTCTTCTCAACAGATGATATTAAGTGCCTCCTATTATCTCTTTAGGTCTGTATCATATTAGAATCTGCAATCGCAGGTCAGAAAGTATACGCCGCTCTTGTCTCGGCCGGTGCTGCAGAATTACTTTCCTTCACACAATGGCTGAATGGGTGGAGGCTTTGTCATTTAAACTGCATAAAGAGGCCAGAAATTGATTTTTATTGTAGATCTTCATATCTAATAAAGCTCTGAGGATCTCCTTTCTTCATTGTCTGAATGGCCAGTGAATGCTTTCAATCTTCTTCTGTGTTTCATGCATAAAAGTGGTAGCCGGAATGATAGGAGAAGAATGAGAGGGAGGGTTGCTGCCATGCAAGTGAAAAGCATCCCTTCTCTTTCTCTCCTCTCCTTGGAAACTAGACCTGGGGAGGACGGGAGAGGTGAAGGAGCTGGGGGTAATTGAAAAGTGAAATGTTTTTTCCTTCCTCTTTAAAAAGAATGTGTCTTTTTCAAAGAGAAAACATAACCAGGACTCACTTCTGCTAAAGAAATCCCCTTTAGCGGCGTCCGCAGCAAAGAAAGTCTACAAAGATATCAATCCTCTTTCACCGGAGGTTGGAAGATTTCGGCTTATTTTCTCATTACTACAGTTTACATGCACAATAATAAATCTGCTGCTTGCATGGAAAATCTGGTTAATTTTTGACAAATACAAGCCTTCTTTCTACTAGAAGTTGTACGATTTTGCAATACAAAAGAAACTTTTCAAATGCAAGAAAGAATTTATTACATGTACAAAATGTGACAAATTGGGACTTTTATGTGACTTTTTTGCATCACTTTACCCTTTATAAGCAGTGTATAAACATTTAATACATTATTTGTAACCCACTATAATGTAGTTGTAAGCAGATACAAAGTATTTTTAAGTGTTTATTGGTGTAGATGTCAATAACGTTAACTGTGAACCTGTTAACCTGTGAAGCATCCATAACTGGATGCCTGTATATAAACAAACAACAAATTACAATTTAATATATAACACAATTTTAATTATATAAAATATGTCCTCATAGGTGAAATTCCATATGATGAAAATACTGTACATTAACAATCCCTTAAAAATTACCATATGTCTGCTTATAACTAAATTACAGTGTATTATAAACAATTTATTACATGTTTATATTCTGCTCTTAGATGATAAAAAGGGGGCTTAAAGTGTTACCTACTCGGTAGATCTTTAGAATTCCAATAGGAATGATATGATCGAAATGTACATTCTTTCAGATTACAGCATTTTTACATGCAATACAATGATTCCTTTTCTGCATGTGAAGAGCTTGCTCTTGTCAGTGTGCAGGCATTTCCTCATATGATATGGGACTGTTAACCTGGGCTACATGACACTACTGACGCTACTTCTTGAAAAGCCAACAAAACCAGGCAGGCAAAACACTCCGCTTTGGAAACATTCCTGGGGGTATGAAGCCGTGCGGAAGACGGAACAAAATCGTGTTGCAGATGTGATGTTTATAGAGCCTATATGTGCGCGGTGGAATTAAGGCGTTACTAAGTAAATAATGACTGCAAGTTTGAGGAAAGTATGATACCTTCTGCTAGCAATTAGCCACGCTTGTTGTTGCTGTGCGTAACAGCATGACGTCATTACGTCAACAAGTCGGAATATCGGCATTATGACGATATGTGCTTTTTTAATCATATTAAAAATTATACTGGTTTAATTGTGAACGACACAATATGGCACACCGCTAATCTGCACAGAGGCAGGTAAAATGTTAGGGCCTTGGGTACGTACTTCCACTATTCCCCCGGTATGGAGACATATTGAGCGCCACCACAGTTGACATAAAAACTTGACAGCATTTATGTTCGGTGAACGGGGGGGCAGGGAGACAGTTGTTAAGTTTAATCCATCACATGTCATCGATTACAAGAGTGCCTTGAAACAGAGGAACACCAGAGTCCAGGTCTCAAGTAGGAAGGTCGAACACAACAACTCATCGTCCCAAATGTGGAGAGGGAAGCTGTCTACGTTTTGTTAGTTTTGAAGTAGAGAAAGACACGAGAAGGAGGACTGCATGAATAAAACAGGTAAATATAAATATATGACGGTGACATTATTATCAGAGCCTGCTGGTTGATCTTTTTTCGCCAAGAGAAACGATTATATAGCAAGTTGTTATAAAGATGAGAGCGTACTGTAAGAGCTTAATGTTCAGACCAAGGAGGTGGGCAGAGACTCAAAGTAGCCAGTACACATTGTATTTATACAGTACTGTCTATGTCCTATATGCAGTATATCCGGGATGAGGAGTGGGTAGCAATTCAGTTTAAGCCTTTATTATGAGATAATGAAATGCATGAAATCAAGGCAGAAGTGTAATTACTCCAAAAGCACACAAGGATTAGTTGTATTGCACAAAAACTGAATTTCATGTTCGACTTGACTCGACAAATCTGCAAGTTGTGAAACAAAAACTGCCCCCTGTTGCTGGTGTGATAAAGCAGATTAACTTTGCCTGCCTTTGGTGTAACATTGCAGACTATCATTTGCATTCGGCCAATCAAAAGGCAGAAGAAATCATCATTGCGAGGATTTGTTGACACGAGTTTTATTTCTAAAATGAACATAACCTGTCAAATTAATGACTCTGCCTGTAAGAAATATAATAAGTGAAATAAAATGCTCTGATCTGAATATAATTTGAATGAAAAATGAAAGAAGCACATGCCCCTGCTCGTCTCAGAGCTGCTCCGAACAAATCATTCTCTGCTTGCTTGTTTAAACCAAATGTTATGCAAATGCTCACCTCACCTAACTCACAGGGCTGCATACTCCTCCCTCGTTTTTCTCATTTTAGGTGATCGCAAATATGTAAACAAAATTTGTTTTCATGCATTTGAATATGATTAATTATCACAGAGTAATCCAGTTGCACTTGTAAAGACTTTTCAGACGAGATTAGGAATTTCAAAGTGACAACCATGATAGATGGGAGCATTCTGTAAGTCGTAGATTAAAGGTCACAGCGATGAACCGAAGAACTCACAAGGCATCATTTAAGTTGAGGCAGATGCAATCAAAGCCGCGCAGCAAATAGACGAGCGCCTCAAACAGGCAAAATGATTATGGAAATGGGTATCTGCACACAACTAAACATATGGCAGCGCCTAATGCCATATAACACTAGGGGCTGGGTTTAATCAAACTTCACCAATTAAAAATACAAATGATATGCAAACATCTGAAAGTCTGAGGAGAAAATGAGAAGGATTGTTATTAATGATAGGAGAGGAATCTATCTCCACTAATTCTCTAAATGTTTCCTCCACTGCTCTCCTTTCTGCAGATAAGACTGATCGTCATCACTGAATAGTTTTAACAAGCGGCGCTTAAACATACATGCCAAGTGGAAAAAATGGCACCATGTCAAAAATATAGATTACATAGGGAATTTACAACAGCCTGCATTTATGTGCAAAAGAATAACAAAAGATATTCTCATTTTTAAAGGAGTTAAGATCTGCAGTTTGTGGAGTAGATCCAAGGCTAAGAGTTCACTCCATATGCCATCAGTCGGTGATTTGCTTCATTGTGTATTTGTTTAAACATTTGCACCACTAAAGTACAATGTCAACTGAGACATGTCCTTCATTACCTAATCTTGTGGCCCTGGTATTGTAGAGCATCCCTATCAGATGAGCTCAAGTACCCCTTCACCTGTCATGTTCTAAATGTGATCTTTTCAATTGACTTCAAACTTGTGTTTTTTAAAACTGTTAAATTGTGTAAAAGTGGATATTGTTAAAATATTTCTTTCATACATGACCTGATTCTTGATTTGTCCATGTTAGGTTTGCATTTGTTCTACTACTGCTTGAAGTGGTACAGTAGAAGCTGGATATATTTTCCATTTATCCATTACTTTTAGCTATTAGCTACTTTATACATTTCAACCCCTCTGCTCACTTGCATACTAGTTTGGTTACTCAGTCTCAGTACAGCGTTTTCCTAAGTAATGTTGTGTTTTTATCAAATTTCTTCAAAGCAATTCACACAACAACTAACTGTTATTTTACTTATTGATTAGTCTACATTATTATTTCAATTAATTGAATTATTAATTATCACGTAATTTATAAAATGTCAGACAATAGTGAAAAATGCCCATTACAGTCCCTGTTGGGGTGTTGGGTTATGAACCCAACAGGGACATAATAAATTAAGTCAGTTAATGACAAAATGTGAAGAAAAGACAAATCCCCCTTGCACTTCACCAAAACCCAAGTTAGCATATTCAAATTGGCTTGTGTTGTCGGACCGTCAAGACAGTCAAAAACCCAAAGACAGTGAGTGCACTACCAGAAACAACTAAAATAACAGCAAATATTCATATTTGAGAGTCTGGAACTAGATCATTGTTGGAATTTTCCTTCAAATTATTACTTAAATGATTAATCAATTACCAAAATTATTGCTAATTAAATCTCTGCCCATCAAATGATTGACTTCTCTGCTCTAGAGTACTGGTTGGTATCTCAGAAATAATAAAGCTGATGTACATCAGTAAGGGCCCAAAAACAAATCTTTGCACCTGGGGCCCCTTGCAGGTTAAGTCATCTTAATGTAAAATGACTTCTTGAAAATTATCTTATGGTACTTTTTTGTATTTTATTGGATGACAATTAAATCATTTTCATCTGGTCACATTAACCTTTCTTTATTTTTGTATGTTTTGCCATCCCTGATACATAACACGTCCAAAGATCCATCCTGGTCATAAAGGAAGGGCAGAGAGGAAACATCCTCATGCTCATATTCATACACTGATCTGCATTTCAGGCCACTGGGGGCGCTTCAAAAAGCAGCGCCTCGGTGTGGCTGGAGGAGACATCAGAGGCGCTGTCAGTAACACAGACGGGGAGGCACCTCCATCAGCAGCTCGCAGTCGAGAATCCAAGGAAAAATTCAAAGTTAATAACATGAAATGACAAAATATCTACAAACTTAAATAAAATGCATTTTAAAAATTTAACAAACATTGCTGAGAATGTGGAAATGGTGCCAGTAATTATTTTAATGTCCGTGTGATGAGATTTTATTAAAAGTGAGCAAGTTTAAGAGGAGGAAAGGGGAAGGAAACTCGCTAAGTAAGGTCTGAATGGTGCATTTAGGGTGCAGGAACCTTCCTGTTTATACACTATAACTTATTTCTGCCTCCATAAACCTGCGAGATTCCAATAAACATTTAAACAGGAGTCGATATTGCTCCTTCTTAGGGGAAACTGTTGCCTGCGACCGAGTGTGTCAGCATGGAGTCATGGGTATTTGTGAAGAGTTTGGATCCCTTAATGACATGCGACTTGATTCAGGTGTCTGACTCCATATCTGCACTGATGTCAGTATTACTCCAGCAGCAGCAGCAGCAGCATGGGCGTGCACACAGACACACACACACACACACACACACACACACACAGTATCAAGCTCAATCATCCCTCCCTGAATGAACAGTGTTGTTATTCCATCAGCTGGTACAGTGTATATACAAACCAAATCCATTTAAAATCCTGCAATACTTTCACAAAAAATATAGACTTACAGTATATAGTATTGCATTTGCTTTATGGTCACACAGGTTAAGTGAATGTAGCTATATATGGCTGGAAAATACATTACCTCTTGATCAAATCTTTCTGAATATTTTTTGGATTTCTCTGCACATTTATGAAGCATACAGGAAGTGGAAATCAGTTGTCTGTGTAAGAATTCACAAATGTAAAAGAAATCAGTGCAGACTTGTATTCGTAAAAATTAAGAATGATGCTCCTCTCTCATGCCACAAATTGTGTTTTATGATGTTTTCAAGACTGTGAATGTTTTTTTTTCCTATCATGTCAGCATTACATTACTTTACTTATCCTGGCGACTTACTGTAAGCTTTAATGTATGTGAACATCACCAAGTAAATCATAATATTTTCAGTTTAAGCTCCCCAGCCCAGGCAAAGGTGAACCTGCCACTTGTCCATTATAGACATGACACGGGTATCCCCCCCTCGGTCCCTCAGGAGAAGGTAGGGATGTAGGGTGTGGAGGAGAGATGGAGGGAGGAGGGGTGGGGGGGGGTTTGAGAGGATTCTTTATGCAGCTCTGTGTATTGCTTTCATGTTGTCCAGCCGGTAACTAAGTTGGGTTGCCCGGGGCAATGGCTAATTCACACCCTCAGATCACGAGCATGAAATGAGAGAGCAGGGAGCGCTAAAGCCCTGGGGTTAATGATAGCTCCCTGACACCATACACCCAACACCCCTCCATATAAATCTGGCCAAATGGTTTCATTTTAGATGATCCCCAGAATCTCCTGCACACACTTAAGTGAGGGGAAGGAGCTAAACAGGACACACCTGAGATAGCAGGTCTGATTTTAGTGACGGTAAAGAAATAAATCAAAGTAATCAGGCTGTACAGTGTAGTTATTTTGAAGCTTTACAGCTGCCGTCTTACACACACTTATTGGTGTAAGTGAAGCATGCATGGTATTCTTTGTATTATCCTAATGCAAGCCGCATGAATGGACACAGCAGGCAGCCCACACACAAGCCATTTTGTCATGATGGAAGCCTTTTTTTCTACGGAGATCAGCAAAATAAAGAAATAAATATTTAAAAGAAGAATACAACTGTGAAGGACTTTAAAAATCTTTTACTCCTCAGTCGAACAAGCTTGTGGATGAAGACCCCCCCCCTCCCCTCCCCTCCCTTTTCCCCAAAACCCCTCTTTAAAGTTATTTCAAATTTCCCAGCAAGGCTTTAAGAAATCTGTTTGTTTGAGGGCAGCATTAGATGTGACCAGCGTTTTATTGTGACATAAAACCGCATTTCTTCCTTGGCAGATTAAAAATAAAATCGGTTAATAAGAAAAGCTGTCAGCAGCAGAAAATGGCTGACATAATCCGTTTATCCTCCAAGCAATAAAGATATTGGTCCTTGGGAGTCTATCTTTCCTCTTATGTTATTTCGCCCAAAACATTATCTTCTATGCATTCAGATGGATTAAGAAGTCATATGGGAGATAGAAAGAAAATGACAGATATAAAAAATATATAATATCCCTTTCATTCCACATCACACACATTCACGGGAGGGTACACATATGATCCTGTGTTAAGTTAATGAATAAATAAAAAAAATTAAATAAAAAACAGAAGAGGAAGAAAAGGAAACAGGTCACGAGCAGCTATCCTGAAGTGTGATAGGGAAGATTACGGGCAACTACAGGGGTCAGCGGAGCCACAGCGGAGTGGAATCAACCCAAACTGGGGGCTCAGACGGGAGCATCTTACTCTCTCCTCGGCCCGGCCGACGTGAAGATAAAGCCAAACAGAAATTAACTGTGGCGTCGCAGGCAAGCACAAGTGGACGAAAGAAGGCAGAAGGACTGCTGCGAAAGACAGGAAGCACAGAGTCTAACATGAGAGAATTTACTGTGAGGCGCTGATCAAGAGCCTCACAGGCTTATCTCACCTAATGCTACATGGCATGAATCATGCTCTTACATACTCAGGAAAATTCAGTTTTAATATTTAATTTTACCTTTTTATATACTGCATCGTTACACAATATTTCATAGTACGTGGTGGTATTATATCAACATGTAAGACAGGTTGCAAGGCAGGTATTCACTGCACGACTTGTGTCTTTAAACAGACGGGCGGCGTTATCCCGCCTGCAAGAAACCAGCCATCCACTGAGGCTTCCAAGGGAGGCCTTCGACGGCAGAATCTCCAGACGAGCTGCTCCCCGGGGACCCACATGACGGACAGATAAAGGCACAAGCGGAGTCAACGTGTGGTCAAAGATGTGAGGCCGGTCATGAAATGCTGATTTGGATCTGCGTGAGCCAGTGGGGCCTCGCTGGGGTGGGGGGTCGGGGGGTGGGGAGTTTGTGAATGATGAAGGGGGCGGAGACGTCTCTGAGTGGCAGCCAACGTGTGCCGCAGTGTGAGGCTCTGAACTCACACTCTGTTCTGTTTAATCATGTCGGTTTGGCTGGTAATGAAATTTGATTATGCCTCTAAAGGCAGCAGTGTTGGGCAGGGTAAGAGGGTGGGGTGAAATATTAATATCTTCCGAGATTATGCATGAAACCCCGGTGTGTAATTTTCCCTCTCTCCTTGTCCACCACCAAATTGTTAGTAGTTCATCATTAGCATGGAACTTTTGCATTTCCATTTGTCTTTCTGTGCGGGCTGTGGTGTGATTAATGCAAGCCTTGATTCATTAGTTTATCATCAGTGTGGCTTTAACTGATCACTACAGATCCATCATGCACTCCACGGGGCCCTGCAGTGTAGATAAACACTCAGCGTGTTCAGAAAGGCTATCTACAGATCTATTTTGGTTGGCTCTTATGGGGGGTGGGGACACATAACTCACAATGCCACCGGCCCCTGGCCCACCACACTCAATGAGCAGCCATTGTACGTCCAAGCCTGAGAACACCCAGCTATTAAAATGTCATCGCATTCATTTGTAAAAAAGGAGTAACTTCCCGCCACCCAGCCAGCCACCCCAAAAAATATGCTGGGATAGAAAAAAAGGGGAAATAATTAAGTACTCATGATCCAGTGAAGGAAAGTTCCACTGCAGGGCTTAATAACAATAATTGTCACTGAGCAGAACAGTAAAAGAGTGGGAAACATTGGCTTAGGAAGTCTACTAAGACTACTACTGGGCATGTCTGCTGACTAATGAAGCATTAGAGGCCTGACTTCTTCTCCGTACCATACTGAACCAAACTAAACTTTACTAAACAACTCAAGTATTTACATCAGCTAAACAATCAAAAGATGTGTTATAATTTGTGTAATTGGAGTGTGCTGTTAACATTGTCACATCCAATTACTGAATGAGTGAAATTACAGAAGACATTTTATAACCTCATCAATGTTGATATGATGAATGCGTTAGCAAACAGCTGCCTACGTACACATTCAGCAGACACAGAGCAACACTAGCATTCATTTGGAGTGGTGTTTCAGTCCACCTGACGAATGTTAGTCCAATATTCACTTTTCTTTTAGCTCTGTTTTGGTCTCCACCAACACCTGAGAAAAACATTGGCTATTTAACTGATAAATGCTTCACTATGTTCACCGGCTGGTCGCTAACTTTGTCAGTCTGCTGTTCTGTGCCGGGCAGGTAGCGTATGGCGACGTCCAGATTTTCAACTGGAAACGGCTGTCTGCTACTGCTGGAAACAAGGTCGATGAGAGCCGTGGGACTGAACCAAACCAGTAAAATTACAGCCTGTAAAACCAAAACAATGAGCTGAAAGGTGCTAAAACACAGAGCTGGAGAAAACTACAGAGTCAGGTGACTACACTACTCATATTGTATAAACACATTACACATAATCATTTGATGTACATATAAACATGTTATATAATACATAAAAAAATATTAATTAGTGCAGCTTTAAGCTCAAGAATTTTAAGGATTTCTTTTGCTGACAACTTTAAGTGTTATGTTACTCCATTTTAGGAATAATACTGATACTATTAATATACAATTACATCATTACTCACTACACTAAACTATAATAACCATAGAAATAGTCAGGCAGTTTCATCATGTAAACATCAACAGTTTCTTCTTATTATCATTATTTTATTTGGTTGTATTTCAACTGAAGCTGCATGGAAAATAGAGAAAAATAAGTAATTATGATATTTGATTATAGTTACATATACTTAGCTACAGTATATTAATTATTTTAACATGTGAATTTCAGTTGCAAAATGCATAATAATACATGGTGTAAAATGACTATGTTTAAAAACGAAAATATTCCGTTTTTTGTCCTTATTCCGAAAAAGACAATATTCCGACAATGCTTTTTATGTGGTTAATGAAAATAAATAATACACTAATATTAAATGAATGAATAATCCACTTATATTCCTGTTTACATGGGGACGTGCATACTCCGACTAACATAAAATGCCCCCTTGACGTCCTAAAGCTACGCCGTCAGAACCTGTTGCTATCAAAGTCTTTCAAAATGTTTGAAAATAGATGTGCTTCACCTTCCGGCCAGAAATTAGGGCTTTTCTTTTGGGAATGCCGTAAACTGTGGTAAAAATCCCAGTTAAGACCAATTCATTCCGTTCCAAATGCACTGCATACATGTCAAAACAATGCACCTAAAACCTCAATAATACTGGCATATCCTGTCTTAATTGTAAAAGTAATAAGGCATAATAGAATATCCAAATGGAATCTGTTGTTTACATTACTGTATCAAATTTGGAATTTTTACATATTCGGAATAATAGTGGAATATTAGTGTGCATGTGAACATAGTCACTGTCAACTACAATGGGGCCAACCAACCTATGGAGTATGGAGCGTGTCTCCAACCATGTTCAAAATGAGTCCATATTGATCCGCTCTAATTGTTTCCACTATCAGGAAATGGCATGATGTGGCTCAGTGTGGCCTGATCATTGCTACAGATCACTGCAGTGTGATTCACTTATTTCTTTGTAAGATATGATATTGTATGTCAGTTTTCTTGCTGTCCTTTTTCACTCAAGACAAATCTAAACAGGAACTGCATTGGGTTACAGACTTGGGCAATCCAGACTTAAATGAGGTATAAACTTTACTAAAATATATTTAAGTTTTATGTTTTACTTGAGTAACACAAAAGGCTAAATAAAGTAAAATTCTACTTCTCCAATCAAGGTGACGATTGACTTTCATGCTAATAGTTATTAAATGTAAAAATTTGCATATAACATTTTGCCTTATTAAATACAATTTACTAAAAAGTATGACTGCTTGATGCAAGAAATAATGAATTTGGTGCACACAAAATGTCAAATGATAATATTTTTACCACATGTGGTGCCCAGAGCCAAAAAAAATTAATGAACAGTTACATGTAGTCTTGTATTTTTCAACAACGCAAGAACAACCTTACTAACAAAGATAAAGCACTCACAGGTGGTAACAACAATCAGTTTCCTTATGAACAATATGATGCATCAATAAACCAAAGAGAGATTTATATAATATTGTAAGCAACCAGCTCAGTCCTGGATGAACATGTCATATAAAATCTGATAACCTTCTAATGATAAACCATTTTTTTCTGATCAAACTGTTTCTCTGTATTATTTCAAGTGTACAAACCTTTATCCAAATCTCACAAATAAAAACATAAAAAAAACTCACAATTTGCTCTTTGTACACTAATGACAGCTCCAGTTGGCATCCCAATTAGAAACTGATAAAGAAATTGCAATACAATACAATACAAGGAGGATTGCAGATAACTAAATATAAGCAAAGTAGGCTGTATGAAAACTTCAACATAATAATGGCGGTATTTTAGATAACATGCAGATCAGTTTCAATTACAATTATTTCAGTGATTGCACTAAATATTAGACTTGAACTATAACTAAAAGCACTGTGTCATTGCACAAAGGCACAAGCCATTCAATGAAGTGAGATTTTGCCATTAACACAGAACATCAGTCATATTCAGCTCGTACAAAAGAGTTCACAGTCACTCTGAAGGAGAAAAAATGAACCTTAAAATCACAATAATTGTGCTAGAAAGAAATTAATTTGTAGATAGACTTTATGAATTGCATGAAATTAAATAACTGTCCATATTTCCTTCCTAAGCAAGAATCTAAGGGGCAATATGAAAGCGCACAAGGGCTTCAGTTACCTGAAACCTCACCTCAAAAGTCAAGATAAACGCAGAGAATGAGGAAGATCTAATATAATTGGCCGTAACAGAAAGACCTTGGGTATTTTGTCTCTAAAAGCCAGCCAAATGAATGAACAGCTTTGAATTAAAGGGGTTCATCTGCTTCATATCTGCTTTCACTGCCTTATCTTTTATCTCAACCTTGTTTGAAAAGGATTTAATTGATTTTAGAAGCCAAATTTTCTGATGAATGTCTATACATAACAAACACAGAATGCCTGTGCCCTCACCTTATTTATTGCTGTCATTTCAAAGGATGCAGCCTCTGAGGAGTGCATGTTGACAAGTTCATGGGGTAAACATTGGAGAGGTTACATGTGCATGTGAAGGTGAACAACAGGCGATATTTAATGCTCCTACAATAGCCTTCTCTTTTTCAAATGAAATGTTGGAGGGAGAATATAGCTGTGTCCCTGCAGAGGGGAAGTGGCTAGTGAGGTGAGAACGTTCCACATGAAAACACAAGCAGCAGGAAGAGCTTAATGGGAAATTCAAATATTGCCAATCGTTGCACAGTCGTGACAATGTCACCGCGGTGCTGTATTAACTGAGGACTACTGATAACCGAGTCTAAGTCCAGCGCAAATCCATCCGCGTTCATTTACCGTGGCCTAGCAGCCCGTATCAGCGTAGGACGGAACAGACACAGACTTAGAGCATCAGAAACTTAATAAGCACTTGGTCCCACTTAACACTAAGTGCTACCAGATATGCGTTTAATATCTGCTAGTCCAGGTAGTTTAAGCTATAAAAATGTCACTTTATGTCTGTAATCCTGTCTATTAGTGTGAGGTTTTAGGGGTCTAAATGTTAGGTGAACACTGTCACATAAAGTGAGCAGCGAGGAGCCTTACAGTACAGATGTTCGGTAAGAAAGGAGATGCAATGCCACTTCATTTGGCCATTAAAATCATTTCCAGTTAGTGGTAGTAATTGCAAATGCAAATCAACCAAAGCCAAGTATTACTAAATAATATACTGTGTGTATTGTATGATATATTGAATTATATCATTTTGGAGGTAAGAGCCATGTATTTTAGGGACTGTACAAAAATTATTAGGAGGGGTGGGAGGGTCAGAAGGGGATGTGGTTTTGGGGATGTACATTTTGTCTTCCCGTTTTCCTTTGTTCAATTTCATGTAAAAAAAAAAAAAACATCCAAAAATGGCTTGTAAGTGAGGGTTTTTTAGATCCTGTCTCTGTATCAACACTTTGTTTTCTCTAACAAAATAAAGTAATAGCTAGTAGAACTTAACCTTTCTTTTGATATCAAGTGGTGCACTAGGTTTGACATACCTACCTAGAGGAAACAACCCCCTTTGAGTCTCAACACACCTAGCCATACGACGCAGGCATAATATGACTGGTTTAGTTATGACAGACAGTCGGACGTCTGATTTCATATATATCAGGCTAATATCATCTAATCTTTATTTTAGAATTTGGAATCTGTGGTGCAACAAAGAAAGAAAGCAGTTTCAGAGGTAGCACCCATTTGGCTAATTTATTGACAATGGCAATAACTCTTGTACTGTTTTAGTAACATTTAGGAGTACTTTTTTTGCATTTACTAATTCAATTTCTAATTTTGGTGTTTTAGTGTCTATGTGAAAAATTCTGGTTTAAGCTTGAATTCGAGAATAATACCTTAATTTCTTTATGTAATATAATAATATATGTATATATTAATAATAATAATATTAATAATAATAATATTTTGAGGTATTAGTGGGGATCATGCTGCAATATTTATAATATAAGAATATAAAATACTAATAATAATAGGGAGGGTCTTACTTTTTAAAGAAATCAAACATAAGGTTCAGCCCCCCTCCCCACCAGAATCCTTTTTAGACCATCCCTTAGTATATTAAGCTATAAATTTAATCCAAAGCTTTTATATATGTGGTTCAGATGTACAATTTGAATATTAATATCTTTCCATCTACTGGCTGAGAAAAGGAAGCTTGCATTGTTTCAAACAAAGCGGCTGTTTCTCTTTAGTTAAAAAGGGATAGAGGGTTGAAATCCCCTTTCTTTCAAACTAGACATACACAAACAGCGAAGCTCCCTTGCTGCCTCTCTCCTCTTCTCCAGCACGCCTCTAATGCGTCCTAATCCTGGCTGAAGACAGACGCGGGTTGTGTGTGTAAGAAATATCTCTTTGCTTTTTCTGCCTCAGTTCATTATTTTTCTTTCTTGTCACTTAGTGTGATAGGTTGGACAGAGGCGCACAGATGAGCACTGAAGACACAGTCACAAGGCCTTAATCTAGTCTTTAATGCGTGACTTCAGAGATGTCATTTATCTTGTGACTGCAGCAGGCGTCCACAAAACTTTATCTCTAATAATATATTGATGGATTAAAGGGGTCAGGCAGGAGACCAGGCAAGAAAAATTGCTTATTGACATCAAAATACAGTGCCCCAAAACCTGATAAACATAGGGACAGGAGAGTGGAAGTCAGAGAGAGAAGGAAAAGAGAGAGATGAGGGAGGGGGAATTGAGTTAGGGTATTGTGAATGTTTGCACCCGGTAATTTCCTTCCTTCACAAGAGCCTCTGGTGGTCTGAGCCCTCGGCTTGATAAAAACCCCAGCCTCTCCTGCTCTCGAGCTAGGCACTGTGCAGTTGCCGAAAGGAAAAAGCTGGTGACTGCTAGGTCATTTCCACGTTTATCTTGACATAAACTCCCCCACCACCACCTCAACCCCCCGCCCCCCGTACACACACCACACACACACACACACAACACTGCACCTTATTAATCACACTTAAGTGCCGTATGAGACTGGAGCACTCGTGCGAAGGCTACTGAAAGCAGAAACCCGAATGTGTGGCATTATCAGGAAAAGCACTGCTGTACAAACTTGGGAGACCACCGGTAGTCTCCTCCATTTTGCCATTTCCTCACAGCTTAGAGAGGAGTGTATAGTGTTTTTTATCTGAGCAAATAGAAGACTCTTTAGTCAGCTGGATTTTAGGATCGACTTTAAACACCGTCAAAGGACAATTTGTAGACAGAGTGAACTTAGTTATCCTAATATACAGAGGACAGAATAATTGTAAAAAAAAAAAAAAAAAAAACATAAAGCAGAAAATGTATTTATTTCCAAATTTCTGTCCAGACTGATTTTTCTTTAAAATGTTTTGAAGGCTGCTAACAAAGAAACTTTGCTTGAAGTTACCACAGCTGGCTGACATTTGTGTAACTTTTATTGGCTTATTATATCTGTCGATGAGCCAATCACAAAGAGGTGTGAGGCAAGAATTCCCTGAATGCAAATCAAATTATATATAGAGATGAAAAGTGCGCGTCTGTGAGAGACTTTCAGTTTTTACTGACAGTTCACGTAAAGTCAACTGCCTCCATTGAACTCATACAGTAACAGCCTGCTTCTGTGCTGCATGTGTAACAAACACACTGGCCTGCTGCTGTGACTGAGAATAGCTCTCTATCAAATGGAACTCGCATTATACAGTAAATTAGTATGAAGCACAACTGCAAGGTGAATCCCTGCTGGTGACCATGCTAAGTGGACTTCCAATTCAATTCCAATTTCAAGAATGCCACTCCTGGAAAAGTCTTTAATTACTCAGATCCCGCTCCTCGTGATGGATTGTGATAAACCGGTAGGCTTACTTAAGAAATCTACCAATTGAAAGCATGCCCCCCCCCCATATCATCTTTTGCAGTCCTTGCGTGAAAAACCATGTTTGGAGTCAGTGGCAAGTTGCTCCAATCCCAAATAGAGTCAATTCTAACCCTTCACACACTCTTCCAGTCCAAGAAAATTAATACACTTTACTATTACAAGATAAAGCTATAGGGACATATTACACCAGGCATATCTGCAAGCCTGTAATACTACAGAGTCAGCATTCAATAAAAGACATTTGCAACCAGGCATTTCTCACAACAACACTTGCGAAAGATTTAAAAGCTTCTAAATTAGGTGCAGCTCACGCAGGAAAGGTGCCTGGTAAGCAGGGCAATGCTTACTTAAAATGACAGAGTTGTTTATGAAGGGGGTGCCTCCCTCGCTTCAAGGTGGCATGCAAGAGGAACAGTTTATGATCCACACACTGGGTTATTTAGCCTCAAACAGTGTGCATAATGTTGGGTGACAATCAGCGCGCATAACTCACATCAGGTTTTAAGTGATCTCCCACTTCATAACATCTCCCCCTGAATACTGATGGCCCGCTTATCGCGCCATTTATCTGATGCAACCTCTGCTTTGCCGACCCCGGGCTCAAACAGGCAGCTTTTCTAATTTGCGGCATCAGTATCAGAAAGTTGCAGAAACTGTTGCGGCGCAGGTGTTTAACAATCCTTTGAGAGAAGAACAGAAATGTATTTGCAATAACCCTCTTTTACCCTCTGTTGCAGCAGTTTCTTTTACGGCCAGGACAACTGCCCTTGGAGCCATTAAAAATTTAATCCAGCCAGCGTGCGCACACATAACATATCACCCATTATAACGGCAACTGTCTGCGCCAGACAGGAAAGCTGGCGAAAAGTGAAAAGAAAACAGAGAGGATGAGGTCATTTTTCATCCTGTAACAAATCCCAAAACATCTCCGGCTTTATCGCCCGCATACTTTCAGGAGAATGCCAGCGTTTGTGTTTGAGATACCAAACAGAAATGACTTTGCTAAATTTTCTAATGAGCTAACAGATCATCAGTCACTTTTGTATTTACTGAGGGGTGGCAATAAAGTGTGATACGAGTTTGGATTGCACTGTGTGTGTCACCTGAAGGACAGGCACTGCTCATCAGTTAATCCCCCTCTGGACAAAAAGCCAGGGGGGTTGTAAAGCAGGTTTACAAGCATGTTTGTTGCAAACTAAAATGGCCTGTATTAAACCTGGTAAATCTGTCTCCTGCTGTGACAATAGCAATAAAACAGTAGAGTTTACCACAGAGCTTCAAGGTTGCACAACACTCTAACGCCAAATACTCTCTGTATTCAAAAGTAACAATGATAACAGTCAAACAGCGGCTGTTTCCAAAGCGACAAAGTTATTGTGAGATGATTACATTCTGCCTAGAATTCAGAGCACTCACACCGTTCTGCATCTTTATCGCAATCATTACTCACTCCCGGGTGTGCATCGCTCCCAAAAACACACTATGAACTGCCCAAACATGAGCAAGATGATGGAGACATTACACCTCAATGCAACTGTATTGAAATGACCTACTGCATCAAAAAAAAAAACAGAACAGCATAATACATCTCAAATTCCACCAGGGAGTAATAAAAACACCAATTTCCATGATGAATAAAACGTTTCTCTTTTTGTTGTTAGACCCAAACAGAGAAAAGCATGGCCAAAAGGGTTGCCACAGTGTAATCTACCTTTGGGCGTTGGTACATTAATTCCATTTTCATATTCAGTGCCCCCCCGCCACCCCCCCCCTCAGAGCAGCAGGCACTGAGGAGGAGGCCCGGGCTACTCTGAGGCCTGGGAATACCCCAGAGCCTGCACGCCAGCACTACATAATTCTGGCCTGCCTCATTATTTAGCATGTCACCACTATTTTACATGTTAAAGCCCCTGCATCGCCATCTAATTTATTATAAGAATATAGAATAGGCTAGGCTGGAATGGGGTCACCTGCTTTCACGTGGCAGGAAATAAATTCATACAAAGTCAGTCAAGTCAAGGTGAAAACCCATGTCAGCAAGATGCATTTTGTCATTCTTTGGAACAAGAGTATTTGAGCAGTGAGACTTCTCCTCCAGCCCATCGACGTCGCCTCAGTTTCCCCTCGGTTCACTGCGAGTATTTAACTACTTTAATCTTCACTTTCATGCGGAGGAAACTCAGGTTCCTTGCTGACAGTAAAAAAAGAAAAAACAGAGCAGAGTCCTGCCAAGAGTTGAATTGGCTTTGATGAGATTCAGCTGTAATTATTTCTCAGCAATAACAATAAGGACAACAACAACAGAAGACTTAATCCGCCAGTGAGAGGGCCTGATGCTGCTTCCTGGTGACAGTGATTAGGCCTAATCTAGGGTTTTGGTGTGTTCAATGCAGAAATGCGATTTTTAATGGCAGTGTAGTTTGTTTTGTGAGTTTGCACTAAATACATACATTTATAGAACACTGTGAAGTGCATCCCACATCTTTTGAAATACTTATATTCAGCAAAAGGGGAGAGAGGGTTGCAACTTCAGATGTTTTTCATCATCAATCAAGCCGACACGCTTATTTTCTTGATTAATCGATTAATTGTTTTGTCTATAAAATGTCAGACACAAGGTCTTCAAATTTCTTGTTTCTTCCAACTAACGGTGCAAAACCCAGAGCTTTACTATCATACATGACAAAGATGAGCATCAAATCCACATTTGATCCACATATAGATGGAGGCAGCTAAAGTTTGGCTTTTACTGCTTAGAAAAAAGAGATTTCCCTGTTAATCAAAAAGCAAAAAATGCCCATCACAAGTTCCCAGAACCGGCTTAAAAGTCTTGTTTTGTCCGAAAAACATAGTGTAGATAAAGTGACTAATCATTTCAGCTCTAAGAGTAAGTTCACTCACCTCTGTTGTTTACCTTAATAAATTAAGGTTAGGGCTGTAACTGACGGTTATTTTCACTATCGATTAATCGTTACCAGTCATGGTGACGTCTTAACATATCATGTTTGATATTGACAGATATTCAGTCTACTATTGTAGATGACTAAGAAAATCTGAAATATTCACATCTCAGAAGCTTAAACCAGTGATTTTTGAATCAACAATTAATCAATTATGCATATTCACTTTCTGATGATTGACTAATTGATTAATTGACTAATCATTTCCGCTCTAAGAATAAGTGTACTTCTCTTCTGTACTTCTGAATGCTTTTAAATCAGTTTTTGCCCCAGATAAGAGCTGAAATGATTACTCGAATAATCAACTGAAAATAATTTGCAAATATCTTGATAATCGATTTTATCGTCAGACTCAGACAGTAAAATATTCCCCAATACCAGCTTGTTAATTGTACTTGCAGAATTTCTCTGTTTTTTGAGATAACAAACAGAACATCTTCAGGTTTTGGACTGTTGGTCAGACCAAACAAGACTTCTGAAGACACCACCTCTGGCTTTAAGAAAATGTGATGGGTACTTGTCACTATTTTCACAGATTATCCCATAATGAAAATAATTGTTGGTTGCAGCTCTATCTTAGATAACATCATTCATCTTTGAAGGGAGAAAAGAACAAGACCGGACACACTAAAAAATACAATCACACCCCAAAATCAATCATTTTCATTCAAAGCTGGAATGACCATTTTAATCTTGAAAAACGACTTTTCTCTAACATTACAAGAGTAGTAAAGCACCTACACAGTTAGTGTACTGATAATTTTCTTTCACTCTGCCACAGCACCAGCCTTCAATCCCCCCCCCAACCCAAAAAAAAAAGAATAAAAATAAAACCAACTGAGAAGCAAAGAGGGTGGACTGGAAGTGGGAGAAGGGGAGAAGGAGAAAGGCCAGATGTCAGGGCGCTCCAGGAAGAGGATTGCTAAGCGCTGTGAACATTTTTCAAAAATGATGTTTTGTGCCTCAAACATCTTGCTTACAGCAGCAGGGTCTGATCCAAGCATTATGTGCGAATACATCAGTAGCCCTGGACCCCCCTCTCCACAGGCATACAAGCGCACACACACGCACACGCACATAAACACACACACACATTTCCTAGTAACTGAAGCTCACTCCCCTCCTCCCCTCCCCCGCCACCCTTCTTCTTCTTCTACAGAAGTAAATTATCAAAACTGTGTTTGAAAGTGAATGAAGGGTGACTCGCTCTCTCTCTCCCTTTCTCTCGCTCTCTCTCCCCTTCCCGCTTTGACATCTCAGTTTTTTTTTCTCGTTTTTTTTTTTTTCTTACTTGCCACCGTTTCTGGGCTAGGTGATAACTGCCGGTAATAGGATTAACATTGATTTCTTTTTGCAAGAACAGAGATGTGCCAGTTCCAGCTATTTATTGAACTGCCAGCTTTGAACTATGAAAACTGACTGCAGGAAAAGACCTAATGCAGCATTTTAAAGAAAAGAAAAGCCTCTGTGCAATTCTTTCTCTCTTTTTTTTTGTTATTTCTTCCTCCTCTGTCTTCTTCTTTTTGTTGTTGTAGGATAAAAGAGAAAATCGGGTGCCTCTGTTCTAAGCTCTGGTAATGACTTTATTTATTGACTTTGTTGTTGCTTTTTTTTTATTAAACCTTACCAGTCAATACATTTATGATTTGATCTATAATTTGTAAGAGTGTTTGACTTCTCTTTCACCTTGAAATAAAGATCCATACGTGCATTTTCTTTGTCGAGGTAGTGTACCGTGGGTGCAAAGCATTTCTGTTTTGTGAACATTTTAGTAACCGCATGCCCGGATTGCCATGGAGGCCATATGTTTAAAATAAGATGAACAGGGTCATGAAATTAACTAGGTTTGGTTAGCATTTCAGTTTATTTAAATACAGGTCAACGTTCCTTTAAGTAATTCATATGTACTGAATGGTAATTCTTAATATTATGACTTTGTTTTAATTGCTTGCATTCATCTTGAAATTTTACTACTTGAGTGTGACTCTCTTAATTAGCTCTGAATGGGTTCATTGATTACAGAGCCGTGTCTATTGATGGCACTACTTAAGCAGCTAAAGCCACACAAGTAGTGACTGTTCTCTAATTAGTGACACAAGCAACTACTGTGTCATTATACAGTATGTAGTTTCACCTGTCAGTCATCTTGTTAGGACTTACTGTGATTGTGTTGCTTAAGAATAAACATGTGCATAAGTGACTATATAATTGTACATGTTTGGGATGGTGTACTATGTGAGAGCAAGTGTTTAGGCTGCTTTATTAGATCATTATATGTAGTATTTATCGATATTAAGTACAATAGTGACCAAATAATCCAGACCGCTTTGAAAAATGTGGGATAATATGCTGTATAAAACTAGGATTGCAACTGACAATGCATTTTTAAATTCACTGATTAATTGGTTTTTTTTTTGGCCATAAAATGTGAAAAAAAATATTATTTTCTATATGTCATATTGAAATTGTTGTTTTATTCAACTAATGATCCAAACGCAAAGACATATGGGAAAGCTGGACACCACAATAACACATAATAAAAATAAAGATAATTCGAAGGAAAATAGTTTCTATTAGGATTGTCTTCTTTGCATATACTGACTTGTGTAAAGAATGAGATTGAGTGAGGCGTTGCAGTGTGTTGGATTGCGCAGTGTTGTGCATGACAGCAGCACCCCCACACACGTCTCTTAATATCAGCTCAGCTGAAACAAGAAACAACTACTACTGTCACTACAAATGCACCCCCCATCCAAACCAGACGCCTGTCAGCCAGCTAATGTCCCCTGACAAAACACGCTGTGAATTAGAATAGCCACAAAAAGTGTGTGTGCATATGTGAGAGAGAGAGAGAGAGAGAGAGAGAGAGAGCTGGAGGGAGCGAAGGGGACTGGAGAGAGTCAGGGAAAGAACTCATCTGTGTCACAGCCTATCCCCTCGGGCAATCAAGGAAAGAAAAAAAAAAAAAAAAACAGTCATTAGCAACTGGTGGTGCTTGCTCCAGCAAATCGCCGTTTGAGTGAAGATTTATGCAGACTCCTGACTGGAAATGATTTATTTATTTTAGCAGAGGCTGTCAGATCATTAACCTCCGCTGTGTCTCTTGGGAACGACATCTGCGGCCCCCCACACTGCTCAGACAAAAGGCCCCACGCGTCCCCTGGCTTCGCAGCTCAGGAGGAGGAGGAGGAGGAGGAGGAGGAGGAGGACCGGCTGAGGGGCCTGTCTGCGAGCCAGAGGGAGAAGAGGCCTCTGGTGTACTAACTGGATCTTTTAGCAATGATCAGGCTCACTTGTTGACATTGCTTCGACAAATGAGGAAACTCTTGGGTTGGTATTTATCTGATATTGCAGGTATATGTAACTGCTTCATGTAGGTTTTGATGTTAGCTTTGATTGTCGGATAGTTCATTAACGGAGAAAGAAATTTTAAGCGACACATGGTCAATGTAAAAAGCCAAAAAAACCACACACATACACTCAAATGTTTAAAGCCAAGCTGGAGTAAAGATTTATTCTTGCGAAGAAATCAGTATGTTTGTTTTGACTTTATTAAAATGGTAATAACCAAAAAGAAGAAATTTAACTTTTATTTATTTTTCTCCAGTGATGGCGCCCCCTACATCAGTGTTCTCAAGGGAGCGTCAATCTTTGGTTCTGACAATGAATGAGTACTTTAATTTGACTTGTAAACTATTCCTGTAGTGGGCCCCAAATATGGTTCGTAATATCACTTCTGTTCCAACATCTAGTGGGAATCAGAGCTAACTTTAGCAAGCTTCATCATACCAAGTGGAATCTAGGTAGCTCCAAATTTCCAAGTGGGTTCAGTCAGTGGCACGCCACAGAAGTACGCGGCGTGTCCCCTAGCGGCTCTGCAATATTGCCAACTTCTGCCTGGTAAAATGGCCACCAAGATGCTTGAAGCTTAGGCACTGTTTCTTCTAATACTGCATGTTTATGTTTTGAAAAATAGAAAAATATGCACAATAGCCATGGTATTATTATAGTTTATATATCTCTGTCCTCACAAAAAGTGAGGAGAATTTCAATATAGTTTGGACTTAAACAACCCGCGGGTGCAAATATCGCTTGTGTACAAACTTACAGAAACCACACGCATACACTCAAGTGTTTAAACTTCTCTCTAATGCATATTATGCTCAAACCTTATGAAATGACCAAATTAAATGAATTTTCAGTTCCATTAAGACAGCATTAATGATCAAGTTAGATGATCCAATGCATATTTTTGCATGCTTTAATTTGACACAAGTTAAAGAACATGGCTTCTTGATACGATCAGTCGGTCTCCAGGTACCATCACAGTCCCAGTGCTTCTTGAACATCAATACACTGTTAATGCCATGTACCACTATATTCATGTCCATCTAATTAGAAAAGTTGAGGAGGTCCTGTACAACTCCAAACTGATTCCTAGTGGCAGGAGAAATTAGAAGGGTGAAGCAAACGACAGTATAAATCTGAAATTAATCAGGACTTGAACTGAACGGGGGGCAATGCGTGGCCCCACCCGTGCCTCTTTAAGTATGTGTAATTGAACACTTATGGCAATCTCAAAGCTGCGGCAAAGAGCATCTGCATTAACCCATTGCACCTGCAGTGGAGGAGGCCACATTAATTAAATAATTTCCCCCATTCCATCCCCAAGCAGTGTGATCCTTTAATTTCATTTGATTTCTGACGATTGGAATCATCGTTTCTTCGGAAGACTTGTACAGAAATGGATATGGAAGACAAGCGGGAGGGAGATGTGGGTTTGTCAGGTCACTGGAAGTGATGACTATGCTCCAACCTTATCAAGCGAACACTTGAGAGCGCAACAAATCAAGATTTTTATTGGGGGTAATAAACTCGAGCATCCGATTGGAGATGAAGACTACAAATTTATGAGAAATGTTAACAGTGGCACAATTTCCTCCCCAGATGGTATGATGCTTTTAGATTTAAGGTGATATTACCATCTAAATATGTACTTAAAACACATATTTAATCCTCTTGACCATAAATATGCCAGCAGTAGTTCATTTGTCTCTCAAATACAAAGGTACTGATATCATTGCAGAAATCCCTACTTTTCACTTGGAGAATTGCATTAAATTTACAGCGTAGCATAAACGGTCTTAAAACAAAAGACATGAACTTATTTTTTGAGGTTACTGTGTCTTGTTCTTTAACAAGTGCACAAACTAAAAAATGAAGAAAACAATGAATTAGCAACAAAAATGGAAGCATGTTCCAAATTCAAATAACAGCACAGTTTTTCTAATTTAATAAATGAAGTTGGGGAAATTTGCAGAATAAGTTAGAAAACGGGGGGAGAATAATTTGGCATGGTGGGAAACAATATGGTATGGTGAGGGTAGAGGGGGATCAGGGATAAACAAACAAACCTTGACAAGGGCAGCGGTGGAGAATCAGCCTGGGGAGCAGCGAGGTCTGCGGTCGGGTGCAGACAGGCCTGTTTGAGAGGGGGGCTTGCCAAGTACCGACCCTGAACTGCGGCACTCTGGTGCTGCCTGGCTGCACTAAGCAGTGGCTGCCAGCACGCACTGATTTATCAGGGGGGCAACGCCAGCCGCCACCTCGCTCTCCCTCGTGCCCTCCCTTTATAAAGAGCCTCCCTGACGGCTCCGATAGTGCAATCAGGGCTACGGCAGAGCCAAGGCAATTTCTCCTTCACTCTTTGATAACCCCGTGCCTTATTGAAAGCCAATAGCAATGGCAGCAACAACAACTCAATTGGAAAGAGTTGCTGCATTTTGAAGGGGGAAAAAGGTTACGCCTTGACAAAATGAGGGGGGAGTAAGGGGATGTCTGTCTCACTTTATGTGAAAGACTCATTGTCCTCCAACAGGTGGCGTGATTCCTAAGTGACCACTGTTCCTCAGCTAGCTTGTCATGGGGACTGTCAAATAATGTTGGGTTTTTTTTCCACCATCATTGAAATTCTGACAGAATGGCTGGCGTTCACATAGGACTTTTTGTCCGTGTTGAGCAGCAAATAACAGAGAGTCGTGTAGAAGTGCTTTGAGATAAACGCTAGCATCAGCATGCTAACAAGCCTCACAATAACAATACCGACATGCTGATCAGTTTGCAGGAACGTTCACCACCATAGTTTAACATGTTCGCATCTACTGATTAGCACAAAACACAAAGTACAGATGAGGCTGATGGGAATATCGTTAGTTTTGTAGGTATTTGGTCACAAACCAAGGTATTTGACAAATTGAAACTGATGATGGCACTAGAAAAAAGTCCGGGGGACAGCATAGTTATAACAATTCATCTATTCAAATTAAAATTCATGGCGATCCATTCAATGGTTTTCGAGACATTTCACTCAAAACTACAAATATCTACCTCATGGTGGCTCTAGAAGAAAAGTATTATCATCTGGGAACCATGAATGCCTGTATAAAGGTTTATGTCAGTCCAATCATACGTTGTCGTGGTCGGCTGTGGATCAGGAGGTAGAGCGGCCCGTCATTGGTTGGTGGTTCGATCCCCATTAGTTTGTGAGTGTGTGCGTGAATGGGTGAATGAGAGGCAAGATGTCTGGATGAAAGGGCAACATAAATGCAGCCTTATAGCATTTTGTCGAGATTTAGTTCTAAACCAAAGCGGTGGACTGACCGACCGGCATGGCCATCTCTTAAGCCGTGGCGCTGACATTGCTAAAAAGACAATTTGACATGAAGAGCTAAAGTTTGTCTTCATACAACCGAGATATGAGATTTACCAAAGAATGACCTTACTTTGTCTCTTTGTTTGAATTTGTTCAGTTCCTTCCAGATGTACAGTCTGAATAGTTAAGTAAGACATAGAGTGGTCAATGGCTATTCACAAGTTTTTGACAAAATATTTGGTCCTTGGGATACAGCAAATTTGTATGAAAAGAAACACAAAGACAGGATTTAGGGGGATGTCATATGGAGATATTTCAGTTAACAGTTAAAAAACATTCTTAGCACACACATCTTTATCACTGGAGTGGGTCGAGGTTTTTGTATTGATGTCACCATTGAATAAAACCTTGCTTGTCACATTGAACTTCGCCAAAGCCTATAATGCTGAAAACAGTAATTGATTTTTTGCTCAACATTGTTTTCTACCCCTTCAATATTTCTAAGATACCAAAATTTAATTATAATGATGCAGCAGGCAGCGGTGCATGCAACACACACATTATGTGTTCAAGCAGCCATACTTTCAATAAATGTAACGTAAAGGTAAAGAAGGGCTGAAAAATTGTCAGGAAGACAAATACACATTTGGCGAAGTTGGACATTCAGGGGATAAAGGTTTCTCTTTCAGAGAGTGAAGCAGTTTCAAGAGATGAAGAGACAGAGGACAACATGTTACACATCATCAAGAGAATGCAGAGGAGGATGTTTCAGAGAGTGTCAACAAGTTCCAAATGATTATGAAATTACGGAATTTTAAGGTATTTTAGAGGTTGCAAAGAATAAAAGCAGCATGGCATCAACAGGTTACAAAGGCCAGACAAGGGTTTCCAAGTGTGAGGAGCTTGCAGAGGATGAGCTTTACAAGAGGATTGGAAAAAAGCAGCATTTTATGTGGTTGAGGCATTACTGTGAGAACACCCACAGTGTAACAACTTGTCATGTTATTGCCTTTTGTATTAGAGATCAAGGCTCCTTTTTTGCGATAAAGAGTGGGTCAAATAGTGACACAAAACATTTGATTAAAACCAGAAATCAAATATATAATCATTTAATAAAAAAAGATAATCTTCAAGGACAAGTATCCAACGGCTTATTATTTTAACTGTTCATACAGGGTAGTCCAAATGGAATATGTTAAACTTAGATTGATGCAGTAGTCCAACCTGAACTCCAAAAACAGCCAGTTTTCAGCCTCTGAATGCACAACTGAAATAATTAGAGCAATCATGTTTTGTCTTTTATTGTACCTAGTGTTTGGCGGAATCGGAATCGGGTTTATTGCCAAGTAGGTTTTCACATACAAGGAATTTGCTGTGGTGTATTTGGTGCGTAACAAGTACAGACAATTACAGACAAGTACAGACAAGTAGTGCAAGCTGCAAAGGTCAGCGTATGCATAAATAGAGTAGTATTAAAGTACTAGAGTACTAGTGCTAAGTAGTAGTAAATATAATTTACAGTACAGAATATGAAAAAATGTTACTAAATGTGTGCAATATATCTTTTTTAGATGATAATGAATAAAACTAAAACTGTGCAGAAGTATAAACTGTGGTTGTGATGATAACATGATTATTAATGCCTAATAATACATACCTAATTGCTGCACAAAAGGTTCCTTTCAAGTCAGCTTTAAATGACGACCATCTCAGTAGCAAAGGCTGAAGTAGCGTGACACTGTTAAATTGTCAGAAAACCTCTCAGGTAGGAGGTAAAGATGCTTGATGGTTGCGCTGGATGGTTGGGAATACAAAGTGTGTGATATGGACACCAGAGGCCATGATTGTGTCCCATCACATATCATCAGCCACGTTTTTCTTTTTTTTACAACTATGACCATGAGCATTGCCTAACCTTAACCCAGTCATTTTATTTGCGCATTAATTATGAAGAAGATGTTTACATGGGTCATTTTTGAAAACTGACAATGTAGTTCAGTGCACAAGGTTCACATTTCTCAACATTGTTGCTTTGGGTCTGGTGCTGTATGCCCAACTCTATTGCCACACGAGAACATCGATATTGTGGGCACTGCAAAATCCCAGAAATATTTTTGTTTAAAGCCAAGGATTTTAAAATTCTTGTTTTCTACAAAGTCTGGCAATAGTGGCAATAGTGTCCTGAGACAGTGCACAAACTCCGGGTCTCCTGCATGAAAGTCAGACGTGCTACATGTCCATCCCACCACCCTTCACACCTTTAGGGCTGACAATGCTTGAAAAGAACTAGTTTGTCTGACCACGCTGGAAGGCATAAGTGTTAATAGCTGTTTTCTGAACAGAGTTAAAGGCTCACACATTTTTGAACAGTCTCTCCTGGAAAGCATTCATAGTGTTGCACTCGTTTGTAAACATAAAAATTGCATATAACAGATTTCTAAAAGACAGCGTAAGAGGGAGGTTTGGTCTATGCTCTCTCACCTCCACACACCTGGTCAATAACCACGTGAAGTGGTCATGAATTTGAAATTGAATTGACAGGCACGGCCCCTCCAGTTCTTACGTTGGAGAGGTGTGGGTTTCTGAAGCTGTTCGACTATCCGACAAATCAGTTCTGATGAAGTATACTGGCACCCTTACTTTCCGCCTCGCAACATAGAGGACACACTACTTCCTGCATTGGCTCTGAAGGTTTGCACTGGACATAAATCCTGAGGTACTGAATCTTGTAATATGGACATATTATCTAGGGATAGTGGTCAAGTAAGTCAGTCGCATTTCAGCCATTGAGCCCCAAATGTTTTTAAACAAAAAATAAAATAAAAACAGGCGCTCAATGGATCACAGCAAACAACGATTAAATGTACCTTTACAGTCAACACATGTGCTCCTGTGTCTGAACATCAGAAGTCTAATCAATACGGAATACTGTACCATGGTTTTTAGGTGTTTTGCCAGGCACTGTTTTTACAGAAAGGGTGCTTTGATATATTTCTGTCCACCAGTTCTGTTGTTGTTTTGACACTTTAAAGATACTGTATATGAAGTGCTCTTTGTGCCCATAATCTATCTCACGATCTAAATGTCCTTTACCCTCCTGGTATAAAAGTCATAGCTCCATGCTTAGATTCCTCCAGGTCAATATTCCCTCTCGTTTCTTGGCATTTTTCACTTTATGGTGCATTGGGGTCTGATATGTGAGCCAGAAACAGAGGCCCTCTCTCAACATGTTTCTGTCACGTTGGGTGCAAAATGTTTTCCCAAGATCGCCTGGAAATAAAGCTGGGCGATATATTGAATGAATTAATGAGATTTTTTTTTAGCATAATGTGTAAAATGCACACAAATTGTTTATTTTCAGTAGAAAAGTAGCGAAGATGATAGCTGGCAACATTTGCAGTCTTGAGTCACAACAGTTCATAGTGTGTCCATTTCTCTTGAGTATATTAAAAACTTCTAAATTACAAAGTTAATTTACAAATTACTTAGCCAGTGTTTGTCTCTTCTCTAACATTGTTTCATTATAATGAGAAATACAATATGCAATGGTTACAAAAGTAACCAGCACAATGTTAGCTTCTAACAGTGAGCAGTAGTAGTGCTTATTACGAGATGTTCATTAGTTTGACTGACTGTCACATCCTCATGAATCTATTGTTCACCTATGTGTAAACTGTACTTATATTAACTACTATATACAGTGATATACATTATATCATATATTTGAAACCTCATTTACTTGTTAAACTTGTAGTAAGAGTTCTGGTAATCTTTCCTAAATTGCCATGACAACAGAAGATAAAGCGCTAGTTTATTCAGTTAGGTGTGAAAGAAAAGGAAGGAAAGATGATAAATAATGGGGAACAGATGTGATATTGTAGGAGGTGGATGAGATTATGTCCTAGATCACTCCCTATCATAGGACTAAGTGACAAGAATCAGCAAGCACTGTTGGCCATGAGAATGTTTTTTGGGAATGTCTGGGGACCAGATCTTGATTTATGAACGTCACATTTAAAGTGACTGGTTTGATGTACATTCCATGTCTTACTTTTAAAAAATAAATAAATTATTACTTATTATAATAAACATGTACTTCAGAGTACTTCGTAGTAGTAATATCTATATTAAATATGAAGTATGTTATATGATTAGAACTGTGTTGTATTAAATTGTTAATACAGTAGTTACTTGTGTAATTGTTGACAAATACATAAATGAAATGTCCTTATCTGCTTACAACTACTTTACAATGTGTTATAAACCATGTATTAATTGTTTAGTGCTTATGAATGCTAACTGAAAGGATGTCTGTGAGATAATGAGACATGAGATTACAGTAATATTGAACACAGTTACATGGGAAGTGAGTCTGGTTTCGTTTTTTTTTTAACCCCCGACCCGATTTATTCCAGTATGTTGGTGTTCTCTGCTTCACAAGGTCCCAGGCTAAGCACTGATCCTCAGTTATTCCACATCTCTCTGAACTTGGCTGTCCTGTGGTGGAGGAGCCGTTATGCCGGTTTGATCGACTTCAGGGGGCCTCAAGGTCAGAGCACAATGCAATTCTGAGGTGGAAATCCTAGGTCTTATCAGCGTGACCTTCAGGACCGCTGATACTACTGATTCCACAAATACTACAATCCTTTGCTTCCAAAATAGTGCCACTGTGGCTTATTCTTTAGGATGTGGGTGAAACAACAGAACACTGTAGTGAATAATGAAAGTCCTCTTTCAGTCTATGAAGGTTTGTCTGTCAGTGCAGAATATAGTTCCATTTGATTTACAGTGCCTTTCAAAACTGCTGTTTGGATTGATGGAAATGTTGATACAGTTTTGATTCATGATCGCTGATCCGACACATCTGCTTAACAGCTTTTGATGTTAGACAGACCCCAGAATTGCAATTTAACTGTAGTCATAAAGGTTATTTTCAGAACAAAAACATGAACCATTTTGCTTATGCTTATTAAGTCCTTCTGTATGAGATAGATAGATAGATAGATAGATAGATGGATAGATGGTTGGGGTTGTTTTTTTTTCACATTAATATAATTTGATTTTGTGAATTACAATTTGACATATCCTTATTGTGCTACTACAAAGGAGGCAGCATCCATTTAACATTCTAAAAACTGAGACAAAATATTGTGTTCCAGTTACATACTTCATACTGTAAACTGCAATACATCAAACAATGAAGACTTAAAACTGTTTCTCGAACAACTTTTATATTCTAAACATTGAATATATTTTGAACTGGAAAATTGAATGTAATAAATAAAATAATGTTAAGTGTTTCAGTACCTCACATTCCACTCTCAGCAGCAGTAAAGGTAGTGGCAGCAGCAGTGGTAGCAGTGGTCGTGGTGACAGACTCCCATATTTAGCCAAGTACGAGCCTCATTTAAGGCTCAAGGTCCATTCTTTTGAAAAGGAGAGTGCGGCCATGGTAACATACCCCTCTGTCAAGCAGTATCTCCATCCATCAGCCGTGATAGCTGCGGAGCAACTGCTTCACCTCGTTTTTATCGTCTCCGTCTAACTTTGTCGTATTGTGGCAACAACAGCTTGGCATTGAGGAACTGGTGGCTTCAGTGTCAATCCAGCATTTCTGCACTGTAAAGGCTTACATAAGTGCAAAATGAATTATGGAATAGACATTTCAAAGGCTGACACTAACTCTAACAAGGTCAAGAACACTACCTGAGGTTGCCATTTCAGCATCAGCGAAACGCTGTGTCTCTGCAACAGGTGGTTGGATGGATTAGTGGTGTTCCCACAGCTTTTGGAAGCTAAACATCTGCCATATTCGGAAGATTAGCTTCATTAAAGATCTGTTGGACAGTCTCCACTGATGACACCAGATGAAACAGACCCAGT
Organism: Lateolabrax maculatus; assembly: GCA_031216445.1. Taxonomy (NCBI): domain Eukaryota; kingdom Metazoa; phylum Chordata; class Actinopteri; order Acropomatiformes; family Lateolabracidae; genus Lateolabrax; species Lateolabrax maculatus. Next base: position 23,011,366 of record CM062196.1, on the reverse strand, counting down.
GACAGAGTTAATGAGCTGCATTTGAGGCAAACATTTACATTTGTTTAAACTCATAGCAGTTCACAGCAATTATTCCTGAACCCAGAGTGATTCAATACAGTTATTTCTGTTGAATCTGCAAACTTTATAGTTGATTAATTAATTGCATGTAGTTGATGAATTGATGCAATGAATGAATCATTAAACACCTACTAGTTTTTTGGTTTATTTCTTAACTGTGAAATTAATCCTCCAACCTACCCACATCAAGAAAATGACACATTTGTTGATGTGCTTCTGAATGCTTTGTTTTGTTTCCTTTAATGTATAACATCAACCTGCCCAGGGACTGCAGATGGAAATTAGCATTTTGCCTAGATCTAACACATTTACATCATATTGATGTTAATTAATGTGGGGAGTCCCTAAATAAATAAAATAAAGTTATATAAAGTGAAGTACATCTCTCTTCTCTGCTAATGATGCATTCCATTAATCTTTAGATAATTAAACATTTTGTAGTGATTGTCAATACTGCGCACTGGTTAAATATTATTTAGCACATAGCCATGTGTTGCATGCATGACTGCATTCATATTCTGGTTTTAAATCCAATATGGTGAATTGTTGCACTGATAATGTGGTTGTGTTCTTTTTTTCCCCCACACAGGCCCTTTGTGTCAATGTTAGAGCCAGTCTGGTGTTTAAAACTGTCATAGTTACTTTGTAATTTGGCAGAGAGCAGTGCCACAACCAAATACATTCATTTCATTAAACAAATAGATATGTACGGTATGCAAATGCTAAAAAGAAAAACATAATAAGAGCCATTTATGAAAGGAGCATTAGATCACTTGAAACTTGAGCGTAAAAGTTGTTAAATAAACTTATTAAGAATAAAAACTGATTAGCCCATGTGTGAATTGTATAAAATATTCACATTGTTCCTGTTGCTATTGAAGTTCTCTCCAAATTTCCAAAGAGCAAATTGATGAGCCCCTTAAAAAGTAATTAGGCTAGTCATGGCGTTAGGTATAGCAGTGGACAGGGCTTGACGGCTGCAGTGCAGCCCTAATCCAGGGCAGCAGCTGAGCTGTTGATTTGCAGACTGTGGGCCTTGCATTGTGAGGGCTTTATGGTCCCTTTATGGTACGCCAAGAGACACCTGCATGGGCGATATGTTGCCTGGGACATTTTTCTCTCTCCCACTCTCTGACTCCTTTGCTTTTGTATCATTAGCAGAGCAAGGGAGCCGTGAATCACTCGTCTCACCCCCTTGTCCCCCCCATCTCTTTCAACCTCCCTCCATCCCCTAACAGCCACCCTCCCCACACACACACACACACACACACACCCCCCCCCCCCCTTCTAGGGTGCTAAACGGCTTGACAGAAGGGTGCCCAGACCGTTGGCAGTGGCCATCGACTGGAAGGGAGAAGCTGCCAGGAGTCCTTGATGGATAGGCTCATTTTCCAGCCGGCAGCAAGTCTCGGCGAAGCATCCGTGTCATTTGTAATGTCAGCCAACAAAATGTAATCAAACATTCCAGCGGTTTAATCACAGAGGGCTGCTCGAGAGATGATTGTAGTGTCAATATAATGCTATTTCATTATCTGTTTGTATTTTATATTGACAGTGTCAGATAAACAGTGTGGAAAATTAAGATTAAAAATATGGTAATTTCATTTCAATCACCCCGGCTACAGTTGCTGGCCCATTATGCGATTGATTACTTCTGAATTAAATTTGGGGCTGAATGTAAAGTTTAATCTTCTTTCTTCTCTGCAATTCAGCTCCCCAAAGGCCTCTTAGTAAGTAAGTACCCATTTCATTTGATCTTTAATGAAAAGTAATGGCCCAAATGAATTGTATAAATCAGCTGTCGTGTGTACCTAGTTGACATTCTGTTTCCTTTTCCCTTTCATTTTTAATCCAGTTCTTACACATATAGTATTATGATCCAAAACTACAGGCCATACCCCTTTTGAGCTATTTATTTTTTTCAGTAAATATCAGGAATGTTTTACTTATCCTTATGCTATTACTGTTGCAATGATCCCTCATCACACTAGTTTTGCTATCACAAACTTTGGTCTTTTTTTTCTTTAATCCAGGAAAAAAATAAGGTCAAATACAAGTACTCTGCGAGGTGCTTAGCCAAGAAATTAGGAGGAATGTTTTATAGCCTCGAGTGCCACTTTAAGGAGAAAATGCAACCTCTAAACCAGCCGAGGGGTGATAGACATTTTAATTACATGGTAAATTTTGATATTTTTCTCTGTGCCTGGGCAGAACTCTTAAGCACTGTCGTGTACTCAAGATTTGGCATCAAATTCTCCCCATTTCTGCGGCTATATATGAAGTGACACAACTGTTAACGAGAGCTCAGCAGAAAAGAAGGGGTTGAAAAAAGGAGCTCTTCTTTGTGAGTCCCATTCAGTGTGATTTGTCCCCCTTTGTAGTCCTAATTATGTGCCAAAGTAGGATAACAGAAGTTCTCAACTCGGCCATTATGCCAGCACAAAAAAAGAGACGCATACAAGAAGCTGATCACTTTGGAATTAGCAAACATGATACTATACGAGGAGAAAAAAATCATTAATACCGTCAGGGATTAGAGGTTCTGATTAAAGGGTAGCTTCTACCGTATGCAAATTAGTGATAGGCATTTATCAGCGCCTGGGCAAGCTGTCTTAGCTGCAAAGCCACATATGTTTTTTAGCTGATTAAAAAACTGCTTGAAGTTGCAGGCTTTTTAATGGCGGGGCGAGAGAGAGAGACGGAGGCACAGAGAGAGAGAAAGAGAGAGAGAGAAAGAGAGAGAGAGAGAGAAAGGGAGGCACAGAGAGAGAAGGGGATAGAGAGGTTGTGAGGCAACTCATTTCCTTTTGGCCAAATTCCCGCAATCGCTCAGAGCATTTGCCTTAATTCCCTCCTTTATTAGCTACATTCTTTTGTATATAATTAAAACATTTCTCAAGTGAGCATGTGCGTGTTTGTTTTATTTCCGTGCTATATTTTTCATCAGCAAACATATTGTGTTCCACACAGCCCTTTTTGCACTGTATCGCCATAGCCTTGATGCTTCTCCCTGAAAGAGTTTAGAATGGTGAATATAAGGGCAGAATTAGGTGAGAATTTGTCAGCAGTCTGCCATTGTGCTAGGGTCTCTGTGTTATTATATTTCCTTTCATATGGAGGTGACCCCCTTTGTGTTAACAAAGAACATGAGGATGAAACTGAGCTCTGTGTGCTTCTCACCCGGCGCTGATAATGCCTTGGTAACCCAGCACCCCCTCTTCTCCTTGAGGGAGCGCTATAATTTATGCTTTTTCATCTCCCTGGGCGCAGGACTGTTAACCTGATCTGTGCACTACTGATTCAGGGAAGGGAAACCTCTTATGCACAGCAGACTGCTGCGTCAAGTCTCCCCTCTCACTCCGACATTAGAAAGTTGGTTCTTGATGCATCCAACTACAAGATTCCCCCTAAAAATGTGCAGTTGTGGAATTACAAGATTTATGGGAGACTTTACATAAATAAAAGACATCACTGTGAATATCACACAGGGAGCACCATTTTGTTTGATAGGATGGCACTGGCAACTCCCGCCATAATCACAAGTAGGTGGCTTTTTGTCCAAGCTAATGTATTAGGCCACAGCAACTAATCACAAAAACGAAATACTAAATGATCAAGGACACAAGATAAACTTCAAAGTAAAGTTTCATCCAGTCTGACAACAGTAAGGCTCTGTCTGTTTTGTTAGTTTTGTAATATATGGGTTGAACTATGGATCAGTCACCAGTGGTGGAATCTACTATAATAAAGTATAATTAATCAAGTACTGTACTCAAGTAAGGTGAGATACTTGTACTTGACTATTTTCATTACTGTATATGCTGCTTTATACTTCCTCTCCACTACATTTCAGAGGTAAATATTTTATGTTTTACTCCCGAATGCAGCCAATTTTTGAATGCATCAATAATAATAATAATAATACAAAAAGAACCAATGTTCAAGAATCAGTTTGAATGGTATATAAACCTACATTATAATAATCAAAATAATATTCATGATAGACCTTTTTGATAACCACAGAAAGATTCCACGATTAGGCTCTCCTCCCATGAGTGGACGATGTACTGTACAGGCACAGGAGTGGTGGCTTTTGTGGTTTGCAAAACCATTGCTTATTCACAGTGGACCAATAATATTGTGCAAACCAGTGATTCAATAAATTACATTGTGGCAAAGAAGCCATGTAATTGAAATATCTAGATAAGAATAACAGTGACTCTAATTGATATAAAATGATGAAGGAGAAAAAAAAGAAAAAGAAGGCACAGTCCAAAGATGGGCTAGTGGTTGCCTTGAACAGTCTGGAAGGGAAGGCCTAAATAGCAAATCCATAGAAAATGATGAAAAGATCTATTGTTGCTTTTGAAGGCTACTCCTATCTCCCAAGGACATCTAATTAACAGACAACAGCTGAGTCCATTTCAAATGGTAATATTTTTTTCTCTTAAATGCGTCATTTTTAATGCCTTATTGCTAACTTCAACAGACATTAGGAGGTTTTTCTTTTTTCAGAGGGTTTTCATGCTTTATTTAATACACTTGTACAGGCATTTCTCTTTGACCTCTTCAATATACAATAGTGAATTGGTAGTTAATGGAAGGTAAGCATGTCAACATGGTTTTCGTCTTTGGCTCAACACATTATTTTCAACTAACTACTTTTACACTATTTCAATAAGGACTTATTCGTCCAAACGGCAGCCTGATTAAAATCGAATGAATTGCGATAGCCAGAAATATCTGGGTTCATATATTCAAGAACAAAAGCTGTATTGATGTTTTTAGAGACAAATCATTCAGACAAGTGCATTACTTCTTTACAGTGTGGTCTTTCCTAAACCTTTATAAAATATGCATGGAAAACACGTGTATACCGTGTTTATGCCATGAGTCTTGACAGTTATCAGCAGGAACAGCCTGCACAGATGCACTGAAGAAGATCTCCACAAGAAACCACTTCCTGTGGTGGTCTGAGACACATACATCCACAAATCTGTCAGGTATAAAGTCGAAAAATGATCATTTTAATTCTCTTTTTGTAAGAAAATATAAACCACGATGAAGATGCAGCTATTGAGCAAATTTTGCCGTGTTTTAAAAGAGGATAAAATTGGTTTGGGATGTATTTGTGGAAATAGTGTCTAAGTTCCAAGCCTGTGGGGGGGCATTTCCCGCAGCAGCGGTTGACTGACAGCTTATAGCTGGCAATGCTAGGAAAAATGGAAGGTAGCACGCTAGCTCGTTGGCATTACCAGTGACTCCCACTAGACATTACTTCTGGTTCATGTTATTTCAACACCTGCTAAGTGCAGCTCCTGCACACTCAGTGCTGTGTTGGTTCAGCTCGGGTCAGCTGTCCCTCTTTTATGTGTCAAGTTGTTGTGAAACCCGGCAAATGACCAAATCTCACAGCAACAGGTGGTCCTGCGATCTCAGCACTCACACAACATTTCACCATGATTTGAATCATAACACAGATTTATCTAAGTACCGTGTTCAAATCACACATGGGGCAAAACGGCTAACACGGTGGGCCCCCTCAGCTGGTTAACTGCTGTCCCTTGGAATTGAAGGGATATTACAAACGTTTTTTTCTGTCCGCCCAATCAAATTACCAGTAGGCAACACTGTGAGTCATTACCAAATATTCCCACACCCTGAAGAACACTAAGGCAGGTGGCAGAAAAATAAAAAGAGTTTTAATTTCTTCTTTTTGTAATTATATGCATCTTTTTTTTTTTCAAAGCAACATACATCAGGCCTCATGTCGTACCAAATGGAACAACGTCATCTGAAGAGCAGCTCATACAGCATATGCCTGCTGTTGGCTTCCTGTTAGAGATTTCATTAGATATGGAATCACACGTCATGTGTATTGTGTGCACCTGATGCATTCAGTCTGTTGCTTACCACCAACATCCCTACACACACACACACACACACACACACACACACACACACAGACCAAGGTGCTAACTACTCACACTTGTGCAACTGACGTTTTGTCTCTCCCATGGGGAGAATTTAAAATCAATAGCAGCTATGTTAAAGATGTAGCTTGCCATCTGACCTGTCCTCCCCTCGTCTTCATCACAGGCTTTTTGCCTTTCTCTCTCAATGCTCTTCACCCCTCTCTCCTTGCCCCCCCGCCCTGTAAATGATGTGCTGCCCACATGCTCTTAACAAGTCAGAAATTGTTTAAGACAGTCAGTCTAGGTGAAGTGAGTCCCATGTCCTCAGGCTGACTGAGATTATGTGCAGAGGAATAGCAGGTCAGAGTTCAGACAAAAGACTCGATCCAGCCCCGTTAGTTTCCAAGGAGGGGAATGGAGTGTGCTTAAATGTCTTGGGAGTCATTTTCCTCTTGATTTTGGAATCAATGAAGAGGGTGAAAAGGGAGGGTGGAAGGTTTCTGTAGCAGAAAATGGCATTAGAGTTAATGACCACGTTTGTCCCAGAGGGGTAGTCCATATTAAAGCTATTTCAGCAGTGACAGCACTCACCACATGACCTGACTGATTAATAACAAAACGGTGCTCAAATAGGAATAACAATAATGTCAGTCAGTATGAAAGTAAAACAATTATTCTGCTGTATTTGTTGTGTTTTTGTAGCTTTATTCTTGCATTTTATAACACAACAGCAAGATTTTAGAACTTTTTCCTTCCTTTATCCCTAAAAAATTGGCTTTCAGTTTCAACACATTTTTGTATAATTTTCTAAATAGATACCTGCAATAGAATAGTGCAGCAAGTAATGATTATTTTCATTATCAATTATTCTGTCCATTTTGTTTGACTCATTGATCAATACTTTAGACTATAAAATGTCAAAAAAAAAGTGAAAAATGACTTCCCAGACCCTAAAGTGACATATATATTAGATATTCCATTTACAATGATATGAAACTGAGAAAAGCAGAAAAAACGAGCAAATATTTAGACTTCCTTAATAAATGATTGAAACAATAACTTGACAATTTCTGTCAAACAACTAAAACAACAACTTTGAAAGCTATTCAAAAAGTTCACTTGGATTGTCAAAAAGCAAATAAAACATGAATAGGAAAACTGATAAGAACTGATTTTTTCTATTTTCTCCAATGGTAGTTACATGTACACCAAGGCCATATCATCTGCAGTTTGGTAATATGAACCGCAATTGAAAGTTGGAATACTGACGTGATACTCATGACGGTCCGAAAACATGATCCCTTTAGGGCCCATGCGGGAAAGCTTCCTGCAGCTGCAATTTTAAGTAAGAAATTCTAGAAATAGAAAAAGGAAAATTGATTCCTATAACTGAGAGGTCAGAAAACTCAAATGAAAAAGAACTTTTCCTCCCAAACATTTATGTGTGACAGAAGTTCGCAGAGTCACAAAATTGCAGATAAAGTAGATTTACATTCTGGTTTCTACTGAGGATATAAAAGTCAGGGAAGATTTCATTTTTTATTTAGATCTGTTTTATATATAATCGTTTACATCTGTGTATCAGAAAGGTCCTACAACCCACTTTCGGGCCGTAACCACTAGTTGAAAATCACCTATTATATTGGGTATTGTTCTGAATGCTGATTGTATCGTTCCTGTGCAGCGGCAGAAGTCCCATCTGATATTTACCACCGCGAGTCTGCTGGGGGTGACGAGGGGGCAAGGCCAAGTCCCACGTGTCCAGCAGGAGAGCAGATTAAAGTGCTCTGAAAAGCTACACACTGCTGCCCGCAATGAGAAAAATAATAATGTGGACATGGCCTTCCCTTTATGACAGTAACAACACATTCTCCAGAGACCAATCTTTTTTATCAATTCCAAAGAGTGACAAACAGCGCACACCCAAAGCCAGAATTGTATGAGAGGATGTATGGAGTATTTATGATGCTTGTGTGTCCTGAAGGGGAAGATGACAAAAGCAGTCAAACAAACTTATATTACTATCTGCCATTTTTTTATCCAAACAAGTACGTTGTAGCTCATTTCTATCAAACTGAATAAGAAACTAGCTTTTCCCCACCAGAAAAATCGTTGAACAAATGTGCCTGTAGAAAAAAAATGCATGAATCAGATATGAACAAGAATTATGTAAAGTAGTATTTTGGCCAGACATCATATTTATATGACTAAGCCTGCAGTATGCTTTTGTTTTCATATTTTTTAAATACTTAATAACTGAAAAGAAAAAAGTAATTTCACTTGCAGAAAGGAAACAAGAAATACTGTAATTCTGTGGTGGAAAAAGTACTCAGATCCTTTACTTGAATAAAAAAAGTAATACTGCAGTGTAAGTCCTGCATTACATTTTTTGGTCAAAGCTGCTATAATCAATATTTTTTATATTAACAATGAATCAAATGACAATCTTAGTGATGCATCCACAGAAAATGATTATTCAAATCTGCAGTTGCCCCTTACCCTTACGGCGCATTTTAGCTTCCTTTTCAGCTCATTGTTTTGGTTTTATGGTTCAGTGTCAAAGCTTTCATAAATGCTGTGTCTGCTGCTGTCAGTGAAAAAGCTCTGATAAACCCAGTGTTCGCTACCTGTCCAGCACCAAACGGCAGACAGACAAATTTAGGGACTAGCTAGTGAACATATAAGCATTAATCTATAGAGCCAGATATTTTTCTCAGGAGAACTGAGAACTTAAAACAGAACTAAAAGGAGAGTGAATATTGGATTTTTATTTGCAACACACTAAAACCTAAATATCATGCTTCATATCTGCTGGATGTGTATGTGTTGCCAAAATATTAGTTAATGCAGATTTAAGTAAAGGTACATTACACTTGAAGTATTGTAAACAAAATATGCTTAAAGTAAAAACATTAAAGATATTTGTTGTGCAGAATCACCCATTTCACTTACATTATTTTAGACTTTATATTAATGGAGTTTTTATTTATTAAAGGGGAACTCATGGGACTCATAAAAGTCGGTTTACATGTGTTGGGGAGTACTTCTGCATATGTGAAAACATTTGTATAAGGCCTTTTGTGGCTCCAGAGGGAACTGCACAAAATTTGATAAATTGTCTCAAGTGTACTTTCCACTATGTACCTTACCTGATGACATTTAATAATTAATATCACATGCAATGATTAAGAACACAAGTTCAACTTCGGCCCCAACACACAGGGTCATGGGATCACAGAGAATTATTCATTCTTAGAGCTGCTGTCCCATCAGGTGATATAACAGCATATTTTTGAATATTTAAAGTTGTGAAATGATTGTGTCCATGTCATTTGTTATCACTGAGATAAGCCCAAAATACATTTAGTATCATAATAGTGCGTGGCAGCTGTGTTGATCTTTATTTTTCATCAGTGATTTGTATCCTTCAAGAAACTGTGTGTGTGTGTGTGTGTGTGTGTGTGTGTTTGTGTGTGTGTGTGTGTCTGACTGTGTGTGTGTGTTTGTGACTGCACGCTGCTGTGTGCACAGTCGTCAGATAAAGAGCCAGAAATCAGACTTGTAATCTGGTTTGGGGGGAAATACTTGATTTAAATGTTTCATGGTGTGTGAAGTGTTTTTGGATTCAGACTAATGTGACATTTTGAAGATTACACTGACCACGCTTTGTACAAAAATCGAAGTTCTTGGGAAGACCGGCATTTGAGCCCACATGCACTGCTGACTCTAGAGGGAGCTGAGTAGACAGAGTGCAGACTGAAGCTACTGTGTGTAAATGGGGGTTACACATTTTATCATAAAACTGAGTTAGGTTTTGGCATGACTTTGGTAAAGGAAATAAATGGAATATGGAGAAGTTACAAAAGATATCAATAAAATAAATATATCAATATTATCAGAGAGGTATGGGACATGGCCATTTTATAATGTTAGGGCAAAACTCATCTTAAATGACGTAGGCCCATCTACTGTTTACCTGGAGCAGTGACCAAACCTTTGGACAAGGTGTGAATTAACATTTGAATGTTATTTTTACCAATAACTTATAAGATATAAAGAGCAGAATGACACATATGAATATACAAATTTAAAAAAAAAATGTATTTGCCAAAAGAGGAAGGGAGTCTTGAACTAGCAGTCTTGAACTAGCAGTCTTTCACGTTTGAGAAATATTTCCAGCATGTTCATTTTTTTCATGTTAATGAACTTCATCCAGATTTAATCACAGTCATCAAGAAGACAAATTACCTAAATTGAAGAGAAAATGAATGGCCAAATTATCTTAAAAACAGAGTTTAAGCAAAGGTAACGACCTAAAATTAAACATTCCTATTAAAATATTTTCAGTAGGAAATGGTCACTATATGGTACAAGAGAGAAAGAACCACTTTGATGAATGTTAGCAGTATATTGAATATTAAATGTGCACAGACTCATAAATATTTGAACACAATAAATGCATATTCAAGACAAAAGCTATAAATCTCTGCAAGATCTCTGCACAGTGAACACAAAAGCACTTGATCCTTTTCTCATATCTCATAACATAGAACACTGCAAAGTAAATAGACACCACACTGAAGGAGTAAGAAAGAGGTATAAATAGATGTTGTTATTCTAAACCATCTAATGTGAAACAACATAATTTTCCTGACAATGCTTCCCAGCTTCTTTTAAACCAAACACAGCGCTTTAATACGGCCTTTTGTTTCGCCTGTCTTCCTGTTCTATTATTGCAAAGAATTGTTGCTCCAAATCTACAGAGGAACTCACATGCTTGAGATTAAACTGGTCACCATAATCAGGCTGCAGAATTTAATTGTAAGAGCTTCTTCTGGCACTGTTTTCTCTCTTTTTCTGTCCTCCTTGACAAAAATCTGACAGTGGCTTTGCATGGCAAACCTGTTTAATGAATGACTAATCCAGGAAGAGCGCATTATGGCAAACTGTCACACACACATTGTACCAATATTAACTTGAATTTACATTATCATCCTCTGGTAATGCTGGAATATTTGGATTTCCATTAATGCATGGCCTTTCTGTGTGAAAAGCAAACAGCAGTGAACTAAATCTGTTTTTCCCCCTCTTTTGATTGGATGTTGGTGTTAACGCTGTATAAAGGGAGCTTTCTTTATTGGGATGACAGCTCCAAGGCTTCCCCACTCCTCGCAATCAAGCTCACAAACAAAAGACCCTGCTTGCATTACTCAAAACCTCTTCTTAAGCGGCAAAGCCAAACTCCTATTACACCATTGTGCTGGTGCTGTAAATCAACAAGAACAATGAGGAGCGGCACAATCACACAGGCCGGCCCCATCATCCATATAAAACATGAACCCAAAGAACAATGAATCAGACACTCGTGTGAAAAAGTACTTTCCTCCTCCAGTTATTTATTGTGTTTATCTTCTAGCTCTCTATTCAGTGATTATATTTTTATTATCCTATTTCTGACACACCAGACTCAATGCCAAAATAAATCCAGAAGGCAGACATTTAGTTTGTCTGGGTGGGTACCGTACATGACCATAAGGTGTAGCAGTCTGCACTAAATCTGAGAAGCACACATCAGACATATTGTAAATACGTAAACATATTACACATCTGCTTTGAACCTGGCAACATTTTGAACTGCTGCCTCTTTATGTTTTGTCGAGATATTGTTCAAATGTCTAACATTTATAAAGTGGCGCAATTTGCAAAAAGTGCAAAACCAAAAGCTGAACAAACATTTTTCACACCCGAGGAAGTAAAACCATTTGTATAACTACTGTACCAATGACACAATGTTTTACCAAATGACCAATACTGTATACAGTAGAACCACCTGAGGACTGTTACCAAAAAAAAGGTCACTTTTGTATTAATTATGTCCGTTTCAATTATTTAATTCTTATGTTGCTCAGTGTCAGGTACCAGGACATGCTGAACTGTTGCAGGCTGTTGTTTCTACATGCAAACATAATGGTCTTGGTTCATTTTCTGCATTGTACAACAGTCTACTGAACTGTTGCGACTGACTTATCCACTGGATACTTTACTGTCAAAATCAACACATTTTGTCAATCATCCAAGCTCTGATTTAAGGCCGGAAAGCCTCAGTATTTATCTTTGTGGAGATCTCACACTCACCTGGTGGATGACTTCTAAGTGTTGAGTCACTTCTTCATGCGATGCCCCACTCCCCTGTGCTGAAATTACACTTGAATTTATTTGCATTGCAGCTGCAGCTGTACAGCAGCCATGGTAGACATGATGGTGACATTTTTTTCACAACAGAAAAAAAAGCATCATTAAAACTTCTCAAACCATATTGCAGCTTAATCCACTTCTTCATTGATCTTCCATAATCTCACAAGTTCGAAACAGTAATTTGTGAAAAAAAAAAAAAAAAAAAGGAATACGGCCAAATATACAGATTCTGTCAGGATGGCAGTCAACACAAAATCTACTGAGCATACAGACAGCTGAGAAGTTGATGATATTGCAGGGGTGATTTTTAGAGGTTTTAATGAGGTTTTGTTTTTTTATTTGCTAAAAAAGTAAATTCTGTTGTTCAATTGTAACTGTTTAAACTCAAGCTGACTTCAGCCACAGTTCTCTGTGGAAAAAAAACTACAAACTTTTTACAGCTAACTTTAAGGGTACAGGGGAGAATGTTTGATACTGAAAACATGTACGGTTGTCACATCAATACAGAGGAAAGATTCATAGGACTTGTCACAGGCCAGTCACTGCTCTAAATTTGCATTCCTATAAAACCCACTTGTGTAGTATGACATTAATATTGTTGGAGCAGTGGCACACACCACACTGCGTAAAGGACAGGGCGTTAATGTGACTACAGCAGCTGTGAGGATTTGGTTTAACCTAATAAATAGCAGCATTATGTCTTCAGTTATTATTTAATTTACTTAGAATAAAAAAGGAACAGTCTGTTTTAATAGTCCTGCAAAGAGATATGTAAAATCTTACAATCAAATTGTCAAAAAAGTCAGCATCAGCACCATGATACCTTTCAGAATACCTCTTTAATTAATGTGTATTCCAAAATATATTGTATGTTATCGTCATAAAACACTGTTTCACATACTCTCATTTGCAAATTTCTTCTTGGCACCACATAACTCGGTCATCACGATACATCACAAGCTGTGGCGTTTTATTCATCATGTCATTGTATGCAGTCCAGTAAAGTTACTTTGTGTGTGGGGGGTGTATCATAGCTGTACATAATGCTAGTACCCTATATAAATATTTGTCACCATCAATCTATACTACTTAGTTAATAATGCTTACACTTAGTTTAGTATGGTGGCAGCTTTTCACCGGTCACACATAATGACGAAAGAGTAGGTGTGGAAAGGACATCCATAAGCCCGAGACAAGCGGAGTGGTGCCGGGTAGACGGAAGAGCCAAGCAGCAAGTTTTGAATATTACTGACCCAGCACTTGGAAAAGGCAGTGCACAACAAGACGGAAAATGAATGCTTTTTAGTCTGAAAATCCTTTCACCCTCTCACATTCAGCAGATCAGATTAAGAGAGAGGTTTAAGAAGATTTTGACACGCACAAAAAAAAAAACTTCTGAGCCACGGGAGGGGGTGAGTCGGGGAAGGTGGTAGGGAGCAGTTTGTAATTCAGTGGCTTCAGGCAATTCATCACAGAAATTGAGTTTCTAATGCAGCATCTTGTGAATCCCTTTTGCCTTGTCAACGTTTTAATACATTACATTGAGAATGTAAATCATGTTTGAAATTTGGCACAAACTACACAGCCCCTACTGCACTCACTCTCACTGTATCGCACATACTCACATTATACACACATACAGTATGCACAGGGTCACATGTGCACACATGTATGCATCGTACAAACATGCATACTGCAGCCAGGGCTTTGCCAGCAGAACAGACCTCATGTTCTTTTATTTGCCTTAAAGAATAAATTCTAGCCCATAGATTTTTTAATATAAACAAAATAACACGTTGTGATTTTGCATAAAAATCTTGCAAGAATTATTGTTTCTTTGAATTACCATTTAACTATATTCAGAATAACTATAGTAATGAGACAAAAAAGCCACTATAGTAATCATAGTAAGTCAGCAATTAAATATCCAGCATGTGCCTCACATTTTAAACGCTGTGTTTGTTTTCAAGAGGAGTGAATAGGTCAACGTCACTGTCACTGCTACTACATCATTGATTTTAATGACCTGTAGCACAATTAGGATAAGATTTTAAAAACCAGAGAGATACTATGTGTGAAATTTCAGAATATGTTGTATACAAATATTTCTGATAAAATAAATGATCATATTACCACATTTTGATTTACCCCATCGACCCACAACATAACATCATTAGTGGAAGCACATTAGCCTATTGCTACCACATTATTACCATGTTATTATCATTATTTGCGTTAAAATGACCAACGGCAGATGAGCTAATTAATGTTAATTCTGTGAGTAACATAAAATACCAAAATTAAACTGGTTAAAGTTGTTGGATCAAGAAGATTTTGAAAAGCCATGTCAGATTTAGTACAACACAGCTGTTATTTCATCTGTCAGATACATTAAGGTAAACATAAGTATCGTAACGGAGTCTGTAACGACAGATACCCAATAGTAAAGAGCTCGGATTGAGGTATGGGCTAAAAACAAAAAATTGCCAAACTAACAAAGATAATACCCCAGTGTAAACTCTATAATTACAATAATATTACGCCATTATCCTGTTTTTACAATATATTACCTTTTTATTAGTATGGTAATTACTACAATGCAGCTACTAAGCAGTTCATAAATGTCCACCCTTTAGATTGAAGTAGCATCTAGCCTTTCATTTTGAATTGTTCACTATCATCTCAATGTGGCAGTTTCTTACAGTAATAAAAAAAGGGGTGGGGGAGGGGCACAACTTCTTTCACTGAAAAATCATGCTTCAAATTGTAAAAGGTGTGTGATTTTTGTGATAGAAAAGATGCAGTAAAAACACTCCATTCACACTTCAAAACAAATCACCCAGAGTTCATTCAACTCCTCTTGAGCTGAGCAACCGGAGGTACTTTGGAAAATTTGATGATGTGCAACAGATTTTTCAGGAGACAAAAGTCAACAACTTCCTGCTGTAGGCAGCGAGGAAACTTTGATATCTACAATCGACAATTACATTTATAGACGTTCTGACCTGTTTCTCTATCTACCGCTTGTTGTTCATGGGCAATAGTTCTGCCACACAACAGCTCTCTGTGATATATGTTTTTAAAATGTTCAGTCCATAACTAATCATTATAATTCATTATAATGTCTGAAGAAATATTAATGTTTTGTGTTTGTAATTAGTACCTAATATGCACTTGGCTATTAAATCATGTCACATTATGAAATTAAATATAAAAACAGTACGAAATATATGATTGTTCTTAACTTCATGAACATAGATGTAGTCAGTCTAGTCAGTCTGTAATGCATTGATGGAGCTGATTCAAGTTCAGGGTCTATACATAATTAGGAAATCCTTGAGTAGTGAGTCTTTAATTTACAAATACTGTGTCCTGCATTACTATTATTGAATGGGAGGACTACATGAGCGAGGTCATTACACAATGTGACTCACTAAACCCAAAATCCTGTGTATGTCTTATAATATGTAACAAGAATGCCTCTACAGTCAGCGGAAAGCTGCTAGAATAGAAGCTGTTGGATGAACGGCAGCAAGCCTAGTTATTGAATTACAGTAACTTTGAAAAAGCAAAAAATCCATGTTTTAGCAAAATACCCTGTGGGAAATCATAACATTGTGAGTTAATTATTTATTTGTATTATTTTAGGTAATATAACGCTATAAAAACAGAAAAATAAAGCATATATGCAATTATTTCAAAAAGAAAGTGATGATGCAGTGATGTACAAATGTACTCCAGGGTATGTCAGTTTACTGTGACATCACTGCTGGGTGAGGTTGCAGGTGCAAAAGAGCATAGTCCTGACTAAACCCAACCACACCCATCAGTGATGCTGTGGTCAGGGGTAAAACAGCCTTTCAACCAGAGAGGGCGCTGAAACGCTCCTTTTTAGTTTCTTTTAAGTCCTAAAGATTAGTTACCTTTACTAGCCTCCGTGCTGCCATTTTGTCTTGTGCACCAGATCTCTCGACCTTTCTCTGTACACTAAGAGAAGGTTTTCAAACTGTAGAACCACAACCAGCTTAAGGAAATAGTTGCGAGTGACACATGTAAATAGCCAGCTGCGGTAGCAGTAAACAAGCTGTGTATTGAGGCACATTTTAGCATATTCTGATGATAAAATGATTGCTTGGATAGAAGAAGTGGTTTAAAAAGTTATGTGCATTCTGAAACTCATTTTTCACATAAAATCAGAGCTGCTGCTGGAATCCATTTCAAACACCAATAATCCAAGTTCACCACAGAAAGCTGAGGGAAGTTTCAAACTTTTCAGGCCTACAGGAAGACAGCTACATAGGGCAAGGTTGGTCTGTATATTTGTCCTGCCGTTGGTTGGTCGGATCAACTACTGGACTGGATTGCCACGACATGTTGTACAGACATTCGTGGTGCACAGAGGATAAACCCTAATGACTATGGTAGTGCTGATACTCATAAGAATTTGGGTGGAGTATTGCTTTAATGTGTCCGATAATGTTACACCTTAAACTGCAAATACATTAGATTGATTGAAACTTTACATAAAACTTGATATACATTTTAGAAATTCAATCAGTTAAATGTTCGAGTGCATCTCTCTTTGAAGCTTTCTTAGTAATTATTGTACATTTAAGATGCATTTAGAGTATGTATATCATTTTTTTAGCAGGTCACATTTATACAGCTATACACATTGACACTCGGAGAGAAGTAAATGTAACTAACTGGGTATGTGCCAATTGCATACCCAGTTAGATACATTTGCGCTTGGAAGCTGCCCATCACGCTCTTCTGTTTTTAGCAATAGGGCTAATCCACTAGAGCAGCAGGGGTTAAGTGAGAGGTTATGGGAAACATGATGGTACTGTAGGGTAACATTAAGGGAGCAGAAGGCATTACACATTCACTTCCCTTCCCACATTTTTCCGCTCTAGTGATTCTGGTCCAAAGACTGCTTTGCTAACCTTTAGGCTACTACAGCCCCAATTAAACTTAAATATAACAACAGCTCCTCTAACAGTGGATTTGTCAAGTCAGTCATTCTTCATAATTCTTTTTTAAATTTTTTTTTTTTTTTTACTACCACTTGTGCAAATACAGCACTGCAAGCATGTCTTCTTTGGTGGAGTGTGCCACTCATGCTGCTCCGCAAGGTAAAGTGCACAATGAGCACATTTGCTTCAAATACGGAACTATCATTTTCCGAGTGGGGGATCATAGTATTCAAATCCGTATTTAACCTTTCAAGGCAGAAGGATTATGCAGCAAAGTCTCCATTCCGAGCGGTTTCCTCGCCCCCTACTCCCCTGCCATAATAATGATCATTATCATCATTGTGTGAAAAGAGGATTATCATATCGTTATATAAACCCAGGAACACCCCTACTATTATGAAGTAATTTCACTCTCATCAGTGGACCGGTACTGTGTATGACAGTCAGCTGAGCTGTCACAGGTGACCAAGGCAGTCTTCCATCATTCTCTGAGCTGGCAGAGTCTGCTGTGAAGGAGGATAGGGAGGCAGTGTCTCATTTGAACCACAAAATGAAAAAGATTAGGCAGCGGAAATCATTGTCTAAAACATGGCGTCCAAAGGAACTTTCCGCAACAACATTTGGTGACAGTAAATGAAAATGACTGACTAATTTAACTCTTCACTCTCGTGTTTAGTCATCATATTAATAATGATTGTGCCAGAGTGGCTGTTTCTACTCCATCACAGAGAAATAAGAACAACTATTGAGAAAAAAAGAGACTAAAGCAGTTGCAGTGGCATGCATGTGCTCATGACAAACATTTATACTAGTGTATACTAGTGTATAATAAAGATGCCATTGTGACAATGACCCTTTTAATACATAAAATGCCCCATCATTACAAACTCCATGCACCCAATTTTCCCCATCAAATCAAGACATGATCAGTGCTGTTAGCAGGTTTCTCACTGTTGGATTTTATAGACTAAATGTGGTGAGTTACCTAATATACAACATGAAACTGTTGGCCATTAGCTAGTACACGTGCATCCCAAGTCGGTGTCTGTACAGCCTGAAAAGGCTGTTTTTTAGGAAGACAAATGTCACTATTTATCATTTTGATATTTTAAGAGTGAAGATGGATTATTCATATTTTTATTTAATTTTTTGCTGTTCACAGAGACCAAACACAATGATGAGTCCGTCAGTCAAAAAACCCTCTAGCGTCAGCTGCCTGTGCGTGTAATTCTCCAGCCCTGTATGTTAGACAGTGGTCAGCCAGCAGGTAGCTTGAGCAGACAGTAAACAATAGTCAGAATCCCTCTGTTATGCTTAGAGTACAACACATCAGTAAGTTTGATGACCCTTAACAGGGTGACCCAGACATTCAGAGCTTCTGACAGTCTGTGAAACGATACCGTTAGCCAACTTAAAGTTACCTCCACAGCCAACGTGGAGACTGTGAGCCGTAAACCAGATCAGTTTAAATGACATTTTATGTCTTCAGCTGTAATTGTCAGACACAACTTACCAGCAGTTTGTCACTATTATCATATGTTGAAAACTACATAGCAGCTATCAATAAATATAATTATATTTTTGAATGTAATGATTAAAATATTGAAATGTAATTTTAGGTGTCACAGTAATATATTATCAATATATGTGAACTACAGAAAATTGGTGGTTTTCTAGACACAAATGAACTTTGAAGTTGGCTTCAGATAAGTCTTGAAGAAAGAGGAGTACTTGCTCACCTTTTTATTCATCCATATGATTTTACAGTTTCTTAAAATCTCTCATTTCTTTTAGTGTAATTGAAAAAACAAAGGTACTTAAAGGTCTAATATACTGTTTAATATCAATTCATGTATTATTTTCATATTAGTTTGTAGCATTCACTGGGTGAGCAGCTTGTTTGTCAGAACAGTTTGTCAATTTGTTTATTGTCACCTTGAATAAAGCAGTTACCCCCAAAATGGGCTCATTTAACCTCCTCCCAGACAATCCTGGCTCAAACACTGCGAGCACAAAGGTTTTGAGGTACTGTACTTATTCTTTAACGCAGTAGGTTTGCATATTGAAGCAGTGTCTTTTCTGAAAGGGACACTAGCACCATATTGTGGATAAAGTCAGCACTACTGGACATTGATTACAAAACTACTAGTGACAAACATACAGCCACCTTATTCAAAGGGTGCTTTTCTTTCACTTTTCCCGTCTAATTATTTACACTGTGCTGCATGCTGTCATTTTGAAACTCAATAGCGAGGTCAGTTCCGTCACTCCCAAGAACCCCAATGTTTCTGCATCTCCGTAGGTACAGTCTTAAACATACGGACTCTTTTAATTAAATCATACCTTGACTCAGTCCTTCTCAGTCTTACTGACAGCAAGGTCATTAAACTATTAAAGGGAGTCACAGGCAAAATTGTTGTGAGCAGATTGAGGCAGGAAAGGTTAATTAAATGGCCATTGCTTCTCCTTACCTCAAGCAAATCAGCATTCTTCTATCCCAGACAGGCCAACGTGAGAGAATGTGGCTTTTTTTCACGCTGCACAGGGTGGGTGAACGCACGGCTATTTCTTTTTTCAGTGCTAAGGCTAAAAAATGGTTTATCTCAAAAAAAATTATTTTTTTTCTCTTACAAAGCTGATACAAAACGGTGGCCTCTTCCTGTGAACCCAGCAATACAGTAACACTAAGGAAACAAAAGCAGGGAGATAGCACCTCTGTGTCTGGCGTGGTTAAGGACAAATCGTTTTAGAGTGCTTCAGAGATAATTCTAAAACATCCAGATGCTGTATGTGTATGCCTTTCTTATTACTGTTGGCAGAAAGGGCCAAAACTTGCCATCATTAACCTTATTTAAAAAAAAAGAAGCTTTTAATTCAGTAGCACTCTGTATATTAGACCATACATAATCTTATTTTCACATTGGTATGTCCTTGTAAAATTCCAAAAGCATTGTAAAACATAAACATGCCCTTATAGGCTTAAGGTATGCAGTGAGCTAAACAGATTATTGCTTCCCATATGGATAAAAACATCTTCAGCCTTAGTACTGACAGGGTTTGTCCACCTCACTGCACCACTGTAGCTGTGAGACATTTGCCTTTAAATATAAAAAACATTTACTACAAATCAAATACTACTGTGAAACATCAAGATATTCATTCCTTTTCAAAGAAGCCAATCACTGAAAAAATGTAATCTCAACATTCTTCTCCACTCTGCAACTTCACCTTCCTGGTACTGTTAGGATCTTGCGGTAGATTAGGGACAAGATGGAATCTGTATTGTGGCTACAATCACAGCCCACTATTATAACCTTTGCATCAGACAATACAGCGTTTTAACTGCAGACAGCTCTGATGGATTTTACAACAGCTGTAAGTGATACTTTACAGATCTGGAGAATTTTATCTTCTCCATACCTGCTGCTGAAATTCCACAACAACCACTCAGTGTTTTGTCTGTGAGTTATCTCCAAAAGCTAACTTAGTCTTTGTGATATTCTGCAATAATGTAGATACTATAAATACCAAAATTGTTAATTATTAAGTTATATGTAATTAAGTACACAAAGACTGTATGATATGGCTGTACAATATTTTAAAGATCAGATAAAACTAATTAAAGGCGTATAACACTGTGCATTCCAAAGGTGTAACAAAATCTGATAAGAACTACATTTTTGTGTTCTCCAGGATGTTATATTAACACACCCCCAAATCCCAAAGTTTTCTCCTAGCTCACTGTTCATGTTTTGATACTCAACACAAAAGAATGAAGAATGCTGCACATGAGAGAAACGTCATTCCATTGGCTTGAACTGGCACTTCTGGATGGCTTTTCTGACCAGGTGCAATGTCATTGGTAACCTAGTCACAACCTGCTAAATCAAAACTCAAAGTATAAACAAGACTAGGAGTCTAGCAGACACACTGATGTTCAGCAGGTAATATTTACCATTGTCATCTTAGCTTTGCATATCAGCATACTAACATCTGCTAATTAGCACAAAACACAAAGCACAACTGAGGCTGATGGGGGTGTCAATAGTTTTATGGGTATCTGGTCATAAATCAAAGAATTGGACACATTCAAATTTGACATGATGATGGCGTGAAAAGTCACTCACCAAATCACCATAATCCTTAGGAATCATCCTCTGGGGAACCTAATTGTCTGTTTCAACATGCATGGCAATCCAACCAACCGACCAACCAACCGACCGACCAACCAACCGACCGACTAACGTCACCATCACTAGCATGATGCCACTAACGTGGCTAAAACAATCTACGCTAATTACACCAGAAATAAACAACAAATATTCTAAAGTTTCTCTGCTTCAAACTTGACACAAAAATGTTGGCAATGGGCTATAGTGAAAGCCTGTTGTGAGTCACAGACCTGTAACTGAACAGTACTTTGAAGATGCCGGTATTAAAACTTGCACAAAAGTGCTGAATTTAGCT
Source organism: Lateolabrax maculatus (assembly GCA_031216445.1). Taxonomy (NCBI): domain Eukaryota; kingdom Metazoa; phylum Chordata; class Actinopteri; order Acropomatiformes; family Lateolabracidae; genus Lateolabrax; species Lateolabrax maculatus. Next base: position 22,989,753 of record CM062196.1, on the reverse strand, counting down.
CTTATTACAAATTGTCTAGTTGTATCAGCTGCACGAAGCATGGGCTAGAATATAATACATTTAACTGTTTTATGAACTGAATCAATAAAAACGTACAGACAAATTGGTCTGAATGATTTCGTTCACCATTTGCCGAAAAATACCTTTGACACCTTACACCTAGATATAAAAGATAATGGTATGTAAAAAGTCTAAAAATTATGCTAATAAATAATTAAGCATAAAAAGTATTTTGAAGGGATTTTGTCTTGTTTACAGTGAAGCTCTAAGGTTCATTGTGTCATTTTAATGTATTGAAATTGTAACTGGAATAAAAGACTTAAATTTGATGATGTGTTTTCTTTGCCTGCTCTTAGCTGTGTTCTTATCTTTGCAATACCATGCAACAATTTGGACAGTAACAAAGTGTAGCAGAGACAGATACAGTAGGACAGAAAAAAACCCTGAGAGTCAATTTTGTTGACAGCCAAAGAAGTCCACCTCTTTGTGATGCTGCCATCTGTCATATTTCATCATCTGCTGTTACCACCCTTGTAAAGGGGTCTTGTATTTTGAATAGTTGCATCAGAATGCTAATATCCAGCGACTAACAGTTAGATGTGCAGGAACGTAATGTTAATGTTTATTTAGTCACATCACATTAGAGCCAAGACAAGACAGCATAGGGTGTTTAAGTACTATCATGGATTTATGTGATCATCCCATAGTCAGTGATCCAGCAATGACAGTTTTAATTAGGTAAACTCAACGGTTAGCTCCACGCTAGGCATGGGCGATATATATATATATATACATACACACACACACACACATATATATATATATATATACATATATATGCAACTTTTTTAAAGCTGTATACCACTAACCCTGTTTGGATGTGATATGATTTCTATCTTTGTTGTATGGCCTGGCTCAGGTTAAACCCTTTGTAAAACATGTACAAATACATACAGAGAATGATTGACAGTGTAAAATATGGCCAGACTGCAAACATTTTGTTAGCTCAGGCTAACGTTACACTCCCCGCTAGCACCTGCCTGGTCGGTACTGTGCATGTGCAACTCTCAACGGAGATGAGACAGAAGCCAGATAGCTCACTCGTTAGCTACTTCCATTATGGATTTCGGACGCAGCAATCCTTTTTGCAGAGCTGATGATGGAAGAAGCTGATGAGTGGGCCTTCTTGCTTCTTTCTCATTCCTGTGTGGAGTTGCACATGCCCAGTACAGATCGGGCAGGATGTACGGATCGAGTGGATGAGCTGATATATGTTATGATATCATGATATCGTATCGGTGCAGAGACTCACGTTCTCGCCGATACCCGATCCAGCATTTTAGGCTGTATCAGTGGCATTTCTGATACTGGTATTGGAACAATTCTAGAAATTGTATTAGCAATTAGTGTTTAGGACCTGCTCCTACACAAAACAGAGCGTCCAACACACATGTGCCCTATTACAGAGACAAAACTGGCACATTCATATCCTGGTCAAAAACTATTACAAATGGATATTAAATCTTTATTTTACACAAAAGCAACTTTACAGCTCTTTATTGTGTAGAAGTGACTGTAAACAATTACACTGCATCAGTCTCAACATGTTTACTTATAAAAATAACAAAAATCTTGTGATGTAATAAAAGCCATAGAAAATGGTTGTGCTTGTAATGGAAAGGTTTTCAGCACTGGATGCTCGCTAAACTGTGGCAACGCAATGTGTATGGTATAACTATAGTATGTATGCAATGGCAGCTTCTGTGAAATATATGATTTGCTGTTGAGTGAAGTGAGGAAGAGCTTTCACCCATTAAACATACCAGCAATGACCAGTATCATCATTCTATTGGCTAAGCAAAGCCTTGCAGCTACATGAAGACAACAGTAAAGACAGTCCCAGGTGAGGTGTTAGAACTTGTGCCCGTATAATTAAAAAGGATGAAAGTGCTGGACTCAATTATGAGATACAGTACATTGTTTAAGGCACAATGTGGTAGTCTACGATGACTTTACTCAGAATATGATGTTAGCATGGCCTCATCTTTTGTGTTCACATGGCATGCAAGCATGATCAATGAATTACTTCGTCAGGTGGAAGTGCCAAGTGGGCAAAGAGCTGCAGCACACAGGATGCGCAGGTGGAGTCTCAGCTTTGGATTTGATCTCACAGCTGCACAGAAAGTGGTTAAAATGTCTTTTCTGCTTCCTATTTCTATAATTGTGTTGAGAAAATGAGATTCAGGGATTCCATAATGGACTGAATGACTGGGTAAGCTGTGGATTTTCCTAGTGTTCACTTGACAAAATGTTAGAAAATGCAGCATCTAAATTGTATACAAGTGCTCATCATAAAACTGGATTGTATTGCTAGTCTTGTTTTTTCATAATGTGACCCAAACTTCCACCACCTGCATTTGGTCACACACTGACAAGACCACTGCAACAAACACACACAGCAAGCTTGGTTTTCCTCCAGCGAAATGTCCCTGGTCCATAGATTGTTTCTCAGCTACTTGACATTGTGAGTATTTTTATCTGTTGTTGGTTTCCGACTCGTGTCCGATACATTTTAATCACAGCCCTTTTTACACGGCTGACCTGAGAAAATATACTGTTAGAGAGCTGCGATAGAATTAATCGTCATCAATTTGCACAGGGCTTCTTCTTTGCCTCTTCTTCTTTATCCCGCTTTCACCAGGTATGATCATACTTACTGTATGGAGGGAATGTGCAGCACTCAATTCATCCTGTGAAACAATAAGCATTGCTTATCTCACAGTAGAACAGATATCTGCCATTCTCTTGGCTGAGGACAATGTCACACCAAACTCAATTTGGCAATTTAATGTGGCCTTGATTGACCGCAAGGGTGCATTAATACACATATATTGTAATGTGACTTCTCCTTGTCATCTTGGCCTATACTGGAGGACGAGTGAGAAATTTAAAAATGTTAAGACCAATGCTGCTGTTGCTAGAAGAGTATTTACCCTGACAATGGTTGCTGTCATAGTAAATTGTAAACTTTAAATTGATGTTACTAAAAGAAAAGCTGATAAGGTAAAGTGTTTACTGCCTTTTTAAGTTTGTCCAAATTGTTGGAAAAAATAGAATGGATTCAGTCTTTTTCATTTTGAATAGGCTTTATGTTTGTTGGTCTTCCTTTGAAATTCTTCAAAAAGAGCCTAGATCAAGTATTTATTTGACTAACAGGAAGATGTGAGGATGGCAATATGATTTTTAATGTCTGTTTTTAAAGTTACTGCTTCTCATTTGAAAACTTGATTATTCCTTATTACTTAGTGGAGCTGAATAGTGTATCCATTTCAGGGAATTATGAACATGGATGAGGCACTTCAGGACAGCATCCTCCAAGATACTATCCATCTGCTTACAGGTGCACAATGAGCTGCTCCCATATAGGAAAACAAAGGAAGAGGTGCAGGTGAACACTTTATGTAGTGGCCAATTAGCAGAAATCAGTTAAAAACTGAAAATAATCTGTAACCATTATTATTTCAGTTTAAACATATTATTGTGGCATGGAAAGGAACCATGTTTATGAGTTAGACTACCATAAACACTGATTTAGAAGAGTGATTGAACTGAGGACTATTTTATCTTTGAGGTATACTAATAAATTAGTTTAATGAATGCCTGCCGACCACCTGGGAACAGGAATTTCCCTTATCTGTGGTATAATAATAAATAATACATTTGCCTCTTTGTCCCCATAGTTGTAAAACTTAATACCGTGATATGTGCTTGTTTTCTGAGATACGGGTTATATTTTTGACATAAGTGCTGCTCTCATCAATATGTACATATAAACAACGTAAATGACTTTGTATAAGGTGAAAGCTCTTGCTTGTAGCAACTAACCCACAGAGAATCATCACCTGTTCCTGCAGTACCCCTCAGCTCTATGGAGCTGTTTACCGTCTTTAAGCTCATTGTTTTGGTTTTCTGGTGCACAACTTTTCTGTTTTGGTTCAGTCTCTCAGATCTCTTGAACCTTGTTTCCAGCTGCAGCAGCCAGCTGTTTTCAGTGGAAAGCTCTAATACTGACCCACTGTATTGTACACAGCAGCCAAACAAAGTTGGCAACTAGTTGGTGAACACAGTGGACAGTATTAAGCTGCTCAAGAGCCAGATATTCCCCTCTGTAATTGGTGGAGACCAAAACAAAGCTTTAAGGAGAATAAATACTGCACTACCAGTTAATGTTGCCCTATGTCTGCTGGATTTGTGAATAGGAAAGTGTCTGCCCTAAGGTTTCATATGTATTTTTGTTACAATTAACAATTGCCTGTTTTATTTGTCTTGTTTTTAGGTGCATTACTTTATGATCAGCCTTTAAATTATTACTTGACAAATTGTATTTACATTGTTTTTTTTATTGGTTTATTTTATTTTATTTAGTGTTTAGATGGACTTCTGAGTGACACTGGTATCCTTTTGGAGCACGTGTTAGTTTGTGTGTTTGTGTTTATTCATCTTTCATGTGTTGTCGGCTGTGACCTATCTAATTTGTGTCCCTCCTGTTATAAGTCACTGTGCATGGGCAAATGAAACTCATCTATCTCATCTAATAAACATCATAGGTTAACACTGTAATAAAGTCAGCAATACATCTTTTCTGTTCAGTTTTAGTTTAACTTGAGTTAAATTACAGTTGAATGGGTAGTTTTCCAGCAGTGGGTCTCATAGACGTTCAACCTTTACATATTGCAAACTCTACTGAAATGTTTGAACATTGGAGAACATGATCCTTAACTTATACTAAAACTAGAAAGATTTGGAAATGTTTCCCTCCTGCTAACATATTTATAGAGAATAGAGTTTAGGAAGTTTAAGAGGCAAACAAAGCTCAGGGTTAAGCTGGCAGATAAAGTGTGAAGAGGCTGGCAGTTCACTGTGCTGGACCGCTTGTAATTATATACACAACAAAAACTGCTATCCATCTCTTTCTTTGACAGGGGACAGTGGTCAGAGTCAGGGAGTTGAGTTAAATGTGAGGAAGCAAAAATTGCCTTCATTGCTGCCCTGGCATTACCTATGCAGATCTTTATCAGGAAGGCCAGTGACTCTATTGTGACTGTTTTGCTGGCCTTACAATGGCTTTCTGTGCACCCATGCTACCAGGAGATTGGCTGAAATTATATTCTTTTCATGCTTGGCTAGGCTGCAGCTTAGAAACAAGCTGCTTATGGAAGCCAGGGGAAGATTGCTGATAATAGGAGCTTCACATCCAGTTGACCTTTTTCCTACTCTCTTTTCCTCCTTCGCAATAGCTCAATTGCAGTGACAGGAGAAAAGGAAACAATCTGTCCCGTAGAGGACACACAACCTGCACCATCTAAGCCAAGGCCTTGGCACTGAATGGCAAGGTCTTGGCTCCTTGCAACCAATACTGTGATTTCCACTGGGCCTAAAAGGGATTGCCCAGGCTTACTCATTATTTATGTCTGTCAATTTCCACATCTCCTTGCATCTTGTTGCCTACAGCAGGGATTCCAGACCATCAGCTCTCGGACCTGCAGTTGGCCACAGGCTGTTTGCCACAAGGACGCAAAACATCTGAAAATCCTCAATTTTATCTGCCCTTTGTAAAACATATAAATACAACTTTATAGGCAGAGTTACAAAAATATTGCAAACACTCTGGAAAGCTGTACACAAAGTTGGAGGCCTTCGTACTCTAATATTACTTAGATAAATGTAATAGTGTCTCCCCCAAATATGTTCTGGGGGAAACATAATCAGAAAAAAAGTTATTGAATGAATCTGCTAAAACCTCACTGCCAACATAATCTGGTCGTATCTTAAGTACAATATTTGTTAAAACTTACTAAACCACTTCAGTATGGTTAAGGCCTGATGAAGGTGGGTAATTAAAAACTCTTCCTCAATGGGTCACTTCATCCAAGTTACAAAAAAAACATACATGCCTCAACAGTTTTCTTAGGGAATACTTCTTCAGTACTTCAAATGAAAAGCAGGATTACCAGAGTAATGGAGATACTGATTCTAGAAAGAGTTATACTGCTGTCATTTTTCATTGCAGCCTTACACTTAATCTATTCACCTTCATTTTACTGGGGTCAAGGCAAAACCAATACGCTCAAAACCTAGATATAATACCAAAACTATATCTGCATGACTAGATGCAACTAGTGCTAAGTGAAAAATATGTTTTTTTTTCTGTAATTTGTGTTTTAAGGAGTAGGAAAAGTTTGAGGTCAAGGTTAAATGTGATACATGACAAGAAACCAGTCTGCCAATGTCATATACAAATGCCCATGTACCCATCTACCCCCCCCCCCAACATTCCCTCCTTTACTTTTCACTGAACTGTATCAGTGCTACAATACTTTCTGCATTAGCATCACATTGCCACTGAACACACATTACAAATGCACAGGCATTTAAGTTAGGCATATAAGTATGAGTAATGTTCACATTTTTACATAATACTTTGAAGTACAATACAACATACTTCCAATAGGTTTATAAAACCTCAAGGATGTACACACTGCGTTTGGTGAGAACAGTCCAGAGGGTACCTTCAAAATTCCAGCAGAAGACAGTCACAAGTCACCAGCCAAACTGTCTTGAGTACCAATATTCAATGGTTTAATCACAACATTCCTATATGCTAGTGTGCACTGGTTTACTGCATGTTTTGTATGTTATGTATTATATCTACAGGTCAGTGGAAGTAATTCAAAGTTTATAATAGAATACACAGTGTTTAGATGACTAGTGAAAAAATTATGATATTGTAGGTGTATAGATGTTACAATTTCTTACCATAGATGTTTTTAAGAAATATAGTATGAACTCTTGACTGAATAGTCGAGAAAGGGTACTTTTCAAACAGTAGCCTTAGTAGACCAGATTTAAAGCAACAAACATGAGTAAGGGACTTACAAACATACACATGTCCTAACGTTAACCATCGAGTGGTGCTCTCTGACTATACTTAAATGTTTGTACACAAACATTGGAACATTATATATATATATATATATATATATATATATATATATATATATATATATATATAGGAAATTACAAAATGTTATGACAAAAGAAATAGAAAATTGGTGAAGTAGTAACTTTTCACTCCACTATTGGGCTGGTGTCATGTTCTTCCTACAATATACATGGAGTCGCCAGGGAGGCTATAAGGGCTCCACAATGTTCAGTCTTAAAATTAATTTGGTGTGTCTTCTCAAAAAGTGTTGGATGCGAATGCCAGCATCTTCTCCATGACCGGGGTCTGTCCTTCCAATCCAGAAGGACAGACTCTGCTAAACACAGATGAGACGTTCAAAAACTTTAAATAGAAACATTCTTCCATAGAAACATTTCTCTATTCATCCAGAGGTAATAAAGCTAAAGTTGTTTTAAAGCCACATCACAAGGCCAACACTGAAAAGACATCTAATGAACTTCCATTCATTTAATTTAGAACAGCACACTTGGCTTGACCCAGACCCATTGCCAACTTAACACCATTTTAGATTTGAAATAATTCCTCTGAATAAAATGTTTTCGTCTTATTCACTGAAGTGAGTCAGGAATACACATACTGGACTGGAGTGGTTACAAAATGAGATGGCACATTGAAATACTGTATTAATTATCTGAAGTCTTTTAAAGACTTTTTAAGGAGTATGTAGATGATGCCAGAAATGGTTTTCACAGGTCCTCAATAACACTGAAAATGTCAGATTTTGGACCCAATATATTTATACAAATTGTATATATATCTAAATATAGGAATGCAGTTCTCCTGCCATTTTGCAGGTCAGCACAAACACCACCAACACTTGATTTGGGGAGAGCAGTGAGACTTACAAACCCTGTAGAGTAAATTATATGTAAAATGAAATGCTCCGAAGTGCCTGGAATCTTCATTCCTACCATTTACAACACTTCACCCCACATTATGTCAGCTTTAACATGAAGGATTGCCCTGTTTTTTATGGTCTCTAAATCAACCTCACAGTGATTTTGCATCAACAATGGCTCCCTATTTCATGATTGCAAAGAGACAACTTGACTTGTTACTAGAATTAGCTAAATTTCTTTCAGATTTCCAGTTTGTTGAATCTTAGTCTATCTACAAGAATTTCACAAAAACTCTCAAAGAGTTAAACTGACAAAATCTCAAATTTTTCCACCCTTTCAGATAAAAAAAAAACAGGAATAAAAGTGATCGAAGAGATAGCTCTGGCCCTCATGTGGGGGCCAGTGGTTGCAGGGGATATGTATATCTGCAGATAAAGCCTTCTGTTCCGAAACAGTATTTACCAGGCCTTTTTAGATACACATCAGCTGTGAAGCCATGGGTCCAGCCTTCATTATACTGTGTGAATCTTCCCTCATTTAGCAGGGATAGCATCTCCTTTCTTCCACCTCCAAATACCCCTATCCGCATTCCCATTCGCTTTGCACAGCTAACAGGCAAGATGTTGCCATTGATGGTGGCAATATAGCTGGAAACAAATGTCTTTGTACTCAGAGACCCCCCAGTCGTTTTTGACAAACCTCGAAAGAGCCAGGGAATCAAAGGTGCTCAAACAGACGATACAAAGTCAGGTGGGAGGGCGTGCAAAAGACCACCGGCCGATAAGCCGACGAGATAAGTAAGACAGACCTTTGAGAAGTTATCAGAGGAGGAAAAGACAATAAGTCGCAAAAATATCCAGCGGTGATCGTTTTAAAATTGCATCGACACATAAAAGCAATCCCTGATTTTAAAGTGTGCACACTAATAGTTGTTTTAAATTACAAAAACTCCAAACCTTCACGTACAATGCTTCTGTCACCGAAGTTTAGATCTACAAAATCAAACTTCCTGTCCTGACGACACACTTCATCATGAAGTGATTTCTGTGAGGAAGCAGTTAAGGCGAGAGGTGTGCGACATTCTCACTGATGACCTCTCCCGCAGCGGTAATTAGAGACACTCCGTCCTGAGCTCGCCATCCTGCTTAACGCAACTGGAGAGAAAGACAGAGAGAGAGGGAAAGAGAAATCCTTTAAATCCACATGTACGGACGCGCGTGTTAACCAGCTACAAATGATCTCATTCTGCCTTTTGCATGCATGGTTTTCATAATAAAAAGAGATAAAATCAAATATGTAAACATGTAAAGAAAATGACTGGAGCAGTTTCTGGTTTCCTTCATTTTAACCGTCAAATACAAATGTCTGAGTAGGGATTTTATGATGCTACACACCATATTATATATTTTAGGTCAGAAGACACCCTCTCATTGGCATGATGCTCCCTGTGACACTCTATTGACATTTTTTCCCTTGAGAACACAAGGCCTGGGAAGCATAAACATTGGCTTGCTAGGCGTGCACTTGCGCTGATGTTGAGATGGGACCATTCCCCTATCAGATTTCCGTCATATTTCTCCGGCTGACTAGACTAAGCACAAGTCAGAGGTATGAGCCGATAAAGGGTGTCTTTCACACAGCAACAACACGTACCAGTGTGCTTATCACCTCAGTGCCTAACATGCAATCACAAGGAGGACAGGGGGAAGATTGTTACATTTGGTGATTTGTTTTTTTTTTCTTTTTTTTTTTTTGCTTTTGGGGACTGATAAAGAATGTGGAATCTGAGCAGGAAAGCTCATCTCTGCAGGCACGACATGAGCCGCTGCTGAGGCAGGCCTAGATTTGTTCCCCTATGTCTTAATGTAAATAAAATGCTTTGTTGGGTGGCAACTGAAATAAACACAAAAGGTGCAACACAGAGCAGATTCAGCACAAAGAAATGTTGAAAATTAGATAATGCATTTGAAATAAGAATGCCTTTAAGAAGAATATGTGAATATGTTTGCTGCATATTCTGCTTTAAAAAAGGAAGAAATAAAAACTTTCAAGGACAGATGTGGTAAAGGTAAAAAAATAAGTATTGAGTATCATATGCATTATTACTTCTTACACAAGCTATTTAATGTAAAGCATAAAAGGGCTTTTATTTATTTCCATAGAAGTGTTCTGTGAGCTTTTAGTCTGAGCCACTGAGGCTCAGGCTCGTCTTTATTCCTTTAGCTGTAATGGCAGCAATTAAAACATATAAGGTAAACTTTTGAACGGCCTTTTCTCCAGCATGAAAAACACTGTGTAGCAAAATGGTAATAATATATTCATCCCTAGGTAAACATCCCTGCCATGTCCTTTATAAACAACGGCGGTGAACAAAATGAAAGTGATAATTTCTCTCCCTTTGAGAATTCTCTTCTTTAATTCTGACAGTAAACTCGTGGCTGTTACGGGGTGTTAAGTAGGATTTAAAACTTGTCAGACAAGACATGTTTGAAATTGCTTTAAATAAGTGCACTGTGTTGCTGTCAACCACAGGCTTAGAGGAAAATATCCCTACAATTGAAGCACTCATCTGGGCTCAGAGAGCTGTGCCCCAGCAACCGCGCCAAATTCTTCCTCCTGCCCGCCGACTCTAAGCCCTGTGAGCCAGCACCCCCTGCTGGCCCAAGGGTGCACTGCCAGAGTGCTCCCCAACACAAGTCACAACATGTTCTCATGCTCTTTTTCATCTGTATGCTTACCTTTGAATTCTAGCATCATCATTTTTAAACATCAACAAAAACTGCGTCAGGTTTCGAATCAAGTACATTTTATACCTCGGAGGGAGGGTTTTTCTTGCCGTTGGAAATTGAAGATTTCTTTTTTTTGGCCTGGTGTGCTCCTCTTTGTTTAAAGCTCCAGCCATGAGCCCTTGACTAGAACTATTTTGTGCCAAATAAACCATCTTCCTCTCCACATGAGCCTCAACTGGCTTTGACTATAGCAGCAAACTTCCGCCTTCCTCCCACCACGTTTTAAAATGTCTATATTACATACAACACGCATTACATGTGCATTACAACGATGCAGGATCTGTACTAGTTTTTCTAACATGATATTGAGAGTCATTTAATAAGCTCAAGTTTTAAAATAAATTGGGATTTTCATTAATGCTCAGATGTATTTTCATAAATCAGAGTAAATATGGATTAGAGAATAGACCTTTATCAGTCTTTCCACAAAGAAAAATAAAAACAATATTTAAATTTAATTTTTATATTCCACCTTGAGTCTTTTGATTCCTGCAGCCTACAAAGCTCTACTGAAATTTATTTGAAAAAAAACATTGATTTTACAAGCAAAAAAGCTGCAGTAAAATATATTTTAAAGAGGAAAATGTCAAAATCCACTAACTTCACTCACAGTGTGATAACTTCTCAGAGTGATTGCTGTGGAGGACTTAATTGCTGATAAGTCAGTCCTCATCCTCACTATGTGCTCATTGTGATTGAGAAAGAACGAGAGTCTAATCTGTCACTAGAAAAGAATACTTTTGTAATGTGAAATAAAAAAGAAATTCAGTACAAAAGCTTGTATTATTTGGTACATGCAGTATTTTTTGTGTGTTCACTATTGAAGTACCTCAGATATTAGAATATTCTCTCTTTTTAAACAGTTTCATATGCCTTTCTTTTCTCTGCGGACAATCACAAGCAAACACTTCTCAGTTACTCCTACAAACAAGGTTGTTTAAAGCATGACACAAGCAGACCAAGGGAGTTTTTGAAAATAATCTGCAACTACATTGATCACTGATTTGTTTTTTTAAAGTAAAATTTTCAATAATTTCTGCTTTTCTGTGTTTTATATCATTCTAAACTAAATATCAAATATTTGTTAGTTCAATCCATATTTAAAACACACACTGATTTTTTTCCACTAAATTCCGACACACTTTCACTCTTTCCAATTTACCACCATGTAATCGCTATAAGCATGAAACAGGAAGAGGCTACAACAAGGCAGCATCACCTACATTTTCAGTACGCAGACGCAGCCTAAATACGACTGGAAAGGGTTAAACCTGCTGTTGTCATGCGCATCGCACAACTTTTTGTATTAGCGCAATAACTTTGGCTGTTGGATCTCATACTGCTAGTTCTTCCCAGTGAAAAGAGGAGGCAAAGAAAGAGCGGGGTTGTGATTTGAGGGACTAAACCTCTGCAGCACCTTGTCCTATGATCTGGCACACTCTCCTGCCAAGACGAGTCTTTATCATACAAAGGGATTAGATTGCCCAGTGTAAGTGCCTTCAAGTTATTAGCACCTTCTTATACAAAGTATAACAGCAAACCCAAAGACATTGATTGCAGGGAACAGTTCAAATATGATTTCCTTATAGCTATTAATATGTATGCCTTAAATAGAAGCACACCGCTAAGCAGCTTATGATATTATGAAAAGAATGTTCCCTCAGGGGCATAATATGCCAGCAGTGACAGTAAGGAGAGATTCGTATTTACCCAGATTGGCTGTACTTACGTCAAGCATTCTCAGAGCTTGTGGGAGGGAAGATGGGGCAGTGGCAACAGCTCGGTTTCGATAAGCACTTACCGTGAATAAAAGACAAGCATGAAAGTGAGGTTTAGCCTCTTTAAAGATTCCCGACCAAATGTAGAGGCAGATAGGGCAGGTGCCTTTGGTTCCGGACGTGATTAGCCGTCTGTGCAGCACTGTTCCCACAGAAATGAGACATAGCAAAGACATTGTCCAAGCTTGTCCAGGTGGGGGACCTGTCATCCCAAACCAGAGCTTAGCACTGCAGTGCTTGGAGCGAAAGATTAGGACCCAGGAATTCAGATTTTTCTTCTTTTTTTTCTCTCTCTTTTTCAATGAATGCTTAATTCAAAACTGTTTTTTCCCCCTGTTCCTTCTGCTTGCCTCACATCAGCTTTCATTCTATTTATTCATCTTCATATTATATTGATCATTTCTACCTTGTCTCTCATGTCTCATGATGGCTTTATACGCCTCTGTGTCATGCAGACATTTTTAGGTACAAATGTTCTTTGACAGACACCACCACGTGCACCAGTGAACATACTAGTCTCTGCACTCGTTCTGCTGCTTTGTTAAGAGATGCAACGTATTACAAATTAACACGGATCTGTATAACTGTATTAATTCTTTCTTATGACCCGTGCTTAGATCATCTACAGAAGAAAATGATCCTTTGAGGTACATCAAGCACAGATCCTATGAACACTGACACATCTAATTAGGGGCGCCAGGGTTTTACTCTGTACGTTTCATTGTAATGTTTGATTTGCTTTGGGTTTTGGTTCGCAGGACTCGTCAGCACAAATCCGGGGAATGGAAAAATGGGGGAAATTAGGGCAGGAAAATGTAGTACATAACAGTTTTTCATACTTTAGTTAAGGTGGTCTTCAGCAAGGCTCCCAACTGCTCCATGAAGCTGGAGAGTAGTCGAGCATGAAGGGCAGGTGGTGGGTCAAAGGTGTTAATGCATGAATATGAACTATGTCACTACTAAAAAATCAACTAAAATCAATCCTTATTTTTACCAGGGTATTTTTACTATAACTCTTTGGTTATGAAGTCCTATAATACACTATGAAAATGATTTTGAGAATCAAAATGAAATTATTTACGTGAAAGGTGTATTTCTCCAACACTGTCCCTTTGTGGGGCTTTAAAGGGGCAATGAGTCACATTTACTGCCCCAGAGCTCAGAATATATATGTGATGGATTGGTGGGATTATTGATCAATACCAATGACTTGATGACTGCTTTGCAAAAAGCAAGAGATTTGTGGTTATCCAAACTCACTTTCCAGCCTATACAGTGGCAATAAAAACACTTCCTGTCCCTCCACCAACCTGTTCTGTTTGCATTTTCAGCAGCTTAGTGATACAAATATTGCATTATATATACAGTGTGATATATTTATCATCACTACACTTGATGTTTCTGATAGCTCTGGTTGGGTAGCTTACTCATCTCTACTGCAACAACATGACTTCATAAAGATCAGGATGCATGGAAAATTTGGGGACGGTGCCAAAGATTTCCGTAGGAGGAGATGATCAGTGCTGTTGGAAGACTTACAGGTCACCACTAGATGTTGATAAAGGTCATGGATGAGATTTTGCCTCAGACCAATTTGTACATCAGCAGCATCAAGTGGTAGCAAGAGGTATTCAGAACAACATTTACACAGGTTTAGAAGTCTCACAGTATCCAAACAATAATTTAAGAAAAATTGTGTTATCAGTCCAACTAATGGTATTTATTCAGTAGTGGAAGAAGTATTTAGATCCTTTACTTAAATAAAAGTAGCAATGCCGCAGTATAACAGTACTGCATTACGAAATTCGTAAAAGTACAGACGTATTATCAGCTAAATGTACTTAAAGTATCAAGAGTAACAAAATTCGGCAGAAAAATTACTCTTTCGATTGTGTTGTATTAAATATACACCATATACCGTGTATATATAGAAAGATTATAGTATGGGATTATTACCACTGTATTATTTTGTAAGCACAGTTTTATTGCCCCATATCAACAAGCTGCTGTTGTAGGGTCCATTTTAACTAGTTTATATACTGCTGGATAGTTTAATTTGCAAAACCTCCAGTCTCATACAGACATTCCTGTCTATAATGGAGTCCTAAAAAACTTGTTTTCTTCAATCATTATTTTAAAAAAATCTGTCAGTGCAGTAAGAAGATTACAATTTGTATTTGAAATAAGAATACGGCATATTTCTGCTCTAGAATAATGAAAACTAAAATTTATAAAAACAGGGTGGGTTTGAGTTGGATTGAAAGTGGGTTAAAATATTCTTACAGCGCTGGTGGATGTTTTAAATTTTAAAGAAAAATAATACTTTAAGGACTCAACTACAGACTAAAAAGACTGAATGAATGAGATTTTGTGTACTGAACATTGTTCATCATATTTTCGAAACAGCATGCTTTGAATGAAAAGTCTGCAAAGTAACTAGTAAATATAATGGTCAAATAAATAGTTTATTTTGAAATTCAGTGAAGTAAAAGTATGAGTTAGCATAAAATAGAAATACTATAGTACAAGTACATAAAAACTTACTTGGCCTGACCTTATTCAAGTACAGTGCTTGAGTGTACTTGAGCAGCATACACAGAATCCAGCAACCACTATAAGCAAACTTTTAAACACAGACCCTGCACAGGGTCAGTGACAAATATTTAAAGAGAGAGGTGTGTCAGAAAGAATACATTTAAGATTTTCTAATTACTTTTTAAATTTTAGAATGAGTGTTAAAATAACACATTTGAATCCACTGAAACGATTACAAAACTTTTAAACCACATTTAAAGCTCAATGATTTTTTTTGCATGTCTCAGTTTATTCTGATGCTTCAAATGATTCAATGATTTCATGAGGCAAATACACAACTACTGTCAGTACATAACGGTTAGGTATAAAGTATACTGTATATGAGAGGTTAAATGTAAATAAAAATGATAGTGGCATGGTGTCGCCACGTGTTTTCTATAGTTCTACAGAAAACAACTATTCTGGCAGTGAATTATATAATATATATTGTTATATAATACATTGTAAATATAAATATAGACTTCTAGAAACAATCTAGAAATTAACTTCATGCTTTTCTTTTTACATTAATAATCAGTATTAGATAGTCATTGGTAGACAGTGACGCACGTTGTTTTCCTGGTAATAAAATTATAGTTGTTCCTAGTGAGATCTGTGATAAAACCATGTAGCATTACATAATGTATATAGCTCTTAGCTTACTGGCAGAATTTCAGACTTCAATGAGAAGCAAAATGTTTGATGTGTCACTGAAACCAAAGCAGGTGAAGGCTAAACTGAAGGAGGTGGTATCATTTGGGCGATCGGTTATGTTTTAATATCGTCCAGTCATGGTTACTTGAGATCGCCGATAGGCGATCTGATCACCAGGGGGCTGCAGGAGAAGGAGGGGGTAGGGGTGTTACATCCCAGCACTTCAGTGAAAAAGCTCTCAATTTAAATGTGCAGTTGTCCATTTCAAGTATGATTTGGATTTCTTAGACTATGTAATAAAGTTACTCGTTATCCAAATTCGATGATTGTGAACTGTACTTTCTACTGTATATAGTAATATTTTCATTATCTTAATAATATCATTCTTGGTAGTAGTAGTAGTAGTAGTATATTTATTCAGTTTTATTAAATAATTTATTCTGTTTAGCATTTTTTACTTACATTAGAATGTAATTTGGATTAAAGATTTTGAATAATCATCTTGAGCGTGGCTCAGCGTCCAACAGAGCTTTAATCAAGCCTTTAGGCTTTCTACAAGCAATACAGTTAAAGTTTTGTGAATACACATTTATAAAAAAGTGTCAACATTTGATTTAAGATTTTTAAACATAAAATAAATCTATTTAACAGCAATGTCTCCTCTATTCAAACCACGGCTCCCTTTTAAAAGTCTGTGTCTCTGTGCTCGGTGCGTCAATATAACAGCATCATGTTCAGTTTAAGGATACAAGGTTAATTTATTGTCATTCCAAACACAGAGTTATACAACGGTAGGCAGGTAAAGTCCCATTTTTCTACTTCAGAAAAATAATCATTATTTATGGTGGAGTGTGGAGGATGAGTTGAGGGGCCTCACAGCCTGAGGAGAGAAGCTGCTCTGTGGTCTGGTGGTACGACAGCAGACACTTCTGTATCTCTTGCAGCAGGAAGAACAGACTGTTGCTCCGGTGGTTTTGGTCTTTAAAAATGTCCTTTGGGCTCTGCACAGCCACCTCACCTCTCCAATATCACTGATGCTCAGTAGATGGGTACTAATGATGTACTGGGCATTTTTAATCACCTGCTGCAGAGCCCTCCTGTCCTGGGCCATGCACAACCAATGCCAGTGATGTTTCCTGTCAGGATGCTTTCTATTGTTGCTCTAAAAACATAGTTCTCCTCTGTTTAACATTATTATCTAGCTTATCTATCTATTACTATCTTAATCTGAGTACTGGGCAAAGTTTTGGTGAGCAGGAATATGGAGAACAAAGATGCGGTGTGTCAGATCCATGGAAAAGAGTCGGCAAAGCGGTTTGTAATTAAGGATTTAAAATTTACTCGTCACTTGTGCTGATTAGGGGGGCTCAGCGGGTGGACATGCCGCTCCACCAGAAACATATCTAAATGCACAGTAGGGTGCAGATTCTAGAGATTATTTTTAGAAAATCTCAGTTCTGATAGTAAGTTAGTTAAAATCTTGTTGTAGGAAAAAACAATTGTCGATCATCCCTTCAATCGAGGATATACGATTACGCAAGTCTATGTTGAATAGTGTATAAACAAAGCAGCAGATAGTACTGTGTGATTTCAATGAAGTGTGACCTCTATGAAGTGAGTCAACAAACAGCTATGGACTCAGTTATAAATAAAAGATCTAAAAGATGGAGAGACAGAAACTGGTTTCTGTATTATCAAGGTCATTCAGCTGTCAGACAACTGGATATTTAACAAGCAGAGTTCATGGAACAAATAAAGAACTTGTTCTTTTCTTTTAACTGTTTATCTATATTAAAGACAAAGTAGATATGCTACACTTTATTGTTATGTAATGCTTCAAGAATGTAAAATGTAAAAACAATGTCCTACTGAAAATCTCACCAAACGCTAAACTTATCCGCTAACACATTTCTAACAGTAGCAGCTATCATGTGGTGCTGGTCATACCAGACAAAGTAAGGCTGTAGCAGCAAAACCCCTGGTGTATTGAATTGAGCAAAGGTTCATTTTATTGCTAACTTTTTATTTTTTTGTAAGAATAAGAATGTGTTATTTCCTATTTTCAAAAGTTACATAGTCTCACTTTAAACCCTACTAACCAAGAGGCCTGTGAATTTAGTGTTTTTAGTTCTCAGTTTAACTTTTGAACACACAGTTATTTAATCAACATGGCTGACACAGCCATTTAATGGGTGTCTATTGGTTCTATTTCTTAAAACATGCTTCCCGGAAGTGGAAAAGCATTAGCTTGTAGCTGTTTTTTTCATTAGGATTGAAATAACTCAATACATCAGTGGAACCATTTATTCATGCACTCATATATTGAAGCATGTATAAATATGTCATCAGAGGATCTATCAACATAATAATTTTCTTGTTTGCTGACAAATCCTGACATATAACTATGTGAAACCAAGGTACAATGGCTGTGTTAGCAGTGTCACTCAGGGCTTCATATATTTGCTGTTCAAGCCAGCTCTTGCTGCTGGTGACCAGCAGCAACCAGTCGGGCTGATGTGCATATTCGTAACCAATCACATCTGTCACAGTCATAACATTTTGCGGGGGTCAGATCAAGGCACATTGATATTTCATGTGGCCTATTTCTAGCGAGCATGTCACAAATTATACAAATTTTCACATCATAAATGTAGTCTGGTGCAGAATTAGAGTGGTCATACTTCTTAAATTTTTCATCTCAGATATCAAAATAAATTGCACAGTGGTTGCAAGTTGCATTATAAAATGCAGCTCTATACAGGAAATGCTATAGCAGGCAGGCAGTCACAGTGTGACCCTAAATGTACTCTTAACTATCCACACAATCACAGTTTTCGAAGGAGCCCTTCCGGGGTCAATTCTTACTGTTATGGCAAATGACAAAAATATGGTAATATGCGTATTGAGATTGGACTAAGCACCTCCTAAACAAGCCCCAAACAATGATCTCACCCTGACCCTAATGTTTATCGACTCAATTATCCTTCTATCTCCACATTTGGACTGTACACTTGGACTACTTATTTGTCCTGTGTAAAAGATGAAAGCAAGTGAAAAGTGTGGCAAGGAAAAAATGAGGGATGGGGAGAGAGTCAAAGAGTTTCATTTATAAGAGGAGGGAGGTATTATGAGCACATTTATCCCAAATTGGAAAATAATGAAGAAAGATTAAAGCCCTCCCAGTATTTTAGATGTTCCAAATGGACAACCAGTCCTGTAGTTGACAATGGACCACAGAGAGTTCCAGACACTATTATGTGCCAGAAATGAGAGATTGACAATGTGAAAGCCTCTTTGCAAGATAGAGGGAAAGAAACTTGAATAAGGTCTACTTGTGCACATCCCCTTTTATACATTTTGTGCAGTGGTGACAAGACAAGAGATCAGCGCTCACTGTCTTAAATGAAGTAAAAAAGTGTAAAGAGGCTTTTACATCACCCATTTTGGCTGTGATTGTACTCCACCTTTGCTCGTGTAGCAGCTCCATCCAGGCTAGTCATGCTGACCCCTTATTCCTCTGTTCCCCTGCAATATGTCGAGCCAGCACAAACATACGTGGCCTGCTCATTCAGTCTTGTTGCTGCCCCTGATTTACCTCCAAAATCTGAAAAAATATCCTTTATTATTAATTCGGTTTTTTGAATGAATCGGCTGCTGTGAACTATGGGTGCAGTTTTGGCTCCACATGACAGGCTGAGCATTTTGTTCAGCGATGCTAGATGAGAACTACAGCCCCCATCACCTCGACCTAAGCTGGGAAAATACAGACAACCAGGTCACGGAAATCCTGTCACAAGTTATTGGGCACCTAAGAGTGTGGGAAATCCTATGGTGCAATATTATTCTCTGTAAATCTCAAACTGTGAATAACACAAGCCAAGCAATTTAAGCAGGAAGGTCATAGCAAAGTAAAGCAGGAAAATTGCCACAGAAAAAAACGGCTTTCTGAGAGAGTGAAATAGATGAGAGATGAAGGGAGATGAAAAGTTGACGGGCTACCCAGGCAGGTCTACAAAAAGTAATGAATATCCCTTGGTGTGGAGCGATTTTGAGGAACTGTCATTCTGAATGAAGTGAGATAAAAATTATATTTCGCCCAGATAAAAAAACCAACCAATACAAAAGCAGAAAGGACATATGTCTGCCTGATGCTGCCCTTAATCCAAGACAAGGCCTGACAGCCTGCACCATCAAATGTCAGAGCGACTGAAGCATCAAAACAGTATGATTATACAACATATATGGCCAAAATGAAAACAGCAGTGCATTCAGAAAAACATGAACAGAAAAACTTAGAATTTATGGGTACCATGTGGAATGCGATCTTAATTAACTCTCATCTCCAGCAACTTTTCATTATATTCTTGGCACCACCTTGTAAAGTGGAGAAATCTACTATAATGAACATGCATCATTAGTCCAGCATGCAGTTTATTTTAATTCTGTATCCATGAAAGAAACTGTTTAAATAAAACATTCACTATCAAATAAAATAATCAAAAAGTAAGTCTAAGTCAAAATTGACATGCAAGGTTATAGTCTAAAATGGACCACATGGTTGTGAGGTTTAAAATTTGTATTGCCACGGTAACCAGTCAAACATGGGGCCTATCTATGAATTCAGACAAACTTTACCCCCCCAATCAATTCAATTTCTTTTGTTACCGCAGAATGAATTGAGCAGCCATAGATTTTTGCCTTGTGTCATAGAAAATTACATGTCCTTCGCAAAAGAATACAGTCTTGCTTCTCATTCCAAAGTCTTAATGCTTTTTCCTTGAATAAATCATCCACATCTATTGACTCCTTTTCATTTCACAACACAAACCCACCATTCAAAGAGAAAAGAAAAGAGTCTGAATTACTTCAAGCTGGAGAGTTACCTTGCATAGAGCGGAATTAAGGACCATTTGCCAATATTGTGGATCAACTATGCTGAGAATAAAAGCAGGATTCTTGTGTAACCTGGCTGGGGAATATAGCCACAATGGACTTCAAACAAGGACCAGCGCACAATCCACAGATTGATTTTTACTTGAGGGACCTTGGACTTTTCACAACAAACATTTTCCAGCAAAGACAAGCATAAAAGGAAGCATTTGAATAGTCGTT
Organism: Lateolabrax maculatus; assembly: GCA_031216445.1. Lineage (NCBI taxonomy): Eukaryota > Metazoa > Chordata > Actinopteri > Acropomatiformes > Lateolabracidae > Lateolabrax > Lateolabrax maculatus. Next base: position 22,968,983 of record CM062196.1, on the reverse strand, counting down.
GTATTACCCTCTTGCCCTTTGTAAGGAAGAATGTAGGCTGTTTATTGTACGTCAATGGATGACCGCAATCTCATAATTTATCATTGTGGTGCGGGGAAAGTAAAAAGCCCGCTTTTGAAACGGTTGTTTTGCGTTGTTCACAAGCTATTTGGTGTGGTTTATAACTCAAGTTTTCTTGCATCCTTGTACACTTTGCACTCTCACATGCCCTTGTCTGTTGTACAGTGGTTTACGAATACAGAATAACCCAAAACAACGATGAGCAGGGAATGAATGATTCCCACACTCTCTGTAGAGTTGAGAGAAAATTCAACTCAAAATGTTTTTCCCTCATTTCCAGCCACACAGGAGGGGTCGTAAAAGTTTCAGCTTCTGATTTCAAATACATCTTTAAAGAATAAGTCAAAGTGAATACGAGGGTCTGATGTTTGTGCGTTTCATTGTCAGTACTGTAAGCTGGCTGACTATCCCTGCTGCTCTTAAAGGTGCCCACACTCCCACCTGAGTGACACTCACTTGAGCTCTGCTCCAGTCTCTAGCCCCTCTAACAGCAAGATAAGACTCTTATCACCTCCAAGAGTGAAGATTTGGCCTCAATCCAAGAGAACCAACGGAGCAGGAAAACCACTGTCTAGACACTTAAGGTGAACTAAAAGCAACAATGCTCTGTTTGACAGGAAATACTAAAGGGCTGTCGCTGAGGCACGGCACGCCGAGGAGGCTGTAGTTCAGACAATGTCATTGTGCGAAAGCGCCTCACCAAATCCTCTTTCCGGCAGTCATTTTTCATCACCATCCACCATGAACCATCCGCAGGACAGGGGAGGTGGGAACACACATGCTATCCCAGAAGCAATGGTGTTAATTTCTAAGACACACATCGGCGTGCTGAGGTGATCTGAGGCAGAATTAAAGCCCAGTAGAGTAAAGGTGCCCTGTGAAGTTTTATTGTAAACAAAGTTATGTTTACATTCTGTGTGTTGTGTGTATCCTTGAGGCCGGACAGGCCAGCTGAGTGCATTTCTCTTTCTCATAAAACATTTGAAAAGGCAATATTTAAAATCTTGCATCGTTTATATCAATTGTTCACTAGCTTGCAGTCTTTTTGGTGCATTTTCTTTGTGTGTTACCTCCACCAACTGTCGATCGGCAGAATAGTGAGAAACGGACGGCAGGAATGTGTATGATGTCATAAAAACATTACGTTGCATAGCGCTGTTAATAGTCAAAAACTCCACAGAGCACTTTTCATTTAAAAAGGTCCATCTGAGTAATTTTGCATTTACTACAAATCACATATAATTTACATCACAGATAGTCTAGTCATATTTTGCATTCTAGAAATGTACCAATCCAGCATCCATTGGTTTCCATTCATTTCTGTACAATATGAAAATATATTAATAGCACACTCTTGAAACTTGTTTGAGTTTATGTAATTAAAGTAAGTGTGCACTAACTTGAGTGCAGTGCAGACTTTTTCAACTAAACTGTATTCCCACACAACAATATTGTACCATTGACATAAATTAAAGCTGACTTGATATTGACTATGATACATTACACAACTCCTATATTATTAATATTTTCATACAACACATACGTGAGTGTAAACCAAACTTGAAAAGAAACATTGGTTAAAATAGTTAATTGGTTATAATTTAATAAGAAATAGGAATTATAGAAACTGTTATAACTATAAATTGCTTTCTAAGGTAACATTGTTAATAGTAACGCATAACCTGGGAACCAGATGAATCTGAGAGCTTATGTTTTATTTGCTCTGGCAGAAATGTCTGGCTCCTCTCCCATTCAGACTGATTTTGTAGTTTCATGTATCTGGTCAAGCTAATCACAAATGTTTACCTAGTATGAGGCGGGTTTAATACGATGACTGACAGAGAGGAGTGCCATTGAAGCATCTTTGTAAATAACCAAGATAGCGGCTGCCGATACAGAGAGTTCCCCAGCCGGCTACAACAGCAATATTAAACGGACTGAACGATAACATTTTCACTAAGAGAAGAACAAACAACTGCACTTAAACTTTATGTTGATAAGAAATATGTGTTTGCTGAACTTCTGACAGAATGTACCATCCGACAGAAGGCGCTTCGTGGCTCTGATTGGTTGTCTCCGTCCGTCTATAACGCCCCTTGGAAATCAAAAATGAACTGAGAGGTTCCAAACTAATACGCTTTTGCAAATTAGTCTTCAAGCCAGGCTAGGTAATAGACAGTTGAATCCACAGAACTGTTAAAAAAAGTTTCAAAATACAGTTAATTGCATTGACAATTACATTTCCTTTAAAGTTAATATTAAAAAAAGACATTTAAATTAAAAAAAAAAAAATTCAACAACAAACAGCAAGGTGCTGTGCCATCTCGTCTGTACATCAGTTTGTTGTGGTAAGGTTTGTCTTAAAAACAAGGCTGAGCAGAGAGAGATAGCAGCAGCTGCGGGTTGGAGCGTGCAGGAACACGAGGCTATTTGTGCCATCTAACACCTCCTCAGGTAGGAACTCACCTGAAGGGTTTTTTGTCTCTCCACACTTTGTTTTTAGTCGTAAAACACAACTTAAAGCCAGCCGGGTGACCTGCACCTGGATATATTCAGGTACAGAATTTGTGACCTGATTTGGAGTTTCTTTTATAAAATGTCTGCTTTATTTGGAGCTATTCAAATACTCAGATATTCTGTACAGTAAACAATGACAGAAAAGAAACAGAAAAAATGGGCAATAACAAACAGACACAGTGGTGTCAAAATAATTGCAATGCATTGGGCATAATAATAAATACTGCTTTAAATTAGAATCCTGAAAACCTAAAACAACTTCTTCGGTTCTTAAATTTGTTCTTGAATCTGTAAGTATTTGTCAACCTATGGCGGCCTCTGTTGCACCGGCTCACTAACATGATCCTGTTCTGATCATTTCAGACAAGCAGCTGTTCCTGAAAGGACTGGATGACAAAAATGGGCATTTGTCTCTATGTAAATTCTAGAAATTATTAATTTAATATTGCTTGGAGCTAAAGGCCCAATCAGTAATTTCTGAACCAAATAAATCACAGGTATATTCACATGCATCATTGAGGGATCAGATGAAGAATTTGGATTTTGCGGGATTATTAACTAATCATACAAGCATTTAGACAGGGAACCAAACGAATCTGCGAGCTCATACGTCTGGCCCTCCTCCCGTTCAGACAGAGTTCAACCCGTCCTGCAATTGGTCCGGCTAATCACAACCATTTACCTAACATGGAGCAAGTTTGATACGATGACTGAAACAACCAAGATGGCTGCCACTGATGTGGAACATTCTGTTGAATCCACTATTGCGCACACAGCGTTTTGGTGCTCTGATAGTTTGAAAGTTTATTTGCATATACAGTACCAGTACTTCAATCGGTTTAAGACATGCACCTACATGCCTGATTTTGTGACATCACAAGTAGTCGTGATCCAATATGCAACTTAAACAATTGTGATTTGGAAACCTGACACCTCCAGTGTACATACAATGAGAATGGACCTTTCAGTGAAGTCTGAAACTATTAGCAGTTAAATTAAGCATATTTGCATATTCATGCATTCATGATTCTGGATTTCTTTGTGAGGTAGAAGGAATAACAATGTTTTTAAGGATTCATAAGTAGTTTTTTTTGGGGGGGGGGAAACCATATCAGATAATTATTATTCATTAAAACAGAATATTTTTATATGGCTTAAAATCTGTGCAGGGGAACCATAATATAATAGATTGTCGTCTGGTGTTAATTTACATATCAAAAGACCTGCCAGTCATTTGACAAACAAGCAATAGATATTGTGTGTATAGAGTAGACAGACATAAAAATAGTAAAATTACAATATGGATAAACACAATGATATAGATAGATTGCAAACATCTATGAAAAATCATAGAAGATTTTGGTGGTGGGCGACCTTCTTGTTTACATTTGAATGAAAGAATTTGAATGAATTAAAGTGCCTTTAAGTGAGCGGTGAATTCCCTGGCCACATGTGACCCCTACTGGTCACTCTAACAGAGTCCCAACATTAAAGCTTGCATGTTCACTTCTTTCCTTTAGCTTTCCCTTTCTCCTTTTAACTGCAGAAGTGCTGACACAGTCAAATAAATACTTGAGGTGTGTGGACTACCAATTCTCTCGTTAACATCTTAAGATATGGTACTCATATCCTGTAAAACGGATTCAAGAATGCACTGAAATGTGGTTGCTTATTTTCAACTTGACCGAGCCAAACCCAATGCAGGACAAATCAGAAAGCAAATTGAATGTTTTTCTTTTTTCTTTTTTTTATAGAAGTCTTTAAGTTCAGCAAAATTTCACATAGCCAAGCCTTTTCTGGGGGAGTGTGTCAGGGAACATTGTATCCACTTGCATGTGAATGTGTTGCCTCTCATGATTTGATTGAGCCCTGCCAGTCTCGATCGCAGGGGATTCCACAGTTTGCCTGTGCCATTTACTGCCAAGGCCCTAAAATCCAAATTGACCTAGACAGACACACTGATGGGGTCTTTTTTTAGCAAAAAAAATATGAAAATTAGAGCTCAAGCCAGAAGAAACGTATGCAATTTATTTTTAATATAATTTCAATATAATTTTTTTTTGCAGAAAAGTTTACAATGAATGCCACAGCCATAATATTCGACACCTCATGGGTGAATTTAAACACACAGGATGTAAGCTATCGCCCTCATTACTACTGCATGACGCTGTTATACAACTAATGTGTTTGATAAATCTGTTGAAATAGGAATGTAAAATATATCCCTTCACCAGAAACGGTTGTAGATCCATCCATGTATTTCAATGGGATATGCTCTGTTTAGTAATAAATGGTCTTTTAAAATTCTAAGGTGTGCATACACAACATTTCTATCCTGAGGTACTTCATGTGCATTGCTATTAAAGCTACAAGGAAAACGATCATTCAAATTCAATAAAGGTGTACCAGGAAACAATCAGTCAGAAGAGGAAAGAAAACTGTACTTGAAATAATAATCATCTTGTTACTTGATCTGAGCTGTTTTAAAAGAAAACATCAAATAACCCAGCTATTTCCTTTCAGCATTTAACAACTCGCCAATTGAATAGCAGATATTTATGGTTATAGATGAAGGATTTATCTACTTCTGGGCCAGTTTAATTTAATACTTTAATATGTACAAGATGTACGAGGAGATTTATACACAGAGTGTGAAGGCTGGTCCCGGCTGAGAGAATATCAACTTCAAGTCTATCAATGCCATCTAGTGGATGGAGGAATTTTTAACTCGCTCATCCTGCCGTTCCACTCTCCGTAACGCATAGAGACTGTAACATACTCTGTAATAACAATAATGACTAATGTTGCTACAAATTGTAGAATATGTTGAGAAATGGGTGGATACAGTGGATTTGGGAAGTATTCAGTATTACTTCACTCTTTGCACTCTCTTGTGTTTATGATTCAATTCAAAATAGAATAAATGTACTTCTTGGCAATTAATTCAGTACACAATAAACCATAATGACAAAACAACATGTTCTTAGAAAGTTGAAACTTGGAAACTTAATAACATTTCTAAAATTAAAGATCTCATTCACATAAGTTTTGATAGAGTGGCTATTAGGTTCTTGGTCACCTCCTTGACCTGGATACTGAGGGAAGCTGTGGCACCAGCTGCTCTTAAATTCAAACTTAACTTATTGTTCCAATACAAGTGTTAACTAAACGGAGATTAAGTTAAAACAGGCTGCTCCACACAGACTAGTTCTTACACAGAGACTCACTGCTATTAAATATTCTCACCAATACCCAGTTATAACTGAAGCAACTGCCCTAACTAACATCTGCTTGCTAACATATGACCTGTTCAGAGTAAAAGAAGAAATGAAATACAGTCAACATACCTGACCTGACACTGGATCAAAATGCTGTTTAATGAAGTGAGACTAAAGGGTCAAATAACATTGGTTAGGTTAGCAGAATTAGCTGTTCCCCACTCATTCTAAATGAATACTATTAACACACGTATTTCTTCATGTGTTTATATATAAACCACCAAGTCAGACCCACATTTAGAAAGGATTGTCAATTAACTTTAATAAATTACTTGTGATGTCTCAGTGACTTCTTGTCTACATAATTGATGTTTAGATTGAAAGGGCTACAGATGTTTCATTGCAACCGATCTAACTTACACATTACTAAGACTTTACTAGGTAAGACGTTTCTAAAGCTTTGATGGTGCAACCCACATTAACAGATTGCTAGTTAGAACTTGGATAGCTGGTGCGACCCAGTTCGGGTGGTTCCAAATTTCTGCTTTTATTCCCTTACTCAGATTTCTACCTCAGCACATTAAGCCTTTTTCACTGAAGAAATGTCACAGCAGGAAAAGCGCAGGTGTAAATAATTGAATTATTGATGGCTGAATTCCATTTAGCTGCTTCTGTTTCAGGGTCCTGGTGTTGTTCATGCTGGCTCATTATCACACTGTCATGGCTTACTGGGGCACTTGAATAGATGGTTAATGTTATTAGAAACACTGGCGCTTTTCCTACTATGACAAGTCAAAATTAAATGAGACTCCCATGGACTTCATGGCTTGTTTTGTTTTGTTTTTTTTTTTTGGTCAGGACAAACACTGTGAATTGTGTTATATACAAAAGCCATGCGCCTTTCTAAATGGTGTCCAATCAGTTGAATTTGTCACCATTGGGAATGCAATCAAGTTGTATATCTCAGGATTATGAAAGCAAACAGGAAGAACATGAGCTTGATTTGGAGTGCTGCGGAGCAAGGGTCTGAATACTTTTTATTTGTAATAAAGTTGCAAAGCAATCTGCAAACTACTTTTTCTCTGTCATTACGGGTTATTGTGTGCAAATTGATGGGCGGAAAGCACGTTTAATGCATTTTAAGTGAAGTTTATAACACAATAAAGTGCACAAAAGAATACTTTCCAAAGCCATTGTATACCCTAATGACAATATTAATTGTTTTTTAGTGTTGTATTCAAAATTTTACAATTTAAATGTGGATTTACTTTGTCTGAACTTTGTAATACTTAATGAATTTAATTAAGAAAACATGACAAACGCTCAGTTCTTTTAAATCAAGGCTTAAAAACACTACCGCTGCCTGTTCATATGTTTCACTGTAACTGCATTTCACAAGCCTCGTTGTTGGAAGGTGCTGTGCAGATAAACTTGTCTTGTCTTGCCTTGAAGTGACATCAAGTATTTCATTCAGGAGAGTGTTCTTTTTTTATTACTGAAATCTATGTAAATGTATCGCCTGCAAGAAACTAACATCCTGCACAGATTTTCACCCCCACACATGGTAATCTTATACAGTATGTGTTAAAGTTTGAGTTTGTCATTGGATGGCAAGTGAAAGACAGAAAAAGGAGACAGAAAAGAAAGTGAGACACAGATAACGGGCCACTTGGCTCTTTTAAGTCACAAGATGCAGAAGCAGATGGCAGCAGAGGCAGGTAATAAGACGACAAATGCCCAGAGACACAAATCCACCACTCAAATGTTTCTTTCATTTTCAAAATCAAAACTGCATTACCTCACGGGCAACCTCAATGGGCAAAGAGATACCTGGGGCCACCTGGATCCCACTCCAAAGAGTTAGCCAAGACAATTTCCCTCAAATCACCTGCTATCTTAATCTGACAGCCAGACTCGATTACAAGGCGGAAAAATTGCTTTTCTCGCCACCAGCAGTCGTTGGGAAATTATCTTAATTGTGTCATGATTATGCCTCAGAGCTCTGGTGAGAGCTTTACGTTGCTCTGTTCAAACACACAGGAGTGCTTCACAAGTGTTGAGAGTGCACCTCTATCGGCATTCAAGAGGAGAGAGGGAAATAAATTCATCTCCACTCGCCTGCCTGTTCAAATATGCCACAAACATGCACAGAGATTTCTAAAATTCCAGATATTAAAAGAGCTAGCCGAGAAAAAAAAATATTTGACTACAAATCACCCTTTAGATAGTTTTGAGGGGTGTGAAAGGTGGTTTGGTGTTTAGTTTTGAGGAGTATTTGCATTTGTAGGTTGTTAGTGAGCAATCAGTGGTCCATTCAGTCATCAGGGGCCCAGACTGGGGCCAGCTGCTTTTTTAGAGGGCCCAGTTACATTAAACCTAAACACAAATTTTATCTGCGGCGTGGTTCAGAAGCCATTTTGGGCCTGTCATGCAAAGACATTAGGCATAAAGTAGGGCAATGTGTTAGTTTAACAACACAGTTAACACATTTTGATATAAGCTAAAACAATTACTCAATAGGCAATCAACAGAAAATTAATCTGTAACTATTTTATTAACTCTTTTATTATTTTCATTGCAAACTGAAAATCTCTGGGTTTTGAACTTTAGGTCAGAAAAATTGAGTGATCTGAAGGTGTCACATTGGGCTCTAGGACACTGTAAGAGGCATTTCTTATTATTTTCTGATGTCTCATAGTGTAAGCGATTTGATTTAAATATTCAGATCAAAAAAGAACATATCATAGATACATGACTTACACATTTCTTATATATTTTCCTACCATACAAAAACATACAGTAGAGCAAAGCGTCTACTCCGACACAGACACAGATCAGTACTTAAAAGAGATTAACACTGAACAAGTCATAGATTTAAAAGCTTATGGTTACATCAGAAAGTATCAGTGCATGTATCAAATACATGACTTGCATAGTCACATCTATTGTATAGGCTTTGCATACAAGGCCTGCAGTACTGTACTTCCTTATTAAGCTCATTACTCAGAACAGTTCCACTTAAAACCAAAAAAAGAAGAAAAACAATCTTACAAGCAATCAGCAGACCACAGGCCACAAACAATAACTAGAGAAAATCCTGTGACTGACCAGCAACTATACATGCAAAACTGGAGACAAAGCCTGCAGACTCTGTCCCAGCCAAATGTGTGTGTGATAGTAGCAACAATGACACCTTCAGTGTCCTGGCAAATCTACAGACTGTATATAAACTATACATTTATGGATTGTATATAAACTACACATCTACGGACTGTATATAAACTATACATCTATGGACTGTATATAAACTATACATCTGTAGATGTACATAAACTATCCAACTACAGACTGTATATAAACTATACATCTGTAGACTGTATATATAAAATCTTTATATACAGTCTATGGGGCAAACAAAGCACAGTACACATTATGACCTCCACAACAACATCAGCAGGAGGTTAAATACGCAGTGGTGGCGGGACATTAGCATCAGGAGAGAACCAGCAAGAAAACAGACAGACAGACAGAATCTGACTCACGCTGTTTGATGTTGAAGGCTGATGTCCTTCCCTGGGTGAAGGCGGAGTATCCATGCCCTGTGATGTCGCTGGATTTGGTCATTTCGTTGGAAAGCTGCGAGCTAACTTTAAGGAGTCCTACAAAGCAGCTAGCTGATAGCATTAGCAACACTGATAAATATGAACAGGCTTCATAATTCACTTCAGAGTTTATTCTCCACCTGTCCTCTAACAGCTGCGCACTGGCACTGACACTTACTCACTGTTTGTTTTTTTCTTTAATCCAAAGCGTGCTAACTTGACCTCTCTGGCTGTGTTTCTCCACTCAGACCGGCCTGGGAACCAGACGAACCTGCAGCTCATGTTTCATTTACTTTGGCAGATATGTCTGGCCCCCATCCTGTCCAGATACATATCGTAGTTCCAGGTATGAGGCGAACCAATCACAAGCCTTAATATAATATGAGGCGGGTTTAATACGATGACTGACAGAGAGGAGCGCCATTTAGGTATCTTTGGAAATAACCAAGATGGCGGCCACCGAACATTACGTGGCCGGCTACAGCGGCAGTATTAAACGGACTGGATGGTAGATTTTCTCTAAAAGAAAAACAAACAACTGCACTTAAACTTGGTGTTGATAAGAAATATATGTGTGGCGTACTTCTGACAGGAGTGCCACAGGACAGCCTTTCGTTGCTCTGATTGGTTGTCTGCCCGTTGAGAAGAAACCCTTGGAAATCAAATAGGCATTTGTGAATTAGTCTGACTATGCCAGGCTACAGTCATCCACCACTTGAGCTCAATACGGGACACCCACAAATGAAAGACAAAATCCCCATGACACTTGCTGTAGATATCCATGACAGGTGGATTATGAGATGTTGGTCACCTCCCTGACTTTCCCTTTTTTCTCTCTTTCCCTTTGGACTCATGGTGAACCAATGAGCCCTTTACTAGTGCCAACTTCAGGGCAAAATCTAATTTATCATAAATATAATATCTCAAATGTTTTTTCACTACATTTGAGCAAATTCATGCAACACTTGAATTTACTAGGTAAACACTGAAATTGACCCCCCTCAGCTGCCCACTGGTGCCACACTTCTTTTCAGTTTGAACAGTGTAAGGGGTGGGGACAAAAAATCAATATAGCTATATATGATGATACTTTCTTTGTGGTATATTATCAATCCATGTATTGCAATACCATATTTATTAAACCTGAGTTTACCATAGATATTTTGACTGGAAACTGTTCTGCTGTCTGTCAGTCTTGTGGGTGTTTAAAATTTAAATTACAGCACATTCAGTGTGTGTGTGTGTGTGTGTGTGTGTGTGTGTGTGTGTGTGTGTTAAAAAGACAGGGACTCCATGTACTTTTCCCTTGTTTCTATCCAATTACAAGCCAGAAATGAATGAACACACTAAGTAAATGCAGTATATGTCCAATTTTAAATCGACAGTAGGGTTATTTTTGTTTGAATTCTTCATAGATCCAGACACCTCCTTAACAAAAAAAACCCAAATCTCATGAGTGGATTATCATAATGACCTCTCCTCTAGCACCACCCTCAGGCTAAAGAGAGTTACAAAGAGCAACTGGGATCCACTGCTCACATCAAAACAGTATCATACCACAGCTGCATGTGCTTTGTAAATGTGCCAGATTTACCAGTTTTGTTAATTTCCGGTTGTGTTACGTTCCATATATAGACAACTAACTTTGGGCTTTACAAAAGACTCGGAAGGATGCGCAGAGATTTTCAATTTTTATTGACTTTTTGGACAATTTCTTTTCCAGTGTCATCCATAACCGTTCACTTCAATGGTATTTGCATAATCTTTCATTCAATGCTAGGAGGATATAAACCAAGGTAGGCTGATGCTAGATGGTGAATCAGCAGCTAGCAAGCTAAATCTGCACTCCTCGGGCAAAATTAAAACTAATTACAATAACTGGGGGGGAGGGGATGTTCCAAGAGCTTTCAAAGGAACAATAAACATACCTTCCAGCTGTCCATTAAAAATGCACCTAGACATCATCTCTACCTGGTTTGTATCTTTCTAGTTGTAAGGCTGATAAAAAGGGCCATTGCTATTAAACAGAACTATCTGCATAGCAACTGGAAGACAAAGGGACTGGACACTGACCCAATACAGAGGATGAAGTAACACAGGACATCACTAGACAGATAGTTGGCACGAGATGGTCTGCTGTTTTTCTCACAAACACAGTCATTATATTTTGTGGAGTGATTTACTTTTGAATGTCAAAAGAGTTCATTCAACAGATAGTGTGAGGTTTGATACGTTGGAGCTCTAGGCCTAGTGTTGTAAGAAGTTTAGTTCTGGCATGATCTCCAAGCATCTGGCAGTTTGAATGTGTGCCATTCTGCAGTGGCTGAAACCGCTTCTCTCCCCGCCCCCCTCCCTTAGTAAAGTATACCAATTCATAAGGCTACAAGGTACGTGCCACTACTTGACCATATTCACAGAAGCACAGCTAAGCAAATGGAAAGATGTGACGGAGGACAACCACTACAGTGTGCTTGAGGGCTAACAACTGACGATTTTCACTCAGCTACATGAGTAAAGCAGGAGGGGCGGTGGGTTACTGAATGAGCTGGCCCCTCGTTGGTCAGGCATCATGTCTGAACATGTCACCAGCAGTAATTCAATCCCTTCACCCCGCCCTGCGAAGGCAACTAAGATAAGGGCAGCTCAAAAAAACTGATGTCTGGCCACCATTGAATTTGGTATAACAGTTCAAACCACAATGAAATGGCAGGTCTAATCAACACTTAAAATGTCAGACTTGTACAGACTGTAGACTTAACCGCAACATCTGGTACATTTTTTTTTTCCTTCAAGCGTAAGACAGTATTATTTAATGCAGATACAAAGCTCACAAGTCAATTACAGTATCTGAAAGCACTTTTAGACTGATGAAACTGCAAGGGCAGACCAGGATAAGAAGACAGAGAAGGGTGACATTCTCAGAACTGAAGACTTGTAGGGTCAGCGGTCAGTCCGGGTCAAGAGGGGGACGATGACGGGGAAGATTGTGTCCGGTTAAGTTCAGGCCCATCTGTAGCAGCACGGCTTAGAAGCGCTTGGGTCCCCAGGGAGAGGTCTTGGTTGCCACTGGGGCTCCAAAGCTGGGGAAATCTTCAGAGCTGCTCATATCAGGGGCCTAAAAGTAGAAAAAAAAAAAAAAGAAAAAAAAACTCAGGGATTAAGAAAGGAAGGTGTGACCAACTGTAATTACAAACAGTGTCAGGCTTGTGGGTAAATGCCCACCTTCTCATTGCCAGTGGTCCAGGGAGCCTCCCTCACCACAAAGCCTTTGGATGGGCCACGTTGTTCATCCATGGCAGAAGCGCTACCCCCAGGGGGCCTCATGTAAGCCATCTTTGCCTCATTCTCCACAACATCTGCCATCTGACGAAAGTGGCGCAACAAAAATGTATCAGTGCTGATTAGGAAACGGTAAACATTACAGGAATCTCTTACCACTATATACTGAAAAAAAACTGACAGCTGTCGTGCACAGAAAAGCTTACATATTCCTCTTCCAGGTTAAGGAGGTGGTCGATGGCTTCATCCACAAGCTCAGGGCGACCTGTGACTGTCACAAGGTTCGGGTCTGCAGCTCCACTCTGGGGAAACCTGAGATCAACCTAAAAAAAAAAAAAAAAAAAGGTGGATACCAAGCCATGTCAAACACCGGGTACTCTGAATTTATAAATTCTTAACATGAGAAGAAATCAAAACGAAAGCATGACCAGAATTTGGTCATCTTGGGTCTAACCCTGTGTTCCACCTTGAACACCTCCAGACATGTAGGTCAAAGCCTGTTGCTAAGCCTGTCCATGTTTAGCTGTTAAGAGTAGAGATCTGATGGGATTACAAGAGTCCCTCCTTCAAACCAGTCCACCCCACTGGGGACAATAAACACCCAGGCCTGGCCCAGGCCACAGTCAGAGCCATGGCACAATCAGTGTGTGAGTTTGAGCAGTAACGTGGGTAGATAAAATGTGATTATTTTTGCTTTGATGAATTTCACTGAGAAAGGTTGCTGGTTCAAGTCAAGATTTTGATAAACTATTAGTGGTGACAGTGAAACACTATAAAAAAGGGGTGATTCTAGCTTTTCAATTTCATTTAGTTTTATTCCACTAATAAGGAGGAGATTTCCCATCCTCTCAGTAGCCTCACCTTAAACTCATCCATGATCTTGCGGATGCCCTTGCCGCGGGCTCCGATAATGCGGGCGTGGACCCTGCTGTCCAGGGTGATGTCCTCGGAGATCATTTCTTCAAGCTCGCCCACGATAGATTGAATGGCATCTCGTGCTGCTATGGCTTTGTGCTCATACCCTGTAATAGTAATCTGATCCTGTGGAGAAACCGCAGCAAATTTAACAGGACAGAAAAATATTGAACTTTCTCCATAGTTACCAATAACTATTGTAATTACTATTATTATCTATTAGTGTACTAGTGTAGTAATGTCATGTATAAACTGGTAATTTAGCACCACCTGCTGTGCTGGTGGAGTACATAGGGTTCACTGTTACCAAAATCAAATTTTTATGTGTAATTAGAGGACATGCTATACCTGGTTTTCATCATTCTTCTCTGGGAACTGGATGTTAACGTCATGCTCAGTGCGGATGTTTGTTATAATGGCACCCTTGCGGCCAATGATTTTGGGGTGATACTTGGGGTCCACAGTGATGGTCAGCTTGAAGCTCCTGAGTGCCTGTGGAGGGATGGATGTAAACAATAAGAGTTAGAAGTTTGACCCCTGACACATTTCTATTTCTGCTTGTCACCTACCACGGGAAAGGTTCATTATTAAGCTCTTTCCTCATTCAATGTTAGCATGAGGGCTGCCTTTAATTTAATCTAAAAAGATTGCTCTGCGAGTGTATGTGAATCATCAACACTTCAAAATACGTTCATAAAGAGTTCACCAGAGGTGACCCCCATCAGTACACTTTCATTCTGAATAAACTGGTTTAAAAAAATTAAAATAAATCTCATCCAAGCTCTCCACACAATACTAACCCGATCCTCCTGCTCGGCCTGCAGCTCTTTGACGCGCTCCAAGAGGCCCTCTTTTGCGCGGTCGAGGTGATTGGCCAAGCCGGTGACAGCGATTTTATCAGACTGCTGGTCAGGAGCAGGCACTTGAATATTAACCTGGGGGAAAACAGTGAGGTTACTTTGAATTAGTAGGAAAAAAAAAAAAGTGCACCCCTTTGCCAACACAAAAAATGTTTTAAATCTGTAACACACACCTCAAATTCATCCATCATCTTGCGTATTCCACTTCCTTTCTGTCCAATGATGTATCGATGAAGCTCAAAAGGCACTTCCACCTCAATAGTGAGGGGGACCAAGGCCTAAGAAAAAGAGAAAGTTAAGAAACAAAGCAACAATTCTGAGACATCCAGTTGTGCTCGGTTTTGAATACTAACCTTCAATGCTTCCACGGCAGACTCACACCGCTCTTTACGACCAGAAATCACAATCACGTCACACTTTTTGGGTGCGTTTGGATCAACAGGCTCCTTCACTTCTCCGTTGGACTCCCCGTTCTCCTGAATAGGGGCCTCTGCAGGAGGTGGAGCTGAAAGAGTGAATCAGACAAAGTTTGATGAGGGGGAAAAAAATGAATTTAAGGATTCCATTCTTAAGTCGTCACACTGATCATGCGTTTACCTTGTGGGTCCTCACGCTCTGGGAACTTAATCTGTACATTGTGATCTCTGGTGATCTGCTGGATCCGTGAGCCTTTGGGGCCCATGATAGAACGGTGGAACTTTTGAGGAATCACACACTCAATGGTCACTTGAGCATCCTGGAAAGGAAAATGTTCAAATGGGAAAAGAAAAAAAGAAAGGGGAAAAAAAAAAAAAGGTAAATGGTTACATTTAAAAAGAGAACAGGTTGAAAATAAGACACACACAATAAAGACCATCTGAACAAAACAAAACTGTATCTACTAACCAAGTCCTCAACAATCTCCTGCATGCGCTTTTTGGCTGCTTCCACACATTCTTTGGCTCCTTTGAGGGTGACCTTTTCGCTCTGAGAACCCGTGCGAGGGAAGCTCACCATCACACCGCCATACTCGTCAGCAAGGTCCCTAAGGACTTGGCCACGGCGAGACACAAAGTAGCGATGGTGCTTTGGATCAACGCTCATATTATCCTCAACCACGTTGTCCTGTAACCAAATGGTAAATATATTTACTATTCAGGCATTGCGATAGAACCAAAGCCTTACCCTCCCTTGTCTTGCTAGGTTTCAAAAGCCTCACCAAACTCTTGATGAGTTCCTCCAGCTCCTTCTGGGCCTCCCGCACTGCTTCTTCAGTGCCAATCACAGTGATGAGCTCCTGGTCTTTGTCCTCTGCGGTGGGGAAGATGATCCTGGCCCCAGTGCTGTCACGAACCTTGCGGATGTTTCCGCCACCTTTCCCAATGAGGAACTTGTGGTACTCTGGCTTAGCACGCAGCTCAGCCGTGTGGCTCTTCGTTTGCTTAAGAAAAACATGTGCAATGTTATTTCTACGACAACAAGTTTATTGCAAGTCAACTTCAATTATAAAAAATGTCATCACAAAAGATGCTCTTATTAACTTCAAAGTTATAACGGATGGAAAAACCCCTTCATGCTTGAAGTGATTTAATCTTAGGTACAAAAACTGCAGCAGCCAAAAAAAATTTTCAGCCTCAGTTGCTGACACTAGCTATGCACAAGCTCGCTGTTTTTATTCTGACAGCTGAAAGGACATTGAAAGAAGTTCTCAGCATGTGGTAATGTACGACCAATGAGGCACAGAAGAAGCTCTCGACCTTTTTACCCCTCCCTCTATGCCCCTGGCAAATGGCTGCCAGTTTAGCAAGGTTAAAAGAAGTTCAGCTTTTTATCACTGAGACATTCAAAACAAACCTTTTCCTCTGCCAAGGCAAGCAGTTGCTGCTTGGCTTTCTCCACCTCCTCTATAGGGCCTCGGATGGTGACCTTATCAATCCCTGAGCCCTCAGTGGGAAAGTGGATGTGCACGCCGCCGCACTCCTCCATGATTGAGCGCACAAAACGGCCCTTTGACCCAATCAAGGAGTTGTGCAGCTTGGAGGGAATGGAAACTTCTATCTCTGAGATGTTTGCCTGAACACAATGAGACATTAAATTAGACATGTGTACTAGATTTAGACCAATCTGCCAAAGCTTCGGAGAGACAAATGTACGTGCATGCATGGGCTTACCAGCTCCTTCTGAATGGCCAAGATTCGAGTTCGTGCAACCTCACAGTTTGCCTTCTTTCCAGTGATGACAATCATCTCAGAGTTGCTGTTCTCAGCAGGCAGGTCAATTTTTGTGTTAGTTTCCTCCCGAATCTAGAAAAAAATTTGTCAAATCAAAACTTGGACAGCCTGAAGACCTCATTCAACTGCATAAATTCCCTTTTAAATATACAGTACCTTCTTGATATTTGATCCTCCTTTTCCAATTATGTTTCTGTGGAACTGCTTGAAGATGGGGACTGAGACAGAAAAGCTGTTCTCCACCTGACAAAAGGAAATACTTAAAGTTAACAAAATCAACACACTACAGTAGTTATGGATACCAAATTAAACAATCTTTCAAACATGCAAACTTAAAAGTATCATATTTACCATTTCAGCCACTATCTTCTGCATGAATTTTGCGCATTTTTCCACCTCAGTTCGCGGGCCCCTAAGTTGAACAATGTCACTTTTCTGAGCTGGGTCGGGGAAATTGATGATGACCTGAAACAAATATTATACAATAAATCAAAGTACATTTCAAAAAGGTTCAGGACTGATAAACCACCATATACCAGCTGACACCAACAGTTTCCCACTCACCTCAGGGAATTTGTCGCGCACTTCTTTTATCTTCTCCCCTTTTTGGCCAATGATGGCTCTGTGAAAACGCTGTTCAATGATCAGGTCCTTTGTACGCTCGTTCTCCTGCAGGACACAGTGTATTTAGTAACAGCACACATGGGGATCGAAGTTGCAGCAGCTTGCTTTTGGACTCAACTTTGTACTCACCATGCGTGACGCAAGCTCAAGCAGCTCCTTCTTGGCCTCCTGAACACCCTGGGGATCCCCCTCAATACGGATCAGGTTGCTTTTCTCGTTGTCAGGGGGGATGCGGACAGTCACTTTGTGCAGCTCTTTGATGCGATTGACTGGAAATAAAATCAATACATGTATGGTTTGAGAAGGATGCTGATCCAGATTTTGTTGCAATTCAGTACACCAGCCTTTTGACAGTATCACTGTACTTACTATTGACACCTCCTTTTCCAATCAGGTGTCTGTGGAATTTGGGATCCACGCTGATCTCTGTGTAGTCCATGCGGTTTACCTTTAGGGTGACAGACAAAAACCATGAATATCACTGGATCAACAGCACCTTTTAAGTCTTGCTTAAAAGGTGCTTTGTGCTTTTCTCATCTTCTTATGTTCAGCCTTTTACACAGCCCACTTTCCAGCACAAGACTTTGACATTAGAGGAACCATTTTGATTGGCAATCTTGCTTTGGGTCCAGGTTCAAGACATATATTTGTATAGGCAACTCAGTACTCACCAAATCTATAACAATGGCTTCAATCTGACTCTGCACCATCTGCACGTCTTTGGTGGGACCTTCCAGGGTGATCTTATCTTCTCCCTCGGTGAACTCAATGTGCACCTGTGCGCAAAGTAAGAAGAGAAAAAGAGAAGTTATACATTTGAATCTAAATGAGTATTTAGTGCTATAGTCAAAAAAGGTTATCACTCAACTGACCTTGGGCATTTGTTGGGTAATCTTGGCCAAGTTCTGCCCCTTCTTGCCAATGATAAAACGATGAAGCCAAGAAGGAGCTGTGACCGAGGAAACAGTGTAGCTGTTTGCCTGTGAAAATAAACACGTTCTTTAAGTTATTCCTGGTCATTTTGTTTTTTTTTCTCCCCATAACAATTCTAAGTCAAAGGTCATCACAAGTTAATTGTCAAACGTTCCACACCTTGGCATAAACTTCAGTGAGAGCCTGACCCAGACGGTCCGGCTCCCCACGAAGGATGACAGTTTCTGAGCTGCTGTCAGAAGGTGGGATCTCAACTGAGACACCAGTTTTATCCAGGATCTCCTGCAGGGTGTTTCCCTTGGGGCCAATCACATACTTGTGCTGAGACTTCTTCACCTCCACTGCAATGGTGGTGGCATTCTTCTTCTGCAATACAAAAGGGTAGTTGATCAGTAACATTTTACCATAGAAAATTTGTTTAATGCTTCCTCATACCAGTGTATTCTGCATGAACACTAACTTCTCTTGTAATCATTTTAAATGTAAGCATACCTTGTCTTCATAAACCTTCTTGATCATAGCCACAGCAAGGGCCACCTGCTCCTTCTCCCCAGTGATGACAATCTCCGTCTTATTCACACTTGGAGGGGGGACATTAATGCGGGCACCGGTCTCCTGCATCATCTCTCCTACCAGCTTATTGTAGGCACCGGTGAGGAACGGGTGGTACACCTTGTCAATGTTCACCCTCTCCACAGCACGCTTGTCCTAAAAGAGTAAGAGGGGCAAGGGGGGAAATGAAAATACATTCTTAAGCTGTGAAGCAAACTAAATGAAGCAAGTTGGTTGTATGTTACCTGCTCAGCAGAGATCAACAGGATCTCATGCTTTGCCTTCTCCAGGCCCTCCTTGGTACCAGAGATCTTGATCTGGTTGCTGGGGTCGTCAGGTCGTGGGATCTGGATTTTGGTGGCAGTCTTGAGCTCTAACTCCTGAAGCTTCTCCCCGTTTTTGCCGATGACAAAACGATGGTGCTCCTTGGGGATGGCAACAGTAGCTGAAGCCTGTTCGGGTTAAAACGTACAGTTGGCACCATTGTCTTTAATTATCAACACCTTATTCACTCATCATCAGCAAAGACGGTTTTCTTGACCTGAGTCTGCAGTCGGGACACAATCTCCTTACGGGCCTTCATCACGGCATCCAGCTTTCCAGAAACCATGATGGAGAGACCCTGATCTTTTGCCAAGGAGAGTTCCAGGTGGGCTCCGGTCTTATGCATGATGTCAACACAGACCTTCGCTTGGTCTCCTTCCCCAAACTGGTTGATGTCCTTGTACTTGCGCTCCTCTAGTGGCACATGGAAAACCTAGTTCATGCAGAAAAACAAAATGTAGTGTCAATTTCATGTGACGAACAATTGTTACATCAGGATTGCTTTGAGGGAACTTTATCTATTGACAACCAAAACATGGTTGGAAACTAGATTTTTTTTAACTGCAAGCTCCCCTGCATTCATAAATTAATGACTTTACCTTGCACATTCATACAGCAGGCACACAAACTGTAAGGTAAAAAACATGAGTGAATGGGTTCTATAAAACATAAGTACACTCGGGTAAGGCAGTGAAAACTAGAAGTGTGAAGTGGGAGTCAAGTAGGTTTTTAAAGTAGTAAAAGTAAAAATATCTTGCTGTCCCCACAATATTTTATTCAAGTTCTCTCAAAAGCAAAAGGCAGGCAATAAAAAATAATTTGGCCTTCAAAAATTACACTATCCTAACATGCAAAAGTCTTAAAATCACTAATGTCATTATGCCCGAAACAAATAAATTCCACCTAAAACCAGTAGTAGTAATATCGTAGTTGAATATGAACAGACGCAAAACTTCCAACAGAAAGATCTTTCAGGATAAAGTTACAATCCTGAATTGTTAGTAACTTAAGTGAAACAAAATACAAAAGTAAAAAGCACCACAGTAGTGAATGAAACGGAGTATGCCAGTGGTTCCAAACCTTTTTTAGCCCATGCCCCCTTAAAATGAGTCTACTTGTAATACCTCATCACAAATGATGGCCTTAGTGTGGATATTACTTTAAAAGATTCAACCAAACTATATATTCAGAATCTTTCATTTGTCTCAGTGACCTCTTAGATTTATTTTCGGAACCCCTCGGGGGTCCCGACCCCCAGATTTGGAACCACTAGAGTATGTTAGAGGCACCAGTAACATGTTATTGTACTGTACGGTACACATTCCTTTACCCTAATGTTTAGTTAAGGGGCCTTTTTGTAGCCGATATTTGGACATGTCACAGAAGAAAAAGCACAGCTGTAATTAATAACACTAATGAACACGGCATAAATCGAACTAAAAGGTAACTAATGATGATCTGCAGTAGGAACTTGGAATATATTTAATATAACACACTGAACTGGGGTTAAACCCAGCTTTAACAGTAAACCTTCATTAAAATGGCTTGTACTTTGTGTTCTAGGACAAGTTGCCTTCATGGAAACCATCAACTATTTCACATTCTATCAAAGCACTTATGGTACACCAACACAGGTGGTTTTAATTATTTTTTTGTGGAAGTAAAACCCACCTTCCACAATCACCAAGGAAACGAATAAAAAACACAAAGCTCAAATCAGTAAAATCCTTATTCACACAATGACTAGCAAATGTTTTGGCTCATATGTGGTAGTAGCGATGAAGATGTTACCTGGGTAATAATAGAAGACTTCAGAGGACGAATCTTGGATGTCCAGGCATTGGCAGTTTCCTGGGTCCCCTCAGGTGAGGCCGCCTTCTCTGGCAGAGGTGGGAAGGCGTCCTTGTACGTAGGAAGGGCATCCTCCTCCTCTCCAGCACTGGTTCCTGCCCCAGCAGCTGAACACATACCAAAAAACAAAACAAAAAGACATCAGTCCACTTATGGCTGTGATTGCAGTTTTTACGAATCAAGCGAAGCCTTAAAATTACAAATACTCACCACCACTTTGCTCTGGCAAGAGCCCACTGCGGTGCTCATTGAAGCTTTCCTGCGTAAGTACAGCGACTGAGCTCATGGTCGAAATCCCACGTTAACACAGAGTCCGAGTGTGCCACTGAAAGGACAGTTTATTATTTTCAAATGTTTGGCAACAGACACAAGAGCAGTTTACGTTATTTTCAGAGATTTGGCAACAGGAAGAGCATAATATTTAAAGGCCCAAAAAAATATTTTCTCAATCAGCTTCTTATTATGGGTAAAGGCGCCCAGATATTCTACAATACTACATTTTCTGGAGCAGTTTTAGTTATTTGGGATATTTCTGTATTTTGTACTCTCTTTCTTACTTGTCTGAAGAGGGCAGGGCTTAGAAAAAGCTTATGTCACATACTTCCATGGACCAATCAGGATTTAGTAACATTTTAATCAAACACTGATGACAGTTGTGAGGTTGTTTGTTCATGTCACCAGCATTGTCAGTCAAATGTGATCAAACCATACCCACACAGTCCTGAAAAAGCAGATCACCGGAGGTCTCTTGTTAAACAATACCTAAGAATGTATTATGTAGTTTTAAATATGTAATGTTGGAAAATAATTAATAATTTGAAACCATGTTTTCAGGGACTTTAAAATAAGAAGTCAACATGGTTTTGGGTACTTCATTATTGCCAAAGCTTTTTTTTCCCCCTTCTTAGTACAGGTTTGCTACATAAAGACCAAATTTGACAGGATTATGGATGTATTAACACTTCATCACTCTTATTTGTATGTGTGACTGAAAATCTGGCTACAGCAAATGCCTATATGATATAATAGCTTTCAGTATTTAACCAGTTCTAGTTTGCCTCGCCATATGTAGAACTACCGGTGACATAGGGATACAATAGGTTCTCTATTTAACTAAGAAATTGAGTTTTGCATACACTCCTTTTTCCTTTTTCCAGAACTAGATAAACGAGGCACTTGTTTGAATGGTGGTAAAGGGAATTATCTTCTGAAGTGTCACGTGCCTAGGTTTAGCATGGTATACAAGGTTATCACAGGATCGTAAGTGGACTTTGGGATTTTCACTATTATCTAATCCACCTTTATCAAAATAAGCCATGTCTCTCAAAGAATAATCACACTTCTTGTCACCATGTCGTCGGCACAGTGTTAATGTATGCTATATGAGACTGAGTGGTGAGTAAAGAGATTATCCTTCACACCACAAAAGAAAACACTGGTGTGGGCAGGGCTACAGTACATTCCGTCTTTCTAGAAGAAACCAGTTTGTCCAAGTGTAGCTAAGTGAGTTGGCTCTGAGGTTAAGAGGATTTTTCCCGACTGACCCCTCTGTATGTCCATGCTGGATAGGATTAAAGCAAAAATCCACCAACAGAAAACTCAGATGCCCTGTCTAAGATCTTTGAACATCCATAACTCTTTCCAAGAAAGAAACTACAAAGCCAATCGTCTCATCTATGACATTTATAAAGAGAGACCTTAAAGCTATTTCAGAGTCACATCAATCTGGAAGTGTTGACAGAGTTCCATTGACATTAAATTATTTTTGCTCTGCAAAGGGGGAAATAAACAAATGAGTGCCCCGAATAAAGCTTGATTCCACTTCACAAATCAATGATGAAACTCAATATATCATCAGGAGTCACTGCTCAGTTTTTCTGGCTGGCAGACAAACCTAAATACTTGCCAACAAGAGCAGAGGAATGTGAATTGTTTTAGGGTGGATTTTGCCCCCAAGCCTGCCTGAAATTTGTCTGAAAGCATGGAGAGACGACTCCTGGAGAGCCCATAGAGAGCGTGTTGATATTAAAAGGTTTTTCCATAGACTAGGCAATTGAAGAAAATTCACTTCAAGCTTCAATATGGTGGTAGTCAGCTCAGGAGGCCAGCAGGCCCCCATACACATTTTAAAACACCCCTTTCAGTGGCCTCTTCCTTGTCAGGCTTCATAAACTTAAGGCTGCCCTGCACAGCACTCATTACCGTTTGCAAGTTTGCTTACATCCTTAATTTAAATATGGTATGGACAAGCATCTTTACAAAAAAGGAAAACAGATTTATCCAATTGTAATTTAATTTTGGAGGCAGGCCATTTTGGTGGCAAGAGAAGATGCAAAACACGCCAAAGTCGTCTATGAGGGAAAATAGAGCCACGCCAAAGCTAAACAGACTAGGTTACATGTTTGTGTTATTTAAATTACTTAACAGGTCACATTGCACATTTAATTTACGGTGTCAGCTTCAGCCAAAATAAATAGTGAACGGCACTTTTTCAGTGTGATGACTAAGGATTAGTTTGAGGTTTGTTTTCTCCAGAACAGACCGGGTGTACTGAGAGAGTAAACATAAAACAATGTACTTTTTTGCTGCCTGTTTTAACTTGGATAAATACCTTCGCAGAGTTGGAGGGAGGTCAAGAACTATTTGAATCTAGTGATGTTTCAACAAGTCTCTGAAACATCTAGCTTACTTTTAGGAAACCCTCAACAGAAAAATTGTCTACATTAAATTGTCAATTATTTTAATGAAATACAATTTTATATAATGATATATAAGACTGTGGGACAAACTAAATTATCTGTTTCATATCATGGCTATGTTTCTCAGCTTGCTTTGGTATTTGCTTTTCAATGAAATTTCAAATGCCAAAAAGAAGTACTAGGCGAGACAGACTAAATTCCATTTATTACAATGGACTGACAATCTTAATTATACGTCATCATACGTCGTGTGTGTGTGTCAATGTTTGCAATGCTAATAGCCGTAAGAACTTACCAGCTAAATGGTCAGTTACCAGATAATCCGTCCTGTAAAGATGCAAGTTCCCGTCAGCCTGCCAGCTTTTGCCTACAGACCACAAAGAAAAAAGGATCATTTGTATGGAAACAATGGCATCTGAGTTTCAAAGAAAGATCAAGAAATAATACTTCAGGAGCCTCATATTAAGAATTTTAAAAACAAATTGGCTACTACAGGGTTAAGGGTGCACAAGAACTATAATCTCAAAAATATCTGTACTATCAATATGAAATATTGCTTAAGTGTATAAACTTTTTTTTTTTTTTAAATAAATAAAAAAAATAAAAATAAAAAAAAAAAAAAAGAAAGAAAAATCAAGATCCTCATTATCTTCTGCATTGCAACAGATATTCTTCCTGGGGTCCACCCAGTTTACATGGCAACAATACAAAAATGCACGTTCACACTAGACTAACATAACACATCGTAATTCAACATAGAATGCTCATCATAACCTTACACACCAAAGAATACTAATTAATTACCAAAGCTTCTTCTTAAGTAGTGCTCCTTTAGCGTTATTTTAAACCATATTTCTTATTTTGTTGTTTAATGTGATTTGGGTGTGAATTCTATTCTTGCATTGCGCTGTATATTACTGTACAGCAAACTGATGTGGTTTTGAATTTTGGTAAAGTAAAACAACAACAACAACAACAACCACAACCACCAGCAGCGTGTCTTGTGTTATGCCCCATTAACTCAAACTACAACAAAATGCCTAGTGACACGGCAAAAGTGGATATTTCTATAAAAAGTTTGTCATTAATGGAAAATGAGACGGACAGCAAATACAAAGACAATCTTCACTGAGTGTTAAACAGAGGCAGCTATTTCTGAGGCCTAACTTGTAGCTTTGATAGCCACGGTTCTAGCAAGACCAGTCGGAAAATACTGCCATACTGATAAAATACTGCCACCTCGGACAACTGCAACCATTCAGAAATTAAGAAGTACTCAGATAAAGTTGATGCCAAGAAGCGCATTACTGAACTCCTGTAAAGTATAGGTGCTCACGCTCTTGACAAGCATCTGGCTTCTATAATTGGACACTGCCTTGTCAGACAGAAGGACAGACCTGGCAACTGATGAAGCGGCTGTGGGTGAACCAGGTGAACAGGCCATTGCTCTCTTATGCAAGAGAGCAGATAAAATTACACAGCAAATGTTTCTTACTTAAAAAGGGTATGATTATTGAAGGCTGTGTGATTTGACACAGCGTGAAAATTTGTGTGAGAGTCACAGAAACATTTGGATTTATTTTACTGGTTTGCCACTGGCGTCATCCATTTCATCTCGCTCCTGAATATTCATAGGCATGGGTTTAGATCTCCACAGAAGGTGTGCACAGGCTCCCATGAAGCTTGGTGTTATAAATCAGAAAAACCTTTTGTTGGGTATGGGGCGTAAGATCAGTTAGGGTCCATTTTGGGGCATACTCATTATCAATAACTAATGGCACTAAATGAGATGCAACTAACTCCTACTTGTACTATTTGGTAAAGCAATATACGGCCTGTTCCCCCAACATTATTAAAGTAGCCTCACTAATGACAGATTACCAATTTCTACAGTCAGTTCATAGAGGGGGTAACCCCATGGCTTAAAATGAAACGTGTGATGCCGGTTTAGATGTTTTGCTTAAACTATCATGTCATGGGTGCATTGGTGACTAATAACTACATTAGTCACGAACACCAAACTCCGACTAACCAAACCACACGGAGCGGTGAACCGGTCATCGCCTAACCTACAGGACCATCCATGTTAATGAGCTGCTAACAAGTTAACGCTGACGGGTTCGTCCGGCTGGTTCAGTTTGCATTAACGTTAGCGGCAGTAAAACATCCCGGGAGCCTATATAACGTTGTATCCAAATCCCAGATTAAGGATTAAAGTATCTGGTCGCTGTGAGCGCGACTTGACACGATATCAAGTTAACTAGCTGACAGTTTCACCGACACACCACGGTTAGCTGCCGCCGTGCGGCTAACGCCGACCGGCCACGAAAATGTGCCGAGATCGAGGCAAACTATCACTATCTTATCAGTCGGGGACAGCGAGATCACGTCGGAGGTTCAGCAAATATGTGTGCCGATCAGCGGAAGTGGGCTCGTGTGTAGTAAAATCGGTGTAGCGGAGATTAATGAATCGACGAGCCCGTGGCTGGCTAGGTAACTTGCTAAAAACTTTGCCTGTGGTGACACGTAGCTCCGCGGCTAGTCTGTAGCTCTGCTCACACACACACACACACACACACACACACACACACACACACACACACACACGTACACACACTTACACACTCACTCACTCACACGTACACACAGTGACACACACACACACACACTCACACAACTTCAGGCTGTACCTTAGCCAGCTAATGGCACAGAGCTAACAGTGGGTAGAAAATTAAAAAGGTGAATAAGTCCCCCGCTGCCGGCCGTCGGGTGGCTGCTCCACAGACTGTGTGACGCTCCGGTCACACGCACCGCGGAGCCGTAGCCTCGGCCGGCCAGCTCGTGTTAGCTCACGGTCTGTCCGAGTAGCTCGCTAAGTCCACGTAGGCATACAGCTGAGCAGGAGAAACCACTCGGAGTCAGGCCAGAGCACAAGCAGCGTCCCGGCTCCGCCGACAAACCGCCTCCCGCCGGCTGCCCGCCGCCGCCGCCGACGGGACAGGCGGAGGCCGTCTGTGCGGCAGTGCGGCCGTATTCAGTAGAAAACTGAGAAGTACTTACTTATTTTATGTACTCGTCTGCCCTGAAGGTGCAGAAGCTGAGATGAAATTCCACTGGCGAGAAGGTGGGATTGAAGCCTGACGGATATATACCAGGGCCGCCCACCAATCATATCCTCCAACGTCACGCCAAGGAGTCCGATTACAAACAACTTATTTTCATTTCTAAGAGTGACGGACCCTTGTATAACTTGTGAACTCTGATTGCACAGAGTAAGAAAGGAAGTGATGTGATTAATGCTGTATTACCGACACATTTCAGCCTCGGCCTAAAGGATGTGTCCAAATCAAGAGAGGAGAGTATTCAAATACAGAAAAAAAAAAAAAAAAAAAGACTAGTTTTGGTGGCAAAATTCTGTTTTGATTTACTGATAATCACACATTTAAGTATGGGATGATTTCTCTCTTTTATTTTCTGACTTTAGAAAGATCAGATAAAGGATGAGCCCATGACAGTCCTCCTCCACTGTAATCAATTTTAAGGTTATAAATCTTGTTGTTGTGAATCTGAGAGATCAACATGAGTATGTCTTACAGTCCTGCAGTTTTCTTGAGAAGACAACACAGGCATGTTCAGAAATACCTGCGTTCATAGGTCTTAGTCATTCTTCAGCTAGTTGTCAGTGGATACAATGCACAAGGTCACAGAGTCCACCCTTTACTGTGAGTGGACTGCTAAAAACATGTAACACTACAAATGTAAAAAGTACACCTTGTAACTGAGCTAAAAATGTGCTAACAGAGATCAAAGTCAGTCCATTCTGGTTTGAAACCCTGCAGTAAATCTCTACATCTGGGTAAAGGACTGATGCAATGGACAGATTCTTTTTTATGTTTAGTCTTAAACTTGAACTGCGCACATTAAATGGTAATCTTTGAGAAATCCTTTGATCAGGTTAAAGAAGCTCATGATTATCAAACTAAAATGAGAACAGAGCAGACTACAAATTAGTTTTTTCTCAATTTAAAACCTGTTAACATTACTGCATTGAACTGATTGTTATACAATAATATGACTGACATAACAGTGACATAACAAAAGGCAGCAACTACACATCACTTCTTAATTATATGTGGATATGTTCATACACCCACATTATTTAGGCTTGTGCACATTTCAATTCATAATATCAAACATTTCTAATTCAATTTAGTTGAAATTAAATTAGCTTTCAAGAACATTTCCGCCCAGTAGGTTTCCTCCAGAACTTTAAGATGCATCTTATGTCCGCCATCACCGGATGGAGTTTGCTTAGCTTGAAAGCTGATGAGGGCTGCAAGCTCCAGAGGAAATCTAGTAAGGACCTCAAGATGAGAATATTTTTTTTTGTCAAGTCAAGAATGAACCTTAAAGCTCAAATTTCATTATTTTCTTCCAGAAGTTTTATAACTTTTTTACAATGTTATCAAGACAGGGGTACTCTATTTAATGTGTCTGAATCACTGCTGGCCATTACCCTAATCTGTTTAGTAAGTGCACTATCTGTGCCGGTGCAGATCCTGTATGGGATTGGTGCACCTCTAGAAATAAGAAGGTTGACATTCCCTATACACAACAGGCTATATTGTCTGGGATTACTTGTAGTCACTTGGGGTTTTCATTCATTGTGTTGGAGAAGGAGAGCCGTTAATGAAGCATGAAATGTTGTTGGCTATGTAAAGTAATTCCCATTCTTGTATAGATCAAATGAATACATAATAACCGGAAACAAGCTCTCACTTATGGGCAAACTGTTCAGATGATCTTTCTATTCAATTTTGAACACTTTCTCCAAAACTTCCGCAAAGCCGCCTGTAAAATACTGGAAAGCACCTCAAATATGTGAAGCTGCTTCTCTTGTCTCCTTCACTACTGAGACAGCAGGTGTCCAGCTGACTCATGGAGGGCAACAGGAGATAGCTCAAGGAAAGGTATGATATTTAAAAACATTTCTTTCTATATTAACCAAAGGTTATTGGGGACAACAGTGCTGTGGAACCGGAGGGTTGACAAAATCCACAACAAAGCCTAAAAAATACTTATGATCACTCTTTGGTTAAACTGTTTTGGTGAGGTGAGAAATGTATTATACTATAATACATACAGATACACCACAGTCAACAGCCTCAAGACATACTGTATTGATCCCTCTCTGACATAGTTTCAGCATCTCCCTAAAGCAAGTGTTTATTACAAGACTATTGTACTAATTATAATATTGTTCATGTGTTGCTGTTATTATGTCCACCCTCAAACATACAGATCTACCAGACTGATTTCATCACATGTGGGCACTGTGAGGAGGTGCAGGGCTCTTTGAAGATTATGTGCACAGATCAAAAGACAGCATGGAAACACAGAAAAGTCTATCAGTCCAGACTCCATGCTTCCTCTCTCTATTTAGGGACCATCTTTATCTTTAAAATCCACAGAAGATGAAATAATAAAAAGTAACCAACAAAATGAAAAGAGGAAAAAAAACTGATAGAGGCAACAAAATGCAGTCAGAATGACAACCATGATATATATGTAACTACAAGTAAGGTGAAGACAAACAAGTCCATAAAAGTGAGTTTTGAGAAGTGCATCATATGATCATCAATAAACTGGCCAAAAAATGTTTTTTTTTATAGAAATTAAGCAGATAAGCAGCCCAGTGATGGACTGATTACCTGGCTGATCCCCTGCTTTCATCCCACTGCATGCTGCGATAGGCTCCACTCCTTGGCTGTGAAAATTAATTAACAGGTAAAGAGAATGAGTATATAATATGGAGAATATACAGAGGAAGATGAATAGATTGACAATAACGACCCCTTTTTGCAGATTACATTGGATATATTCTAATATTGTTGCAGTATCATATTTCTGTATTGTATCTGAATTTATCATTATGTCAGCTGTAATCCATAAACAAACAGTTTCTGTTTACAGTATAGGCCAAATGAACACTTGATGACAGAAAAAGATTGAATTGTCTTCATAGCAGTAACTGAATTTCCACTTTCAGATGCTTTGTGCAACCCTCATGTTAAGATTTTTTTCCATGCTTTCCATCTCATTCAACAATCTGTTATATATATATCCAAAATCCAGAATCAGAATCACAATTAGATTTATTGCTGAGTAAGTTTTCACATACAAGAAGTTGGTCTTGGAATGTTGGTGCAACAATTGACATAAGTATATAATATAGAAATATATAGAATAGAAATATAAGAAAGATAAGCAAATACGGCAAGTCAAGAAGTATAAGTGTAAAATGGAAAATTAATTAAATATGAACAAATATAAATATTATAATGAAATATGAAATGAAAACAGCTGTACAGATTTGTGCAAAGTATCAACCAGAATGTGCAAAAGATAACAGTATGAAGTACAGGTATACTGCAATGTGCAATATATTAATCAAAAGACTCAGGATATCACAGGCATTTGGAAATCTACAACCATACACACACACACACACACACACACACACACACACACACACACACATATACTGTATATATACAGTATAGTTAAACAAAATGTATTAGAAATACATGTGCATATCTAATCATCATGAAATATGTACAAAACAAATATTTTTAAATATATATATACAAACATATATAGTCCATTATTTATTATATATGTTTATGTATGGCCATATAATATATATTCTGTATTTGAAGTGTAATGCAACTGTGTCCTTTATTTTAGAGAAAACAGCAGGGGGAGCTCCATTACAATGCCAGAAGTGACTTTTCCCTTTCCTCGTGATATTAGTTCAGTGTGACTCTTATCGTTTGAATGCTGCAACTAAACAATGGACCTGAGTGCAAAGTATACAACAAGTTCATCATGTCTGATGAAGTCAGGCCTGGAGACACACAGACACGTAATGAGAACAGTCTCATGACGCACGGGCGTGCACACACCTACTGTGATCAGAGAAACGTGGGGCCGACTTTGCATTATCTGAAGGGCCTGTTTCATTTTATCTGCGGGTCAAACTTTAGCCCAGACTTAAATAAAGGCCGTTTCGCTTTGAGAGTCCAATCAGATAAAAGCTTATCAGTTTAACAATCCTTTCATTTCGTCTGGGTGTTGACAACCATCGGCCCGTAGATGAAACACGCGCAGCCTCGAGGCCATTCACTTTTACTTGAAAACTTTCCACGACGCCTTATTAAAAAAAAAATAAATAAAAAATCCACAACATCTAGTAACTGAGGCGGACGAGTTTAGCGCCCGTCCATCAGGGCTATTTAAAGTAAAGGAAGGTAAATCTCCGCCGCTCAGCCCACGAGCCTGGGCCACATGTGAGCCAATGGCAGCGCGAGAGGGACTTCCTTCAGCCAATGACGAGCCCGTGTGAGTGCGCACTCCGCCGGACGACGACCATGGACCGGAGCCGTGTCCTCCGCGCTGTAACCAACTTTTAGCCTTTAGTTTCGACCCGGGCAGAACGGTGAGTGTAATGCTACTCTGTGGGCATATTATCCGATTCAGATACTGTTGCGTGTTGACTTTTTCGGAGGGGAGACTCGCTTTAAGCGTGTTAATAATTCGTTTCGCTTCTCGTCGGTGAACTAGTGTCCACCGAGCTTTCTTTCTCAAGAAAGAACATAAACCTCACCTTAAACGTGTTTTTTTTTAAAAAAACTTTTGTGTCCTTGGTAAGTGTCGTTCAGTTGTTTCAGCTTTAAAAGCGTTGGTGAGCGCAACATGTTAGTCTTGCTGACCCAGTTAGGCCCACAGGCACTGTACGCTCACAAACAGCGTCGGTACGCCGTCCTTTCTTTCTGTGCTCTTTAGGTCGTCTCCTGTAGCAGGCTTCACGCTGCACTCTTGTTAAATGCCACATACATAGTTTAGGTGAGTGTTAGCTGGTGGTCTCAGGTATGTCAGCTGTGTGTGTGTGTTTTTTGGGAATGAAACATGCAGAAACTATGTTAAACCGGTCACCCAACACCCACAGCTCTCCCAAGTTTCATGACAGGTTTACTCACCCCAGATAAGATGAGAAGTTATTTTAACCACAGAAAAAGTCCCATCATGTTTTGCATTTTTTCCCTCGACTTTGATGATGATCCCTGTTGTCCTCCCTGTGTTTGCAGGAGCGAGGTGGGGGAGCTGCTCTGAGCAGTCATGGGAGAGATTGAGGGTTCATACCGGGCCCTGCAGACCCCAGGCACAAGGCTGGGAGCCCAGTTCAACGCTGGTATCAGCACTTTGGAGCCGGGCCAGAGCCTCGGTGGCAACATGGTCGGCGGGAGCAAAAGCCATGGGCGAGGACTACAAGTCCGTGTGCAGGGGCTGGACGACTCCCAGGAGTTCTTTGACATAGACGTGAGTTTCTCCTCAACTCTTGTGTTTCTTACATCCTCCTTTATTTGCACTGTGATAAGTCTGCGGTTTGTTACACAGCAGGCTACATGTCAGCCTTACAGTCCCGGGTATACCCTGTTTGCGTGTGGCTTGGGTTTGTAACAGCTGCCACATGGCTTTGGTGCTGAAATCCCTTCTCCTTAAGGCTTCTTATTCAGGCAACTCAGTGTAACTCACCAGGGCTTTTTTTTTTTTTTT
Organism: Lateolabrax maculatus; assembly: GCA_031216445.1. NCBI lineage: Eukaryota > Metazoa > Chordata > Actinopteri > Acropomatiformes > Lateolabracidae > Lateolabrax > Lateolabrax maculatus. The sequence continues at coordinate 22,936,723 of CM062196.1, read as the reverse complement.
GTATGTTTCTTGGCTGTGATTTCTGATCAATGCCCAAGTAGTAGTACTTTTCTTTTCCTGTTAAGAAAGCCTTGACCAACAAGGAGGTAGATGATATGGCCATCCAGGAATCTTGAACATGTCAGTGTGTGTGTGTGTGTTCAGTGGAATCAGAAACCGTTCGTTTTGAATTATGAACCTGTGTATCTGTCTTTGCTGAGGATGCTTGAATGTGCAAATTACTGTAGGTCTCGACTTTTTTGATGGGTTTTGCTTTATAATGATTTACACCAGGTTCCACATCTTTTAGCTCATTTTAGACTGGTATAATTTTACTTTTTCTGATTTTTAACAAGTTAAAAGGTGATGAAATTGGCTGACAGGACAGGGTTTACAAAATGTGTGTTTTCTTGTTTTGTTTGTTGTTGTTTTGCCATCACCACAGTAACTACAGCAAGTGTAAATAAATGCATAACATTATCATTGAGGCCCTACAGTGAAATTAAGCTTACACAAATTGATTTTAAAAAAATAAATTGTAAACCAATACTGAAGCATAAAGTGCTAGGCAAATTACACTGAAATTGTAAAATCATGAGGTACAATTTAATATGAGTGACTCTAGATCCTAGAATGTTTTTTTTTTTTTTTTTTTTTTCATTGTAAATACTTTACAGAGAAGTTAATCTCTTTCAAAGATTGGCAATCGGTTTGAACAAACTTCTAGATCTGCATGTTTACAGTGTTTTCCCGTGTTTACTTGCCAAGTTGCTGTTGGAGTCATTCAGAAGGCAAATAGGAAGCAATAAGGAAGCCACTATATCAGAGCAAGTTTCCTGTCTTTTTCTGTGGGCGGAGAAATATCACAGTGATCAAAGTGGAGGCGCCACAATGAATAAACAACAAAGTCGATGACTGATCAATGGAGTTTTAATTCTGCAGTGTAATATAACTGCAATGAAAACTATTATGATGGGTTAGTGTATTTGACTTATGTAACTACTCTGGCCTAAATCCTTGTGTAGCCACAACAATAACAGTTCTGGCAGATGTAGTGTGGGGGCACTGCTGAGACATTTCATAATCTTATACACCATATGTTGTCTCAAAGTCTTGCGCTAATAGAATGTGACAGACACAAGTTTAATTTGTATGGAAGTGGGTCCCTGCGCTGCTCAGACTGGAGGGGGGGAGAAACTGTCAGGAAAGTTATTTTTTTTGGTCAGTTTTATGAAGAAATTCATATTGAGAGACAACAGAAGTTGGCCCGGAGAGTTCAAAGAAGCTCTGGACATTGTGTCGATAGGAGGTGGCAGACAGAAATACATGGCTGCAAAAAGGGGAATGACGGCAATCCTGTTGTCAAGCAGACTGCACTTTGCCAAGAACAAGATGGCCTCTGAGAGCCTCTGTTGTCCCCCCCCCACTGCCCAACATTACTTAATATTGCTGTTCATTCATAGTGAGGGTTGTGGGCTGGTGGGAGAATAGTACTTATGTCTGTGTACCAAATGGCTGCAGAGCTATGCATCCGCTACGTGACTTATGTTTAATTTTCACTCAAAAAGAACTACCAGTGTGCTATAATCATTTTTAGTTGTATGTCTATGTGACCACAGTTACTTTTAAGATAAATTAATGAAGCAGCATAACTTTTCTTACATTGTAATTTTAGTTTTTCCTTATGCTTACTGTATGCAAAAATAGACACAAATTGCAGTGTTGAATGTTTGAAATGGTTGTGGCCTCCCCTTATTGTGGCATCTTGGTTGTTCAGCTGCTCAAATACCTGATCGGTTTGTGTTCAGTCTTTATCATCTGCCGTTCCCTGCCATTCTCAATATATACAGTGTAGTGGAGCATACATAATGTTCAAATGATCCTCTCTTATTCACAGTTAGGACACACTTGGTCCTGGCTTTGTACTTTTGCAACCTGTGATGCATTACAGAGCTTGTGATAATGGAGAATGGGGTATGAACATGTGGTGTGATAGAATACATGTATTTATGTTCATATAATGTCTTTAGTCTGGAACCACAACCAGCAAATCAGATCAGAGCACTTGTGCTTTGATCTGTGGCCTTCATCTGCTGCAGGTACCCAGCATGGTCATCATCAGCGGACATTTGCTTGCATGGCTCTTGTCCACAGGCCCCTCCCACAGCCTGCACAGGAGAAAGCTCAGCCTTGTGGTTTCTGGACAGGGAGGCAGGGCCGGCAGGGCAGGGAAACACAGGCTTCTTTTATGCAGCACAGCCAGCCCCTTTGCTGGCCTGAACTTCCAGCTCAAAACTCGCAAAAAGCCTGAGAGTGGGATGTGGAACCTAGCTGTGTGAAAAACGCAGTACAGTCGGGGGCATTGGTGGGAGGGAATCCAGGCAGGCTTTGCTTTAGTGTTAGCAAACAAGCACATAAATAGCAAGGTTGACAACCAAGTGGGTTTGGGGGTAGGGGGGGGCAGAGGGACAGCCTCTGGTGTTAAAAGAGCAGTTCAGAGGGAGCAGTCATGGCCAGTACAAAGTTTGCGGCGGGGTGGTGGGGGAGGGGACACACTCAGGAGTGAAGCCCTGCTGAAAGTTTGGAATTTCAACCACTGGCCTGTAGCAAAAAATCACGTTTTATGTCAGTTGTGAATGGTCTAACTTGTTTGACTCAATGGTAATGTATCAGTGCTGTTTTAATCTGTTTAACTGTTTGTACAAAGATTGGTGAGGTGTGATACTGTGACTAAGATACTGGTGTATCATAGTCCTTTTTTAAATGTTGTCTTGAGCATCCTGCAATATTTAGAGAAAGTTATATCAGTCGCGTATAGTTCGCGATAATACAAGCATAGTTATTTGTGTAGTGGAGCTGAATTGGGCATGTGTTTTGTGCATGCTCAAAAAAAGAAGTACTCTTGCTCTTCATTACAAGCACTACAGCTGAGCACTCAGCTCTCATCTCTACAAAGCACTCACACTATCCCACTGTATACTGAAGTAGTTAAACAGTCTAATGGCTGTGCCTACAAGGACTTGTTTAACATCTGAAACAATCCCTTGCTCTGCACATCAGTGATCTCGCCTGTTGTTTCTGTTCTGATATATATTTTGCCACTGGGAGTAATTGGCTGCCACTTAAGGAGTTTCCAAGTTTTTTTTTTTGTGTTTAGTAGGGCAATCTTAGTTTGGAAAGTATCTGGGTTAGACAGGTGACCTGAGCAGAAGGCACACTAAAACACCTGATCTGATTACCACTATGCCGTGTTTATCTGCCAACAAACGCTCAGGCCAACTGTCCACATACATGTCCTGAAGCCACGTATAGTGGAAAGAAATCGGCACTAATTATTTAAAATCAAAATTGCCATTAAGTTAAGAAAGGCATCAAAGAACCTGTTGATCTTTGAAATGTCTCCTCACATACTCATGAAAGTGGCCACTGGTGTGCAGAGCTTTAAAATGCATGTCAGCAGGAAATCTCCTGGTGGCTAGGCCGAAACAATGTACGTCCCACTGTGCCAGATACAAGCCCCAACACACCCCTGCTGTCAGTAGGAGGTTCTGCTAGAGCTCATTGCCATTCACCGGTGGCCAGGGAGTATCAAGTGCTGTTTGGTGAACCCCGCTTAACCTGTCATGCAAGGTACACCCGAGCCCTGGGTTTGAATAAGGCTGGATGATATTTGGGTTACCTGTGTTTTCTTTCTTTATTCTCTGTGCATAAGAAGGGCAGCTGGCTGCTTTTCAAACCCTGCATTTGTATGCCCCTCCTCTTTCACACACACAGGGGCAGATTTGTCTCCCAGAGAAACATCTGTTTGTCATAATCCCTGCTGCTTTCAGGGCTTGATTGGGTGACCCACTGACCTGCCTTAATGTTAGAGCTCAGAGTTGAGACCGTGGTCCATACCACAAGTTGGGTGTGAACAGACTGCATGTGATGTCACTGTCAGATCACAGATGGGCTTCAACTGAAAATGTCAGACAAGATTTTAGGTAACAGCCGACTGATTTATGAAACATTTGTTTGCTCTGCAGAATGGATTGAGATAAATCATGGTTGAAGACGGGGCTGGGGAATGTTGAGCAAATAAAATACCTGAATATTTGTTTGAATAACATCTGTCTAGCGCTCTAGTCTTCTATTACAATATTTTTTTGGATTGCATTTACACCCCAACAAATTGAGAATTGATCAATAATTAATTGTCAATCGCATGTCATGATATTGGTATTATGTCGAAGTATCTCTCGACCCCTCTGGATGTTTCTCTGCCAGGCCTGCAGCTCACTTGCACAACTGATCTTATACATTTAAAGTTTATATGATGTTTACACATGCTCTGTCAGTTTGTTGCTCTAAATTCAAGTTTGGCTCATTGGCATTATTTCTCCCTCTTCTCACTTTTTGTTACTGCCCCAAATCATATTTAAAGGGTGGTATAACAACTGTGTGCCCACTGTGTAAACACTAACTGATTGCACACACAGATAACTTGTTCAGCAGTAAGAGGAAGTTATTTGAATGGAAATGATCTGGACATGTCTGCATTGTGACGAAATTCCAGGGAGAAATTATTCTGGATATGGAACTGGGTAAACCCAATGCATTATTGTACACAGCCACTACGCTGCATACTTTTTGTGTATTCATGCAGGAGGATGTGAGGGCGATTTACATTAGTGTACCTTGTTCTTTTTGCTAGCTGTCTGGCAGCAATCTGTGAAAATGTCATCCGTCCCTCTCCGATTGTAGAAGACAAAAAGCTGGATGTCCCAGAGGACGATTTTACTCTACCTCGAGACTATAATGCTGCCAATGCAGTTTTACATTCCTGCAGAGGGTTAATGAGTAACACAAAGGAAGGGCTTCTGAAAACACACCAGTCAACTCTGAGTGGATTTCTCATGACTACTCCACAGAAGAAACAAGTCAGTTAACAGTTTAACTGATACGATGGTCCACAGTCAGTTTCTGGTTTTCATGTTAAACCAGTCGCCCTAGTTTTAAGATTTTAAGAAGAGGTGGATATATTTTTATATGTATCAGTAGTAATTAAGCTCATTATACTGTTTAACTATTAGCTATTTGTACTTTAAATCTGCAGTTTAAATGGTGGTTAACCAGAATTTACTCTGGCCTAAATTAAAACTGAAAGAGGTGAACATTGTAAATCTTAAAGGGAAATTTGGGAAAATTTGGGATTACTGTATGGAAATGTTGTCTTAATCCACTAGGAAGATTGGATTTGCTCTAAGAACTTTGTTTACAAATCACTTCAGACATTGGTTCTGTCTGCTTAGAGCTCAGTATATGATTATATTTATTCTTTGTTGAATTGGCATTCATTGAACCAGTCTGACACAGAATACCTTAAAATATTTCTTGCATTTGGCCCCTAATACATTTTGAATACTTACTGATGCTGTCTGGATAGTATGTTTGGCCCGCACTCAAAGACAACCCAGGGAAAGTATTTTAACACACCAGTTTTTGCTCTCTTGTTGAGATCAGCCGTAGTCAGACACTGTAAATGCACGGGGGAAAAAAGGGCATTTTACAACAGATTCCTAAATTTATGGATGTTGTGTCAGTAGGTTTCACCTGCAATTTATAGATTTTTGTGAATGCAGAACATATGATTGTATCAAAGTAATGAAAAGACTACAGTAAATCTCCTGGTGCTCTTTGAGTTGTAATGCTTTACTTTAGCCAATGCAAGGCAGTGTTTTTTTATAAGGCTTTTAAAAATACTATTTTACATTACAACCAGATGTTTGAGGCTATAATTTTCTCAAAAAGTCACAGGCTAGGATTCCAAACCTCAAGTGCAGTGTGTTCTTAGTACATAGTAATTAGTTCTTCGTTTAGTGAAAACAAACCCCAGAGCGCAGAGAAGGTAAATTTCGGCAGACTTCCTGCTTGTGATTTTGCTGCACTCTGTTCAGGGCCAGATGACGGTAAATGTACAGTAGAATACATTTTTGCAGTTTACATGCTCATCCAAGTCAAAGGAAACCATTTGAATTGACAGATGGAACATGCGCTGCTATAAAATGCACAACGAAGTGGATCATTTACAGATGCCAAATATTTTCTGAACCACACAGAGAGACAGCGTTTATTCTGTGCTCACTGTGAACACAAGCATGGCCTTCCTCACCTCAGCCGAAGCAAAAATCTGTTTTGGATTGTGATCTCTGTTATGTTGTTGATCAGCTATATTGTTCTTCAGGCTTCCTTTCGAAACAATGCAATTTCTCTTTCTGTTGAGATTGTAAAAAGTGTCACAAGTGGAGAAGATCTTTGTGTTGACATAGTGATGAAAATAATGATTCCTTTTTCTCTGCTGCTTTTTTCTTTCAGCCAAAAGCTTTTGGACAGGCCCTCCTCTCTGAGGTTTTCCTGAGAGGCAACCTCATAGAGAGCGATTACTTTGGCCTCGAGTTTCAGAACATGCAGATGAACTGGGTACGTGCACGGTGTTTTGTTTTCTGTTTTGAAACAGACACGTTGAATATCCAGGACCTGACATACAAATTGACTATACATTTCCGTTAAGTACTGACCAGCAAACGCAGCCAGCATGTCAAAGGTCAAAGGTCACAGCTTGATGACAGAATGACGTGTCTCAGGGTACTAACTTAGTCATTTCTCATCCAAACAGTTGCTCTCCTTTAGCTTTCTACAGCAATGCCAACAGTGATGCAGTACTGTTTTTACTGGACTTGAGCAGTATATAATCTAGAAATATTTTTAACTTGTCTGGCAAAAGTGCCCATACACAAATGTCAGAATGTCCAATGTTTTATTCTTCCAGAAACATAAATGGAATTCGGGACCACCTACAAGTTCTTTGTAAAGTAACAGAGAACAGATATAAAACATCGCAATCTGTTTATCTTCTTCAAAGAGAACACCAGCTCCATATCTCCATATCCATTTAGCTCATATATTTACTCTAATTCTACTTTGATACATTTCAAATATTAGTCCGTCTCCTGGTTCCTTTGCCACATGTGGCTTTACTGCTGAGCCAGGTGTCAACACTTTTTCCACTGACAACCTGAAGTAATCCTGATGTCTGAGAAGCTGGAACCATCAAATGTTTGGCATTTTTTTCTCTGTAAAATTACTTAAACAACATATGCATATATGCAGCTTAGAGAAGGATACACGCAAATATCAGCTTATACAGTTTTCTCAATAACACATTCCTCCTTCAATCAAGCCCAGATGTAATAGGGCAATCAGGCTCGTACAGTGAGGCAGTGAAGCCCGTTTTTGCCCACAACATTGGCACACACTCTACTATCATCTAGACGCGGACACAATGTACTATCATTACGTAGTAAGGGAGTTATTTAGGATAGGGCTGTCACCACATGTCAAATTTTGTAACATTTTCTCAGGATATTGTGAAGATAATACTATTTGTTTCTCTTCAGGTTTGGCTGGAACCAACGAAACCCATTATGAAACAAGTCCGACGTAAGTCAGCTCAAATATTAGCTCAATTAGCTTTTAATGAAAATATATTTGTGCGCTGATGATCCATTGTCATGTTTTTCAGGACCAGCAAATACGCTGTTTAGACTGTCAGTGAAATTCTTTCCTCCAGACCCCGGTCAGCTGCAGGAGGAGTACACAAGGTCAGTGACTGTAATTTCCTTCTGGATATTACTTTTATCTCATGCTTGTGTCGAGGGGCTTAAGAAACTATACAGATTTATTTTTATTTTTTTTCCCTTTTGAGAAGATTACAATAATGGTTTCCAGGGAATTATATTTGTCCTCCCGAAAATGTTTATAAAATTCTTGTAATGCTTTGCTGTCAGAAATACATTTTGTAAATTCATGTATTTATTTTGCTTTAATAATCTAGGCTTGTTTATTTTTTACATTAAAAAAATATTTTTGAAGGGCTATTACTCGTCATTGAACTTTGAGATTTAACCTGTGATAAGATCAGTTTGTTTTTATTCACTTCTCATGAACATAACAGAGGGACACTAAGCCTCTGTGCCTTTTTGTTTTTTGTAGGTACTTATTCTCGCTGCAGATGAAAAGAGATCTGATGGAGGGCAGGTTGATCTGCACAGAAAATACAGGAGCCCTGCTGGCCTCTCACCTTGTCCAGTGTATGTTTAAGATGGTATTTTACCACAATATTTGGTTGTCCACTAATTAAAATCTTAGTAGTTTGTTTACAAGCAAGAATGTTCTGTAAATATATTGTTCCAGATAAAGCCAATTCTCTCTGACTTCATTTCAACATCATACTTCAGTATTTACAACATCTTTTGTAACAATGAAGTTGTTTGCATTAGGCAGGTTTGACTGAGTACACACAGTCACGCTCACACATAAACAAGGATTCACATGCTACAAATACCAGTTATTTGTCTATGTTTTGCATTATACTGAGAGGTGTTTGTTATTTAGTCTATCCTCATTGATATATATGGGGTGGACAAAAAAAAATAGAAACACCTGTCAGTATAATTCGAAAGCAGCACAAACTGCAGCCTCCAGAATGACCATACAGTTGAATCAACACCTCCTCTAAAACATATTTAAGCAAAAACTGAACAAAATAACCTTCATGATGGTAAGATTTATTCCAGCACTGTTGTATTAGGCTACATTAGTTTTAGCTAGGTGTACCTAATAAAGAGACAACTATGAAAGTACACATACAGCAACACAGTGCAGCTGTTGTATTGTTGTATTTGAATGTGAATTTATTAATCAGTATATAGCAACAGGTATGATCAAAGGAAAAGAGCAAGCCTTGTAGTCATAAAAGAAAGCAATAGATCCAAAACTGATGTTTTGCTCTTCCTTAAACCACAGCGGAGATTGGTGACTACGACGATGTAGCAGACAAGGATTTCCTGAGGATGAACAAGCTGTTGCCTTACCAAGAAAAGGTGCAAGAGAAGATCATGGAGATCCACCGCAGGCACCTGTAAGTTGCTCCCTTTGATGTGTCCTACACCTTGTTTCATGTTGAGCTAAAGCTGCGTGTGTTAGGTTTGTATTTCTACATTGATTTTATAATCTGCCTTTCCATTACCTGGTTGTGCCAGCTTGGTTGTGACTGCATCTTTTCTTTCATGACATTATGTTTTTTAATCTAACATAAACATTCAAAATATGTCAGTCCAGTCAGGGTGTAAATTAGTTTCAGTTGAACCAGGAGTTACCAGTCTTTTCCTAACCTCAGTAACAAACTCAACACCTCTTCCAGATGCTCCAAATGGTTATTTTAATGCTATCAAGTACATATTTATTGCTGCACAGAGTCTTATCCCTACCACAAAATAGACCAGCCAGGCTGCCAGCCGATTGTTCTGTCAACGTTCAGCTGCTGACTCAACTTTCTAGCGTTAAATTAATTTTTTTTTTCTTCATGGGTTTCACTTACTCTCTAACAGATGTAATTTAAGAAGTAAACAAGTCCAAACTTGAAATAGAATGTACTGTACTACATACTATAAATGCATTTTGTGTGAAGTACAGGTACGCAAGCGACCGTGTCTTTAGATTAACGAGTAAAGGTGATTCATTACTTCCTACTCCTAACCACATGTTAAGCCAATTTTAAGAAAGTTTACTGTGCCATGGATGCAGGGCATTAGTATTGTGGATGAGTGTGATTGCCCCGCTCTGAGAATGCAGTCGAAGTAACAAATGATCATTCGTAGCATCACAGGACACCAGAACAGTATCATTGTGGAACTACTGTATGAAATTATTGAGAGGTAACACTTGCCATTGTAAGAAGTGAAAAATAATATGCAGGGTCACTTCCTTGGAAAGTTGAGTTTACATATACCCACTTTGAGTGAATAAATGGTTTTCACTTGCTGATTTAATGCAAGCTGAAAGTTTGGAGCGAACTAGAAATCAATGCCACTCTTTCATGAACACTTTTTGCTGCATGTTGAACGAACCACGAGGTTTGAGTCTAAACTACATGTTGCTGCTTCCAACCTTTCAGACCGTCTCAAATTTGTATCCACAAAAGGTATCACATGAGTCACAATCTTTTGAATTTGTAAGCAGTGGCACGTTGTCTGTGCTCCTTTTCATGTGGCTTTAAACACAAATGTTTAGTGTTAACTATGATGAGGTAACTGAACTGAGACAACTGTGTGTTCTTGCTAAACAACCATAATGAGAGGGGAGCCCAGAGTCACATAAAATCACTCGCTGCACTTTTCCCACCACCAGCCTCCTTGTTAGCACAGTGCTATCCTATGGCCAATGGGGGCTCTTTTCAACCCAGTGTATTAGGTGCCTCTAAAGACCTTTGCTAATCTCTTCCCTTGGTTGCCAGTGTGGAAGCACCCTGGCCTAATCCCCTGCTCTGGCTGGTCTATTAGCCATAAGGCCAGTGGGGCAGGGGAGGGCCCTAAGGAGATTTCACCGCTTAACGGATGAACAAAATTAGAATGTGGTGATGATTGGATGGATATTTCTTCCTAACATGCTGTTTGGTTGTAATCACATGGTTTTAGATAATGCGCCTTAAATCCTCAAAGTTACAAGGGATTTAAGGAGACACTACTCTACATACGAGTCATGATACAATCTTTGTTTAAATTTCATGTGGTGAATCAGGAAAAGATCTCAGAATGAACACTATGCTCCACACTATACTTTATTCTTCAAAAGCCTGATTAATTGTGATTATTAACCCTGTTGATTTGAGGAACACAATTGTTTTACTGCACTTTTGGCATTGTGGGAGAATGTGTATATATGGGAGAATCAAAGCACAGACTCTCTTCCTTTTCTCTTTGCCTGTTTTTTTTTTTTAGCTGAAGAACTTGAGGCCAATCATCAATTTGTTGAGTGCACTTACTGAAAAAGTTGAGTGTGTAGTAATTTAATTAAATTGATATCTGAAAAATAATAATGGCTAATAACATTGATTTGTATAATTTGGTCTAATGGAACCATGTAAATGTTGGCTAAATGAAAGGGGCTCAAGGATTGAGCCCTGGGAAACTCCGCCATGTTTGTCTATTTGGATACATAAGACAAAATAGTTTCTGTTTCGGAGACTGGTGTTGAACCTGTAACATGTACAGTGAAGGTTTCCTAGTGTGTATAGTAGTGTTATATGGTCAGCCATGTCAACCAAAGCACTGAGATCCAATCGGCCAACTAAAAATGTGCATAAATCAGGAAATCAGACTTCAGTTTAAGTGAGATTGTGAATGCAACTTGTGTACTACAGGAACAGCATGAAGAGGACATGTTGTCAGTCACTAGTGTTGATGTGTTTAATTGTCTATTCCAGGGGCCAGACTCCAGCTGAATCAGATTTCCAAATCCTGGAGATTGCCCGTAAACTTGAGATGTACGGCGTCCGCTTTCATCCAGCAGCTGACCGGGAAGGCACCAAAATTAATCTGGCTGTTTCTCATATGGGCCTTCAGGTTTTTCAGGTGACTGCTGATCTCTACCTGCTGTCTTTTGTGGACGTGACCCTCAGTCCCTAACAATGTTGGTAAAGATTATTTCTTCCTTTTTAACATTGCCTTTTCTCCCAGGGCAACACAAAAATAAATACCTTCAATTGGTCCAAGATTCGCAAACTGAGCTTCAAGAGAAAACGGTTCCTGATCAAGCTCCACCCCGAGGTTCATGTATGTATTAATGAACAGATAAAGGTCTGTTATTTGATCTGAATGTCTGAGATTCTACATCCACTGTGAAGCTGACTGGTTTACTGTGTGATTTGATGTCTTCTCTTAATGTTTGTGTTCAGGGCCCCCATCAGGACACACTCGAGTTTATGATGGTCAGTCGAGACCATTGTAAAATCTTTTGGAAGATCTGTGTGGAATACCACTCATTTTTCCGTTTGTTTGACCAACCCCAACCCAAATCCAAAGCTATCCTCTTCACTAGAGGCTCTTCCTTCAGATACAGGTATGAAATGCTGACATAAAAACAAAGGCATATGTTCTCTCTAATGCTTTTTTTTAATAGGATTTCATTATGCACTATTTTAATTCAAAACTCTTTCTGTCAGTGGAAGGACCCAGAAGCAGCTTGTGGATTACGTCAGGGAAAATGGAGCAAAGAGAACGCCATACCAGAGGTGTGTGTTTCCATATACAGTATATACACTGTTTATCGGAAAGACAAGTTGTTTGCCTTACTAATTCTTAAGTATAAACACACTGTATTCATGATAGTAATTCTTCCACTAAATTGTTTCTTTGTTCAGGAGGAACAGTAAAATACGAATGTCTGCTCGCTCCCTAGCCACAGATGTGCCAAAACAGGTCAGTAGCGCTACAAAGTTGATACATTTTTGCAAATGAAACTAAAACTTTCCACACATTGTTCTATGATAATAAACTAATTAAATTCTCCTCTTCTATTCCTTTCTCTCTCCTCCCCCCGTCTGTCTGTTCCTTGTCCTGTCTGTGTTGCATTGTTTCAGAGCTTGTCATTCAATGACAGTCTCAGGGCCCGAGGCTCCCCTTCCTCTGCTACTGTGTCCTTCCACCCAGCGCACATCTCTAGCATTCTCTCTCGAACAGACCTCCAACCTCAGCACCATCCTTTGCCTGCACTGAGCCAGTCTTCAGCGCCCCAACAGCAGCAGCTTCATTCCCCTCTGCAAGCTATCAGACCCCCCAGCCCTCCGAAGGAAGAACCTGTCAAGGCCGCTTCCCCATCTCACTACGCTTTTCAAGGTGCCCCTAGCAATCAGGCAGCAGGACACTGCAGCCCCTTGTTTGTGTGTGTAGAGAGGGGCACTTCCCAATTCCAGCACTCCAAAAATGGCAATGAGGATAATGAGCATGGTGGGAGAAGGGGAACTGGGTGCTCGGTGGGAGGGGGTGGGGGGAAGAGGAAGGGGGTTCTTACACCTGAGGCTTTTGAAGCAGAGCTTTTGCGTACAAAACAGAATCCCATGTTCTCAATGTCCAACTCACCGCTGCATGTCACGGAGGAGTTCATAGATGATGATCCCACTGAAATTTCCTTTTATGGTGGGGGGGCGGAGGCCTTCACTTTTGGGCTTGATGATAAAGTAGATCAGTTTGATTATGTCGAGGAATCTGACCTCAGCAAAAATAGGATCTTTAGCGTGGGCATTGAGGACCTGAATGGGAATACCAATCCCTTCCCTGATAGCATTGTTGGTAATTCTGAGACCAGCTCCTTGGTTAATAACCGCTCAGAGTGCAGCTCCCTGGACAACCTGGGGCTCAGCTCTGCAGGTGAGTCCATGTCAGTGGGTTATGGAGGCCCTGACTCCTCCTCGCTTCGCCTGCCAGGCTCTGACATCCAGTCAGAGGGCAGCTCAATGGTCAACTTCCCAGCGTACTCCGTGCGCTCTGAGAGCAGCTCTGCCATGCAATTCAGTGACCTGGTAGAGCAGCTCGAGCAGCTCAGCTACCCACCCACAGCCACTGAGGGCTCTGGGAACGGCAGCTCAGATTCAGACTCCGACTGGGGCTCTGACAGCGTCCTTCCCCCTGAGCAGAACCTGTTTTACAGTAATCCACTGACAGGGAGCGGTGGGATAGAGGGTTTCCTCCTTCAGTGCCATAACTTGCAGGCCCTTGCACTCGCAGACCCTTCTGGATCCCCTCATATTAAAATGTAAATCCCATTTCCTTATAGCACTTGAGGCCTTTGTCTGGGGCTGTCCAAAATATAGAATAATACACTTTTGTGACATTGTGATTAATAATGATAATAAGCAGCAACAGCATAGTTCACTCTTTAATAATACAATGTAATCATAGGCTCAGCAACACCTTTGACATTCACAATGCTTGTATCGTAAAACAGATAATAACAAAGGTGTATATCGGATAAATCTACTGCTAGCGTTTGGCTATCTTTACGCTTGTACTTAATTTAATTTCCAACAGCCTGCACTCCCATCTGCATTGATGCACATCTTTTGTTGTGTACATTTGTGAACTGTCGCATGCTTTTATTTTGACCTCTCTACTGAGAAGTGGAGGAAAACATCTATTGTCCCATACCTTTGTTTTCTGCAGCGGCACTATTATTTTAGTTTGTATCAGTGATTTGACCTGGCGTACCCCTGCCATGGTCAGCCTGTGGTGCTTTTTAAAATCACTCCTGTCTTCTCATAAAAGTTCATTTTCATGAGATTCCTGAATGATTTTAGTTTTTCAGTAGTCTTATTTACAACATTCAGCCTATTTAGCAATAGCAAATGTTTGTTAAGCATTTTGCATTAATTCCTCAAGCATTTCACGTCTTTTTTTAAAACACTGAAGTAATTAACTAAAGCATTAGCATAGGAAGGTCTTGAATACATAGTAGTTCAACTCAGTATGTCAGAAAAATAACATTCTGCATCCACCTTCCAATTTAATATAGTTTAATATCTTAGAGTTTCAATTTAATGAAACCGATATAGCTAATTAAAAGAAATTTGTAAGTGATGTAGAGTTTTTTTTTTAATGATTTCTACCTGTATTTTAACTAACTTAAAGTAAGCTTAAAAAATTTGATATCCTAATTTAAGTGAAATCCGTTTTATTTGTATAGCACCAAATCATAACAAAAGTTATCTCAAGACACTTTTTACATAAAGTAGGTCTAGACCATACTCTTTAAAATATTATTTACAGAGACCCAACAGTTCCCACCATGAGCAGCACTTGGCCACAGTGGCGAAGAAAACCTCCCTTTCAACAGGTAGAAACCTCGAGCAGAACCAGGCTCTGGGTGGTCAGCCATCTGCATCGACTGAGTTTAGTACTTAACAAATACCTAAGTACGCTTGTTATTACTATTAATAATAATCATCATCTGGCTTTTAATTCTCATTTCTTTAAATGGCACATCTTGTGGTGTGTGGAGTTTTCCAGTAGATGGTAATCATTAATCGTTCTCTAATCTAATGTCTCCGATCTCAGGGTGCAAAAAAAAAAATACGAAAGTCGTCCAGGTTCAGTGATCCTCACAGGCCTCCTTTATTTAAAATACTAGAGGTGCCAAGGAGTTACTTTTCCCTTTCCCACGTCTGTGCCTCACTGACATCTGCTGGCTGAAGTAGTTGTCAGCATTCTTGACATCAGACTAGTCCACAGCATGTAGTAGGTTCACGATGTCTGAAGGATAAAAATATATTTCACCAAAATAGACTCCAACTAACATTTTTGCTTCTTGTTGAGCTAAGTTGAAGAATGTAAGCAGTGTACCAATGAGCCATTAAGTACACTGTCAGCACCACTTTCTACAAAATGAATGTATCATCTTACATGTATGTAAGACTCTGTGCTTCTGTAGCAAACTTGCAACAGCGAGTAAACCATGTATAGTAGTGTTAAATACGGTAGTACTTCCTAATTATTAAAACATCATCAAGATGTAGTGCTTTTCAACATTAGAAACTATCATGTTTGTAACTTCCACGAAGCCCTTTGGATATAGTAGGTAAGGCTTTTATTGAACCATCCGTACACGATTAGAGGCTGATGTTGCTTTGTCTCTCTTCTGGCATGTGGACTTTAGCAAGTTTTGGGTTTTGGTATTTGCCATCTTCAGGGTACCAACAAGATGGTATTCTGTTTATTGGAATGAAACAGGGGTCTTTTGCACATTAGCTATGAATTTCTCTTTTATACTGGCTGGATTTTGTATGTTGTTTTTTTTTAAGTATTGGTATAGGAATGATAGTTTGCTGTAATGTGGTCAGGCGTTAACATACTAGCATGCACAAAGCTTTTTGTAATTGTTTTTTTTAATCCAACCTCCAGGCCTCAGTCATGTCTGTGGTGCCTGGTCTTGTCAAGTCTGTCTTAAAAGAAATGTACTTGTGTCAAAGCTCATACTGTGTTGATATCAAACTAATCCGTAGTATTTTGTTAATTCACTTACATCATTTATTCCTCAAAACAAGTCTATTTTTTATTTCTTTAATTTGAGCACACTTTAATCTGTCTGAAGGACTGACTTCACTTGGCTTTTGCTAAGTTTGCTTTTTCTGTTAGGTGTTACACAGTCTTTATTTTGTCTTGCACCACAGTGCCTTAAAGCACTTACTTTCACTCTTTCGTTCAACATGCTTTCATGCGTATCTCAGGTGTACGTTCCTGTTTACTTTCTTTGGGATGTTTCCGGTGAACATCTCTGTGGAAAAGGGGCTATCTAAATTAAGAGTTTTCCTCTTTAGTGATTAAGATAGTTAAATACTCCAGTTCTCATTGTCATTTTGAAGGATGGAAAAGCCATTTTTATTTTTCCAAATGAAAACACTCAAAGAAAACTAGAGAAACATATTTTCACAAGTATTTTTGCCACAGTCAGTGTAGTGTGAACAGTTGTTTCCGTGTCACCTTGGAGAGTGGGGAACATTATTTTGTTTCAGATACCATCAGTCACCTAGTAGAACGTGTAGAGTTGGTTGATCTGATCAAGGGTTTATCTCGATGGCTTTTTTTCTTGTTTTTGCCTTGATTCTTTTTCTGCCATGTGATTCTTGCCACATCTTAAGATTGAATACATGACAGGCTGACAATTATAACCAGCTAAGCTAACTGCACTTAGGCATCGAGTAATCATCACTTAATCTTGAACATGTATATTGACCTATTATAAACAACCTGTACTTAATGTTTGTATGTCTTACTCTCAAGAATAAAGTAATCACTTTTGGGTACCATGAATGTCAGACTTAAAATTATTTTAGAGATGCCAACTGAAATCAAAGAAGCAATGGTGATGTAATTCTTTCTACTGCTTGATGTTAGACCTTCTTTTAATGAAGGGTTGTCCTGGTTATGTACTTTGCCTTCTAGTCTTCAGAATTTTATAGCAGTGTTGTGGATAAGTGAGAAAAGAAAGTCCCTTGAGGTTGTGGATGGGGGTGTTATACTCAGATATTGTGTATAGGTGTGAAAACTAAATGAAACTGCAGGACCAACTTGTGATCTGTTTCTCCCCCTCATAAAATGCTTTAAAATCTGGTTTCACACACAGGAGCAACATACTCCAAATTGTCTGTGTTGACTCCTAAGTACTCCTCCCTCTAGCCAGTCCTTTTTATTTTCTGAATGACGGGATCACATGTTAATGCTAGACAAGTTAATTATCCTATTAGTATGGAGTGCTCTTCAGTTTAGAGAAAGGAGTCAATACACACTGGTTTAGCTTTTATATTTGGGGCAGTAAACTCGTATGCTGTTGGGGGTTGGGTCCGACTCGTACACAAGATTCCTCAACCCAATTCCAGCTGTGTGTGTGTGTGTGTGTGTGTGTGTGTGTGTGTGTGTGTGTGCGCTCCCTGTTTGGACAGGCTTTGTGCCAAGTCATTCCACAGCAAACCCTCGTCGTCCTGCTGTGGAGCCTGACGTGCGCTCTCTTCCCCTCTCGTGCCATTCCCTATGGGGCACTTCAGATAAACTATAAACAACTGTTTGCCCTCCAGACAGGCCACATTCCTGATAAGTCTTTGCGTGAGCAATTATTTCCGGGTCGAGTAGTGACTTTTATTTATTTTTTTTTCTCTTCCCTCTCGTCCTTCCCCCACTCCTTTTTTTTTTTTTTTTTCTCCCTCTCTCTCTCTAATAGAAGTGGAAGAACAGCTGTGGTGACCTGTGACTCAATACAGAGCATAGCCCAGCGTTTCATCTGCTTGTTTTGTCTCCTCGTTTGTTGTGTAGCGAAGCTCACAGGCAGAACAAAAGCAGAAGAGCCAGTTCTCTGAAATGGAACGGGGCTAGTACAAGTTGGCAATGAATCATTTGTCCTTCTTGTAGAGGGGTTCTGAAAACAATGGCAGGGGGGGAAAATGTGGGAACCATTACTTGCCTGGGTCTACTCTGCTGTCTCCCCTTTCATTTGCGGCCAATCTGTGTGATGAACCATTCCACTTGTTTGTGTTAAAATGTGCAGCACTTTGGGTTTTTTTTCTGAGAGGAAATAAGATAATTGTGGAAAAACAGGTTCGTTGAAGAGGAAGCTTACTGTTATGTATTTGGTTGTATGCAACATTTTATATCACTGCAACAAGCATGTTATGTTAAGTTCCACTTCTTGTAGAGAGATTTTTGGCTTAAACCCCAACCATTTCAAAAGATCATGTTTGTCCTGTTTGGTCCTTTTGAAACCTGTGTGATTCTTCATGTTATTGTTTTTTCATTTGACTTGAGTGATTTGAAACACAAATCTTCTACCATGTTTAACTTCTGTTTTCCCTCTCCCACAGATTCAGTCGTGGACAGCCCTCAGCTCTCACCCTTCATCTCCAAAGGTCCCCTCTGCCTGTCACCCTCCTTCCAGATGTCGACACTCAGCCTGCCAGGCCAGGCCGCGTCGCCCCTGCAAAGCCCCATCCTGAGCGAGGTGGGCAGCAATGCCAGGCTAGAGGAGGAGGAGGAGGGCAGGAGGAAGGTACACTGCTTACATGCCACCCTTCCACCCCCCCGCCTCACAACCCCTTTTTAAGAGTAGAAACCACAGACTTCACCTTCCTTGTAATTTATAATTTGATGTGATTTCCGTTAGTATAATGGAGGGAAAGGAAATTTCCTTTAGAAAGATTATATTTTTCTCATGGCGGGAATGTTGTCCTTCACTAAATTTTTAAAACTTATGTCCCTCTTCTCCCTCAGCGATATCCCACCGACAAGGCGTACTTCATTGCCAAAGAGATTCTGACCACAGAGCGAACGTACCTGAAGGACCTCGAGGTCATCACTGTGGTGAGTTTCTTATTTATTTATTTATTTATTTATTAAGGCGATGTACAAATAATTTAGTATTGTTAAAAAAAAAAAAACTTTTTTTATTGGGAGAATACATGCATCAATAGCCTGTCCCTCTCCTGCTCCCAGTGGTTTCGCAGCGCTGTCATCAAAGAAAACGCCATGCCCGAAGGCCTGATGACCCTCCTCTTCTCCAACATTGACCCTATTTATGAGTTCCATCGAGGCTTCCTCAAGGAGTTAGACCAGAGGCTGGCTCTCTGGTAGGTGCTCCTTCAGCATTTCTCTGTGTTGAGATGTGTGGGAGGCCCTGATGAGACGGTAATAAAGACAAAATCTGCTTTGTTACCTTAGGGAGGGACGCTCTAATGCTCACGTAAAAGGGGACTACCAGAGGATTGGTGACGTGATGCTGAGGAACATGTGTGCTCTTAAGGTGACAGTGCTTTGCCAGCTCTCCTTCCTCATGATTGACTGACAGGCACTTGTACTTCATGCTGTTTTGTTGTTATCTTCAGGAATTCACTAGCTACCTACAGAAACACGACGAGGTCTTAACAGAGCTGGAGAAGGCCTCCAAGAGGCTGAAGAAGCTGGAGACGGTCTACAAAGAATTCGAATTGCAGAAAGTCTGCTACCTGCCCCTCAACACATTCCTGCTCAAGCCCATTCAGCGCCTCATGCACTAC
The DNA here is from genome assembly GCA_031216445.1 of Lateolabrax maculatus. Lineage (NCBI taxonomy): Eukaryota > Metazoa > Chordata > Actinopteri > Acropomatiformes > Lateolabracidae > Lateolabrax > Lateolabrax maculatus. The sequence continues at coordinate 22,917,336 of CM062196.1, read as the reverse complement.
AAACTCATCCTGGAGAGACTATGCAAGCATTATTCTCCCACCCACCGAGATCACGACGACTGCAAGGGTGAGTTTTGGATAGCTTGTGTCCTCTCACCTGGTAATGATAATATGGCAACATATATTCTCAAAATTGACTCTTCTATTGGCTCTGTTGAGATGATTATAATACACTGATGGAAGTATTTTGGTTTGACTTATACATTTTTGTTTCCTTACAGAGGCTCTGAAGGAAGTGGCCGAGATAGCCACTCAGCTCCAGAGTAGTCTCATCCGGCTGGAGAATTTCCAGAAGCTGACAGAGCTGCAGAGAGACCTGATTGGTATAGAGAACCTAACGGCACCAGGCAGGGTGAGTGCAGTGACCGGGAGCAGAGGGTAGGGGGTGCTGGGAAACTCAATAAAAGTGCAACATAAGAGAGAGAGAGTATCTGTCTGACAAGTAAGCTTTTTTTTTTTCTTTTTTAGGAGTTCATTCGAGAGGGATGTCTGTACAAGCTTACCAAGAAAGGACTACAGCAAAGAATGTTTTTCCTGGTTAGTTAAAAAAAAAAAAAAAAACTTCTATACCTTAAACTGGAATTGAAGCACAAAAAAATCACATACAAATCAATGAGCTTAAAAAGAACTCTGAATGTTTCTGTTGTCTCTACAGTTCTCAGACATGCTCCTCTACACAAGCAAAGGTGTCACAGCGACCAATCAGTTCAAAGTACATGGCCAGCTGCCCCTTCATGGCATGATAGTGAGTATATGAGCGCTAGTTCACCTCTCTTCCAACTTTTGTCCCACGTTAACCTTCATCAGACCTGTGAGGACCCCACTACAGCTCTGGGTGCACTATCAGAGGAATAGTAATACCTGATGGTGAGATGTGTAGGTCAAAATTATTAGTATTCAGTGTGATCTGATCAGTGTGGCACAGTGTGTCGAGAAGGGAGGGCCTGGGTCTCCTAACTTTGCATGTCTCTGCTTTACTCCTGGCTGCAGCTCATAGTGCTGGATGCGCCGGTAAGTCCTCTGAGCTTTGCCGGCTTGGACAGCCAAAACCCTACCATGCTTTTCTAGACAAATCACCAAAAACAGACGTAGCAGATTTCTCAAGGCGCAGAATCATGTCCATCCTTGCAATGATTTGTAGTTGTTTAGTGATGCAAAAATGATGGGTGTGTTTTGGTCTTAAACCCGGGGACTGATGGGAGGCTAAATGAAAGGAAGGAACTCATCATGGCTACCTTCCACACAGACACGTATAGTTGCTCCAGTAGAGGCTCTTTGGCAGGCCTGTCTGTGACTTGAGTTGGGCCTTCTGACTTTGTTTCCCCGCTTCATTCTTAAGCTTAAATCATTCATTTTGTTTAGATTGAGTGCTTCCAATGTCTGGCTAATGTTTTCTGGGTTTCTCTTATTTGTTTGTAGGTTGAGGAAAGTGAAAACGAGTGGTCAGTCCCCCACTGCTTCACCATCTACTCTGCTCAGAGGACCATTGTAGTGGCTGCAAGGTGAGAAATAGCAAAGAAAAGTGAACGTTTTCTTTTATTATCTCATTAGTATACAGAAAATCAGTTATCATTTAAACTGTAAATGTTTGTGGATAATTGTTAATTGTAGTTGTCAAAACATAAGTAAATGAAAATGTACTGTAAATGCACACCAGTTCTCAGCATGTGTAATTCAGTGCACTGTTGTCCTGTCTTCTGTCTGTATGTTTATGGTGTCAGCTCTAAAGTGGAGATGGGGAAGTGGATTGAGGATCTGAACTTGGCTATTGACACGTCCAAGAAATCGCAAGAGAAATCCAGCATCTTCCTTGATCCTGGACTCTGCGATCATTCCAACCGTAAGAGCGTCTGTTGACCTCAGTATCACTTAAAGATGTGCAGTGGCTACAGCGCGTATACTTTCCTCAGCTGAATAAGAAAAATGTTTTTTAAAAAGCCTTTTCCTTGGGATATAGCACGCATTCAGATGTACAGTTAATCCCTTTCCTCCAAACAACTTCCTATCCCTCCTCCCCGCCCCCCTCCTCCTCCTTCAGGGTCGTCCGACGAGGTTTCTCTGGAGCAGGAGTCGGAGGACGATATGAACTCCTCTCGTACTTCACTGGACAAGCAGACACACCACCGTGCCAACACCACCATGCACGTGTGCTGGCACCGCAACACCAGCGTGTCTATGTCTGATCACAGCCTGGCTGTGGAGGTACTCCTCCTCTGCCCACATTAAGACACACATACACACCCATTTACACGCCCGCACACTGAATATGTAGTCTCACTCACTTATAAATGACATTCACCACCGATGCGCCGGTGGATTTGAGGAAAAACGACGGCCGTCGATCTGGTGTCCACCTCTTTTTCTAACCCTTCCAGTTTCCTTTAATGTCCCTTTTTTTTCCCCTGGGGTTTGTTCTTCTCCTGTGTTATTACTGTCTCTACTTTTTGACTGAAGTGTGTTCAGGAGGGCTCTTTGTTATTGATGTCTTTTGCAGTTTATAGGATTATTAATAATCAGCATGTAAGAAAGGTTGGGTCATAATCTCTCTGACACTAACGTTCTTACTCCACAGAGCTGGAGGACTTCCCAACTGCTCTTTCTTTCCCGTTTTCCTTCCTCTCAAAGCTAACACGCTAACACTTTCTCTGCACTCTTCCTTTCCTTTTGTCTCTTCACCCTCTCAGTCTTCGGCTCTCCGGCCGTCTCACCAGAGCTGCCTCCTCGCTATCTCCTTGGTCAGGGCCAAAGACCAAACACCATCACACACGTTTGCTGGTACCGAAACCAGAACCTCTCTCTCACTGATTACCTGCGCATGAACCAGGTACTAGAGCCACGGGCCATGGTGGATTACTAGAAGAGGTCTCAGTAGAAAGCATAACTGAGTCAGACCTTCTAGTTATGTATTTAATCATGTTGAAATTCAATAAAACAAATCTTGTTGTGTTTTATTGAAGTTTCACCCTGGTTTATTTATTGATGTCCTATTTTATCCTCCATATCTCAGGAGATACAAAATCAAAACAGCTCTCAGGTTTGAGTAAGCCTACTGTACTTTCATCTAGGCAACACTTTGATCCTTTCGGAACAACGTTCTTTTAAAAAAGAAACTGGTAGCAAGAAGGAGGAAAAAATTAAAGAATTAAAATTTTTAGAAATGTTTCCACATTCCAAGATTTCGTGAATTACTATGGTATGTCCAATGTTTTCATAAGTAAAAAAACCAGCGGTCAGAGCTGAAAAAGTAATAAGTTGCAGTTTTCCTTGGAATGCAGTCTTTACATTCAAATGCAGTCTAGATAAAGGTCAACAAAGCTTCCACAGAGAAGAGAAGCGTCCAGTGAGATGAACAGGAAATCGTGATTAATATTAGAACAAATGAATGCCCTTTCCATTTTAAAGTTAGAGCATGCATTAACAGTCTAACAGCCCTAATTAATGCACAAACATCCTCTATGTAACCAGTGCAATGTGTGGCAGCCACAAGCTCCCACACTGCCACAAACTACTGACTGTTATTTACTATTTATGATGAAACATCATTTATTGATCACGTCTAACCTATATCATTTCTGCTCTCTCCCTCCGTGTAGAACCAGCTCTCAGGTTACCTCCTGAGGAAGTTCAAGAACAGTAATGGCTGGCAGAAACTCTGGGTTGTTTTCACCAACTTCTGCTTGTTCTTCTACAAGACTCACCAGGTCAGCAGACACATCCTGAGATGTTGTAGTCCTGCGAGAGAACAGTTAGACATTTAAAACAACGGGGCTGTATTCACGACTTTGCGTTTCCGTCTCTGTTCGCAGGATGACTTCCCGCTGGCTAGCCTCCCCCTGCTCGGCTACACAGTCAGCACCCCCGAAGAGTCAGACAGCATCCACAAGGAGTACGTCTTCAAACTGCAGTTTAAGTCCCATGTTTACTTTTTCCGGGCAGAAAGCGAGTACACGTTTGAAAGGTATACTTCTTGTTTCGAAATCCCAGAAAATCGCAGCACATCTCACAGCCTTAAAGTCATGCAGTAACAGTTTTAAAACCGTGTCTGCTGTCTTGTCTTGTCTTGTCTTTCGCAGATGGATGGAGGTGATCAAGAGTGCAGCCAGCACCACGGGCCGGGTGAGCCTGCTCATCCCCAAAGGGGGTCCCGTGGAGATAAACGGAAACTGAATCCAACATACCTTGAGGCTGGGCCTCCAGGATATCAGACTCTCACTGTAATGTTCAAGTGAAGTGAACATTTGGACAATAAACAATTGGAGACTGAAAGATACTGCCAGTTTAAGTGTTAACGTTTCTCAGCTTAATGATTAAGTTCTAATGATCTGTGCTTTTCTTTCTTGATTAATGATGTAAATGATAACATTTGTTCCTGCAAACAGGATATAATGAAAGGAAGACATGTATATTTTGATTGTTTTTTGCATGCGTAGCGCTCAATCGGGCTGTTCATATAGACTGATGGGAAATACTGTTATATGGGACCAACACAAAGGGATTAAATTCAGCCTCTTTGAAGGACTTCTCTTTTCAGCACATGATGGCTGAAGCTTCGTTGGGTGCAGCACTGCGTTGTGACTTAAGCACAGATGGTCTACAGTATGTGGAAAATGAAGGTACAGGACGGTATGGTGAAAGAGTCAGATATGTGTGAGGTGGAGGCAAGCGGAAGGTTCACAGAATGTTGAAGTGACTTTATGAGTAGAAGTCACTACATTTTGGAGACGCATGGGAAGTTTTGAAAAAGTCATGCTGCTGGACAATGACACACAAGCGATTTCGGTTTCAAACATCTGTCGAAGTGTATATTTCTGACATTATCTGAAGTGTTATTTGCCTGTTGATGGAAGGATGTTTCAAATGATCAAAAGGGAGCTGTTCAGCTTAAATCTCCTCATTAGTTAGGCGGCATTACGGCCAGTTTGGTGCTACACTTCTCTCTTTTAATATCAAATGTAATCACATGTATCCTGTTTTTATTTTTGCATAGGGATAACAACTTGAGGAAATACTGTGTAGTGTTTTACTCTGTGTAAAAGTTGCAGATTTTCCTTCTAAAAACAAAGCAGAAGTACATATTTTGAAGTAATTGTACTTGGTGATGTCTTGCTGTGTGTCAGACTGTTTTAGATGAACGGGAGCTTACTTATGGGAGACACCAGTGACACTTATTGTCAGTTATTTAGTGCGTTACATGCAAACATGGTATTATTTGGTATATTTTTTTTGTATGAGGACTGGAATCTTTACCGCGTGCGTGTGTGTGTATGCGTGTGCGTGGAAGCCACTGGAGTTGTATAACGTGAGGCAATGATGAAGGTCATCTCCGAACCAGCTGACATTCTGTGTGTGTAAGAGACTGACTGTTGCACAGTTAACATACAGTATGTTACTCCTATTTATTGTTTAGCATGTCATCAGGGCCATGCTCCTGGATGCCCTCGTGTAGTCCCCATGTTACTCCATTGACAACCTAACAAATAAAAATCATTGATTGTTTCAATCACACTTTGTGGCTTTGTGCTGGCTGTTATCAGTTGTTTTACGGACTGTGTTGCAGATTTATTAAAAAGCTCTTGTCTGCAGATTTCTGCCAAAAATCTAGTGGAAGACTTTTACATTTTAGGTATATACCTGAAATTCCCTCACATTTCAACATAGAAGAAGCTCCAGTTGCTAGATCATTATGGCTGTGTTTGCGAAACACTAGTCTCGCATAGCCAGTTTTTAGCCACCTGTTTGCATCATCTCAGATGACAAAAGGGAGATTTGGTGACATACTCCACATGAGTCCTAAAGTTAAGGTTTATTGCCTGCTGACTTTGAGTAAGTTCTAGAAAATGTAACTTTGTGGCCAGTTTCTCTACAGAGATTGTATGAGCTGTCAAAAGGTTTGACATCCAGGCACTGATATCTAAAATTCATCTAAAAAGAGCATCAATGGGCCCTATGTTATCAGGGGACACGGCCACATACTGTAAAGCTGTGTCTCGTCAGCATAGCTGTGGAAAGTGATGCTGTGTGTCTTGACGACGCCACCAAGGGGTAACATATAGATTAATTAGCAGTGGCCCTACAATCACAAGTTAACTTAATATTTATTTATTTAAATACTATTTATTTTCTCTCTGCTGTAGATGTTTATGGTTGTGCTAATTTTAAATACTTTATATACTGTTGAGTCATTCACTCTACCGCAGTGCCTCAATTCTATAAGCTCATCATATTTTTGTAGCGTTCCTGTCCTGTGAGAACCACGTATCTCTAACAAGTCAACTTTTCATGAGCTCAGAAACAACAGCCTGCTTTCAGCTCTGTGGTAATGCATTTACCAGCCCAACCAAGAGGGTTTTAGAAAGTATATTTAGTTTAAGAAGTAGGAGAAATTTCTCAGCTAATAAAGGAACACGTAAAAAAATTCTAATTCAAAATCACCATATTTGGAGATAGATCGTTTTCACTGGACAGGAAGGGTATGGAAAATTGAGCCAAAGCCGTAGTAAAATACTGTATCAACACCTCAGCTGATGGATGGGAAAACGTAATGTTGCTTGAATATAGAAGGGTTTGTGCTGCAGAGATTCTGTCAAATGAAGGTAATGACAAGACAAAAAAGTTTTACTGAGCCTTTTTTCGTGATCCTGTTGTCAGTTACAGCTTGTAGAGTTGGCCGAGTTGTCTACAGCACTAACAGGTATCCGCAAATCTGGTGAGCAGTCATAAACAAAGCAGGGCATTCCTCAGGCATGTTCAAACAGCGTGAGCATTGGGTGGGGTGGCTTCCCCTGAAATTACATTATTGCTCATCTGCATCAAACAGTTTTCGGTTAGGGAGTGGAGAAGGTGTGTAGTTGCTCACTCTCTACTGAGTGTTTTGCTCTCAAAACGACATGGCCACAGCACAACCACATCAACTAGGCCCTCGTGGTTGCCAACCAAACACACCAAAAGGCACAATGTGCGCTGGTTTCTTTACCCCTGTCACTATGTGTTCATCCTTGTAGGGGATTAGCAGGTTACGGACATGAAATATGTTTCATTCCGTGTGAAAGAACACAGAGAATGCAATCGGTTTGTTTCATTTCCTCATCCTGGCTAACACTATTAGTAAGTCACAGAGGGAACACATAATATCTGACCTTCCTCATGTGAAATACAATAGAGTGAGGGAGCAGACACAATGTCACCATGTGCTTTCGCCTTATTTCCTCATGTTAAAAAGTACCTCTCCACCTCACCACATTAACCAGACACCAAAGATGAGTTACAGCTAGCCTGGCTCTGGCCGAAGGTGACAGATCCTCCAAATGTTCAGTAATTATAATAGTCGTATCTCTGTAATGAATATGAGAGTGGTGTCGATCTTCTCAATTAACTCTGGGCAAAACGCGACTAAATGTTGAACTACCCCTTTGATTATATTGTATTTTATTCCCCAATATCTAAATGTCTTCTTGGTGGGGAAATACTCCATTTATTGTTTTTTCTGTTGGCCTAAAAGGGGTAAAACTTTACATTCAGGTTTGTACTGTGTTTTGGTCAGTATATTTGGCCAAAAATGAAACAATTTTGTTAATTTGTTTGTTTGTTTTTTAATATAAAGAATATAAAATACCTGCAAAGTGTTCTTCTAAAAGTTTTTAGCTGTAGCTATGGCCCTGAATTGCAAACATAGATGCAGATGTATAAACATATTATGTATTTAATGATAAACATTCTAAACAATGAAACATAATCCTAAACAACTCTTATAATCCTACCTCCTAAATTTGTCTTGGGGAGTAATTCATAGTACACATTCACTGTGGGCAGCATTTCACTTTCAAACAACTCTGCTTCCCGTCCTGCACTTTATCAATAGCTGCTGCTCTCATATTCAGGATGATTTCTACAAAAAACAAAAGTTTTATTTTGTGGGTTTTCCTGTTGAATAGAAGATAATGGAAAAGAATAGTTTGAGCTGAGATTTTGTTTTGTTGGCACACCTTTAAGTTATGTTTAACAGCTGAGATACTACTGGGTCATGTGTGTTTGAGTCTGTGTGTGTGTGTGTGTGTGTGTGTGTGTGTGTGTGTGTGTGTTGTCGTCTGTCTGTCTGTCTGTGTGTGTGTGTGTGTGTGTCTGTGTCTCTGTGTCTGTGTCTCTGTGTGTGTCTGTGTGTGTCTGTGTGTGTCTGTGTTGTCATCTGTCTGTCTGTCTGTCTGTGTGTGTGTGTGTGTGTCTGTCTGTGTGTGTGTGTGTGTCTCTCTGTGTGTGTGTGTGTGTCTCTCTGTGTGTGTGTGTGTGTGTGTGTGTCTGTGTTGTCGTCTGTCTGTCTGTGTGTGTGTCTGTCTGTGTGTGTGTGTGTGTCTCTGTGTGTGTGTGTGTGTGTGTGTGTGTGTGTGTGTGTCTCTGTCTGTGTGTGTGTGTGTGTGTGTGTGTGTGTGTGTCTGTGTTGTCGTCTGTCTGTCTGTGTGTGTGCGTGTGTCTGTGTGTGTGTGTTGTCGTCTGTCTGTCTCTGTGTGTGTGTGTGTGTGTGTGTGTCTGTGTGTGTGTGTGTCGTCTGTCTGTGTGTGTGTGTGTCTCTGTGTGTGTGTGTGTGTGTGTGTGTCTCTGTGTGTGTGTCTCTGTCTCTGTCTGTGTGTGTGTGTGTGTGTGTGTGTGTGTGTGTGTGTGTGTGTGTGGAGGGGGGCGGGGCCCGTGTGGCCCTGCCTCTGTGCTACAGTGAGTGTCCATAGAAGGAGAGAGATCCTGTCAGCCTGTGGACCGAGGATCATTCTTTAGACTCAGAGCGGCAGCAAATCTGCAGATCATAAAAGTCAGTGATCAAAACCACTTTTCTCTGCTCAGTGACAAGTTAGGACAACTCTCCAGTGTATTCATTCTCGGGTGAATGTCACATAATTGACCTTTTTTTTTTTTTTGTCTTCCATAAGCGAGTGTGGGCTCATGCGTAACTTCTCTCTGGTGTGTGTGTGTGTGTGTGTGAGACTCTCCCAGCTTTATATAACCTGCAGCCTCAGGAGACTCTGACGGCGTCGGGCAGCCTTTTATCCAGGCTATCAAAAGATGTCCGCACACTAATCCCGCGTGTTTGTTATGCGGGATAATCTCCAGAGGTCTTCCCATCTGACAGGGAGGGAGGAGGGAGGGCGGGGGACGGGCGGCGGGCTGGCCGCGGCGCGGGGCGGCGCAGGCGGGGAGCGGAGCGGCGCAGTCCGCGGCAGATGACAGCGGCATGGAGATGTTGCGCCGCTCGTCCGTGTTTGCGGCCGAGGTGTTCGACCGCTCGCCCACCGACAAGGAGCTGGTGTCCCAGGCCAAGGCGCTGTGCCGGGACTACATCCACTCCAGGCTGAACCGCGCCGGGATCGGCTGGTCCAAGCCTGAGCACGGGCTGGCCGCCTCAGGTGGGTCCCTGGGAGAGATCTCGTCGGTCCTGCTGTGGCTCGGTAAGTCCTGCAGACACCGCGGAGGACGCGGAGGACGCCTGGGGCTCTGAACACTTCCACTTAAAGACAGACACAGTGGGCTTTCAAAAGGCAGACGCCAGTATTGGGAGATATAATATTTCAATCACTTTTAGACCAAGAAAAGTGAAGAAACGAAATATTAAGTGACCCCCAAAATCATTAAATTAAACATGAAAAGAAGGGAAATTAACAGATTCTTTGTCTCAAAATGTTTAGGTCACTTCAAAATTATCTGGGGGGGGGTGCTGCTTGTACTCATGATGATATGAAATAATCCTGACTATGGTCCTGTTTGAAATTACAAATCATTCACTAATGTGTTGTGGGATTTGCTTTCATTTTCACTGGAACCTGGACACCGTTTATTAAGTGACATTTCACTCCCTGGATGTCTGCCCAGTGTGATAACTGATAGACTGCAGATGGCTCCTCCTGTCTCAGGTTCACTCCACCATTTGTGGTTATCACTCCATCTCCAGTTGAGTAATTCACTGGAAACTCAGATCTAACAAACACTGTGTTTAAAAAATAAATTAAAAAAAAGCTCTAAGGGAAATGTTTGGGAACACTTTACAGCAGAGCGTCTCCCTGATGGGTTCAAAAACTGTGGTCAAAACGCAGTTTGGCAAACGTCTGAGCCCAGAATCTATCAAATGACTGTCAATTACATTTGGCCTTTGTTCCACTGGATGTGAAGTCATGAAGGTTACAACATCAGGCGTTGTATCTATAGCTCCTACATTCAAAATTCAAGGGAAATCAAATTTTAAAGGTGTGGTATGACATTTTGGAAAATTCCCTTATTCACCTCCCTGCTGACAGTGAGATGAGGAGATGGATACCGCTCTCATGTCTGTACGGTAAATTTGTGGCTAGAGCCGGCAGCAGCGCAGTGTAGCTTAGCACAAAGACTGGAAGCAGGGGGAAACAGCTAGCCTGGCTCCGTCCAAAGGTAATAAAATCCACCCACCAATAAGACTCACTAATGAACACGTTTATATCTTGCTTGTTTCATCCCTGAAAGACTGTGTAGTGTAAAAACAACATTTTTATGCCGGACTGTTTCTTTGCCGGGGACCAGTTTGAGCCAGGCAGCCAGCGGAGGAGACTGCAGGAAGTTATTGATACCTTTGTTAGCTGTTTCCCCCTGCCTACAGCAACAACTTGCACCAACAGACATTAGAGGGGTATCAATGTTGCATCAATGTACTTTTAAATTTAAAGTAAGACTATGTGGCTTTTTAAACAGCGACCAGTGTGGCTGCAAATGACAGTTACGGGATAAACTACAAAGAGTCCATAGAATTTAGTTTGATTGAGTTCAGTCTCTTCTGTTTTGGCCAGGTGATGAGTTGGAGTACCTTCGACCCAACGTATACCGCAACGTTGCGCGACAGCTCAACATCACGGTGGCGTCGGAGAGCGTTGTCTCTGATGCTTTCCTGGCTGTGGCTGCAGACATTTTTTCCACAGGTAGGTCCACGTCAAAGTCTGGTTGGATTGTAAATCAAACCATGTATGCACCATGGGAACAAACTTTAGTGCTTTGCTATCAGGTTTATCTCTCGAGCCTGAAAATAAAGGACGATTATAGAGCGTTTGCCCATTTAGGGAAGTTCTTAATTTAGTTGTCATTGGGAAGGAGGAACTTCAGAGCTCGAGGCAACCACAGTAAAATACTGAAAGTTTGGAGAACGCTTGTTTCCGCTTCTATTGCTTTTTTTTGTTGAATTACTAGAGTGATTCACTAGAGCAATTCTCCTCTCAAAAATAGACCAATTCCAGCCTACTTTTTCATGTAAACACCTCTTACTCAGGGTGACCACAGGATTCTCCAGTTAGAAACATTTTGTTGCGGTCATTATCCCCTGACAGGAAAGGAACTGTAGGCTAAGGGAAAACATTCAGTCCATATTAGGTTAACTTGTTACGTGAGTGAGGGATTGCTACTGACAGTTTTGGACCCCACCCAGGGAGTTCAGTCATAACCCATCAGCTGGCTTATTCCTTAGAGAATGTAACAAAGCAATCTGCTGCAAAGGTAATTAAGAGTAAAAATTAGGTTGGTCTGGTCCTTAGTATGTGCTAAGTTGCTAAAATGAACGAATATCTACCTTAATCCAAACATGCCTTTATGGTTATGATTATGATTAGTGCATCATTTATTTAGGGACACATACAGTAAAGCTGACAGTCTAGACATGTCACTGTGTGAAGAGGAAGTCCCTGGCAGCAGTAGATTATGACTTCAGACTTGTCTAATGTGCACAAGCTCACAGAGAAACTACAGCCTGAACATCTTCTCACGTCCTACATGTTACATCATGCAGCAGTGTACCTTTTATAGTGTCAAACCCACAGAGAAGTTTCACCCGACTCTCAGCTCGGCCCAGCGTTTTAGCGTCTTTTAGCTCGTTGTTTTGGTTTTGCAGCCGTCAGGTTTACTGTTGTAGTTCGGTCTCACCGCTCTCACCAGTGTGGTTTCCAGGCGCAGGCAGATGTTTTCAGTGTTTTCTGATAAACCTGCTGTGAACTTCCTGTCTAGTGCTAAACGGCAGACAGACAAAGTCAGCGACATGTTAGTAAAGATAGTGGAGCATTAGGCAGCTAAAGAGGCAGATATTCCCTTTAGGAGTTGGTGGAGGAGGAGAGTGAATATCGGCCTCACAGTGGCCAGAAACAAAGCTCCAACTGAATGCTAATGTTGCTCTGAAGCACAGCTCGAGCATCATGTTAGTCTGTATACAGTATCAGTGTAAGGCCACACTGAAAGGGGTTTTACTGATTTTACACGTAACGGTTGGTTCACTAATCATCAATAGTACTATTCAGGCTGTGATAACAGTTGTTTGATGTCTTACGTGGCTTTAAAGGAGCTTAGTAAAGTATGAGAAAATACCCCGATGATGTCATCAGGGTTTTCTCGGCTTGGGCTCGGAGACTTCAGTTATTTTAAAGAAAAAATTACAAGTTACAAACTGGGGGGTGTGGTATTTGAAAAGTGTGGGCATTTAACAGCAAGGAGGGTTGTTAAAAAAGACAGGTGAGTTGTATTATGGGAAATGTTGTGTAGGTCGGGTTTTTAGAGCTTGATCCAAACTGGGAACCAAAAGCCAGAATGTCTAGTCCTCAAGCGCAAAAACTATATTTGCTGAAGAAGAGCAGTAAGCAGCTTCCATTAAAGCAAAAAGGCACAAGGAAAATAAGAACCAAAGAAAGCAGTTTCTGTTGATAAGATTTTTTTTTATCTCGTTAACATCCACACAATGACATTCTTGTTGACTGGGAAAATAGATTTGGTTCAAACTGATTTGCATTATATGGACAATTTATATCTTGTGTGATGCAGCATGACTGAAGGTTTTCTTTAACTCCCATTATTTTCATTTTATTACCTCATTCATGATACTTAAAACTGTACTATCACTATTCTTGAACTGTTAAAATGGGCACCATCTTGTTTTTTTCCAACAGAGAGATGTTCCTTTAGTATTCCTTCATACTTTTGTCTTCATGCTTTGTCATCTCCCCCCTTGTTGATTACAATTTGGTGGTAAAACTAGTAGAATTAGACAGGACGTAGCTGCCAGACTGTTACCAGTTTCTTAAGGGGGGGCAAAAGGTTCTTCACTGTTTAAGAGAAACATGACCTCCGTTAACTACATCCTAGGAATGAATCAGATCAGACAGTTACAGACGACGGATGGAGCTGAGGCTCAGTTTATATCTGTTGGACATGTAAACACTGCAAAAATAGTCTTTGCCTGTAAATGGTGTGGCGGCAGAAAGCCTTACTCAACATGTGAACTAAGTAGGAAAAATGATCTGCTCACTAATCTAGCAAGGCGCACTGCCTGTCTGCCGCCCAGAGCCTTGTGTTTGGTTTTTTTTCTTCTTTGTGGGACAGAGGGCTGTGGAGGCATAATGCCCGGCTGCTGCTGAGGTTTTATAATTTGTTCATCCATCTTTGAAGAGAGCTGCTGACAGCTACTAGCAGCACTAAAAAACTACTCCCAACTGCTCAAAAAGAACAGAGTCACTCCTCTTTGCTTTACCATTTTCCAAGAACCCTCAAATCATCAAATAATAATTAGTTTGCAAAACTTTTTGCCCTTGCATGATTTGGCAATGTGTTTATACAGCAATTAGCAGGACATAAATGACTACAGCGTGTGTGTCTCCTGTCAGGTGTGACGTGGGGGAAGGTGGTTTCTTTGTACGCCGTGGCAGGAGCCTTGGCAGTGGACTGTGTTCGCCATGGTCATCCAGCTATGGTTCATACCATTGTCGACTGCATGGGGGAGTTTGTCCGCAAGAGCCTGATCTCCTGGTTAAAGAGGAGAGGGGGCTGGGTAAGGGAAACTTCTTTTTTTTAACCTGATAGCTCGTGCCAGTGTTACTGATGATATAAGTCTAAGGCCTCTAGTTGCGCAACTGAATGACTGAAGGCGGTCTGTTTTCTCCTGTTTGCGCCGTGCTGGGTGTAACAAAGTACGTCAATCTCAATGTAAAAATCACTCACCTCTGCCTCATATGTCGTAAACATTGATTTTAGAGAATTATTATAGAATTATTATATAGGTATATAGGTTCCTGTAATATTTTATGGACACACTGGCTGGTATGATATGACAAAACATAAATGTTAATAAAGTCATGAGGTACAAATACAATACTGATTAAAGATGGATGTCATGGGTACACTCTATAATAATATACCTATGTTAGAAATTACATATAAGAACTGAAGTACCCTATAGGATATTATAGGAATATAACACAGGGCCTGAAATGGTCCAGTAAGTGAACGAATGCTTTTTTCTTTTATGGTTCAGCACTTGATGAAACTGCTTTTATTTAGTTTTATCTCCCTCTGCCTATATTAAATATATTTTGTATAATAAATTTGATGGAATAGGATTAAAATACTGTGCACATCATATCCATTACATTTTGGTCTAATTAGACTGAATGAAGGTGTTTGGCTGATGTGAGGTTTTTGTTTGATTTTCAGGCACTTCCATATTAGTAAGTGCAAAGTCAGATATATCGGAGATTTCAGAAAAATCCAGTCGTAATTATGACTTGGAAATTGATGTGAATTCTATTTACAAGTTGGAAACTCGTAAAATACACTAACTCTATGAACAAAGGACATGAATGTAGCATAAGAGTAGTATGATAGAATCCCTACAGCTACACATGAATGAAAGCCACAGCTTCATAAGAAACAGCAGACGTGTCTTCTGTAGAATCCTGTTAATGGGAAAAGCCTGTCTGCTAAAATCCTGCAGAAACAATAAAGTGAAACTCAGGGACAAGAAGGAACAAGGCCTGGCAACGTGCCTCTGTCTCTGCTCTGCTCTGCTGGAAACAGCATAACAAGTGAACAAATGAACGCCCATGTACTCAGAGATAGGGCACAAGTGGAGTGTGACAAAATGAAGAGCAATGCATTGTATAACTGACCTTGTAAGCACAAATGAGTCGCAGTCTAAACCCAAACTGTAATATTTCTACACTGGGAGATGATGTCAGCCTGTAGGAGACCTAAATAACATTTTGAGATATGAAGGATAAGGAGGATCTGACCAGGGAGACGTGTTTAGTGTCAGGACTGACACTTAGCTGTGCTCTCTGTGGAATTTCATTGTCTGTGGAAGTTTTCAAGTTATACAAGTCAATTTCTGTAAGCATTGCTGATATTACAGTGTGGGCTTTGGCTTTGAAATAACATAGTTGTGCACAAGTTGCACATCTTGTGCCTGCAGATTTTCAGAATACTGGCAAATCAAGAACACGTGTGGGACTTGCACAGTCTTTCTCTTGCATGTTTGCTTCAAATGTGACCTTTTTTTGTTGTGTTGTGCAATTTCACAGTCAGACTTCATCTGGTGAGACCTGTAGCACTCGTATGACTCTGTGTCCTGTTACAGGTGGATGTCACAAAATGCGTGGTCAACACTGATCCCAGCTTCCGCTCGCACTGGCTGGTGTCTGCTGTCTGTGCCTTTGGACACTATCTGAAGGCCACCGTGTTGCACCTCCTCAGAGAGAAGTGAAACAAAGACTAGGTCACACATTGGATTTTGAGTGGACTGGCCAGCACTGTGTATCACCACCACGACTCCACAAAAGCGCCCGCTGCTTTGGATTATGTTTACACTTACTTGCACTGAGCCTTTATTGATGAACACCAGTTCCCTTCACAGAAAACGGACTTCCTATGCTTCTACTTCTTCCTCTGCTAGATTGGCTATTTATTGTTAATGGTTATGTTATAGCACATGTTTGATGTGAACGTATAAAATCACTGTTTATGTTTTAAACCTTTCATTTTCCCCCACATACAGCAGAACTGCTCATTTTGCTTGGCAGGGCTTTGGCTGCCCCTTGTGGTTGAAAATGGTAACTACTTTATATTGACACGAGTTGAGAACATTCCTGCTGATCCTGAAGCCATTCATGAGGACTTCGTATTATAAAAATGTCCACTTCTCACCTGGATGGCATATATGCCCCAACAGATAAATGCATACTAATATATATAAATATATGCAAAATACAACATTTTTCTCTAATTAAGGTATTGTATGAAAATTAGTAAGGTGCAGAAGGGAGGGTAGTCTGAACTTTCAGGGTGAGCAGGGGAGGGTTTTTATTTTTACTACAGATTTGTATTATATTTCAGCCTTCCTTTGCAAGAATAACTTTAAAACGGGACCAAATAGTTACAATCGATGGCTTCAGTGAAAAAACGACATTATTCAAGTTCAGATTCACTCATTACCAACTTGTTCTACTAATTGGTGAAGTGAATGTTTTTTAAAGTCACCTCTAAGATTAAGCCCCCTCCCCACCCCAATAATTTTCATACAATCCCTAATGAGTGAATTGAGCCTACAACTACTACTTACAGTATATGTATTTCAGACAGCACTATACATTTAATGCAACTTTTTCTATCTCTTCTTTGTTCGCTGTGAGGCGGTGTATTATATTTCAATACTGTAATTACTGGCATGCAAGTTACGGTATATTTTCTATGAGTTAGAGCACTTTAATATTCAATAGTATGAGTAGAATTTATTCCATGAATAATTTCACTTTTATATGGCACGTAACACTAGGAGTCCTAGAAAATAAACAAATGTTTGTGTGTCATCTGCAACTGTAAATATTAACATAATAAATGGTTCTTACAATAAACCGTCGAGTCTGCAGCTGTAAATGTTAATACATTGTTAATAAGCAGATTTGCTTTGCAGTGGTTTTCCAGAAAGTAAGTGGTCAAACTGTCCATTGGAGGGATGTTCCGGTTGAAATAAAGCGCTTTTAAAGCCAATATAAAGCAAGTGGTACTGTAACCCCAGGCTGAACTGATTTGTGATTGAATGTCTAATAAGCGTTTGAACACTGTGCTAATATGAAGTAGTTGTATTCTGAGAGTAGGGGATGTGATTTTGTACTAACCCAGATGTTTGTAGTCAACAGTAAGAATTAAGGCAGTTAGGCTCTTTGCATTAAACGTTTCACAAACCGAAACTTATGAAAACTAATTGAAAGAAATCTCAAACATCTGTAACAGATGTTTGTGGGCATAACCACAACTTGGTGTGTGAAGTGTCCAGACTATTTTTCAGTTACATCAACCAAACAACAAGTGTAAAAAGGTTTCAGTTTTGGGCTAGTTTTCTCTTTAAGCCATGAACCATTGTCTTTACAGTAAAGTTTGCTGTGAAGGGAGACATTTTAAAAAAATCAAATTAAAACTTTGATTAACATTTATTCTCAAAGTTTTTTTAAATATCCAATATATTTGTGACTTGTGTTGTGTGTTTTGTGCTACTGTTTTACTACGAGTATAAGACTTTAGCTTAACACAGTACTTTGTTGTATTTCTCCCAGCTGCATATTTTATCAGATTTTCAGCCCAAACAAGGCTTTTACCATTCATATTGGAAGTTTGGGAGTTTTGCAGCAATAGGACAAAACTGTGAGACATTTTAACAGCGGTGTTCTGTTGAAACCTCTAGTGAGACAATTGTCTTAGGCAAAAACTTTGCTCAGTCCAGGGTCCATTACACCAGCTGGTCCACAGCACCATGTTGACAGATATGTGGAATGTGTCTCTGTGTGTGTTTGTGTTGATCATAAGGTCAGCGACATCTTGGCGTGAATGATTGTATTTACAGACTGCAAAGAAAAAGAGATGGCGGAAACATTGACGGATATTTGTTACCACCTAGTGGTTGAATCAGGATCCCTAGACACAGACCGGCCGATACATTTACACAACCAGGATTACTATAAATGGCGTGATGAAATGCCAGTTAAACTATTTTATTGGATTAATTAAAGACATTAGAGTCTCCAACCCCATGGGGACATCTTCCACCTCATTTTCCAACCAAGTACTGACCTACAGTAAAACTCAGATGTTTAAAACTGCATCTCAAACTGCATCCCAAACTCCTCAATCCAAGAGCCGAGGTCCTTTTGTCAGTAGATGTCGTCTAACTGGTTCTGATAGTTCCTTTGAAAGACTGTCAGTAACCTCTCTTCCTTAAAATTGTTCAATTTTGCCACATCATTGCCACTGGATCGCACATATTTGCCAATTTCAGATTTTAGAGGCACCCACATCATTTAGTTAGTCGTGTAGAAGAATGCTTTTATTCACTTTTGGACTAAAGGCTCTAGAATTTGTTAAATGGAAGAAAATATTAATTATGGTCAGATAAGGGGGCAGCATTAACAGCAAGTCTTCTTCAATACAGTCTATGATCTGTACCGTTAACGCACCATGAAGTGTTTTCAACGGGACAGATACGTCAGCCGTTACTGATTGGTCAGGGCAAAATAACCCCCGCCCTCCCCCAGATCTTATTGGATGTCCCAAGAAATATCCCGCCTCCCTCTGGATTCCACAGCAGGACTCTCTTCCCATTGGTCCAGCGGGTCAGAGTGCAGAGAACAACAAACAAGATAGGGTGAAGACCGTCGGGATGGATGCAGGTAAGCCAGATTTTAGAGTAAAATAACTCGTTTTCTCTCCCATAGCAAGGGAGTCAAGCTACAAAACAGTCACAACAACCTCATTTAATTGTTGGCAACAAATCCCCTGCTCTGTCATGGCGGGGCTGCCAACTGCAGCCGCCGGTCCAGCACAGAGCCGGACTGCTTTGTAGCCTCGGTGACGTTAGCCTCTAAAGTGATGACTAAAGCTAACCGCTAACCGCCGTTAGCCAGCTGTTATTGCTCAATGTGGCGGATTCTCCGCTCCGACAGCTCGCCGCACGGCCCCGTAGCTGTCTGCACGGTGTCCAGGTGTCATGTGTGTTCATGCCATGTCCGTGGCACGTGTTTCACTCTTAATAATGAGCCTTTTGTCCTTGGGCTGACTGAATGCTAACGTTACGTCCCGCCCAAGATGAACATCCAGTCGATGTCAGCATCACATCACTTATTATGCTTCTGTTAGCGCCGGGGAGGCTCTTATTGTGAGACTTATATGCAGTGGGACTTCTTGTTGCTTTATCTTCGCTTTCGATCGCCAATCCACCCCTTCGTTATTTAGCTGTGAACGTGCAAATCACAGCTTTCTGATTCCAGACGGACTCACTGACACGTAGTGAGGTAGCTGGTCAACTTTTCCTGTGTTGTTAGCTACGTTATAACGTTAACGTGTTATGTGTTGGCGTAAACCCCCAGAAACCTTTTATTTTTTAATTTTTACTTTATATAAAAAGCGTGAATGCATTTTCCACTGTAACTAATAACAGGCACCAGTTGGCCAAAATCCGATCTTTCTCAGAAGGAAGTGTACCTTTAATGGTGTCCATTACTGTTGTGCTCAGTTTTATTCTTGGCGTTGAGCCCAGCATTTCCAACTGCAGTGAACAGTCTGCACATCCAGACTGATTGATTCGTGCAGTCACACTTTGTTAAAGGCACCCGCTTAGTTATTTACGCACTTCTTTATTAACAGCTCATTGCGCAGGGAGACTGTTTTCAGATGTTGACTAGTGTGACATTTGATTTTGTCAGTAGTGTGTGACAGTCATGTCTCCTGTTATTTAAGGGGCACGCCACTGATTTTACGCATTCAGTTTCCTGAAGAGTATCACTGAACCTGTGAAAAGCTCTGGAGGAGCATTTTCTGAGAAATTAACCTGAATGATGTCACGGTGCAACAAATAACACTCTCCAGTTGCATTATGGGAAGTGTAGGATTCAGCGTTTTTTGAGCTTTACCCATACTATGGACTAAAAAGTCAGGATATCTTGGCCTGTACTGCAACAAATTTGACTATTAAAAAAAAAAAAAAAGTATTATCTCGCAACGTATGGAAGTTGTAATTTTGTCAGGTTTCTTTGTAAAGTGTGTTATTTTCACTATGAAATGCATTTATCAGGAACTTGATACTCTATTTATCCCACAGGGGGATTCCCCCTTTACCTGCTCCCTTACATATGAAATGAGACTCAGATTAATCCAAAGGAACAAATATTTGAATTGCTGAATACTTTTTGAAGATCTGTGTACATAGAACATCTTTCCAGGAAGTGACTGCAATTCTTCTTAAGCAACTAATGGATACTCCATCTTTACTAGCTGACAGATAGCCTCACTTTTATTAGCTGCAACAAGTAGTTATTGGTCAACAACACAGCCACCAGCAGCTTCTCTCTGGAATTTCCCACAGACTTACAGTTGACTCTGGTCCTCTTTTGCAGCTACCTTGACATACGACACACTTCGCTTTGGAGAGTTTGAAGATTTTCCTGAGACCTCAGAGCCTGTGTGGATCTTAGGGAAAGAATACAATGCACTCACAGGTAGGACTGTGACATATAAAGTGTTGTAAGAAGTAATCTATACACCTCTCTCTGTGGATGTATTGTATTGTATTGTAATATGGTGATCTCTGGTCTTCGTGTAGAGAAAGATGAGATTTTATCAGATGTCACTTCACGACTGTGGTTCACATACAGAAAAAACTTCCCACCAATTGGTAAGTGATGAAGTGCATGTTAGGAATTTGGAGATTTGAGTAAACTGGGTTTTCACATCTAATTAGAAAAGGCGATCTCATGCGTGATCCTTGAATGTGTTACAGGTGGGACAGGACCAACATCGGATACAGGATGGGGATGCATGTTACGGTGTGGCCAGATGATCCTAGGCGAGGCTTTGGTGTGTAGACATTTAGGCAGAGGTAAGATATCTCTTAAAAATACAAAAAAATATATATATATATATACACACACACATGTGACAGCTCTCCTCCAGTGAGTGGACCATACCAAACAAAGCTTGTTTTAAACAGGCTTGATAACTGGCTTTTTGTCCTCAGACTGGAGATGGGCCAGAGGCCAGAAACAAAGAGAAGAGTACATCAGTATTCTCAACGCCTTCATTGACAAAAAAGACAGCTATTATTCCATCCATCAGATTGGTAAGTAGTGAGCGTCTGATCTGCCTAACTGTATCGAGGACTCACTCAGGCAGTCCTGAAAGAGTTTGCATAAAATAGTTTCTTTTTTTGTTCCAAAATGCTGCAGCCCAAATGGGAGTTGGAGAGGGGAAGCCTATAGGCCAGTGGTATGGACCAAACACAGTTGCCCAGGTTCTAAAGTAAGTGCTGTAAAGAAGCTACAAGTTTCAGTTGTTTCAAGATTTTTGGGCTGCAACTAATAATATAATATATAACAATCCTTTTTGCATCATTTTGAGTCTAAAGATAAGAGATTTTTTTACATTATGCTTACATTCAGTGATGCTCACCTAAACATATTGTTGGTGTCCTTGAGGTGTAACAAATGTGTTGAATGCATTTCCTTCCTCTCAAAACATTTGTATGGAAGATTTTTTGATATTTCAAATGGTCCATTATTTACACTGTTGTTTACTAATTTTTCTTTTTCACTGCCTTTTGCGCACACATTGGTACTTTTCCTAGCATATTAGCGCTACCATCAGTCAATCAGCCTAATAGTGTGAAAGTTGCGGCATTAATGTGTATCACTTCACGCTTGCGAGTACAAGCTTGTGCTTGGGCATGACACAATGATGTCTTTATTTCCATTCTCACCATGTATGAAAAGAACCAGGAAAAGAAAACTGTCTTGAAATGTCTTTCCAGTTTGGTTAAAAAAAAGCAAAAGTGTGACTGTCTCATTGTGCTGTCTTGCTTTCAGGAAGCTGGCAGTGTTTGATACGTGGAGCAGATTAGTTGTACACGTGGCGATGGACAACACTGTGGTCATCGAGGAGATCAGTGAGTGCAGTTGTGTTTTAACTTTGTGTTTGAGCGTTTTTTTCCTGTTGTTGTTCACTAGCAGATGTCATCCAGTACTTGTGCTGTAGGTTAAACTTTGGGCCGTGCTCGTATTGTTTACAGAAGCAGTACTTCAGCTAAATCTTATTGTTATTACAAGTTTCTGGACAAAAACAGATACAAACATGAGTGGGAGTAAAGAAAACAAGTTCATCCAACAATAGTATTTGGGTAATTCTTCATGTGCAGATACAGAGTGAAAAAAGGTATTTAAGTGGAAAGCATACATTAAATGGATTTCTGTCTTAAGTGGTCAGTATCAGTATTTTACTCTGAATCAGGTCTGTTTTAATCCTGTTCTACTGCAGGACCTAATGCTAATCTGGTACAGTGAAGTTTTACTTAACATAGGCCACAGACTGAATCTAAGACAATAGTAATTTGATGTTTTTTGTGTTAATTTTTTCCACTGCAGAGCGTCTCTGTATGCCCTGGTTGGACATTGCAGGAGCCTGCAGCGAACCAGAGGGAGTGGGGGAGCTCAATGGCTGCCTGGAGGGGGCGTGTGCCCTGGCTGAGGAGGAGACGGCTCTCTGGAAACCTCTGGTCCTGCTCATCCCCCTCAGACTGGGCCTGAGTGATATAAATGAGGCCTACATCGAAACCCTTAAGGTGAGTTACTTCAGCGTGTTTATTCCCATTGTGTGTATATTAAAACAATCAGTTTTTTTTTTTTTTTAATCTCATACGTTCTCTGTGGGAGATAATGCCCATTATATCCTGAAATATGGGGGTTGTCACTAAGAAGTTGATTCATAAAATGAGAAAAACTTTTGAATTTACAGATTTTTATTGGATATGTTTATGATCACAAACATTGTTACATGTAGGCCCAACTACAATCCTAATTGCGGCTAAAGAAACCGTAGTTTTTAAGATTAGCCTCTTCTTTTTTCATTAATGGCAGTGTGTTATCATTAATTGTTGTCAAAGTTACATTACTCTTGTGTGGTGATGCAGTGCAGACTTCAAATAAAGCTTCTCTGTCCATTGCATTGTCTCACAATAGTAAGGTTACTGTAATAAAAATAAAAAGGACCTGATGTTGTCTGTGGATTAACAATCTTAAAGAAGAAAGGATCCCTGCGTGCTTCTTTGCGCCACTCTACGGACTCTCACACACACACGGCTGCAAACCTCTGCAAGTACATGCGGTTGTGGTTGGTGTGCGGATATGCAAATATTCTTTTGTCCAGGGAACAGAATCTTGATATTGATTTATGTGCTTCTCAGTAGGTGACAATTTAGGGAAATTTGTAAAATAAACATGAAGGTATATGCCGTTAGGATATGTGTCGCCTACGTCGACCTTGCAGGTGGCTTTCTGTTGTGCTTGCTGTAGATTTGTCCACATCGCAAGTCCCTTAAGAAACTAAATGTAATGTCATTTATATGTTATTTGTAGGAAATTGGCTAAATAATCAGTAAGATTTCTGAAAACAGGTACTTGAATTACCACTGAGGCAAAGTCAGCTACAGCTGGGGTGAGATAAACCCTCTTGTCTCTTTTCACAGCAATGCTTCATGCTGCCTCAGTCCCTGGGTGTTATTGGGGGAAAACCCAACAGTGCCCATTACTTCATTGGTTATGTCGGTATGTCTAGTCTCTGTGTTTGTGAAATAAACACTCACTCATGCTCACCATATTAGTTATACGTACGCAAAGGGAGCAGTCTCATTCTAAACGTGCTCGCCTGTTTTCACAGGAGAGGAACTCATCTATTTAGACCCGCACACCACTCAGCCTGCAGTGGAGCCATATGAAGACGGCCAGGTCCCCGATGAGACGTACCACTGTCAGCACCCACCCTGTCGCATGCACATCTGTGAACTGGACCCATCCATTGCAGCGGTAGGAATGCCAGAGAGGGTTTTTATAGCACAGAGCTTTTGTATCTCAAACTAAAGCCCATTGTTAAATGTGAATGTGAGCAGGCTGAAATGTCTCACAGTAACTCAGATCTTCCATGGCTTATTGTTTTCTGGTGTCTGCCAGGGTTTCTTCTGCAGAACAGAGGACGAGTTTGATGACTGGTGTATGCGCATAAGAAGGGTATGTTTCTCCAAACACTGCTCTTTTGTTGCTCCCTTGACTCGTCTTTAGCAGTTAAATAAAGCCTCACTTTCCTGTCAGAGGAATTTGTACATCATCAAATGCTTATGTCCCTCTCTTCCAGCTGTCCTGCAACAGAGGGGGCCTGCCCATGTTTGAACTAGTCGACAGTCAGCCCTCTCACATGGTCAGCGTGGATGCTCTTAATCTTACTCCTGGTAAACGAACTACATATTCATATTTTGCTATAAAAAAAAAATCATAAATTCAGTAAATGAAAATGAATTTTAATGTTTGTTTTTTCTTTTACGTGCTGACACTGGCTTCGCAGATTTCTCGGACTCGGACAGGTTGGAGCGGTTCTTTGATTCAGAAGATGAGGAGTTTGAGATCCTTTCCTTGTGAGGAACATATGAACAATGATTTAGTGTTCTCGACAGCCGGCGAGAGATTCTCTGTCTCTTCTCTGTATCAGAAGGGAAGCCTGATGGGATGAACATTAACTGGAGACCTCTTGAGCCAGTCCAGCTCCAATGGTGTAGTCAGTGTGTCACACAGCGTTCCTCTCAACAGCCACTGAATGCTTTGTATCCAACATTGAGGCTGCCTGGTGGAAGCCGTAGCAGGAGCTCAGGATAAATTCTGTATGCACATCTTCACATACATGTGTTTCCATTTGAGTCTTAACACTTTAAATGTTTATTCTGAAGTGATATGGTGCCTTTCCCTGACTCCATAAGTAAAATTGCCATAACAATTTTATGTTGTATAGAAACACAATGGTTCGTGAGTCCCATGGCTTACGCGGTTTGTCACTAATAAC
The DNA here is from genome assembly GCA_031216445.1 of Lateolabrax maculatus. Lineage (NCBI taxonomy): Eukaryota > Metazoa > Chordata > Actinopteri > Acropomatiformes > Lateolabracidae > Lateolabrax > Lateolabrax maculatus. The sequence continues at coordinate 22,892,667 of CM062196.1, read as the reverse complement.
TGAAGTCTGTAACAGCCTGTAATGAAACCAAATTAAGTCAAATCTGCAGACAAGTTGTATTAATTGTTAATGCAAAGTATCCTTGCCAACTCTAAAACATATACATGAGTTCATTTGAAAATTATTTATTTAATCAACACAGTATATAGACAGGTGAAACAATAGACATGTAAGAGGATTAAAACTAAAAATAAAGTCAGCATCTGATATTTCACAATGGTTCTCCTCAATTTCAAGATGGTGTGAAATTATATTTTAATCACAGACAAGGCTTTTTTTCCCTTCCACACTTAATCAAACAATGACAAATAAAAGGGGGTTGAGGAAAAAGTGTAAAGTGTGCAGAGTAGTTATTTAGTCATTAAACCAACGGACTGTCTTGGTCTGAAAACTGTTTTTACTGGTTCTGGTTCACTTCCATAGCTGTCCAAGAGGCAGGCTGTGAACTGTGTTGATAACATTAAGGCTGTGGTTTGTGATGTCCCTGTGCACATCCTCAACACTCCGAGAAGCATCAATTGCCTACAACAAACAATTTAGATCACACAATGTTTAATATTTATTTAAATGACAACTGAAAAAAAAAAATCTACAACCCAGACCCGCTTCATACCTGCCAGTTGACTGAAGGATCCTTCATCAGCTGTTCAAATTTCTGTTGAACTGCTCTTTGGAAAACACTGGTCTCATATCTCTCTTCTCCAAACTGACCTCTGAGAGCAGCCTCGGTTGGACTGAGCTGCAGAAACATAACAAGGTCCGGCTTTGGCAGTCCCACGTCAGGTTTCATGCACCAGTCCAGACTGAAACCCTGAAAGAGATGAACGTGTCAAACTATCTGTTGCTCCTCTCAGGACACACATTATAATCCTGTCTGGTGGATGCAGAGTTTACAAAGCTTAGAAAAAGACTCACCGGCTTGGCACTGGTGAAAGCAACTCCAGAGAAGGCGTACCTATCTACTACCAGAGTAGTGCCTTGCTCCAGCTTCTCCTTCATTAAAGGCCTGTGGTCAGAAGTATTTTATTATGCTCCATAGGAAAATGCAGGATATCATGTATACAGGCTAGAGGAAACCTATCAAGGATCATAAAGGCAACTTCAGAGATGGAAAGACAAGTACATTTACTCAAAGTTCTGTGCGTTTTTTAAAGGATAAAACTGGTGATATTCTGTTATTGTCAACAAATCAAGCGAAAAGACAAAAATCAACAATGTGTTAGTCTGTCTTAAGACTTTCTGACTTCCCTAGCATGTCTGGCTTAAAGCCCCAAGCCCACTGGCTCCCACTGAAGAAAAACACACAATCTTTAAAGATGAGTCACAAATATATAGTTTCATTCTTTTACAGATGGGCACTCTAGTTTTTAGCAAGTGTTAATCAAAAGGGAGTAAATTGTGCATTTGTTGGGGACTTGAGTGAGTATTTAAGGAACCCGATGGATTGATTCTAAAACTACGGTGTGTGTGTGTGTGTTCATGGTAATGATGGAACAGCTCACCCAGTGCAACAGTGTGGCTAACTGATGTGTTTCTAATAGTTTCTGGACAACAATGAAGATTTATGGCACAGAGGAATAAGTTATATCAGACGTTTTGAGACAGAATACTTGTAGGATATATTCATTGTTGAATATAAAATATCACCAGACTGATCCATTAAAAAGTTACCAGCACATTTAGTATTTACATTCTCTGAGACTTTGACAATACTTGTACTTAAATTAATGAAGCGGGAAATGCTGATACACTTTCACATGCAAACATATAAGCTAATAAGTACAACTTAAACTATGCATGTCTTATAAAGAAAAATGTGATCATTGCATTGAAAAATAAATCTGTTCCTGAAGGTAATCCACAGACTTCACTGTCAGCAGATTAAATAGGGACTTTTTCTTCAGTACAAAGTAGTGCTGGTGAGGTCTGTAGATTATCCAGTCACCTGGGACATTGATTCTGGACAAGTGGCTTGAAATGTACCAGCTGAATGCTTTGAGCACCATAAGCAAAGTTCAGTTTTCATCCTCAAAACCTGGACAAACAAACCCAAAAACCATCTGCATGGCTAGATGCCACTAGGGGGCCAATAGAAACTAGAGACATGTCTTTCTGTAATTTTGGGTGGACTGACCCTTTAAAGTTGTGCCAACAGCTGAACGTATCCTTGTGCACAGTGAGCACATGTCGGCTGGTCATAGCAGGAAAAGGACTCATCACTAACATCCCGACCAACGCCCCGCGCAGCCATCGTTAATGTCATTACATACAACCTGTGCTTTCCCTGTCATGACATGTCAAAATGTCTGCGGTGAGAAAAGGTCCATTTTTAACGTAAACACTACTTTCACTTAAATGAAATGCTTAAAGTAAGGCTTTGAATCCTATTCCCCTTTTTCTGTCATTTTTTTTTCTCCCCTTTTACAGAGTATTTCCCAGAATAAGGCGGGAGTCTTACACCATCTCCCAGCGGTTGGCAGAGAACAGCAGGTGCACTGTGTGGTCCTCCAAGTCGCTCTTCTTCTCCAGGTAGGCGCTTATCAGCTGTCCGATTGTCGTGGTCCTGTCTGCTCCCGGAAACAGTAGCACACAGAAACACAAGAGTGCAAAGTTATACTCCCGCCACACACCTGTACAGGGACAGAGAGGAACACCACAGGCAGGCTGAGGCGACAGACAACCACACGGCTCACCGGGGAACCTCATCATCTCTGCCGGGCGGCCGCTCTGCTGCAGCGCCTGCACCAGCTTCTTGCACTGCGTCGTTTTGCCGGCCTTGTCCACCCCCTCCAGCACAATGAGCGCTCCTCTTTTACACGCCATCGCTGTCCGCGGTCTATAAACGCTGCCCTGGCATGGGGTTGACAGAAAGACGAGCTCACTTCTCACTGTGGCTGAACGTCCAACTGAGCTTCCGGTTCTTTATCACATTTACCCGCCTTTTACTGAAGCGAACTGTCAACACGGAAGTACAACGACGCACTTCCGGTTTCGTGTGTTGTTGTTGTTGTTTTTTTAAGACAACTTTATTGAAATAAAAGCTACATCCATGGGAATAACAGACACGCTGCTGTCGGGAACATTATAAAGATAGATTCAATTAATTGTAATTTAGAACATTTACATATTATTCCCTATATATTGTTTCATTTTATACCATTTGAGTGCATATTCCATTTACTTTATTGCACATTTCCACATGAAGCTGAGCAGTATTTATGGAACAATGTAGGTGTGGCCTTTTTCACCTCAACACCTTTCACCACGTCATCATTCAACAGGCTCGTTCGGGATGAGCCAGGCCTGCGCAGAATCGATCACCGGCGATCGCCGCGCAATGCATGCCGGTTAGTTTTGTGTCCGACTTGATCCCGACTTGCTCTGACGTCATGCACTAATGGACAACGATGACCTCGTGAGATCGAGGCGGCTGCAGGTTTTAGAGCCAGGCGCAGCAGCTGCTCTCCACCGACTGCAAGACCCAGGGCATGATGGGAAACGCCTGGCTGTCGCCTGATCAAACAGCTGATTGGCTGTAAGTTTTGTCCACAAACACCACGTGTTGTAGAAAATCCTCATTTTCTGTGTAGATAGATAGTTTAATTAGTATTTATATAGATTTTTCCAGAATATAGTAAATGTTTCGGTCAGTGATTTATGAATTATTTTCTACTGAATGATAGTCTGAAGATTTGACTGTGAAAGATACTTTTGTTGTGTTTCTATTTATGAACTTTCTCTGTTGTTTAAATATGTTTGCACAGCTCTCTGATCCTGGTCTGTTTGAGTTCATGGTGTCTTGTAAGGGCTAGGCATGCATGACAAAAAATGTCACTAATACATTCATTCATATATATATAATTTAAAAAACGAATTAAATAATAAATACAAATTATAATAAAGCCTAAGCACAACTTGATGACTGTGTTTGTCAACCAGATAAGATGAATATGTTTAGTCCAAGTTATAATTATTGTGAAGTGACAGAAAAGCTATTAAAAACCTGTTGGGAACTGAGTCTTATATATTCTGTGTATCTCTGAAGGAAACTTGTGTGTTATCGTCCTCACTGCTGCTGTTCCTCTATGATGCCTGTATGAAGCTGTGAGGACGTTGATTCAGTATTTACATTTCTTAAAGTTTGGGTCGTATGATTGTTTTTATGTAAACTCCACCAGAGACAGTTCATCTTTGGCTCTACTTAAACTACAGACAGCCTACAGATGATCGAACGGGATATTTCCATCACTTCCTGTATATTCTTTGAAGGCGGCTGGAAACTGTCCGACTTGACTGCAGCTTTTTGTCACCGCCCCCTGCTGCTGCTGCCTGATCTCGTCCACTTTCCAGGCGAGGCGCAGTTCATCTCGAACGAGCCTAGTGTAACAAATGCTAAGACTCATGGGATGTGTAGTTGTGGAATGAAATTAATAGTGTTTGTCCTCCTTAAATGGTAAGGTGTTCAAATTGTATAGTATAGTCAGTCCAGTAGCAGAGACCCACTTGGGTTATGTCAATAACAGGAACATGTTTGAGCTTAAAAATTATGAAAGAAACCCACCATGAAAGTCTCGCTATATGTGGAATGTATATGTATCTGTTTAGTTGTTAACACATGTGATTCCACTGTTTCCATTCGAGAAGTGATTGAACTGCACTAGACAACTACTGAGAAATTTTGTTTTATTTATTACACACAATCTTTTCCTCATGACAGTAGTGTTGATTCAGGATTATCTTTACAGCGTCTAACAGCAACATGTTACACTTTGCTCTTGTGGCAGTGTTTCAGAGCATCTTTCAGTGCTGCCAACACCATGTCAACGTTGGCCTTGCTGCTGTTACATCCCATCAGTCCCACACGCAGCACCTGAAAAAATCGAAAACATCCGGGAGTTAGGCTACACAGGACTTGAGCATCTTCTTGGTGGGCACATCTCTTACTTACCAAGCCAACTGATGGTCCAAGCCCTCCAGAAATCTCTAAATTATGTGTTTTCATGATATAGGCCGTGATCTCTTTCCAGTCATATCCATGAGGAGCAACAATAGTGGAAACCGTAGGGAGTCTTGCTGTCTGTAACAATCATTTAAGTCAGAATTAGTACATTAACCCCATTTATTAACTAATTTATTATTTTTTTCTTTCTTATGACAACAATTATGATGTAAATTCCACTACAGGTTATTATAAAAATTGCATGATTATGTTAAAATTCACCTTTTCTTTGACAAAAAGTTTGAGACCCATATTTTCTAGGCCAGCGTGGAAATACTCTGCCACTTTTTGATGTCTTTCCCATGAATTCTCCAAACCCTTAGATTAACAGAAAAACGGCTCAAAAACAGACAAAAGATTATCGAACAGCTGACCTGAGTCAGTAGGATTAATTCTCTGGGGACCATTAAAGTCTTTCAAAATATTCCATGGTAATCCATTTAGCAGATATTTCAGTCTGGACCAAAGTGGTGGATTGACAGACCAACAGACTGTAATTGCCATCTGGTAGCATGGCTCAAAACACCATGTTGCTAAAGCAGTATTCAGCGATCATAATACAAAAATTGCTTGCATACATACTCCCAAAGCAAAAGAGAGGTAATGGGTAATTCCTATTTAATGGCCATATGTACAGAACTGTTAAGGCCCTAGAAAGATGCACATGCACATGTCCCACCTCTTCAGCAAGGACAGCCAGGCTCTCCCTCAGAGAGTAAAAAGCAGTCACTGGACCTGTGTGGTGATATCTATAGAGAGGAAATGGAAAACACAGAGCAACATTCAGAAATTGTGCAAGTATGGCAAAAAATTAGACCACAGTTTGAAATGTATTCAGTTTCTGTCTGCAGGCAAAAAAAAAAAAAAAAGAGGATGTCTTACACCCTCGACGGCTTGCCATCACATCCCCAGTAGTTTGCAAGCCAACTCAAATCCAAGAAGAACGACACAGGCTTTGTCCTCCGGTTGAATATTTTCTGGCTGTGGACAAATTCAACCTTCAAAACACATGTAACATATATTCTAAACTATTACTTCTATATACACCATGTATACTCACCATGCTCTTTCACTGAATGAGATGGGTGCTGTACCCGGAGGAGCATTCAAAACCTTTTGGGATCCTGTGTATAGGATGTCTATCTCTACAGATAAAAACAGCCACAAAAACATCTATATTTGGTGTCATCAAAACAGTGACAAAGTAAGTGGTTTAATCAGCTGCCCCAGAGAGACCAGAAACACCTATCAGGATTTAATACTAAACCTTGTTGGTCCATGTACAGAGGGACTCCTCCCATTGATGCCACAGAGTCGACGAGAAACAAGCAGTTATACCTGTTGGCACGAATCATAAAAGCTATGATCTGCCCCTTTATTTTTGTTACAGATGAGAGAGGAGTGAGCACTGCATCTTACTTATGGCACAGCTGTCCAATGCCATCTAAAGGATGCAGGACTCCTGTAGAAGATTCTCCATGTGCAAGGAAGAACACCACTGGTCTGTGTTTTGATAAGGCCTGTAATGAGGTAACAGAATGATCACACGGAGTATAGCTTCAGCAGAATTCATTTGAGTAACATGATAACTGGAGAGAGAGTGATACCTGCTCAATTTCTGCATTAGTGAAGAAGCCACCAGGGGGCGCCACAATAGTATTTATTCTGGCACCTGTTGGATTGACACATAGGATATTCTGTGGTTGAATCACCTCAGAATAATTTTTATTCCATCAATTTATGCTGATTTTAAAGGATAAGAGTAATGATATTATGTAATGTTATTATTGTCAACAAATCCCATGAAAATGAGCCACACCGTTGCACTGGGCGACGTGTTCCTTCATTATGAAAAACACTGTAGTCTATTTTATGTTACTCCCACATACACCGTCCTGTTAGTGTAAATATTTGTGCACCAAATGTGTATTAATCCGCAGCTGGAAATAGTCCCTTACAAATGCACTGTTTACTCTTGTTTAGATAACTTTTGATAAAAACTACAGTGCACAGCTGTTTTAGAATATTACTGAGCCCTTTCAAATTAAACTATATATTTGTGATCTGTATTTTAAGATTTACATCTTCAGTAGGAACCAATGGACTTGGAGTGTAGAGCCACACACAGGGAAGTCAGAAAGTATTGAGAGATGGACTAACTCATTGTTGGTTTGCTCTTTTCATAGGATTTGGTGACAGAAAAATATAGAATACCATCAGTCTTACCCATCCTCTCAGCCATTTCTGCTGCTCGCTCTCCCCATATGCCGTTGACTGCAGTCAGTACACTCTCCCCGGGCTCCACTGTGTTGAAAATGGCACACTCCATAGCAGTGTGGCCAGTGCCGCTCACAGCTAAAGTCATGTTGTTCTGAGTCTGGAACATGTACTGGATTCCACTTTTGATGTCACTCATTATCTGTAACATAAAATCAGCAAGAAAAATGTTGTTTAAATAGAAATATGTTTTCTTTGCTACCCTGTTGCCTTCAATGAGTGGCAGACTGAAAGTAGTCCCAAGACTAGTTGGTTGCAACCCTTTAAATCTGGGTGAGTTAGAAAAGAGATTATGAAATGAGTAGATTGACAGAAAATTAATCAGCAACATTTCTGATAATTTAGTAATTTAAGTAATTTTTAAGAAAAAATTACAAAAATTCACTGGATTCAACTTCTCAAATGTGACTGTTTGCTGGTTTCCTCAGTCTTCTATGATATCAAACGGAATACTTTGGGCTTTTGAATAGCTGCTCAGACAAAACAAGACGGTCTGAGCTTTTAGAAATTGCCATGGGCTTTTTTCACAAATTTCATAACTGATTACATCACACCGATTGATCGAGAAAATAACTGCCAATATAATTGCTAATGAAAATAAATGCTACACACAAACAAACACGTCTTTCTCTCTATACTTCCTCTTGGTCACAATAAAATGCCTAACCCCAACCTTATTTTAAACTTCTTTTAACCTTCAAACAGTCCTTTGAAGTAGTGAAGACCAGCCAAAATGTCCTCACAATGCAAAAATGTCCTCACTGTGATGGTGTGACACCAAAATGTGTGCTCACAAAGATAGCAATACAAGCACACATACACAGTTGTTAGTTGAATAAAGACTTTTAATCAAAATGACATGACTCGGCTGCAATTCAGCAATTTTCAGTGATGAAAGATTGTTTACTTTAGCAAAAGTATCAATACTGTTCATTCAAAATGTGCTTGCATGTAAGTAAAAGTACAAAAGTATTGTCAGAAAAGTAGTATTCATTATGAATAATCACTCCTTTCAGAGTGTTTTATTATTATATACACTATAATATTCTATTATTATTGCTAATGCATTAACATGTAAGAAGCATTTTAATGTTGCAGCTGGACGGAGCTAATTTTAACTACTTTATATCCTGTTGCTATGCATTCATTAGATTAAACTACATTTATAAAAATCAATATTTTTTTTCGTTGATCATTGTATTTTCGTTGATCATGGTATGTAAAAATGTCTAAAGCTGTCATATAAACGTATGTAATGAGTAGAAAGTACAAAATTTCACTCTGAAATGTAATGAATTAGAAGTATAAAGTAGCATGAAATGGAATTACTCAAGTATATTTTTAGCTTTGTGTATATCTTTACACAGTTTGGTGCATAGTCTGCTCATAAAAGTTAACTTAGTGTTTTTTCTGTTATGCCTCTCTTCCTTGATAGGCTGGAGTTACCTCAAATATCTCTGGATGCATGTGTCCAATGACAGGTTTGGCCCCGGCCTCCAAGATACGCGGAGGAACATTGGAAGGTCCTGGTCCAAACATGTGACGGTGAGGTACCACCAACGGCTTCTGCAAGCGTTTTGGTGGAGGCACAGAGACGGACGACATGTTCCCAGCAGTGTGACAAATGCAGTGAAAGCGCCGTGGAAGCAGGTGAAGTAAAGCCTCAGCTGAGCACACCCCTCTGTCTGACCAGTGAGGTCCTTTGTCTTCTTCTGTCAACACTTGCTGCTTTCTGTGCACAGTGAGCTCAGGAAAATTGATAGACTTTTAAAGATAAAGAAGTCACCTAATATGTCCTCAAATGTTAATCATTGACAATAAACCCTCCAGACTGTCAGGCTTAACTATTACACTGCCTTGCTTTCGCCCTAACAAACAGGATGGCATGTGTCGATTGTGTTTACCACAACTTACAAGTGTAAGTGCTCTTGATTCAGGACATATTTTTCTTTATAAATTAAGAAGTACATTGCTATCAGTTTCATCCACAGGCCCTGCACATTCAATCAAAGTGTTTAGCAAAATAAGTATGTACGTCATATGGTTTTCCATGGGTTGAAGAGCTTTATTCAATCTTTGAGGATTCTGATATGTTGTATATCTTCAGGAATAATTTGTGTTGTAATGTGAACTCCATTGAAAGTAAACTTTAAAGCTCAAATTTTAAGGAAAATGGAAAAACCAAAATTAGAGACATATATGCCTATAAAACAAAAATATGGCCCTGGATCATATGTCACATCCCACTTATTCCCACTTCCTCTGGCTATTGAGGTTTGCAGATGCAAAACTTTTCAGAAAACAGACAGTGTTGGCTGTTTGATTTGGAGGTGGAAGTTGGCCCTATGTTCTTTTGTATTGTACACTGTAAAGATTTAAGAGCGTTTATATTTCATATTTATATTTTGACAAAAAAAACCCTGGTTTCTGGTTTACAGATAATGAAAAATTAGAATGACTGTTTAATTTTTATGTGTTAAAATGTGCTAACTTTGTCTCAAAAGCCTGAAAAAGAAGGCACTATTAAATTAGTATTTATTCTTTCAGTAGCTTTGTTCAGCCTGAAACAGGATCCTCTGCAAGCTTTCTATTTCAATATGCTAGTTGGTAATTGGCCCAGAAATCCAATTTCTGACACTATTATAAGATTCTGAAAAGTGTCGACTATCTGTTAAACCAGCACGTGTTCCCAGTTCTATTACAAATGAAAATTGAGATGCAATAATGTTTAGATAATAAAATATAATGAAAAGCATTAGTGTGAAAAAAACGTAGAAAACAACATGGTGCACTCTCATCAACTGATTCACACAACACAATAACTCAGATTTGTTGAGGTTTACTACGGCTTGTTGTTATTATGCTTCACAGTTGGGCTTGATTTTTCCTCTGAGGGATGAGGAGATGCTTCCCCACAGGGTCGGGGCAGAAGGATCCTTCTCTGTACACCAGCCGCCCCCTGACAATGGTGGCACACACCACTCCTTGCAGCGTGACGCCTAGGTAAGGAGTTAGCTGCACACACACACAGACACACACACACACACACACACACGATCATAAGCTTAAGTCATATAAAAAATTGTGCTCCTTACATCATACCCTTTGTTCATTTAATGTTCTTTACCTTGTTTTTATGATATACGCTTCCTTCTTTAATCTGTGAAGCATGACAGAAAGTGACATGAAGCTAAATACACTGCAATTATATCGCTTAAAAAAAAAAATCCTAAATCTGAAGCAGATTTAGGGTGTTTATTAATGTTATGGATTCCTTATACGTACCTCAAACTCTCTCTCTGGGTCCCATATGACCAAGTCAGCATCATAGCCGGGGGTAAGGCTGCCCTTCTGGTTGTCAAGACTACACAGCTGGGCTGTTTTCTGGCTGAGGAGTCTCACCACATCAGGCAGCTGAAAGCCCCTCTTACTGGCTGAGCTCCAGAACAGAGGCAAACCTGCAAATGTTTAAACATCAGTGGTGAGATTAATGGAGAATTGAGTCGACACCATCAAATATTTATGTTAGTTTTTCCTAGTTAGCACAGGAAGTGTCATACTTCTATGTGGCAAAGTATTATTAAACATTGTGGATCAGTGTCAGACTTTGACCACTCTCTCTCTGCGGCTGAACAGTAAATAATTGTTCTGTCCTCTAAACTGGCCCTCGGCTCTTGTTTACCTCCCTGTGAACTTTGCCCACTGTGGGTGATTGTCAGAAGGATTACTGGGTGGGTGAGGAAGGAGGGGACAGCTAATCCACCTCAAAAGAGAATTTGCATATAAATTCACTGTGATATTGCACAGGCCGGGTTTAAGTTATGAATTTCAGCCGGCGTCTCCTTCAGCTGAACAGCAGGGAGGATTTGTCATGTAGAGACAAATCCTGGAGCTGCTCCGTAGACAGTGGATAATGTGAAAACTGCCATGACTCTCTGACGGCAGCCATGGAAATTTAACCGTAACGCTGGGACATTTTCCGATTCACAGCTAAAATCAGTTCAGATATTAAAACACTGACATCATCATTTCACTGATGTGTCTCAGATCACTCCCTAGTAAAATAAATCATTCAGTGAATTAAATCTGATTACCGATTGATTCAATGAACATGGGACGCCGATGAGTCAATAACCTTTGACACAATTTGGAGACGGAGCAAGATGCATCAAACATATACTCGCACGGGGTTGGGTAAGATAAAAATGTGTGTATAAATGACGTCGATAGGGCGAACACGGCAGACATGAACTTACATTAACATTAGCTGAAAACAGCTGCCTGCAGCTGGAAGTGTGGCTGCTGAGAGCAGTTAGAGTGCCATCAAACCAAAACAACAAGCTGAGAGACGCTTAAACCCTTTGAAGAGCTGAAGAGAGCGACATTACTACATGTCACTACCTAATGTAGATTTTATTTTTATTTTTACAGAAGATGTTCATTTTTCATTTTTTTGACACTTATGGAAGTCTTTCCACCAAGTGAGCAATATCGTACGGTGGCCATCAGGAAGTATATTATAAATACAACTACTAAGCTGCTGTGAATGTTTTTTACCATTTAGCTGCTTGTATTTACGGTCTCTATGATGTGACATGGACGCAGCATTGTGGTAACACTTCTGGTCAGTGACGATTGCTTTTACAAAGCACTCTGGGAGCTGTACGTCCAGTGCACTGAATGAATTTGGCAATCAGGCATCCTGGAAAATGGCTGATACCCTGAACAATTGACTGAACTAGGGAACGGGAGACAGTTGGGATATGAAATTCACAGTCCAAAACCATTGGAATATAACAATTTAATGTTATGTTGCAGTTAGTTTTGCATAAGCAGTCGTGCTAGGACCACAGATTTGATCGTTGTCACTACTCAGTAGTTACCAAATTGTAGAGAAGAAATTCCTCCCCAAGCCTGCGTGAAGTCTCCGCTATCCAGTTTCTTCAGATTGGGGGTGCAGGGGGAATGATCAGACACCACCATGTCAATCTGCCCAGCTTTCAATGCGGACCATAACTGCTCCTGTAGGGGGAAAAAAAACAATCATCTTGTAGTAATCAAGTAATAAAAAAGCAAGTGCAGCCCCCTGAAAACTGAAAATAGTTATATTTTCATCTACTGTGCATCCTATTCTGTTTACCTGGTTAATAGATCCTCTGATGGGGGGGCAGCACTTGAATTGCGTGGCCCCTGCAGGTATGTTCTCTGCACACAGGCTGAGGTAGTGGTGGGTAGTCTCCACCGTCAAGGGGGCTCCGGCCTGCCGTGCTTCCTGGATCAGTTTCAATGGCTTCGCAGAGGACAAGTGAACTATGTGGCACCGCACCCTGGAGCAGAGAGAGTTAGCTGACTGTGGCATCAGTGCTACACAACACAGCCACATCCAACACCAAATTATCCACTGTGATATTAATTTTATCTGTTACCCCTCTGGTGTTCTTACTGGTACTGGAGGCAGAGTTCTGTGACGGTGCGAATTGCCTCTATCTCCATGACATCTGGCCTGGACTGCAGGAAGGTGGAGTACTGACTAGGGTCTAACATGGGAAGGGGTGTTATACAAAACCAGAGCAGGGCACAACATTGATTTCTGGGCATCATATTAACAGATATAGCTTAAATGTTGCTATTCATTGGCCCTAATGGTTAAGTGGTACAATTTTCTGAACTTGTCAGACTATTGTAGCTGAGTGCACTGGAAAAATCACTTAAATCACAAATTAAAAAAACAAACAAAAAAACAAAACATTTGAAATTCCCTATCGAGCACTGTAGAGTGTTTTTATGCTCACTACAACTGCCACTAATGACAACTACCAGCAGTTTTTATTGGCTACAGTTTTTAATTATAAAGTGAACACTGAACCGAAAAATAGTGGAAACTAGATGGGGTGATTGGGGTGAACTGAAAAACTTAAAATCTGCCAGCATGGTGACATTATTTATTCCTTCTCCCAAACAATTCTTCTTCTTTCAAGAAATGTTAAAAATCATGTCTCAGTAGTCAAAATATCATCACAAAATTGGTACTGAGGTGATTACTGCAAAATGACTGTTACCGCCATTCTCCTCTGCTGTAGTCTGAACATCCCTCTCTGCATGAAACTGAAGGAGACAAAGCAGAAGGTATTTTTAGTTACATCACTGTACTTTATTTGTGGATTTAATGATCACAAACGTTATAGAAGATGCTGCGGTCGGTGAGTTACCAGCAGGACGCTTCCTGTGCCTCGCAGCTGCTTCATGGCCATGTGTAGATCACAGTCAGTCACATGGGGGAACTCCTCCACCCCACTGTGGATGAGGAAGCACTTGAAGCCAGCCACGCCAGCCTGGATCATGGGTCGCAGTTCTAGCTATAAGGAGACAGCCTTTGTTTGTGTTTGCTTTGGTCGTAATTCAGCACAGTCTGGCTGAGAATGTGTCCAAGATGTACCTCATTGTCAGGAATCACACCTCCCCAGAAGGCCGTGTCCACAAAACACTTCCCTGCCGCCTCCCGCAGCTTCTCACGAAAATTACCAAGTGTAGTAGTTGGAGGGATGCTATTTCTATTTTTTTAAAAAAGAAACAAAAATCACTGCTGGCAACTTAAAATGTTATTTTTTTTCTTGGCCCCATTTGTCAAAAAAACTTTCAAGATAGAAATAATCAATTTACATGCGCACAATAAATTGAAAAATAAAACATTCTTATAAAATAAAACATAATGCACTTTTATCTCTATGGTCCACTCAGCCCACAAGTTACCTTTTATTAAACTAGGCACATTTTAAAATAATATTGCTAATTGTACTCTTGTTAAACTCATTCAACAGAAGTCTGAAAATGCAATTACATTTGAAATAAGTAGTTGGTCACAAAAATATATTTTTATACTGAACCATTACCATATACTGTAAGTGCAAACATAAAAATGACCTAAATATATGGTCATCACATGGCAATGAATGGCAAGATGAGACAAAAGGATGTTCGCTTTCTCCTCTTATTCATAAATGTCACCTCAGATCTGCAGTATGTACCACTTTTCAAACATCACCAGGCCTAATAACTTCTAACTAACTACTACTGCCCATTAAATCTTTGCCTGAGGAGTTATTTCGCAATCTGTTTACACTGCGACCTTTACCTTCCACCAGTGACAGTGGGTATTGATTGTTTTAAGGGGGTGGGGGTCTCCAACTTACAGCGGCATGTCCACAATTGTTGTTACCCCTCCGGCTGCGGCAGCCCTGGTGGCGGTCCAGAAACCCTCCCAGGAGGTGCGTCCTGGTTCATTCACATGAACATGGCTATCTACAATGCCTGGCATCACCACACTGTCACCCACATCCAACACCTGCCACCACAGTCGGGTTACATACAGGATAACATACAGGATAAGACCGTTTGTGAAGTACAAATAGGTGATTAGGAGTCTTAAAGCAATGCATTTGACCTTAAAAACATTTGTTGGTTTCAGTCCGCCAGGGAGAGTATGAAACTGAGACCAATGAGAGTCAGCTTACCTCGCAGGCAACATCCCCAGGGAAGTCCCTGTCTGGAAGTATCTGATGGATCTTCCCATCCTTTATTACGACAACAGCAGGACTGACCTCGTCGCCAACCAGCACCCTCTTACTCCTCACAGCACCAACCGCTGACCCGAGCTCCATGTCTGTCTTTATTGAGAGTTAATGAGTACAGTGGACTCTCCTAACTCCGCTTCTACACTTGAGATACGGCCGGGGCAGTTCAGTGGCCTGCGGCTGAGGCGCCACCCACTCCTCACTGGTTCAAAGGATACGCATGTGTTGACTTTTCCTGTCTGTGTGCCATGCTGAATTTCAGATCGAGCCATGCACAGTGGTGTAGGGGACACTTCACATGTAAGGACCAGAACATTAATCAGATGCAGACAGGAGTATAACCACGATTGAGCAAGTATGGGGTCTACTGAAATGTGTAGGAATGGTGAGGACCGCTGTGCATTTTACTGTCCACAGCAACAGTCAAAAATGAAGCAAATTCAACATGCATTTACTTTGAGTGGGCATTGCATTTTTTTTTTCATGTGGGCTATATCTTAAAACAATACTACTGATAAAATACTAACACAGTACTTGCTTGGTGTAATTACTCCTCTTCTCAATACTGACTGATGAGACCCATTCACTTCTAATGTGGGTCACGGGGGACAACATCAGGCTTCTGCAGTCTAACTTGATCACATCAAGTTTTCCAAAGTTACAGTAATTGTAATATGAAATTCTCACTTTTACTGAGCTGCGGTGGAGGGGTTGAAACACAAAAGGGGGACATCTGTACTAGAAAGAATAAAGGACCAACACCACAAAATGCAGAAATAAGCCAACATTTTTCATAGCGTAGCTCTAACATGCAAGCGTACAGGCAGATGAGCATGATAACCCATTTAAGACTAATAAAATCCGGTGCAGCTGCAGCTCTGTCAGGGTCCTCCTCAGGCTGCCCGCTCTGCGCGTCTATTGGCTGGCGGGTGGAGGCAGAGGGCCCGGGGCCCGCGGGTGCGGAGGGAGGGAGGGAGGGGGGCCTGACGGATGGAGGCTGACAGGATGCAGCTTCGCCTCAGCGGGCCTCATCCCTCCATCCTCCCGGCGGCGCGCGGTGCGTTGTGACGCCAGGCCGTCAGACGAGTGCGCTGCGTGGGGCCGGCGGCGCGGCGCAGCAGCGCGGATCCGCGTTATGTAACGCTGCTGCACGGCGGAGAGCGACGGGATGGGGGCGAGCTGAGTGACGGGGAGGCTGATTTCAGCGGCGAACGGACGGCGCGTCGGCTCGCGAGTGAACGTCCGCCGTTTGGCGGGTTACAGTGATCACCGGGAGTCGCCGGGGTGAGGTGTGATCGAGCCCGCCCGGGCATCAGTGGCCCATCCCCGAGGCGCACAGACGTCTGGAGCCTGCAGAAGCTGCACTGCACTGCTTTTTTCTTTTTTCTTTTTTTTTTTTCTTTTTTTTTTTTTTAAATCCCACCCGAAGCGCGTCTCCGTTTCAATCCGATCCCCGACATCAGTGGGAATAAACCAATGCGGGTTTGTTTCGGAGAAGAATCAGCTTCACATTGTGTTCTCCGTCGCACCGGTGAGATCCGACGGCCCGCCGAGCCGTGGCACAAACAATGGCGGGTCCCGAGCAGTCCCAGCAGCAGGTAGAGGAGAAGGCAGAGCACATAGATGATGCTGAGATGGCCCTGCAGGGCATCAACATGCTGCTCAACAACGGGTTCAAAGAAAGCGACGAGCTCTTCAGGAGATACAGGTAGCCTGATTTCTTTGATGCGTTATAGAGCACTGCACGCTTGAACCCATAATGTCTGCAAGAGTAAGAGAAATGTTACAAGTGGCTGAGACAGAGTGAAATTCAGAACAGCATGTACTACTTCTATGCAAACAGTGAAGACAGTGCTCCGCATATATAAGAATAGAATTCAATTAAATGATGCTGCTTTAATGCCTGTTAAAGCCTGTGTATGGTCTTACCTGTCTTACCACCAACATACTAGCAGACAACCTCTGATTTAATGTTTCTAACAGAGAGATGACATTAACATCACAAGGACAAGCAATGGCACTGTTAACAGCTATGCACTTGCTGTAGGTTTATGCATGATCTCAGCCTGTTTTGGCCTCTTGCTTTTTCAAGTAATTACCTCCCTGCAAACCAGACTGATTTAAAAAAAAAAAGTGTGTTTTGGAGGCATTTTGCCTTCTTTTTTTTTTGATAGTTTACAGTGGGAGGCAGACGCTCCACGTCAAACAAACAGATAGTAGTTAGACCCCTGACATCGGTCATGACAGCAGAACATGGGGATTGTGGCTGCACCTGCTCCTGAGCATGCTCTGTTTGTGCCTGCTGGGAAAGTTACCATCCGGCGCGGCTCCTTTCAGCCATGCATATGATTCATTCTCTTTGGTTTTCTGGATGCTGAGACAGAGGCGCGCTACAACTATGAGAAGACAATGATTGAGATTTTGCCGTAATTGCAGTTTACAGGAAACTATTCAGCTTAGTTTGTTCCTGTTTTGCTCTGTGGTCTCAACAATCTTTCTCCTCCCCATTCGCTCCGCAGGACCCAGAGCCCGCTGATGAGCTTTGGGGCCAGTTTCGTCAGTTTCCTGGTGAGTTTCATCTCAGCCGGTGATAAAATGATCAAATAAAATGCCTGCACATACAGCAGGTAGTGTTAAAAAATAGCAAAACAGTGAGTCATATTATGGCAGAGTTACATTAAAGCCCACACTGTCACAGTTCATAAAGGAGGCAACCAGCATCAAGACCTGAAATAACCTAATCTGTCAAATTGGTTGCATCATTGTCACCACTGGCATCCTCCCCCTTGCTTTTCCATCCATTAACATAATGGATGCATCTTCCTCTCAAGAACAGCAGTGCTGTTGCAGAGAAGCACATTACTGTAACGCTGCGTCCATCACTGATGGGAGTGGGATATTTTTTCACAGCGTGGTGGTCACACACACACACACACACACACACTGTCGCTGCCCCTCCAGACGACAGTCACACACACCATGAAGCCAGAGATGATGTCATCCTCTGTCCCTAGATGCAAAATGGCCCCGAGGGCAGTGGGGGTGGTGACATCTGACCATCATGGTGGGCATTGGTACATGCACAGAGATGGTTAAAGTCAATGCAGCATAAATGCAGGGAATGCCTCAGTTATACAAGAACAAATATCAAAATGTGAAACCATAAAAGTCATCTCTACATGTCACTCAAATATAACCAAAGGTTTTTATTTTATTTTATTGTACCACTTAATTTATGTGGTTATTTCCTCACTGGTTCAAGGTGATCTTGAGAGTTTTCAGCATCATCAGAGCAAAGATTTTCTGATTAGCTGTGTAGCATCTTTCCAACCCCAAACGCACAGCTGCACAGATGTCACTGTGTTCCTCCATTCATTGTTATGCAGAAAGAGCCCTTTGTCCTTTTTTATACTATTACGTAACACTCCTTCCCCCTTATTATAAAATGTTTCTGTTTGTCAACACGCTCAAGCACACATCTGCTCTGTAAAACAAGACGATTTAATATTAGACTAATGCACTACGTCTGTGCTTTTTTATAAGACATAACGTTTTGTGCTGCATTGCGTTGCAGAATGCCATGATGACATTTGAGGAGGAGAAGATGCAGACGGCCTGTGACGACCTGAGGACCACTGAGAAACTGTGTGAGAGCGACAGCGCTGGAGTCATAGAGACAATCAGAAACAAGATTAAAAAAAGTGTGAGTACAAAACAATGGACAGTTAAAAAAATATTGTATGGACTGTTGCATTGACAACAAGACACATATAAACTAAACTCTAATATTATTTATACTATCAAAGTTGAGCAGAAAACCAATTTACACATTTTGATTTTTCACTTCCATTCCATTGTTGCTGACGTCTGCTAATATGGCCACCAGAAGAAGCCACTGTTCAGATAACAGTGTTTATGTCCTGAGCGTCGGGCCAATGATCCAGGCAGCAGTGAGATCATGCCAAGCCCACTCACAGATTGAATTAGTACTTCTGTGAAATGTAATCAACAAAGTGAGCGAGGAGTGTGGGGGCTGTCTAGCAGCTCTGGGTCACTCAGGAAACCCCTTGTGCCTTTGGCTGCCGGTAGGAAAGATACAGGGTGTGTGAGTGTACACTGCGCATTGAAGGTGTGCGTGTTTGTTGTGTGCGTGTTACAGATGGACTCCCAGAGGTCGGGCGTCGTGGTCGTGGACCGCCTACAGAGGCAGATCATTGTCGCTGACTGTCAGGTGTACCTGGCCGTGCTCTCCTTCGTCAAGCAGGAACTCTCAGGTAATCGGATCTAACCCACAAGCCAAAGAGCGTGACCTTAAATGTCTGTCTCTCCTGGCAGCCAGTATTTGGGACATTATGTCTTCATGGTGGTGTGTGTCTGTATGTGTGTATATAAACACATTCTCGTGAATGGTATGACTCAAGAACAAGACAGTTTAGAAATGTCACACTTACAGATAAATAGTGTAGAGCAGATGATCTGATTTTATTTAACCAGAAATGTTAATGAGAAATAACTGAATTAGGAAGGAGTTCATATTAATACTGCTTAGGTGGTATGTAAAGTCAGGTGTGTCAGCATAGAAAACCATTAGTTGATTAATTAATTAATTAATTAATTAATTACTTCACAAACGGTCTTGATAATTGCTAATCTTTTTATATTTATAATGTTTCTCTGAAAATCTTTGGATCTGGTGTGATAGTTGTATATAACTAACAATGATAACATGTTTACCATGTTCTCTTATCTTAATTTAGTGTGTTTGCATGCCAACATTACTAGTACTAAACCCAAACTATAGCTGAAAATGAAAAATTAGAGGATGTCCAAAGTGGTTACAATTCATTCTGAGGGGAGCATGAATATTGAACTTCATGGTAATCCATCAAATAGTTGTTGAGATACTTCAGTCTGGGCCGAAGTGGTGGACCGACTGGCCGACACACTGACATTGCCATCCCAAGAGTGCCTCCGCTAACGTGGCTTAAAAACATAATCAGTAGATAAATTAATCATGAATATATTCATTAGTTGCGGCCCTATCAATTAATTAATGACGTTATTACATAAAACTGTGGTCTCGCTCTTCCACTTGAGCATCTCCATCAAAAACCTCATTAAAAGTATCTTGTTTCTTATCTCCACTAACAGCTTATATCAAAGGAGGCTGGATTCTTCGCAAGGCGTGGAAAATGTACAATAAGTGCCACAGTGACATCAGCCAGCTGCAGGAGACCTGTCAGCGGAGGTCCTCTGTCCACCAGGAGTCCCTCCCGACGGACAACGCCAACCACAACGCGCCGGTGGAGAACGCCGTGACGGCCGAGGCCCTGGACCGGCTCAAGGGCTCCGTCAGCTTCGGCTACGGCCTCTTCCACCTGTGCATCTCCATGGTGCCGCCACACCTGCTCAAGATCATCAACCTGCTGGGTTTCCCCGGCGACCGTCTCCAGGGCCTGTCCTCCCTCATGTATGCGAGTGAGAGCAAGGACATGAAGGCACCACTAGCCACGTGAGTAGGATTTGGGGGGGGGGCATTAATTTTTTTTATTTTCAATCTCAGTTTTTAAGCCAACATGGATGAGAATTCCTTAAAGTGCTCAGGAAAAAAAGAAAGAAATTTGAACATCTGCAATTCTATGACACCTGGGCGAGCCTGATCTGGCAAACTGTAAACTAAACTTTTGACATAACAGTAACATATCTACTGATTATAAATATTCAGTTTAATACAGATTCCAAAGGAGCCTCGGATTCAGAATTTCAGACCGCCTCAGACTGAGACGAATCTCCTGTTGTGTTGCTCAGGTTGGCCCTCTTGTGGTACCACACAGTAGTGCTGCCTTTCTTTGCATTGGATGGCTCCGATACACACGAGGGGCTGCTGGAAGCCAAAGCTATTCTGCAGAGGAAGTCGGTGGTTTACCCCAACTCGTCCCTCTTCATGTTCTTTAAAGGACGGGTTCACAGGCTAGAGGTATGTACAGCAAGGCTCAGGGTTGGTGATGACACGTAAGCCGAACTTGAGCGGCTTGAAAGTGTACCGAAGCTGCAAATTGTTTATTTTTAACGCTGGGTAAAGACTTTGGATGGCGAATAAACAGAAGAATCGCCCATCGGCTGGTACAGCAGTGTCTGTTCGAGCACATCAAATTAATATGCATGTCAGATTGTCCATTAACTCACCAACATCTGATCTGCCATCTACTTCCTTAACTCTCCCATGCATGTAGCGTATGTCTTAACACAACTACCGTTACCTGTTGGTGTGTGTGCTCTCTCTCTGTCCCCAGTGCCATATCAACAGTGCTTTGGCCTGTTTCCATGATGCATTAGAGCTTGCATCAGACCAAAGAGAGATCCAGCATGTGTGTCTCTATGAGATTGGTACGTGTTTTCTCATCAGGATAGTTGTGACATACTGGCACTCGACGCGCAGTACAGGCGAGGGATTGACTCTGCTCTGTCTGTTTGTCTCTGTATCAGGTTGGTGTAGCATGATAGAGATGAATTTTGAAGATGCATACAGATCGTTCGAAAGGCTGAAGAATGAGTCGCGTTGGTCGCAGTGCTACTATGCCTACTTGACCGGAGGTAGGCCTGCCAGGCACTAACATATGCTTACACTGCTGGGATGTGTCTACTGTGTATTATTATTATTATATTATATATGTGGTCTTTTTCTAGTGTGTCAGGGTGCATCAGGTGACCTGGATGGAGCGAGTGGAGTTTTCAAAGATGTGCAGAAGCTGTTCAAGAGGAAAAACAACCAGATAGAGCAGTTTGCTGTCAAAAGGGTGGGTCTTACTGCAGATGTTGCCCCTTTTTCTCTCTTTCTCTCATCGGAAGTGTGTCACGAAGATATCCTCCTCTGTCTGATTCCTATCTGCAGGCTGAGCGGCTGAGAAAGACCTCCCCCACCAGAGAGCTATGCATCCTCGGTGTAATTGAAGTGCTGTATCTGTGGAAAGCGCTTCAAAACTGCTCCTCATCTAAACTGCAGATAATGAATCAGGGTGATTGTGACCTTCAAGATCCATGCCACCATAACCAAGTTAGCTGCAGCCGGATTTCTAAGAATTTCCTTTTACCTGGTGTGATAATCTCCTCTTTATGCCTGTTCAGTGTTACAGAGTTTAGATGAGGCTTCGTGCAGAGGCCTGAAACACCTCCTCCTTGGTTCCATTCACAAATGTCATGGAAATATGAGAGATGCTGTTCAGGTATCCGTCTACACTGAGCACTAAATGACTTTGCAGTCAATCTGCACTTTTCATGTTACTCAGCCTGCTCTCCTGTTTCATTTTATCTGTGATCCAGGCATTCCAGCTGGCTGCCCGAGATGAGTACGGACGGCAGATCAACTCGTATGTTCAGCCGTATGCGGTCTACGAGCTGGGATGTATACTCCTTGCAAAACCGGAGGTCAGTCTGCTGCACACATTCAGCAGGTATATTTTTGTTCATTCACATTTTTATTTGGATTGCACTTATGTGATGTTTTTTTTATATTTCAAATCCAGACAGTGGGAAAGGGGAGATCATTGCTACTTCAAGCAAAGGTAAAATATTTACATGGCAGCCATCTTACTTAGAATTAATTTTAATTTCCCAGATAATGTACAACATTTATTATATGTTACAAGTGACTGATTAGACGTTTATGTACTCTGTTATGTGTTTCTGTGTTTGTTTTCCATCCATCTAAAATGTTTTTAGGAGGACTTCACAGGCTACGACTTTGAGAACAGGCTTCATGTGCGCATCCATTCCGCCCTGGCTTCTTTGAAGGAAGTAGTGCCTCAGTGACCCCAGGAAGGGAAGCTACAATGGCCCGAGCTATGCTCATGGCTTTTTACACCAAGTTTTAAGCCATTCAAAATAACTACGACATCCCAGTAAACAGACTCCTGTGTTTTTCATTCTTAAAGGATTTGGGGACACTTGTTTGTCATCTTACCCAGTCACGCTGACGTGACGTGTCATCTCTTTGCATTTTGTGCAGAGATAAATAAATCCATGACCCCAGGCAAAACAACAAACAAGCATATTTCCCCAAATCTCTAACTGTTACTTTGAGTGTTTTCCGCACATAAATGTATTAGCTAGCTAGTAACAATTTTCCTCATTAACTTGTGTATTTGGAGGATTTCAGTCATACCGCCTCCTCCCTTCAGTGAGCAACTCAGCACATAAAAGTAACTTTTTAATGAAAAGATATTTCCTTTAATATTTACTTTACAATGAGTAATAAAAGACACAGATTATCATGTTTTTCACATTGTTTGAAAAAAATGCAGATGACATTGAGCATCTCACTTCAATAATAAAATAACCCTAAGGCCAATTCTTTGTCATATCACATATCATGAAAAAATAAGGGAAAATTTAATATCTGATTTTATATATTCCTATAAAGGACTCAGTGAGGTGTTCATTTTTCAGCAGTTATTTCATAAGTAGTGTTATTCCAAACTAAATTTTAAATATTAGCTTGTTAAATTGCAAAGGAGTGTTGAGTCATATCACAAAGGGGCCACTTACTGTATTCACAATGGGGATAGATGACAAACTTGTAGTCAAATTAGTTACCATTAAATAAAGCCAGCAATTGTCACTGGTCAGCTAAAGTCACACATAGTAAAAACTCGGCAGCTGTGAGTTAAGTATTCACATTCAAGTAGTTAGACATCAAACATTTATAGTAATTGAGAAATCCCCACTTTTCACAATGCCCTTATGATGTTTTTTAACTGGACACACCGGGCTCTATTGAACCCGTGCTCTATGCATGGTATGGCAGGGTAACAGTGGCTTTAAGACCGTACTGAAGTCAAATGTACCTCTGTGTCCATCCCTGCAAATTCATGAAGGTATTGAAATACAGTACACATGGTACTGTAACGTGACCAGTGAAAGGTGCTGCTAAATGTCAGCCTATTAAACATATATTACTAGTGAATTATTTTGATAGTGTTTTAGTGATAGCAGCTTTTGAATTAGTCCATAATAGTGACACGTTTATTTATTACATAGTAGAAGTTGTCATTTACTGTATGCTACTTTAGTTTGAGTCTTGAACTTACAAATCCTGTGATGGCCAGCAAGACGGACTATAGTGTCAGTGATCAAGCTGATACAAAAGTGTGATCTTGAATTGGACAAAGGGTCATATTTCTGTGATAAGCGTGATTTTAACAAACCTTCTCGACACCGTACATATGAATTATTCTGTGCAGGGTATTGCCTTTTATTAATGAACACTCTTGAGGCATCTTACAGTAATTTACAGAGGCTTTGAACAATGACTATCTGTGTTTTTCATCCCATGTTCAAGGTTGTGGACATAAATATTTTTGTTTTGCTCTCACTAAGCTGCTGGTGAGACAAAGCCAGTCATCCCCTGTGGCTGTGATGGATGTAAACTGTGGTAAATGTTGAGGTGACCGCTGTGCAAGTGGTCTGTGCGGTGAAAGTAACGTAACGGTGAAATGTCAGTAACCTACCTGCTGTACCAAATACTTCTGTCACTGAAAGAAATTTTCCTTTTGTCATGAGATTTTATCGAAATTGGGGTTACATGTCAGGATGATGGTGTTCTAATGTGTCACTGAATTCTACAATAAACTGTTCTCCATTAATCTACCCAAATATGTGCTGTTTTTCTTCGTCGCTGAGTCTTTTTCCTGCTGATGACAGTGCACTTTGGGCAGTTGATGTTGTTGAATGTGTCAGGCTGGACACAATAATGTGCAGGAATCCACATGGAAAAACATTATGTATAAGAACACAACACCAATGTCAGCAGGTAAGGTGCCAACCAAACCTGGCAGAAAGCTTGTAGGCAGTCAACACTGTGATTCTGATCTGATGAGTTAGACAGAGCTTCAATATACCATTTTAATTATAATTTGAGGTCGTGTTAGCTCGTTTTATCCATCTGCAGGGTCCAATTATTTTTATTCCACCAGGGGGAGCTTATCTCACAGGCTGCATCAAGGATGTGATGGATTGTATTTTCCCACACCTTGATTAAAATGAGAGCAGGACAGACACCACAAAATAATACGAGCTACACGAGAATACTCAGTGGTGAAAAGTAACTACAGGTAAGCACATTTACTCAAGTACTGTACTTGAGTACAGTTTTTGATGTATTTGTACTTTACTTTTATGCCACACCTAATCCACTGCATTTCAGAGGGAAGTATTGTACTTTTTGCTCCACTACATATATTTCACAGCTTGAGTTACTAGTTATATGCAGATTCAGATTATTGAAACAAATTCTAATCAGCAAATAGTGATGTATTGTAATAATGATTATTATTATGATGATTATGGTGATGATTTTTGTAGATTAAGCTACCCAGTGGTATATAAAATGAGTTCCACCTTTACCAGCTGCAACATTGATGCATCAACATTAATGCATCGATAATTAAATTAATTTTATATGCTATTTATTATTTTGAAATGGGCCATTCTGCATAATGAGTACTTTTGGTGTTTTAAGTAAATTGGAGGAAACCTATGTACCTTAGGTAAAAAACTTAATGAAAGACTTGTACGTGTATTTTTACACTGTGGTATTGTTAGAATGCCTTTTAATTGGATATGCAAATGATCCCATGATGGGGAACGTGTGTGTGATGAAACATGATTAGGGGATTATTATGCTGTATGTCATTATCCATCCACTGCTTATGGTTGCACAGTTAGACTTCTTATTTGTAAGTCTTTAATGCAATGTGATTTTATTTTAATTTCATGAAATCAGAAATCTTTCATAAAGTAGAATTCAACATTTTATTGTTTTAATTTTTTTTTCCAATCAAAATTAGAAGCTTATTTTACTGACCATGAGAGGAGTAATGATCTTATATCTTTATATTTAGAATCGGAGTTCTAAATATAAAGAGTTTGCTCCACAGGCTCTGACAGACACACACCAAGACCGTCTCTTTAAGAAAACATGTCTGTCACACCAGGCTCAAGGCAACAACTCACTCAACCAATAAATTATTCAGGCTCCTGTGCCACTGAATTTAGACATGGCAGAACAGATCTGTTAGGCTGGGCCGAAACAATACCACGACTCCTTGTGCATCTTCCTTTAGTGGATGCTGGTACTCCTGAATAATCAACCTACATTTCCTTTGTTGCTCACTTATAAAACTGAGCCTTTAGCTTGGCCTACTTCACTTTAAAACTGGGAGGACAAGTGAACATTAAAGGGTACCTCATCTAGTATGTGGTGATTCATGCAAGTGACATCACCCTTTTTTTTTTATCTGTAGTGATTCACACTCACTTCTCATGTTTTCAGAGTGGTGTTGGTAGACCATGGGTACCCTTCAAGGATTAGACCTTGAAAATCTTGATCTTAATGCCGGTGAATTAAATAAAGCAATTGCATCAGATAGAAGCGAAGGAGACAGAGGGGGCCCAAGAGAGATGTTACACATCAGGCAAATGTGAGAGGGAGAAAGAGAGAGAGAGGGAGAGAGAGAGCAGTAGGAATGGTAGGACTGTGCAAAGAGCAAGGTCACAAAACACAATTGCATTGTGTTTCACTCAGGCTGAAACCTGAGCAGCCAAAGTATCCTACTACCAGATAGAGAGTTCCTGTTCGCTACCCTTTATCGCTGCTAAGCCTCATGTAGAATGGGCTGTATTTTATCTTAAGCATGGCACAGTATCTATAAGCCCATTTACATTCCAGGTGAAAACTGCTTTCAACTTATTGGTATATATGGAATTCATCTGAAATTATATATACTTGAACATACAGTATAGGCAGGTGGTTGGCATGTGGTACATCTATACAGAAACATTTCCAAGCAAAAAGGTGGCGTTTAGAATCCAGACTGCATGGTACTATAAGTCAAAATGCTTTACTGTGCAGAATGGTCTGTCTTCAGATCGATGATAGTGAAAAGAAAATGTATTGATCTGATAGCAACAACCTCTATAGCCACCAAACCATTACCGTCATGTAGTGTGCGGGTCAGGTCCCTCGCACAAGGACACATTGACATTATTTAGCCCGCTCCTCTCATCTCTCCAATCAGCTCAATGACTGTCTAAGAGCTTTGCTACAAAAACCTCTCTCCTGGCGTTGCATTTCATCTGGGTCTGTTTACACTTGTATTTTTAGGTCTACAAATACACAGGCTATTTATATTTTTCTCTATGACTAAACAAGTCCAATTATAAGTTGATGTGATTTATTTTTTAAGAAAAGGTCATTTTTTGCTGCATGTTACAAAAATCTCCCTCAATTAATCTTCTTCTTAATAATGGCAGTTTGAAGGGCGTAGATTACATGTCACATGGCAATAGGTTCACAGAACACATTTGGCCATGTCATGGGAGGAAAAGCTCAGGTGTAAATAATAAAATTAAAGATGGCTGAATTCCATTTAGCTGCTTCAGTTTGAAGGGTCCTGCTACTGTGCACGCTGGGACACTGAAATTGGACCAAGCCATTGTTGTGTACTCTGACTATGACGAGTCAAAATGTCCGCTGTGAAAAAAGCCTGTAGCCTATATTGTATGTTTTCCATTGAACTTTTGCTGCAGCAGACAGAGGGTGCCGGCACACAACTGAATACCAAACCTTCAAACTGCAGTGCACCCAACCCCGCATCACTTCAGACAGAGGCACACAGGAACACCACATTTGCAAAAGCAACACGATAATACTCCTGCTCCAGTATAATCTCGTTCCTGTGCTCCAGAGGTGCTGTCCTGTGTGCTTCTCTCTTCCACCGTGCAGAGTCCTGCTTTGTGCCTGTTTGTCTCCTCTCAGCTTGATGTCCCTGGCTTGACCTACTAAACCCTGTTCACAACAAATGCGTTTTTTAACGCTCCCACTGTCCACTGCGCTCAAAACAGCCCTGTGAGCAAGCTTGGCTGTTACACCCCCCTTCAGATAAAACACAGTACCCCTGCCATCTGCAGCTTTAAAACTTCAAATCAAAAGTGTAAGACAACAGCATCTCTTATTCAAGGTGTATTCAAGAGGGATCCTAACCCTCCTCCCTGCCTCCCCCTCCCTCCCTCCCTCCTCCTCCTCCCTCTCTTCCCACTACTGCATTGATGCTGTTACCTCCCTCGGCGGTGATGTCACCGGCTCAGTGGAGCTCGAGCATCCTCACCCAAGGCAGCAGAGCCATTTTGACCGCTTTGGACCGTGAAGACGCGGCCCGAGCACCCAGAAACGACCGAGCCGAGCCGTCCTCAGCGGGTGCCCACTGGCAAAGGCGGGGCAGAGGGAGGGGGGGAGGTGCGGGCAGCTCCGAGACACCGCCGGCGGTAACCTCAGCCGTTTTCATGGAGAGGAGGAGAGGCTGCTAGCAGAGGCAGCGGCGGACCAGGAGGAGAGCAGAGGAGGAGGCAGCGGGCGAGGCTCGGGAGCCGGATAACACCGCGGGCGAGCGCCACGAACACGGTCCGCACACCGGCGGCAGGACGTTGTCGGCACTGCGGAGGTAGGCTCGCCTTTTTTTTTTTTTTTTTTTTTACTCCTCCATTGTCCCGCCGCTTACGCAGTTTTGACGAGACGGTCTCTATTTACTTAGTGTGAAACCTCCTGGGAGGAGATGGGCATAGGGTGCGGCCATTGAGGCGGCTGTCAGCGCCGGAGAGACCGAGCGACACCGGAGCTGCTCTGTAGTAACACGGTGCATGTGCTGTCATGTTATTGTGGTGCTTTTAGTGTTTGATGGAAAAAAAAAAGAAGTCTTTTAATCGTGCGAGCAGGACGACAGCAAATAAATGCCCTGTCACTGGGCGAAAGGCAAACTGCAAGGCGTTTTGCCAAAATGTTAATTGAAGAGACGTTATATCTTAAGCTCTGACAATGACGCAAGGAGTGCATCTACAGAAAGTAATTGCGGCAATTATCAGTTTTAGCCTGACAGCATATGGGCCTTGAGCCAGTGTTGACCTGTGGTTTGTGGCTGTGCTGTCACGCAGCACAGCCACAAATTAAAAAAAAGAAAAAAGAAGAAGAGTGATCAGGTAAAATTGTATCACACCGTCGTGTTGCTCCAATACACACCAGCATGGTATATTACATTAGCCTTTGTCACCGGGAAAATGGTGGCCGCCCAGCTGAGCTGCATCATCAGCTGTTGGTCTGAGCATCTGTATGAGAAGGTTATGGACATGCATGTTGATGGGGGACAGATTTCCATTTTCAGAACTTTTCAGTATTGTTTTTTATTTTATTTATACAAGATATTCAGTTTCAGTGGGTGGACATCAGATACGCTTTAAGCGTGTGAATTTCCTCCTCATGACTTAATTTCAGATATCTAAACAATATTGAATTAGATGTTGAATCTCTTATGTTACCCTGTCTGTTTCATCTATTAATCCTAATTCGTCCTCCGTAGGTATGGTTGCACCTTAAAAAACGAAATACTGTACAACTCCCCTTGTAACAACGTTTCTCGCACATCTCACAAATTAATCTGTTTAGGTGCCAGCTGTAGAGGATGTACCAGGAAGCAGGGTGACACAGCAATTTTACAACACTTAATTATAATGACAGACATCTGAGTCACAAACCAAAGGAACATAGGCCTACTCTGAATATTGATGCAAAATCCAACATTATCCCAAATCTTGGGCATTAATTAAGTTAAAGAGACGACACTTTCTCTTATTTATAGGCTATAAATCATGATGTTTTTCTAATATTCGCAGTAAGACTTGAGGCGTGCTGTGAAAGCTAATTGTATCATATCGCCCACTGTTAAAGCTTATTGATGAAAACATTAAGTGATTGTAATTTGACCGCCACAGATGATGAGTCATGGTTGCTCTCGACACACCCACAATGCCACCACACATTAAAATCACACAGCAATCTAATGATCATATTTTGTCATTTAGGAGACAGTATGATGTTGTTCATGAAACCGAGCTGCTGAATGGAGCTAGACCCTGGATTTGTGGCTGGTTTCAGTGCCATTGTCATCCAGGGAAATAGCCTGACATTTAGCTGCTGCTGCACTTCTTTTGTTACTGCTAGCTTTATTATCTACCTCCCTTGGCTGGAGCTGACCATGCATGGTCTTTTCATGTAGCAGCCACACAGCCCTGCCCTGCCCTATTGTGCTGATTACGTCAACCATGAGGTGTAATATTCGGCCCCTTACAACTATTATAACAAATGTAAAAATTAGACCTCAGTTTTGTAACACAACATAATATAACATAACACATGCCAAAAAAGGTGGCGTAAGTCGGTCGTAGTACATCATTTGCATATGAACAGATACATACTGATCAAACTAAGAATTATATTCATTAGGATTCACTATCTGCTCCATTCTACAGACCTGCAGGCCCCACACCTGGGCACTAAAGAAGGCACCCCGAGGTGCTAGGAAGACAGCACCATGGCAGGGGCCTCTGTGAAGGTGGCGGTGCGTGTCCGCCCCTTCAATTCAAGGGAGATTGGAAAAGAAAGCAAATGCATCATTCAGATGTCTGGAAACACCACCAGTAAGTACTCCAACAAGAGTTTAACATTCTGCATGTATGTTGTGCGTACGTATTTTTTCTGTTTTTATTGTCTTGAATTTAGAATTAAATATAGATTGCAGAAAGGTTGGCGGAAGGCACCCAGCCAGATGTAAGCTTGAGCTGGGGGATCCCTCTTCAACCAGAAGTCATGGTTTCAAGTTCTTCTGAACTCTTACTGTTGTTGACCTCTGACCCCCCCATCTGTGCAAAGGGGATTACTGAAAATTCCCCCTGTATAGTACCAGAGTACCAGGGGTGATCTACTGTAAACAATCAAGACCTATTCCAAGACATGTGATATGAGCAGGAAATTTATTTAGAATCAGCTTAAATTTCAGAGGCAGGTTATTGAGATAGTATAGGAGATAATTGTAATTTATCTATAGAGAAAATGTCTCTTTGCTGAGCTTCTCCGCGATTGACGTCTAATTACAACAGGGTCAATCTTTTCAATTAGTAAATAGAGCGAGCAGAAAAGCAGTTGTCAAAATGAAATTTCTTGAACATCATGCTGTAGGTGACATAATCTCCTGCATATTTGACCTGATTTATTTAGGGCAAGACCTGTGATATTTTCATGTGGCCAGATTAAGCCAGATTTAAAAATGGCTCCTTATTCAACATTTCATAAAAAACTGTTGCCACAAATGCAAATATGCAATAAGCACAATAACATTAGATAGATATGGAAGAAACAGAATGATCATGTCCATTTGCAATAGGCCATAGGAACATTAGGGAGAGTCATTTACTGTATACTTGTACCTAGATAGAGTTTAAGTTTCCAAAATGTCCTGTATTTGTTTTTGTGGCCATATGTTGTAAGTTTTTTAAGTACGTAGCTCAGAGCAGTCCACATTCCTTGGGTTTTACAGTTCACACAGTGAGGACTCTGGTCCAGAGGAGACTGGAAAGATACTCGATATGTAGTCTGCTTAGCAAGGTAAAGCCATTTGTCAATAATGAATGAGGCTTCCTGAAATATTTACCGTTTGGCCTAATTTAGCCATCTCCCTCCTCCTTCCTCATGTCATGGGTGACTAGACAACAAGCTGGGTGGCTTTTCTGGACCCTCGTATTTAACTGTGTGATTTGTTGCATTTTGTGATGTAGTAAAAAACATCCTTTTTTTGAACTGTACCTCTTATCGCACCGCATGATTGTTGACTTCATTTTGTTGACACCTACAGTAAGAGTGGTGTCATTGCCTTGGCACAGAACTCCTTTCTCTGTCTTTACAGCAGTGGACAATGAGTATTTTGCTGTCAGCAGTGTCTCCTTTAGCAGTGTAAACCTAGATCAGAGGCACTGTAGTCCACAGGGAATATATTTACAGTGTGGATACCACTGAAATGTCCTTGGAAACGTCCCATTTGATTGAACCCAATATAGTAGTTTTGCAGTACAAACTGTACTGTGCCTCATTCAACTGTACACAACATCATTCAGCCTCCCTGACTAGGGCTTGATGCCAAAGCACGTCAGAGTTTGTTTCTAAGGTCTAACATGACCATGCCATGACAATAAAGGCAATATAATTGTTCAAAAGGAGATTGAGTCAAGGCAGTGCTCCTACCAATTTTTTTTTTTATTGTTACAACATCAATCTGGCTTTCAAAGGACTTTAGGCATTGTACATAACATATACCATAGATTTCTCTTCCATAAGAAAATGTGGAGCAAAAACTGACTGCAAAGAAATATTTGATGTACTTGCCTCCTTCTGGTGTGTGTCTGTTTCTTTAGAAATATAGTTTTTTTCTGATTTACTTATGACAGTCAAATCAGAAATAGTTATGACATTTAATATATGTGTCAGAAAGGAATGTGCAAAATCTTGCATCCAGTTAAATCCGGGAGCTTTTGGGTATGATTCCCTACAATATAAATCTAGTCTACAAGCTGGTAAACTGGTACGTTTCAGGGAAAAGGAAGCAAAGGATAGATACTGAAGTGGACTAAAGGGAAGCCCTATGCACTGATCACTTTACAGGCAAAAGTAGTCAGGCTTAAGTCATGATTCTGTTTAATTAATCTTCCTTAAAATCCAGAGATTTAAGACAGTTTACCATTATGTCAGCAGTACTAGAACACTTCTTGTTGGTCAGACCCACACAGAAAACAAAGCTGCTTTCAGTGACACTGCAGGTCTTTCAGCAGAGCAGATTGTTCTCTTCAAAATTGAGTCAATGGCTCTGGATGTGGACTGGAGGATGTGAGCAGACTGATGGCATGAAAAAAGCCCATTGGTTGCAGTGTCTGGAGGGGGTACAGAGGCAGGGTATAAATGCCCCCTTGTCTTTTTGTAGTCTGGGTTGAGGAAAGGAAGAAGAAGAAGGCGTTGTGGGTTTTTTGTGTGTCTCACTCTCTGCTTTGTGCTCTCTGACACTCATGTGTGGGTCAATAGCCCAGTTCCCACAAAGCAGGAGAATGGCAGTAATCTTGTTGTTTGAGAGATCTTCCCTCCCACGCCGACCTTAATTAAGATGCAGGGGACAGACCTGAAGGAAAAATAGGCCTCTCTTTAGAAGGCTATTGGGTGCATATATTTGGGCGATAGACTTCAGTTTATAATGCAGCAAAAAACTTATAAACGTATTATTAATTTCACTAATGGACTGACTCAGTATCAATTTCATCTGACAGCTTGATTGATTAGCTGGCAACAGTAGGTGGGTTTTCAAAAACATCAGTTCTGTGTGGAGCAATGAGGAGACTGTAAAGTTCCTCAAATTAATACATGAAACTAACAGGAATGGGATATTTCTATTGAGTTTTCTACATTATTTTTCACTGTTTGAGGTTCGACTGGTGCTTTTTTAATTATGTCATCTTGTCGCTAATGGTTTTCTAACTGGAGAATTGGTGGGACCTACTGCTTATCTCTTAGTTCTAGTTTTTGTCTGATGAAATAGCGTAGCAAAAGCAGTGCCCAAACTGGCTTATTAAGTTTTCGCCATTTCATCAATACTACAAATGCAAGTGTAGCAAGTAACTCACTATAACTATCCTCATTCATATTTTAGGATGCTAAAAATGATATACAGATACAAAAAAACTGGAAAAGCCAGCAGTTAGAACGGAAATTCAGAGTCGTTGCTATCGAGATGATACACCGTCTCATCTAGTCACATTGGTGTAAACTGGCAGGTTTCAAAACGTTGCAGACGGGCACATTGCAAGTAGTTGCACGTTCTCAACTCGTCTATTCGTGAATCTTTGGTCTGAACAAGACTTTAATATTCACATAACGATAATGGTTAAAAACAAGCATTCACTCAAATTTTCTTTTGCCGATTTTCTCAAAGTTTGGTTAAAATTTGCTTTTAACTCATTTAACTTTTTGGAGGGAAACCTGGCTATTGTGGTGTCATTTTCCAGATATTAAGAAACCTTCAAAATGAGAAAACAAATAGGCACAACTGAGAACTCTTCTGGTTCTGATGTGTATTTTTTTAGTCTGTCACGTTATATACACCAAATTCCAACTTCTACAATGAATTAAACATGCATGCAATGTTTTTTGTGTAAATATATATTTAAAAAATCATTAAATAATGTTTAAATTAACTATGTTATTCGTTCATTTAGCGCATTTCAAAAGTGGCAGATAAAATGTATGAGTGGCAGATGAAAATAAATACTTGCCTGCCACCCTGTCTATAAAGGTAAAGTTTGTGGAAAAT
The DNA here is from genome assembly GCA_031216445.1 of Lateolabrax maculatus. NCBI lineage: Eukaryota > Metazoa > Chordata > Actinopteri > Acropomatiformes > Lateolabracidae > Lateolabrax > Lateolabrax maculatus. Next base: position 22,858,591 of record CM062196.1, on the reverse strand, counting down.
TTATATTGTTGTGGTATATTCTGTGTGTTTGAATGTAGACACACCCTATATATATTTAATTCATTAATTATTTTAAGTAAATTGAGTGAATTCATTCTGCTTCTTTTAAATGTAAAATTAAAGCCCTCATTAGCATAATGTTTACTGCTCTATAATGCTAATTTTGGCTCAACATAGACTGCTAAAGTGCCTTTTGGCAAGTTTCTTATAGACTTGATAGGCTTTATGAACTGGGATATAAGTCCAACATAAGGAAGCAGACAACATACCACATACACCCAATGCTGCTGCTGAATATAGCATCAGTGTTTCTTTCCTCCAATCTGTCACTGGGTTCACATCCCCTCTGCCCGACCTGCTGACGCAGCCACATTTCCTCTTCTATTGACTGGGGCAGGTCACCCGTGACAGTCTGACCAGCATCACTCAGTCACAATTATGAAGACGCGGCAGCTATGACAAAGACAAACATAGTATCTGAAAGTATGATATATAACAACTAATTAAACAAGCAGATAATCATCACTATAATAAGAATAAATAAAGTGATATGTGGCCAGCACGGAGAGTGATAATGACGAAGAGTGGTGGAGCATACTAAACATCACACCTGGTGTAAAATGATTTGAATCGTTTGAGGATACATCAAAATACACAGTGTTTATCTATTTTCAAATTCCAATAATCATTTTTGGGAATTCAAATCACTGATGTAATGTAATTTGAAGAGCTGTAAATAATTGTGGGAATATCAGTGGTGTGCACTTAGACTCATTAGTAGAAGTCAGTATGTGCAAACATTGTGGAGAATAGCGTAGATATTGTGGATACACTCCACACTGATTACCTCTGGTGCTGAAGTTTGCGAGCACACTGCCAGAAGAAAAATGAGCTGCTGTTATATTCCGTCTAATGATGTTTGCCTTCCATGACATGACTTCCAGACCCAGCGTCATCTATAAACTCAGCACCTCGTAATTAAAAAGCATTTCCATCATAAAAAGAGAGGACAGGTAGTAAAGGGGAGTATGAAGAAGATGGGAGACGTGCTCTGTGTGCTTAAAATGCTGCAAAAACTGGCCTCAGGTGGAGATTACACGCCAGCTGTGACCACTGGCAACGTCACCAAAGCTACTGGGTTCAATTTAAATAGGCAGCCCTGCCCCATGTCTAACTGTAACTCTCATATATGCTGCCAATCACTGCCACTCTAAAGTAATTACCTTATCTGAGAGCAAGGCGCTTTTCTTTCCGGTGCTGGAGTATGAGGGGAGCTTGTATGAATCATAACACAATCAGAGATGAGTAAGCAACGAGAGAATGTCGTGCTGCAGGGGCCCTGCTTCTGGGTAATAGTCAGATCTTGGTTAAAGTAATCCATGTCTCCTTTTAGATTTGGTTTATTGGATGGCTTTCTTCTGTTATAGAATTCAGATTTTATGGGTCAGCATTATTCACCAGAAGAACCAATCAATTTCTTTCCTGCTTTCACCACGTGGCAGCTTGAGACCTTGTAGGACCTTCATTCATTGTCAGCCTGTATTAGAGATACATTATACATATGTGCATCTATACAGGCTTTTCACAGAGGGCTTTTTAAATCTCATTTTTTGTCAGTGATGGAAGGGATGTGTGTGTTTATGCTGCTTATCAGAAATGCAGTATAAAAACAAAAGTTATAGGTTGTAACTTTCTACAAAATATTGTAAGCAAAGTGCAGTGACACACTAATATATTTTTTCAGTGTTTCACCTGCATCACCACTTCATATAAACTCACATTTTCTTTGAACAGGTGCAAATGGTGAACTCCACGCCATTCCTGATACAAAAATGTGATAAGTGGAGGGATTAATAACCACTGTAAACATAATGACCATTATTGTAACTGTCAAATTCTAAGCAGATATTTAGGTCTAACTGGAATTTCTATTGATGTCTGATTTAATGACATATTACTGTAAAAGGCCATTTGTGGCAGGAGACAGCGCACAGTAGGGGAAATGAGCCATGTGGAAAACATTTCTAGCTGATTAATTGATTCTGTAGCTGTGGTTAGCAGCAAGTAATGTATTTTATGACAATTATAAGCGCAGAATACACTAATTAGATAATATGAAAGAGAGCACTGTGTGTAAACTGTATCTATGTTCATATTTGGTCATCTTCCAGAGTACCTGGACACGTCATGCCCAGTAATCCGAAACCCAAGTCAGCCACACTGGCCTATATTTCATAGCTGGAAACACAGTAGAACTGTAGAGAGGAAATAACAGTGTGTACACTTACTTGAGAGTGTACTTAGCCCTGGGCCTTTTCCTCTATTATCGACCACATCTGCATTAGCAGAGAAAATGGTGTCTGGAGCTCTGGGAGCAGGGAGGAAGCATTTTCATGGTTTGCATCACCAGACTATGAACACCACCCAAGAACACCATATATATTGTTCTTGGGTGGGCACGCTACAAGGTGTTGTAGTATTCACACACAAAAAAACATTGATTTCAATACTTCATTAGGATGGATAAAAAATAATACATACATTTGCATATATGTATGTAATAGTTTGCCTTCAACTGCACAAAGTAAATGGTAAAATGTCTCTAAACCATGAGAATGAACAGACAGTTGGCCCTATCAGCCTTTAGTTGTTTCTGAATTTTTACATTTTTACAATAGATTTATATTGAATGATGAATATAAATCACTACTATATCATAAAGTCAAGTGTTTTCTTTTAGGCATTTTTTTGGAGAGAAGCAGTCATGATACTGTGTAAAACCTTTCCAGATGCATATAATGTACATACACAGCTTTACTAGCCGCAAACAAGCCCTATCAACCACATTTCACTAAAAAGCCTGAGAGTAACAGATGAACTAGTGAACTAGAAGAATAAGTGTCATATTCATCAACAAGTGAATGGGTGGCTCAATTTGGTCTGTAAAGGGTCATGGAGCAGACATATCTAATACCAAGTTAGGTTAGATATTAGTAGGAAATTATTTGATCAGGAACTATCATTTACCTGTGAAGGTTTGCTTGAGTATTTGTAATTGACATCCAGACCTCGTTTAGTGATTTAAAAAAACACTGACCATCATAAATGAGTAAGAAGGCCACACTATGTTAATCAGATTTCCATTTAAAGTGGTTCATTCGTACATAATTAAGACAATGGATTTTCCTGTTTGAGTAGAAAGATGGAAGTTTTGATAGCTGATTTGACTTATTTTGACTCTTGCTAAACGGACTCTTGTGATTTACAGTGCAAGGACACACAAAAATACCTCAAATTAAATCAGTACTTCTCTGACAGTCTGGTAAAACAAAAAAAAAAGAGTAAAAAGAGGTTAACAAAGGACAACTGAGCCTGATGAAGTGCAGCTCAGGGCTGAGGGTTGTTTCACACTGAGACTGTTGAAAGTTGAGCTGAGCCTGACGAGCTGAGGCTGAGCGGTCGTAAAATGGCCACTGGTAGATAGATAAACCTGGTAAGTACCAACATGGCCTTTAAATCTGGGACCACCAACTGTTCATTTGAAAGTAAGAATTAAAAACAGCTGCACCTTTTCTTTTTCATCCAACAATTTTGTTTTTTGGTGTATAATAATTGGTGTATGCAGCCTCCCAGGGCCACCAGCAAGGCTAAACTGCAGATTTTTAATCTTGTTTTTGACATGTATGATATTTCCTAGTTTCTCAGATGCTCACATACGTTCACAAGTTTGTATGTTCAGAGTTTGATTCATAACATGTCACCTTGAAACTTGAAATCAAACCTAAACTCTTGCACAGAACATCATATATCATCATTTAAAATTCTACTGTTTGTACAGTGGCATTTTGCAATTTTTACACCAACACGAACAAGCATCTGATGGCAACTGATATAACACGATGCCAATATGTTTCTTGTCCCAATACATCTGCAGTCTCATGTCTGGCTTTTGTGTAGATGCCCCAACACTAAAAATGACTCTTGGTATAAAAAGAAAAGACTAAGACTATGGCTTCCGAGCTCTATTAGCACAACATGACACTGACACAGCTCAGATACAGTTTCACGTGGGCAACTCTCACCCTCCCTCTGACCCTTGTTCCTTGTCCTGTCTTTCAGCTATCATCAACCCCAAGCAGGCCAAAGACAACAAGAGCTTCAACTTTGATTACTCCTACTGGTCCCACACCTCGGTAACTCTTTCTGCACCCCCACAGCGCAAATGGTCTACAGACACCCCAACAAAGACACGCACACATTTACATTACTGTGGATTGCTTTATGTTGCGTTTTGTCAGGTCAAGATTTAAGTGGCTGATTATTGATCTCTGTCCACAGCCAGAGGACGTCAATTTTGCCTCTCAGATGCTTGTGTACAAAGACATCGGAGAAGAAATGTTGCTGCACGCCTTCGAGGGCTACAACGTCTGCATCTTTGCTTATGGTCAGACAGGTGCTGGCAAGTCCTACACCATGATGGGGAAACAGGATGTCAAGGATCAACAAGGAATCATTCCCCTGGTACAGACTTATTATGATTGATTGATCAGTGCTGATAATAACTCAAAGGAAATGTGATTTTAAATTTCTCAGACGCAACAGTTGAGAAAATATTTCTTATTTTTCTCCTTACAGATGTGTGAAGATCTTTTCACGAAGATCAGTGACAATACAAACAACAGCATGTCTTATTCTGTGGAGGTAAGCATTGGGGCCCTCTAACATCAGCTACTGTGTACCTTAACCTGACACCTGTTATGAATGTTCAAGCTAATATTATGAACCTGAACAGGTAAGCTACATGGAAATCTACTGTGAACGTGTGCGGGACTTACTGAACCCCAAAAACAAAGGCAACCTGCGCGTTCGAGAACATCCTCTGATGGGACCTTATGTGGAGGACCTGTCTAAGCTGGCCGTCACCTCCTACAATGACATCCAGGACCTCATGGACTCTGGCAACAAGGCCAGGTGATGAAGCTGTTTATTCATTTAGGCACTTCACTCTGTTGTTGTAAAGGGCCTGGTGATATACACTTTTGGTTCTTGCCAGATAATCTTTCACGTAGTTAAACTAATTGAAAGACCAAAATACATTTCATGTACCAGGAGTTTAGATATGTATAGATGTATATCAGTACTAGTAATTTGCTCTGTCTTTGTGAGAGACACATGCCTTGGAGTTTGCTGCACAAACTAATAAAAATGTATTCACTATCTACAGGACTGTAGCTGCCACCAACATGAATGAGACAAGCAGCCGCTCGCATGCTGTCTTTAACATTATATTCACTCAGAAACGCCATGATGCTGAGAGTGATAACACCTCAGAGAAGGTAAGGTTTTATCACATCCTCAGTTAACTTGTTTAACATTGAGCCATTGCTTCCGCTTATCTATGAGCTGATTGATGACAGTGATTTCAATCTAAATCCTAAATTGGAAATCAATGATTGCTTGAAAGTCATACTGTAATGATAAGGTCACATTGTAAAGATTTTTTTTAAATAAACCGGTTTCTAGAATAAAGATGAATAGTTTAGCGTTTTTTGTTGTCAGCTAATGTGTTGGAGTTTATTTATTGGATGTTCTGTCGCAGGTCAGCAAAATAAGTTTGGTGGATTTGGCTGGCAGTGAGAGGGCAGATTCTACTGGAGCCAAAGGCACTAGGCTTAAGGTGAAATGCATTTTGGATATTCAAACACATCTGAAAACACATTTCCTTGCCTATATGGGAAACAATCCCTAAGACTAAATCCATAATAAAGCAGTTAAACAGTGTGCTTACTTTTACTGTAAAAATCATTCTCTGGTTCTTGCTCTATTACAGGAAGGAGCAAATATCAACAAATCTCTAACTACACTTGGGAAAGTCATCTCTGCTCTGGCAGAAGTGGTATGTATTATATCTGCATACTGTACATTGAAGGTAAAGCAGTTGTTATGTAGGATAAACATGTTAATTTTACTGTCTACTTCATTTTAGGACTCTGGGTCAAATAAGGTAATTTATTTAAATTATTTATTTAAGGTGTTATTCCTTTATTTATTGTTTTCCATTTAATACAGTTATTTTAATTTTGTGTTTTAATTCGATACACAGAATAAAAAGAAGAAGAAAGTGGAAAGCTTCATCCCCTACAGAGATTCAGTTTTGACCTGGCTATTGAGAGAAAATTTGGGTATGAACACAATATGTCTTTATTTGCTAATATTTCCCACTGATCCATTAGTTCTGAACAAACCGAAACCAAAGTGTTTTTCTTCTTTGTATCAGGGGGGAATTCTCGCACTGCGATGGTAGCTGCCCTTAGTCCAGCTGACATCAACTACGATGAGACCCTCAGCACTCTCAGGTAGGTAGCAGTCAACACATCTTCTGCTGCATCTTTTTCCTCCCACACAGCTGCTGAAGGTGGCTTTGAAGGACACTGAGGCCAGTGAGACCAAAGTGTTGCCTAATACACGTTTTCCTCAGTGGCTTGCATCAGTTTCTCACTTTAAACACCCTTTGTGAGTTGCAGCTACAGTGCCAGGCTGCAGAATTGTGTAGATATGTGATGTCAGGGGGTTTGTGAATGTGTGTGTGTGTGTGTGCCTTTTTGTCTCCTCCCTTACCTGTGTCATGCCCAATGATCCCTCTCTCATACCCACAGGTACGCAGACCGCGCCAAACAGATTCGCTGCAATGCTGTGATCAACGAGGATCCCAACAACCGATTGGTGCGCGAGCTGAAGGAGGAGGTGTCTCGTCTGAAGGATCTCCTCTTTTCCCAGGGCTTGGGTGACATCATTGAGAGTAAGGGATCATTTATTGGGTTTATGACCATTAATGCTATCTATAGATTTGATTTCAAATGTTTGTAATGGTTTCAGATCCTTCTGTTAGTATGAACACTATTCTCAATGATACACTGTCAGTCTCACCTCAGCCTCCCTCACAAGCACTGCCACTTTAATTATTCCTGTGCTCACAAACATTGTATATGTTCATGTGTATTCAGACAGACCATGAAGCAAATTAAGAGCCAACTCTGAAAAATTAATGGGAAGACATGAATGGAGATGAACAGATACTGATTCTCTTTAGACTACAGTGAGACCAAAACTGGCAAAGTGCAGTTTACGCCCCCATGTTGTGACAAAAAACAGGCAAGACTGGAAATAGTTCGTCCAGGGTTTCAAGCATTAGCTTCTAGAGCTAGAATGACAAGTGTGGAGTTTAAAATTGTGGGCATTTGCCAGGCGCGGAGGATCTACTGAAAAGTAGATAAAGGCAGACAAATGAAGGATCTACTGTTTTCGTTTTTGTTCAAATAAGAAGTGAATGCACCTTGTCTCATTCTTTATTGAATGAAAGTTGTGGATTCTGATCCACTTGTAAACAAGATGAAAATTTTGTTTACATTTGAACGCATCTTCAAATTTGTGACAAAAATTTGTCAGAGAAAATTGTAATCAGTAATGAAAATGCAAAGCAACAGTATGTATATTGATGTTTATTTATGTTGACTCAGGTGACTCAAGTGAATGTCAATACAAACAAAATACAAAACCCATGACAATTTGTATCTGAAGGTTTTACACTGTCTGTTTTTCTCTTTTTCTCTCTGTCACCCTTTATCTTCTCTTCTCCCAGCATATCGAGCGTCTGGTGCTGATATAGAGGGTTTGAAATGTGTGTTTTCTGGCTCTTGTTTTTGCTCTTGTGGCAGCTTAGCATCGCCGGTGCTTACTGTGACAGTAAAAAGTGGCTTTTTTTGTGTTCTTTGCAGCATCACAATATCATAAAGAATGATCTGAATGTTTTAGGCGAGTTGCACTGAAATACAAGTAGCTAATATTAATGCAATATAAATAAAGCACGTAGTCCAGGCCTGAGGGTGATTTTCAAGCTTTTTCATTTTGACTCTAATCTTTGGGTCCTTAAGGACCTTATTTGCCATGTCGTGGTACTGTAGAGGTCTGTGTATGGCTTCGTAGCTGTGGCATTGTGGGGAAAGAGCTTAATTGTTCACGATGCAACAAAGCAGAGCAATACAATATGGAAGATTATGGACCATAAAAAAATATGTTTCATCCCAATCTTTAATTTCCCTGATGTAGAAACTGTAGCTTCCCATTCCCCTGGCAAGGTCTGTCTGGCTCTGTCGCCTCCTGTTGGCAGCCATAACAGAAAACATAAGATGATGATGCAGCCTTCAGTCACAGAGAGAGTATAATCACTTGCATAATGTGGATCTCTGAGGTAGTCATCTCATTTTATGCCATACATTTTTATTGTCTTTCTATAATACATGACTTCATTAACTGCACTGCAAAGGCGATATTATGTAATCCATCTTGGCGGGCAACAGCCTGTCCAGATGGATGGGTGTGATACACTTTCCCAATTTATTGCTCTGTGTTGCCATAGCAGCAGCTGCAGGGTTGATATTCTTTTTTTTGTAGAATCTATCATAGGCCTTCAAGGTGCCACAACAATGCAGAGGTAAAACACTGAACAGAAAACAGAGAACATGATGTAAAATCAGGTCTGTTGGTAGACTAGTTTAATAAACATAAATTATATAAATTTGTATTCAGAAAAGGTCCAATGAGGACTTTAAAGGCTACCCTAACTAACATACCAGTCTCTGATTCTCTGCCAGAGAAATGGAGTTCTGCTTTAAGTAATTTTAGAGAAGCACATTGTGCATTAAATGCATCTTGCTGCTTTTAGACAATAATCTTAATTGGGAGTTCTGGCTTCCCAATGTTCTCTGCAGGAAATATGACCCTATTACAAATGAGTCATTCTGTCTCTGCACAAAGGGCAGCTTAGCTTACGTGTTATATTATCCATTCATGATGACTACGTTTTTGCTGTTAAAGATGGGAATGAGCAATCCCAGTCTCATACTAGATTTTTTTATCACTATATATAGTTCATAACAATTTTACATTTTCTTGTTTTTGAATGTTCCTGCATATGACGCTCTGCTTGACATTTTTGTATAATAGCTGCATTTTCTTTGGTCATGGCTGGATTGCCTCCCTGTTGCATCTTTTAAGTTGGTCTTTTCTGTCCGTGGCTTTCTGCTGGTGCTACCCTCGCTTGTATAGTAGAAATTCAAATTTCTCTTTGTGAGTTTTTGTGAGTTGTTTCAGGCCACATATCTTTTTTCTTTTTCTTTTCTACTCTCCCTTCTCTTCTCTTCCTTATCTTTTTGCATTTCTTTATTCCCTATTATCGATTATCCCAACCCCACTTCCTGTACACACCCTGTGCCCCCTCCCACCCGACAGACCTATCCGATTACAAGAACAATAACAATAAAGGCCAAGCTGTGAATCAAAGGGATGATCTCTCCACAGTGACCAATGCCATGACGGGGATGAGTCCCTCTCCGTCTCTCTCAGCCTTGTCCAGCCGCGCCGGATCCATTGCCAGTCTACATGACCGCATCATGTTCAGCCCAGGCAGCGAAGAGGCCATCGAGAGGCTGAAGGTGAACACTGGATAACAAACTGTGCAGTTAATCTTTAAATCCACACTTTGCATTGACACAGTGTATATTGTCAAATCATATGCAGATAAATCTTCAGTTTCTTCACTAAGCATTTTTACTCATAACCCTCTCAGTATTACAGTGCAAGGCTGGCCATATTCTATACTTTTGCTGTTGTCAACAAATCTCATGAAAAGAACGAAAACCAGCAATGTATTAATCTGTTTCTCAATACTATCTGACAGCCCCAGACTGGCCTATTTGTTCCTACTGAAGTGAAAAATCTCTAAGTATTTTTGGGGCATTTTATGCCTGTATAAGAGATTCAATAGAGCGATGACAGGATATAAGGGGAGAGAGATGGAGAATGATAGGCAGCAAAGGTCCACACTCAATCTGGGGGTGTTGTGGTTCATGGTCATTGCATTAAACCCCCCTATAGTTTTCATGTTTAAAGATGATGTAGAACAGTGGCTTACTGCAGTTTTTAACAAACGTTATTCAAACAGGAGATAATTGTGCATTTGTTGAGGACTATTTTCAGTCATGGATTTGATGTTCTAGTGAGTATTTATGGCAGCAGGAACATGCACTGTATGTGGGATTGACTCAAAATAAAGTACAGTGCCCACGTTCAGCTTAATTACGGAGCAGGTCGACCAGTGCAACAGTATTGCTCATTGGTGTGTTTTTAATAGTTTTTGGACAACAGTAGGGCTCTATGGCAAAGAGGAAAGAGATATATTCGGCTCTGGATGCAAAAAGAAAACTGGATAGTGGGATCAGTCCTTTTTTGGTTGTGGTCTTTTCATTGAAATTGTTGACAAAAAGCAAAATATATACAACACCATCACCAGACTTGTCCTAGAAATTACCACTTAATTACCACTGTTTTGAAATAGGAAACAGAAAAAATCATTGCTGAACTCAATGAGACCTGGGAAGAAAAACTTCGCCGAACAGAAGCCATTAGAATGGAAAGGTAAGATATACCATATTCCTTTTTTTATTTTTTATTTGTTTTAATTTATTTAATTGTATTTGTAAAATCTCTAAGAAAAGAGTCTTACCAAAAAAGAAAAAAAAAAAACAATTGTAACTTCATGTACACATAGTCAACAGGCTTACAACGGAAAATGGTTTAAAAACAGGCACAAATAACATCAAAGAATGCTCATGTAAAGTAATTCTGAGAAACAGAACATGTTGAGATTAATATACTAGTAGAATATAATATATTTTATAATATAGTTAATAATCCTCTTTTTCTAGTCTATAAAATCATTTATGTTAAAATAACTCCATAAGCAAAAATGGGACAGGTTTAAGGAATGGCACGCATAATTTGTTTCCTCTTGACCTAAGGTTGTAACTACTAATAATAGTATGTAGCTGAGTATGTAGCAAATAGGGAACACTGGGGTTGTTTGTGCAGTATGAAACACTTTGCCTTTGTGCAGTTAAAAAACAAAACTCATAAACTGTATTGATGAGTGAGGCATCTTGACAAATACAAAATAAAGACAAATCATGGAGCCACTTGGTATAATGAGTCTGACATCCATCCACAGAGAAGCCTTGCTGGCAGAAATGGGTGTAGCAATGCGAGAAGATGGTGGGACAGTTGGTGTGTTCTCTCCTAAGAAGGTAGGAAAATATGAGACATCTCCAAAAATCCTCTGTGACCTATTACTTACCATTTAAATTATTCACTAAAATGCTTGTTTATTTACCCCAAAGCCCTCCGATAACCCTAGAAAGCCCCAGCCTGTGTTTATCGACACAGTCGGGCTGTTTTCCCCCAACGAGGTTTGTAGCTGTGAAGTGTTTAAAGCTGTCTCCTTCTCTGAGTGTCACTTCAGCAAGATGCTCGACAAGGCAGATCAGTCGAGGGTTTTTCTTTTTCATTAAGTGTTATCTAAAATCTACTTCATTACTCACTTCAAACACTCCCTGAAGGCACCAATGGGTGTAAACATGGGGGAAAACTTAATGGTAGCACCACCATTTCAGTGATTTATGGCTGTTTGCCTGCAGCCCTATAACATTTGACTGAGACTACATTAAACACTCATGCTGTGAAGCTATGGGGAGTGAATTTGACTGCATGGTTTTAACTATTGCTTATTATTTGATGTTTGTAGCTGGGGGAGATTGCTTTTCAGCTCTCTGATGTGCAGTGTATGCATATGTTATATTGTAAATAACATATGGATAATGAATGAGTTATGCATATTACTCACCAAATTTCTACAGTTAGTAAATTACTTCTTGTTTTGTGTCAGACACCTCATTTGGTGAACCTCAATGAGGATCCTCTGATGTCTGAGTGCCTGCTGTACTACATTAAAGATGGGATCACCAGGTAAGATATTTTCAGATATTTTACAACTTAATATTAGGGTAATATGTAAGGATGGAGGGGTGGTCTTCCTTTCCTAAATTTCCGATTTTATTGAGGTGCTAAATGCATGTTCAGTCGACATATGAAATCAGTGCTTTATTATTTACTTGTTTGCTCTGACATCATATTGTCGTTTTTTCCTTTTCAGGGTAGGTCGTGTTGACGCCAGCAGTCGTCAGGATATAGTCCTCAGCGGCCACTTCATCAAGGATGAGCACTGCACATTTACCAGTTCTACTGGTCCACTGGGAGAAAGTGGGTGATCTTTATTTTACTCCACAGCCTTGAAGTTGTGTACATCAGAGTTTAATATTGGCAGACAAGAAGTGAAGCTTCATATTGCCTCTGTTCCTGTTCCTAAGCAGCAGTTGTCCTAGAGCCCTGTGAAGAAGCTGAGACTTACGTGAACGGAAAGAGAGTGACGGAGCCCACTGTCCTCAAATCAGGTCAGTAAGCGGATTTCACTTTCTTTATGCATAGTACCTAGTAGCAACATGTATGTGGTACACTCTACAAGTATGCATTTACCATTCCACATTGTGTTCCTGTTAAGGAAATCGTATCATCCTGGGGAAGAGCCATGTGTTCCGGTTCAACCACCCTGTGCAGGCCAGGGCTGAGAGGGAGAGGACCCCATGTGTTGAAACCCCCGCTGAGCCCGTGGACTGGGCCTTCGCACAGAGAGAGCTGCTGGATAAACAGGGCATTGACATGAAACAGGAAATGGAACAGAGGTACTTTGGGAAAATAGTGAGCTATTCAACTTCAAGAAAGGTTTCGGGTAATCAAGGTCAAGGGATCGGGTCTCACCACAATATTGTAGACAGGAACAACAGATAAGGAAGCCAGGAAGGAGAGAAGAGTAATACTACTAGTAATTGTAATCCTACTAGCTGCCACATTATATGAGCCTGCATCACAGTGCACTGTAAATGGCACACAGCTCCAGAACAGAAACTTAGCAATATTAAAAGTGTGTTTCCTGATCAGTGATACATCACTTCTCTCAAACCTGTTTTGTTTACTTGTGTTTATGTCCTCAGGCTGCAGGAGTTGGAGGATCAGTATCGCAAAGAAAGAGAGGAGGCCAACAACCTTCTGGAGCAGCAAAGACTGGTACAGTAATGAGCAGCTTTGTGTCATTAAAGCCACAGGAAGCTAGATCTAACAAAAATTATATCATTTTGAGATGTATTTATAAGTATTTTTAACTTTTTTGGATGTATTTATTTTATATATTATATGTTCTGTATTTAAGTAGTCTAAGTTACAAAAAATATCAAAATTGTAAAAAAAAAAAAAAAAAAAAAAGTACCTCTTCTCCTGGCATATAGCATCTTCATAAATTTTTAAATGAGCGGACAGTTTACTCACTGACATCTGATCCTAAATGGCTTTTTAATGTGCCATGACCAGATGTGTTTGACAGATGTGTGTCTTTACAAATCAATTGTCCAGGATTATGAGAGCAAGCTGGAGGCTCTTCAGAAGCAAGTGGACCGCTATTACCCAGAGGCCCCTGAAGAAGAGGAAGAGCCAGAAGAGGAAGGTAGTGCGAATTATTGGACACGGACACATATCTATGTTGGCGATAGGCAAAAACCTTCATCAAATGATGATGTTTTATCCTTGTTGCCCACAGTGCAATGGACAGAGAGGGAAAGAGAGCTTGCTGTGTGGAGCTTTCGTAAGTGGCGCTGCTACCAGTTCACCTCTCTCCGTGACCTGTTATGGGGAAATGCCATCTTCCTGAAGGAGGCCAATGCCATCAGTGTGGAACTCAAGAAGAAGGTCCAACATGTTGCTGTCATTTAATCTCTCTTTTATCCACGGATTGGTGTTGTGATATGGCTCTCAGACCATAACAATGCTTTTTGTGCCCTTGCAGGTCCAGTTCCAGTTTGTGCTGCTCACAGACACTCTCTACTCCCCCCTGCCTCCAGACCTGTTGCCCACAGAGGCATCTAAGGACAGAGAGATTAGACATTTCCCACGCACCATTGTGGCCGTGGAGGTGCAGGATCAGAAAAATGGAGCCACCCACTACTGGACATTAGAAAAACTAAGGTACATGAACATGCACCAAGTCTTTACACAACAATGTTTTTAAAAGTCTGAGGCCAATATATTGCTGATATACTACCATACAATATAATTGTTGTGGGCTGCTGTGTAGCTCATAAAATCCTTTTTTATTGCTAGAAACATTCTCAAAATAATTGCACCCATAAATTAAAATGTCCACAAGCATTTGATAAACAGTAGAAACAAAAAATGTTTCTAGTGTCTTTGTGGGGGATATATTTCCAAAAAAGCACGGTATTCACTGGAACAACATTTGTCATTAACTCCATGCTGTGCTTGTTTTTAGCACAATAACTTACAATCATTGCTGTTTCTTTCAGGCAGAGGCTTGATCTCATGAGAGAGATGTATGATCGTGCTGCTGATGTGCCCAACAATACCACTGAAGACAGTGAAAATGTGATGACCGGAGGGGACCCCTTTTATGACCGCTTCCCATGGTTCCGTCTGGTTGGCAGGTAAATGCTGAACACAATTGGCCGTATACGGTATATGGAAATGACATTCATACTGAAGTCATGCGAAGGCCAACAGAAGCTCAGTGTTAGTCATTCTCAGGATAATGGGAGGCTGTTGGCCGTAAGTGCCACATATTGTGCATGTGGTCAACTGATGAACCATAATGACGGAGACATCAGGATGAAGTAGTTTGCAGCCCACATTATGGTCTCTGTCTTTACATATTGAAGTCTGATGTTCCTAGTGTTCTGAGTGCACCGCTATCATAATATTTCTCCATAGAGCATATGTATGATTTTTAAACAAACCTGTGTCACATCTTCTCATAACTAAAAGGTTTTAACACAGTATCTTGCCAGTTTTCAACTTTTAAATTCTATGTGCTTTATTAATGAATGAAGTCCGGCTGTGATTTTTTTTCTCCTGAACATGGGCTCGCAGCTTTAACACAAAGGACGGGTTGACAACCAATGGAAATGATCGGTACATGCTGGCTGATGACAGGCCTGTTTTTTGTAATGAAAATCATCCGTGGAACATTTGAGATCGACATTTCTTCAGTCCTCCTACTCAAAGCCTGCTGTTTCTTTCTCTCCCACTTTGGCACACAGCCTCCCAATCTCTCTGCCAAGCTCTCTCTCTCATTCTCTCTCTTGCAGATGGGTCCTACACACAGTCACATGGCCCTGTTACATAATATTCAGCATATCAAGCCTTTGATGTCACTTAGCTTCTGCAAGACAAGCAAAAATGGTCAGGCAGTAATCTGTAAAAATGTCCCCTTGAAATAATATGTTTGTCAGCTCATTTAGATTTTTATGAGTAATACGGCATGTTGCGAAAAGCACCACACCTAATTAACTTGCTAATACAAATTCTGTTTTAGTGAATTGAAGTTGGATGCAGCAGTTTTATTTGGAGTGTGTATTTGTACTTAGACTTAAAAAGACACATTTTGTAATATAAACACCCTTTAAGTTTACCAGTAGAGTTGATAACATAGTGATGGAGGGCTCCTGATGTTACAATAAATTTAACATTAACAGTTGCAGCTATTGATATCTGCAGTCACTCGCAGATGTCCATAGAAAACTGTAATATAGGCTACATATAGATATACCTATAATTTATACAGTACATATATAAACTTGCGTATTTAAATGCTACTTATATTAGTTTAGTCTTTTATATATCAGTTTTTATCTTTAGCAGTTCAGTTATATTGGATAGTTTATATGTAAATATTTATGATACTGATTTAAAATAAAAGAATAAATTAAATAGTAAAGTAAAATCTCTAATAAGATTAGAGAGATTACATTAAAAAGCTATACATGTTATATACATCACAATATCTTTCGTACACAATATTTGTATAAAAGAAATCCAGTTGTCAACCATGATAAGTAATAGGTAGTATTAATAAAATTAATAAAATCCCTTTATCCAAAATAGTTATAAATAATAAAAACAATATGCATTAAAATATATTAAAGTGTATTGTGTTATATATTTTATATGTAATATACATACAGCAGCAGTTTTGAATAAACCACTATTGACAGAATTAGACATCTCTAACGGGTTGATAAACAGATAAATAGATCACCCAACCTTAGCCTAACCATATCTGTCTCCTGTCCTCTTTGGAAGCAAATCTTTTTTTCTACAGGGTCTCAATCATCATCTTCATGAATAGCACACTTGTGTACTATACATGCACTGTCAGCAAAGGAGGTCTTTGTAGCTTGTCTTGCACTCTCCCATCTGTCCTCTGTGTCTCGACTGTACATGTATGCTGTCCTCTAAAACAGACAGTAAAAGCAGACTTTGGCTTAAAGGGAGGCAGGTTTTCTCCTGTGGTCCAGTCCATATGGTGCTCTACCGCCCCTCTTGTTTGAACAAGTGTGTGCTTTCTATCTAACTGTACTAACCTAGTTCCCATGTCTCTGGCTGCACCAGAAACCCCATTTTCAACACATGCATGAGCGAGCGCATGAGTGACCCTACCCCATCCCCGACCCTCTCCAACTCTGAAATTACTGAGCTGGCTGACCCGCAGCGGGAGGGTCGAGGGGAGGAGGAGGAGTTGGAGGAGTTGGAAGACCTGGACGATGATATCTTTTTGGACGACCCGTGCTTGGAGCTTGGGGGAGAGGAGGAGGAGGAGGATGATGATGATGATGATGATGATGATGATGAGGGAGAGCTCTGCCGAGGCTCCAGCGAAGGCCAGGATCCCTTTTACGACCGCTCACCATTATTCAGTGTAGTGGGAAGGTTGGTGAGGTTTCGGGAGCATGCTGGTGGAGGAAACTAGCTCTTTCACGCTGAGACGCAGGGTCTGTTCCCCTCAATAGACGTCAGCACAGATGAAATGGCATTTTTGAAAATGCAATACACAATACAGATACAGTACAAGAGTATTTTCTCACAAAGGCCTCACTCCGTTGTGGATGGGGAACATAAGATATGCACACGAAATCGAAGTTTCTACAACAATTAAGGGTCAGAGTGTCTTTTGCTTTTTTATGTAGCAACCACACATCTTCAGTCCAAATTAACCTGGTTTTTGGGTTTATAAACAGACATTTTCCATTGAACCGTTCAGTTGGGACAAGAAAGCTGTAACTGTAATATCAACATGGGGTTGGATAGTTTCAGTGGAGATTTGAACACCCACTTTACCTAGACTTTTTTGATTGAGGGAATTTCATTCCTTCCATCTTCTTAAACTCTTCCTGCTTGCTTAGTATACCAAGTCAAACTAGCCAATTTAATTTATATTCTCTGTCTCAGTTGTCACTGTCACTGTGTCTCATGTTGGAGACACAAATGTTCCTTAAATGTCAAACCACTACACAGATTTTTTTCATGAACATGATACTGAGTGGACACAGGAGTAGACATTTCTGGGCTTCAAGGTTTATCTTTTGCTTTCTATCTTTAATCTCATCAAATCTGACTGTTGCTTGATTTTCTTTGTTGTTTTGCTAACTGTTTTTTCACACTAAGACTAAATGCTTTTCCTGCATATTACAAGCCTACTTAGAAACAAGTCCCTTTATGTCAGCCTAGGGTGGGTCAGTTCATACCACTTGTTTCCATGAAAATCCAAGCAAAGGTTGATGCTCAACGGCTGCTTGAGGTGTGTGTCTCACTTATGTGTGGCTGAATGTAAACTAGCAGCTTTAAAGAAGACCATTCACTAGCCAAAGCACTGACATGTCTCATGGAGTATATTCAGGTCTGATTTTCATAACACAGGAACCCACAGCAAAATGTTGTCACCATGCTGTGAAACCTGAATAAGTTCGAAAGAGTCTGGAAATTATTCATATGAAATAGCAAAGTGGTGTTCAAGGAAGACTCAAAATCTCAAGATGAAAGAGCTGGTTTCTACTGCAGCTGTCTCTTTTAGGCATGCCAGAGCACAAGTCTTTTCATTTTGACCTTTTTTGTCAATTTTTACTTGAATACGTTTGATGATGAACTAGTGCCCCTCCTTTGCACAAATTAGCACTTCGACCCGGGGGTGCACTTTGATTTCTGATGTCATTCGTTGGTTTTTGGTGTAGCATACAATTTATCAAGCTGTTGGCAGTTTTTATTCAAGCTGAGCCATGTTTCGTATGATGATTTCTGTTCCATTTGCTTTTGATTCCTTTGAGTCGAGAAGTTGAAAGCATTTTTGTTCACCCTTTTTTGTCCTGAGCATGCCTTCTTTGCACCTCACCAATCTTGTCATAAGCCTCTCCCTTTTTACACACCCTTAAATGTCTACCCCTATTGGCTCGTGGGAAATGTGGTCCTTGACTGCAAGATCAAATATATTAGCTGAAAATTAGAGACCAAGAGAGAAACCAAGAAAGGGAAGCAAGTCTAGTGCAGTTGTTCCCATATTTATATTCTCAAAAGTTAGTCTTGTCACTGCCCCTGAAGAACTTTTTTATCTATTGCAAATACAAAGTGCCTAAAGTGCTCATTTTGGCTCTGTACATTTTTATATGTAGTGCATTGATTTAATATTGAGACACGTTCACAAGGCACATGTTAGTTCAATAGCATATAATCATTAAGCAATGCAAAAAAAAAAATCATTGCTCATGAGGTAAACATCTGCTGTCCAGCTTAGTAATGAGCTGGTTTCCAGTATTTTGAAGTAATTTAAAGAAGTCAGAGATGTTCCTTACACACATGCTCCTTAGCCTCACCAAGTTTTCACCATTCCAATACAAACGTTAAGGAATACTGCATGTAACCCATAATTGTCCTGATTATGTCATTATTTATAGATGGTGAGGAAAAGCCCCTACAAAGCAATAGTAAAGGGCAGCCATGGCCATCGCAAGAGCAGTCCCAGCTTCTGTTTGGTTGCTTTGCAGCTCTGTGTTCTGTCGTCCAGTCCAGTGAAATTTATCAAGTGTCAACCATCTCCTTAGCTCGGTTATTTTTAATCTTTTATGTTTTCTCTTGCTTTTTCTGCTTCCTATTCAGGGCTTTCGTTTATCTGAGTAACCTGCTGTACCCAGTTCCTCTCGTCCACCGTGTGGCCATCGTCAGCGAGAAGGGTGACGTGAAGGGCTTCCTTCGAGTGGCAGTGCAGGCCATATCAGGTAAGGCTCGGATCCTCAGTCTCACCATCGTTGAGACAAAAGACATGAAGAGATTGAAAGGACAGGCAGTGTTTGACTTCCTGAGGGAGTGAAGTGAAGGTGCTTTGTGTTTCCCTCCAGCTGATGAGGAAGCTCCCGACTACGGCTCTGGAGTGAGGCAGTCAGGCACTGCCAAAATCTCATTTGAGGATCAGCAATATGAAAAGGTAGAGAAATTCCCTATATGTGGTAGATAAAATGTTCACCTGTATACACTAACCTGCTAACCGGTCTGTTTTGCACCTGGCTTTTGCAGTTCCAGTCCGAGTCCTGCTCTGTAGGACTGTCCCGTACAGGGATTTCCCAGGAGGAGCTTCGCATTGTGGAGGGGGAGGGGCAAAATGCAGAAATGGGACCATCAGCTGATGAGGTCAACAACAATACATGTGCGGGTAATCATATTTCATGAGTGAATGGATGAATGTTTTGTGTGTTTGGGTGTGCGTGTAGTATCCCACTCCTAAATCTGGCACACCTGGCTCCTAGACTCATGCAGGACTGATGCTTTTTGCCTAAAAGGCTTATGATGGAATTGTCTATGAGGGCCAACTGGTCCCAAAAAAAGAGCAGGTCATATTTAGCCTTAAATAATTCCAAGTCAGTGCCCCAAGTCCCAGCCACTTGGCCAGCTACGTGAAATGCAAACTTTTATCTCATGTTAGATTTTTATTTTGCGTTCCTCACAGCTGGCACAGATGAGCTGGAGAACCCGCAGAAGGCCACTCTGGACGGCCAGCTTGACACAACTTTGGAGCACCTGAGGATTGGTAATGTTTTTACCTTCAGGGTGACTGTCCTGCAAGCCTCCAGCATCTCTGCAGAATATGCTGACATCTTCTGCCAGTTCAAGTAAGCAAATCAAAATGTTTTTATTGTACTCCTATGACTTACAATATGTATCATGTTCCTTTTACTTTTACTGTTTCACATGTAAATATTTATGTTTTGCAATTTGGATTGATTTCAGTTTCATCCACCGCCATGATGAGGCCTTCTCCACTGAACCCCTAAAAAACACAGGCCGCGGCCCCCCTCTTGGCTTTTACCATGTGCAGAATGTAAGAAGTATCAGCTAGATCCTGTACAATGATGAGTTGTGTCCGGTTTTAATAGGTCAAGTACTTTAACATCACTTTCTTGTTATTATAGATTGCTGTTGAAGTTACTAAATCCTTTGTTGACTACATCAAGACTCAGCCAATTGTGTTTGAGGTGTTTGGACACTACCAGAAACAGCCTTTCCTTCCACTCTGTAAAGACGTCATCAGGTACCTGGCTATGAAGTCTGCTGATTGAGCTGATTTACTGCACACAGATATAATGTATATTGTTGTGTTTTCATGAAATGACACATGATTATGTGTTGTTATTTCCACAACCAGTCCACTACGTCCCTGCAGAAGACAGTTCCCACGAGTGATGCCTCTGTCCAAACCAGGTAAAAATGCTGCTCGCAGAGTATACTTTTCTTGAATTCCACCATTTATTTATGTTGCATTGTCTTTGTACTGGTCTCCCTGCAAGTCATGTCATCTTAGCTTCATGTTGTTGGGTATGAGCAGTTGACTCTGACACCTCGCCGGAGCGGGAGAAGTCGCTGGAGCTGATCCGATACCTGGTCCCAGATGTGTTCAATGGGGTGCTGGTGGACTCGTTGTCAGGCCACGCTCTGTCTGCCGCAGGCTTGGCTGCTTCCTTCCTACTGGAAGGAAACGAGCGAGCTCAGCTGACAGCTCCGCCAACCTCTATCTGTTCAGTTATTAAAGCTCAGAAGCCGGGTTGGTTATTGATGTCAGATCCAAGAGAATCCTGTGACTGAAAGACTGTTTATATCAAGTGTTTATCTTGATGTGACGTAAAAATCCTCAGAAGCCAAGTGAATGTAATGCACAGTACAATCAACTCATTAACTACTATTTCAAAGAGTAATGCAAGGGGTTATTTTTTTTCGAGATTCAAGCTGCTGTGACAACAAGCATACATTTTGCTGAAGTATTGAAGTCCAGCTACTGGGTAAATGTTCTGTAACTGACCCTGTGACATGACCTTCCTGTAGAGGGGGAAATAGTGTCACAAAAAAGAACAAAGTCTCTCTGCTACAGTTTATATTACAGTTACTGCTGACCACTGAGTAGAAGCTGTAATCATTTTATAAATGAAACAATTTGATATAAAACAGGGAGTTTTCTTGTGTCAGGATTCAGTTGGATTGGCTCTCTGGTGTACCTTGTGTTTAATGTCGACCTGCGTGGTGGATTCTCCTTGCAGTTCCCTCTATGAGCTCTTCTTGAATTGGATTGGATGGGAATGTTAACTATACTGTATATTATACTGTATATCTATATATTACACGAACAAGATCAGATTTTATTGATCCCCAGAAGGGAAATTCACATGTTACAGCGTTATAGGTAAACAATCCAAAGAGGTAGTAAACAGCTAAAGACATATTTGAAGTAATATGTACAAACAAAACCAAATGAGAATTAAGGAAATTACATTTGAAAGCTATATTACATTATATACATTACAGTACTATACACATAACTGTATATAGTACATGTTATATGTATAATATACTATATACTATATTTCTGCTTGAGCCAAACTCCAGGGCTGCATGTGAATGTTTTTTCATGCATACTTTCTCTTAACTCTGAACTCCTTTTGGGGAACTACCTTAAATTGGAGGAATGCAGTTAACTTAAAGTCTAGACTAGATTTAATCATTTCTACAAAATAATGAAGATTAACAAGAGAATACTGTTCAGGAGGTTTGTGCATATGCTTTCCCTCATGCACAGGATGGTTCAATCTGTATTTGTTTACTACAAAGAGCAGTGCAAAGTGAGAACCCACAGAACCAGAGCTAGTAAAGGTTTATGAATACATATGTGAAATCTAAATAGCATAAGGAAACAAAGATTTTTCTAAGAAAATTTAGTGCCATCATCCTTTAAAAGAGGACTACAGAGTTGCTTATAAATCTGCAAAAGGAAAGGAGCTCCTTCTACAGGACTGAGTGGTTCCTCTCTTTCCCTGCTTCACTGATTTCCTTTCTTCTTCCCTTTCTCTTTCCTTTGTAGGGTTAGAGCTGCTCCCTGCTGTTAACCACTAATCTGCTATCTGTCTACCTTCAACCTGTCTTACACTATATCTCCTTGTTCAACACAGTACCTGCCACTAAGTTGACAGCTATGACCCGCCCGCAGGCAGGACCCTGCCACTGCAAATATGATCTCATGGTTTTCTTTGAGATCTGCGAGCTGGAGGCCAATGGAGAGTGAGTATCCTGTGACACCCCTCATCAAACATCCAAACATGCTGGATTTTCACTATGATGTTTGGAATGATTGGCAGTGCTTTCCATGAAATTATATTATTAAGGAATAAGTATAATGATCCTGAAAAACTTTGGACCACATCAATATCTCCAGCACTATTAATCACCGGCATATGAACGAATCAGTGAAACTTGTTTTCATCCGTATCTTCCCAGCTACATCCCTGCAGTGGTGGACCACAGAGGAGGAATGCCATGCCATGGCACATTCCTACTGCACCAGGTATGTCAATCACACAATCACAATCACGCAAATATAATGTTTGGAATATTTAAAATTAACTGAACATATTCACACCCGTTTTTATCCTCTCTGTTTTTTCTCCACAACCACAGGGCCTCCAGAGGAGAATCGCTGTTACCATTGTACATGAGTCAGGGGGTGACATGGAATGGAAGGATATCCGTGAGCTTGTTGTGGGTAAGTTTGGTTTTCAGGCTTACCCTGAAAACCAAACACTGCACCAACACTGACATTGCCTTGTGTATGAGCTGTTCTGACTGAGGCACTTGTGCCTTCCTAGGACGTCTCCGCAACACCCCTGAAGCTGATGAGACCATCATTGATCCCAACATTCTCTCTCTCAACATCTTGTCTGCTGGGTATGTCAGGCCCATGCAAGATGACCGGTACGTACTGGTGTAGAAATTGATGGAAATGCATAACTTTGCAACAGCGGGGTCTTTGCTAATGAAGCGTAACACCGGGCCAGTCCATCATTTGTATGTTTCAGTAGATTTTGAATCTATATGGTATGGTATGGACTTTAATATTAGAAGTGCCTAGTGGCCACAGGAATGTTTGTTTATTCCAAAGTTGTGGCAGCTTCGCTGAATTTGGAAACCACTCTGAGGACCTCCCTTTTTACTGCTGTAGAAAGCTTCTGGAATGGAACCCGGCACACGGGCAAATGCATGGCATACTGAACCAGCTGTACATATAAACAACTAAAAAAGCATGGCAGAAGAGGCACCTCTTGAATGTTATAACAAACACCACAAAGTTATTTTGTGTTTCTTATCTTTATCTTTTTGTCTGCATGAGTATAGTTTCCTCTTTCTAATTGCAGGAGGTTACACGTAAAAAATCCAGAGTGACCATGAGCAAAGTGCATTAAATTTTCTCTTGAGTTCTTGAAGAGTAGGTTTTTAAACCTAAATCTGCCACATCAGTAGTTCTGAATTCACTTGACCATGCTGGCTGTGCGACCCTCCTTCCGTGTTTATCTTTGCTTTTCGTTGTTTGGTTGTCATCGTTGCACTTACATGTCGTATCGCACCTTGTTTATCACCTCACCTCTAACCACCTCTCATCTCTCAGCCATAATTAGATCTACTAACTCCAACACTGACCTGCTTATAGACCTAGAGCCACAAACAGGCCTTCATGAATTAATACTTTAGCACCCCAATATGCAATTAAAATGCATGTCTTTCTAACTGCACCAGCAGCATGTATCACTGCAAATAGTGTAAAATCACTAACAAAATCACTACAAACTATCTGTATTTGGAGTATGATGTCATACATTGGACATACATTACATCATCACTTTATTGAATCCCTTGAGTAATTCTTGATATATAAGAATCATAGACTGTAGATAACAATGAAAAAAGTGTCTGTAGATCATGCACTGACCTATAATGTCTTATTTGAAGCCCTGGAAATGGTGGTGTTGGGAGAAGGTGCAGCCTGAATGAAATTCACAACTACAGGAAACAACAACCCAACAGACCAATGTCATTGCTAATATCATACTGAAATTCATACAGAATGTTTGTTTTTTTTAATTACTATTTTTCACCATAGAAGGATATTAGGTAGCTCTTTGTGACTGTAACATCTTTTAGGAAAAAAAGTAATGTACTGGGGTTTCCACAAACAGCAGCCAGCCAGTAGAGGGCAGTAGGTTTCTTTGAAGACTTGTGGTCCCATAATGAGAACTGGCAACTACTGATATGTTAGGTAGATAACATATTTATTAAGGAATGACAGTAATTAATGTCATAAAAACACTATTAACTTTTCATTGGTATGTCTTTTAACATCCAAAATCCCTTGACATTAATGTCACCATTGTATGGTGGCACAATAACTCTTTAAGTGGTAGCATGTGTCATATAGTATGTCTTCACAGCATATTTACAATGTATTATATTATATATGTCGATTATACATGTTATATTATTCTTTATGAAAACTGTAAAGTATTTTTGCGATTTCACTTATGATTTTTTTTATCCTCTGTTTTTGGCTCATTGCTTAATCCCTCTGCTTTCCCAACCACTCTCCAAAAAGCTTAACAATACCAGCAACACCATCACCCAGACCCAGGGTTTACTGAGTTTAAGTCTAAAACAACCAAACGCTCCATGCAGCACTGTCCAGTGGCTCTGCTCGCCCGGCCTTTCTTTGACCATGGTGCTGCACCCCTGGGGTTTTCAGCCCTCAATGTTTGTCCTCAGTGGCCAAGAATTGGGTTTAAGGGCTCAGCACCGGGTCAGGCTGTGGTCCAGTGCGGCCTCTGCTCAGTCTTGCAGAGACTAACATCAAGGTATATATGGATGCTAACATTTTTCTCCCTCCAGTCCACTAACGGAATGTTGTTTTTTGCTTTTGCAGACAGTTTCTTGATTCGGACATGCCTAGGTATATTATTTTGGCTCTCTTCTCATGCTCTTAAGTTACACAAACACATCTTTCATCTTTCTAATGTCCTCTACACCCTGTCATTCATACTTGGCCTCAAGTGATTTCGTTTCCCCCTGTCCTACTCTGCCATTACTCTCAGCAATTCATCTGTGCCTCTCTGTTTTCTCCCCCTCATGAGAAGTGAGGGATGTGGTTCTGCATGTCCCCGGTTCTCTTGCTGCGCTGGGTGTGTGTTTGAGCTGTTATCAGGCTGCGGTTTATGATGGACAGGGTCTGCATGGCTCGCTTTGCTTCACGTGGACTGTCTTTGACTGTGTCTCTGCTGGAGGTGTCGTGGGGCCAGTATCACTTTCTCTGTTTTCACTTCTGCAGTTGCTTCAAGAACTATCCTATAAGACTGATTTTAGAAAATGTGCAGTCAATATTTGGTCACTCTTGCATTTGTCTTTTGGACAGAAACAGGTCATTTTAAAATGTTGCCAACATTTCTCTTTACGCTCTCCTACTGATTGTGTACAGATGCTAATTTATTTGCAGATTGAATTTATAAGGCAGCACAGTCACATCCAACATGATTGTACTCTGTGTATGAAAGACGTATTAGTACTACTTGCCAGCAGAGGGTGGTAATGATCCATTATTACAACACAGCTTATTTGAAACAACAAAGGCAAAGAGAGGCATCCTGTCTTCAGCAAGAATATACATATAATGCTGAAAAACTAATTTTCAGCTTCACTCTTTCCACTCTTACTATTATCATGTTGTTGACCTTTGCAGTGATGCAATATTTTGAATTAATGGATATGATTTTGTTAGTTACCTTAAATCACACGAGACAAAGAGTACTTCCCATCACAGCTACGGAATAACAGGAACACTATTACTCAAGTGCTGTAATATGGATCACATCATCTACAGTACCCGCTCTGGCATGATATTCAAATGCAGCTATTAAAATGTATTCCAGTGAACCATTACCTCACCAGTAGCACTTTGCCCAGAATTGTTGCAATGTTGTGAATATTTTTAAATCTTGCTTGTACCTCAGTGAAACTCTGCCAAACACCAGAAACAAACGACTCCTTACATGTGACGCCAGCAGCATTACTTCAATCCTGGCTCCCACAGTTTTAGGAGGTAGTAAAACACAGAGAA
Source organism: Lateolabrax maculatus (assembly GCA_031216445.1). Lineage (NCBI taxonomy): Eukaryota > Metazoa > Chordata > Actinopteri > Acropomatiformes > Lateolabracidae > Lateolabrax > Lateolabrax maculatus. The sequence continues at coordinate 22,832,340 of CM062196.1, read as the reverse complement.
GCCCATGTTGGTGTAGTGCAAAGAGGAAATTGCTCCCTTGTAGTGTAAGCGAACAGTTTTCTACTACTGGGAAAGAAGTGTGCATGTGTGAGTGTGAGTGTGTGTGTTAATGCACTTGCTAATTACTTAAAAAACAGGCCTTCTCTACGCTGAATCGCCTTTATTCACACAGAGCAGCCGTCAGTTCTCTTTACTACAGAGTTAACTCAGTCCATTGCTGTTTGCTTTCTCCTGGGTGACACATTGTTCACTTTCCCACAAGGTCGCCTCAGTCCAAGGCCAGTGGGCCCAACATCTGAACCTCATGAAGAGTCCATTCAGCCTGTTTTTATGGCTTAAAGAAACATTAGTCTCCTTTTACAATTCTTGCTTGGATTATCTTTTTTAAATTTAATGCCGGGATGCTGGCCAGAAGAATAACTGGTTTCAGTGTGTGATTATTCCCCCTTGGGGGAAATGGGAAAAATCGTGTACATTAACGTATGGAGTAAATCAGAGGCGTAACAGAAAGCAGTATTGTTATGCTTGAGGAATGGCCATGTACTGTTATTTGACCTTTTCAATGGTTGAGAGATTGCATCAAGTCGATCAGCACCTTCCACAGGATTTCTCAACCGTCTCTAATGGGTGAGCTGTACTATCCATGGCAGTGTTTGAATAATGAGATAACAGTGTGAAAAACAAACAAACACCATCCCAGCCACATAAGCGCACAACCACAACATACTTCCTGACTCTCACTTTCTATTCTTTTGCTGATTTCTTCTTTCTCACAGCATTTCCTTGGGACTTGACCATAGGTATTTCACTGCCCTGTCCCTCATCTCGTCTGGCTGTCTCTCATCCCCCCTTCCTTTTTCTGTACTAATAGTCATCTCAGCTATCTTTGCTTTTCTGTGGTGTTTTGTACAAAGCTGAGCATCAACTCAGTCAGCCCGTTGCATGCAAAAAGATTTCATAAGCACTTTTGTTGTACTGAGATTTTGAGGAATACTTACTGCAACGTTTAAATACTGTACAATAGTACATTGATTATGATTGTTTTTCACAAATCTAAATATTTTCTCAGTGTATCAAATCAAATTTTAGTTCACATCTTTCTATAAATAAAGTATTTTTTTATGTTAACATCATGTTGTCAGCTTAATAGACTTTAGCATGGGTTAAGCTCTGACTGCTGATTTGTTGTTCTGGTACGACTTCAATTTTGACTGCTGATTAATTTTCTTGGTTTGTTCTCGCTCGGATCACCTCAGGACTTTCTACCGCTTCGAGGCCGCTTGGGATAGCTCCATGCACAACTCCCTGTTACTAAACCGAGTCACTCCCTACGGGGAGAAGATCTACATGACCCTCTCTGCCTACTTGGAGGTACAGTACAGTACCTGCATTCATGAGAGGCAAAAATAGCTCTTACAGTATCAGAAGTGATGTGTGAATTACTCTAGAGGATCACTGTTGGCAATCACTACTCTTTTATCAATTGCAGATGGAGAACTGCACCCAGCCCGCAGTCATAACCAAAGATATCTGCATGGTGTTTTACTCTCGAGACACAAAGCTCTCAGCCTCCCGCTCTATCCGCAACCTTTTTGGTACTGGAAGCCTGAGAGCAGCAGATGGGTGAGTTCGAAACTTCAAACTATGAAAAACATAATGTAGCTCCTGGGTTCCCTCTGTTGATGAATAGCTTTCCTTTTGCCTTTTCTAGAAACCGTGTAACTGGAGTGTATGAGGTCAGCCTATGTAACCTGGCAGACGCAGGAAGCCCAGGTGAGAGTCAGGGCAAAGTTACCATTTAGCATTAAGCTCACCTCCGCACATTTCTAATCCTGCAACTGCCCACCCCAGGTATGCAGAGGAGACGCAGGCGGGTGCTGGACACCTCAGTGGCCTACGTCCGTGGGGAGGAGAACCTGGCTGGGTGGAGGCCCCGCAGCGACAGCCTCATTCTGGACCACCAGTGGGAGCTGGAGAAACTCAGCCTCCTTCAAGATGTGAGGGGCATTAGTTACTTTTCTTTTATAGTATAAGCTACTTCTATGAACACCTGAAGACAAATGCTACTGGCCCTTATTTATTGAACCTACATGTACTGAAACATGTGCCTCTAGATCATCTATTTAATGTAATTTGTCTTAAAACGTTTAAATGATTGGAGATTTGGTCATTGGTCCACATTGGTAAATTGGATTCAGCCCCTGATTTACATATAATGTATTCTACTTATGACTGTTGGTGTGTTTATATGGGAGCTCTTGTGCGTACCTGTGGTTATGCTACCAGTCTTTACCATACATGTGTCTGAGCATACTGTTATGAAAGCCTCTGCTTCTTCAAGGTTTTAAGTAAAGGAAAATGTAATTAATTCATAGAGCACTTACTAGGATTTCTGCAAAACAAAAAATAGAAATACAATGTGAATAACAATATAATTTAAAAGGACACAACATAAAAAGGTTCTTAAAAGAGAGTTATAAAGTATGAAGGACGATTGTATGTCAATATTTGAACATTGAAGCGTTCTGAAGCAGCAGAATTTTGAACTAATTGTAATTGTGCTACATCTTCTTGGCTAAAAGTTGCAGTGTTTCTTCATTAAAATAACAGGACTGAGTAACTCACATAAGATGTTTCAAGGTCAACTGGGAATATAAAATAACCTGTAGTTTTCTTGAACTCAGCATTGAGTTAGAAGTCATGGAAAATAAGTGTTGATGTAAAATTTCAAGACAAGAATTTGAGTTTTGTTGTGATTTAACTGCAAAAAACAATGGGACATGCAGGCACAAATCCTCTGAAAACTATTTTGTAATGTAGTTTTATGTATTTGTTTTACAAATACATGAAACTGGAAATCACCGACTTTGCAATGATAAATGACACGGCCAAACTGGCATGATTGTGATGTTTTTTTCCCCTTTCACTCAGGTGGAGAAGACCAAACATTACCTCCTGCTGAGGGAGAAACTGGAGTCTACTCTGCTCATGGGCCATGAGTCCCTGCTGTCCTGTGTCACAGAGGAGCTGAGTGAGTCTCCTCAGCCCCCCGAGGTCGACCAGGAGGTCAGCTCCAGCTCCGAAATCACCACTGAGAGGCAGAGGGAGCTCGCTGCCAAGGTCAGCCATCGTTACTTAGTGAATACTGACTTTCAGGTTTGACTTAATGAGCAACTCGCAGGTTGACAACTGCAGTGAATCAATGTGTAGGAAAATGATGTAGAAACTAGATTTTTGAAAAAAAATACATCTATGTACAATACAGTAACATCTGGACTCATTTTTGTAAGGGAGTTATATGTCCACCTCAAAAAAGACAAATTGGACGTGATGTCACATAAGTGAGAGCGGCCAAGCTAGGTCAAGTTTAACAATAATAAATATGGATCCTTTAAGTGCAGTTTTGACTGTATTTTGCTGCCAGAGAAGAGTTTGTCCTGTTCTATGATCTACGTTATGTCAAGGGTGGTGAACCTCAATGTATGAGCATTTGTGTCAAGTTGAAATATAGTACTTACATTTTTATGATATTACATATCTGATTTTACTTATCTTGTATCTAAACTTTGACATTTTAAACTCTCTGTCCTTTTTACACGCAGTGTTTGCGGCTGCTCACTCACTCCTTCAACCGAGAATACAGCCACGTGTGTGTCAGCGCCAGTGAAAGCAAGGTAGTGCTCAAACTCTCAAATTGAAACTTGCACATGAAAAAGATCTGATTCATGTCTGTTGATTGGTTCCTCGCAGTTGAGCGAGCATGCATCTGTGTGTTTGTGTGTCGCAGATCTCAGAGATGTCTGTCACAACGCTAAGAGACTCCACTTCAATCTCTGCCCTCAACACAATCACACCCTCCTCAACGTGCCCTTCGCTGGTTGAGGGTTTCTATGGCAACACTGAACTCAGGTCAGGGCGTACCTGTATGGTTATTGTTTTGTATTAACTGTCATCCTTGGTAGCTGTGGTAGCCTTGGTTGTGTGTGGCAATCTGGATTAGCCAAGGTGCTTTGTTACTGTGGCTCACAGACCTCTTGTTTCTGCTCTGCAGACCCCCTACGCCTCGCTCTCGTGCCGTCAGCCCCAGTCCTGACACACAGCAGGACGCAGAGTCCAAGAAGTCCATCAATGGAGCCTCTGAGACCAAACCTCGGACCCGCAAATTTGTCCCTGACATCCAAGAGATTAGAGTCAGGTGAGTCTGCCACAGTAGCTCCAAAATAATCACTTTTTGCTGGGGAGACATCTTTCTTGGTTTCACCTGTGGTGATATTTCTCCTCTATTTTTGCAGCCCCATTGTGTCAAAGAAGGGTTACATACATTTCTTGGAGCCACACACCAACGGATGGGTGAAGCGCTATGTTGTTGTGCGGCGGCCGTATGTCTACATCTACAACACAGAGAGAGACACCGTGGAGCGGGCCATCCTCAACCTCTCCTCTGCCCAGGTGGAGTACAGTGAGGACCAGCAGGCAATGCTGAAGGTCGGTGATTAACCAAACTCTACAAAATGTGCTATTTCCACTCTCTTATTGGTGAAAACCTCAAGTTTGGTATAAAAAGCATTTATGGCTCTTTCAACAGACCCCAAACACATTTGCCGTGTGTACAGAACATCGTGGAATATTGCTTCAAGCCAATAATGACAAAGAGATGCATGACTGGCTGTACGCGTTTAATCCTCTCCTTGCTGGAACTATCAGGTAAAAAATACTTTAATAGGTAAAAGTAAACACAAACTTATAAGTGGAAAATGTATCTTTATATAAAGACGTTTTCTTTTCTGCCTCTTAGGTCAAAGCTGTCGAGAAGACGAGCCGGACAGATGAGGATGTGAAACTCTGAACAAATCTCATGAAAGAAGGATGAATGCAAAGACTAAGATGTACATAGATCCTTGTCTTTATCCCTCCCCTTGTGCTGAGCTCCCACCCCACCCCCCTCCCCCACCACCACAGTCACCAACAACCATTTACCCTGTTTGTCTCAGTTTGTCACTAGTGTCCTCAGCACCTAAAGCGCCCATTTCGTGTCAGGCCTTTGCTGCTGTGTGAGTCTCGTTGTCTGAAGAACCTCTTCAAAAATTTGTCACTGTACTGTACTGGAGTTTATTCATAGCTGGACGAATGAAGAAAATGGAGAAAGTAGCAACAGTTTTTATCTCAGATTACATGCGTATAGTAATGTACTGTAGTTGTTGTCAGTGACACATCAAGCCTTATACATTTATTCCTTAAAAAATGCAGTGACATTTATTTTTACCTAAAAGCTGCCATGTTAGTGAGGATCACATTGCTACATTTGCATCAGTAAATAGAAGAACATGCAGATTCTTCTCTACTCTACAGCTATATATACAGTGTCTAAACTGGTTTGCATACAACGTACAGCTAGAAAATACACGCTAAATGAAAAAAATGACAGTTGAGTGTAACTCTTTAGAATAATTCTCTTTTCTTTGTGGTCCATGAATCCTGACATTGAGTAATCTGCTTCCTAGTCCTAAGACTTCTTAGAAACCTTAGCACACACAGCCTGGCAAGGGAATGGCATATCATCATAGACTTCATGTTCTTGTGGCATTTTGATCGATCCATGTCGTTTTAGCTACTCGTAGGAGCACCGAGGGTATCTACATTCACACAACAAGTAATCAAATATCATCACCATTAATCCTCTCAATTTAATCTCATTCTCTACCTGAATTTTATTTCTTTTAAAATGTGATATATTTAGATATTTAACAGCTGTATTATTTATTTCTGCATGTATTTATTTACAAAGACATTTATATTTCTAAAGTAGTAGTACCGTGCAATTTCTGCACACTGCACTTTTTAATATGAGTTCCTTAAATGTTTGAATAACTCAACCTTGTCCCCTTGTAGTTAATGCTACTTAAACAATTTAATAACGTTATGATTGGCCACTTTCTTTGTGCTGAAGATTACTTGAATAAAACTATCCCCTTTAAGATTAGGATAGTCACCTGACCTTTGACCCAACTAACATACACTGAAAATGTTAATATATTGTTAGGTAGAGAATATTAAGGTGGTCTGTCCATCATGAGCTGCACAAAGCTACCTTGTTAAATGATCAAAAGTATAAACTGTTCCTCACAGTACGGAATAAGAAGCTGGTTTTCTGAATGATATGTATATTGATTAAATGTAGTGCCTCTCTTTTCAATCATACTGTACAGTATGCCTCTGCACCAGTTGCTTTGAAACTGCATCCTCCATGCTGCTATAATCCTGTCCTAGAAGTGTCTGCATATCATATCACAACACTTTCCCACTTTTCATCATCATCATCACTTACATATATAGACAAGACGGTATAATTCATGTTAATGTCACTAATCTAAAATGGCAATCAGCTGTCATATAGTACAGAATTTCCATAACACAGAGTATACTTCATGTTCAGTATTGTCAGAAATCATATGACTACATTTGTTCAACAACCATGCTTTGAATGGGAAAAGATTACAGTCAAAAGTACAAAGTCAAAACTTTTGCTGCTGTACATTTTCTTTTGCATTTCATTCAAATGAACTATGAATCTGAACCTAGTGACAGATACAGCTCGTGAGATGTTGTGAGAAGTTTGATTGATGAGCAGGCCTCAGGTCAGCCAGCCTCAGAGCACGCTCAATGACAGTAGTGATATGTCACTTACATACTAGGACAACATCTCAGAGCATTAAACTGTTACACAAATCTAATGGCACAGTAAATTTTAGCAGGGGATTCAATTGTACCAGCGAGTCACTATATTTTTATTTTTGCTGCTGAGCTAATCCACACAGTATCTTACTCTATTATAAATATATTTCCTGAGATTGGAAGTTATTCTCTGTGTTGTGGACATAATTTGAAGTGATCCAATCAAAACATATTTGCAGCCCAACATATGTGTGCAGCTTACAGTAGTTGTGGTTAATCAAACAGTCAAATGTCTGTTAATATCTTTAGGCTGTTGTGTAACAAGTTGGATGTCATGAGCAAAGTCCGTCGCAGACTTTCTTGGCAGAGACTTCAGTTGTAGTTTATCCAGCTATGGCATCGTCATTTAGGGAATACCCTGCTGTGCTGTACACTGCACTGTCTCAAGCACTCCTTTCTGTCTCATTTCCTCTAAAACCCAATCTGAAAATGTGAGCCCGGGATTGCTCCGGTCTGATCTCTGAGTCGAGATTATCCCTCTTCTTCTCTTGTTTTCTTTGGACCTTGTAATGTGCGTCACATTTGAGCCAACCAAAGTTCTGTTGGTGCAGTCACACAAAAAAATCACACTGAATGTACATTGATATTTGAAAATACTTACTCAGCAGGAGTGGTTGTGTTACTCATCTTCTAGTTTCACAGCCCGGTTCCTTATCGATTGTAGGTAGGTAACTATCTGGGAACCAGATGGAGATATATACCTGTAATAATCTGTCCACTGACATGTGGGGGAGATGGGTTCATTATGGCCCTGTTAGGCGTGGCATCTTGCACAGAGTAATGCTGTAGGTTACCTTACTGTCACACTTTCACTCTTATTTCAATAACTACCTTAATGCTCTGACAGCCTACACAAAATCTATTTTTTCTAATCCCTCCCTTCCCCTTTGAAGGAATATAATTTACATTTCTGTGCTTCCACATATTTTTCTTTTTTTTTTTTTCTGCACTATCAAATTGCACCGGTACCTTTCTTTTATTTTCCTTCTTCAAATTATTTTGCATTGTATATAAACATGATTGCTGTGAACAGTGTATTATAAAGTTGCACCCATTTACAAACTCTTAAATGGGCAGTAGTTCAGTCAGTGTCTCTGAGTGTTGGAGTTTAGCGTCAAATGTTTGTGTACACTAAACACATTGTCATATATTAAATAAACATGGAAATTATGCAACACAAAGTAATGGACTCCTCTTCTTTACAGAATCTAACTTTTTTGTACCTGGTGACCAAGCATTTATTTAGCTTCATTTATTAAAAACCACAAAGTAATACATGAGAATGATAATATGATAAATTCAAGTGAGCCTGTATTGTTTACATCTATCAGCTGGTACGCAGCATAACTTCTGACTCAGAAAACTAACATGAAAACTGTTCCAGTTGCTTGTTACCATGGCAGCAGAATCCGGAGTTGCCATGTCCGCATGCGAGCGTTTGGGTTGTGTTTATAATACATTTCTCTTTATCTTAAATCTTTTAAATCCTCACCTACTGGACTCTCATTTGCACGTCCTTCCAGGCTCTTCGGTGAGACATATAGCTTTTGTTTTGTGGACTTTCAAACCAAGAATTTCAGTCAATACAGTCTGTTAAGGGTTACAGGTAAAAAAAAAAAGAGAAAAAAAAGAAGAGGCACTGAATGGGCTTTCTTTTTACTTATATTGTAAGTAAGTGCGTATAATTCATATATTAAACCATGCATCAATATGAAAACGTGAATCGCTGCCATCGTTTCCGCAGGTTGCAGGTTTCCCTCTCAGACATCTGGCAACCCGGCGGCGCCTCATCCGGCCACGCACACACCGCTCCGCTAGCTGATGATTGACGCGGACAGAGATAAACCTGTCCGGGACTCGTCCACATCACTTCACAAGGTCAGACACACCGCAGACACGCCGCAGACACGCCCGGCCTGCCCCGTCCCCCGCGGGACAACCTCTGACACTCACCCTGAGAGCCGGACAACACTCCCATGTGTCCAATCCTGCTATGAGTTAGCAGCAGTAGCTTAGCATAGGCTAGAGAGGACAGATGTTACCGGCAGTGAGTCAGTGTCGGCTGGACGGAGATCTGCTCGCTGTGGCAGCCGGGGGGGGGGACAGGAGGCTGTAATGTCCCCGTGTCCCCGTGGTTCGAATAAACCGTAACGCGCAGGAAAGTCGGTACCTGCTGCTGCTGCTGCCAGCGGGGATGTAGCGTCCACTGACAGCGGACTTCGCGGAAGAGACTGTGACCGTCTTAGCGCTAAATGTTGGCGTAAAGTGCGCAGTCAAGCCCCTCTGTGGCCTCTGAGATACTCAGCTGTATGACAGTGCAGCTGAACCGCAGGCTACACCTGCTGTCTGCTCTGCACCCTGCGCTCTTCTGGGAATAATACTTCAAAACACGCTGTAATCAGAGCTCACACAGTGCTGATGAAGTGAATGCGACCCTCACTAATTAAAAAGTTGAGAGGTATTAATAGAGGTTTGGTGGCAAAAAAGAGCTCTGTAGTGTTTGATTATAAATCCAGTGAATTTCTACAATTTAAACTGTAATAAATCTACTGTACACAGACATCCTATTAAACGTCTAATGTCTCTCCCTAGGAGTAACATGGCCAAACAATCAGATGACAGCACCTCGGTAAAGGGTCACACCTTCACTGACCACACCTTTCATCATTATTCAGAGATGAATCTAGACAGGTAGGATTTGTCAGATAAATGTAATAAACTAAACTAATTCAAAAATGCTATTGATGTCTTGTGAGTGTGTTGTGGCGTACAGGCCTAACGAACGCAGTCCATGAAATGAGATGAGAACGTTTTCTCTCTGTTGTACCTGATAATAGGATCTACATGGACTACAATGCCACTACTCCGCTGGAGCCAGAAGTGATCCAGGCCATCTCGGAAGCCCTCCAGGATGCCTGGGGAAACCCGAGTAGCAATTATATAGCAGGTGAAGGAAACGTCATCCTGCATCATGAATTGATGTTGTGATTGGAATCAGAAATGCAAAGCAAGTTGCGTGTGTACATGGATTTCCTGAACTCTCAGACATCTAATGCTGCAATAATGTTTTATCTTTGTGTTCCAGCAATAAAAGAAAATTGCTTTTTGTGTGAATCATTTTTATTTTTAGGTGCTAAAGCCAAGGCAATGATCAATCAGTCCAGGGAGAATGTGGCTAGAATGGTTGGAGGTAAAGCAGAAGACATCATTTTCACATCAGGTGGAACAGAGGTAATCATTACCGTTCGCGCGCTTCTTTGCTCTGGTTTTATGAAGCTACATCAGCAGAATAGTAGTGTCATGCACGCAGCGATGGTTCATGGTGAACAAATCTTCTTTCAGGCCAATAACCTGGTGCTCCACAATGCTGTAGAGCACTTCAGGAGAAACTGCAGCGCTGCGCAGCAAGGTGAAGGGCACCAGAATGGAAGCAATGGCCTTCCTCACATCATCACCTCTAATGTGGAGCATGACTCGGTCAAGCTAGTTGCTGAGCACCTGCAGAAAGATGGCAAGGCAGGTAGGAGACCATCTTGTAAAGTTTTATTCAGATTAATACCAGGAGAAACAGATTTTTTTTTATTAAATAAATCATGGTTTTATTTTAACAACTAACCTAGGAGGCTTCTTTGCATTTACTCTCTTTCTTGACTTGTCTGGGTAACTGTGTTTTTTGTCACAGATGTGACATTTGTGCCTGTGTCTAAGGTGACAGCCCGCGTGGAGGTGGATGACATCATTGCTGCGGTGCGTCCCAACACTTGTCTCATCTCTGTCATGCTGGCCAACAATGAGACAGGAGTCATCATGGTAAGAAGGTGATAGATTCTTGGAAACCTGACAGCCGTGTCTATGTTCAGCCATAAGCCCATCTCTTTAATGTACTGATAATAGAGAAATTCTATTTATTGTCATAAGAGATCTTAGAATAAAACAATCAGTCAATTTTTAAAGGAGGAATCAGCGCTGATGAAGCGGCCGTTTCATTAACAATCCTACAGTAATAACAAAAGGCTCATCAAATGTCTTCCTCGCTTCAGCCAGTCCACGAGATCTGCCAGAGAGTGAAATCTCTCAACAAGCGGGGTGAGCGGCTCAGGATCCTGCTCCACACTGATGCCGCTCAGGTTCTGGGGAAAACCCGAGTAGATGCCTGTGAACTGGGAGTGGATTACCTTACCATAGTGGGACACAAGGTCAGGAATCCGTTGTATAAAATATCTGCATTTGGCATCGCAAAGAAAAGAGGAAAACATGTTACTGACAGATTTTGTTGCATTTCTAGTTCTATGCCCCTCGGATTGGTGCTCTGTATGTGAACAGCCCTGGAACGAAAACACCACTGTATCCGATGCTGTTTGGAGGAGGACAGGAAAGAAACTTCAGACCAGGGTAAGATATCACATTGTCTGACTTGAGAAATAATCAGTAAAGTAGCAAATATGCATGTCACATCTAAATAGAAGAGTCTGTTTTCTCTCTTTCTGAATATTACAGCACAGAAAACACACCAATGATTGCTGGTTTGGGAAAGGTAGGTTTACTGCTCTGTATACAGTATGGGTTACTGGAGTTTTTACACTCTACTAGTAAAATGTCTTCTTGTCTCTACATAGAATGGGACCACTTGCTAATAAGGCACCCTATGTAGAGGGTTGATAGGTCGTATCTAATGGCTTTATTAATTATTAATAGATCATCTGCTTATACCTACTAGATACTAGGTAATTATATGTCACGCCATTAATAAGAACAAATGCAGGGTTGCCAGGTTGTGAAACATCCTTTGCACTGGTGTTTATCCTTTCTATTTGGTCATAAATGTTTAGAATCTATCAATAAATGCTTAATAAATTAATTTTGGTCAAGCTCTTTTCTGGAAGGCAGGTGGTCATCCAGTCCGTCAAAGGGTTAATGGTTTACTGATCCATAACGCATTCGTAAATAAATATTGATAATGATTTTGTTAATGTTTTAGGCTGTTGCTTATTGTGTTATTGAATTGAGACAAAGAAATGTCTGGTTTAGTTGTACAGTTACAGTATATATTGTAACTTTGGTGATTTAAATCATAGCTGAATGTCATGTATTATATTGTGAATCATAGAATCTTTATGTGTTAGCAATGTAATGGTGGGCAACATGCTGTATCATGATAGTTTTGTACCATGACCTGCTATAGACTGATCCCCCCCTTCATTTTCAGTATGTTACGCTTACAGTTTTTCCAAAACATGACCAAGTAAGGGGTTCAAATGATCCCGCAGTTTTTTGTCACTTACTTTGTTTTCTCGAATTCTATAAGAACATTTCTGTGACATTTTCCTACTTTATCACAACATCATTGTTATAACCTCATGTAGTTCTTACTCTATGAGTTACCAATTATTCGTCTAACTAAAAGAGTTAAAAGACTAATACATTGATAGACATTGATACTTTATTTAGACACCAAACATGTCGTACTGTACTTCATTTATTGCTGCTGATTCATTATGTGTCTTGTTAGGCTGCAGAACTGGTGACCTCTAATCTGTCCAATTATGAGAGTCACATGCAAAGTACCAAACTCTACTTGGAAGAACGACTGAAGGTAATGCTTGATTCCATTGAGAGAGAAGAAAAATGTCACATTATCATGCGTAATGGCTATGTTATCAGTTGATAGTGTGATGGAGGTTATTTTAAACACTTGATTGTGTCGAAATGATAACCTATATTAGCATTATGCTTCTGCTTAAATTTTATACCTTTAAAAATGCGTACCATCAACATGTTTTCCTTTTCAGGCCGTCTTTAAAGACAAGGTCCACTTCAACAACCACTACCCTGTCTCTAATATCCTCCCGAACACATGTAACGTGTCCATCCTGGGCCCAACATTACAAGGTGATGTCATGACTCTTCTCTCTCTGTCCTATGTCTGTTTTGGCCTGCCGGTCCAACACAGTGTCCTTTAACCCTACACCAATGTTTGTCAGAGGCAGTTCATGACCCGCACAGGGCTATTTGTAAACTACAAAGGCTTTGAATGATTAATCTCTCCCTCTCCTGCTTTAGGCTGGAGGGTATTGTCCAACTGTACGAGGCTGTTGGCTAGCGTTGGTGCCGCCTGCCACTCAGACAGTGGAAACAGGTAAAAAAAAAAAAAAAAAAGTCCCCCTTTCACCTGTTATGCTTTTGTCCAGACACTATATTGACCGCAGTTATATAACCCCCCATACTGCCCTGCGTCCATCAGGCCTTCCCATATCCTCCTGAGCTGTGGCGTCCCCTCAGAGGTGGCAGCTAATGCCTTGAGGTTGAGTGTGGGCAGGGGGACGACCAGAGCAGATGTGGACGCAGTCGTGGAGGACCTGAGGGAAACGGTGCGGCAGCTGGAAGAAATGGACTGACGGCACCTACGGTCATCCTGGAGGTCAAATAAGGATGTGCAGAATTCAAAATAAATCACATGTGTCTATTGTTACATTCACTGATCATGTAAAATGGATGAAATATTTAGTATAAATAATAAAAGGGAAAAACATGAAGTGACCTGAGGGGTGATGTTATGAGAGATGACGGTACTCAGCTTCCATCACGTCATGTGAGGAGCCAATCAGCTAATGGGAGTCTGGGCGACATGTTTGAGTTTTATGGAAATAAAATATGTACCATACACTTTTAATATTTTCTCACTAATCTAATCAACTATAAAGTATTTTCTATAGATTCCTAATCTTTCAGAAGTATCAGATCTTTAGTCATCCCCACTGAGATGAATTTTTAAAATAGTTGTAAAAAATAACACTCGTTGTAATCCACCATGCCTTGGCTCTGACTTCTCCCATTACTTAAGTTTCCGTGCTGCCTCAGCTCCCCCATCTCCAGTGAAGCGTTAGTGCGTGTGCCAGCATATGGTCACTGCCACACAAAGGAGAGCGGGAGGCCACGAGTGGTACGCCTCCACCCGTCTTTCATTACCTTTCTATCTCGCTGGCTCTGACCCCCTCCTCTCTCCCCAACAGCCATGCTGGCCAGCTGGCTGCCACTCTGGTGTCACTTTCCTGGCTTGGGAGGAGGCAATGAGTGCATGAGTTTTTCTTTTTTTTTTTTTTTTGTGGTTATTGTATGAGAGTTGAGCATGAGCGAGAACGAGATGGTCACCTGCTGGGATCCAAAGAGATCCGGGGAGGTTGTTCTGCGTGCCATTACCTACTCATAGCAGCCAGGGATGGTGCTTCATCGGGCCATCCGGGCGGCCCGGGCTGGGGATCTTACAACCCTGAGGGAGCTGGCATCTTCTGGCCACCTCTCACCAGCCATCACTGATGCTCAAGGTGCCTGCCCGGTGCACCACGCGGCGAGGTGTGGACGCCTGGAGTGCCTGCGGTTCCTGGTGAGCGAGCTGGGGCTGGCAGCTGATGCCCGGGCCTTGAACAGGGCCACGCCAGCCCATGATGCAGCAGCTACCGGCCACATCCGGGAGCTGCAGTGGCTGATGGACCATGGAGGCTGCAACGTTGAGGTAAGTTTATCCACTGAGAACAATCCCTGCACACAGAGAGCGAGAAACCTACCCTGAGATCTCAAATGCCTTGGAGAGATGCCACATGTCCAGCTTTCCTGGTAATTTCTACCGACTCAGTCGTGTGCGAGTCTAAAATCAGGCGATGGCTTTAGATGGTCATCTAACTGATCCCAGAGTGGGGTTACATCACTGCAGTTGTAAAAGGTACTGTACACTACCTTTTCAGCTGATTACATCATGGTTTTGACTTACAGGGTATCCAATAGTATTATGTAGCAAGTGTAATTACATCCAGATGCTTGAGGGGAGCTCCACTGAAGTTAGTTATTATTATAGAGTCAAGTCTACCTACACCTCTGTTGTTTCTCTAAATTATACAGGTCCATTATGATTGAGCTTGCAGAACCCAAGCCTGAAGTTAAAGAACAGATGTAATGTTTCATCTTGTTTCCTGTTATCTGATTAGAGGCCACCAAAAGGTCTTACCAAATTGGCGGTTCTCATAGGGATCCCAACTGTAACTTTGGAAAAGAAGTGCACCTGTTTAATATCTTGCACCGTATCCCTAGGAGTAATGAAGGCCCTGACGTGTCTTGATAATCAAGAGTGTTTAATGATCCTACAGTGGAAATCTTTTTTTCTACACCTTACTCCATCTAACTCCGATCTTGGCGAATGTTTCTAGGATAGGGACGCTGCCGGCGCCACTGCGCTGCACCTCGCAGCCCGGTTCGGTCATGTGGAGGTCATTAAGTGGCTGCTGTCTGTTGGAGGTGTGGCAGAGGTGGAGACCAACTGTGGAGCCATACCAGCTCACTATGCCGCGGCCAATGGGGACCTTACCTGTTTAAAACTACTCCTCCAGGAGGCACCTGGGTGAGTTCACAGCATTTGCTTTAACTGGTGCCATCCCCAGTTTTTAGCAAGTGTTTCTGTGACACAGATCTGTGTCGCGGCTAGAGGACGAGGGACACGAGGAAAGGACCCAAGCGCAGATACAGCAGTCAAAAATTATTTGTTAAACAAAGTACTTACAAAAATCCAGGAAAACCCACCAGGGACATCAAACCAACCATGTACAATGACAAGGACCAAAGAACAAAGGAAACACAGGAACATATATACACAGACAACTAAACACTGAAGGGGCAGAACAGCCCTTTTCACTAGTTTATTACTCTGAACTTTATTATTTAGCTACAACAAACTCTGCTACCTATCTTTGATAACCAAAAGAATAAAGGGCACCCCTTTTGCTACCAGTCCTCTGTCCGATATATGTACAGTAAGTTATTTTACCTAAAATCACATTTGCGGGTGATTGGATATTATCAAGGGATCAGTCACTTTCTGACATGTCTCACAATTTTTATTTTTGTTTGTTATTAGACTGCACACACATGAAATGTTAATCCCCGCCCATGAATCCCGTATCTCCTCCATCTCCTAAACCTGACACAGTGGCACTTAAGGACCAGATAAAAGATATGTTGCTCTTCCTGCTTCATTTCCTCGTTACAGGAGAGTATGACTGCAATTTGCATGACGCCTGGCGAGGTCAGACCATCACGTTACCGTCAGTGACAGTCTGTGAATAATACATGCCTAGACACCATCGATCACATATCAGCCTTGTGGATGTTGAAGTACAGTGTGTACGTCAATGTTAAAGCAGCCCTGCGCTGTCTGACAGGCTTGATGGACACAAATATCTTATATCCCATGACTTTTTCTTTAATAAATTCATCTGTGTTATAGAGTGTCATAAAACACACAAACCAACATATTACCATTACTAATACTAATAACTGCGTTTTACAGTTCAGGTACAATACCAATGCTAAGTTCAGTTATTGAGATATAGTATATTTTATTGCCTTAACACCATCTGTTTAGTTTCCGTTGGTGAAGAGTTCACCTGTTGCTGCACCTTTGGAGCTTGTTGCTGATGCAGAGGTCTAAAAAACACTTCTTTATTCGTACCTTTCCTGATTTACTTCCAAACGTCTTTCAAGCCTCAGCAATCACTGGAAGGTGTGAGCACAAACTTCCGCTCAAAGTTAGAGCACACTTTACATTTTGAAACATGTCAGAAACCATTTTATCTACTTCTTGGGTGTCCTTGAATGTCACACTTTACAACCTGATTGGAAACTGTCTCAGCTGAGCTGAAGCATATTATGACTAGAATAACCTAAAGCATATGTCTGTTGCACATGTTTTTAACATCATGAAGTATCTACATATCAGATTTGTGTGTGACGTCATGTTTTGAATCATTCGATGGCCGATAACCTCATGCACCCCTGCTGTTGATGTATGTTGGAGTACAGGTGTGTGAACCACCAGACAGGCATCGGTGCTACCCCGCTCTATCTGGCCTGCCAGGAAGGACACCTGCATGTCGTAGAGTACCTTGTGAACGGCCATGGGGCCGATGTCCACCTGAGGGCCCACGATGGCATGACCTGCCTGCATGCTGCTGCTCACATGGGCCACCAAGCTGTGGTGGTGTGGCTGGTCAGTCGAGAAGCACAACAGCTGTTTCCTACAAACGTTTGCTTCTTTGTCAATCACCCCTTTGATCGTTTTTCATTAAACCCTAATTAGGTGACGTGCACTGATGTCAGCCTGTCCTGCCAGGACAGATATGGAGCGACTGCCCTGCACTTTGCTGCCAGCAGAGGGCACTATTGCATCTTGGAGAGGCTGCTTCACATGGGTTCAAAGGTCATCAAGGATTACTGGGGAGGGACCCCACTTCATGATGCTGCAGAGAATGGAGAGCTGGAGGTTGAATGCAACTTTTAGTTTTTTTGTTGTTGTCATGGTTTTTGTCTTATCTTGTCTAAAGAAACTAAAACACATATTCATAATATATATATAAATATTTGATACATATTCCTCTTTTTGGGTCTAATATTATATCCTATTCCTTCTCTCAGTGCTGTAAGATCCTGTTGGCCAATCAAGCGAACCCTTCGGATCACGATATCGATGGGTTCACAGCAGCAGACTTGGCAGAGTACAATGGACACCATGATTGTGCCAGATATCTCTGTGCCATGGAGAAACGTGTAAGCTCCCTCTCTCACCTCCAGTATATTTTTATTTTGCAACATTTTTCCTGCTTTGTGTCAGCACTGCCCAGCTGTTTACTCTGGCATGAAAATCAAAGCCATTTCGGGGAGCACGGTCAACAGCAAACATCTGGAAGGTCTTGGAACCTCGTGAATCATTTTCTTAATTTGTCACATGTACTTTGTGCAGGTCAAGCCTGTCCTTCTTCGGCGATGTTCTCCTCCACTCAGCCTGATTGCTTTGCTCTCACTGTAAGAGATCTAAGGAAGTGGAGGATGATGGCTTTTGTTCTTTGATAAGGCGTTAAATGATGATCCCGTGAGATCCGGAGGAGGCTCTTCGTACTCAGTTGTCGACTCAGGGCTCTCTGATTCACTCTGAGCTCTTTTGTTCTGTGCGGAAAGCACGACACTTAATGTGATTGATGAATATTTTAGTGTTAACACCTTGTTTGTGCTGGTGTTGCCTGATTAAGTCAGGGGTGAGTGCTTTAAAACTGGTCTGCATTTAACTCAAATGAATGGTTTGCTGTGAGCAGCCTCTTCGTATCTTGATGTATTTGTTTTTCTTTTAAATTCCTACATAATAATTAGGTTTAGAGGATTACAGCTGATACTGATACTGAAATGTGAGCTTGTGGAGTTGATTTTAAGTAGGAAACAGGGAATACTGTCAACTGAAAGAGCCTATGGGGACGGCTCTGTCAGCAGACTTGTTGAACCTTAAAGCCTCACAGCTGTCCACCTGCAGCCTGTTGTTGTACCTCTCCAGCACACTTCACTCGCGGCCTATAGCGCAGGCGACAAGGCGACGTACACAGAGTAACGGAAGCTGTCGGCCAATAGAAGCCATGAATAAATCAGCGGAGAGGAGCAGCACTCATACATGAAGAGGATGATGATAGGGAGGCAGCGAGGCGTCGCCGCCGAGCTCCCCTTCAGAAATAATCCTCCCATCAACAATGGAGAGCTAATTAGCACAGGGGCCGCTGCAACGTCGAACGCAGCCGGAGCCGCCGCCAGCTAAGGGCCTATCAGTTACCCCTCTCCAGAGGCTCAGGTGGAGGGCCCAGGGGCCGAGCCCGTTATGAGATCCACAAGCTTAAGTTTCAGCGTTTTCACCATTCTGATGCCTGGAACCGGCAACTCTATCCCTCTGTGGACTTGGAGAGCAGGATGTCATTGGCTTCAAACACACGTTTGATTGTGTGTCATGTTTTTTTTTTTTCCAGGGACTTGGAAGTGCTATGATTGTCACCTCTGGATGTTGTGTAAAGTTGGTAGCAGATAGAATGATGTATCGCGTTTCTTGGCGGCGTATGAGTAGGACACACAAACGGAGGCTTGATGTGCACAAAGGGGTCATCTGATAGAGAACCTGAAATAGGAGTTAATTGATTTAAATCTTCATAATATTTGGAGAGCGGGTGTTTTGGAACCTGCCACGTTAGAGATGAGCTGTACAAGCAGACAAGCTTTAATTACATTTCTGCTGGTGTTTTGGGTTTGTGAAGTGCTGTGTAGATCACGGGTTTCATCGGTTCTAAAGTGTCACTCAGATAATCTCATTTCCGAGCAGCGACCTAAATGAGTTGGGACATTGACCGGGGAGGGCTGTGTATTTGGCCTCTCCGCATGTTTGGATCGCTCGCAACGAGGTCAGACTCGTTCAGTGCCGCCAACCACTCTTCCTCCTCTCGCATCTCAGGAACAGCTGCAATCAAATAAACAGTGTGTAGCGTGAGGTTTACTTCTCACACTGTTGGGACATTTGCTCTCCATTCACAGCGATCAGGCCAAAGATGCTGTTGTTTGAGAATGGTATTTTTAGAATATTTGGACTGAGGAAACACATCGTCTTGTAATTCATCACTGTGTTTTTCAGGGTATTGTCCAAACTTCCGCATTGTGTTTTGCAATGAGAAACAAAACACATGCTTTAATAGCTTTTTGCACCTGCGCTTGTTGAAATATATCATCAGCGCCATCACTAGAGAGCATCTAATGAACTTAATGTGTTCTTCATTTTGTCAGAGATAAAGATATGCTTCTTATGAAGCCCTCCATCAGGTCTGAATATTACAAAGCCGGGCTGCATCACAATTATGTATACATGGGATGTTTTACAGTAGTATAACACCAATATCATTTCCCCATATACCCTCTAATACTCTTTACATGTTCAACTTTAAAAGTATGTAATGCCAAGGTGTTAAATGTAATAATAGTTGTAAAGCTGCAACCATTAGTCCATTAATCGACTAGTTTTTATGTTGCTGTCTTCTATGACATTAAACCTGATATCTTTGCATTTTGGATTGTTCATCGAACAAAACAACTAATATTAAGAGGTCAACTTTGGCTTTGGGAAACAGATTTTCTTACTATTTTCTGATATTTTAGTCGATCAATAATAGTCATTGCAAGTGTTAGTTGCAGCCCTAAAAAAAAGCCTTCCGGCTTTTCCAGCAAGATTTCTGGAATGCATCGATTTTGCTGAGGCAGAGGTAATATTCTTCAGGAAATTTGTGAATTAATGAATGATTTCAGTGATGAAATCTTGACAAATGTGGCCCCAGTTTGTCACAGCACTCAGTTTGTTGTTGTCAACTTTTCCACATCAACAGTCAAACCCATCTATTTAAACTTATGGTGTCGCATCATGTTTCCACTGTCACATGTTAGCCCGGTAGATTTGACCCCCACCCTCACAAATAAAAAAGACTCCTCCATTCAATTGTCCCAAGTGGAAAAAGCGCCTGAACGCGCATGGATAAAATATCTGTTTTCCAGCTGCTTTGACAAGTCTTCCGTTGATACCTCCCTTCGTGCAACAACATGGCTATTGGTTTGTCCATGCATTAGTGACATTACCGGCCATCCTATCCTTTCCCTTAATTATTAACAGCATTCTCCGATCAGAGTTTATTGTTTATTGCCTGGCGGCCCCTGGCCACTGGCAGAGATGCTGATGATGGTGTCAAACGAGTGGTTGGTGATCTTGAGATAGTGTAACATCCACAACACAGCGCGTCCGTCCCGGATACCTGGCTGCACGAGTCGGTACCTCTGGCGTTTCACTGTGCAGTGAAGTCATACCGGTGTGCCGGTGTGCGCTGCACTGGGAGACTCGTTCAAGGTCAAGGTTAGTACGTTTTAGGTAGGTTTATTGATCACTTTCACTATTAGTTGTACTTACTATGCTGCTTTTGCTTGTTTTTACTCCTTTATTTGCTGTATTACATTTTTTTTTTCTTTTTAGCATTAGCTTATAAGTTAGTGACTGGACAGGCTGAGTTATTAGTTTTGTAAAATGAAAGGAACATTTTGTAAGTTCTGTGTAAGGGGCTCGAGCTGACAGATGTTTTGGCAGTGGTTAACCTATTTTCTGATCAGTTGTTGCCTCTTACGGTTAGGCATGACTAATGCTCCGGGCTTGTGACCTTACTATATGTTGTCATTTTTGATTTTCTGCATATTGGACACGATTTTTCTTTCTTTCTGTGAGTCTTGCACTGTTTCTAGATATAGCTTTTCTGATCAAGTAGTTGCAACAGTACAATGTTCCAGTTTGAAGAAGACAAATATTGTCACTTGTCTTGTTTAGCTACAGTGGATGCAAAAAAGCTGTAAATGTTGGCAAAAAACATTGTGTCCGTCAGTTGTTAGCCTCTCAGGCACTTACCTCCATGCAGGAAACCTGAGAGTATTTTAACATGTGAGTGGACATGTATTTACACTATAGTGTTCTGTGTATAATGTACCCCCGCTGTATACATTCCACAATGCAATTTATCACCACGAAAGTGAACGTTTCACATGGAAGCAGGTTGTTTTAATGATTGATTTCAGAGTGCCGAATTACAAGACATGTTTTTTAAATACACATGGTGTTCTGAAATACTTCAACTCTCTCGTGGCTCGACCCACAGGGAGCGCAGATTACTGGTGCTGCATGTCCGACAATGAGACAGCACTGAGTAGCTGTTTCTTAACTCTTGGCTCCTAATCTGTAGTGATCGGGCTCTTTGTGGTCTTTGATAGAGGGAGAGTGGATCCAGGCCAAAACAGGGCTAGGCTTCCATATCTGCGTGGCAATTGTGATGGGGTGCTGATGAAAACCAAATGCTCTCTGGCCACTGGGTTTAATTAAACACACACACACGGAGCGGTTCATCGTAGCTTTTAGAATGTTGAACTGTTACCAGAGAGGTCACAAAGAAATCAGCCCCCCCCCCCCCCCCCCCCCCCCCAGCCCCCTTGTTTATCTATTTATGGATTGCGCAACTTCGGGGAAGTTTATTCCTCCGCCTGAGCAGTGTCACAGCATATTTCGTGCTGTTCGACATCAAAGTGCTGTGTGAGAGGAAATGGCAAGGACCACCTCATGGACACAAAGCACAACAGCATGCAGCAGCATATTAGGGCTGACTTTGATGTTTTGGTTACTAATAATGTCCTTGGAGAGCTGAATTTGATATGCATTCTGCATGGAGTGCATTAGGACGATGCAGGTTCATTAAAGGGGATCTAAATGTTTCCATACATCCTACATCCTCCCTAGAGGGGTGTGAAATGCTGCCAATTATTCAAGGTTGCTTACTATCCCATGTGCTTGTTTTGTTTTTTTTCTTTCACAGTGAGTGTCTTCAGGATTTAAAAATGTTTTGATATTTTAATTTTAATCTAGACAATCAATAAACTTGATTTTATTTGTTCATTCCTTTTTTTGTAATTAAAGAATTGTTTGACCAGCATAATATACATTTTTGATAAAAAACAAAACCAACTCTTACAGTACTTCCATGACTAACCCGTATATACTTGACTTAAACTTGTTGAGAAAAGGCCTGTCCCAGATGAAAGCCCTTTACAGGTGTAAATACCAACACACACTGACACGTAGAAAACAATCCAAACTAATTCTACGATAAAAAGAATTGTGTGATTGATTACTCTGCTCAAAGCTACCTTTCTGTTCCCCTCAAACTGTAGGAGCTCTATTTCTACCATATAGTATACTGTATGTCTGCATGTTCCTACCTTTGGGCAGAACCAAATACATGTTACTTACTTGCCTTTAGGCTTATCTGCAATACTTAAATATTGTGTGTTTGACAACTAATGAAAGTGAAATAACCGCCCTCAGTTCGTTTTTTTTCTGTACAATCAAAAAAATAATTTGTCACTCAACTGGGTTTGTATTAGAACTGTCACAGTAGAACTAAAAGTCCAAGTCCAGACTACAGTATTAGCTCACCATTGTAAGGTTAGGTATTTTTGTAGTAGTCCATGGTGCAGACTACTAAAAAATATATTTATGGAAGAAGTGATAGCTTCTCTGTGCTCCAAATTAACGTTTTTCACACAACTTCACACAACCATCACATTAAAAGCATGGTTTGCAAAACATTCAACACAAGTTTGCACTCTGAATTCAGATTGCTTCTGTTTACGATCATCTTAATCTTGTTCCCAGTGAAGAGAAAATGTGTTTCTGTTGTGTCAGCCATCATGGAGTTTTTGTTACAGTACTTCTTGTTTGACACCAGTATGTGATTTTGTTGATTGTATGAAGAATTTTGAGAATCTGTGGTTCTACATTTCATAGTATTTGGTCGTTAAAAGTCTAAATAGTATTAAAATGTGACTATGGTATTTGCAGACGTCCTGTACAGATAAACCCATCGAGGTAATTGCTCCAGCAGAGGAAGAAGTGAAGGTAAAGCCGGCTGTGTTGATACAGTGCCGCAGGGAGGACTATTACGGCTGCATGAGTGACACATGCAGGGACAGTTACAGCAGTAACACACTCATGGACAGTTTAAAGGTAAACACTGAGTTTAGTTTTTCATCGTTCTTCACAATTTCCTCTTTTAACCTGTAGCAACCAGGTCATGTCTCTTTTTTTGTCCAATTTAGCAACCTGAGAGTGAGGACTCCCCGCAGGCGAGATACCCTCAGCCCCCTTCTGCACCTTCTTTATCTTCTGCTTTATCCACACCCGCCCAGCCAGAGAAATCTGCTGTCAACAGGATAGGGCATGTTCAAATCACAACATCTGGTGAGAACAATAGTTCTGTTTATCAATATTAATCACTCTATTACCAAAATAAAGCAACTGTTACACTATCCATTGTTACTGGAAGTCACTGCTCAATGGGAAACCAAATGTGTGTGTGTTTATCAAAGTAACATAAGTGAGTAAAACAAAGGCTTATGATTTGTAATCCAGTTATTAAAGGTTTCAGTCAGCCGAAGGCCGCTGGGAGTGAGACAGCAGTCTCTGCTGATAAGACCATAATGCCTGATGCAAACCTTCTGGCCGAAAAGAAACTTCTTGGTGACATGAAGTCCATTAAATCCTTGAAGAAATCGGGGATATCAGGAGTCTTCACCGGACAAGCAGTAAGTGCAACAAGCTTTCTTGTCTTGTACATCCTTACTTTGTGAGTGCTTCCTTTTCTTTCGCCGAAACGCCGTGTCTGTGCAGAACAAGATGGTGGTCCTGCCCACTGAGGAGGCCAACCTGTCGGACATCGACTACCTGGTGCCCACTCATGATGAGAGGGGCCGTCCCATCGCTGAGTGGAAGAGGCAAGTCATGGTGAGACAGCTGCAGGCCAGGCTGCTGGATGAGGAAGATCAGAGGAGAAAGGTAAACAGGGTTGCATTATTAATGTACTTCACATTTATACAAACGTCGGAATCTTCCAAATCTGTCAATAGACCTAGCACAGGTTTGTCAACAGCTTGGATCCATGAATTACAGCAAATAATACTCTAAATCTAGCCCTACTACAGTGTATATGTTTGATTAATCAAGAGAACTATGGGATGTGTTTACATGATGATGTGACGTTACAGATGGAAAATAAAGAACTGAAGGATAAGGCACACCTTTTTGAATTGAGGTGCTGACTTGCAGGGAGACCTCAAAGAAAGTTGATAGCCACACACTCATAACTCTCATGCAAGCTTCTCTTTTCTCTAGGAGTTCACATATAGAAAATAAGGCATATTCAGGAGCTCTTTTATGTGGATAGTTTTTGGATGATTTGATAAGGTTTCTAGAACAGCTGCTGTGCTTTTTTGGTTTCAAAATCAGCCGAAATGATGAGTCTATTAATTGCTAAGTCGATTGTCAGAAAATTCAACTGGCAACTCTTCTGATAATTGATGAATCGTTTGCAGCCCTAGAAAAGGCTGTTATACTGTATGTTGTACAGCCTATTTAAAATCAAATGACCCTCTAAACTAATGCTTATTGAGCTAACCAGACCACAGTGAGCAAAGCGAAAATTGTGGTCTGATTTTGTGATGCTATTCTAAATCTGCATACTGAAAATCTGAAAAACACTTGGAAATTCCATCATCATTTACTTTTAATTGTATATAAAAAACATCACTGAACACATAACACATTGCTATTCAAGTCATATTTTTGAGGTTTGGATGAGGTTTGGCTCGCAGTTTTACTGTATCATTACTCTTTTCCTCTCACGCCTAAGCCATTTAAAATGTAAAAGAAAAATTAAATATGACATCCTGCATGTTTATCTGCCTGCTGTTTGCCTCTTCTCTTACAGGAAAATGGGAACAGATTTGCCAAAGTCAGCTGGAGGTATTCCCAAGCCCACAATGCCATCCTGGGGCCCTCTGGTGAGCTGCTGGCTGAAGATGACCTCATCTATCTGGAGCAGCAGATTGCCAACGTCTCCATGCAGAGGAACTGTGAAGGCTACGAGCTGGAGCTCGCCCGTCTAGCTGAGGAGCTCAGGCACATCCTGCCAGCGCCTATAGTGAACATCACCGTCAACACACAATTCAGGAACTTCTCAAGTCAAGTTCCTCTGCCCGTGTGGTGCGGCCGTATCTCGGGCATCGTGAAGAGCATGTCTCTGCTCATGACCAACCTGACGGACCAGCCCTACTGCAAGATGCCCAACACCGAACTGATCACCGTGTTCTCACAGACGCCAGAAAGACAGAACTCCACCAGGGGACGCAGGGAGAGAATAGAGGATGAAATCCAGCAGTTTGGAGTGTCTGTGAGGACTCTGAAGTCTAATTTTGAGACACAGAACTCACCTTTGTCAGACGAGCCGGAGGAGGCCTTAGTGTTAAGTTGTTCCCCACAGCTTGAGGCCACAGAGTCGGACAAAGAGCCTAAAGTGTTGAGTCCCGTCCCAGAAACAGACCAGAACAGTGACTCCGGCATTGACTATGATGAAAATGTTGCGGATGTTCTAGAGACCACCAGCCTTAGAAAGGAGCGCATAGTCGTGCTGTTCTTAGGCCACTGGAAGAAATCTGCCTACACTGTGACGCTGAAGAGCAAGGACGCAGCAGGGAGGAAGATGAGTGACGGAAACCCGGAGATCAGCGACAAATCTGGGTCAGGCCGCAGGGCCAGCGTGGAGAACGCCCAGTCGAACATGCTGAACAGCTCTCTGGGACATTTCTTCAAGCAGAGGAGTGCTGTCAACAAGATGCTGGGAAACTGGAGGAGCATGATCTCCAGTGTCCCTTCCAGACAGATACGCAGGTAGGACTGCATGACTTTTTATAACAGAATTTCTTCACACAAGGTGGCCTCCATTAGATCACCAAACTCCACCCGCACTACTAACGTTATGACAGTTTCATATGTCAAACATTCATGCATAAGTTGATCAGTCATTTTCAAATCACCCTAGACTTATACAGTACACAAATTCGTATGTCGTGGCTTTAATGAACACTCTGAAGTGTTACGGTGGACATTTTTGTGTCTGATAACATTTTACCTTTCGGTATTTCAGGCTGAAACTGTTCTATATGAGGACTTTATGAACTGTTGAGATCAAAACTACTAATTCATTTAGAAAGACGTATCCATTCATAGACTGAGCTGGTATTGAATAGATCTTCCTCACACATAACCAACCCCATCATAAAGTTTAATGAAAATCCATAATTTTAAGCTATTGTTAATAGAAAGGCGTGTTAAATGTGTTAAAGCTCCACTAATCAATATTTTTTTTATATCTGAAATGAATCAAATAACGATGTGTAATGTTTAGGGAGTCACTCATAGTGACAGAACCACAAAGTATTGACCCCAAGCTCTATGGAGCTCTGTCCCTCCTTTACATTAGCTTATTGTTTTGGTTTCAGGGCCCACAAATGTACTCTTTTTGTTCAGTCTCACCGCTCTCATCAACCCTTTTTCTGCAGCAGGCAGCACTGTTTTTTAACACACAAGCTCTGATTAACCATCTGTATGCTACATGCCTGGCAACAAGCAGCAGACAAAGTTAACAACTAGGTGCTAAAAAAGGCTAGCTAAACATCCTAATATTTGGGGGGGGGGGGGGGGGGGGGGGTTAGTCGGTTCACCCAAAAACAAAGCTTTAAGGAGAGAAGAAACACAACTTAAAATCAGGTCTAATGTTGCACCATGACTGGTGGATGTGTTAACAGGTCATTGTTTGCCACATTAACTTTGCGTTTTCAGCTTGTTGAGTTACTCTGCCCCCAAGTGGTCAAAACGTAAAGTAATGCAGCTTTAAAATCCTAAACTCAGGATGCATTCAGTCTGGTTCAAATGAAAGATTTGCTTAAATGTCCAGCATACAAGTTACAAAAACAACCACTGAACTGCATAAAGTTTGGTTTGGAATGCTGTCTGTAGTGCTTCAACGATTAGTTGATCAATCCATTAGCAGAGTAACAGGACATTAATCAATGAAGGAAAATCCGAAATTGTGAAGTTGTTGAAGCTTATAGTCTTTAGTTGCATCCTAGCGTTAATACATCTTGAATAACCGTTCAGTGTTGTCCACAGGCTCCACAGGGAGAAAGCCCTCTACTCCCCAGAGCAGTTCCTCCCTCGTCTGGGTGGCGTGCCGGTGGAGTACGACAACCTGACCCTGGACCTCTTCATGCTGGGCTACTTTCACATCCTGGAGTTGGAGCTGCCTGTGGACGAACGCAAAATGAGGCACCTGCTGTGTTTCGAGGTGTTCGACCACGTGGGGAGCTTTCCCTGGGAGCTGGTCAGGGACTTCCATAAGGCAGTCATACAGGACATTGAGGCCGGGAACCGCGAGTGGAAGGACGGCTTCGAGGACATTAAAGTAAAGTTCTTTGGAAACACTGTGAGTCAGTCTGAAAGCACTGTGGAAGTGGTGAAACACAGCCTCCCAGAGGTTAGACGGGTCCCTAAAGTCTTTGTGCAGACACCCACACCTGATGAGGGGATGCACCACAGTGGAACTGACATCTCCAGTTTTAGCAATGAAGAAATTTGTAAATACATCGACCGTAGTTTTGCTTTCTGGAAAGAGAAAGAGGCAGAGATTTTTGATTTTGAGTAGTTGCTTGTGTCATCTTTTTGATATTTTTGTATTGTTTGTAGTTATCTGACATTAGGGCTGGGTATAAAACCTAAACACTGTTTTAATTGTGAATTGAACTATCAAGTACCGAAAACTAGCACAGAATGCTTAGCCAGATTCTTCACCTTGTTTACTTATTTGATCAGCTATTGCCTGATTTGAATTATAATTTTGTAAATTTTATACTGTATTTTATTGTGTTAAAACATTAAACGCTAATGCATTTCAGACGTTTGGACTTTGTTGTTAAATATATATAAAAGGATTTGTAAAAAAACATGTTATACATAATAATATGTATAATAATATGCCAAAATTAAAATGGCAACAAATTTCAAACCATACCCAGCCCTATTACAAAAGCCATAATGCCTATAATACTGGTGTGTTTTTCTGAGAGCAAAAAATCTTTGTTTTGAGATGTTATTTTTTTAATTTGGCAAGAAAGCAGTTAATGGTAAAATTCCCAACATCTGTGATTTGGCAAGAAGAGGACCAGTTCTGGCATTATTAAAAAATAAATCATTACACAGACACCTGTGTAATTTCATTTCTTGCAAGGCTGTGCTTGATTTTTCATTATTACCTTGTTGTAAAGACTAATTTCACTGACATGACATTTTCTTTTTATTACTTACCAGACACTTTTAATCAAACCTCACACATCTTAACCCCCATATAGACATACAGCACTTTGTCTGTTATTAATTAACTGTTGTAACATACAAAAAAGTCTTTCCCACGGCATTTATCTCCTTTGCAAACTTGTAGGCCTGTTGACAAAATGCTAAATATGTGCCCGTTACAGCAGCTGTGGGTCCCATGCATGTTGTTTGGAATCTGACTTCAACACGGCGTCACTGTCAGTCCTAAAAATAACTGAACAGGCAGCCTGTCCCAATGACTTGGCAGAAGCTTTTCGCCATTCTGCCCACTCCATGTTGAGCTAACCAGCCGCTCAGCTACAAACAGCTTTATTACTGGAAGGATGAGCCATTATTTCCATTCTCTGCTGCTGTGGTGAGTTTGTTGTTGGTTACTTATTTCAATTTACAGTATTTGATGACAGGAAATGTAATTTAATTTTGGCTTCCAAGAAGATTAGAGTCATACTTTTACAGTTGATCATACTAACCATGAGCCAAAAGTACTTTGTAGTCTTTGTAACAACCCTTTCGAAGAGAAGGCACTTGTTTACAAGATTTTTTTTTGCTCAGATCAGAAAGGTCTATTTCTAAACATAAAAACTCAAAATGTTATCTAAGTTTCTCTTCAGCTCCTTTTTTGCCCTTTTTATTTTACCATTAACTATATATATATATTTTTGTAATAATAATAATAACAAGACCTCTTGTTTTAAGTTGCAATTTCTCTGCATAATGTTACTTCAGAATCCTGTTATCAGAGCTGTAAAATTTAAATGGTTTTCAAACAAGAATTTGTACTTCATGATGAAGTTACTGCTGATCTTTTGTGAAATATAAACATTGTTTAGACAAGTTCTTTGACATACAGATTTCTTCTGAATATTTATGTATTTTTTCTACACTTGCAGGTAAACTTAATTTTGAACATCCCTGTTGAAAGACGATTTGACCTACATTTTTGAAGTAGACCATGGTGCGCAATGTGGACGACCTGGACTACTGCTTGTCCTCCCACCCCCAGAACATCCTGGAGGGCTTGCGCTCCCTCTGCTCTCACCCAAAACTGGTGGACGTAACACTGAGCGCAGGCGGCCGGGACTTCCCCTGTCACCGCGGCGTGCTGGCCCTCTGCAGCACGTACTTCCGCTGCATGTTCTCAGGGGACTTTGTGGAGAGCATAGCTGCGCGCGTGGAGCTTCACGACGTCGATCCCGATATACTCAGCTGCCTGCTGGACTTTGCCTACACCGGCAAACTGACCATCAACCAGAGCAATGTGGAGGGGCTGGTCTGCACCTCCAGCCAGCTGCAGTTCCAGACAGTGAGAGCCGTGTGCAGCCGATACCTCCAGCACCAGATTGATGCGACCAACTGTTTGGGAATCCTGGAGTTTGGGGGGATCCACGGCTGCCCTGAGGTCATGGCCAAAGCGTTGGCCTTCCTCTTGGAGAACTTTGAGGCTGTACAACAAGGCGAGGAGTTTCTACTGTTAGGGAAGGACAGGTTGGTTGCTTGCCTGTCCGACGAAGGACTACAAATCCGGTCAGAGTGCACCCGTGTGGAGGCCATCCTGAAATGGGTCAGGCACCACAAGGAGTCTCGGCTCTGCCACCTCCCTGAACTCCTCGGCTTGTCCCGTCTCTCTCTACTCAGCCCAGACTACCTGGGTGACACCCTACTGAAGGACAGCCTGGTGCAGGCCTCTCCCAGCTGCAGAGAGGCCGTGGAAAAAATTCACAGAGAGGTCAGTGAGTTCACACTTCCTCCTTCTCTCCTCTCCTATCTTTGTTTGCTCAATCTGAGTGGATTTTTAAGAACAATCATGACTTTTTACTTTTCTAGAAAATGGAGTTGGCACCAGATTATATGGACAGGCTCAGCTCTCAGAGCCCACAGCCAAACCTGCAAGAGGTGCTGTTCGTCATGGGAGGTCGTTCACTGGATGACTCAGATGATGATGATTCTGATGAGGATGAGGACAGAGACCCAAGACTGCAAAGACTGCTGCTCAGGAACTGCGCCTTCTACAACACCAGGACAAGTACAAACATTTTGTGCAAAAATCAAAATTTCAAGTTTGTTTAAGAAAACCGAAACCCTTTTTACAACAAAACTTTGTTGGGTTGGATTGCCTAAAAAAAGCCGTTTGGCAGATGTGTCGTAGATCGTTAAATGTAGTGTTGACAGAAAAACGACTCTGCAGGAATGCGGTCTGGATGTGACAAAATTGGATCATCTTCTTGGTTCCTCAAATGAGCGTTTTATTGTGCAGAGCTGGAAGAGCGAATCCATGTCCGTGTCTTTCATATCGGTTAAGGAAAAGATTGTTGCTTCTCATTCTAAGATTTCCTTTTTATATTGAGGCACGAGAAATCTACCCACAATGTCGAGTGCTGTGCCAGAAAAGTTAAATTTTTGAACTCTTTCTTTCTTTCTTGACCTAACTTTGACTCACTTAAATGGTCCTTGAAGACATTTGTGAGTCTTTGCGTAGTTTCCCTGGTATAAATTTGTAATTTACATACAATATCTGTGAAACGTCTAGCTCCCCTTCACTCTCTGAATGGTGATCAAATACAAGCTTTTCAAACGCTCCTTTTCTTTAATCTCTGCAGAACAGTGGCATGAGCTCCCTAATTTTCCCAACCCTAACAAGTGGGGCTACTCCATGGTCTCCTTGAACAATGATGTGTATGTCACAGGTGGGTCAAGGGAATGCAACCCTTTAAATCACACAAAACAAGCAGAACTTACTAGTTCCTCTTGTGAGGAATGCAAAACGTTGTCAGACTTCTGACAAAGTGCTCTTGTCTCTCTGACAGGGGGCTCGCGAGGTTCAAATACCAACACCTGGTCGACCACAGAGACCTGGAAGTACATCACAAGAGAGGGAAGGTGGGTTACTGTGGCACCAATGCTCCGGCCTCGGACTAACCACACGTCGGCAACGCTCAACGGGGAGATTTACGTCATTGGAGGTAAGAAAATAAATACAGTCCCTGCATGTGGTGCTTTAAACCTGCATAGCAGTGGAAAACTGGAACTCAAGTAGCTCATCTGCCCTTAATGGCTTACCTCTGCCGAGATAGGTGGTAAGAATTTGCTTGCATTTCTTCTTAGCAGTTGAATAGTTTCAAATATGGGCAATTTCATTATTTTTTTTATTTTTTTTTTACATTTATGAGTGATTTATGACTCAGCTTCCTCACTCATTCTACATACATTTTCCTCATCTAGGTACAACAGCAGATCGTGTTGAAGTTGAGCATTATGACCCGTACAACGACACCTGGGCCTTGTCGTGCCCAGCCCTAAAATATGTGACCAACTTCACCGCCACAGCGTGTCATGGGAAGCTCTACGTGATTGGCTCGTGCGCTGTGAAGTACAATGCTCTGGCCATGCAGTGTTACAACCCTGTCATAGGTGAGGATGATCGAAGCACCCCCTTTATTGGAAATGTATTCACAGTATTTTATGTATGGAGTCCTGTTGGTGGATTCATCTGTAGCTCCATTTCCAATATTGTCATATTGAGTCTTGGATTGTGCCAATTTTTTTTTTTTTTTTTTTTTTCGCCTAGTTTCTTGTTGTCTCAAGATATGTGTAAGTTTTTCATTTATAACTTCCTTCGTTATAGCTTTGTAACTTGCTATTTAAAGTATTTCAACCAAATATCAATTGCTGCCTTGTACAATTTTTTCAGAGAAATTACAGAGATAAAGCACCATACAACTTCATATTTTAGTATTTGTTTTAACACAGTAATTTTCTGACATTTCCTCCAGATGTGCATTGATGGATGTGTGATTTTTCTTCAACGTTAGTTAAGTTAAAGGATTTGTTTAACAGTGTCACCTAACTGTCACCTCAGCTATTGTGCTGAATCATTTTTTATTTTTATTTTATTTTTTTTACAGATAGCTGGATCAGCATATGTTCACCCTTCATCCCTAAGTATTTGTCGTCTCCCCGTTCTGTCTGTGTGGATGGAACTATATATCTAGTTGCTGACAACACAAAGAAAGTCTACTCTTACGATCCAGAAGCAAACATGTGGCAGAAGGTGGGCTTAGATATCACTGCTGACTACAGTCATAACACAGTAATACAATCCCTTGTTTCAGTGCTAATTTAACAGGATTATAGCAAGAATAATCAGTTTTATTCTCCTGTCATTTTGTCATTTGCTGTACTGTATGTTTGACATTTCCCTCTCTTCAGGTCCAGCTCCTCCACATGCTCCATGAGAACGGCGGCCTGGTAACGCTGGATGGCATGCTGTTTGTCACCGGAGGCCATTGGAAAGGCATGGAGGGGGACTACGGGGTGGAAGTGGAGGTTTACAACCGAGCGTCCAACACCTGGGAGCTGGAGTGCTTCCTGCCGAGGCTTTGGTTCTACAGCGGAGTCTGCACCATCTTCCTAGACCCGGCCCAGTGGCCTGAGCTTTTCCCCACAGATTC
The DNA here is from genome assembly GCA_031216445.1 of Lateolabrax maculatus. Classification (NCBI taxonomy): domain Eukaryota; kingdom Metazoa; phylum Chordata; class Actinopteri; order Acropomatiformes; family Lateolabracidae; genus Lateolabrax; species Lateolabrax maculatus. Next base: position 22,799,520 of record CM062196.1, on the reverse strand, counting down.
AACATAATGGCCTTTTGCCCCGACAGGACTCACGCAGAGACATGTTCCTATCAAACTTAAGTTACAATTTAAATGGCATGTTTATCCCAGGATGTCCTTGTGCCTTAGAATAGTGTGTTACATGATCCTTGGGTATTCTTGGTTGTTTTTAGGGCCTTGTTCGGCTGCTCACCCGGTGTTTATTTATACTTTGTATCATGTGTTTGAGATCTGATTTCCTTTTTATGTTATTGAATTGTGCTTGCGAATCATTAAAAAGTTTGTGGGCAATTGTTTTGATGATGATGATTGTTGCTATTATTATTATTATTATTATTATCATTGCTTGTTATTTTAAAGGTTTGGAACTTTATTAATAAAATGTGTTCCTGATCAACCAGGTGTAAATCCTCTTTGGGTAAACACTGTTGACTCTTCCTTCAGTGGCTTGATGATCATTAACCCACAGGAGCCCCGTGGCTGGGCTCATGGCGTCCGTGCTGCCATGGAAACACCCAGGCCAGCATTCTGTTTCTATGGTAACGGCCCGGAAGCGCGTGGTCGCCGTGGCAACGTGGACTGGTTTAAGAGCGGAGCCTCTTGCTCTGGCTCTAAAGTTCTGTCAGGTGTTTTTCTCCAACTCTCCTGCCTTTGCTTTTTGCGCAGGTACCAGCTCAGTGGGGCCTTGCTTTTGTTTACTTACGACATTGTTTTAGCGACTTTCTGGGTTTGTGCCTCGTCTGACTCTTGACTCTGAGTTTGACTTCTGCCCACCTGAAGTTTCATGAGCAGCAGTTTTAGTTTTCCAGCTGACGTTAGAGAAGCGTGCCGCTGGCCTTCAGGTTTGACTTGTGGCTGTTAAAGCTGGGCCCGTTTTGCAATGAGCTGTGGACGGGAGCCGGGGACACGCTCCCCGAGACTGGAGGCTGTGATTCAGGTCGGTAACGCAGCAGCTGTTCGTTGTCCGCTCGGTTAGTTAGCGTCGGTCATGTTTCAACAGGCTTCTTTTTTTTCACGGAGGACATTTTGACGTGCTCATGTTTCCTGGGACACTTGAACAGAAACAGAGCCATTGGGATTGTTATTAGTAACTAGTACTACCTCAAACACGGCCTGTTGAGAGGCAGTGGGGGGGGAGTTTTTACTTAAGATAAAGTAGCAATAAATCTGTGGAGAAATACACAAGTCAAAGTAAAAGTTACCCATTCAAAATTGAAAATATACTATATACTGTTATACTAAAAGTACCAAAAGTAAAGTAGTCATGCATAATGGCCCATCTGAGAATAATACATATCATATAATTGTATTATAATTATTGATGAAATAATGTAAGCATCACTGGAGCTAATTTGAACTAGTTTATATACTTCTTGGTAGATTAAATCTGTAATAATATATCATAATGTATTCGTTGATTATATTTGAATTCATTTTAATTATAATCTGAATCTGCAAACCAACCAACAATTAAAGATTTAAACAACTGTAGTAGATTACAAAAATACTATATTTGCCCCTGAAATGTAGTGGAGTAAAAGTGTAAAGTAGCAGAAAATGGAAATTGGTACAAATACCTCAAGATTTTTCTTAAGTACAGAACTTGTGGAAATATACTGACTATCCACCACTGTTGTAAAGAAAATTTACAAACACTGTACTAAAGTGATTAAACAGCACTAAGTGAATAAATTACCCTAAAGGATAAATTAGGATTTTGTTTTTCTCCACTACATGTAATTGCTCATTTTAAGTTACTTTAAACATTTTCATAAAAAAATATAAAATATTAGGCATTGTTATAAACAAAAACACCTCAAACTATATCAAACTATATTAAGAGTTCAAATGATCTATAGCCCGACCTGCTACAATAATTGAATCTTACTTCCATGATAATGAATCAATAATGATAATCCAGTAATATAACATTTATAATATATAAACCTCTGAAAGGATCCATTCTTTATAATGAGCGCCATTACTTTTGAGTAAGTTCATTTTGTTGCTAATACTTATGGGTTCATACTTAAGTAAAATTTGGAATGTGGTATTACTACTTTTACTTAAGTAAAAGTACTTCTTCCACCACTGTTGTCCTCATAGTCTAACCTTAATAAGCTGGGCCTTTTCTGCTCAGTTGTGTGACGTGCTGATGTGACTGGCTTGATTGTAGAAGTTGGAGGAGTCCCTGCTTCAATCTGATGGCAGCTCAGGAGAGAGGACTCAAACACTTCAAGGTGATGGACAGGAGTGTGGTGTCACGGCTACGCCTGTCTCCACCCGCATCCGCCAGATCATCACCCGCAACCTGGCGGAGCAGCCAGCTGGTAGGGAAGAGAGCTTTAATTCAAATGCACCGACAAAAGCATTGAACACATGCAGTGCAAACAATAAATCTGCTTCGCTGTATATCAGTTATCATTATACCCCATGTGTATGCATGATCTGTTTTTCACTAATCCCAGGTGACAGCTCTGAGGTCAGCATGCTGGAGGAGAGCAGGGTCCTGAGGGAGCAGCTGTCTCCGAGCCAGATGGACCGTGACCAGCCGCTGCTCAAACAGGCCAGTCTCACGGACAGGGTAGGAGTACCACAGGGCAGCAACACATTCTCAGGTCACGGTCAAGCTGTGGAACATTATTTACATTTACAGCACTCTTTGTACCCATGCTCTTCTGGTAGAATGTTTATTCTGTAACGGAAACTGAGAAAAAAACGAAGATGTCATCAAAAATGATGTAACAGACCAAATGGGATGCACAGGTGATATCATCCACGTAAGTACATCTCATAGACATTATCACATATGTGTTCTTGATTTGAACAACAGCAACAGACTCGCAGCTCATCAAATTGTGTCTGTAAAAAACTTTTTCTACAAAAAGTGTTGACCATTTCACAACCTTGCTGTGTCTCCTAATTGGACTGCATTAGCAGACATTGTTTATAATGTCAGATGGTAATGCAGCACTCACAGGAGTTGGAGTATATAATGCTGTAGATGGTCAATTTGTGCAGTTTTGTTTGGAGATGAGATCAAGAAGGTCAGCCACACTAGAGCATTGACAGCAAAAAGGTACATGCGTTTGAAATGGAATATGGTTACAGTAAACATCAGTGTACCACCGCTCTTTCCAGCAGGGAAAGCCTTTTGGGACTGAACAAACAAACATTGTGGGAAGGCTGAAACAGCATTGAATGTACTGTAGTAAAACTCAGTTGGAAAAAGGTTGGAATATACATGTACAGACTCATGATTGAATTAATGTAACCTGACACAAGCACATATTTTATTTTCTTCTAATTAACTGCTGTAGAATTACAGTTTATATATGACAGTAAGTACTATGTAAGCATCCATTGTGTGTGTGTGGGTGAGTGTGGATGCATGTGCGCGTGTGTATGTGTTTGTAAGTGTAAATAAGGGGGGGTGGTTCATGAAGGCTTTCCTTGTGGTCTGTTCAGGTAAACTCAGACCCCCTGTGCTCACGAGGAACGGCGTCTCTCTTCATAGCCCCCCATGGTTGCCCCTCCATGTAGCGGCTGGTGTTCTGGGGGAAAATTGTGAAGGTCAATGGCCTCCTCCCTTGAGACTGTCGAAGAAAAAGCTCATTTTTCATGGCGCACAAAGCAGCCATTTGTGATAACACTGCACTCATTCTGCTGCTTAAATCTAATGAACTCCTTCTGTTTGCCTTACTCTTGGACCTTATTTTAAAACCAAGGCTATAAATATAACTTAATTAGCTTGGCAGTTATATATAGCATATTTATTTTGTTGATATTTTTAGATGTGTGAAAAGGCACTAAACAGAAAAAACATAAGCAAGTGTTGCTGATATTTGATGCTCACCCCACTGAGTAGCAATTTGAAGGGTGGAGGGGTTGAGGGTTATCACGAAATCTACCTAAACATCACAGAAATGATAATTGTTAACACAGCTGAATGTTTTATCCAGTAGTTTCTCACAAGTCAACAAGTTCATTACAAGACTCCTGTTGTGACTTGCCTCTGCCAGTGAAAGGCCCTGTCTTCTCCCCACTAATTTTTTCCTGCAGAATGGGATGATTGCTTGGCAGCTTTGCTGTGATGTGATGTTAATGCAGTGTGCTAATCAATGCCCTGGAGCCAAATACACTGCCTTGGCTGTGGCATCCATGTGGATCTAACTTTTAGGCCCACAGTCTTACCTGCATATAGCTTTCTCCCTCAGCATTTACTGCCGAAGGGAGCATATCACTGAATATATCATATACAGTATGATCATATTAATTTGTCAGTAAATGTTGAGGCCCACATCCTGAGAAAGCAGCCATACAGAACATATTTACCATCAAGAGTAGTGTTGGGCAATTATTCAATGTAGTGGTATCAAAATTACTTATTGAGTGCTTGTAGTTTTTGTTGTACATGTGAAGAGATTTGTCTGAATCATTCAGCAAGAGTCTATGTTTGTCCAACTGACTGCCACAATTAGAGCATAAAAAATCGTATTAATATTGATATCAGTCATATCACCCAGCCCTGCCCTATTTACATCCAATATGTTTATCAGCTTTAAAATGATAACTTACTTTTGGTCTGTTTTGTTGAAAAGCTGCTTTTGGGAAGAGTTGCTGGTCATGACATCCTGTGAGAAACCTTTTAAGTCAGCATTTGTCCCAGTTGCCCTAAGCTTGAGCTTACTTTCCTGGATAGTTCACATGGAGTTATGTATAAGTATAATTTGTCTTGATAATTTGCTCATAATTATGCACTGTGCATTCCTTCAAGGATAAGCATACAAAGCCAGCTGCAGTGTAGTGTCCCTTGAGCATTTGTTTGGTTGCATGTATTGCTGAAAAGCACCACATGGTGGGAACCAGGTAACACCCTGCCCTTACAGTAACCATCCTATAGTCACCCAGTAAACAGCTGGAGGATATCCTGTCAGTTCTAAAGGTCAAAAAAACAGCCTTCTTAACTACTTAGAGGCCAACTTGCTCCATACCTTTTGTGAACAGGTTGATGCAATGTGACCAGTTATTTTTCTTATCCCAGTTTGTCAGGCAAAGCAAAGACAAAGAAATCTAAAAGCCAGTAGCAGGAAGGTGTTAATCTTTCAATGGGCTTTCATTTCCCCAGCTAGGTTACCATATTGTTGTTGCTTAGTAATTTTCCAGCACATTTGATGTCAATGGAGTCTCCGCTGGTGACAGCAAGACTTCAGGAAGACACTTTTTCAATTCTTCTTCACAATCGTGATATAACGTGTTGATTAGTGAGCTTTAGAGGTGCTGCTGGTGGATTTTTTTAACTTGGAACGGAGCCAGCTAGCTGTTTCCCCCATTTCCAGTCTTTGTGCTAAGCTAAGCTAACCAGTTGCTGGCAGAAGCTTCATATTTACCGTACAGACATGAGAGTGGTATACATTTTACCATCTGACTCTGGGCAAGAGAGCAATTCCTTCAAAGCATTTTGTTTTTCAGTTGTAAACAAAGTTGCCTCCTTTGACATGTAATCTGGAAAGATGATACTAAATATGACACCCAACTACCAAAACTCTCTTTCTGAAAGCCATGTGATGCTCATAGTGTCAAAATATCAGCTGAAGCAGGCCCACAACTGAATGTGTGACAGTTGAAAAACATGCCTAGTTATCCCAAATCCCCATTTTTCCCAGCTTTCCATAAGTCTCTTTGACTTGACAGAGGACCATTAACGCGATACTGGTGAATTCACACCCGGACTCTGAAAGCCTTCCTCTGTGTCGCTGTTAAGCCACTCAATGTGATCTCTGGTGACCCCAGAAAATTGCACCTGAACCAGGATAAACCTTGACCCAGTTTGTGAGTTGGATGGCCTCAGGAGGTTGGAGAACATGTTGGGGTGAATTCTGAACTCTCTGTGTTGCTTTTGGAACCCGGCCACTGTGCATTTTCTCAGACATAGACATCCATACCCTACTGCCTGAACTCTTCAGCGAGTGGCTGCACAATACTGCAGTGTGACAGTCAGTTGGATAAAGATAAACTCTTGCTGAATGATTTCTGACACCAACTGCCATTTGCCGGTACCCTCTGAAATCTTGAATCCTCCGGGTCTCTGCATACGAAGCCTGTCAAACATAGTTGGAACAGATAAAGTCTGTTTTTAGGGATTGTGTTACTGTCCCCTTTTACCCTGCTACCCCCCCTCTGTTCCCAGTTTGTTTTTCCTGCTGGCAAAAACCCATTCATTTAGGCTGCAGCTTGAATGGAACACTGCCAAAAAGTCTGACTCTCTCAACTATCATGAAATTGTAAAAATTAATTGCTTTCCCCAGAGAAAATATGCTTAAAAGCCCATCCCAGCACCGCATGTTTGATGAAAGTATTCCATTAAACCTTTTCAACATTTGACATAAGGCTACTCATGTTACTTGACTTTAAAGTCAAACATTAAACACACTTTTCAGTACTTTTTTACATGTCAAGAGTTTCTAATCAAATGTGAAGTCTTCAACTGACTGAGTGGGTGTATGTTTGTGTAGGTTTTGTACAGCATTGTCCTTGCCGGGGGCATTGTGTTAAGTGCTGCAAGGCCAGCCACATGCTTGTGTGAGTACACAGCATGTATTATTAGTTTGGCTGTATTTACACAGATCACTTGTGTCCCTGTATGCCATCACAGCAGCTGTCCCCGTAACCAAGAAGTTCACTCCATGGTTACATACTCACAGCAGCTCCCCCTCCTCACTGCTTTTCTCCCTGTTTGTTATCCCACATTGTGTAATTACTGTCAGTGATGATACATAAACAGCTTTCACAATCAGCTGGGCCTCTTTCACAGAGTCAGCACTCAGGGGGTAATGTGAGGGGAAAGGGGAACGGGTATGTTGTTGAAGTAGGATAGTAAGTTTTTTGGGCAGCTTGGGGGCGATGGACATCCGCTCCAGCTGTGTTTAGGAATCTGACAGATAGTGCACTCCATTAATTCCCTTTATTAAGCCTCTGGGCCTAGGCCAAGCCAGGGAAAACGATTGCAGCTGTAACCCTTCACATGCTGGCTGGACTGTACACTCATGGCTAGATTTCAGATTTCAGTCAGCAATGGAAAGAAGGACGACTAAGGATGTGGACTAGTTGCTGGATATGCCTGGAAATGTATCTGTGTATAGATGAACAGGTATGGATCCACAATGCTAGTGTTATATAGTAAAATAGGACTTGACATTTAAAAAAGGAGTAGCAAATTCCAAGACATTTCATGAAACCCAGTTGAAACATTAGATAAACTGGTGAGTTATCAGATCTCCACATGTTGTGGCATTAGGTCAGTGTGAGAATATTGTAATCATAACTTGGTAACTGAAATGGATTGGATTTTGATCGGCCATATGAGCAAGGCAGCAAGTTTTGGCCCAAACACCAAAGCCTTCACAAAGGCCTTGAAAATGATTCTCTTGTTGCTTGTTGGCAGATAAATCAAAGCAAGATTATCCCTTGATGTTGTTTGAAATATTTATCAAAAGAGACAATACAAGGAGTGGCACAAATCATAAATATCAAGAAATATAAAAAGCTAATTCAAAGCACATTTTAAGAGGCTGAAAAGTCTTTTACTTTGGAAACTAAAGCAGGGCTCAAGAAACAGATACTAGGGCATGAAAAAATAAAAGGAACCCTAGCAAACATATGGAGGCATAAAACATACCATGACAAAAAGCCTGCTTTGGTATAAACTGCATCTTGAACATTATTGCAATATGGCAGTAGATGACCTCAAAGAGTCAGGCTACATCAGGATTGGGCTCAGCCGACTTTAGGGGGCCGCGGAGGCAGCTCGAGAGTGATTGTGCTCTGAGGCAGATCGTAAATAGCAAGGGTGTTCAGTGAGCACACTTCTGGGCCCCCAGTAAACCCTCTAAGCCCCTGAGTTAGGGCAGATGGAGGACTGGGATTACTCGCTTCTCTCTTTTTCCTTTTTACAGTCACCAGTGGATGGGTGTGTTATAAAGAACAATGAGTTGAAGCTCACTTGGAGATGAGGGGGATGAGATTAAATGATGCAAGTAGAGCGGGGAGTAGATGGTGGTGTAAGGGAGTTTAGTGAAGGTGGGGGTCTCCACAACAGACTGTTTTGGCGCCCTCTTGGGAGCTTCCTATACGGAGCATGGCTAATCCAGAGCAGCCCCCGGCCTCCTGCTTTACAGCTGACTGGAGAGAAACAATAAAAAAAAAAGCGTCCCCTCTGTAGTGTGTGGAGCAGGGGCGAGGCGCTGGCAGGAAGCCCACACACCGCAGTTCTGTATGAAAAAGTGCAAACAAGCCTCCTCATCCAGGCAGGGCGGGGACCTGTAGGAGTTGCCAGGGACACCTGGTCACTGAGTGCACTGCAAGGTAGCGAGGGTGTAGTCTACAGCAGTGACAGTTGTTGATGAAACTGAACTACACATACATACATATGTGTAAATTGGGACATACAGGATAATGTATGTCCCAATTTGCCCATAATGTATACAGTAAAAACAAATCTGCAATATCTGTGTAATTTGCATGACCCTCCAGCTCTAGAGAGGTTGGCATGCGGCTCCAATGTGTGTTTTCTGGTTTTAAAAAGACTACACAGAGTTCAAAATGAAAAAGTTAGAGCTCTGTTCCAGACTAGAGGTCGTAATGTGACATTGCCTTTACTGACGGTTTGCAGTTTGCAGCTCCAGATGCCCAAGTTTCACTTTGTGTATCATTTCTGGTAATTTGATTAATTCCAAATTTGTTAGGGGATATACGCAATTAAAGGTGCCCTTTGGAGTTTTCTTTCAAACAAACAAGGCTGTTTACATTCAGTGTTGCATACCAAAACGCACTGTGTGTATCCTTGAGGCCTGACAAACATGTTGAAAGTATTTCCTTCCTCATGTAACATTTACAAAGGCAATTTTTAAAATATTTTAAATCCAGGATTGTTCACATCCTTGTTTACAAGCTAGCAGTCTTCTACGTTACCTTTATTAGTGTGAAACTGCCGGCACGGCTGTGTATCGTGGGTGCATGCACATCCTTGTGCACAAACAAAACAGGGACTCACTCATAAAAATATTGCTCCATAGCGCTATCAGTGGTCAAACACTCCACAGGGTACCTTTGCAGTATCAACTGCAGTGACAAAGGCCTTTAACTAAATCCTGCAGTATTACCTCATTACATAGCTATTTCAAACACCGCCATTAGTTAAGTTTATATTGTGAACACTTGGAGTATCTTTACAGAGAGGTAAAGGTGGAGCTGGTCAAGTGGGGCTTATTGCTAACTTTTGCATCGGCTCCCCCAAATGGGTTAATACTACACTCCCTCTGGAGAAGTGACTTATTAGTGACAAATATGTGGAAATAACTAAGCCTTTTGTATTTATGAGTGTCCTCTTATGAGGGTAAGTTCAATTTAGTTTTGGTGTGTTTTCAATGAGTTACATTGGCGTAGTACAGTGTGGTCTCAGATGTATTGTGGTCCCTGTGGCTGTTGTATCTTAATAGCATTAGTCCCCTCTATAAGGCTCCAAATGTACATTGTGCTCATGTGCCATAATAAAACCTTGTGTGCTATGGCCATGTATTCAAGGTGAATTTATCAAGTACATGCTTGTTAGTAAGTCAGTGTTATTGCTACAGTTGTGCCAAAATACTTGAAAAGATGCATAATCACTAATGCTCCGCACACAGCTGTTTCCAGGAGTCCCTTTAAACACAGCTGCTGCAGTTTTGTGTGTTTCAAACACTCCGCCCATGTTGTTCCGCCCTTCTCAGTCCCTAAAGCTGTCACCTCAACAACGGACAGTAAAATAAGTTTTTGTGCTCTCAGGTCCACGGAGAAAAACACCAAAAGCACAGAGCCAAGTGCATGATGGCCGTTAGCGTAGTTTGTAGGATAAAATTCTGAAAAGGGCATTTGAAAATGTGTTAATAATGGTGGCAAAGTGGCCGGGTTCAGTGTTGAACAGTGAGACTATTGTCTTGGCTCTCTTGGAGCCTGCTGGAGAGATTAAGCACCCAGAGAAGAGATGAGGTACAGAAGAGAGGTGGGAGGGAGTGGGTCGCAGGGTTGATTTGAAGGGCTTGGATGGTGGTTTGGAGTGTGTTGCAGGGAGGGGGCTCCCTCGCTCTCGCTCTCTTCCTCCTCTTTTTAAATGAGAAGTCGGCAAGGGCAGCTGGAGGCACGCAGTGTGTTGTAGTGCTCTAGGGCCATGTGGTTTGTATTAGCGAGGACAGGGTGTCTGGCACCAGGATAGAGAGTGGGTGGTGCAGAGGGAGTTTAGGTTGTGTGAGGTTGAGAGGTTACAGGACATTTGGATTTCAGATATGGGAGAGGATATGAGATCCCACAATGAGAAAGACCAGTACATATGTATATCTTTGTTTTTAGATGTATTTGACAGATACAGCCATCATGTATAAACACCAATATGCAAACATATTCTACTTGGACATTCCATAAACTGACATTATTACTGTAAACCCTCACCCCATTGTTAAGTCAAGCCACTGTTTGAACCCTCACAGTCTCGTCAATCAAATGTTGACCATTACAGGGTTTCTGTTCTGTGGGGAACATACTATACACATATTTAATTTCATCAGTATTGATAACATTGAACAATGTGATGATAGTGTTACCACTCAAGAGTGCTATATTGTAAGATGCTCTTTTTTGGCATGAACATGCATTCGTAGAATACCTCAAAAATACAATGAGCAAAGCTCCCATGCATTCATTTTATTTTTTCAGAATCCAATAATCATCAGTATATCCAGAATATTAGGTTGAGATGGAATGTGTTACCAATTTGTTAAGTACACCCACATTACATAATACAATCCAACACATTTGTGCAATTAATCCTTGTGAATGGTGCGATGGAAAGTACAGTTCAGTACAACAACGCTGCAACAGCCGCAAAAAATGACCATATCACACCTCCATTGGGCAGTGTCAGCAAAACTGGCTGTTGCAGTAAATGACATTAGACTATACAAATGTATCTAATCAACTGATAACTCAGTGCAGAGTGCATGTTTACTATGTATTGTAATGTGCAATATCGTGTCACATTGTCAAACTTGCTGAAGCTCATTTGATACTGCTCCATCCAGCTCGATCAGATGCTGATGCTGCAGTCATCAGTGGATTCAGACCAGGACAGTGTATCACCAGGATCCCTGCAATTGCAGAACAAGGATAGAGCCTACAGGCAAAAACTGCAGGTCTACCAGGAGGCCCAGCAGAGACAAGCCCAACTCGTTCAGAAGCTTCAGACCAAGGTGACTAGAAATGTTCTCGTATTTGGAAATTGTTACAGTTTCTCTGAAGAAAAATAAAGTTATTTTGGCTCAACTGTGCACCTCATGTTTGTTTTATACAAGGTTCTTCAGTACAAGAAGAGGTGTGGGGAACTAGAAGAACAGGTGCTGGAGAAGACCTCAGAGTCTGAGAAGATGAGACTATTGGTACGTCTAGACTGTAGCATCACCTTCACGTATCGGCGTTGCTTGGATATAAATATACAGGTCTAAAGTCAATGGGCCCCCAAGGGTCCGTTAGAGGCCAACTGCTCCTTACACCCAACCAGACCAAAACTTTTTCAATTGACTCCTCAAATGGCAAAACCCTCAGCGGTTTTCTATTTTCTGTGCATTAGGTTTTTCAAAGAGAAGTGTAGTCCAATAGATACATTATTTCCCCTGACAAAGAAGGTAATACTGCACAGGAGTCATATGGATAAAATGTACCTTAATTATTATCACAGCATTATCACAATGTCAGTATGTTACAATATCTCCAAAAATACTTAAATTCATGTTTGTCCCATGGAAGCAAATATTTTTTTGTTTAGCTAGTTATAATTCATTTAGACATGAGAACTATAAACCATAATATCTAAATATAAGAATTTGGTCGCATTACAGTTCTGTCGTTTATGTTCATTTGTTCAAATCCAATTGTTTATCCAAGCAATGAAATCCATTTTGACAACCAGTAAATTAATCATGTATAGCTGAAAAGTAAAACTTGGACTTTTCATTTCATGAATAAGATTTGTGCTTTTACTTAAATGTATTTAATTCATTCAAATATTATTCTTGGCTGAGTGGCCTCCACAGAGAATTTGGATTAGTAAATTTACACTGTAATTATGTTGCTTTATAAATATTAGGCAACTGCTAACTTACTGCTGCTACCATATACCAAAGTGTTATCAGGATGCCAGTAGTGGTGGTGTGTGTGTGTGTGTGTTCAGCTGCAGGCCCACCTGGACTCAGCCCAGCGTCAACAGCGGACAGAGCAGGAGCTCAACATGGCTATCCAGAATAAGTCTGCTCAGCTGGAGGAGGAGCAGAAGAGGTGAGTGATGGGCACCATGGGGTGCAGGTAGCTAGGTTACCCAGCCAATAGAGAAACTTGTTCAGCTTCTGTATTCGTAAGTAATACATATTAGGGAGTTTTAGAAAAAGAGCACAAAGTTTGGAATCCAGGATCAGAAAACCTAAAGCAGCAGGGAGTTTTTGGATGCAGATTTGGAGCAGTAAATTCACGGATAAGCCTGTTAGAAATTTGCTCCCGTTTTTCTTTCTCTTGTTCTTGTTGAGAAGCAGAAATCAAGCCGAAATATTTCTGTGAAATGCGCAGACCAGAAATATTCCCAGCAGTTTCTTGAGCTTTCCTGCTGTTTTTCCCTGCCCCTATTGCATGGAGAAGGCAGAACCTGCCCTTGGCAGATAATCTCAGTATACAGTTTGTCAGAGAAAATTAGTGGGACTATGCTGGCTCTCTTCTCCAAAGCATTTTAACGATGCTTCACAGTAAGTGTGGGCCAACCTCTGCAGCTGACGCCAGGTTTTAATACCCTATGATTTATACAGTTATGGGACTTTATTTGAAATGCCCAGGGCTAATACTTAATACTGAATCCCTCTTTCCCTACATCTAGGTTCCCTTTAAACACGATATCATCCCATACACGCAAACATGGGTTTGGCTTCCTCTCAGACAGATAACCAAACATAGCAATGTGGCGTGCTTTACTGTAACAGGGTGTGTGTTTAGTGTGAGAATGATGTAAACATTTTTGTAAATGACTATACAAGCAGATCTGGTTGAAATTAAATCTAAGTTGACACGGACGTAATAAAACTGTCACACATGTTCACCCTGCAAGTGTGGTTGGCAAGGGTGGATCTAAAGGCCACAGATGTAAGAGTGATATGATGGCTCTATGAATTACAGAGTTTGGCTGCTGTGGAAGGGTTACAGGAGGGTGTCAGGACAGTCGTTTGACAGGGGAGAAGTGCCGAAGGGTCTCTCAGTGTCATAACACTTGTTATCACCAGGTGTGCCAGCCTCAGCCAAGTCAACTCTATGCTGCGGGAACAGCTGGAGCAGGCAGGCGCTGTCAACCATGGGCTAACAGAGAGCTTGTGGAAGGCTCGTGAGGACGCTGAGTTGTTTGATACCCGCCTGCGCAAAGAGCAAGAGGTGAGAAAAAACCACAAAAATGAAGTGCTTGAGTCGGAAAAACAACAGGGAAAGCTCAAGTTTATTCCTTTCTGCACAGAGATTGTGCAATTAAACTCCTGTTGAGTTCACATGGGGTAGGAATTCCATTCATAGCCAGTTTCGTCAATTCATTCTCATTCCCTGTTCATTTCATTGCTATGATTTTTGAGTTGTTGTTTCCTGTGAAAACATTCCAAGTGCTGAGGGGGAGGAAAATTTTTTGCAAACAATCTGGCGTTCGTGCTGTAAATGGGCTACATCTGTTGATTCAGGGAAATCCAATTATTTGTATGTGTGCCAGTGTGAGTCCAGGAGTTCCAGTACCGCATCTGTTTGGGATCACAATAAACTGAGAGGTGCCATCATTTGCTGTAAGCAACCCTCACCACCCATCCTCCAGTCTCTAGCCCCCTTGTTGTCTGCTTCTCTCTGCAGACGTGTGCCTCCAGGCTGTGTCGCGAACAGGCTCGTGTCAGAGCACTGTGGCGCCAGGCCGCTTCCCTGCGGAGCACTTTTACCCAGCTAAGGACTTTCACTGACAGGTGAGTGTGGCGCACTGCCAGAATCCCTCCAGCAACTTCTGGATTCCTTAACAACCCCCACCTCTCTCGTGTCTCACACTCACGACTGCAACCACAATCCATCTCTCTCAGCCAAGGATCAAAGTGGAACAGGTCAACAGGGTTGCCAGTCCCCCTGCTCATTGTTTCCTCACCGGGGGGACCGATGGCTTAGGGTGTCTAGCCTCACTGTTGAAATCATCCATCAGGACAAAGTTTGAGCACTTTAAGACATTACTTCTATCATGGTGAACCACTGTGAGCGCTGCTAAAGAGTAATTTGCTTTAATAATGATTGCTCAGCTCACAGACAGCTGTGATCATGTTAGAGGTTGTACTGTAACTTAAACTGAAGACACTTCAAAGGGAGCCCTGATCTGAGAGCTTAACCACTACAGACATCCATCCTTTTTTTCAAATTTAGACAGTTTTTTAATTAGAGTAATGGCTCACAATTGTATGAACAAAAACATCATGTCATATTTCCTTAGCCTTTTTGATCTTTCCTATGTTGTGATACATTAAATCATCAAGTAAATCTTGATGCTTGTGATTCTGTTCAAAAGGACTCTGTCTGATATGCGCGGGGAGTGTATCGCTGCTAGCCAGCAGCTGCATGTTGCCTGCATGAGCTTAGAGGCCAAAGTAACACAGGAGAGCACCTCTAGTGGTGTGGAGATGTCAGCACTGGAGAGGCAGCTGAAGGACAAGCTGAAAGAGGCCATGCAACTTCAGGGTCGCTGGGATGCAGAAAAAGTTGACCTTAACTCCAGGTAAAGTCGTCTCCAAATCCAGTTTGCTTCCTGTCTTTTGAAAATGGCAGCCGAAATGTCTTTGAAGCATTAGGCAAGTATTTTACCCTAAAATAACAGTCTCCAAATAATTTTGATGGTACACTGACTTGTAATACAGAGAATGGTACCTCTTTCATTCCCACTCCGTGGCACGAACGCTTGTTCTGTACAATCTCTGGATTTGTAGTATCATAGACTGTGTGTGAGGTCGTCTCTCGTGCAATCGTTTGATCAAATGCAAAATTTACATTCTTCCTATGACTGAAAGGAAAGCTGAATTTAATCCCCTACATGGAACCCCATAACTTTATATACAGTAGGCTTTGATCATTAGAATCCTTCACATCAAGCTCAGTGTCAGTGACTACTGCTCCTGATATAGATGAGTCAAGTCTTTTGTATCATCTCCTGTGCACCTCAGTCAGAGGACTGCAAGAATGTCAGTGTCTTTGTATTCTGGATCTTAGCTGGCTTTTGATCTTATCAAAACTCATTGTTAATCCCATGATTCTATGCAGAGAATATGATATAGTTGATGGTGTAGTAAAGGAGGAGCACATGCCAGTCTTGTATCTTCAATGTCTCAGGGAACTGTGTGTGTGTGTGTGTGTGTGTGTGTGTGTGTGTGTGTGTGTGTGTGTGCGTGTGTGTTTTTGTGATTTCCACACATATTGATCTATGTAGAGTCCTGGAGCTGACTGATACGGTGAAGCACCTCCGCAGCCAGAACAGTGAGAAGGATGCCAGCCTCAACACTATGCAGATCAGTCTGGACAGGATGGTGGGACCTTGGGAATCATGACTGGGAGGTGGCAGATAGACGGGTGGTTAAGGGGGCTAAATTGGCTCTAGTCTGGACCTTAGGCTGGATAAACTCCACGACTTCCTTGTCTAGAGGGCTGCAGTCTGGGCAATGTCAAGCTTGCTTTATGTGTACTGCTTATCTGACCTTAATGGTTTCCTGCTCAGGAGACAAGGAGAACAGAGGATAAAGCAGAGATGGAGGTCCTCCACACAGAGATCCAAGCCCTCCAAAAGATTTTATGCCATGTCCACCAGGTCAGAACAAAACAACCCATTGTGATAGATTATGCATTAGGTTAGCACATAGGAAGATCCATGTTTTTCTCTATTCTCCTTCATTATATCTTCCATGTCCAGTTGGTTGGCGGTGAGGGTGATAGCAGTGGATCTGAAAGTGTGTCCTCCTCACCTCTTCATGGCCGGTCTCCTTTGAGGAACACCACCCAAATGGCTGTGCAGAGTGCTCTCTCCAAACACCAGAAACAAACACAGGTCCGGCAAAAGTGGCTGGTCTTTGCTGCTCTTTCCTTATTCTAGATGTTTTAGAACAGTGGCTCCCAACCTGAGGGTAGGAACTGCTCAAGGTGTCCCAAAAGAAAATCTCAGAGGTCACAGAATTAATAAAAAATTAAGAAAAATATATGTGTTTCAAAATTATGTTTTTTAAGATTATGTTTATCTTTCTTTTGTGAGATACTGTATTCTGTCACTCTTCAGTCATTCTTATGTCCTACAATTGAGACCATCCAAAAAGAAAAATCACTCCACAGTTGACTTGCTCATGTACACGTTAAGGTCATATGAGGGGTCACAAGTAGCTATAGTTATTTTTAAGAGGTCAGAAACCAAAAATGTTGGGAACCCGTGTTTTAAATAGATAACACGGTTAATGTTTAACATGTACTGTAATGAGATTTCACCCAAGTTCCTTTACCTACACACCACAAACAATGCACCCACGTGTACAACCCACAGGACCTGCGTGGGCGTCTGGATGCTGCCCGGGAGCAAGTGGACACACTGCGCCATCACCTGCAGGAGGGGGACACTGAGAGGAGGGAGCTGGAGCAGAAGATCCAGGAACTAAGGCGGGAAAGTCAGGAGGCTAAAAAAGCTCTGGAGGAAAGCCTCAGAGAGAGCAACAGATATCGCTGCTCACTGGAGCTCATCTCCAGGTATTTCCTGATCATGAAGTTACTATTCTTTTTCTTGACTGTGTTGAGGCTTCAAGATTGTTGAAAAAAAGCTTAGCTGTGTATTCTGTTTCATATTTTCTAAACTTAGTTTTGTTATTTGTGAAATTGCCATTAGGCCTACATGTTGTTTTTGGAAAAATACAAATATTATAATGATCATCATAATGATGAAAAATATGATAGTTAAGTTTTATGTTAATTAAGCAGATCATTTTCACTATCATTATAAGAACATATTTAAATGTATTGAAATCTCTCTAAAAACAATATTTATACATTATACATGAAGTGGTTGTTATGTTGTGAATGGTTTTGTTGATATTGTTTTTTAATTTTCTAATAATGATGATGTTGAGGATCATTGTGCAACAACTGACCTTTCTTTTCCTTTGCCTCTCTCCACCTCTGTGTCTCACAGTGAGAAGGGCAGCCTAGAGAAGTTGCAGTCAGGACTGCAGCAGGAGGTGGACTCCCAGCGTGCTGAGCTGGAGGTACTGCGAGGCTCATCACTGGAGCTCCAAAGACAGCGGGACCTCCTGAGACAGCAGAGGGAGGATCTGGAGACGCAGCTGGCACGCCAGCGCACGGAGGCCCAGAGAGGGTACAGTATGAGCAAGGGAGAATGACCGTTACACAACACACATCCCGTCACCCGTGATTGTTTTCAAGCTCCGTTTGTTTAGAGTTCAGATCAGTAACACATGTCATTCTCCGGCCGGCAATGCACCCAGATGACATTTGGATGAAAATGTAAATGATTTACATTGCATTACTGCACTCATGCAAGAGGAAAACTTTTTTTTTTTTCCTCTTTTTGAGGGTTTCTTTTGCTTAAAAAAATTTGATTAGCTGAGAATTGGAGCAGGACATGCGATACAGCAAAAAAGTAACTCCCTCAGTGTTCTGGCCTTTGGCATCAACATTTCTACATCTTTCAAAGTGTGGATGGATTACTGTTAAGGGAATTTGTTTATATAAATAATCTGTGTGTGAGAGAAACAAAGAAACAGTGTGAGAGAGTCATGTATGTGTTACATTTTGTGTTCAGCGAGAGGAGTCTGGAGGAGCTTGAAGTGAAGCATTCAGATCTGCGTAGGGAGCTTGTGACAGTGAAGGAGGCTCTGAGTCAAATCACCCTGCAGAAGGAGGTCTTGGAGGATGATAAGGCCAGCCTCGCTCTGGCTCTCAGCAAGGTACACTGCTTTGCTGTGCACCAGGTAGCCTGAACTGTATGACCAGATTCTCCCTAAGGGTTTAAATCCTTCTAATATTTATGATTCACTGCACAGATGGAGTCCCAGAGTGCTGCACATGAGTTAGCCCTCAGCAAACTGCAGAATCAGGAGGCGACCCTAAAAGATTCTCTAGCAAAAATGGCTGCCCTGAGCGAAGGCTTAGCCAAAGACAAGGTGGAACTCAGTCGGATTCTGATGCAGGTCAGTTGCAGTGCAGTTGCCCTTGATGGAAGGCAGAGTTCAACAGAACAAAAATGAAAAAAAAATGTTTTCCCTTTCAGACAGAAAGTGAGAAGGCAGCGCTTGGTGAACGTAGACGGGAAGCTGAAGGGGAACGGGCAGCAGCCAGAGAGGAGACAGCACGGGTGCAACAGGAGATGATGAATCTGCTCGCTGAAAAGCAAGCCCTGGAGAGCTCCCACAGCCACTTGCAGGATCTCTGCCAGAAGCTAGAAGCAGAGCTGAGCCTGCTGCGGAGGGAGAACGCTCAGGCCCTGGAGCAGCACTCCCAGGTCAGAGACCCCCGGCCATTCACACATTTCAGCCTCCAGCCGCCCAGCTCCCACCACCTGGGAGAACTATGCTGATGTTATTAATAGCTTTCAGCAGGTTCATGGAGCTTGTTGTCACATTAAAATGTATTGGAGGTGCTGGACACATCTGCCATGGTTTTTTCTTTCAAATGGGATATGGAGCGCAGTTTTGAGCCCCACTCTGTTTTATGAGCAACTTGGGACATAACAAGCAAGGGATCTTCATGAACAAATGTGAACTGGAAAAGATAAATAGATAGACATATAATATCCTGTTGGGGTTAGTGAAAGACCCAATAAATTAACACCTAAAGTATTCCCATTCTTCCCTCAGCAGATCCAGATTTCCCTATTCTGTCTGCTTAAGAATGAAAGGATCCTCTCACGTTTTGTTATCTGTTCTGAATGTGAAACTGGGATATCCGTGTTGATCTCAGCTAGAATATAACAAACCTAAACAATTTGACAAATTCCTTCCAAACATTTTTAGATAGCTTATCTGTAAAAATAAATCAGCTGTGTATAAAACAAGCACTGGAGCGGCCTCTATCGCACTAAGCTCATGTTTCATCCCCTTATTGGGCGCTACTCACATCCATAACATTGGTGCAATTCATCCACTTTAATATTTACCTTAGGAGTGGCTGAAAGACATCATGTGCTAATATTTAGTTAGTGTGAGTTCATTTTAGTTTGGTTCAAAATCAAATTACAGTGATTGTTGCTTTTCAAACAATCCGCTGCAGTAAAATATTAGTAGTTGCTGGGGCCCATTATAGACTCAACCATTGTGTGATGGGGTGTTAGTATCTGGCCATAAAGTCCCAGTAAATCAGGGAAATACCATTTTGAGATCTTACAGTTTATAGTTTAAATTTTTCCTAAAACCAGGCTATAAAAGAAAAGTTTGACATATTGGGAAATATGCTAATTAGCTTGTGTTAGATGAGAAAATACAAGGGTACAAGGTTAATTCATTGTTGATATCACTCTCATGTCTGTACGTTAAATATGAAGCTGAAGCAAGGAGCCGGTTAGTTTAGCTTAGCATAACATACTGGTAGTATGGTGGAAACTGTCCAAAGTTTAAAAGGAAAATAAATCAGCCTACCAGCAGCTCTTAGGCATTCAGACCAAAACAGGCTTTGCAGCGAAAACACCACTCCTCCCATTAATTTGAATGGGGGTAGTGTGTTTTGGCTGTGGCAGTGGGGGCTGCAGGGGATGCGAAAAGTTGAAACAGAATCAACTTTTGGAGAAACACAACCCAACGTCGAAGACGAAGACTTAATCGCCGACACACAAGTGGGCCATGTAGTGACACTCCCTCACCGCCACACAACACTGCGCTAATCGCAGAAATGCCTGATTTGGCTGAATGCTGCCTTAAGATCACTAATTAACACGTCATTACTTGTTTGTTTAATCTTTACACAAACAGTTATGTAAAGATGACAGGTTGTGGTTTTTACAAGGGGTTAAGTGCTGGAACTATTTCTTGGCTAGGCCAGTGGAGGTTTGTTGTCATGGGGAGGTTGCCAGGCAAGCAGCGCAGACTTCATGAAGTCACTGGCCAGGAAAAGAAATAGTTCCTGCACGTAACCCCTTGTAAAACCATGACATGTTTTTGACACTTTGGTTTTTGTACGGAGTAAACAAACGAGATATAATGTGTTAATTTATGAGCTTTAGAGATGTTCATAGGCTGATTTGCCTTTGGACAGAGCCAGGCTAGCTGTTTCCCCTTGGTAGTCTTTATGCTAAGCTAAGCTAACCAGCTGCTGGCTTTAGCTTTATATTTAGCGTAAAGACATCTAACTCTCTGCAAAAAGCAAATAAGTGTAATTCCCAAAATGCCCAAATATTCCTTTAAATGACCCTGAAATCTGTTGATTGTCAATGCAAAGTAATGTTTTACACTGACCTTTTGGGCAGTATGCAATTCTATGTTTGCATTTAAGTAATTTACATTGTAAATTGCCTGCTGAAGATGAATCTCAGGACAATCCATTCCTTGATACTTTCATACAATATTTTGTTTTTGAAGTCTAATAAAGACTGAATAAAATTCAGCAAGTTCCATATCAACTGCACATGTTCCCTGTTCATTATTTTTGTTGCTACATATAGGTCCTGTGGTGTGTCATAATGATTTAAGTGGTAACTGGAAAGAAATCCTAACCCCACTAATCATTTTTGTTTTGCTTCAGGCGGTGCATTTGTTATGGCCCTGCAGTTCCTATACACTGCCATGAATCACTTAAAGTTTGTTTAATTAATGCTTCATAACAGCAAAAAGGGGGGTACGTAGAGTTCAATATTAGCACAGCAAATGGGGCTACATAAAATGTCAAACAAGTGGGTGGCTCATTCTCAATCCAACAGATACACATTACCAACTATAATGTCACTGTTAATGTAGGAGTTCCTTCTGCTGCTCATACTCCTACTCGTGAAAAATGTGTTCCACGGTCATGACAGTGCAGCTATGACGTGTGTATGCTATAGTTTGAATCATTATGAATATAATGATTTGCTGTATAGTCTTTACTTTGTCTGCTCAAAGCAAAAAGTATAGATTAATTGCTTGATTTATTTGTGTGTGTGTGTCGGTCTCCAGGTCAACAGGCAGATGCAGACTGTGTCAGAGGAGCTGTGTGCGTGCAGGAAGGAGCTTGAGACACAGACCACAGCCCTAAAGAGAGCTACCCATGACAGTGAGGAGCTGGCCAAGGACAAGGCTGCTCTGGATGTCAAGCTAAACGCCGCTGACCGAAAGGCCTGTGGTCTCACGCAGGAGCTGGTTGCACTTAGGTCTGAGTGTGTTTTTGTATGTGTGTGTGTGTGTGTGTGTATTTGTTTGTGTGGTCTGACCTCTAAAACTGTTTTGGACGAATTTCAGATTTGAAACCAGTTTCTCCCAGTTTGTTTTCTGCAGTTGCATTCAGCACAAGCTACATTCAAATTGTTTCTGTCTTCGTTGGTTAAGGTCAGGGTCAGGGTTGGGGTTAGGCATGTATCGTTTATGGTCATGGTTTTGGTTAAGAGTGTAAGGAATGAATGAAAGTCAGTGCAGCATCCTCAAAAGCATCATAAACAGCCCAGTGTTTGTGTCTCTGTGTGTTTGTTTAAGCGAGACCAACTGCCAATGTGTACTCAAGGTCATTTTGACTTTCTAAGTAAATTTTACCTTCTAAAGCACAGCCAGTCACATGTAACAAGAGTCTTTAAGTAACAAGGTTTTATTTGGAAACTTTGCTCATGATGGATCATTGGATTTTATGACCTTCTACACCTAGTGGTTCAAAGGTCTTTTTTTTCAGAGCTCAAACCACTTTACCGCTGTGTTCCAGAGCAGAGAAGGAGTCCCTGGAGAGGGCTCTGTTTGAGAGCCAGGAGCTTGCCTCGTCCCTAGAGGCCGAGTACACCAGGATGGAGGGGGAGAGGCGCAGCTTGCTCCTGGCTAACGAGTCCTTGACGCGTGAGTAGCTCCCTCCCTCAGAGACCCCACTGTCCTCCATGCCAAGCCCCCTGGCCATGAAGCCTTTCCAACAGCCCACTAGAGATCCATATTTCAGCTGTGAGCTCTGCAACAGCTGGGCTGCGGGATCACTGAGGCTGCTTTCTCAGCTGACCAGGGTCCCACCACTCCGCACAAACACACATGGATCGGATAAGTGGTGTTAAGCTAGAATGTTCCACATAAAGACATGGATGATGATCCACTGTAAATAAAACTCAAACTCAAATAAAGTCTTGCTGATCCTGAGTGTCCCCATCTAATAATTGAGTGGGACTTTGATAGAGATTGGATGCATCTGTCCAGGTGATGGTGCTCGAATGCGTGTGGATGCTGAACGCCAGTTTGCACAAGCTGCACAAGAGCGGGGTAACTTGGAGGAGAAGCTGGCCCAGGTGGAGAGGAATGCCCTGCTGACCCTAAACAACAAAGAGCAAATTCACAGAGAGCAGCTCGAAGTTGAACGCCGCCACAAGGTACAGTAAGACTTGCATAGTTATGTTGGCTTGCGAAAAGGTAGCTATCTTTTAGATAATCAGGTGTGTTTGTGTGTTTGGTGGTTAACAGGAACAGCAGTGTGCCCAGCTGACGGTTCAGCGGGAGCAGGCTGAGGAGCAGCTGCGTAGAGAGTGTGAGGAGCTGCGTGTGCACAGCCAGAAGGAGCTGCAGCAGGTGCAAGAGGAGCTGGCCAGGCTGCAGCAGGACTTCAACCAAAGCCTCCTGCAGGCTGAGAGTGAAAAGCAGCAGGTGTGTGAGGTGGTCTTCATAGGTTTGTTATGGTTATTTAGATGTTTTTTGAACCTTAAAATCTTTCATTTATTTATGTATTTTAGGGTAGAGAATTGCCTCGTAACCACAACATCCCAAGTTCTGTCTTCACAGTTGCCAGTGTGTGTCCACCAAAAGCCATAGCTCCTGTCAGTATCCTCATGCAAGACGCTAGGTCCACTCCTTGTCCTTCAGTGGAAGTCTATCTAAGTGCGATATAGCCTGTGTATGTCCAAGTCCCCATGGCCAAAGTGTTTGTGAGCTATATTATAAATGACCCTGACCTCTCAAGTCTGTTGTGAGCAGGCTTTGTCCCAGAAGGAGGCGGAGAAGGCTGCCCTCACAGAAAAGATAGCAGCCCTGCAGCAGGACCTGGCCACAGCAGGCATGGAGCTGGAGCACATGCAGAGGGAAGCACTTAGCAAACATGAGCAGGATAAGGTAAATTATGGCAGGGTCACATTGGCTCCGGTCACTTTCCTTGTTCTTTACATGACATACATAACTCAGCTAACCGATTTTTGTACCTCTATGTTCCAGGATGCAATGGCTGTCCTTCAGTCTGAGCTGCACGACTTGCGGACTCAATTTGAAGAGTCTTTGAACTCCCACGAGAATGTCAAGAAGAGTCTAACTGAGCAGGTCAGAGAGTTGAACCAACAGAGAGAACATGCACAACAGGAGGTGAGGACCTTTAAAAACCAAACCAGTTTTTTTCAGCCTTTCTTTTTAATATAAACATCATGCCTGTCTCTTTAGTGGCACCAGTGTATATATTTATATGTGTTGCAATGATGACTCATACGGGACTAATGTCAGTGTTGAGATGTTGATGTGGACATGGAAATATAAAGCAAACTACAGAATATATAGGGTGGATGTCACCAGAGGTGGTTTGTACAGTAGGATCACAGAAATGGGTAGGAAATTACAGGCTTGTTTGGCTTGGCATGAGATGGGAGACCATGGACCTGCTTCTAGTGTGAGGGGGAGTTTGCACCAATTAGTACCAGTGTGAGGGAGAGCCATTTACCATAGGCCGCTGTTGACATTGGCCGATGCCACAGAGCTTTACTAGCATCAGGGTGCCATCAGGTGCAGAGTGCGCTGTGCCAAATCCTACAAGGGGAGGTGATGTCCACTCTTAAGGCTCCAGCTCAGCACTCGCTCTCTGTGTCTTTTTCCTGTCAAGTCCACTGCAGGAAAATTTAGTTCCATTGACCCTAATATAAACATAAAAGCACAATTAGAGACTATAATTTTGGCCCAGTGACATACCTCTCTGAGCCAAATGAGAGCAGTAAATCTCATCTCTTGGGGTTGCTTAAGGTCAGGATTCCAGGCACCGGATCGCTGGGCGTTTTAGTGAAATAACAAGCTCACAGTCACCTCATTAAGATGTAACTGCAGAGTTCTAAGGTCTTCACCATGCCTTGATTTAAAAGCCTGGTTTCCTTGGAAAAGGGGATTGTTTATCTGTGTGGGACTTTTTAGTTTAAATAAAAAAGCAAGAATGAGGATCATCCTGTCTTCCCTCTGTCTCCTTAGTCTTGTCAAAGTATAGTGAATGAGGTTGTGTGGAGCCAGAGCAGAAGAGTTTTGAGGTTTGGACAGCCCTCCCTACCATACATCAAGTCAAGCTTCAGCGACACTGTCATATTTGGCCGCCACCCCTGATCGTTTCCTTGTTTGATTATTTTCACTTATCCCATCTCAGGATTCTCATGTCAGTGACAAAGCAGGAGTGTGTGACAGAGCGCTAGAGAGCATAAAAGGGGAAAAAAGCAAGGGGAGAAAGGGAGAACCAGAGCGGGGAGGGTACGGTCCCTGGTACCATAATATGAAATCAAAGTTTGAGTTAACCCCTTGTGTAAATAAGCCAGTGGGGGAGTGTTTATTTTCTCCCTTGCAGCAGCGAGAGGCTGGCTCCACTGGGACTCCAGGTCCCCCTCTCCCATCCACATAACACAACACTGCTGCCCTCATATTCTCTGCCCTTCTCCTCCGCCACTCCCCCACCCCCAAATAAATCAGATAAAAATAAAGTATAATTGGCCAGATCAGCACTGGCTTGTTTTTTCTCACATTAGAGTTTATGAGAAAGAACCATCTTGTGTGGCCATAACACTCCTCCTCCTCATCCTGCTCCTCATCCTCCCTCTCCCCCTCCTCCCACACCACCTCCGGCATGGGGGCTGCTGTTTCTCATGTTGCTCTCTGTGGATTTTTTACACTGCGAGCCGCATTAAGGAGACGGGGAGAGACAGCACCTGGCTAAAGGCCCAACTGGCTCTTGTCCATGCCCAGATAAGTTCTGTCCTCCCCATTTCTCTCGCTACACACAACATGTTGCCATAAAACATAATATAGGTCATACAGTATCATGAGATTGTGCACATAGCACTTAAAATAGGAGATGTTAAGGTTTAGCTTTCATACAATGAATGCATTATCTGATCCAAAATCAGCCTCACAGTATGCCGAAGGATTTTTCCTATTCGAGTTTGATGATTAAATACATGTGTTAGTGATGTACTGCAGGTAACAGCCTAATAGACGTTTTTGATGAATTTTGAGAATATGAAGACTTTTGTGTGTGTTGGGTTATTGAATTTATATTGAAAACAGACAAGTTTTAAAAGCAGTGGGAGGCTTATTTTTCTTTTGCAAGTCCTTATTAACTCTTCAATAAACTATGTTTATATCCACTTTAATTTATATCGCCAAATCAATTCTGGATTAGGTTGACAACCAATCAAGAAACCAGGAACAACAAAAAAAACTTTTAGAAGGGAGTTTATCTATTAACCTCATGAATAAGAGGTTTACTGTTCATACTGTTCAAGACCTCCTAATTTACCCTCACTAACATGTCATGCCTGTCATTCTGCGTTATCCGGACATGAAGTTAGAGGGCCTTCGTCGGCAGCTGCAGGAGGCAGAGGATGGACTTATCAAAGGGCAAAGGGAGCTGATTGAGGCTCACAGAGAGCTCCAGGAGTGTGCACAGGATCGCGACAAGCAACGAAAAGAAGCTCTGGACCTGAGAAGGCTCTCGGGTGATGAGACCAGAGAGAAAGAGGCCATCCAAACCTCTAACAAGGAGCTAAGAGTTCTCATCAAGAGAGCAGAAAGTGAAAACAGCAGGTACAGCTGTCACATGGAACTGCTGATTTCCTATAAATTCAGTAGCTGTGATCGTCTAGCAGCAATGGATATTTTGATGTTTTCTGTGCTGTAAACTTTAAACATATCTTGACTAGCTTGAGACGAGCTGTGGAGGAGAGGGAGCAGAAGGTGGCTGTCTTAGAGGAATGCAGGAGCTCAATGCACCAGGAGGCGTCTGCTCTACGGAGCACTATGAGAGAGCTGGAGAAGTCCCGCCTGCAGGCACGCAGAGAGCTGCAGGAGCTGCGCAGACAGGTGAAAGATTATTGAGGTAACTGCTGTCCATCTGATTTATTTTGAATTAAGGATTACCTTCAAGTAGTATGTGCTATGTTTACATGAGCAGATAAAGGTCCTCGAAGGCGAGAACAGCCGGCAGCAACAGGAACTGCGAGAGCTGCAGGCCCGGGTATGTCAGGAGGAGCAGAAGGAGGAGGAAGCACGTCGCGAGGCTTTCACTCTCAAGCAGAGAGTGCTGGAGTGCGAGGCTGGCAGAGAAGCAGCACTGAATGAGGTACAAAGCCTCCGGGAATGAGTCTGTTAACAACATGCTGGAGCAAACATTTCATCTTTGCATGCATATTTTAAGAATGCCTGCCATACTCGTACAGAGATAGAGAACATGAACCATAACGCATTGTATATTCTACTGTAACAATGATAGGTTGAGTTTGAAATCTTTTGTGAATATAACAGATAACATTAACAATTTATTAGAAACTAAGAAGAAACTAAGAAACTCTATTTCATTTGGAATTGATGAATTCAGTGTGAATAAATGTGAGGATAAATTAAGCTTTTTATTCTATAAAAATCTTTTCTTTAACCTCCTCTGTCCCATAAACCCATTTATAAGGGCCCCAAATTCTCATGACCGCAGCAGATAGTGTTATCAAGTGAATGTATGGCATACTTGTATTCTGTTAGTTACTCCAAGAGCATGGAGGCCTCTCCAAATGAATTCCTCATTATTATGATATATTTGAAGTCTGGTTAATAGATCTTTTTTTCCAATTAAATACAACAAATATCCAAACGCCAGTCTTTCTATCCTGTGACCTTGTCTACATATCAGGCATCTCAGCCCTGATTTATTTCAGCCACAATTCTTGTACCGCCATGTCCCTGTTATCTACACAGTGTTGCTCACTAAATAACCCTCAGGGCATGTTTCTTCCGCAATTACACTTCAGTGTTGTTAATATAGTTTTTCACTGCTGTAGTCAGAACTATATTCGGCCTGTTGCCCATATTTCTGCAAACCCACCACAAAAGAATTAAAGCAAGAGAGTTTAAATGGCAGATTATCATGTAAACCAAGGAAAGCATACTGTGTATCCACAGTCAGAACTTGATTTTCCTAGTCTGGTTACATTTACATTTTTACATACACAAAAAACAAAATACAAAAGTAACCGACTGAATGCAGACAGCTGTAAAATATTATAAATCATCTGAAAGCACCCCAGTTATGACCTGTCTCATACTTATGACATACTCTACAATATATAATAAACACATTCATGACTAGTCAAGAAAATTATGTTTGTTTTGTGACTCTGTCCTGTGTGTTTGCACAGGTTGCAGGTCTGCAGCGCCGTGTGGTGGAACTGGAGACGGCGGAGCATCAGAACCGAGAGCTGCTGCAGGAAAGAGAGGCTTATCATCAACTGTGTGACCAGAGGCACAGAGAAACCACTGCCCAGCTGGAGGAAGCACTAAAAGACACCAGGATCCAGGTCAAGGAGCTCTCTGTGCAGGTCGGCCTTGCCGAAAGCAAAGTCCAGGGCCTGGAAGAGCAGCTGGGCCTGGCCGATGCCAAACGCAGGGACCTGGAGCTCAAGCTGGCCGGGTTGCATTCAGCTCTGCGCCGCACTGTTAGCATCAGCCATACAAGGCTTTTAGGCACACCTGGGTCCCGTAGACGGTCTCCTTCTCCCTGGAGAAACCACCGGCAAGTAAAAGGTATGGTCATGCACTTTTATAATAAGGTATCATGATGCCATTTTTTTCTATAAGCATATACATTAATGAGTGTGCTCTCTGGTTAGGGGGAGATAGTGGGACAGACAGGTCTGTGTTGTCCTTGTCTCATGGTGAAGATGAAGAGCTGGACATGGACTTGGTGCACACAGCCCTGCGGGAATTCCAGCAGGAACTCAGGGACACACAAAGAGACAGGGTATATTTGAACTTATCAATAACTGAATAAAGGCTCAAGGACACAAACCTCAAACTCTGATTGAGTGGGATTGTTGAACTAAAGTTGGTCTTGCTTTTCAGACCACCAGAACAATTTTAAATTTAATTCCCTTATTACATTTTTAGTGTTTAATTTCTGGCACTTTTTGATCTCATAAACATGTTTGCTTCCTTCAGGATGAAGCCACGGCTCAGATAGTTAGTTTAAGTCAGCAGGTGACAGAGCTCAAAGGCAGCATGGATAAGTCAGCCACCCAGCTGCTACAATTGCAGAAGTCCTTGAAGCAGTCAGAGCAGGGTAAGAGAACCAGTGGATCCTACAAACCCAGTAAATATCAGTTATTAATTCTGTTTGGACACACAGCATATTTAACATATTGTTCCAGGAAAAAGAGAGATGACAGAACGATTGCACGAGGCTCTTAAGTCCCTTTCTCTGCAAGAAGAAGTAGTGCGTCGCACAGAGAGGGAGAAGAGAAACCTTGAGGAGGAGGCATCTCAATTCAGGACTAGTCTGCAAGCTGCTGAGGCTGAGTCCAGGACACTGCAGGCATGTAATAGGAAGAGAGACAGATATTAACTAAAACAGCGTAAGGCATCTTCAGTGACAACTGATAAACTCCTGTGCCAATTCCTCCGCAGGACAAGTTGGAGCTACTGCAGGGGTTAGAATCTCGTGGAAATGTAGAGCAGCGGAAACTGAAGGAGTCTCTGGAAGCAGCAGAGAACAGGGTGAGCCGTCTGGAGCTCTGCCAACGCACCCTTGAAGGTGAGCTGCAGAGGGCCCAGCTCAAGGCAACAGAGCTGGATGCAGAGGCAGGGGCACTGCAGGAAAGACTGACGGAGCTGAGGAGGAAGCTGGGTGAGAGCGAGGACCGGTGTGCAGGGCTGAGGGTCAGTGAGGAGAGGTTGGCCACGTCACTGGCTCGAGCTGAGCAGCACGAGAGCCAGCTGAGAGAACAGCTCCACAAACTGTCAAACACCCTCAGTGACAACAGGAGCAGCAGCGGAGCCCTGCAGGAGCAGATCACACAGCTGCAGAGGGCTCTGACTGCCAGTGAGCAGGACCGAAGGCTGCTGCAGGTACAGTGTGTCACCTAATCATTGTCAGTACAGGATCATTTAACAAGACAATTGCTGTAAGTGGTAGGTTCATGATAAGCTACAGGCAGAAAAACATTTCTTCCTTTCTGTAATATGAAACAAATCATGTCCGCTGTGTATTTTTAATTCTTTTAATTTAATTATTTTTAATTATTTTCTTCTCTCAACACGAGGGTGTTTGATTAGAAATTTCGAAACAGGCATGCTTCCATTGCTGTGCTTTGATTCACAGTGCAGCTATGTAACCTTCTCAGCTCCAGGCTGAGCATTTTTTATTTACATTTGCTGTGGTTTTCCTGAAGGACCTCAAAGACTGAGCAATAAAATGCTCAGGCAAGCTCATTAATTCTCCAAGAGCTTTTCAGGAGAGCTTTCCGGTCTTAGTTTGGGACTGCACTTTAAAGATACTGAGCAAACAAAAACATGACATGCTTGGTATAAATCTCTTCATTTGCTCAAAAGCTGTCAGGTCATTGCAGTAAAAGTGAGAGAAAAACCCTAACTCGTGCCTGCACCTTTCAACAGTGTGTCTAGAACTGTAAAAGAGTCAGAATATAAAAGAAGGTGAGATATGTAGGGTCAGCCTAAGTGCAAAATTGTGTTGTGATGAAACTGAGTGGCTCATCATATAGTGTATATCAACATGTGGGTGCCCATAGGAACGTCTGGATAAAACACGAGATGCCCTTTCAGAGAGTAAGAGGCTGAACCACAAACTAACAGAGCAGACCCAGAACCTACAAAGAGCCCAAGAGGACTTAGAGCTTAAACACTCTGAACTGGAGAAACATACCAGGACACTGAAGGAGGTAAGTCACACTGAGGTTAAAGTGCAAATAAAGGCGCAAAGGTTGAGGCCCCATTTTGATGTGCGGATGATTGACTGTGTCCCAGAGCTTGAAGCAGCAGCAGGAAGCTGAACTGCAGGCCCACGGGAGCTCCCAGCAGCTGCAGCGAGAGAAGGAGGAGCTCCAGGACA
This sequence comes from Lateolabrax maculatus, assembly GCA_031216445.1. NCBI lineage: Eukaryota > Metazoa > Chordata > Actinopteri > Acropomatiformes > Lateolabracidae > Lateolabrax > Lateolabrax maculatus. The sequence goes on along the minus strand of CM062196.1, from coordinate 22,769,166 downwards.
AGGTCACCAACCTTCAGAGCTCGGTGCAAAAGCTGCAGAGTGAGAGAGCAGAGATGGAGAGGGTGCTGACACGTCTTGGTAAAGACAAGTCAGCCCTCAGAAAGGCACTGGAGAAGGTGAGCTGAACTGCACTATACTTTAGGAATAGTTTGACATTTTGGAAAAAAACGTATGTCTGTATGGTAAATATAAAGCTACTGCCAGCAACCAGTTAGCTCAGCATGAAAACTGCAAACAAGGGGAAACAGCTAGCAATTTTTGCAAAATATTAAATAATATTAATAATAATAAACTTTATTCATATAGCACCTTTCAAAACCAAGTTGCAAAGAGACTATTCCTTTATCCCTAATCTTTAGGATTAGTTCAATTTAGTTGAAACTTGTCTTGTCTTGTTGGAAATCACAGTTACATATACATACACGTACATATATACAGATTAATATAGAATACAACAAATAATAATAGATCAAAATTACAATTTTTATTAATAAAAATTTGCTGCAGTGGTTTAATATGGTACTTCCATTAAAATAGGGGACTTAGCAGATACAGATGAAAAAAGTTGATGCAGCAGTTGTATATTGTAAAAACAATGTATAAGTAAGAGTGAGAACAAGTTTTATTAAAAAAAAATAATGTAGCACTGATACAGCTGCTCTGCTACTGTCGATAAGAAGCAACTTCAGAATGTTACAGCTAAAACAGTAAAGGCCCCCTATTGTTGGACCCCAGAACATTAAACAGCTTTTGGTGAGGAGACCTGAAAAGTTTTGGTGCTGGATATGAGGTAAAAGATCTGAAATATGTAAGGGAGCCAAACCACAAATGGCTTTAAAATGTAATTAAAAGCATCTTAAAGTCAATTCTAAAACTGCTGGAAGCCCATGTACATATAGAAGCCAGGACTGAAGTAATATGCGTTTATTGTTGGTCAGAAGCCTTGCTGCCACATTCTGGACTAAGTGAAGACGTGCAGCTGCCGAAGCATTAAGGCTCATAAATGGGCAGTTACATTAATCCATGCTGGATGAGATCATTTGAATAATTTGCTGTGTCTTTATGCTGTTGTTTGTCATTTGCGCAATATTGTTTGTTCCATTTTCCACATATTCACCTTTGTCACACATTGTACAAAGTGATCTTGAAGAGATGGAAACATGTAGGTGGACTATGGGAACCAAGAGGCTCTGTGCTTGGCTTCTGCTACACGCATTACAGGAAGGCACATGAGTGCAGAACAATCATGGTAAAGTCGTTCACATTATGTCACCCTCGTGCTGTTGTCAGGTGGAGATGGAGAAGCTGAGGAGGGAGGAGGAGGCAGCGTCAGCGGCCAGAGAGAGGGAGCAGTTGGGACAGACAGTCTGCAGCCTGGAGCAGGAGCTGGCTGAAAAGCAGGACGAGGTGCAGACTGTGCAGGTGAGATGCTACTGGATGATGACCATTACATTTATGTAGTTTGTCTTTCAATTTCTCAAATTAATAAGGCATTACATTACTACAACTCACCTGCAAGACAAGAAGTTTTTATTAATCTGGAATAGTACATATAATGTACTCAAAGGAAAACTGCTTGTGTTTGATTGTTTACACCTATCACAAAAACATGTGTTTTCTAATTGGCCAACTTGCCCAGGTACAGTAAGAAGCCCTGTGAGCCAGGGGTCACGAACTCACTGACCCCAGAGTCAGAGAACCTTTGTTTCCTCTTTCTGCCCAACCACTGACTACAGCACCAGACAATGGCATAACAAAAAAAAATCCTGACTTGTATGTTTCTTCTACTCTATTTTCAAACTCATGTGAACTGGTTTCAGGCCCACATCTCCCAGTTGGAGCATTCTCATGCACAGCGCCTCCTGGAGGTGACAGCCCGCCATCACCAGGAGCTGGATATGGAGACGGATCGTCTGAGAGACAGTCAGCAACAAGCGGAGCGCGCCCTGGAGACCAGGGAGAAGGCCCATCGCCAGAGGGTCAAATGCCTGGAGGAGCAGGTATTTTAATTCTTACTGTGAATAATTCTTGTGAATAAGTTTTTCTCTTGTTCTACAGGTTTATGTCTGTGTTTTTGTGTTTGCCTACTTACCTTCTAATCTCTCTGTTTCTTTGTTTTTCATAGGTGCTGACTCTGAAGGAGCAGTTGGATCAGGAGACAAGAAGACGACAGGCCTATTTCAATCAGATGCTACAACCTGGTTTGTAGGCAGAGACCCTGCAGTGAAGTTTGCAGCACCTCTGGCTTGCTCATTCACTGTTCCTCTGGCAGCTTCCCAACAACAATGTGTTGCAAGCTACATCCACATTTGGAAGCACACGCACACACCAACACACTCCTAAGGCGTTTGCTCCCACCCATGCACATGTGCACACCGGATTGCATTAATCTGCAGGAAAACTCAACAACAACAAACAATGAGTGTTTTGTTTATAAGTGGACTGGATGTGCCAAATTGTTTTAAGGATTTCCTCTGGCTCGCTACAGTTGGCGTTTCTAAGTCTGTTTATGCTGTGTCATTTTTTTTTTTAAGAAACAGTGTGATGAAAGGTTTCCTTAGATGGTGCTTTATTCTACACTTATGATTGTTTGCACACTCATTTGTCATATTGATCATGTACCAATTTTATATGTCACAATCACTGTTTGTGTATCCTAATGAGAATATATATCCAAATATTTACAATAATTGTTTTCAGATTTTCCTTGTGCTGTGATTTATTAGTGTTTCAGGCTGTCGTAAAGATTCTATATTGTAACTCATTTATTTTATTGTGTGTTATGTTTGACTCAATCAGTAGTAATGTGTGGAAAAGTTGTAATTGTTTTTAATAAATTGGGTGTATCAGAGCACAGCTTTGTTTTACGAAAGATGTTGAGATTTGATAACGATGTTTATTCTCCTGGCCATGCAACTTTGTTGTGGAGAAAGTTTTGGGTGAACTTTGTGAAGGACAGCACTGCCCTTTCATGGCATGTGAGTTCTGGCGTTTGGTCCGCACCATTAAAAGCCTTTGTGGGTTTAGTGTTGTGGGTGAGAGAATGACCTTCGCTCTCTGTTGCCAGTGCCGTCTTCAGTGTTTTCTTTCAAAGATCGCTGCAGACTCCAAGGTCTGTGGGGATCGTCATTCCTTGAAAGTTTCACTGGCAATCCGTCTGTAATGCTTCACAACCCTAAAATCTTTAGCTAATATGTGGTCTTCCCTTTGCTGATTAGAAACCACAAATATGTTGTGTGTGTTCTCAGTGTGTGTATGTGTGTTTTCATCCACACATGCATCCACTGTGTGTAAGTATCTTCAAAGCCAGTAACTCCTTTTCACTCTTTCATTTCAGTTTCATACTAACTGTACAGTGCTGCATTGCACATGCATGTCGTCTCACTGTGTAACCGTGCATGCCTTGGTAACTGTACATAGTAGGAGTTTCACTGAAAGGGGAAAATCTTGTCAGAGTTTCTTTAAAGCAGCCCTTTGATTATCATAGATCCGCCCAGTGGTTATCCAGTTACCGGCCTCTTTTCTGCTATTGGCTGAAAGGAGCTAATTATGCAAGGTAGTGAATCCCTGTGGGGGAGGTGGGGCCAAAACTGAAAGAACTCCTTTGGCAGGCAGAATAGAGCTTTTATTGAGGATATTTCTAAGCTGACCATCAGGGACCAAATCGCTGGATTGTTCAAAAAAAAAAAAAAAAAAAAACATCTCAGCTGAATCACGCTGCTCCCCCTCTTTCATTCCTTCCCTCGTTTCATTTCAGTGAGACGGAGTGTAGCTCATGCAGTACCCAGCAGCAAGCAGAATGCAAGGAATCTACAGTATTCCCCTGTCTCACACAAGAAGCCCAGTTCACTACTAGAGGACAAGTGAGGAGAGAAAGAGGCAGAGCCAGGGAGCAGTCAGGGGAGGATTCAGACTGCTGTGGTTGAGAGGAGGAACGTACGGTCTTGTCCTGTTCTGTTCTGCTCCTGTTGCCTCAGGTGTGTGCGCTCCTCCCTCCCCTCCGCGGTGCCTGCTGTCAGCTCCATCCCTGGGTGGCTGAGGCCATGGTGTTGGTGCTGCGAGCCCTGCTGCCCTGCTTCTGCACCCTGCTCTCCCTGGACCTGCTGCCTGGGGTGGAACCCGCTGTGCCCCTGGAGGACTTCTACCCCTTTGGCCAGGACAAGGGGGACTCCCAGACCATCGCTCAGGACGACGGAGGCTCCAGGCTCGTGGAGATCTCTGTTGCTTTCCCCTTCTTTGGAGACAGGCACACAGGACTCTATGTGAGTACAGAGCAGTGTATTTTTACTGACGTGTGTGTGTGTTTATGTCTTTATATGTCAGCATATATATATGTGTGCATGCACTTGGCAGTTGGCAATTGAAACTGACATGGTGTGGATTGTTTAAGAGCCCCAGGGAGATGACTTTTGGCACGCAGCCAAACACTACATTGCCCTGTGAGAGTTTGTATATGTTTGTGTGCACTCACAAGCTCTGGTGTGTAACCTCATTTGTAGAATATCGTGTTTTCCCCCCACGGGTGGAATCACAGTCCTCCATGACTTTCTCTTTACTTCACATCTGCCCTCCATGCACTCTGAGGACTCTCAAGTGCACCGAGGGAGAGTGAGAGAGAAACTATTAGCAGAGCAGTAGTAAGCCCTCTTCTAATACGTTTACAATGAGCTGTTAAAGGAAATGACCGTTCGTTGCTTACTGTTGCCGCGGAGCATCTGTGAGCAGTTCTTTTTCAGAGAGAGGGGGAGAGAGAATATGCACGCCGGAGAGAGAGAGAGAGAGAGAGAGAGAGAAACAGTGCTCATGGGAGGAAGCAGAATGGTTTGACAAGGATTTTCGCGCACCACAGTGAAACACACTTTGATCTGCCTTTGTCATGTATTGGGTTCAGTTCCAGCGCATGGAAAGGCAGAACTCCCTTAAATCAACACCACCTGTTGTGGTTATGCATCCGCGTTCGCTCTCCGAACCCCCTCCTCCTCGCCCCGAGCCCCCGCCCGACTCCTCCCTGTTCAAACCGTGGGCAGGAGAGGCTGAGGAACCATGGCAACAACGGGCAAGGTCAAAGGTCGTCCTTCTAATCTAAGCATCTGCGGCAAGGGGGTGAGGTCAGTCCCCCAATGGAGACATTTTTTAAACTCTTTTGCATCCACACACAGTGCAGAGACAGAGAGACAGTATTTTTAATCACAGTGTTTGGGTGTTGTGTCTTTCTGAAGAGTTATGAACTCACTCGTCTGAAAAGTCAGTGTATCACAATTTCTGTCCCATTGTGTTTCGTAAGATTTGCAATGAATTCCAGCGCATCACTTCTGTCTTCTCCTGTACTAATACTGATACACAATAGTCAAATTAGACAAGATTAGACAAGTCACTGGTTGCTTGGCTTGTTGATCTGAGATTGAATTATCATCTGACAGAGATAAAAGTCTCTGAGTACTTCAAATTCTGAAATGTGCCGTGTTAGTTGTGATGTGATATTCTGCAGCTCACACTGCATCTCATTGGACTGTAATTCTGTTGTCACGCGAGGCATAACCCTTTGTTACAGGCACTTGAAATTACAGTCACGCTCATTTTGAATGCCTCACCTGAATCCATCAAACATCTGCTGCAAAGAGCACAGGCCACATGGTGATCTCTGCCACCGGAGAGCTGCTTTGAACAGCTACAGTATTTCAGTAAGCACCAAGGGGCTGCATTTGTATGAATAGTTTCTCCCAGGAGTTTGTTCCATGCCTCTGGGCTACCGCCACATGGAAGCTGTAGAACCAAACCGATTTTAGTTGGTTCGGGGGTGCTGTCTTACTTTATTATCATAGCTGATTCTGTTTAGCAGCACACATACCTTGAAATCCCTCACGGCAGATCCCGTTATACCCTCAACTATCAGCCTTTGTGCCTTCCTGAAGCATTGTGTTTTTTCAGCAGTTGTGATCAACAAATACAGCAGTGGATTCAAAGACTGCCACAGCAATGAGACACTTGGTTACAGAAGTCTGTAATGTCCCATCAACAGACCCTACAAATCCCTTTACAAACATGGGTCCCCCCCTAACTTGGTCCCACTCCAGTCCCACTTCTGCCTCCTGGTAACCAGGCTGTCCCTCTGTTATGGTTTATGTCTGGGAGTTCTCACACGTCGCTGGGATCTCTCCTCCTCCTCCTCCTCCTCCTCCTCCTCCTCCTCCTCCTCCTCCTTCTCCAGGTCCCACCTCCACTCCTCCCACGCCTCAGATAACATGGCAGGGGTCTTCCCCCTGGAACTGTCCAGCTGCTTTATCTGAGAAATGACCAATCACTTTAACAGAACACAGATGTATCTGCAAAGTGTCTTAGGGGCGTCCAAACAATGCGGTTCACGGATTAACTACTCTTACGGATGGCCAGTGTAAAGAACATGAAGGAGGATATCCAAGGTCAGAGAGGAAAGAACACAAGTTTAAAAGCAGATGTGAGAATAGATGGTTATGATCAAAGGCATTTATTGTAGATACATAAACTCATGGACAGTGGAAAGATTCAAGCTTCTCTTGAGCTTGTTGTATATGTTTATATGGTGAAACATGTAATTTACAGTATTAAAATGTACATTACAATGAGACATTTGTCTGAAATTACAAATAAACTACATTTAAACAAAATTCAAATACATTTTGAAAGGATCCTGCCAAGAACGTGCTACAGTGTAGCTGCACTCTTTACAGATTGCACATCTGCTAGTGCTCATCTGCTCTTCTGAAGAGCTTCAACACTTGGACTTTGTGCAATTTCATTCACTCACTTTCACTCACCACTATGTATGGCCTAAAGATGTGTGCAGATTCATTCTTTGAACTCAGCATGGGTGCTTTTTACATGCATGGGTGGGGTGAGAGATGTGACATTAGAAACAGTTCATCTACCATAGACAAGATATATCTGCATGTACGCTACTTTAAAAACGTCTGAAAAAAGCCTTAACGTAAATGATGCGCTTTAAAAACAGTTTGACATTTTGGGAAATACGCTTTTTCGCTTTCTTGCGGAGAGTTAGATGAGGAGATTGATACCACTCTCGTGTCAGTCATTAAATGTGAAGCTACAGCCAGGAGATGGTTAGCTCAGCCGAGCATAAACACTTTGTACGTTTCTTTGTGCAGCATGTCCACATAGTTTGGCTTTTTTAATTTCACACTAAACTGTATTTATTACGGCAATTCTACTGTTAGGCTTTTCATCAGTAACAGTATATCATATTTTTCAGTTGGAATTTAAAATTCAACTATCACAACTTTAAATTGTTTGATGGAAGTATTTCGAAATTCCTCTGTCATTCTAAATCATGTGATTTACAAATTAGGGATTTGCGTTGAATACATTTTCCTACATAATACTGACCATTGATTTAAATAGTGCACCCACATCTTATTACACCAAACCTCCACATCCCTTGCACCGTGGAAGTCATATTAGAGTCCTTCCACACTGCTCCAGACAGGATTTATTGCCTCAATCTAAACTCTTTGGAGATAAAGGTGAGCCGGGGCTCAGGAGACAGGCCAAGTGCACACAGACTGTCAGACTGTAGTCACTTCCTTCGGTCTCGTTAAATAATTGGACAAGCTTGTAACTGTGAAACCTCCGTTTTTGACAAGGAAAACTAATGTTTTCCTGAGTTGATCCATGGGCACCTTTTTCATTCAGGGGTTTGCTTTGGCTTGACTTAAGCCAGATGAAAGTTTATTTTAGTCCATAAATTGCTTGGCTCTAAGGAAAACCACCCAAGCAAAATCCTGGATATATCCGGCAAAGAATTCCCAAAAAATAACAAGGGAGTTGTAGAGTGGAGTGGCACCACTGAGAGTGAGAAAAAGAAATATGGGGAGGGAGATGCTTCTTACAAGGTTGACTGATCGCACCTCTCTCCCCTGTGAGTCTGACCTTGGTCATGTTACAGCATAACACAAGGCAGCTCTGAACCCATTCGCTCTCTCACTTAAGTGTGATGCATAACCACCCTTCACTGGATCTCTGTAGTAGTTATAGCCTTGTTGGAATCCATGAGAAGCAGGAAAGTATGTGATATGAAGCAAAGAAAAAGGGCCCGGGTTCAGTTTAAATTCCTCTTAGGTCATTGCCATGTCAAAGTGGTCCCCTAAAAAATCTTAACAAGTAAGAAATACACTTGTTTAAACAGTTCCAGATGCTACAAGAGATTGGATTAGGCATTCAAACATATTCCAGTATTGGACTATAAACTCTATTTAGTGTTCAGCATGATTTCCTACACTAATTTTGCTGTAAGATGGGTGACTTCCAGACCGCTGCCACCACAGGTCTCTCATTAGTGGGTATGTGGGTGTGGGAGGTTTGTAATTCATGTGCATCCCTCCATTCATCCAGCCCTGTGCCCTCGCTCTTGTTTTTCTCCCGGTATCAGATGGCGCTCTGGCTGACCCCTGGGCCCTGCCCCTGCAGTCGGTCCTCTTTTTCTCCACATCGGCCACGTTCTCACCACATCACGCTGATGCAGAGGGGAAGACTGTGGTCGGGCAATTAACTGAGCCCCCGTGCTGTGCCAAACAAAACTTCCTCCCCTGTTTTTACAGCAAAGTCCTTTAAATTATGGTTTTCATACACGCAGGGAGCAAAGCCGAGCCATCTGACGTCGCTTTGTCACTGTCACATGCCACTCGGCTTGAATGCAGAGAGGCAAAGTCAGTGTCAGCGATTAGGAGAAACATGAGAGGTGCTGTGGTAGGAAGAGTCTCCACTTGTTGATAATATGCAGAAATTATGTATGAATGAATGAAGGCCTTTCATGGGGATTCACCCCTTCAGCCTGTAAAACTTTACTCTCCACTGAAGTTTAGCCTGTTTCTTAGGATGTTCAAAATGTAGTGCAGTGGCTGGTCCGACACCACCTAATGGTTGTGATATAAGGACTTTCTCCATACATGCTACACTGCTAAATGCTGCTTCATAATCTATCATTTTAATCTCTCTTTTAATATTTTCTAGAGGCATTTCACTTCTTTTTCTGCACAACTTCCAACCCTAAATAACCTCCACCCTACCCTGAAACATCCATCCTTTACTTCCTGTACACCTAATATCATTAATCTGAACCTTTACCCTCAACTCACAGTACCTCTTTTCTCTAGCACCGTGGCAGATAACCCTCTAACAAAACATGAACATTTGTTGCATATTTCTGTCATGTTTCTGGAGTTTTGAGCTTGCAATCCTCACTATTCCTCTATTGCGATTTTGTCATCCATTTTTTCTTTTATTGCAGCTTAAAGCTGCACTAATCAATATTTTTATATGAACAACGGATCAAAGGAGTTTGTGTAATGTGAAGCAGTTGCTTGTACTGACAAAATGATTTGTAGCGTCTTTACACTCTTTGTTCACTCATTGTTTTTGGTTTTACAGTCTCTCACGTCACTGCTTTGGTTCAATCCCACTACTTTGGCTAACCAATTAATGGCCTAGTTGCTTCAACAATACACTAATTATTAACCTTTTAAAGTTGTTCTTTTATGAAGTTAATGTTTCACCATGTTTGAGTACATAGCTGCAGTGCTGACTGTGCAGTTCTCACAGAGGAGATATACGTGGATGAGGGGAGGATGGGTTCATTTATTTGGTTACTTTGCTGTTGGCAGACATCTGTGGAGTGGACTGGTGTGATGACTTTGCAGGTGCATGAGCAGCAAAAACCTGGTTTTCTCAGCTGCTGTCATTTCACGGACTAAAGGTAGCGTCTGTTTGCCACATGCAACGTGCAAACATCCGTTATGGGGGCGCCCGCTGCCCCATGCTGCTGTTTGCCCCGTAAGGTCAGAATACCTCTGTTTGTCCACCTTCGCTTCACCATCTCAGCACTTCCACTCGAACCCCGCCTCATCCTATAAACAAGGCTCAGTAGCTTAATCTGACATGTTGCACAATATATCACTGTATGATTAATCATCTTCACATTCTCTAACTCCTGCTCTCTCCTCCTCAGGTAAACAACAATGGCCTTGTGTCTTTCCTGAGGGAGGTGTCTCAGTTCACACCTGTGGCTTTTCCAATTGCCGGGGACAGAAGGGTTGTGGCACCGTTCTGGGCTGATGTGGACAACCGTCGAGCAGGGAGAGTCTTCTACAGAGAGAGCAAGGAGCCCTCCATCCTGACGAGGGCTTCAGGGGATGTCAGGACGTACTTTTCAGAGTTCCCCAACTTCAACGCAACATGGGTCCTCATTTCTACATGGCACCAAGTTACTTTCTTTGGAGGCAACGCCCTCACACCGGTATAAACTCACACTTATTTTACAGCTTTCCCCACTACCTGCTGACTGCTTAAACAGCGCTGATTCTCTGTGTAACTTTTATGTATCTTTAGGACCCAGATCTGTGATTCCCAACCAGGGGTACTCATGTAATAGGGATGAACTACTGGGAACCACTGGCCTAGATAATCTCAAGTCCCAGAAGTAGCCTTGTTCGTACTGGTTAAAAGTGGGATATAACACGTGGTTAGACAGCACAGCTACTGGGTTTCATTCTAATGGTAATTGTGAATTTCTTGCCATCTGCCTCAACAACAGGCCCAGAGAAGTCTATTATGTCTCTAGCCTGACTGAGATTTAGGAATCTGTACCATTAATACGAGGAGTCTGTCAGGTGCATGCATTATTACAAAATTTCATGGAAATCAGGAAATGGTTTAACCGAGCCTGTTCTTCTCTATGCAGGTAAATACTTTCCAAGTGGTGCTTATTACAGATGGAGAGATTTCCTTCACTATATTCCAGTACAATAACATCACTTGGACCACAGGCATGCATGCCAGCAGTGGAGGAAACCTGGCTGGGCTGGGAGGCATTGCAGCGCAGGTAAGATCACATGGATATTTGCTTATGGTGACGGTCGTAATTTTGAATGTACAGTATGATCTGCTTCCTGTGAAGATGCAAACTACATTTTCTATAAACTTTAATTCAGCGATCTTTTGTGATGTCCGCCTCCTTGATACTCTCTTCCCAGGCAGGTTTCAATGCCGGTGACGGCAAGCGCTATTTCAACATCCCCGGCTCTCGCACAGCTGACGTGGTGAACGTCGAGGGGACCACCAACGTGGGTTACCCGGGCAGATGGGTCTTCCGTATAGATGATGCAAATGTGGAAGTGGGTGGCTGCAACAACTCCGGTAAGTCCTGCTTCTGAGAGATTAGTTCTTCCACTCCTGGCTGTCTTAATACTTAAGGATTCCTGTTACACTGACCTCTCTCTGCAGCCTCAGTGTGCCCACACCTGCGACCATGTCTGAACGGAGGCCAGTGCATCGATGACTGTATTACAGGCAACCCCTCCTTCACCTGCTCCTGCTTGGCTGGCTTCACCGGCCGACGATGCCAGATCGGTGAGTTATGGTTGACACCGCTTCCTGCTCTGTTGTGCTTGACACAAACTGCTCACTGTGAGCGAATAACTGTCCACCTCAGATCAGCCAGGAAAAAAAATGTCAGCTTGTAAAAAAAAATACTAGAATTCACCTGACTTGCCAAATGGACACTCAGATATTTCCTTAATACCTGTATCAGCTTCATGCCAATCTGTCGCATTCTCCTCGGACATTGCCTTACTAACTGACCTTGGCCAGATGTTTTCCTCTTATTAAAAGAATCACACTACCTCCTTTGTATTTCTCCCTGTCTCTGTAGATGTCGATGAGTGTGCCTCATATCCTTGCCAGAACGGAGGCACTTGTGAAGACCAGATTAATAGTTTCATCTGTCAGTGTCCTCCTGGATACACTGGGATTCAGTGTGAAACAGGTACAAAGGACAAAGCTAGTTATAATTACATTTTTCATTTTGTCTTTCTAGAAAACTTTGTCTAAAATTTCTTAAAAATGTACATTTAAAGTAACAGCATGTACAAGAAAAGCCACGTATATATAATTTTAAACAATAGCGAGAAATGACCCCAAAACAAGTTGTTCTAAATAAAGAAATTGTTACTGTACATCATTTACATTCCACACATCTTCTGTTACCCTCTGCATGCACTAAATAGGCCGAAGACCAGGAAAAAATCTGATTAATTAAAGTATTTTTGTGCCTCATTAAGCAGTTTCCACACAAAAAAAGTATTTTAGATATCTTGGTCCAGCCTTTCTGGAGCTTCTGTGCCTATTCCCACAGTCCAGCCTGTGGAGATGTATCAAACCTCTTCTAATACCTTTCACAGCCAGCAGCACATACTTGCAGAGTGAGGGGAGCAGTGTGGCGGATATATTAATCAGCTGAGTAAATATTCCATGAGCGTGTCTCTCTGTCCCTGTGTGTGTGTGTGTTTGTGTGTGTTACAGACATTGACGAGTGCAAAGACAGACCGTGCCTCAACAACGCGTCGTGTGTACAAGCCGCTGGCAGTTTCACCTGCATGTGTGAACCGGGTTACACTGGTGTCCTGTGTGAGACAGGTGAGCGGGGGGTTTTCACACACCGGGGGAAAGTAGGCATCTCCCTCCAGAGGAAATACTTTCTGCTGCTTTCTACATCAAACTCAGTCATTTTGGCAGATGTTTTTGTCCAAAGAGTTTCCCAGTCTACCTAGACAAATGGGTCCAAGTTGAGGTTATGGTTGAATTCATTCGCAAACAACTTTTTCTTTTTTTTCTTGGTTTCACACAATGTAGCAATGAACCAAAGTGAGGAAGTTCACTGGAGTCAGGTCGGTTTCCAAAGAGACCTTTACTAATCTCGTTCCTCTTGTGATTGATTGTTGATGAAACTTGAACCCAATGGGGAATTAAATTATCAGGCCCTGCACAGTTCATGAATCCTTGTATCTACATGAGACGGGATTATTCTTAATACCAGACACCTGGTCAATGAAACCCTATGCTTTCAGAAGGGAAGTACAGTGCTCTTAATCCAGCTCAATTTCTTAGACAACAGCCTCTTGCTTTTCCATGTGAAGATCGAAAAATCTTAATGTGACACAGAATCAACAGCAGATAAACTTCTCTTTTTTGTGCATTCTCCAGATATAAACGAATGCGAGTCGCAGCCCTGTCTGAATGGAGGAGAGTGCATTGATCAGGTGGCCAACTTCACTTGTGTTTGTCCCGCTGCCTTCACTGGAACGCTCTGCGAGACAGGTGACTTGAATTCGGCCAAAAAAGCGTGTTTGGAAATATGGATCTTGATAGAAAATGTAGACAATGTTGAGTCTTTAAGTCCTAATTTTCTGTTTGGCTTGCAGTAATAAAGCATTTTTCCAACTGGGACAAGCACAAAGGGAATATTATCATACCTCTTTGTTTATGGCCATGAACTTTGTTTAACTTTGCTCTTTCTGACGCTTCTCCAGCCATTCAGAATTTTTGCCACAGCAAACATTGTCATCATACTTATTAGCTGTTACCAAACAATTGTGCCTTTATAGTATTCAAAAGGGTCAGAAATCAAGAAGTGTAAAGAAAAAAATTCACAATAATGTCCATGTCTCTGGTCTTTGTCATGTAGTTAACTATAGCACTATAGCGTCACAAAGCTATCATAATTTGTGATCTAAATAATATGGAGGCACCATGTTAAGCAACTGCTATCAGAATTAAGTATTTATTTAAGTACGATAAAAATATTTGCAGTGGCAATATAGCTAAAATTCCTAATCAGGTCACATGGCTAGTTTCCCTGTGACCCTAACCCTAACCCCTGCATATGCCACAGTACCTGATACTGTAGCATATACAAATTGTCTGTTTGTCCATCAGCCTGGCTGCATATCAGTCTTATAAAATATGTGTCTGTTTTCCTCTGTTACTATTTGCACTAGTCTTGTTTGAAGGGTCGAGTCATCCAAATTACAAAATAAATCTGATACATTGGTCAATATTCTGATTTTATTCATATATTTACATAGATGTGTGACATAAATGTTTTTTATAAAAATATCTTAAATGTTTTGTTAATGTAGTTTTTCAATGCTGTGACCATTCATGTACATTGTATTGGGGTGGCAAAATACTGTATATCTCAAAGGTATCAAACCTGGGAAAATAAATCCATAACTATATTATTTGTATTATGTATTGCTAAATACCAGCAGAGGTAAGTGAGAAAACATGTTTTGTTCTTATTTGGTTGAACCAACCCTTTAAAGCACATTTGTTTCCTCCTCTCTCAGAGCTGGTGGTGCTTCAGGTCAATTCAACTGAGGCAGAAAACCAAACAGGTAAAAGCAAGTCCAGCTACAGCTAGAGCTTTGCCAAATATTTTCACATACAGTTTGATTTTTTACGCCTCAGCCTGTCGTGCTTTTCCATGTGCAGCCTCGTGTGAAGAGGAAGATTGCGAGAAGCACCAGATCTGTGAATTCACCAGCGCGGGAATCTCCAACTGTACATGTGCTCCAGGCTTCTATGGTGACAAGTGTGAAGGTATTGTACACTGACGCTCGCTGCAGGCCGCTGGGCAGGTAGAGAGCAGACTGGGGTATTTAAAGAGGAGCTGTGCTATCCCACAGGAATTTGGAGCTCTGCCCTGGAAGAGGCTGCTGTGATGATGGATTATTGTAATTATCAAAACTGACACAGCCTCGCCCAGTTTACTACGGGAACCAGTCGCTTGATGTTGCGATTAATGGTTTTATGGCACATTTTATTAGTTTACCAACAAGAGGAAGTGCTTTGTCTAGACTTAAAAAGGCCTCTTTATGAGTCAAAGCTGGTCTTTGGTATTCAGGTCATTTCTTCAGACAGAGCTGTTGAAATATGCATGCTTCCACACTGCTACTTGCTTCTCTGGAAGTTGGCCATTGCACCACACTATAGTTTCAAGCACAGCTGCTGCTTGCATAACCATGGGGCAATTCGAACACAAAATATGTAAAACGCTATCATCCTCAGCTAATGCTTCATACTTTCCTTTCATAAATGCATATTAAGTCATTTTATATTATGTTTTCTGTATCATATTATATTTGTTATAGGAAATAATTATTAAGCCAGTTAAAGCTAATGCAGGCTCCCACGAGAGCAGTGGTGTCAGCCTCTGATAGCAGTTGTTGCAAGGTTTTTTCTTTTTTTCCCACCAAAAGCTCTTTAATAGTATTTGAGCTATTGCAAATGCATGCTACTTCTCACCCTTGAGCTGAAATAACTATCAGTGCTTATATAGGCTCTCTTAAATCTCCCAAATACTTTCCTGCCTGGCTCACTTGGAAGGCACAGTGGAAAAAGGAGCATGATCCTCCAAGGAAGAGAAAGTAGTGGGACTCAGAAGTGCCTAATCAGGCTCTCAGATCAAAGGGCCTGGGCCGCACAGGTGGCCAATGAAAGTGTCTCTTGCAAATTAACAATCCATTAATTGCCCGCAGGGCCATACATTTTGGTCACAAAATATGCTCCATATCATCAGAAAAATAATACCCTCCACCGGGCTCCCGGGACTTCAAAGGGGAGCCATGTAGCTGCGATACGGCCGCGTCCTTTGATCCACTGCTGCAATTAGGAAGGAGAGGAAAATAAAAACATTCTCACAATTTGTACAGAGCGGATGTGCAGCGTGCTGACTGGTAATCCTCTGGTCCTGTGAACTTGGTTGGAAAAGATTAGGAAAAGAGAAATGACAGCAAATCAATACATAGTTTACAGTATAGCCGATGAAAGACACTCAGCATATGGAACACATGTTGACCATTTATACCTTCTGCCTGTGTTTACACTTAGGCCAATACTGAAAACTTAACATAATCTAAGTACTTGCTTTCAAGTAGCTTGAGCAAACTTTCCAGCTTTGAGCCTCTCTCTCTCTCTCTCTCACACACACACACATTCACTTTCTTTCTTCCTGTGTCTGCAGAGGAATGTCTTTGCCAGAATGGGGGTGTCTGTGTGGACATCAATGGGACTTGTGAATGCCCTTCAGGCTACACAGGACTCTACTGTCAGTTTGGTAGGTATGATACGTATAATCCTATCGGGTGTCTCAGCTTTGATGAATGTGAAAAAAAACATTGGGTCACTGTGAGATCGCAAACGTCTCAAACCAGGAGTCTTTTTTTTTTTTTATCTGTGAACCTGACTTTCACAATCCCTTCCTCTCAGAAGTAACCCAGACGCCGTGCAGTAACAACAGGCCGTGTCCTGATGGAGGTCCGTGTTTGGAGTATGGAGGAACCTACCTGTGTACATGTCAGACCAGTGGAGCAGAGCGAGATTATAAGGACTTCTACCCCTATGGTAAGAGCCTCAGGCACCAACCCAACAACGGGGCACTTTGCAGCTATGTGTCATTGCATGAGCAGCTGGTTTCTATAGCAACAAACACATTTTGAAACACACTGGTCTTGACAAGTGTCAAGTGTCTTTCTATTTCAAAAGGAATGGTCACATTTGGAGTTTACGATGTGGAGAGACATTTCAAAATGATTTATGTTGTTGTTGAATGCTCTCGGGAGATTTTCTATGTGATCCAATCATAAAATGACAAATAATCTGTGTTTTTTTAAAGGCTGGACCAAGCCCACATGCTTGAATAAAATGAAAGAGGTTTACCATTTCCCAGTGCAATGGAACACAGTCAAGTCTCGGTGTGTGTTTTTCAGTACAGCCCCGATCGGTCTGCGACTCCTCTCCGTGTCTGAATGGGGGCTACTGCTACGAGCGGGATGGAGGCTACACCTGCGAATGCAAATACGGATACTGGGGGAAGCACTGTGAAAAAGGTAGTATAATTGATAAAACACTGGAAGAATACTTTCACATCAACTTTATCAAAACATCCCTCAGACTTGTGCGTTCTACTCAGGCTCAAATCCATCTTTAATGCACCAGGAAACATGCCATTACTTGTAATGCTGCTTGAAATATTACAATGCTGAAAGGCTTACGATAATTTGTACTTATGACTGAGTTATGAGCTTTTTTCCTGAATTATGACTTGAATTGCAATGTACTGGAACAGATTTATTTTGTGTGATTAAAAGCTAGGATTCCCTTCTCCCTGTCTCTTTCCAGTTAGACTCAATACCTGTGCTTCTGGTCCCTGCCGCAATGGAGGCTCCTGTAAGGAAGAGGCAGGGAGCTACAGATGTGTGTGTCCTTACAGATTCACTGGAAAACACTGTGAAGTGGGTGGGTGCCACCCTCAAGTAATATTCAAAACATTTTTATACTTGATGCACAAACTTATTCTTGCACATTTGTGTGAGAGCATGAGTCAAAATGTAAAGTACTTTGGGCTGCATCTTTGAATGAAAGGACCTATACAAATACAATTCCTGTTATTATTATCTTTATTATTATTATGTAATTCTGAGTGTGTATGTTTTCTTGCAGGAAAGCCAGACCCCTGTGCCTCCAGCCCCTGTCTGAATGGGGGGACATGTTTTCACTACATAGGAAAATACAAATGTGAATGCACAGAGGCCTTCAGCGGCAGGCATTGTGAAATAAGCACAAGCTCAGCGCCAACGTCCGCAGGTCAGCAGACTGTGTGTCACCACACAATGACGTCGAAATCTTGCTCCGATCCTGAAGTTTGTACATTGTTGACTTAAAACAGACAGGCCCAGGCAGGGGATATCCTGAGCTGTTAAGTGTAGAGATACTGAAGGTAATCTTAGCAGTGTTGCTGCACTGGAGGCCCCACGTTTACAGATATAGAACGGCTCCATAAGCTATACAAAGTAAGACCCGATTAGACCTGATGATTCATGTCTACACACTCTTAACAGCATGCTGGAGGTAATTATGGAGGAGGAAAAAACAGAAAGCCTGAATGGAAAACACCTCTGTTGCCATTAGTCTGTCCTGGATGAGCTCCTTTAAGCCGCAGTGTTTGTGAGCTGGTGTTACTATGCAGCCGTGCTGACATTATCAATGTGTTTGTATTCAGAGCTGAGTTGTGGGCTGCCCCCACAAGTGAAGCATGCTGAGGTCCAGTTCTCCTCAACAACACCAGGCTCCATGGCTTTGTATATATGCCACTCAGGCTTCTTGTCTGTGCCCAGAGCCACCCAGAGCATCTGTGGTATTCAGGGAGACTGGAGCCAGCCACCCATTTGTGAGGGTCTGTAACACACACCAACACATGGACACATACTCTAAACAGAAGTTCAGTGTTTTAATGATCACCAGAAATTTATAATAAATAATATTCCAGTTATTGCAAGAGTTAATACTAATGTTTAGGTTGATATTGCTATTGATTTACACTTACTTCTTAATTTGCCATCATTGCAGAGATCAACGAATGCCTATCACAGCCTTGTCTTAATGGTGGTACATGTCGGAACCAGGTCGGGTCCTACCAGTGTGAGTGTGACGACGGCTTCAGTGGAAAGCGCTGTCAGACAGGTAAAGCCCCGATCGAAGTCTTCTAATATTAAACACCGAAATTCTTATATGTTTATATGTGTTTTTCATCTCCCTCAAGACATAAATGAATGCCTGTCAAAGCCCTGTAAGCACGGGGGCACATGTGAGGACCAGCCCGGCTCCTATTTGTGTCATTGTCCACAAGGCTTCAATGGCAAGAACTGTGAAATAGGTACAGTGTCCATTCAACCTGTTTCATTACTTTAAATGCGTATGCATTTTAACATACATATTATGCAGGACAGTAATCACATTCTACCGTAAATATCTGTGTGCAGAACAGGACGGGTGTGAGTCCAACCCCTGTTTAAATGGAGGTGTGTGTCGGGGTTACAGACGGAATTATCTGTGTGTATGCAAAGACGGTTTCTTTGGCGACCAGTGCCAGATGTGTAAGTGACTTTGCACTGCCTCACAAGTCTGTTTTCTTCATGTTAAAAGTAACACGCACTCAGTTGTGGCATGGACCATATTGTACTAACTTCTTGTCTTTGCCACCCCCAAGTGGAGAACCCATGTGTACTGCAACCTTGTGGAAACCGTGGCCTCTGCAGGAGCGACAGGAGAGGGAACTACAACTGTGTTTGCAAAGTAGGACACACAGGCAAAGATTGTGAGAAAGGTCAGTAAGAGTCACACCAAATGAATCCGTTTCCAGCTCAATCAGCCTGTCATTTGTCACCCCATACTCTATGGCTCATCCCATGTATTGCAAAGACAACTCTGTAATTATTTAATGTATGGATTAGACATGTAAGGTTGCCACTGTTCCCAGACCTGTTGCCTCCCTCTGGTCTCCATGTGCTACGTGTGGAGGAGAACGAAATGGAGCTGCGCTGGGATGAGCCGGAGCCCTCAGACAGCCTGATCAGCGGGTTCCTTGTCACTTATGGTCCTCTGGGCCGAGGCAATCGCAAATCAGACTCGCTGGACAGGCAGAAATCCACCCATGTCATGCGAGGCCTGGTGCCCGGCCTGCTGTACAACATCTCCACGTTCTCCACCAAGCGCAACACCAACAGCAACGACATCAGCCAGCCTGCCACCGCACTGATACGCACCAGTGAGCGCACTCTTAAACGCTGTGGTAGAAAGAGAAGGAAAAGTGTTCACATAACTTTGAATACATGTGCACGTGCTCTGCATGAATTTTCATGTGCGAGTGTGTTTCTGTGCTAGGACCTCGGCGGGTGGAGCAGCTACAGGTGGTCAACGTGTCGTCCTCTGAGGTTTGGCTGAGCTGGCTGGTTCAGGCAGCTCGTCATGCAGCGGTCAGCAGGGTGCACGTGTCTCTGCTGCCCTCAGATGGGAGTGAGGCTCGCACTGCCGTGCTCAACGCAAGCACCACTGAGCATACCTTCAGGTCAGGATCTGCACTTTGCCACAAAAAAACACTGATGACCCAGAATTTCAATTTTTTGCACAGACCTGCAACCTCCTATGTGTCCACTAAATGGTGCTGTTGAAGTGCTGCAGTTTGAATAGCTTTGGGTAATGTGTCTTTCAAACACAAGAGGGCACTATTTCATCACTGTTAAGGCTCTCAACAGTGTTATGAGGATGATGAAGTCAGGTATCATGCTTTGTTTGCTGTAGTGCAATATTTTGTGTCCCTCTTTGTGTGTCCCAGTTCGTTACTCCCTGGTCAGATGTACACAGTGGATGTGTTGACTCAAAGTGGAATCAGACCAGATGAGTTTCCCTCCACCAGCCACTCTGCTGGACCACTGCAATTCTGGACAAGTAGGTTAAATACCATCATTCACAAGTATGTGTTACATCAAAGTTATTAGATTAGATGCAGGTATTTAGGATTTCCATGATCATTTCTCATTTAAAAATTACAATGCATATCTCTGCATATCACCACGGAATGTATATATTAGATGTATGGTTGTTTATTTAATCAACACAATTTTCAACTAAAAAACTTAACCTTGACATCATGTGTTTTTTCTTTAACCTCATTCCTAGGCTAAATGCTAACACATTAGTTGTAAGCACATTTAAAGAAAGCTTTTAAGTGTTCACTGATACATTTCTAAACAACTGTAAACGTACCACAAAGCATTTATAATTAGTGTGCAAGGCGTTAATGATGTTCTTTAACCCACTATAACCTATTGATAATAAATATAAAGCAATATTAAGCAAAAAGAGATATTAAGCAAACCAAAATTGAGAATATTATTGTTATTAAAGACATTTACCACAGTGAACAATATGTCACCTTTAACCTGACCAGAACAAGAAGTCTGTTTCTCACACTGGCATCATGTTAAAGGCTATCGTCAATGAATGAGAGTGTTTTATGTTGAATTTGTTAAGCTTATATCTGATGAAGTGTGTTTTAAGATCTGATTTCAGCTGTTAATGGTATGCATGTAGCTCAATCCTGTGATCAAGCATCAAGTGAATCAGTCAGTCAATGCAAATAAAGTTAAAAAATAGCGACTTTAGTCACCAACTAAACAAAGCAAAATTAATATTTTTTATGCCACCCATGAAACAACTTGACCATCTATATGTGCTTTTCCCTCAGGGCCTCTCCCGCCGCAGAACCTCTCCCTGTCACACGTGACCACTAACTCTGCGCTGATAACCTGGAGCCGCCACCCAAGGAACGTCCCAGATGGCTTTGTGGTCAACCTGACCCGAGGGTTGAACACCAGGAGTCGCTTCCTGCCCAACGGGAAATTAGGATCGTATACCCTCCGTGAACTGACACCAGGACAGCACTACTATGTGGCCCTCACATCCGTCAAAAACACAGGGCAGGAACAGATCCACAGCGTACCTAAACACTTAACCTTCACTACCTGTGAGTGAATGTTTCCAAAGAACATTCATCATCATGATGTTCTGCCTCTTACCATTAGTGTCTGATCTAGAATTTGTGTCTTTTGTGTTGAAAATGTTGATGCCATGCCCAGCTATTTACCTAAAGTAGACACTGAGCAAGAATAGGTAGCATTTTTGGGACACAACATAAAATCTCAAATTTACAATTTGGCTTTACTGAATCTCTCAATTTTCATATAAATAAGTGAATTTCAAAACAATTTCTGTATATATATTTCCACTGACCCAGTGCCAATGGAGGCAAGATCAGGGAGAAGAGAGAAGCCAAGCGTGACTGGACAGGGGACTCAGGTCGGGCGCACACTTCCCCCATCTCAGCCTCAGGACCTGGGCGGCACAACAGAAACAGAGAACTCAGAGGAACTGCCCAGGTACACATAGAAATCTGGCCATTATGAAACAGTCATCTAATTCACTGACGATGCTAAACAATTGGCAATTTTTTTTTGTTGCAGATACACAGAGCTCATTGACAGAAGGGGAAAGATAACAGCCAAGTTCACTCACTTGCCTCGAAAAGCCATTCGACATCGCGCTAGTAAGTACAAGTAGAAGCAACAATATACATATGGTGGAGTGTATTTCACAGAAAAGGTAATACTGTCATGTTGACTTTGACTCCAAATAAAGTCATTTATTCTGCTTCTAAAGTCAGATTCATTCAGAAGGACACCTTTGCATTTTTCTGACATCTATGAAACTACACCAACATATTGAAACTGTTTTGATTTGCTCAGGATGTCCAAACAATGAAAGAGTAATCTTATTTGCTTATCTTGATGCAGATGGAATAACTTAGGCCATAGTCCTTTAACCATATGGTCCTAACCATGGCCTGTCTGGATGAAATATAGCTGGTCCTCGAATGTAAACTGGAATCTCTGCTATCGCACAAACAGACCCACGTTATCTGACACATGTTGTTCGCTTTGTCTAAAGTAAGACAAGTCGAAAACAATAACGTTCAGGAATAAACTTTTTTCATTTCCATATGATAATTTTTGTAATGTATTTTTTCACTTTTTTTTAACATAATGCATTCCAGTGCAGAGGTTTATAGCCTATAGCCTAAACAGAAACACTGTTTTTCAGATGTTATCTTGTGCTCTAGAGAATAAGCTTCCTTTCTATGATTGTTCTGCCCCTTTGACTGATGTTACACCCATGATGTCATATTATGATTTTGACCATTCTGCCAAATTAGTAATGTCTGGTGTCATTGTTCCAGGCTGAGAAATGCACGCAAAAACTTTAAATTGTCTCCTTTAGTGCGACATCTACATTTTGCAGGAAAATATCAGTCATTCATTGGGTCTTTTTATGCTGATTCATAACAGGAAATGTTTTGCCTTGCAGGACCTGACCCACCAATTAGATTAGAGAAGATGGAAGAAACAACGAACAAAATCAGCCTTGCACTTGAGATTCAAGAGGAAGGTTTAAGAACCAAGCCTGGTAGGTGATTTGCTGTTTGCTCCAAGTGGTGGCACATCTGCCCTCGTAATTGATCCCAGCTGGTACATGAGATTTATGTCCTGTTGGAAAGAGACTACTTATCAGACATTAGACGTGTAATGTATCATTAGTTTTATGTGTGTTTACCAAGTGTCAATGAGGATGCTAACCTTGAAAGACAAAGTTGTGACACTTAGGAGAGCAGACTGGTAAAAAAAAAAAAAAAAAAAAAAAGGAGAAGTGGTGTAAGAGAGGCTATCAACACATGGTATCAGCTGTAGATAATGTGGCGTAGTGGGCCTGAAACCTGAGACCCATACTCGTTCTGTACCGTGGATGTTGATGGCAGCTGTTGTCTTTTAGAGTTGCCACAGGACTGCCGCAGTCTGCCGTGCCAGAACGGGGGTACATGTGTGAACGGAGGTGACTCCTTCATCTGCGACTGCGCAGCGGGGTTCAAGGGCAGACAGTGTGAATTATGTAAGTTTATGTGCTTCCTCTCCGCAAACACACTGTACACACACACACACACACACACACACACACACACACACACACACACACAGAGACGCACAGGGTGGGTTCAGTGAAAATAGGCTGCTTTTTGGCAAATGAGCAAAGGTTTTAAACACATGGTTTCTTAAGGTAGATTGATTTTTGTCTTGAGCACCTGATCAGCAAAGTCAGTAACATCCATGTAAATCCACCCATCTAACCTTTATTTATATTTAGTTATCTTTTGCAGGGATGCGGGGGGCTTGAGCCTGTCCCATCTGGCATTAAGCAAGAGGCAGGGTATACGCATATATACATAATGTATGTAGACATATTGTATGTCTTTACAATCTTAAGAGTCTACAGCTATGCTCGCAGTTCTGCGAGGCTGCAGGTTTAATGTTCACCATGTTCACATTTTAGGTAGCAAGTATCAGCATGTGAGCATGCTAATACTTGCTACTTAGCACTAAAGACAAAGTACAGCTGAGTCTGATGGGAATGTCATGTTTTGCAGTATTTGGCCACAGACTAAAGAATGGGACATTTGACCTAGTGATGGAGCATAGATAAAAAGTCAGGGCATCAATAAAGTGATTAATGATTCATCCTGAGGGGAACATGACGTCTGTTTTTTCTGTATTTGTCTGATTTTGGAGAAAGATGTCACCAGATGTCTGAATGTCACGAGTGTCAGTGCAGGATTCACGGTCCTGTCAATGTGTTCCTAAGGGTCTTACCTCTGCTTTCTCTCAATGTGACTGTAGCGTCTCATGGTGTGAACTTACTCTATTAATTCTATTATAGAATCTATGTTAGATTTGCATTTCATCATGTAGGCTGACATAGAGCACTGAGCTTTGTAAAGACCTCTGGTTTCTGAA
Organism: Lateolabrax maculatus; assembly: GCA_031216445.1. Taxonomy (NCBI): domain Eukaryota; kingdom Metazoa; phylum Chordata; class Actinopteri; order Acropomatiformes; family Lateolabracidae; genus Lateolabrax; species Lateolabrax maculatus. Next base: position 22,745,101 of record CM062196.1, on the reverse strand, counting down.
AAGCAGGAAACACGCTCCACTGATAGTTGACCCCTCTGACATACATGAATGGCTTGGTTAACTTTAAAGCTTAGGGGCATGAACATACAACATGAATGCAGTGTCAACGAAGGCACAAAGCACCATATTATTTGCACGGCACCACTTTCCTTCCTTTTTTCAGGGAGTCAGTGTTACATTTATAACTCACTATCTCTTTTGAACACTCTGGGGGCTGTATGAGGCAACAGTATATTGTCTGTGGACAATATCCTTCTTTGTTCTGATTCTGCCAAATTAAATCAAATCCCTCAACAGTCTAAATTCCCAAATCTTAAAATGACTGGAATCTCCCCATGTATACTCCCATTCATTTTTAAGATATGCTGTACAGTTATGACTCAAGCTGCCAGCTTATATGAAATGTATCTTTGACAGACTGTAAATGGGGAAAAGCCAGCTTCCTGGAGAAAAGTATTTTAGTCATTACTCCTTTTTTTTCTTTATCAGCAGTGTCCAATGCCTTATCAAAATTAATGATCAAAGTAGTAGTTGATTTCTTGCTCAACAGGAATGTATTTATATTCTGTAGATAAGTATTCAGATTATTAACAGACTTTGTATTCGATGCATTGGCTGAGATAGGAATTTAGGTCAAAAACTGTCTACAGTTCTACAAAGAATCGTCTTGGTGGAATTAAAAATTTAACTTATCTAAAGAAAACTAAAAAAAATCCTGTTTTTCACACTAACCACATGTAAGGAATACATTCTATGACATCTAGTGAAACAGTGAAAAAATATCACTGATAATTAGACGTTGATGAAGCCGTGTATGAGGAGACACTGGACATACCCTCACCCCTCTTGAGTCCTTTTCTTCACCTAAACATTCAGCGTCAGATTGTTTAAACATTCCTTTCCTAAAACCATCCATCAGCCAGAGAGCACGGCCCAGCTCCATCCCACATGACTCCTAAACCATCCAGCAGACTTTTCCCTGCTCACAATACTTAAAACATTCATTCCTCATGTTGTGTGACCGCTGTTTGCAGTGTGCCAGCGAGTTCCACACCCCTGCACCCGTCTCTACTCTGAAACGAAGAGCGTGCCCGTCTGGGAGGACGGAGTGTGCCACTACCTGTAAGTCACACCAGGCCTCGCATGCTTACACTCGTCATGACATATGTGATGTTTAAAAATCTAAAGTGCAAAGCTGGAGAAATACAGAGATTGTTTGTAGCTAATGGACCAAATCCATGAGTACGTTTTGCTCTTTGCAGGTACAAAAGGACATATAAAGTACAGCAGGATGTTTGTTATCGAGAGATTTGTGAACCGATGCTTCCCACGAAAAGTCAGAGTAAGTCGAAAAAGCTTTCCGACCAGTATTGAAGTTGTTTTTACCAAATAAGCCAATGCAATTCTTTTCACACACTGGTATCAACTTTCTTAACAGACAGAAGACCAAACAGACAACAATAAAGGTTAGTTTTCTTTAACACAATCCACATAATGATAGTTTTTTGTAGTGAAATGTTTCCTCCAACCTTATATATGCACTGCTACAGTAGAGGATCACAAGATTTTCAACAATTATCTGAAAAATTAGTTTTTTCTTCTTTTTTTCCAGAGCACTTGGATACTGATGAAAGGACTGTCATCACTGTCATGTGAAAACCTAACTTCAATTTTGGTGTTTATAATCTACTTGAAGTAACTGATTATGGTCATGTTTGTGCTGAAAAACCCTGTCAGAACCCACTGTAATGTTTTAGAAACAGATCATCGTTCATAAGGTTGTATTTGTTCATTCCTGAGAGCTGTGTTTGTGGCTCCATGCTTCACGAAATGACTTCAATCAAATGAAAAATGGCCCAAATCATTTATCACTGGTGAGGCTTGATGACTGATTTTTTTTCATACAAACACATGCAAATATTAATGGTAAGCAGTCCAGTGCACTGCATCAGAGACCTTATATACCTCATTTCCATGTCCATGCTGACACATTAGGAGAGGTTTTTATTACTTGTGATTCAGCTGCAGGTTTGTCCCTCAGGGAAGTAACTGTAGAGTGTTCAGAGTCCCAATCTTTTCCTTATACCAGAACCGTGATCTCCTTATAAAGACGATGGGAAATGTATGTCTTCTCCACACCCCATAAATTCATCTCTTCCTCTGACAATGGTGCACAGTATTTTCTGTGTATAAATATTTTTTCTCTGTTTCTTGGCAGGCATCACTGCTCGCTATTCTGTAAATAGTGTTTATAGGCCATTTTGTAGGTGAATATTTTAATAATAAAAATGTTAAAATGTTTCATGTTTCTGGTGTCTTTTTGGGTTGATATTTGCATCCTGGATTATATGTTCAAAAAGTAAACAAGCTCCTATAGTATGCATTTAACGTGTGCATGGGAACCTGCTAAATGTTTCCTTTCTATCGCCATCATACAAATATAGTCAAAATTGCATTTAAATAGCCCTGGGTATGACATGTATATGCATATATTTTGTATCACCACTATATCTGTTAATCAATAATTTTGTTGTTAATTATTCAAAGGGCAAGTCAGTTAAAGTTTAAAAAAATCACCTGATTGGAAGTATTTCAACACTCAAGAGGAGGCAAGCAAGTTAACTGAGTTAATTATTTTGAATACTGTGCATCACACTTAAATTTGAACTAGTTCCTCCTGTCTGTGCCTACTTCACGTCATACTGTCACCGTACTGCAGTACACAGTGTTGCGCGCTGACTGGCAAATAAAATTAAAGCTCTAACCCTAGCTCTACATTTAATCCAAATGAGGCAGATAGGGACATGTCTCAAACAGTGGGAGGGCCTGTGTTCTTGATCATCAGTGATCCACCCAAGTAACCATGGATTTTAATCCCCATAGAAGAAAACTACCAGCACACACACAACTGTCCGTGTTTGCCAAGTGCTTATTTTATTTGCATTGTTTCCTCGGCCAGACGGAGCGGCAACATGTGGGTGAACAGCAGTTTTGTAAAAGTTGTTAACTGACAAGGAAATTTTATACCCAAGATAATAATAAAAAAAAGGGAAAAAGGGCAGGGCAGTGAAGCGCCCAGTACCTCCCACCGTTCACTCCACTGCAGGCCCCTGATTGAAGACCACTGACCTGACCCACGAAACCAACACAAACCAAAAGCACACAGCGGGCACTTCACTTAATTTCATCTTCGAATTTCAAAGCTGATGTCTTACTGCTGGCCTCGGCGACAACATGCCCCCCTCCACCTCTGAAAAGCGGACTCCTCATTATTTAGCAGTATTTGCAGAAATCATCCCACTTGTTCCTGTGCTGCCTTCACTGAACCTCGGAAAGGCCCAGGTTATACTCGCCTTTCCTGCTGCCCTTGGGCGTGCTTATGGTCGGACGTCTAATGGAAAGTGTATTGAAACCATTTTGACGGACCATTAGTACTGGAAACCCATTAATGGCACTAAAGGCATAGACTTTATTCACAGTATACTGACAGTATGCTGATGTGAAGTCGTTAGTGACTAAATAAGTACTTAAAGGTAAACACGAATACTGACATAATTACACAATGGCAGCAATTATAGATATCGATTTTACAACTTATTTGGCGCCAGTGCTCCTTTAATGTGATGCAATCGACAGGTCCTATCCTTTTTTGTTGGGGAGGGGGGGGTTGTTGGAGAGTTTGTAAGAATTACTTCCGACAGCACCTAAAGGCACCACCCCCCCTCCTGCCCCGAGTGAAAACTGAGATAGTGAGGATTGGAAAAAGCAACGGGAGGACAGACCATGGAGGGAGGAAGCTGGATGTGTTAGCGGCTGTGCTACAACTTCAGGGCACTTTCCCCCCTCCTCTCGCCGCGTCCAGCGCCGGTCGGAGCGCGTCCATGCGGCCGGGTCCCGTGCGCGCTGTACGTGCTCGGAAAACGTCGTAAATCTCCCGGGCGCTCAAACGCTCCGCGACGGTCCGGCCGGAGTTAGCCCGCTCCGGCTAACGTAGCACCGACTCGGCTAACGAGAGGGGACAAAAAAAAAAAAAAAAAAAGAAAAAAGAAAAAAAGAAGAAAAACGGCGCCGGTGGAGAAAGAGTCGAGGCTCAGAGCGGCGCGGCGGCGTGAAGTAGCGAGTAATGTTGCCTCCCGGGATTAACTTCAGATACGGATGAGACAGAAATCGGCGACCGGGGAACAGCGAGAACAACTGCGAGCCAGACGACCACTGCTATGTTGGGGTTGATCCGCGGCTCTGGCAGCCCGCCGGAGTCCCGGGGCTGGCCACACTCGGTGCTGTGGAGGCTCGGGGGCTTCTTCTTCCTCCTGCTGCTGGAGGGGGCCGGCGGCCTCGCCAACCCGAGCAGCCCCTCAGGAGTCAGCAACAGCAACAACAACAACAACCCCAGTGTCAACATATACATGAGCGTGGAGGAGGTGAAGAAGCTTTTGGGTAAGAAGGCCTGCGTGCAAAGCCAGCTGTCTCCAAACTTAGTTGTGTGAGTGTGAGAGTATGTGTGTGTGTTGTGATGTGTGTGTGATGTGTGTGTTGTGTTGTGATGTGACAGTGTGCCCCGCACATCTGCAGTTTTCCCTCCACATCTGTACTGAGCTCACTCTGACTGGGTTTGAAGGGCAGCCATAGTGCTGCACACAGTAAGGCTCCGTGGTCATTTGGGTGTGAATGCTGCCCGGGCCACAGCAGAGCATTTAAGACTTGAGTTCAGTTGCAGCACCGTTAACTGTGATTCGTGAAATGGACTACATGTGCTGCACACATTACAGCTGCTTTCATCATTTGATGTGTCTGATGTGCTAATTTTGTGGTGGGCCCATGGTAATGTGAAACTGAGTTGAAATAAAAGGGGGTAGCCTTGAGGATTCAAGAAGGATTGCGTCTTTGTTTACATTTTATAAAGTTTCCGAGGGACAGTTTGATCTGAGAAAAAGTTGCACTTACTGTAGGAAATAACACATTTGTCTTCTAACTATATCTACATATCCTAAAGTAATAATGAAAGCATAACATAAAGAAATAGCGTGACTTAATGCTGAGGGTGTGTGAGGTAAATAGAGATGAAGAAGGTGAATTACTTGACAAAACTTGTACATGTAGATCTTTTAACTTAAAGTAGCACAACATGTTGCATCATTAAGAAAACAGACTTGGAGCTGGACGCAGCTTCACAGCTGTGGTGTGTTTCGACCTTGGGGTTTCATCACGAAAGATGTGCTGATGTGTCACCAGGAATTGTGGAAAGGAGGAAGTGACTTAACCATATATTTATTTAAAGAAAAAAATTCCAACGAGAATGGGACATTTGTGGTGAAGTGTGAGTGTTATGTTATCTGAAGAGAGCTGCCTCGGGAGGTACGTTTGGTCCAGTGTGTTCACAGTGCTGTTGGAGTTCATCATGCAGCTGCAGAAGATGCACAAAGTTGTGTCTTGTGTGTGATTTGGGCCAGGGGCACTCTGGCATATCTAACTGCTTTGGCCATACTGAGCCATTATTATTTGAGCTTTAAAAAACTTGCCAGGCCTGCAGAATAGACAGAATTGTGTTGTTTTTACGTTACAGTTTGGCTGCGAATGGGCTAATCTCCTTTATCCCTGTGCCAAGGTCGAGCCAGGCTATGGATTGGTCCCAAGTTGTTAATTTAGGGTTTACTGAAGATCTCTGGAGGGTGCAGTTTGGAACTAGTCATTTTACCAAGTGAGTGCCCCTGTACAGTCTAATGAATGGGTAGAAGCGCTAGTGCATAATGTCTTTTGTGGAGGGAGGAAGCTGATGGCGCAGCTTCTCAAATTGACTGGTGTGCTGCTCTAAATAAATGTATCATCATTTTGTGGCATCAGCATTTTTGCATCTGATGTCGTCCTGTAGAACTCAGCAAAACTTGTTTTTATTGTCCATTTGTCAAAGAGGAAGCATCAAGTGTGTCCAGAACAGGAAGTTGTATCGAGTTATTCAGTGCTGCCAGCAATAAAAACAAAAATACGTGTTGCTGTGTGTAGGCGCTTTTGATGTTTTAACTCAAGCATGAGCATCACATTGATGCAAATCCATGGCAGAAGTACCAGATGTTGTGATGCTTTAAAATATGTAAACAAGTAAACTGGGTGATTTTGGCACCGCAAAGCATCCCCTATTGTGCTGTTTTAAAAAAAAAAAAAAAGTAATCTAACTGGTGTTAGATCGTAGGCTTACTCTTGTTCTCCATCACGCTGTAGTTAATCTTCTGTTGCCAGACAAGGGCCTCTCCTGTGGTTTGCCTGAAACCTTGTCTGGTTGTATGGAGAAATCTCTTAATGTTTGAATACTATGTGTGCGGAGCTGAAAGTATGTGTGGACAGAAACTTCCATGATGCAGTGGCAACTGTTGGAAAAAAGATGTCGAAGGGAGGTGAAACGAGTATCACTGGAGTCTGACTGCAGATTCATGTAGAGATCCAAAGTTAGCTTTTGTTGTTAAACCTCCTGGTACAGCACAGGTCTCCTATAATAGTTATTAAAACCTCAGACTCATCAGTAAACTTAATGGATGTAATGAGTTAAAATATAATATGTACATTGTGGATTCACATTTTTTCTTGAATGAAAGCGATTGATAATGTGCAGAGATAAGACGTGTCATTGTGTGTTTTAGACTAATAGTGAACAGATTTGTGTTGAGTTGACCTGTGTCAAAACGACACCATTTTTTTCAACACTCCTATAGTCAGTCCGCCCTCAACTGGTTTACTCGATTTCACAGTTTGGTCCCCGCAGAGTGCTTTCAGAAGTGCACTGTGTTTCAGATTTGCCTCAGCATCCAGCTGCTACCAGCCCTGTATGCACACAAGCTTTAACATACATGCCTACACTTCCTGTTGACAAAAAAAGGAATGTAATCCCATAAAATTGTTCTGTAAACCACAGTGGCCTTGTGTCTGTTAACGCTGGTTGGAGTTTCTGGAGAATCTTGTGTTTAACATAAGGGTTTCCAGACCACCAGGCGTTGCTGTCCAAGGGTCGGGACTGGATGACGTTCGAAAATGAGAAAGTGTTCAAAGGTAGCCATGGTATATTTGGGCACGTTTAGATTTTCTCAGTGTCTTTTCTTTGTTTATTAAGGCCGCAAATGAATGTGTGTGTGTGTTTTTTGTGTCCAAGCTCGTAGTTCTGTGGATAATAATTTGTAATTTCTAACACGACATATCGATCGGTTAGGACTAAAAGAAAAGGTGCCATGTGCCTACAGATGATGTTATTTTCAGATATATTGACTTGTCATGGCAGGAGAAGGTGTAATTGATAACATGAATGATGACACTGTTCCACATCAGTATCCCAGTGAGCCATGCGAGTGAATCATACATGCACAATAGGACTTTTTCAAGGAATAATTCTGATAAAATGAACAAGGGGTGAATTCCACTTAGCTGCTTCAGTTTCAGGGTCCTGGTGTTGTGTCACGGCGTACTGGGAGACTTGAATAGAACAGAGCCATCTTTAATGTTATTAGTTACACCTGTGCCTTTTTGCCAATATGCAGGAAGGACTGTGCGATCAATCACGTTCAAATTAAAATGGTGATTTGAAAGAGTCGCAAGAGCCGTGATTTTAATCAGGCTGTAATACGGATTAATAGCAGGTGAGAGAATTACTTGCTGACTGCTGCTTTCACAGGCAAGTTAAGTCCGATGTAACTAAATTAAAGTGTGTTTTTGCAGTTGACCAAACTACAAAATAACATTGTTGGCTGCTGTCTGTCAGTGAAGCTCTCAGCATGCCGGTGTCTGTGAAAACATTTTGTTGAGAGAGAAACACCACTACATACTGTATCATTGTGATTAGTGGAAAGATAGTGGGCTGTGTCTGTTTGCTGCTGTTGTGATTCTTGCTCCAGAATGAATGATGTAGTCGATCACCTGGTGTCACTCTCGTCTCGGGTAAATATTGACCGCTGGCGGACAGTGACCAGTAGTCACGATCTCCCAGATAATTTTTGAAGCTCATCAAATCACTGTTTTGAGCTGCCCGTACTTAAAGTTACAAATAGCGGCATACTGGAAGCAATTTGTCCAGTTAGTCTGCATCTGACTTCAGTCCAAGCAGCCACTGTGCAGCGCTGTCAACAGTTTCATCAGTGCTCGGCGGATATCAAAACTTTTAGTTACAGATTTGACTAACCAGCAATTTGTCCTTAATCGCTTAAACGGACAACAATGTATTTACAATGTATTTGTTAACAATAAATATAACAGTACTTCTGCATGTTATGATTATATTTGAAACTTTTATATTATTTGTATTGAGTATTATCAAGTTTGCCACTAATGTAATGTCAGGCTTCTACCGGGTTATTCCATACCAACCCACCTAGGACCTGCTAACTAAACAAAAGTATACGGAGTAGAGCTATATGATTTTGCAAGGTCCCATGCATTTAATAGTTATACATAATTTCTTTTCAAGAAAATCTTTGACAAGAACTGGGAAAAGTTCTGAATTCTGGGCGAGTTGGCATTAAATGACCCTACAGAAACTTGCCATAGCCCAATATGTCAGATTCCTGCCAAATCCCATGAGCATTCATCAACCAGTTTTAACCCTTTAAAATCCCCACTAAGCTCCATTCTGACCATTAAGAAGTTTCTTGACACTGTCTCCACACATGATTTCTATTGATTTAAAATGTTCACGATACAGTTATAAAATTGTATTGTATGAGACATTGTGAGGGGGAAAAGTGTCATTACCAAGTAATGTAGTTTTGCTGTGGTGTCTCTGCTTTTTAAGCAGATGGACTGTCTTTCAGGGTGTCATTTAGATAACTTCAGCAAACTTAATCTCAACGGGTTTGTAAGGAACAGGAAAACGGCATGCGTGACTTATAAGAGTTTTGCATACACAACATGTTTGTCTATGGATGACGTGCAGGCAGCATCCCTGATTGTTTTTGCATATGACTAATGTGTAGTGAACTGTCTGTCTCAAGAACCCCGCACATGCATTCCTACCCTCAGCTTCCATATCAGCTTGGTCTCAAGACCCGCACCCTGGGGTTTGAACTGTGTTGCAGTTGCCAACTCAGACTCAGTTATTTTAAGGCACACATAACCCAAAGGATCAGTTTTTGCTGGAAGGCAGTTGAAAAATGATGAAAATCTATGCAACCTTTTTAGAAATGCATGGCAAGTTACAAGACCTGCATGGGAGGAACTGCTTCTGATTTGGGTCAAAAGCCAGATCACACTTGGTCTTTTTAGATGGGACGCTACCTCATTGAACCAGACTTCACAATTATAGGTGTCTGGAGTGCAATGAAGCTCCATAAAGGTTAAAACAGTTAGCAAATCAGATCTGTAAAAAAAAATTACATTTGAGTAGGAATTTAGTCCTGGGCAGAAAACAACAGGTAGATTCAGTCCCTGGGGAGAGGGGAGAATTGATTAAACAATTAGTCTTTAAAGCATCAGAAAAGTGGCGATCACAGTTCTCTAGGCCACATGTTGTTGTCCGACCTACGGTATAAAAACCCAAAGATATAAAACTGAGAAAAGCAGCAAAGCTGTAACCAGATAATGTTTGGCATTCCTGTTTGAAAATTACTTATTATTATTATTATTATTATTATTATTATTATTATCATTATTATTATTGTTTATCAAAATAGTTGCCGATTTAATTTTGTCCATCAACTAATCGTTTAACTGTTTAAGCTCATTTTGATTGTCTGTGTTTACCTGTGAAGGTTTTCATAACTCCTTTTTATTTTAAACATTGTTCAGAAGTGTATTAAGACTGTTGCAAGAGAGACCCTGCATCACACTGCTCACTAAACACCAGGCGAAGCCTCAAACCACATTCATAAGACCCATGACCCAAGCTGTGACATTGGTTTTACAGGCTTCAATGGCTTTCTTTCTTTTCCTGTTTCCTGGCATTCTGACCATCCATGTGATAATTTAGAGATGAGGGATGAAGGAAAAATACGTTTTCTGTACATCCATTTGCCGTCTCCTATAATAATGACCTTTTTGAGCCCAGTTTTCCGCGGTAGAATCACCAGTCGACCTGATCCCTAACACATTACTCCAAGGAATTTTTCTTGACGGAAAGTGAGCACTAAGAGAGTCTGTTTTCTAACTCTTGCATGGCATACTTACTGTGTCTCGGGCCTAGCTGCTCACTGTCATAGTGCTGGGCTTTTCCATACAAAGCAAAACCATAGCTCTCTAGTACTCAACCCAAATTAGTATTGTGTAGACAATATAAGCAGTTCCCCATTACAATATGTTTTTCCGATACTTTGCTTGTCCTGATGTTACAAGTACCTCACATGTTAAATTCTTAGAAACACTGTCATTTCCCAGTTTATTTCATTGTGACTTTCAACAGGGAAAATTCTTGCAGTGTGGTAATTGTTTCCACTCGCCCAATCAGGTGAGTAGGTCAGAGTTTGTCTTAATTCCTCTGGACAAGGACGCAAAAATGGAAATACCCCGATCCTATAAAAAAATGTGGGCGAGTGTGCAAAATCATCCTTGTATTCTACAGAGCCATGTGCATGTCGGCTAACCAGCCTTCCTCCCCTCCTCCAAAGAGCTGAAAGGCAAGCAGGGGCTTTGAAAAAGAGCCTGTGAACTGTGAGGAGTGATTGGCAGGAGCATTCATTTCCTTCATGCCACTCTCCACGGATCCCGTGGTTGAAAAGGGGAGCCCCTGCTTTCACATCTTTTGTCTAAGAACGGCTGCGCTTTGACAAAAGATGGGTTGTTGCTCTACTGGAGATTCCCTTTTTATAAATTGTTTCCCTAAATTGTGAAAATCGGAAAATCTACATTGGAAATATATGATCATGTTTTCTTCTTCTTGTATGTTCGTATTGCAACAAATGCCATAAGAGTTTGAGTTGTAATGTAATTCTGTTGAGACCGCTGCCATGCTGGAGTTACATTGATTTAATTTTGCTGTCATGTTGTGGGAATTAAGAAATATTAGGAGCAGTAGATTGTTGAAACAAGATATTTTTCAAGCCTTCTAGTTTCTATAGCATTTCTAAAAAAGTTAATTTAGTTAGGAAACACACCTCTCTTAACTAAAATAATATAAAAATATTTGCCCTTGCTCACACAGCCCAGGCTTTCAAACTGCTCCTATACTCACAAAGCGGCCCATGTAAACCGGCATCCAAAAATAGGTGAGTAACATGGTGTGCGTGAGACCTCTCAAATGATCCGTTAGTTGGCTCAAGATGGAATAATTCTGCCTCAAACAGCTAATCATTTTTTCAGTAAACCATTTGATATTTGTTGAGTAAACGAAGGAGCCCCTTTAAGCAACAAATAACCATCAACGAGGTGCCTATAAAGGGACAGCAGCAGCCAGTCTTTCTCAGTTTCCCTACCCTGCCTTTATCCCTGTCTGCCCTCGGGGCACTTCATGGGATAAAAGAGGAAAACCAATGTATGGTTTCTTTGATGTGAGTCAGAAACCACAGAGATTGTGACTTAATGTGTGTTTTTCTTCTTGCTGTTAGATGCTTTCGAATGTGACTCGTTTTGCAGACAGTGCTGCTGTTGCAGCCCAACTGTGAAATATGTATTTGGTCATGATGTTCAGTTGTGTTTTTTTCAGAGAACATGAAAACTTTATTCTACATTATTATTACCTCTTTCCTTTTCATTTTACACTTCGATACTTTCTTCAACTGCTGGAAGTAAAGAGACTTTTGTTCAGCTATGCTGTTGCTTAACCTTTCCTTTTGGAAAGAAAGGTGTGCGGCTGCAAGTGAAGAAGCCTCTGTATTCAAGTTTGCATCCAAATGGAGCACACATTTTAACTGAATATTCTGAAAATCTGTGAAAGAAAATGTGAATTAATTGATGTTTCCATCAATTACTGTTACATCTCAGTCAAAATGGAAAACCATGTTGAAAACATGATGGAAATATGGCATTTTTGTTTGTTTCATCTACTAATTTGATGAAGGTTAAAGTCTCCTATAAGTCACATGCCTCATATAGGCTACGTCATAATTTATTCGCCAAGTCTGTTTCCATGGCATTTATTCGCATTTTATTTTCATCGACACACCGACCTTTGTTACCGCAGACAAGTGTTCAAACCTTTTTAAAGATCTCCCATCAGGATTTGTTATGCGCATATTGTAAATGCACATAAAAACTGGTGGATGGAAACATACTCAGTGAGTGTGGTATATTTATATTTTCAGTAGTATCACACTTGCAGCCACCTCCACTTACAAATGGTGATTTGTTCCTCCATTTTCAACAAATGTTGTGAAATGGATGTTCAGGATTTGTGTGTAGTGTTTTCTTATGTATTTTAGATTTTCTTTACCAACCCCTGTCAGTGTAAACCATAGTGGCTGCCGCTTACTTCAGATTCATGCTGTTCCAATAAGGTTGTGGCTAGGGAGCGGTTGTTTATTCTTCAGGAAGATACAAATGCTTACCACACCTCCAGAGTTTTCTGATAAGGTTAAAACTGTAGGACAACTCAAATAATGTACCCAATCTTTATACCCGAATCTTGCAGACGTTGGAACCTGGATAAAGAGTTAAAGCAAAACAACTCTCGAGTGCCCTACATCTCTGAGAGCTAACTGTGAGGTGGGGTGGCATGCCAGAGGATTTTCTGCTGAAATTGTTAACCCAATGCCTCGTGTTAGAGTGGATGTTATTAAAGCAAAGGGTGGCTATTTGAAGATTCAAAGTCAAAATGACATTTTCTTCAAAAAAGCCATTATATACTTGTTGTTAAATGTATTATAACAAGTTCTCATTTTAAAGTTTGTGCTTTGTGTTAGAGTTTGTGCCTAAAAGCCAGAGTCACTCTCAAAGTGTATTGTCCTTTTTTTTTTTTTTAAATGAAATACCATAAAACTACATTTAAAAGCCTGAACTACTATTGGCTGAAATAAAAAGTGAAAGCAAATGCCCTATATTAGACAGTCTAACTAGAATTGGAGAAAGGCTTCTATTTTATAAAGCACCTAACAAAACTTGGGACATGTAAATCAGCACTGAAAGCACTGCCTCTGTCTCCTCAGTTTATAGTTTGTCCTGTGTGTCTGACATCTTAGATCTTGAGATCCTTTTTACATTGTCCTCCCCTCTCCCGCCTCATTCATGCCCGTGGATTTGTTTAGTTTCCAGTTGATAGGGTTTCACGCGGGCCCTCATTTTCTCCTTCCTTGGTTAATTTGGCCAGTATCTTCCTAGTGAGAGGCTGGAGGGAGTGTTTATCTCCTGAGCACTCAGGGATGAAGACTTTGGGAGGTATAGTGTCGACTGCGCACACAAGAGGGTCTTTGTTATATCTGTCCTGGACCTTACCACCTGGCCATTGCCACCTCTTGTTCTCCTCTTTCAAAGTCTGCAACGTGATCCACAGCTCGCAAGAGAACATTGCATGTCGACTTTGTAACTTTGTAGAGCCCAAAATGTTAAGACAAACTTAGATTTATCATTCCTGATTTGTTGCTTTAATTTATTGCTTTGTTTTGACTTCTCTACATGAAAGGAACTGCCTTTTATAGTACATTTATAAGACTGATTTAATATGTGATGATATCTAAAAGTATCCATGTCCATTTCAATGTCTGAGACAGTAAGAAAAAAGGGGGAGGGGGAAGTAAGTGAGTAATCCTGTCTCTCCTCCCACAGCTGAAAAAAGTGCCAATGTGCCCTTGAGCAGGGCACTTGACCTCAACATTTGTGTGGAATAGCAAAAGGACCCAGAGAAAATATAAGACTCTGCAACTAATCGAAGATAGGGGTGTGCTTTCCCTACCAGGCATTGAGAACTAATACATTGCCATCCGGCTAAAAGAGCTGGTATGCTGGTGCAATTCAGATTATTTAGATAAATTAAAAGATTTTTTATTATTACACTTACACATTTAATAGCACAGTCTATATTGGGTAATTACCAACACCAGGATTATTATCTGGATACATCAAACCAGTGCACCGAGGTAGTTTTAGTTCCTGCAAAAGGTTTCACCTTGAGAAGCATACTGTAATACTGAAATAGTTTGCATACAATGCAGACTTTAAGCCCTGTGGTCTTCATATGCATTTAGGTACTGGGCACATAAAGTGTAACTGCTTACTGCACTATAACTAGTGATAACAAGTCTTTTAAACACCTTTTTAATTACATAAGGGCTTGAAAAGAGATTTCTTTAGATATCTCCAGGTCAGACACTACTTAATGGTCTGGAAGTATCTGAAGATGATTGTCTTAACAGTACTAACGCTATATGTGCTGTACATTAAAAGAGTTATTGGCCACTGTAATCATTCCTCCTGTGTATACTGGCTTCCTAACTCGATTCTAAAGTAAACGTTTTCCAAAGTTCAGCCAAAGTTAATACGAGGCTTCAGCAGTTTGAGTGAGCCAGATCGAATGGGTAACACAGTCCGGGGAGACACAAAAGTGGAATTTCATACTAAAAAGAGTGTAACTTTAGAAAATACCCACTTGATTTGCCAAACTGACTGCTGAAGCCTTATATTAGCTTTGGCTAAACCTTTAAATGCATTTGTGCACAGAACAAGGACTTTCTTTCAGTGGAGACGGGTAGGCCTGTCATGATAAATAGTAAAGTACGATATAAGGACATGACCTCCATGTTTTTTGCTGACCTCGATATTGCCCGTTGTGTGTTGAATTAAAATGCCCCCAACATGATGCCAGAATAATGCTGCAACATGTTCTGCTTTCATTTCTGGAGGTGCTACTTCTGTCCTCTCATCTGCTCTCCAACAGATCGTCCAACAAAAGTATTTATTGTGACAGGCCTAGAAAGGAGTACGATGGGAAGGAATACGGCCAGAATGGACAGAAGGAATGATTGCAGCGACTAATAACTCTCTCAAAGCAAAGTACTCTTAATGTGTAATATGACATGAGTATTCTGTTGATACAGACTTGTGCATAACAGGCATAAACCGTAAACTGTAGCACTGATTTTTACAGTTGGTTCTTATGGCTGCATGTCACTGTGGGCCAAACTAAACATCAGTGAAGCCTAGTGTTATCCAAACATAGTTGCACACGTTAGTATGTGCTTCTTGATTGAGGGGCTTTTGATGTCTTATTAAGTATAATTCCTGACATTTTTTTTTTTTAATAGAATAGATTTCATACCGTACAGTTGAAAATAATGAATGAATACAGTAGTCATTTGCTTGAATTGAGGTCACACAACAGATTTCTTTTTAGGTTTAGTTCACCAACAGAATTTGGTGTAATTTGTTCCATGCACTATGAAAAACAGCTTTCTCTCTCGTTGTTATTTCATTGTTCTCAAGTGTGCTAGAGTTGAGTGTTTTCCGATCAGTGCAGGTGACACAGTGTGTTCTGCCCTGGCTATTGTTAATCACTTGACACCAGCAGAGAGAAATGGAAATGTCCAGCAGGACATAATCCCTCAAAACATAACATGCTGCCAAGTTATCGTGCTGGAATTCAAAATGATGTTGTTATTTTCCATTTAAAGAGACTGTTTGCATCTATAGTAGCTAACAGTATGAGTAATGAGGCACTCCATATGTTGTGACCAAACTCTAACTATGAAGAATCTTGTTTACAAGGCACACCTTCTAGTAATGCTGTTTTTCCCATTCCAGAGAGCAAAGAGTGTGAGTCAGTGATGAAAGTGCAGTGCATGGTTCCACCTCCTTAACCTTAGGAACCACTTATTCCCTGTTCTCAGTCTGTGTACACTGACAGGCTCCTGTTGCCATTCCTCCGCATTCCTGTTTTGAAGTTGTTGAAGTTTGAGTGGATGGCTATGGTGCTGTGGGAGGGACTTTATGCCTGGTTGCATAGTTTAATTGGTATCAAAGCAGTGTGGCCACATGAGAAGGGCAATTATTACAGGACTAAACTGTGGACGACGTGTTCACATCTGTTAAGTGCCTACAAATATAAATATGAGAGACTGTACACATGTAGGCAAATAACGAAAGATGCTGTAACCAACATTTTATATTAACAATGGGTCAAATGACTGCGTAGTGTGAAGGAGGACGCTCATAGTGATACATCCACACAGATTTTAGCATGTGTTTCTGCACTTTACTTCAGCTCAACAGTGTTTTAGCGTCTTTCAGCTCATTGTTTTGGTTTTACAGTTTGCAACTTTGCTGTTAGGTTCACTCTCACTGCTCTCATCGGCATCGTTTTCAGATGCAGAAGGCAGCTGTTTTCAGTTGAAAGGTTCTATAAATTTGTCTGCAGCTACCTGCTCAGCACCAGACGACAAGCAAAGAAAGTTAACGAATAGCTGGTTAACATTATGTAACATTTAGCAGCTAGTTAGTCAGATATTTCCCTCAGGAGCTTGTGGAAACCAAAACAGACCTAAAGTCTGAGTGAATACACTACATTACATTCGCTAAGTGGCCAGACACACGACTCCAAATGAATGCTAATGTTACTCCTGTATGTGCTTGATGTGTAAATTAGCCTGTCTGTTAACATGTTTACCATATTAACTGTATGTCACTGTTGTGCTTTTTTTGTGCTGCTCCCAACCGGCCAAAAAAATGGATTAATGAAGATTAATGGAAGTATGATGAGCAAAGTAAATGTACATTTAGTTAGCGCCCAAAGCAAAATAAATGAAATAAAATAAATCAATCATATCTTTGAGTATAGTAATTGCAACTAAAACTTTCTTGGGCTTCTACCTGCATCCCATGGTCTTCATCAGCAGATTTTTCTCCGTTATTATTGTCTCTGTCACTATGGAGACCATGAGATGTGGAAAAAGTTAGTATGTGGTGTTTGATTTAAGAATGTTTTTTAATGTCAAAGTACTATTTCCAAGGTCAATAATGAACTTAAATGCTCAAATCTGTGTTATTTAGCCAGTCAGTCATAATAACCATATATTTGTTTTAAGTAATTGCTAACTATATGTTTAGTTTGACTTTTATAGACTTACATTTATTTTTAACCATCTTTTAGTGAAAATGCACATGGAGCAGATTCTTAATTAACAGGAAGAAAAGCCAGCAGTCTTACTCTTGGGGGTTGGTTAGATACTAGTTCATGTAACACCCGTCCCCTCTCTGAGACGGTAAATGCCTAAGAATGTTTTTAATTGAGCAAATGTGAGAAATAGTTCTATGAGCCAGAGCTGTAGGACACCCCAAGGGCATTGGGGGAGCCTGGGCACATTCTTCCCCTCTCTTTAAACTAGATACTCAGAGACTGATAGACAGACAGACCCCACTCTGCCAGACAGACGCTTTCAAGGACTGATAGCACTGCCCCAGGCCAGGGTTGGGGATTTCACCAGCACACATTAGACTTGTATGACTTTTTGATGCAGCAAGAACTCAGTGAAAAAACTTTTTAGCTTAGACTTTGTTCAAGTGAATTAGAAAGAACCATTACATACAGTTCCAACCCGTCTAGCTTTCTGATGTTCATGTACTACATTCGTTAAAGACTTAATGGTTGAACAAAGTGCAGATTTTGTATTCAAGTTCACGTCCCTTCCTCTTAACCAGTCCCCTGCCCAATTTTGTTTCCTGGATCGAAAATTGCGGTTATATTTTGGATGTTGTCTCACTTTAACGTTTTGAAGTTTTTCACTTGGGCACTAAGAGGTCTCAAGTACTAACAGATGTGGTTAGGCCATCTCTCTTATTGGGGGGAAACCTCCTAACCCAAGCTGGCAGTTTGAGTGGATATTTTACAATTTTCCTCAGGCTTGCTCTGTGTGTGTGTGTGTGTGTGTGTGTGTGTGTGTGTGTGTGTGTGTGTGTATCTGTCTGTCTGTCTGTCTGTCTGAATCTACCTCTAAAGAAGGTATTATTAATTAATAATGGTAATTAATATCATTCATAAATGTCCAGTGTAGTGGCTTTTCTTCTTGATTTCCAAAATTTTCAGTAAGTTAATCTATTTTATGTCCTCTGTCGCCTCACAGGCCTAGATGCAGAGCTGTACTATGTGCGAGACAATGTGGTGAATCATTACGCCCTCTCCTTCACCCTGCCTGTGCCCAGTGAGACCAACAGCCTTCACTTCACATGGCATTCCAAGACAAAGGTGAGTCTCGGCATCGAGAATTATTGATTAACCACCTCCATACATGCTTACTTGTGCACTCATGCGAGGCAACTCTTTCAGGTGTTGACAACATTTGTTCATCATTCTTTGTACATAGGTTGACTACCGGCTTGGCTTCCTCATGGAGAACCCTGTTGCCATGAACCAGCCACTCAGCAACATCTCCAATCAGGGGGAGGTGCCCCGTGTTCCCTCTGGTTTGTCAAATATCCACCTTTTTGCACTCATAGGGCACCTGAATGCTTGTAGTTTGTAGTTTTTTAAAAATGGTGTTGGTGAATCCATACTTCTCTAGCTTTTTCTGTCAGCTTGATAGGATAAAGGATTTATTTTTAAATGCTGAGGAATTTTAGTTGAAACTCAGTAACATAACAGTTGTTAAAACATTACTGTAGCTTCTGTATCATGTAGGCTCCCACACTCTATTAAAGGAGTAGTTTGACATTTTTGAAGATTATTATTTGTTTTTTAGCCGAGAGTTAGATGAGAAGATTGATACCTGTCTGTTAGATATGAAGCTGGAACCAGCAGCCAGTTAGCTTAGCATAATAACTGGAAACTGGGTAAAACTGCTGTTTCTATCGAAAGGTCTACCAGCATCTTATAGCTCACTAATTACCACTTTATAAGTGTAAAAACAACAGGTTTTATGGGTGGTTCTGTGCCCGACTATTTGTCAGCCAGAAACGGTAACAGCCTGGTTGCTTGGCGATTGCTCAGAGCCAAGTAATAGGCTGGCATATAACCTTCGGCAGTTTTGTTTTTTTCACATTGTTTTGTGTATTTATGTGTATTCCCCAAAATGTTGAACTTTTGCTTTAAACTTTTTCCTTGTATAGTTAAGTTCATAAGTTTTAAAATTCTGACAATACAGTAACGTCATGTCTAATTGTACATCATGCAGTTGAAGATTTCAGTTCAAAAAGTGAGAAGTGATTTGCAGTCACAGCTCTCAGGTGGTTGTGATAAAGTTGTATACAACATTGTAACAATGTCACGATTCTGCTAAACTCAAACCTTTTACAACAAAGTTGTAAAAATTATACATTTACACTCATCACTGATTGCTGGCATTGATTTAAACCAGATATTATGCACTGCAGGAAACCAGTTTCCTCTAAATGACTTGTGTGTGTTTGTGTTTCTCCACAGTCTTTAGAGTGGACCTCTTGTGCTCCGGCAAAGTAGATGGAGAGGCTGTTTTAACAGTGCAGCTCAATCTGACCATCCATGCCAACAACTACACAGTGCTGAACTTCAAGAGGAGGAAAATGTGCTATAAAAGTAAGTATCTTAATAATCTGAATTAACGCATTAAGAAAGTAGTGCGCTCTTACTTGTATTACTTCCTTTTCCAGTCAGCATCATTACAGACATCTTTACATGTCATAGCAGGGATAGCACAGGTGTAGTTAATAACAGTAATGATGGCTGGTGCCTGCTGTTCCATTTCAGTGGAACTGAGACATTATTGGTGTTATTAGTAATTCAGAATGTCTGCCGTGATACAGGTCTATTGGGTCGATCCTTTATAAACTGTCTAGCACATATTGTTATGATACTAAGATACATTTTTCCAAAATATATTCTACGTAGAACATGGAGTGTGTTCACTTTGGCAGCACTGTGCGTCAGATACTCTTTAAGAGTTACAGTGGGAGATGTACAGATTTTTGTGTTCTGTATTCAGTTCTCTGCTATTTCCAAGCTGCCTGAAGATAATTACATGTGGCCAAGAGGCTTCTTGCCTCACAGAAACAAATTTATTCCCATCTTATTTTGAGCATGAGTCAAATTAGCAGCCATAAGAGATTCTTTGTATGCCCAAGTGGTGTTTAAAAGTTACACTGAGCTATCATACCTGTGAACTTTTTTTCTTGGATTCTACCTGTGGTGTAGGAGATGACAAACAAAGATGTATGCATGTTGTTTTATTATCGTACACTGAGCTCGCTGACTTAAAGCCTTTTTTAACTACTGGAATCTTTCAAGGAAACCAGAAGTCTGTAACTCAGGAGCTTAACCTAAAAAAATATTTAAAGTTTTTGTTCCTGGGCCTCTAACAAAGTCCTTTCCTGTTAACTAGGAACTATCAGAGTGGAGAATACTGGGTGTTGTTGAAAAGGTGCACTTTCTTGTAATTCATTAATACTACTTCTGGATATTAGGACTAAGGACTGTTATTTAAATGTCAGTCATAAAATGGATTTATCTATCATAGTCTCTCCTCTAATGAGAGGAAGAGAGATTTGAAGCTTTTCCTTATTTCCTTCTGCTCTTTTTCTTTCAACATTGAATAAAACGTCACAGACACACATCTTAATAACATGTTAATAACATAGCACATTTGGACATTTACATTGTTGTTGTTAGATCTTGCCCTAATGCTTTGTTAGTTTTCCTTTCAGCATTACAGAGTCCCGTAGCTGTGTGATTGAAGTCTGCCATTCAATTCACACCAGAGCTGATTTTAATTCTCTTTCCTTATTACTCTGTCAACAGGAATAGATTCCGACCCAAAGAGTCCAACTCCCCTCAACAATAACACTCTCCCAACGCCTGGCAGTAAGTAATCTTACCTCTGAATCCTGCTCTACTTATCTCCCTAGCAGCTCCATGTATTGTCTATCATAGGTGGCATCAGCCTGATAAAACAGAGGCTGGATTAACACTGATAAATCTCTCTGTACAATAGGGTACGTTAGTCAAACTTTCCATAACCAAGGCTTATGATTTCAGAGCCCAAAGAGAAAGATTCATTCTCCTATTGAAGTGCACTCTTGTCAGCCCCCACCCCTTGGAGTGGTTGTCTTCTTCCAGTGGGATTTGTGCAGACTCTTTGTGAACCCACTGCCCAAGTAACAAAGTACCATTAGTGGGTTGTCTCCCTTCTGCTTGGGTAGGCCCGAGGAACCTGGGGCCCTCAGAGGCTTTTATAAAGGTGATGAGAAAAGCTCTCAGACACTGGATCCTGGACACAGCCTCTACTATTCCAAGCCTCCATTAACCCTAAGTGGAGCCCTCACTGCACTTATAGTATAGTTTCTCCCCCTCTCACTCGTGTATTTATCTCATTGCCTTACCTCATATCTTTGCTCTGATTCTTTCATAATAGCAAATACTGTCTGTTAGCGAGGATGGCATCTTTCAGAGTTTCTCCATTGCTGTGTCTGATTATGAATGTGTGGCTTGTTTTCACCAATAGATGGTGTGACCACCCCCACCACCTCCACCCAGGTGTTCTACATAAGTGTGAGCGTCTGCTGCATTGTCATCTTCCTGGTGGCCATCATCCTGGCCATCCTGCACCTGCACAGCATGAAGAGAGTGGAGATGGAGGATAGGTTTGTTTTTCTTTTGTTTGTCCCGGTTCCAAAGAGATCATTATCACTGCTATCTATCAGCTGAGCAAAGTACACTTGTTGTATTGAAACTGATGAAAAGCGGCACACAGCACAGCAGTAATTTACAGCCCTGTATCTGTCACCTGTGAAAGATATGTTAGTATTTTCTGCAGAACCAACAAAAATAGGTCATCTCTATAGAGAGGATTATATCAAGTTGAAACCTGCACCTTAGCTTTCCTGTTGTTCAGTTCCTGTAATCTCCACTCCAGATGGCTGTAGGCAGCTACGCAGGTTACCAGATATTGAAATAAAAATAAGATCATCAGCACATCCTTACCATGTCATTGATTTGGAGAAGTTTGATTGTTTTTCTAAATTCTGTTGCTGTAATGTTGGTTTTCCAAAGTGGCTTGATTTGATCACATTGCATGATGGGACCCTTGTGTTACACAACAAAATATTCTTGTATGTCAACTTTCTTAAACTCACTCTGGTTACTAGCATGAACATAAGGTCAGTGTATTACTTTAAGAGCTGAACCGATTAGATGACTAATCGATTAACTTTTTTGATAATCATTTAAGTTTAAGCAAAAATGCCAAAAATGTAATGGTTTCAGCTTCTCAAATGTAAATATTTGCTGGTATTTTGTAGTCTTTTGTTATAGTAAACTGAATATCTTTAGGTTTTGGACTTTTGTTCGGACAAAAAAAGGCATCTTAAAATGTTATCTTTGGCTGTGGACAGTTACCATCTGCATTCTTCTCTTTTTTTTCTGACATTTTATGGACTAAACAATTAATGAATTATAAATAATCATCTAATCAACAGTGAAAATGATAGGTAGTTGCAGCCTTAGTATTTTTAAGTTAGTCTGTAATGAAGTTAAGTAGCCTAGTAATAACATTATAAGTATGTTATAACATATTAGTGTAGGTAATTGGAGATTTACACAGTATGCTTCAAATCACAAGGGTTAGTTGGAGTGATGAGATGTTTATTTCTTATCCTACATTACATGAATACTATGTGCCCCATGTGTGTTGATATGAAAAAGTCATACCTACAACTACAAACAAATGACTGCAAGTAAGTTTAATAGTGTACTCTGTTTGGCCTCTGATGCAGCTCATGATGCTACAGTGACTTCCTGTTTACATAGTTGACTGCTTTTGATTGGACACTGCTACTGATGTTTCCTAGCAGCAGATACATATTACCAAGATTTTCCCTAGCTAAGGTATTCAGTACTGATGGTGCAGCCTGATTTAGTAAATCACTAGTTTGAAACTAGCTTGTAGTCACTAAGAACCTAGGAAGGACGTTACACAGGAACTTAGTGATGGATTTACCAATTGCTGGTGCAGCCTAGTCCAGGTGCATCTGGATAACTACTCCATGTTCCCCCCTTTCTGTGTCTTACAGTGTGAGTGACAGTGGAAGCTCGCAGGGCCTGTCTCAGCCGTCCACCCAGACCACGCAGTACCTGAGGGCTGACACTCCGAACAACGCAGCCCCTGTAACCAGTAAGAGATTTTACTCCTTTTCACCACCACAAAGTTACCCAAAGGCAATCAGTAACAATCTGCAACCTCAGATCATGCCTTCTTTTTTAAAAACATCTGAAACATTTTTGTGAAGGTAATTGCACTTACAAGACGGCACCTAGAAGTACTTAAGTACATTCAGTTTGATTCAGTCTGCCATGGTTGTTTTTTTTTCTTTCCTTATTATTACACTGGCATCTGCAAATGTGCATGCTTTTCCAAATGCAATAATCGACTGCGAATGACCTAATTAGTTTAACTAGTATCATAAGATTGTAATGAAGAACAGAGTTCCTGCAGGGATGTTCTTTTTGTCGATATTACCCATGTGACCTATTACCCTCTGAGCAATGTGTAAATGTACTCACCGTGTGCCCTGCGTCACGTACAAGCAGTCTTTTATATCGGAACTGGAAACCATTTTACTCTAAATTGATGTAAATATAGAACGCGGTGGGAAACGGACACACAGTAACAAAGTTATAGTAAGTGTTCAGTCTACACATTATACTTGCCTACCTCAGAACCGTATTAGAATTTACTCACTTCTGCCATTTAATCTCTTACCAGTGTGACAGTGGGTTATAGAGTAAGTAAATCTCAGCTTTGGCACATTTCCTCCAGTAAACTTCTTTGTTAGCTGCTGCTGCTGCTGCTGCTGTTGTTGTTGTTGTTAGGTGGCAGTGTGATTACTCACCCAGCACTTGTTCTCTTTGCTGACACCCTTTGTAATCATGGGTAAGTCTCTACTGTATTAATGGAAAGTGCAATTTCTGTTCATCAGTTAGTTATACAGCCATGAAATGAGATTTGGTGTTGCCATGATAAAAGCATCACCATGGTTACCACGGCAATCTTAGATTTCACATGAGATATGACCTTTTTGACTACTTCTTTATTAGTCAAAAGGCTCTTTTCCTTTTCTCATCTAACAGTGCCTTGACCTTTTTCTATACCATACTATAATACACCCTGTACCTGTTTCATACTTTAAACTGGCAATAAAAAGATTCTAATAGTCTCTGTTGGATACATTTTAAAGGAAGAGTTCAACATTTTGGGAAATACGCATTTTAACATTCTGGTGGAGAGTTAGATGAGAAGATCAATATACAACAATTATTATATAACAATTATACCACTTTCATATCCAGCCAGCAGCGGGTTAGCTTAGCATAGAGACTGAAAACAGGAAAACGGCTAGCCTGGCTCTGTCCGATGGGAACAAAATCTCATTATGAGCCTTCCGCGAACACCAACATCCATCAAAATTAGTTTACAAACAGAAGGAATAGTTGAATGCTAATGTAAATAATGGCTAAGATAAGGCACTTTCCTCCCTGTAAAAATTCACAATGCACATTTAAGGAAATATTTTCACCTGAAAAATTGCTTGTCCTCAAGAGATCCAACTTCCTAGGATTGTCACGAGATTTTGACCAGTTTTTCAAATCAAACAGAACTTCTCATGTCATTGCATCTTATGTAAAATAATCCACAAGCCTTACTTCAACAGTAACTTATCATAGAGATTCATGGGTTCTTTTCCTCCACATACAGTTTGGTAGGCAGGCAGCTGTTCATACTACATACAGGGTGGTATATCTGTGGAGAATCAAACCGTTGAATGTAATCACCTCATGAAATAATGCTGACATTAATCTTCATCTCATTGGTTCATTTTGAAAACCAGTAGGAAAGCACTATTTGTCATTTTATGATCCTTGATTGCCCTCTTGTGGATACAACCCACATCTCACCGCCTGTGCATTTTGTTTGACCCACTTGCCTTTTTCCTTATGTCTTATGCTTTGCTGAATTATGAATATTTGCACCACCATCCACCCATTTTTTCATTTATTTTTTTTACCCAACCCCTGATGGACGGATTTACCCAATTTACAAGCATGCCTGATTGAATTGATGTTGAGCTGAAAATGCACAACTACAGTATACATCCATTCATTCAGGTCATGTTGTAATTTGAGTGAGCTATCCATTAAATCACATCTTTTCTCACTCTCTCCCACCCTCCACTCCCTCCCCCCTGTCCTCTTGTCATCAGACAATCACCCTGGTTCTGCTCCCATACTCCAGCTTGCTGCCTCCTCCTTCCAAAACCCTGGTGCTCCCCCTCATGAAACCAAAAGTAAGTTCCAGTGAAGCTCCAGAGACAACTTAAGACTCAGAGCTATAATACTATTTTGTCATCATGTGCACCGTAATAATGAGCATTAACAGGTTAACCATGTTTTGTCCATAGTTTTCTGAATTTTACACTGCTTGGATTAATACTGTATATGGTTGCATTTCTATAGCCTAGTGTCCTGCCTCTAGTTAGAGCAGTAGGGTTAAAATTCATTCTTTTATAGAAATTCAATAATTGGAAGGTTTCCCTTTAAGCCTCAAAATGTATCTCAACTGCTCTATACTAACATTTTCTGTCACCTTTGTTTGGCAACATGTTGTGCTGTGTGTTGTAAATTACACAGATTAAACACATTTGGAATTTAAAACAAAAGTCACAGAAACTCCAGTCAATTAGTGCTTAAACTGTATTTTATTAGTCAATTAGTCAATCCATAGAAAATTCATTGTCAACAGTTTTAATCATCAAGACATTTTTTCTGAATGAATATTCTCTGGTTTCGGCATCTAAACTGTCAGGATTTATTGCTTTTCTCTGTTTTAAATCATTGTTATTTGAATATCTTTGGTTTTTGGACTGTTAGACAGACAAAACAAGTCAAGGTGTTACCCAAGGAGTACTTGTGATGGGCATTTTTACTGTTCACTGACTAACCAATTAATTGATGAATTATAATTCATTGATACAAATGAATCGATAACGAAAATACTCATCAGTTGCAGCAATTCTTCAATAAGCTAAGAAGACGGAGAGACAGTGTCTTTCAGATGTGTTTAATGTCACATGTGGATCATTTTCATTGTAGCTGTTTTTTTTGCAATAAATCAGGGTCAAGCGGGTGTGTATTAGTGAATAATGAAATGGCAGACACTGACACAGTGAATTAACTACACCGGAAAAGTGACTAAATTAAGTATATTGTAGAAACCAAGGAAGCATTGATATTTGAGTGGCTGTTGATGGACACTTTTGTCCCACAATGCAATGCACAAGGAAAATGGAAGGGGAGCAAATTAAACTAATTGTGGATTGTGGTGAAACAGCTCCAGCAACACTTTAGAAAATTGGAAATGATAATATTGGGGAAAACAGTTTTTTGCTTTAATTGGTAATGCCATTTTTAAATTACAGTATGAGTGACATCTGATCTCTTGTTAGTATTGTGTCATTGCCTGTTAGTATAAAATTGTGAGGTATTTTAACTTATTAAAAAACGTCCTTTTAACCTGTATATCATAAAAATTTGTATAAAGCATACAATGTACAAAGTTATTACATAGTATGAATTAGATAAACAGAACTAGAACATTAACAGTGCACAGTATGTAATCAGACACCATAGAAATAATTGTGCATTATACTGAATTATTTTCATTTTATATTATACTATTACACCTCTGCTGTGTCTTAGTTTTGCTCTGTGTTGTTTTTCTTTCACATAAAATAAATGGTCTTACCGTGACCTCTAGGGGGCAGCATTTACCCGTACTGTAACACAGTAGCAGATTTAAACTTTTAATCAAAGTAGCTAATAACCTTATGTTGCAATGTCTGTACCTTTTTAAACCCATCTGTTTTTGAGATTAAATGATTTACCTTGATCCCTCTGCTACATATATCAAGCTCACAACTCAACAACAGGTTTTCTATATAAAGTATTAAATGTAACTCGGAGTAAAACAGGAAGAGGCTGTTGTCTGCTCAAGGCAGATTGACTGTCATGACTCCAAGTTTGTCTGGAGGTTATTTGTCAGTGAGTTTTCCGTTGTTTCCATTCATCCACTGATTGATGAAGCTCCACGGTTCAGCCTGGCAGAGTCGTCCTGTGTAGCAGTGAGCTGCAATGCGTTATCTCTCATCATGTACATGTTGTGTACACATGGAGTGTGTTGATATAAAAGGGTCGTCTTTACACTGTTTGTTCATCTGTGTGCAGACACTGGGGAGAACTTTGTGTGTGTGTGTGTGTGTGTGTGTGTGTGTGTTTTAATTTTTTTTAAATTTTTTTTTTTTTATCCAAACTCACTCCCCCATACCACCTTGGTGAGCCAGCAGCTAATGACAGTAAGTACATAGGGAGGTTATGTAATGAAAATGCTGTAATACAGGACTTTGCATGAAGTTACTTTGATGCAACGTGTGCAGGTTACTGTACATGCCTTGCTGACTGTTTCTCGTAATTGCGGGAATTCTTTGAACTAAATGAGGATTCTGGGTGTTTTTTAAAAGAAACCTTCCTGTGAATAAAAAATGTTGCTCTGTCAAAAAGTGATGCAAGTCAAGGTTGTTTTCTAGTATTAATCAGGGTCAAAAGACCTGTCAATCTCTTGAAAAGTGTTTTGTTTACATTTGGGTCATGTGTGCCTTTTAATTTGAGTCTGTTTTTCCATCCTGACAGGTTACCCATCTCTACGCATAGAGAAGAATGACCTGAGGAGTGTTACTCTAATAGAGGCCAAAGCTAAAGTGAAAGACATTGCCATCTCAAGGGAGAGAGTCACACTACGAGATGTCTTGCATGAAGGTACTTGTCTCTGTTGCTCCCCCTTTCCTCTTACTTTCCCCTACAGAAGCTCCAAAATTACTTTTGCATTCTTCAGAACCGTGTTAACTTTATTTGAAGAATTTTACTGGAAAGTGGAACACACATTCAGAGAGTTTGCTGTTCGCTCTGCAAAGAGGTGCTGATCGCAGATTGTGTCATGCGAAGTGGTTAACATTTCTTCCCCTTGCTTTGCTCAGATGCTGTTTTGAGTGGCAGGTTGGTGGAGAGGCTTTTGACGGAGTGGCTGTAATTATTAACATCGCATATATCACTAAAAACATGCATAGACATCATAGGTACATATTTTCTGCCCCTTGTACACCTTGTGTTAAGTTCTGAGAATTACCTTTAATAATTCTCTTAACTTAAAAGTTAAAAAAGTTGTTTGATAAATAGTCTTATTTTTCATTTTTATCAATGTAACAGGAAAGATCGAAAAGCAGTGGTTTTACCATCATGCAAAAAACATTAAGAAAGAATAAACAGTTAAGGATGCACACAAATGTAACAAAGCAATTAAACACTGATTGGCTGACATCAGTCATGTAAAAGCTAATTGAAGAGGTCACAGAGAGGAATAGCCAGTAGGCCACAACGACTAAGCCTATGATCGTTTTTTTCATTCTTCTTTAAGTGTTTGCATGGATGATAATATGTAGAAGCGTATGATTTCAGTCTAAAAGTTAATTTTCTTTGTGTGAAATCTTTGAATACATCAGCAGAAATTTATATGTAAAATTAATAGGTAGCCACCAACCATATCATTAGAGATGAAATGATGATGAAAATAAATGGTGGCTTTAAGTCGTGTTATTTGCACACCTGAGGAATGTGGGCAAAATGGTTAAAAAGACAAACAAAAAAATGCAGCACATGCTGTAATTGGTATGATATAAAACTACCCTATTCTGTCATTTGAATATTGCTTCAGATTATGTTTTTTATGACCAGTGCCGTATCACATTCTCACTCAATCGTTTTCCCATTATCTTTCATTGTGCAAAGTTTAACTGTCAGGAGTTTGGTTAATATGGGCCATATATGTAATTGGACAGTGTTTGATAATGGGAGCATACAAGTGTACATACATTCAAAGCATTTTGTAATCCAGTTGCCCAAACCACCTCCACTGGTGGTCATGGATACATTTGGCCACATTAACCACAACATACACAGTGTAATCAGATACAGACAGTCTGTTTACAAGACAAATCAGAATCTTTCAGATTTCTTCTGTTAAAAGCTTCTACTAGAAAGACTATCAGAGTTACCATTTTGGAAAAAGGTGCAAGAAAAAAAATCTGAAGTTGCTACATAATGTTGTTGAGTGTGATAAGGCAAACATCTTGCATGTGGAATCTAGATCCTAAAGCACAGAGACTCCTGCACAAACATTTGATTTCTGTATATTTTTTAGTAGCTTAAAGGTATTTTAAATAGTTCCGATTTTTTGAAGTAGGGTTGTGTGAGGTTCTTATGTCAGTGCCCAAGTTTGTGAGAAGCAGGCAGACCACCTTCTACTAATGGTAATACACTGAAATGTAAATGGATAAGTATCTCATACAACCACTCCCTTTAATGAATGTGGTAATACAAGAACCTATATTTATTTCCTTATTCATGAACATCCCAATTATTCTTATGTATTTGTGTGTCTGTGATGAAAAAAGGATCATGACCTATGAATATGAATGCTGCTTTTTTTTTTCCTGCAATGTATGAGCATGCCTCATCAGATCAGTGTCAGTGAAAACTCGCCATGAACCTAAAATAGCAATAGTTTGTTCTTGCTGAGGAGTATTACATATTGACAGAAAGCCTGAGACATTTAAGTTTCTAAATCTCCTTCTTTGGCTTTGTATCAAAGATAAAAACGCGACTATTTTGGCTTCAATTTGGCTCGATCAGTCTCCCTCACTTGAGACGCTGGATGCTTTTGGAGACGATTCAGCATCGTCAGGAGTGATGGAACTAAACAAGACTGTACTTCACTTTCTGGAGATTTGCCCACATTGGGGTTTAGTGTGGCGGTATGAATGATGTAATAGTTACCCAAGGGTGTCTACAACACAATGGAAGTGAAAAGTGTTGGTGTTCTGTTTATAAATGCCACCTAAAGGCCCTCTGATGGTTTGTGGTGATTGTTTCTGCCTAGATATTAAATGACAACATAGGCAGTACTCTGTTCAAGTTATTTTTATTAGCCAACTTTAAAATGTTACAGTTTGCATTACGAATAATAACTGAACTCCTCAATCTCGCTAGCAACATGGCTCTACCAGTTTGGTCGAGGGTGAAATATCTCAGCAGCTCCTGAATGCATAGCGATGACATTTTGTACAGACCACAGTCTGTAGAAGTCTTGTTAACCCAGCCCTAACCTGGCCCCGTTCTCACTTGGCAATATTTTGTCTGACATTTAGGCAACAATCAACAAATATATCTAATTTCAGTTCACCACCACCTCACCATGGCCTCTGATCAACAGCTCTATAGCTTCTGATCTTTTTAAGATGGTTGGTCTTGCTATTTGGTTGGCTATCTACTGTATCTTTGTTTATCTTAATTGCTATGGATGTGACTAGCTTTTATAGATGGTGACTTGCACTTTGTACTTACCAGTGTGGTGACCAAACCCGTTTTGAAGTGGACAGTTGTTGATGATACCTGCACTCTGGAGACCTCAGACACTTTGTAACTTGTGTGTTTTTTTTATTAATCAAAGCTGCTGGACATTTTCATTTTGATATTGCTTTTTCCACAAGGGTGTTTAGTCATCTTTGTTGGAGCCTTTATTATAGTTTTAATCACATCCTATGAGGTCCTGTTCCAATAAAGACCTCAATGTAAATATTGATGCTAGGTAATGCAATGTAGCCAGAAAGTTCAAAGTACAGCCAAGTAAACAAACTGGCAAATATCTGTACTTGCTTATCAAGCCAACCGCCTGACTTGACTTGGTGTGTGCGGATAGCTTGCCAGTGCAGTCAGGCATCTACATACATCAGATCCCGCATAGAAAATGACAGCAAATGCAAAATAAATATTAAAAACATGAGACTAAGAAGCAACAAATACAAGACATACAAGGCCTTGTCTCAGAGGCACTTGAACTCTGAGTTGGATTCTGTTTCTGGGAGCCAGCAGGTCCAGACAAGCTTGACGGAGAAGGTAGGGGCAGGAGGGAGACAGTTACACACTAACCCTGTTGTTATGCTTCGTCTCCTCTCCTGTTGAAACACAAGGCATAGTTGGCCCAAGGGCTCAGATTTTCGAAGTTTATGTTGATGGTTTATCTTCTTAAATGGCATTTTACCTCAGTAAAGTCCTGGAGCAAGGGGGTGACAGTTTAGACAAAGGAGATGATGAAGGTGCTCACTTTGCCTTTCCACGCCGTACGTCTTTCTGAATCGTTCTAAGTGATGAAAGGTCCTCTGAGCTCCAGTGAATCTCTCTTGTTTTGGCCCTTGTCAGTGAGACAAGAGCCAAAACTGCCTCATACCATTAAGAGACAAAGCATTTTAAGCAGAGGCCTGTCCACCTCTGTCCACAGATCAGCCAGGCATGACGGCCTGTGAGTGAGGTGACATTTGGAGCTTTGAATGTGATGCCTCTGGCTGTGTCTCTCCTGCCCTTTTCCTCAAATAAAAACATGTGGTTTGTCTTTGACAGGCACGTTTGGCCGCATCTTCCACGGTGTGCTGCTGGATGAAAAGGACCCCAGTAAGGAAAAGCAGGTCTTTGTGAAGACAGTGAAAGGTATGCACTCCATCCTGGCTATAATGTACAACTGAATGTCAAAGAAATCAAAATATTGTCAAGTCCAGTGTGTTGCAAGAAGAAGCGTGTTGGTTGGGAAAGCGAACACTGCAATGCTCAATGAACATCATAAGACCAAAACACAGTTGTAATGCCAAACACGTAAGACGATTGACGAAGGTTGTTGGACTGTAACAAAGCTAACGGTTCAGTTGACAGTGCGCAGTTTTTGATTTTTTTCCTTTTTCCTCTTAAGTGAGCCCAGTAGATGGTCTATCAGAAATAGTAGGAGCTTTTCTAATGTCTTCAGCAGATGGCCATATATGGTTTCCATCCAGTCAACAGGCACACAAATTTGACAGTTAATGAATTAAAAGTCTTACTCATGCTACAGGGTTTGCATGCCAGTGAAAAGATTCCTTTATGTGGGACTGTCAGATTCTTTGTTAGCGGCATGTGTCAGCTTTCTCTGCCAGTTGCCTTCTGACCTCTCTATTCTCTTATGTTTACTCAGGGAGGGGTGGATACCACTCAGTGAACAATATCCTCATGCCAGTCTTGGCTTTGTTAAACTCTTTACTTCCTCCTCATGTGCCTTTTGGGAAGGGAACAATACTGCCTGCCATAAGTACCAGACGATGGCAAAGCTGCATACAACAGATTAAAAACTGGACCTCAGTGAGCTTGGCACTAGTCAGTTTCCCTCTGAAGTTTCCCACTTCAAATGTTTGTTGGCAGAGAAATCTGTGCAGGGAAACAAATAAGAATGTAACACCACATGGGGTCTAAATTATATCCTTAACTTTTCAACTGTTCTACTGCACTGGTCACTTTAGTTCAGCCAGATTGCTCTATTTTTTTAATCAGATTTTGTGTCTGTTAAATTCTTCAGATCATGCGTCTGAGGTGCAGGTGACCATGATGTTGACTGAAAGTTGCAAGCTTCGTGGACTTCATCATAGGTGAGTGGAAGCAAACACTAAGCATGGCGTTTAATAAAAAAGAAAAAAGATTTTCAAATCAAAATATCAAAACTTTTAAAACATTTTTTTAACATTTAAAAAGAAGCCAAAATACCAAATAAATCAGTAACCTGTACTATGGTTATAGTAATATATATCTATATAATAAATGACTTTTGAAACCGTTTCAGTTCTTAATGTAGCAGTAAAATTTCTGGTTTACTCCTAACCCAACACGGTATTCCGTCAGAGCAGTTCCTGTGGTTGTCTTCTAAATGGCTCGATTTGTACACTGATGAAAGAACACCACATATTTACACATAGAGCACATAGACTGTAAAGGGAACAAAACATGTTTTCCCTCATATATGTAACACTCACAAATTGCACTCGAGCTTGTTCTGGTGTGACTTTTATAATACAATTGGCAAACGAATGGTCTTAGTCTTGATAGTGGTGTCACAGTCCAAATGCATTGAATTTTGTTTAAAATTACATTAGTTAAACAAATTTTGCCCCAAATACCTCAGTAGGCTTGGGCTTACACTGTACTGTCTTTATGTGGAAAAGAGTATCGTCATGTTGGCCTACTCCTTCCTCTTTCCTCTCTCTGCCTTTTGATGTGCAGCAAACGCCTACACTTGTAAATTACAGTTTAGATGCTCTGTTACACACTGTTCCTGTTTCTCAGCTGCTCTTTCTCCCCACCTTCAGAAATCTGCTGCCCATAAGTCACGTGTGTACGGAAGACGGAGAGAAGCCCATGGTGCTATTGCCGTTCATGGCTTGGGGGAATCTCAAGCTGTTCCTGCGGCAGTGCAAGCTCGCTGAGGCTAACAACCCACAGGTGAGGCTTCAGCAAACACATGAGCCACTTATTAAACCATTAAGATAAATGTCTGAATTGCAAGCCATTTATGGCATTGGATTGAGGCATTTATTAAGCTATTAAAATAAATCCCTAAAATTGTAAGAAAAATCAGAATCTATCCTAGAGTCAAGCTTGAAAGAATGTTTTGTATGTTTGCAGCAATCACCACAAAGTAACACCTTCCAGTAACTACTGTTTACACTGTTATTAGAAGGACTGTTGGTATAGTCATGAAGCCAGTGCTCAGGGCAGAGATTTCATTCGCTATGTAAAGACAATCAGGCTTTTGTACAGGTTAACCCCAGGAATTCTTTGATGTGCTTGGCAAAGGCACAGCACAGATCCAACCAATCAATCAGCCCCAAAATACAGATGTAGCTAACACTTTGCAATTACAAGATGAAGCTTGCCACCCATTTAAATGAATCAAAATCGCTTTGTAAAGTTTCAGTCAAACACATCAGCAGCTTCATTCTCATTATGCAGTTTTGGCAGTAGTAAGAGACAAAGACATAGTCATTAAGTTGTGCTGTTGCAATAAACATTGAGCTATAAATCAGAAATGCATCCGTACAGGGGAGATAAAGTTCCCGGGAAAGCACTGAGGGAGCACAATACTACAGTGTGGCATTCATTCTGAAAGTGAACATCTGGTTTGTAAAGTACAACAGTGAGAAAAATAAGTGTCATGGTCGACCTTTTGTACAGTTGTCATTTTTCCACTGAAAACCAACTGTTACAGTTACTCTGCATGTTGGATACAGACAGCCTGACTGAGCTGGCTGGTACCAGCTACACACATCTCAGTCTTGAGTTGTTGACTTAATATGTTCTTATCTCTGTTCACTGGTTGCCAAGACTTGCTTTTCCTGTGTTGTGGTGGGATTAATTAGTTTAGGTTGGATCACACTGTCCACTGTCACATGAGATTGAACAGTCCGACAATTTCCACTGTGCGTGTCAGGGATTGTGCAGCTGATCAGATTGGATAAAAAAAATATACAAATATAAACTTACTACCGTACTGTTACTTCAGGACCTCTCTCACAAGGCAAGGTTGTCTTTTCAGCTATACAAAATGTTTGCCTCACTTTGTTACCAGACAGGGGTATTTTTTCTGCGCAGTGCTCAGTTCTCAGACACACCTGCTGGCCAAGCCATTGTCTACAAGCCCTTCAGGAGCTCCAAGCAAAAAAACAAACAGCTCTCTTTAATGTCAGACTCTAGCTAAAACCTTTGAGTAAGGGACTTTCTGAGTCATGTCATCCACTGTGTTGCATATAAAGTTTTTCAGCAATGTTAAAATGTAATTTTACATTTCAACGCTACTGTAATCTGTAACTTTTGTACAATGAACCAAAATATGAGTCTACAGGCATGTTAGCAGCTCTGTGAGGCTGTTTTTAGGCACAGCATCCTAACATGCTCACAATGACAATGCAAACATGCTGATGTCAGATATTTGCCATGTTCACCATCTTAGTAAAATACAAAGATGAAAAAAAAAAAGATGATGGCATTAGATGAAAAGCTCATTCGCATTTTATGGCAATCCATCAAATAGTTGTGACATTTCCCTTAAAGCCAAAAATGTCCCCCTCATAGTGGCACTTGAGGATTGACAGTCTGACATTGCCATCCCTTGAGTCATTCCTCTAGCATGGCTAAACAGTTTTTTCTTTACCAAAGAATGGTATTTTTTTATCCAGCATTATTGACATTCAGATCATTATGACTACCTTTGAAAAG
This sequence comes from Lateolabrax maculatus, assembly GCA_031216445.1. Classification (NCBI taxonomy): domain Eukaryota; kingdom Metazoa; phylum Chordata; class Actinopteri; order Acropomatiformes; family Lateolabracidae; genus Lateolabrax; species Lateolabrax maculatus. The sequence continues at coordinate 22,710,081 of CM062196.1, read as the reverse complement.
TGCAGACTCTCTTCTTCTTTTAATCAAAGTCTTTTCCAAGGCACCATTGTTGGTTGAAACAAGTAATGTTTTACAGTTGAGTAGCCTCACACTTGCATTCAAGTACTAAAATAGAGTTTGTGAATGTAACTCCCATCGTTGACCCACAGTTGACTTTGTCCCCATTCAAAGGAAACAAGCACATTTTGAGACAGAAGACCAGTTTCACCACAGTACAGTCACGTCAGCTGTGGTCTCCTGTCCCCACTCCCTTTTTGTGTTTTTCCTGTCTCTACTTCTCACATGCACATTGTCTCTCCCTCGTTTCCTTTCAGGCGATCTCTCAACAAGACTTGGTTTATATGGCCATCCAGATTGCATGTGGAATGAGCTACCTGTCTCGCAGGGAGGTCATACACAAAGACCTCGCTGCCAGGAACTGCGTGTAAGTGTCCCTGACGGCTCAAAGCTGTCGTCATTTGTCCGCAGTTCTTCCCTGTAGCTTTCAGGTGATTTGGTTTTGAATTTAATTGCTAAAAAAAATAAAGACGTCGACTTTTCTCTTTTGTGCACCTCTCTGACAGCATTGACGACAACATGCAGGTGAAGATTACAGACAATGCCCTTGCCCGAGACCTATTTCCCATGGATTACCACTGCCTGGGGGATAATGAGAACAGGCCCGTCCGCTGGATGGCCCTGGAAAGCTTGCTCAACAACGACTTCTCTAGTGCGAGTGACGTGGTAAGAACTGCAGCACCAGATACACAGTTTAGTTGTCGCAGCTTAACTGTGCAACCCTATATCTTTGGACAGTGTATTCACTATGAAAACATTTAACCCATCCTGTCTCTTAAGGGTTTGCTTAAAAAAGCACTTTCAGTGGAAATGATGCAGGAAATGGCACCAATTGTATCCAAGCCATTCTTAGATGCTTGGTGAAGGTGTCAGAGGGAAGGGAGAAACGGCTCTCTGGCTCTTCCCTCTTTCCTGTCTCAGGATAGCAGAGCGGGCGTGGTGGCGGAGACATTCGGGAAGCTCAACAGATCCTTAGAGACACTGCTCAGACACCAGCCAGACATGCCCCCACCCCTCCACATTCCTCTTATGGTCATGCTACTTCATGGCAATCACCCGCCTCCACTACATTTACAGTTAACAGAGGCCTGGTATTACGCACAAACTAAGCTTTAGGGGGAAATCCAGACAAGTACCTGGAGCTGTGCAGCATCAGAAGACATCAGCATCACACACGCCACTGTTACGCACATAAATACTCCATACCCTTACGTTAATGATTACGCACATTGGATACCAAGCTGGATAGGATGGGAAAGTGACTATTGGGCCTTATTGGGAATGTTGGCAGTGGCCTGGGTACTGTGGGGACACGTTGTCCCTCTGGGATGCCTTCCCATCACAGTGCCGTGTGTCCTCAATCACTCCCTTAACTTCCAGTAAAGGCTTGCTGTCTGCCCATTAAGGTTATGACATTTTAACACAACAGATACCCGCTCTTTTCAGGGATCACTTGTCGTATTCTGTTCATAAATCACAGTCAAATTAGTATTTATTTTAGATAAGGATTAGAATGTTCCAATGATAAAAAATAAATAACAATTGCAGGGTCAACACTTTCTTTTTTTTAAGAGTGACCTTAGATTAGATACGGGTTCACAGTAAGAGCAACATGAGTCAGGGAAATGCTTCTTTCCCTTGTTCCTGTCTAGGAGGTCAGAGTGAAGGGTTAGCACAACAACACATACAAGGGCGGGCCCTCGCTGTCACGGGAGCTCAAACCCTCAGTCCCCCTAAACGCAACGGCCACCCTGTTTACTTTCAGTCTCTTAACAAAAACCTGCAGCAGTGATGTATATTCCAAATAAATGTATCAACATCATTTCCTTGCATTGTTCATGTGGAACATTTTGTATTTGAATGCAAGTGGGCAACACAGGCTTTCCGCACTGGATAAAAATGTTGGTTATATTTACCCTGTTGTTAATATTGTAGATGAATGCTCAGTACTTGTCTCAGTGTTAATCACGGTGTGTTTTCACAGTGGGCCTTCGGAGTGACGCTGTGGGAACTGATGACTCTGGGTCAGACCCCCTATGTCGACATCGACCCTTTTGAGATGTCTGCCTACCTGAAGGATGGGTACAGAATAGCACAACCAATCAACTGTCCCGATGAACTGTACGTTGATTTACAGAGTACACTTAGCAAATACAAACATTACATTTACCGATTCTGAGTTATTGATTGGAGAGAAAACAGAGATTCTAAACTAACAAAACAAGCAGTCTGAAGACGTCAGCCTGTCGTCTGAGACATTTTGACAAATATGTTTCAATTATCTGCAGATAAATCAAGAATTAAAGTAATTGTTAGTTGTATAATGAGACGTTACTGAGATCACAAACCTTTTTTTTGCTAGTGTCAGGCACAGACAATAAAAAAAAAGTAAGCAAGGATCAATAAAACCGATGTGATCAGAAGGATTATTTAACAATGAGAAGCAGCAGAAACCACAGTCAATATACTTTAACAAGACATATGAAAACAAATGCACAATAAATATATTAAAATTGTCAAGGAATAAAAAGTATAACATCTTTCAACCGAACAAAATAGTCTGAAAACACTGATGACTAGATCGACGTGCCACCATATCATTGAGTGTAAAGTCAGTCCTCATCTGCAGCCTGATCCGAGTCAATATTTCATCTCATTTCTTGTAGATGACAATTAAAATAACTGACAGGGCTATCAGTCTTTTCAGGTGGCGGCTGAGACTTGATGAGTCACTCTCAGGACATCAGCATGATTGTACCCTTAGTTCTGCTCATCACTGTTATCAATAAACACATTTTATTAGTTTGTAAACATCTGCAGTGAAGCATGCGTGTGTATGTTTAGCTGCAGCCAACCTTGTTATTGCATTGTTTGTGTAATATGGGAGCGGAATCAAATCGAAATGTTCAGCAGCTACAAGCATTGGTTGATGTGGAGCTTATCAACATCCTGCAACTGTTGGGAAGGAGCAGCGGCCTGTGCCCACAGGCGTCATTTCCCCACCTCCGCATTATTATTTACAGGCTATTTCCTCAATATCAAGATTGCATCAAGGCTGTCACCTTTTCACTGCTAGATAATAACAGGGTTTTTCCTGGCTCTGAGCAGGGCTGCAGTGGTGGACCACCTGGGAGGATTAGTTTGAGATGCGTGATTGACTGAATCAGTTCAAGGAAGTGGCAAAATCCATAAAGGTGTTGTGTGTCATTCCGAACACCTACAGCCATAACTTTATAAAGAAATGATTAACTATTGCTATTATCAATAATTTGGACATTTTTTACCAGTATTTTTTCACAAATTTAAACAGAACTCAGGCCACATGGTTCAAAATGAAGTTCATATTTTATTTTCATTATATATGCTCCTGCTTGGACATATCGTTCCTAGGCATGCCATTTCTTCCCACCTTTATGTCAACAATACACAGCTGTATGTCCCAGTAAATTCTTAAAGCCCCACTAGTTTGGCCACCATAAGAGATTATCTAGAAGTCTGCTAACTTTCATCAGTTAAATTAAAAAGTTTTTTTATCATCAGCCTGGACATTCTGCATAAATAATTACAGATTTCACCTCACGAGCCTTCGGTCACAAACCTAGTTGTGTTGTTTGATTCCAACCTTAATTTAGAGCTGTCAACCAATCTTGTTTTTATTATTTAAGGAATATTGCTAAAAATCCATCACACATGCTTTCATTTCCTTATGTTTAGATTACTGTAATGGTCTCCAAACACTTCAGACACCAAATTGTACAGATGGCTACCCAAAACAGAGAAAAAAAGATCACATTAATCCTATTTTAATGTTTTCATATTGGCTTGTATTTTATTAAATTACTTCTACTAGCAAGCAGCTGTCTAATAGCAATACAATTTGAGGATACAACTTAATTATAATACACTAATAAAATATGTTTTGTGCCTACTTCTTAGTTTTGAGTGCTCAAAAAAGGTTAGTTTGCACCCACTGAAAAACCCTTCAGAAAAAAAATCCACAGAACTCTGGAAATAATTACCTGAAATCAGTTAAATAACTGAACATGGTTTCCTTCTAAATACAATAGGTGTTGAGCTGACGCCTTCCTCTTCCAAAATATTAGAGATTGCAAAATAAAACATTGCATGCATTTATTAAGAAATGATTATATCTCACTGGTTTATATCAGTGCTGTACAGGCAGCTCCTGTTGTACAAAATGTACTGTAGGTGTAGGTGTAACACATTGAAAGTGTGCACCATGTAATTACAATGCCTCGAGTTTGACGCCAGTTCTAGATTTTTGTTGCCTGTCACCCTCCTCCTCTCTTCCACTGCATCCTGTCTTACACGCACACAAAACACACGACACAATTGTGAAATTGTTCGTGAAAGACATCTGATGTGACCCATCGCTGTGGCTTCCCCCCTGTGTTGCAGGTTTGCAGTGATGGCTTGTTGCTGGGCCCTGGACCCAGAGGAGAGGCCCAAGTTTCAGCAGCTTGTTCAGTGTCTCACAGAGTTCCACGCAGCGTTGGGCGCTTACGTGTGAAAACAAGCCTCTTCGTTTTTTCCGAGAACAGCAACGCTAAAGGCTGGTGGACAATATTCATAAGGAATACATGTATGAAAATGTGCCTTATCAGTTGGAAGGGCAGACTTAAGCCTGATGCTTTTATTTTGTACAGTACTTTTGGAGTTTTTATATAGTTGAATTACCTTTTTACAGCATAGCAAAGTAAAAGGATTCTTTGTTGAATATTGTTTCATATGCTTTGAAAGCGTCTAGAAATGGCAATTTCGGTGCCAAGAGGACAGAAACGATGGAAAGACTTCTTCGTCTGTACAGCACATCAACATTTACGGACATTTATGTGCCATTGGACACATTTTTTAAAGAACAATTTAAGCCAACCAGCCACAATCTGGTTTTAAAGACAGTATTTTCTACAGTTTTGTAACTTAGTGAAACAGTGTAAATTGTAGATGTGTTGTGGATGAGAGGAACCCTACAGCAGAACGATTTAGGTACCAAAGTAGACTTAAGGGCTTCATTTGAACATGTAACCATACTCTCAAACATGCTGCTTCACTCTGCTCAAGCTTGGTACGAGAGGACTCTTGGAAACCAGATTTGTGATGATAAGAGAGTCCTCTTATGAATGGTACACAGTTTCCTCCGGATGAAAACACAAAAACTGTGCCACAGATGACTTTTCTGTTCTTCTTGGATCTGACGTTTTGGACGCCACAGCTCGTACAAGATCAGCGCAAAGCTACATATAGCAAGCACATATATGGACTTGACTTTTGAACAACAACCGGAGTGAATTTTGGACACTATTTGAATGCCACCACCTTCGTCCTCTTTCGTAAATTTTATTTCCACTATCACGACCTCCAAACAGAATTATCTTTATGTTTCCATTTTATAAGCTTGATTGTTCTGCGTCAGAACACAGCCCTTCACAGGATTTTACGACAGATTTTTTTTTTGAGAGTAACTAGGACTAATAATCACTGTGAAGACACAAAACTGCCTACCAGCTTGGTCTAATGTTATTCTCACACCTTTAACATCTTTGTGATGTGTCTTTATGGTCACTGCATGTTGAATTAAGGTTGTAAACTGCTTCCCCAGTTCGTATCCACAGATTAAATGGGATCTTTTAAATATAGAATGTCTACTTCATTTATTTTTATACATCAAAAGCATGCGGTGAAATGTTACCGCTCACTTTTTGTGCACTTAAAACAATAGCTCTTCTCACTGTTTCAGGGGGAACACCTGACACCACAGTAATGTTTGTTTTGTACGATGAAAGTCACAGCTGAAGCCCAGTGTTTTGGTACAACGCTGTTTTTCTGTTTAGCCTGCAAAGCTTGAAACCACAGTGGTGCCTTTGCTGTTTAATCACGTCCAACGTGTTGGTTAAAAAAAAAAAAAAAAAACGGCAAATGAGTAAAGACATTTAGCTCCAACTATTAACACTCAGGTATCTGGATTATTAAATATGCTTCCTTGTGTACGTAATATAAGAACACTGTTATGGGTTTGCAATTTTCTTAGTTTCCTTGTTTTCTTTCAGGTTGCCTTTGTTTTGCCTCTTTAGCTTTAGGCTGCAGTTGATGCTGTAATGGAAAGTTATTTAAAATCTAATTTGTGCAGAATTCTTAAATCCTTCGCTTCACAAGTCCTCATCCTTACATGCAATCAATTATATTTGCAGCAGGTCTAGATTTTTTTTTGTTTGTTTGTTTGTTTGTTTGTTTAAATTAACACCAGAAATGTTCAAGGACATTTTTTTTTTTACTTTGTGGGCATAAATGTCAAACTGATCAGTAAGTATTATAGCAACATTTGTTTGCTACGGTATTATTTAATTATGTAATGTGCTGTGTTTTACTGACAAAGTTTCACAATCTTGCTTGCATTTCATGCTTCACCCCTCATAGAAGTCATTGTTGTTCCTGGTGCTGCAGTGTTCTAATTTCTCTGGATAACCAACTAAACGTCAGTGATGTGAAGTCGCGTTGAGATATTTCCACAGACCCGCGGCAGCGCTTGAAGGCGACATCCTTTCAAAATATCATCAGTCATCCTCGGGTTTCAGTTCGTCACTGTCAAAGAGCCTGTGTCAGTTCTTGTTCTACAATTTCCTCACCAACAGCAGTCATAATAGACCATAATGCAATGCAGCCGCAAACCATGTTGGGTAAGTGGAGATTCTCATTACCGGACTGTTGTGTCACATTGTAGCGTTTTCTGAGTTATCTGGACAAGAGTAAAACCCAGAATATCATCAGGCGTGATGGTGGTTTCTTGGATTTATTTAACTTTAATACTGTAAACCTGCTCGTTGGAACAGGCTCCTGTTCAGTCTTGTAGTCACATATAAAATGAGATGAATGTTCTCTTTTAGAGCTTCCAGCCTGGACTCAGTTTAATATGACTCAGCTTTGGATCTGCCTTTATTACTGTCATCCAGTTTCCTTAAAGTTTAAGTACATTTTCATCTGGTGTTTCTATTATTATATATTGCACATATTTAATAGTGATATAACTCTGGAAGGGACACCTGGTTCTCACCTTTTGATTTGTTGAATCATTAAGTCATTGTACTTTACTTGAACCCACAACTGTGAATCTAAATATTGTCCCACCGAAGATCAACTGTCATGTCTTTGTTGCTGATAATTAATTATTTTGTGAAACCCATATTAACATTGTATTATAGTTACATAAATCAGTAGATCAAAACAGATTCACAGTGCATTATGAGAGCTGCTGTAACCCTTTATAATGCATTAAGATGTCTCACAACTGCAATCATATGGTATTACAAGTAGTATTTCTGACTATGACTTCTAATACCTTCACGACAGTTTAATGTCTGCTTCAAGTGCAATAAGCATGCACTGATGTTGTTCAGACATACCGAACACTACAGACACACAGTGTTACTGAAGGAACTGAGAGGAAATAAGTGGCTCAACCACACCAAACAATCAATCTCAATCTGATTATTATTGACATGACATCAGAAAGGTTTGGTCAGCACACATTTTACAATGAAAAACTATTATGGTGGGTATTTAACAGCCTTTTTCGCAAAAGACACTTGCTGCTACAGTTTCAGGGTCCTGCTGTCGTTCATGCTGGCTCACCGTCATGTCTTACCGGGACACCGAAATACAACTGAGCCATCCTTCATGTTACTAGGAACACCTGAACTTTCACTATTATGACAAGTCAAAAAGGCCTATAACATGAAGAAAAAAAAGAAAAATCAATAAAAGAAGATTCAGAATTTCTTCACCAAAATTGCATCGTTGGCAGCGTCATTCACACACACTGAAGCACGACTCTAACAGTTGGCCATTGTCTTTTCACTAGTTTGTCCCACATCCATAGATAAGGCTCGGCTCACCTGTACTGTAACATGACAGGACCAGGCCTGCGGGGCCAGGACAGGCCTGCGGGACGCTGCGTGTGACCCGCTGCGGCCCCCGCTGCCCCCCCCCCCCCCCCCGCAGGCCCGCCGCTCATTAGCGCCAAACCTCCGCATACCGCAGCTAACGAGGCGTCACGGCCGCTGGAGAACAAAGCAGACTGACCCGCCGTGTACAAAATGAAGGGGGGGGGGTTGTGACGTCATCAGTAACACGGCGGGTCTCGCGCCGGCAGGTGAGCGGTGCACAGGGCTCGCGCGGTGACTCAGCCAATCAGCGCGTGACTCTCTGTTCTCTATAACTTCCAAAACATTCACTCGTGGGGCCGTGGGCCGGTGACGTCACCGACACACGCACTCACTCCAGCTCACCGGGGGGGAGGAGGGGAGGAGGGGGGCAGAGACAACCTCTGACACAAACCTCGGGAGGCGGATTCACGCTCCCTGGACTCTATTATGAAGCGCGCGGGGACACGAGCCCAACTAATGGACATACTTTCCTCCAAAGCCATGAAGAGACCGACGCTGCGCTGCAGCATTAAGGTAACACACTTGCGGCACTTGTTCCCTCACTGTTTATGTAACCACCTGATCAGGGTTTATGTTTATGAGGTGGCGTAATGTTACACAGATCAATAATCCTGAAGCAGCAGAGGAGACCGGTGATTTCAGAGTGTTCACTTTTGCTGGTGTTGCTCATTGAAGCTGGGCGCAGTGTGTCCTGTGTGCTGCTGCCGAGGAGGAAACACCGCTTCACCTTAGATAAACAGGTTCTCAGTCACAGGGTCGAGAAATCAGAAAGATTTATAGCAGATTTTAGTCGTCCATAGTGTCCGTGGAGCTGCCTTGACATAGCTTAGAAGAGAAGAAAAAGAGAGTTTTCCTCCTGTGTCTGAATGTTCGAAAGTCATTTTATGATGTGAGGAAGAACAATGTTCTATCTTTTCTTTTCTTTTTTTGCTGTTACCTCCTGGTCAGAGAAATGCAAGTGTTTAATTTATTACTCAGTGGTTAAAGGTTTTTCACACACAAACTTTTATGCAAAATTAAAGATTAAATGTATGAAAAGTGGGGAAAAAAATATCTAGAGCTGCAACTAAAGATTGTTTTCACTATAGATTTATCTGCTGATTATTTTCATGATTCAGTCTGTAAAACATCAGAAATTGCTAAAACGAAGTGCCCAAGGTGGAATTATCAAATGTTTTGTCTAACAGTCCAAAACCTCCAAATATACAGTTTACAGTAATGTAAGACCTAGAAAAGCAGTACATTCTCACATTTGAAAGCCCAAAAAATGTCTTAATCAAATGAAATGATCAATTCTCAAAATAATTGCTAATTCATTTTCAGTTTAAATCATTCTGTTTAATCATCTAAGAAATGTAATTCTGCCTCAAGTGGATTTTTATCGAGAAAAATGTTGATAAATTTGTTTTTTCGATCATTAAATACATCAGTGAGTCAGTTTTGTCAAAAGTTTTCATGTTTTTGGCTGCTGTGTCCAGTTCAAAGTCTGGTGTTTTTTCTGTGCCTCTGGCTCTGATATCTATCGGGAGGGAGAAATGTTACCCCAGGGAGTGCCAAAACGAGCAGTTGTACTTCGCTGCAAGGCAATAACGGGAGAGAAACAGTTTGTTCCAGGGCTGTGAGTAATAATGAAGCAAAAACTCGATGTTGCTTTCGGCAAAACCCAGCGAGAAATGACATGTCTCCTTTATGGGTGTTGTGATGTGTGAATGAAGCGTGACTAATACACTATATATCCTGTGAGTTTGGTGAGAGAAAGAACAACTTAAGCAACTTCTTAGTTTCCAGTTAGTGTTTACCTTCAGTGTTCTCACACAGACTGCGGTAGGTCCGGTTACTGCAAATATTCTCCTGTTTATCATTTGAAGTCTTCACTTTAAAGCCCCTCCTCTGTTGAAACCAAAATCTACAAATATAGATAGGGTGGAGGAAAGGGAACACAGTATGGCTCATCCTACAGTCATCGTCACATCACTCAGTTTGAGAGTTCACAGTGAGCTTTCGCCCATCCTGCACAGTGTGAATGCACCTGAAGTTCAAAGCTATGTAACGGTATATTTAGACAATGAGAGCAGTTCAGACTAAAAGCAGTCCGAGCAGCAGGTAATGTGATAGATGTGAGCTGTTTCTGCAAGTTATTACTACAGCGGTGAGAAGTGGAAGCAGAGGAGCGTGTTTTTAAATTGCTTTGCGTCAAGCTTTATTGCCAGAACTCCTGATTGCTGTTGGCCTATTTCTGAGAAGAGAGTAGAAAACTGTCGGAGTTGCTTTTCACATGAAACCAAATCACTTTGCACTCAGCGGAGCTCGACACTCGACAATGGTTTCACGGGGAGCAATCATGTCCATCCCTCTTTTCTTGACACCAGTACGTGCTGTACAGCGCCCTGCTCTCTATTTGCTCATTTTCATCAGGACATTCTGTTTGTTTTTTCACAGCTTTGAACTTATCTACTGTTGGCTACACCTAGTCTGCTCCCGGGTTACGCCATCAAATTCCCCATTAGGATATCTCTGCCAACATCCGAGCCAAGTTTTTTGCTCAGGGCCGCATTATGTTTACCTCCTGAAGAAATGTTCGAAGGCTCCTGTTCATCTCTCTCTACACCTCAGTGCACCTGAGCACTTGACTCACGTCTGTGGCTGCGTCACCAACGTTAAAGCGAGTTACAGCAATAGTTAAGCATTTTTTAGGAACTACACTTATTTAGCTTTTTTTTTTTTTTTCTTGCCAAGAGTTTGTCAAGAACATTGATACTACTCTCATATTTCTCCATTCAGGATAATCCATTCAGCTACTGCCAGCCGCTGGTTAGCTTAGCTTAGCACAAAGACTGAAACCAAGGGGAAACAGCTAGCCTAGCTCTGTCCAAAGGTATCAAAACCGTCTAAAGTGCCCTAATTGACATGTTTTATCTATATAAAAAACAAAGTTTAAAAATAGCAGGTCAGGTTTTATGGTGGGTTATCTATCTCTAACAACAAGACTCCAGCAAGTCACTGCTTCCAGCCAAGAAATAGTCCGTAACATAACTTCCCTGTAAAACCATTATCCGTCATTTCTATGCTTCAGGTTTTTGTATTAATTAACCACACAATATATAAAATGCTAATTAGCAAGCTTTAGAGGTGCTTATAGGCAGGATTTCCTACCTTCAAGTAGTGGACAGGTATGAAAGTGCTTTCGATCTTGTCATCTGATTCTCTGCAAGAAAGTGAATAACCATATTTCCAAGAATATTTAACTATTGCTTTAAATCTGAGAAAATGCTCCTTTGATCTTTATGCTATTGTGCAGCAAAACCTTTTTTAAGCATGTTTCACAATGAAGGGAGGTGATTCTGTGGCCTTGGTTTCTTTCAAGTATCCTGGGATACTTTATACACTTACAGCATACAGCTTTTCCTTTATTTCATTTTTTTGACCAAGTAAGTCAGGGATTTGTGGCAAAAAAACAAAAAAAACATTTCCTCAGGGAAATCCATGGATAGCCATCATCATAGCTACAACGCGTGTCCCTGAAGTAAAAGCATTTGAAATTCAAGTGTGAACTTCCCTCAATTCTTTCCCTCTCAGCAGGGTTGGAGGGTGAGACAATAACGTCCAGACATATGGAGTTTAGAGTGCTGAAAAAGTGCATAATCCAACTCTCACATCAAATAGGCTTAAATCACTTTTATTAACAGTGTGGATATATAATAAATCCTGCGTCTTCACACTGGGACATTGTGTTGACACACTGCATTGTTCAGCACAAATTGTATTGCTGCTGCCCCTGTTCACCACAATTTATAATGAATATCTCGTTTGAGCTTCAACATTCCATCACCAAGAAACACTGAGCTGCTGTATTTTATCATTAATATTGATTGGGTGCAAGAAAACACTGGAACTGTGCTGTTTCTCAGCCCTGAGGAGAATTTTTACACTTTAATGGATTATGTGTTATCAAAATTATTATGTGTTAAAGCCAGGTTGTCAGAAAGCCAGAGACTTACCTCTGAAACATGATATTTGTATCACACGTTATCTGCAATAAAAATAAACCTGCCTTCGTTAAAGGCTGAAGTGGATTTTAAGTTGACCTGAAGCTGTGGTTAAAGAAACAGTTGTGAACCGCTAACTTTTTGTTTGAATCTAAATCACAAACAAAAGACACTCTTTGCCTGCCAACAAATAAGTCCTGCCGAATCATTTAGATAATTGAAGCCCATTTGATACAAAATGAGGATGAAATATTAGCAACAGTGTAAAAGCATCTATTGTGTGTGCTTACAAACCATAAAGCCAAGCTTTAATAGGAGCATTAACTGTTCTGAGTCGAACGCATAGTTTACTCTCCCTCAGCCAACCTGGCAGCTGGTAAACAAGCTGAAAGCTTGGATTTATCACTGTTTTCATAGCAAATTCACTCCTAATCTCAGCACGTATCTACGGCGTCATCGGTGCCCCAAGCAAATAAACCCGAGTATGTAGAGTCATCCGAGTGTCTGTGAACGCCTCCCGACACATACACAGACGAGTGGCTCTTCCAGGTCACCGGGAGCACATTGGATGGCAAGAGAAAAGTCCAAGAGGCAAAATCAGTTGGAGACGCACACAGCATCACTTGAAGTAATTGGCTGACAATGATTCCAAATCTCTGAATCACACATTTCATCACTGTTCTGGAGCAGTGCTGTTTAGTTTCTAGGAAAACCAGATTTACAGCTTTGCCATTAGACACCACTATTTGCTGCTAAAACTTCATGAAAAGTTTCTTAAACCAGATGTGGAGAGTAACAGAGTATCAGAATCAGATTTAAGTACATAGTACGTAAAGTAAATATACATAAACTATATACATACTTTATAAATATACATAAAGTTGGTACCTTACCTTAAGCAGCTATAGTCAGTATTTTTACATTAACAATGGATCAAATGACTAAATGTAATGTGAAAAGGGGCGACTCTGCTGTTCTCCTCAGCTCTGTGGAGCGTTTTAGCGTCTTTCAGCTCATTGTTTTGGTGTTATGTCCCGCAGATTTACGGTTTTGGCAGCTATTTTCAATAAAATAGCTCCAAAAAACACAAAAAAAGCAGTCAAAGTCAGCAAAGTTGGTGAACACAGAGGAGCGTTGAGCAGCTAAAGGGTCAGGAAGGCAAAGACCAAAACAGCTAAAAGCAGAGTGAACACTGGCCTTACATTCACCAGCTTTATTACACGTGTTGTTTGGATTAAACAAACAATATATAAAGAATTAATTAGTGAGCTTAGGGGGTTTTCGTTCCCTTTGGACAGTTGTTCAGCTATTTACAATCGTGGTGCTAAGCCACACTAACTGTCCCCCAGCTGTAGCTTTATATTTAGTGCAGACATGACAGTGGTATCAATCTTGTCTTCTAACTCTCGGCAAGAAAGTGAATAAGTGTATGTTTATTTGAATATATAATAATATAACTTTTGAATATACCATACTACCTGTTTAACATAAAAAATTGAATTCAGTTTGGTGAAGGCTGCATGACGGCGTGTTTAGGAGTTGAAACACAACCTTGAAGACTTCATAGACGAGGCTTGAGAGAAAACGCCAACTCTGTCCCATCCCAGACTTTTGTATAGTCCGCTACACTTATCTCACAGGTGTAGTTAGTACTTAATTTCGATTGAAGATTTCACATACAAAACATATGGTGAGATTGTAAATATCATACACTGCTAAGCATTACCAAGTAGTAGTTACCTCCATCTCAACATCTATAACATTAGAATGCTGCTTACATGATAATGAATCAGTAAAAATGATCAGTGGTGTTGTTTTCAAATGTGTTGTACGTAAACTGTGCTATGTGTTTGTGAAGCAGCTGTTTGGTTTTCCCCACTTTCCTCTGATAACATTGCTTCTTTGATGTTTAAGTATGCACTCCACTGGGTGGACTTAATGTCATCCCAGTGTGTTGCTGGGCTGAATAACACCGGAAAACTGTGTTTAACACAAATCTTCTGGTACATTTCCGGGATTCCACTTTTGGGATGACAGTGTGGTTCCTCTCAGTTGATCTTTCATGGAAACAATTTAGGCCTCTCAGGAGGAATATGTTTCATGTGATTTGGGCCAAGCGTCCCTTGCCGCTGAAAATGACACAAAAGACACGGTTGACATTTAGGACTGTTTTAAGCTCTTGGTCCATCACTTTTAAAAGATTATCAACTAAACTGTATGTTCAGCAACAAGATGCTGCATTGAAGCAGACCATGGGGCAATTAATGTTCCAAAAAATCTCTCAATTTTTAATTTCTGTTTTGCCTATCTGTATCTTTTCACATGCCAAGTTTTCCTTTTGGATACTCAAGCCACCTGTACTGTCTGTCTGTCCTAGCTGTTTGTCCTGTGCCACGGCCTCCTGCAGTTCTCTCAGCTGCTGTACAGCGCCTACTTCAAGAGCATCATCAGCACAATCGAGAAACGCTATGGCCTCAGCAGCTACTCCTCTGGAACCATTTCCTCTCTCCACGAGGTAGGAGCCAACAATAACATACCCTCAAACGGTTTGAGATTGAGATAAGTTTATAATCAAGGATACCAATGACAAAGGAGGAACTGGAAAACAAGCAACATATCAAAATCACACTTCCTGACAGTTCAGGCGTGACTCAAGTATTTTGGAACAGTTTCATTACAGATACGAGGGGTCAAGAGTAATAAAAGAATGTACTGTACGTGCTCGTCTTGGAGGGTTCTTGATATTGAAGTCTCAAGTGGGATTTAAATGCACCACACAGATAAAGGTTTTCCACTTGTTTTCAGGTTTCAAGTATGCATGACACCGGGTCAGCAGTCACTAATGAAATCCCTATGCTGACATTTGCTACCTTTAGGCTATTTAAATTCTTTTGCAGCTCAGATCTTCTCAGGATTTTACTGAGTTATAATGTGATTTACGAGATTTGATTTGATTGTTTGATATTTTATGAAAACACATACCAAAGTAATGATTTCAGTTTTGCATCTCCTCTTAGTGTGGTTATTTAAAGCTGCTGTAATACATATTTTTATATTAACAATGCGTAATGGAAGGAGTTTTTCTAGGCAATGCTTGTTTAGGTTTTATGGCTAGCAACAAAGCTGTTTGATTCACACTCATCAGTCTTGTTTCTAGATTCAGTGAGAAGCTGCTTTTCAGTTTTCAACGAAAATGCTCTAACAAACCTGGGCACTACCTGCCCAGCACCAAAGGTTAACATAGTCGGGCATTCAGCAGCTAGAGATTCAGATATTTTCCTCAGGAGCTGGTGGAGACCAAAACTAAGCAACAAGAAGAGTGAATATTAAAACTTACATTCGTCAGGTGTGCAGAAAAATAACAACAAATTAAGGCTAATCTTGCTAATAATAAGCAAATAAACACTTTACCCATCAACTAAAGATGTGATACAGTGATATTTCAGTTTTGGTTGGTTGGTTTTGGTTACCACACAAAAGATCAGTTAATGCAGCTTTAGATTTTTTTCTTAAGCATTCATTCTAAGCTGTGCCTGGGTTGTGTGTTGACCATACTACATTTGGATTAGACTGCAACACTGGCACTACTTCCATATTTGGTTCTGAGAGTCCATTAGTGACGTTGAAAAACTGTGAGACCTGCAATTTAATGCACTAAGTGTGAATGGATTGATTTGAAAAGTGTGACTGTCCTGCAGTGAGAAAATGCTCCCTCTGGATCCTCTGAACATGTGTCTGTGTCTGTCTCTCAGATCAGTAACAGTGTGCTGATCGTGTTCGTGAGCTACTTTGGAAATCGGGTTCACCGTCCTCGCATCATTGGAATCGGTGGACTACTGATGGCTGTCAGTTCCGTGATCCTGACCTTACCTCACTTCGTATCCCAGCCCTATGAATACGACTCTGTGTTACACAGTAAGACAAAGACTTAAACATAAGGCCACTGGCACCCGCTGTGACAGCTAATGTGACTCAGTCCAGAGCAGGGGACCCATGAATGTACAAATATGTCAATGCAATTTATGAGCCTTTACTTAAGGGTTCGTCTAGAGTGGTGCGGCTTCTTCTCAGAAAAGGCTCTGTAGCACTCAGCAGGAGTTCAGCAAGTTCCGCTGTTTGGCTTTGTGTACTCTGCAGCAATTGATGCATTTAGAAAGCCTGAGCTTAGCAGCTGAACCTTTGCATAAATCTGAAGGAAATTCATAATATCTATGCACTCACTGAAAGCTAAGGAGATTACAGTTACCTTCAGGCCATTTAATTTGCAGTAGCAATCTTCCTCTTCCTTCTTTCATGTTGCCCCCAGACAGGAAATTAAAGCAGTTGGACATCCGCATCTGCTGGCTTGTAATTAACTATAACTGCCTTTTTTTTTTTTTTTTTACCCACTTTCTCCTCCCTCTCCACATCCGTGTTTGACCACCTGCTGTGACCCAGATCGCCATGACATTTGCAACCTGCAGGGGAACTCGAGCGAAGCGGAGTCTTGCGGCCGCGAAGAGACCAGGCGTCTGACCGACACTAAAAACCTGTGGCTGCTCATGGCCAGCGCACAGCTGCTCTTCGGTTTGGGCTCGGTGCCCATCCAGCCGTTTGGGATTTCCTACATAGATGATTTTGCTGGGCCTGCCAACTCCCCTCTTTACATAGGTGAATGGCCTGTAGTTCAGAGGTAGATATGTTTAAATAAAGAGAGCACAGTCTGAGGATCATGGTGTTGTCCTGGGTGATTCTGCAGACATGCATGTTGCAAAGCTCTTTTAATATACATGTATTTTTGACCTTGGAACAGTAAGGTTTTATCTTTGAACTGAGTGGTTTTCAGATAAGTGGTTCAAAGGTTTCACATCCCAGAAAGCAAAACTGATAAGCAGTAAAGTTCTCTTTTATTAGTCAAAATGATAGGCATCCATAATGTACTTGTTTTCTTTTTAATGTTCGTTTTCTAGCTCAGGTGGATTCTATGTGCTGAGGCAAAACAGAAAGCAATGATATATTGAAAAAATTATACAGTTTAGCCTTACTTTGTTTTAATACACCACATCATTTTAACTTCTAAAGGGAGTTGTACAATATATATATATGTGTGTGTGTGTGTGTGTGTGTGTGTGTGTGTGTGTGTGTGTGTATATATATATATATATATATATATATACACATATACAACACACACAAAGACACTTGGGTGCACAAAATAATTCAGAAACATGTTTTAAATTAAGCTACGAGAACATTTTTCACTGTCAGAATTAAACTGATACACTCCATTAAGTTTGCTGTCATCTCTAAAATAGTCACATTAACTTGAGTTACTAATAATAACATTCATTCTTTCTACAAACAGTAGCTTTAGCTGTGTAAAAATCACTTTTTCACCAAGTTCAAGCAAGAACAAAAATAACACATCCCAACTTAACTGACATTTATATCATAAATATCATATCATGTGTCATAATGTTTTCAGTTTTGTTTTTCAAAACTCAAGTAACTTCAAAAACTCTGCCTCACAGCCGCTTTATCATTCACAGCCATCCTGTTTGCAGTATCTGTATTCGGGCCTGCGATCGGCTACCTGCTGGGCTCAGTGGTGCTGCGGATCTATGTGGATGTGGACAGAACTGGCTTAGGTAATGATGAGGTCTTTGAAGGGATGCCAGAGCTCTTTTACAGGAAGGGTTAAAGCAGGAAAGATGGTTTCATTGTTGTGTCTGGGGACCGCTGTTTCCTGCAGGAGCTGAACAAGAGCTGAGGCAAAGCGATCCCCGCTGGGTCGGGGCCTGGTGGATGGGTCTGCTCATCACCACCGGCTTCCTGGTTCTCACCTCCATCCCCTACTTCTTCTTCCCTCGTAGAATGCCTTCAGAAGATAACGTAAGTCACTCAACAAAACAGCCCTCTCTTATGACTAAACATTCATTGAGTGTATCTTGTGGATTATGTCAAACTACAGCATATCTCTCATGTTTTACTGACACCTACTGGCTTTATTGCAGCATTGCATTTTACTTTTCCTCTGGTTTTTCACCATCTTGAAGGTGCAGAACAGGGTTTATCACTGTTTATCTACAAGAACAGATTTGTGTTTTCTGTAAAAAACATTAGTCATAGATAAGCTGAAGCCAGATTGTACACCCCCACACATTTATGAACACACTTATGCTTGTCCAGGACCTGGCAAAAACATCTAAATGCTGAGGATTTGAAGAGGTTCAATAGTTCACTAAAAGTTATGGATAAACAGTTGGAAAAAATGTCTGTTTCTTGTAAAACATGCATTAAAAGAGCATGCATTCCTCTATACAAATGCCACAAAAAGGGTGACTAAAACTCTACAGAAATCTTCTATTGTGGTGTTTGACAGCTTTGGATAATTTTGAATGCATGAACACTGTGGAGCGATTGCATGGAGCTGTCAGTTCAGTCTAATGTTCCCATGTCACATCAATGCAGCATAAAGAAACGGGATTGTTATAGGAGACTGTGGTGTGGGGGGAAAAAAGGAAGTGTGGAAAAAGAAACTTGTTTTTTTTTTTTACTTTATTAAGAATTCCTAGCAACAGGGCTGATGTGATTTGCAAGCGATCCTCCAGATTTCACGCTGTCCTGTACATTTGAATTAGTACAACTATGTCACATAAATGCCCCTGTATTCATTACACACTGAATATATATGCCTTCACACATATTCTTAGAACTGTTTTTACTGCATATTATTTTCTAGGTGATTGGAGGTGAAACTGACATGACTGATGACTTCAAGAAGCCAGATATCTCTTTGCTTGATTTCCTGAAAAGTAAGTTTAGACTGCAAAGGTCCACCTGTTCGATTCACAAACAGACTGCAGCATAGTTTTATTGTTTTCATTATTGGTGTAATAACCAGTGTTTCTGTATGTGATTGTGTGTGATCAGTGTTTCCCAGAATGTTTGTCCACCTCCTGTTGAGCCCTCTCTTCCTGATGCTGATCCTGGCCCAGTGTTGCTTCTCCTCAGTGATCGCAGGTCTCTCTACGTTCCTAAACAAGTTTCTGGAGCGACAGTATAGCGCTTCAGCCGGCTACGGCAATCTGCTAGTAGGTAGGTACTGTCGGAATGCAAATATACAGATGGGGCTTCAGGAAAAGATCCTATGATAGATTACTATTGCCCTTTCAGTCAACTGCTAGCAATCAATGGCAGCTGTTAAACAATTCAAGTCATAGTGTACAGCGTGGTATATATTAAAACATTTTTATGAACTCTCTGGAAGTGAAATGAAACAGTCATTTAATGGGGACTCTGTGAGACCAATCACACCAGGGCCACTTTCTGAAAATTAAATTATGTTTGTTCTCTTGGTTTGGTTTGTGCTTCCTTCAAGTTTGTAACATTGCATTTATATACAGACTAGACCTGTCATTTGTGTCAGGGTGTCAGCAAAGCCCCCAAAATGGCTCATGATGTGTAGGAAACCCTTTTGGACGTCTTAAGTAGACAACGATTGCCCTTCTTATGGTTCCCAGGTGCTGTGAATCTGCCAGCAGTAGCAGTGGGGATGCTGATGGGTGGGGTCATCATGAAGAAGGCAGGTCTCTCTCTGAAGACCATCCCACGTTTCTCTGTGGTCATGCTGTCCTTGTCCACCCTCCTCTGCATTCCTCTCTTCTTCATGGGCTGTCCCACACAGAAAGTCTCAGAGGTCAATCATTACCAGATCGGACAGTATGGGTGAGTGAGAGGAGTGGGGCGTTCTTATGACGGTGCTCGCAAGTTAGCAGCATTGTTTCTCAAGTGGGTAGTTTAGTTCTGGGAACTTTTACTGTTTTTCCTAAATATGTACACAGACACAGAGTCACACTCATCCAGACTGGCTTACGTGAAATATTTCCTTCAGATACAATTAGATCAAGAAACAGCCTGTAGTGAAACACATTATAGCCCCCAAGTTCCACCATTTCCTACCAGCTCAGTAATGTTTTGACAGTCAATGCATTTAACATTTGGGAAGAAATTGTTGGTATTTGGGCGTTTTTATTGAGCAGCCAATTCCTACAAATTCCTACAAATTTCTAACAATTCCAAAATCATTTTGAACTTCTGTTCCTGAAATAAGAGTACATTTTCATACTAATTCATCAAATCTGCATATACATATACACTGCATACACGTACAGAGGGAGTAGACAGGACATGAGATACAGTGCAAATCCCATTACTTTGTTAATTTTTGCCATCATGAATATGTAAATCATTGATTATATTGGCCAAGAATTGGGTTTCCAATTTTACATTTTCAACATAACTTCCACCTGCGTGCCCCCACTGTAAAAAGACATCCATGCTTATGTCAGTATTTTGAAAACCTGCATTGTTTACATCCACTTTTGCCAGCTAGGAGTCTTCTTTCTTCCTTGTCACAGCAACCAGTTGCAGACACAAAGTACTCAGAGCTCAGCAAACACTTGGTAATGAAACATATAGTGCTCCAACATTAGCTCTGAACTTTTGTTTGGCTCTCTCTGCTCTCCACAGGTCTCTATCCTCTTGCTACTCCAACTGCTCCTGTCCTTCCAGCGCCTTCAACCCAGTGTGTGGCTCTGATGGTATCGAGTATATTTCTCCTTGTCATGCGGGCTGCACCAACTTCACTAAAGACCCCAACAGCACCCACAGGGTTCTGGTCAGTGCCCTCTAAGTACCTGTTCATGGTTTCCTCCCACATTACACATACCTGCAGGTTCGGCTGTTGTATAGTGATATGTTTAAAATTAGCATACAATGATACTGTATATGACATATATACGATAAATCAGTTTGTTGTATAAATAAAACATGACTTTTAGCTGCTGTTTTTATCTGGGGGATACAGATAAAACATTAGAAGATTATTTTACAATAAATCATCAACACTAATCTGTTAAATTACCTGATGAATAGTAACCATGTAAGACAGGAATGCTATATAAGTTTATTGAAAAGACAAAATGGATTGTGTAAGATCCAAGATTAGTGGATGTGTTTTTACTGCAGGGAATTTATAATAACAGCAATTAACAGTAACATTTTCTTCTATAATCTTGTGTATTTTCTCAGTGTGGGAGGATGGAATAAACATTTGGTTCTTTTCCTAGCACAGGATCTGTAAATTAGCCTGTAAGGATGTAATTAACCTTTAACTGTGTACTCAAGGGCATAGTACTGCAGGGAATGCATACTGCAAATAAAATGTCATTAAGATGCATTGAGAATGCTTTTAAATCTGCTCTTCAGGGGGTAGACTTGATCTTTAAACATTTTTGTTCCAGTGCTAAGTAGATACTTGGAACAGGAAGTGACTGTGGCCTTAGATGTCTCTTAGATTTGAAACACAAATTAGATCACAGCATCTTTGTTCAGGGTCCCAGTACTTGTGACATATCCGCCACATGGTCCTTGAAATTATCACACATTTCATATCAGCAGGGATATGAAGTTCCACACCTACACTACATAATGTGTCTCATCAGCCAGGAGCAGACAGAGAGACTGCTCTGCTGCTAACAGGACACAAGTGGCTCACAATCATTGTCCGATCAATGCTTATTAGTCACAGGGCATATAGGAGGTGTCGGTAAACGTCAGTATTTAAACGTCACAGCTTGTGAATAATCTTCCAGTGGGTGGATTGTGTGACTGCTAATAGAGTATTAGTCAGTTTGACTTGCTGACTGTATGTAAGCCTGCTGTGTAATACCAGAGCACAAACACAGACAGTGATGGCTACCTCTAGCTTAATGGATTAATCCCCAGAAATCAGAGAAAAATAATTTTCCCTTCCTTGTGGACTCAGATGTCCACAAGTGGAATTCAATCAGGTGCTAGACAAAGGTCTGAATACATTTTCATAAGCTATTTTCTGATTTTTATTTTAATAAATCAGCAGAAGTATATTGTAATGTTTGGGGGGGGGGGGAACTATTTCAAACATAGAAAATGAAGGAGTTTGGGAGCTGTCAGAACATCTTCAAAAATCTAGCCTTTCCTCTTACATGTTGGTCTTTAATTTTTGGAAGCATTTTGCCTTTTTTGGGGCAAAAGTGAAAAGTGAAAGTGTTTTCCAGTTGCCTGGAAAACACTTTCACTTCTATCTTTATTGAAACGTGTTGGCATGAAGGTGCACTATACTGTATATCCATTATTTAGATGTTTTCAAGTCTTATGTTACTGTTTCAAACTATATTATCATTACTACTTTTCTTACTTTTCACATGTAATACACGTGTATTTTGTCCCTTGTATGATGATATCATCCATTATTATTACGGTCTAACTGTTTCAAGTAAGGTACTTGAAAGGTATTTTTACAGAGGAAAACCTTTTAATTTTATTCTGCTTGTTTTGTCTTTTTAAAATAATAAAAATAAAAGTTTTTTAGGTAATATTTTGGGAAATTGCGCTTTTTCACTTGCTTGTCGTGAATAAGTTGAGAAGATGGATACAATAACGCTCCCATTTCTGTATGGTAACATGAAGCTAGAGCCAGGAGACAGACAACAACTGGCTCTGTCTAAAAGTAAGAAAAATCTGCCAGCAAATACATGCTCACTAATTAACATTGTTATATCTCATTTGTTCAATCCGTATAAAAACTGAAATATAAAAATGACTAGCAGCAGTGAGGTAAGTTGCCGTGACTACCTGGAGTCATCACTGCGAGACTCCTGTCTTTATGCTAAGCTAAGCCTACTGGCTGCTGACCGTAGCTTCGTATTCAGCGTTCAAACATGAGAGTGGTGTCGATCTTCTCTTCTAACGCTGGGCAAGAAAGCGAATGAGCACATTTCCAAAAATGTCTAACTGTAGGCCCCAGTGGGGAAAATAAGTATCACAGCAGATGTAGTAAAACATAACAAAAGCAAATGTTGTTTTTCATTTTCTTTGCATTAATATTTCCTTTGCTTTCTTTCTGGATACAGCTCTATACCAACTGCATGTGTATATCTGGGAGCCAGAGTAGTGCCCGCCCAGCTCCCTGTCCAAACAGCTGCCCACATTTTCTTCTCCCTGTCATACTCGTCATCTCTCTGGCATCAATGATCGCCTGCCTCACTCACAACCCCATGTACATGATGGTGCTCAGGTAAGGAAGGATGACAATATATTAGAGTATAGTAATTTCATCATTTTTTGTTATATATTTTATGTGTTCAAAATAAAAAAAAAAAAAGCCCAACATTGACCTAATGGACAATATAAACAGCTTGTAAAAATTCTTACTAATGATTTTATGAACCATACTGTATTAGGCACTTTTAATATAGGAGAGCTGCGAATGAATGGAAAGCAAATAGATTACCACACAAGTTAGGAGATTTGATGAGCAATTAGTTTTACCAGGATTCATAAACATTTATTTATTCAGTGATCTTCTTAAAATGAAATGTATTAGTTGTTTTTAATATAAGACTGTTTATGAAATATAAAAACAAATGCACTGAGTCATCACTGCCTACTGTTGTCTAGTATTGTATTGCATTCAAGAATAACACATTACACCAATAGGAAATGGAAATATTGACCTTCTAATTTCTTTTCCTGTTCTTTTCAGATGTGTTCCCTCTGAAGAGAAGTCATTTGCTATAGGAATTCAATTTTTACTCATGAGAGTATTAGGTAAGTCAGGACACAAATATTGTTTGTGTGTAGTACTATACTTATAGGAATAACTAATTATTGTATTAGTGATATAAACTCACAAAGTGCCCAATAGAGCTACCAAATCTCCTCCTAGCTCACTGTTATTAATTTAAAAGTAAATGAAGTTCACAGTTGTATGGAGCCCAAAATTGTCCAATATTAAAAAAATACACATTATCAAATATGTAATCTCCTGAATAAATTGTGTAAAATATATAAATTAACCAATAAATTTGGTAGTAATTTAAGAATGATTAAAACTCATCTGTCATTTAATCAGTTCAACAGTTCTAAAGTGATGAATGTTTATTTCATTATAGAATTTTATATAAAATTAAAAAAGTGCCATTATGAAAAGCAACATAAAAAAATGACATGACATAAAAGTGTAAATTTGGAAATATGCCAAATAAAAATAAATTCCATTAAAACTCTGTTATTATGCAATTAAGCGATTGAATAACATTATCATAATAACGAGTTGAGTTTGACTAATTTTTTGAATTATTTCACAAATTATTGTTAATTTATTACAGATTAATTAGATTTTAATTACCTATTTATTCATTTAATATTTCACACTTAAAGGCTCCATACAGTTGAGTTTCAAAGTTCCTCCCAGCTCACTGGGATGTGAGGTTGCTATTGGCTACAACAAAATTAACTTAATTATGTTCATCAGCACCGTGACTATTTTATCATCAGTTCTTTGGAGCAACCGTTGGATTGCCCTCTAGTGGCTCTACCTCAACCATGTGGGGAAAGAAATGTGTTTACCCTGAACCCTCTCTGTCTTTCTCCCTCTCAGCCTGGCTACCTGCCCCTGCTCTCTTCGGGATGGCCATCGATACGTCATGTATCTGGTGGAAGCGTGTGTGCGGGAAGAAGTTTAGCTGTGGTTACTATGACAACAATGTCTTGAGGAACAGGTTAGAAAACATATCACTCAGAAGCAATATCACATACACACCCGCAATACATCCATATCACTGCTGACAATCATTTATGTTTATTTGTCTGACTCCTGCAGGTACTTAGGCTTACAGGTGGGCTATAAGGTCATGGGCGTCATGCTACTGATGATGCTGGGGTGGAAGGTGCAGCGGACCCAGGAGTACAGTCTGGAGAAGAGGCCTGAAGGACTACTGTGACCCCGCTGAGCGTCCCTGATGATGCAAGCCTCTCTGTTTCTTAAAGCTTTGCTGATGTGTTAAACATTTTGAAGAATAGTGTGATGAGCATAGCTGTGTCAGTGGGAGAAAGCCACAGCCAAGATAGGCCTACACTGACCTCAATTTCTGTAAGTTCACTTCCCTACCTGCTGCTTAACTGGATGGAGTTAAGATATATATTTTCCAAAAGGGAAATGCTTCGAAGCTTCTGATTGGAATTGCTCTGACAGTATGAACCACTCATTATAAGTTAAGAAAGCACAGCTAAAACACCTCTCTTGTGTGGTACCTCACAACATTTTACATGCATCTGAGACAGTGACGAGAGTCTGACTGATGATCAATAACAAATACATATCTTTGTGTATTACTTGTTCCAATAAGGCAGGAATCTATTCAGGTTTCTATTTCCAATGGGAACATATTCTGTAATTAATGAACTGTATAGCTTAATATTTAAGTTGTTTTTTTTATAGATCTTTGTCTCATACACAGAGACATATGTGATAACTGCAGTACTCATTTCATATATGATCACATACAACACTTGATGTAATTGCTATGTTAATGAATTTTACAGATATCAAGTACATACACTGTTACTCATAAATTGAATTAACCACACACATTATGCCATCTACTGGCGTGGTTATATATATGGTTATTATTACAGTGGAGTGCATTAATATGTAAGTATTACTGGCTAATAAAAAATTATATAGTACAATTAATGTGAGAAGCCTTTTATTAATTTCTGTCTTTATCTCTCATCAGCCATGGCTGATCCTGAATTTTAAGATTATATTGTGGCCATGTCTTCTAGGGGGGCCCTGTTTCAAAATTTAGTTTTAAGACCTTTATTTTTGCAGTTCAGTTGTGGCCCAATAGGCTATGTACGTCTCTCTCCCCATATGGAAAATATTATTTCCTACAGTCATGAGACATGTTTTATAGTACACAAAATAGCCAGCAATAAAGATGGCTAGATAGAGACCTTTACTTATCCCAACAGGAGATTGCAATTAATAATCAAGTCAGCCATAAATCACAAAACAAACAGCATAAGGACACTCAAATAAGTAAG